>CM038795.1:120013507-121286424 GCA_021764765.1 Vicia sativa | reverse complement strand
GGATAAATATAAAAGATTGTACACCGGCAAGTCGAAAACACGAAAGGGCGGCTTGGGCAAAAAGGGTATCCGGTGGATTGAAAACCCGAAAAGGCGGTCGAGCAAAATTAGGGATTCAAGCGACGACTACAATGCACGACACATGTTTTGGTCACTATCTACAAAACTTGATAGTCGGAGGATTGAGGTTAGGCTAATCGGAGCATTCGGATAGCTCAATGTTAAGGGATGTTGAAGTTGTGAAGAGCATGGCGGATTCGAGATTCGACAAAATCCATGATTTTTATTGTCACCTTTTCTTTTAACTTTGATGTATAAGCAATTGCCTCTTTTGATTTGCTTCTTGATGTAAATGCTCATTTACGGGCTAATCAATCAATAAAATTACTTTCATCAAATGTGTTTTTCTATCATTTATCTCGCCTTATTTTCATGTATTTTTAATTTTGTTTGCAAAACGACGTCCGATATTTTCAATAAAACTTCGCATATGAAACATCAGTGCCCAACGGCACATGGCATAATTTCTGAAGTTACTCGGAATTACGGGTACACGACATTAACGATTGAAACAGTTGATCAATGTAGCAGAATTATTGTTATATCTCCTGTTTTACAGGTTTTGTTATGCAAAGATTTTAAATAAAGAACGTTGCACGCTTGAGCTTAAATCTCCAACAAAACTTCTTTCTCTCCACAAGGATATCCATGGCATATGTGCCCTGGATGTTATCGGTCCTTCCCCGACGCGGAAGATTGCAAAGAACGGTCTACACCAGCAAGATCACTTTCAAAAGCTCACTTGTGCCAGAAGGTGTCGTTGATTCCTCTTATGCTAGAGCTCGTAATCAGGAACTCTATGCAATACGATTGTCATCCCAGATGAATGTTAATCTCCAGGAGTTACTTCCCCAGTGATGCTAACCATTGAAAGATGATACTTCCATTCCACAATCCCCTATCGTGGTCGGACTATCATCTCTTTGATGAAGACCGGATGATTGTATTCAATTCATGAAGGGTTGGCGTTCCTCGGCGCTCATGATTGCTTTAGTCTGGGTGAATCATTAAAACATGCATCATTGCATTACATAGCATCCTCAAAAATGCGTAGCATTTCCAGTGATATGGAGCATTACGCCGAAAAAATAATGATCTCAAACATGCATCTAAGCATAAGCCAGATTAAAATGATTCTCGAGTACCTTTTGCGTCTCCGAAGAGAAGTTTATCAATAAAAAAATCCCCAAGTGGTATTCCCGATCGAGTTCCTCAAGAAATTCTTCTTGTTGTTATCTGCATTTTTGACCCAGTGTCGATCTCCTACATCATTCAAATTCAATTCATTTACAAAGCGTCTCGCTTTTTGCAAATTTCTTATTTTGGTTATCTTACCCATGTTTGCCTCTGTCGTTAGAGCGCGAGTAAGAGTCGGTGTCTAACCTTTCTTGCTTCTCGGTTGTTTGAGTATCTATACTTGGTGTGTGGTAATTCATATAATTGCCACTCTTGAAGAAATACACCCCGCCTTTGGCCTGAGGGATATTGTATTTCTCGCATATTCGCAAACTTTTAAAGTCCAACATAGCCTAGCAATCCTCGCTAGAGTCTCTTTTGGTTGGCCTCTTTCCCGTGAATTGTCTTGATCGGCGTTTTACCATTCCATACTCTTTCCCCGGTGAGTGCCTTGATCGGTCTCATTCTGGTGTATGTCTAATATCCTTACCTGACATATGCTCTCTATATGTGTTCAATATCCTTACCGAACATGTATATTCGATCTTTATGTGTCCAATATCCTTACCGGGCATGTATATTTCGAAACCTTTGTTAGAGTCGTCTTCGGTCTCTTTCCGATGTATGTCTAATATCCTTACGACATATGCTCTATATGTGTTCAATATCCTTACCGAACATGTATATTCGATCTTTATGTGTCCAATATCCTTACCGGCATGTATATTTGAAACCTTTGTTAGAGTCGTCTTGACGGTCTCTTTCGATGTATGTCTAATATCCTTACGACATATGCTCTATATGTGTTCAATATCCTTACCGAACATGTATATTCGATCTTTATGTGTCCAATATCCTTAGGGCATGTATATTTCAAACTTTTGTTAGAGTCGTCTTGGTCGGTCTCTTTCCGATGTATGTCTAATATCCTTACGACATATGCTCTATATGTGTTCAATATCCTTACCGAACATGTATATTCGATCTTTATGTGTCCAATATCCTTACGGGCATGTATATTTGAAACCTTTGTTAGAGTCGTCTTGACCGATCTCTTTCCGTGTATGTCTAATATCCTTACGACATATGCTCTCTATATGTGTTCAATATCCTTACCGAACATGTATATTCGATCTTTATGTGTCCAATATCCTTACGGCATGTATATTTGAAACTTTTGTTAGAGTCGTCTTGGTCGGTCTCTTTCGTGTATGTCTAATATCCTTACGACATATGCTCTATATGTGTTCAATATCCTTACCGAACATGTATATTCGATCTTTATGTGTCCAATATCCTTACGGCATGTATATTTGAAACCTTTGTTAGAGTCGTCTTGGTCGGTCTCTTTCCGGTATGTCTAATATCCTTACGACATATATCTCTATATGTGTTCAATATCCTTACCGAACATGTATATTCGATCTTTATGTGTCCAATATCCTTACCGGCATGTATATTTGAAACCTTTGTTAGAGTCATCTTGGAGGTCTCTTTCCGATGTATGTCTAATATCCTTACGACATATGCTCTATATGTGTTCAATATCCTTACGAACATGTATATTCGATCTTTATGTGTCCAATATCCTTACCGGGCATGTATATTTGAAACCTTTGTTAGAGTCGTCTTTTCGGTCTCTTTCGTGTATGTCTAATATCCTTACGACATATGCTTTCTATATGTGTTCAATATCCTTACGAACATGTATATTCGATCTTTATGTGTCCAATATCCTTACGGGCATGTATATTTGAAACCTTTGTTAGAGTCGTCTTGATCGGTCTCTTTCCGATGTATGTCTAATATCCTTACGACATATGCTTTCTATATGTTTCAATATCCTTACGAACATGTATATTCGATCTTTATGTGTCCAATATCCTTACGGGCATGTATATTTGAAACCTTTGTTAGAGTCGTCTTGATTCGGTCTCTTTCCGTGTATGTCTAATATCCTTACGACATATGCTTTCTATATGTGTTCAATATCCTTAGAACATGTATATTCGATCTTTATGTGTCCAATATCCTTACGGCATGTACATTTGAAACCTTTGTTTGAGTCGTCTTGATCGGTCTCTTTCGATGTATGTCTAATATCCTTACGACATATGCTTTCTATATGTGTTCAATATCCTTACCGAACATGTATATTCGATCTTTATGTGTCCAATATCCTTACGGGCATGTATATTTGAAACCTTTGTTAGAGTCGTCTTGATCGGTCTCTTTCCGTGTATGTCTAATATCCTTACGACATATGCTTTCTATATGTGTTCAATATCCTTACCGAACATGTATATTCGATCTTTATGTGTCCAATATCCTTAGGGCATGTATATTTGAAACTTTTGTTAGAGTCGTCTTGATCGGTCACTTTCGGTGTATGTCTAATATCCTTACGACATACAAAATCTTTGTTCCAAATCCCTTGTTCAAAAAAAATCACAAAAATATATAGAAAGTCAAAATTATCAAAAGATTAAAAAAATGCAAAAATATTTCCACTTGTTCTCGGGAGCGCAAATTTTTGTTCTTGTAGTATTTAATCTTCTACCTTGAAAGTTCAAAAGGCTAGCGCCAATTTCACTTTCGGTTTAAGACGATTAAATAAGGAACTATTGCACCCAAAATTTGCCCTCCTATCTCGTTTTATCGGTTTAGGCTTCGCATTTATCATCACACTCACATGCATTCATATCCTGGGTCTATGGTTACGGATTGAGTTGATTCCAAAGATTTCTGTTGAGCGGAAAAGGCGTGGTGTTTTCGACCAATTTGGGGATATTTGAAATGACGAGGTTTAATGTTAAATCTTATCCGTTCGTATCTATGGATTTTCGGGGTTTGATGTTCGATTGTGGAATTGAACGGTCTGTTCTTGATGAAGCGGCGGAAGTCTGTTTATTTTGAATGTCATTACCTCCTGATTCAGGAGATCAATTCATCACGAGTTTGGGTTTTGCTGTTGTTTCAAGTTCGTTATTCAAGATGTAAAAGGATGGATATTGATTATCCGTTTATTGATCAACAATTCCAGTTCTAGTGAATTTGGTTTGATCGTCAACTTTATTCGTTTCTTGGTGATAGTTGATGTATGTGAAAATATTCATCCAGAGGGCTTGTTTACAAGATTTACGAATGTCAAGGTGCCACATGTTTAAATCTTTTCCTATCGCGTCCATCGCTCGCAAAATTCAAGACATTCATTGAAATATTAGAAGTTTCTTTTTGAAATTCGTTGGTTTCAAATCCTTTTTCTGCTACCAAATATGTTTCGACTTGCGGATGCGGTGACAATACCATTAATTTCAAGTGGAAACTATCACCCTTTTCTTAAAGGAAATTATGGAATCGCTAAATTGACCAAGGTCTGGAATCAAGGATGTTATTTGAAATTTAGAGTTAGTTTTAATTCTCTGTTTCAAGTGGCAAAAGGCTCGGGGTTTTTACATAAGCAGGATCAACATGAAAGCTTTGCGGCCGGGAAATTCAAATGGGATTAATTTAATTACGAGATAACTTGGATTTCGAGATTTTTGATCACAAGTTCAAAGCTTTTATAATATGCACTATTGAGTTCGAAGAAGGATTTAGGAAATTGAATACATATTCAAATTCTACTCATAGTTCTCTTAAGACCTCATTCTTTTTTAGAACATGAATCAAGATCATACATGACAATTTTTCTCAAGAATCTAAAGTGCAACAATCATGTTACTACTCATTTGATTCAAGAATACGGATGGGAATGGTGGACGGATTTGGATTTAGGCGCGTATCTTAAGTCAACATTTCGACTTAGTTTTGTTTTAACCAAAGCAATTTTGGTTCATGACATTTTTTTGTGGGAATGTTTTATTCGTCGTGATTTTTCGACTTTCATGCACAAATGCTACAACACTGAAGGTCACATTAGTAGTATTCAAAGATTTGAAATTAAAACTCATGTCGATGCATAACTACCGAATTTTGTGTTCATAAATTTTCAAGAGCTTTGAATTACTCTAAGGTTTCACAAAAGTACAAGAATGAGTACATGGTTTTACAACCTATCAAATCTTCGAATACAAGTTCTAATCCAGAATCCAAACAATTTCACTCATTATTCAACTTCTTTTTGTCATTCAAGTGTCACAAATCTTTTTCGAATACAAAAGAACATTCGAAGAACGCCCGTTTACAAGTTAGAATCAAACCTCCAAGTTCAAACATTCTCTTAGCTTTGGTTTGTAAAAATACTACAATGTTTCAAGATTTCTAAATACAAAGATTCCTAGGTTACAAGTTTTGAATTCTAACATTATGCTACAAGGGATATATGCCTAAGTCCTTTCTTTCCATTAAGAGTTTTGCTGTTTCGTCGGCTTCCAAGTTTTCTTGCTCCATTGAAGATCCGGCCTTCTTGTCCAAAGCATTCCTTTGCCATTCCTCCAAGCTTGCACCATTGCTCATGTTCATGAAACAAAGCAAAAGAATATGATTAGCAAATAACGGACAGCAATGATAACACAAGAATACCCACAAATTCTATCTCATAATTAGGATTTTCTTTCCGGAATCAGGTTGTGTGGTGGTTTCGATCAAAACCGAGGCCTCATAGCGAATCATCGGCCGTAAAGCTCACTATTGCAAATCCACAAGGGTACCCTTGGTTCACAATAGGAGGTGTGAAAGAAGATGAGGAAGCGATTTTAAAGCGTTTGGGCATGACAAGACAAGAATTTTATACGCGCAAGGGTATACACCTTTTCGCAAGTTTTACCAAAACAGATTACACAACCAAGACATCAATACACAAAGCCTAACACAATCGAGATATAGCGATCGATACATCAAAATAGCGTAACAATCAAAATCATCACCTAATACAAAATGGTGCAAGCCCAACAAGTATTTCGTAAGGCCTTGTTTTTCAAAAATCGAACAACAAGGTTCAAGAAACCCTATTTCGAGGATATATAAACATTCAAAGGTAAGAACACGGAGGCAAAGCAACTGTCACAAGCAAAAAGCCCTAGCGAAATTCCCAATCAAAACCCTAACAAAGATACTAACAAGCCAAAACCCGATGTATTCATCAAAAACGCAACAACATCTAACATCATCATTTCCAGAAAGAAACCCTTGAAAAAGAAATAGCGAAGAAGAGAGTGGAAAGGTAATGCCCGATTTTGAAGGAAGAGAAGGAGGTTATGAACCACCATGGCCGCCGTCCTTCCTTCTTTTCTCCTCGATTTCTTTATTTTCCGCACATCTACACACACCGAATAGCGTTTAGGGTTCCTCATTTCCTCTTTCCATTACCAAATCTGTAAAACACAACTGTTAGAAAGTTTGTTTCAGAAATCAAATAACAATAACAGTGTAACCGGTAGAAAAGAGTAACAAATCGCGAGAGAGCGACGTTGAGTCCGAGTGAGAGAGATGAGAGATCGCGAGTGGAGTAACAGAGCGGCGAGATGAGCGAACAGCGGGTTACGATCGTGGGTCACGGTGAGTAGATCGGAGCGACGGCGAGAGTTTGAGAGGACCGATCGTGAGAGAGAGGGTTCGCCGAAGAGAGATGAGAGAGAGGCGACTGGGTTTTTGGATCGAGGAAGATGAGAGTGAAACGAATCGCCTCTTTTCTGTTTCAGTTTTATTTTGTTTGTTTTATAAATTAGTTTTAGTTAAAAATATAATTTAAGTGTTAGTTAACATATATATTAAGGTTAGTTTTATAAATTAGGTTCTAGTTTAAGTTAAAATAGTATTAAGTTTCAATTAAAAGTTAATCTCGTTTTATTTAAATAAATCAGTAAAAATAAGCCATGGATTAATATATAGTTAAGCAAGTGTACTTAGGATAAGTTTTGTTGTTTAGTCCAGGTGGTGACACTTGTCACCGCCTGTATGGTCTGCTTGGAATTCAGTACAGGTACACCCATGGTAACTATCTTGCACCCTCATCCACAAGCCGCCAGATCTGTCAAGATCCAGATCCGACGATCCAGAATGGTGGACCATAGCATGCCTCATGGGAGCTGCCACACAAGATCCGACAAAGATTGTTTTGGGCTTGGGCTCAGATTGCTACTCACACCCTCCGGTTTAAAGCTCCAATCAGGCCCATTCCTAAACTTTTCTCTTTAAATTCAATTTTTATGCAATTTTTTATATATAATGATGTATTAAATAATATTTGGCATATGGTAGTTTTTATTTGTTGAATCACCAATTAAATTGGTAGTTGTTTTTCATCAAGTAAAAATATCTATACTAATAATTATTTAAATTCGATTTGTATTGTGTGTTAATTTATTTTCTTTTATTATCCGCTTGTATGTTTATTACGCGATCGAACACTCCACTCTCACATTAATATGAAAACAACAACGCCTCCGCTCTCTCTCTTATTTTTGGTTAGCCACACCAAATTCTCTAAGGGTCTCATGGTTGGGGATGGGCATGGCCATCCTCACGAGGTTAATTAGGGCCCTCGTTGCCTTGATTAATCATAACCCGAAAAATAATTGGTCCATATACCAATCACCATGCACTGTGGTCTCATGGTTGGGGATAGGAGCACCTATCCTCACGAGGTTAATCAAGTCCATATACTTGGTTAATCAAAACCCGAAATATCATTCCTCTACGTCCAACGCCGCAATTTTCAACATAGTGTTATGGTACTTAATTAAATTGTTAGAGGTTCGCCCAACAATTTAATTAAAATGTAAAGTATTTGGGCCATTAGAGGGAAACCCAATAACTCGAATACTTTATTCCATACACTTGAACATTTAAAACACTTTCATATTAAATTAATTAATTGAATTTGTTTTCTTTAAATCAATTTTTCTACAAAAACAAAAAAAACATAGTGTTATGGTACTTAATTAAATTGTTAGAGGTTCGCCCAACGATTTAATTAAAATGTAAAGTATTTGGGCCATTAGAGGGTAACCCAATGACTTAAATACTTTATTCCATAACACTTAATAAAAGTGAACTTTGTTTCACCTCACTCCTTTCATAATAAAGATTTTGGATGAGAGAAGATCGGTTGACCTCAATCACCAATCCCGAGTATCGAGTCGTTAGAGGATATTCCGACGTTTTGATACTTGTCATCTACCATTAAAATCAATTCAACCCATTCAAATCCTTTTTCGCTCATATGCGATTATCAAAAATCAAAAACATTTTCTTTTAAAATCAACACAACCAATCCAAGACATTTTCAACCAGAACTACGGAGTTTTGACTTTCCCATTGCACGAGGGAATACGTAGGCACGCGGTTTTGAAACCGTGTCAAACTCAAAATAATAACAAACAAATCCCGTTTTCTTCTTTCTTAAATTCATAATCTAGAAATTAGCGATTATACACACACAAACACATTTTGAACTAAATGGGTCCCATCGAGTACGATGGACGTAAGAGGTGCTAATACCTTCCCCTTGCGTAACCGACTCCCGAATCCATCCTTTTTGGTCTTGTAGACCGCCTTATCCAATTTTTTGTGGGTTTTATCTATATTTCCCCGTTCTTTCTAGAACAAATAAAATTAGGTGGCGATTTCATTGTTTTTGAAAATTCATTTAAATGATTTTTTTTGAAAATCGAGTTGCTTCACAACTGAGAAATAATTATGATGAAGCACTCCTGTGAATGTTCCACATGATGCAGGAACATCAATATTCCTATGAATCTCTATACTCAAACTTTATATTTATCAGTGGCTGGTATATCTATTATACTGAGTAAAGAGATGTAGTATAGTCTTAATATCAATGAAGTAATTATGTACAATTAATGATCAAATTTAGACTACTGTCATGGAAAACTGTGAGCACTCAGAAGGAGAAGTTAGAAGTCTTTGTTTGGGATAATTGGATAACTGCATAGTGATGTTGAAAGAAAATGTTAAAACAGCATGGGAAGAGTTACTGATGAGTTGGAGAAGAAATGTTAGTATCATGAAACAAGCAGACAATGTCTGACTGAATGTCAGGACATTATACATGATAAGTCTCTGCATGGACAGCATAAGTGAAGTGATCGATGCATGCATTGGAACTGATTCTCTCAAAAGAAACAGTCAAGAGCTATTAAAGGCATTCAAGGATAGCATGGACGGTGTACAGTGAGTTATGAAACATCTCTTCAGCCTGAATTAATTCCACTTTGAATGAGAATTAAAGAAGTTCGTTAATTCCTAAGCATCGGGCGTTCTATTTAAAGAGATGTCCTCTACCCTCGAGTCACAAGCAAGCATTCAGTTATTTTTCATCACCACCATGAGTTTCACTAGAGTATGGGAAAATTGTGCCTGGATCTAGTTTGGTGAGGGCTATCATTGTCAAATTTTACCTAAAAAGGGGGAGAGAAGTAATGATACATAGAAAGTGAAGTAGAAGAAATAAAAGCAGGAGAGAACGAAACTATGTCTAAGTCACAAATTAGTCACAAATAATTGTGATATGAGTTTTGAACACAATTGTGACTTGTGTTTTGAGTTACCTATGAGAGTTTTAGAATACTACAAGTTGAGTAGTGGTTCCTACTTGAGGTGTATTTTATCTCTCATCATCCTCTTTACTACCCCCAGTAACAAGAATTGGTTCCTATCTTAAGAGGGATTGGAACTTATCTTCTTCATCGTGTACATCAGGACTTTCCTTCCTTTTAGCCTTAGTGGTTCAATGGAGGAATTCAAAAACATGAGAAGATGTCTATCTCGATTTTGATACATTGTCTTCAATCGATGACCATCAAGGTAAAACTTAAAAGCTCAAGTTTGCTCGTCGCTCAAGATCGAGTCAAGAACTTTTAATTGTTAATTTTTAATTGTAATTGTTGCTGAAGTTTTAATGTACTTGTAATTATTTGTTTTAGCCAAAATTTGCCAAAGGGGAAGATTGTAAGTTCCTTAATTTTAAGGATTTGCTTAATTTGTGTAAAACAAATTAAAGCAACAACTATGTATTATACAATAGGATAAATGCAGCAAAAGTCCTATTGGAATGCCTGAACATGTTGTGTTGAGTAAAATCAACAATTGGAACAACATGTCGAACGAGATATTGAGACATCAGACATCACGCTACAAAACTGTTAATCTTGTTACAGTTATGTTTTAAGTCATGCAGAATATTATGGGAATATTATGCATCATATATGGCGTGTTATTGAAGGCATTTGTGGAGGTCTAGAAGCTAAGGAGAAAAATCAGATTAAGGACCTTGATTGTAGCAGAAGTTATCTGCTGTTTATTTTATGCAGAGTTTGTTTCTGCAGTTTGTTATAGCTGAGATGTTGTTTGAAGGCCCAAGTCCAACCTTGGGTAAAGGTTATAAATAGGACGTTCGTAACCTAGTTTTAAAAAAAGTTATCCAAATATAGAAAGATGTAATCATTAGAGTTAGTCGTGTGTGAACCACCAAGATTATGGGATTGTCACTGAATTGTGCCTCAAAGCCCGTAGGCATGAGGTTTATTGTACTCACTCAGAAGCTGTAAAGCAATGCGTGTGATTACTTTCTTGGAGGAAACTGTGAAGTAACTCCAAGTATATGTGTTTCACTAGTTAGACTATTTTTGTGTTTGGAGAGGTGTTCTTTAAACTAATTGTTTTTATTGTAGGGGTTTGCAAGAGTTAGGTATCACTAGGGAGTGAGAAGAGGTTCTCTTGTCTTAGATGGTATTCTAAGATAAAGGTTTCATTGGATAGTGATTAGGTAAACCTGAGGTTGTTTATCTGTAAACCAGAGGTTGTGTACATAAAATAATATTACTGATAGTGGAGTCTTCTTCTTGGCTTGATAGCCCCCAGATGTACGTTGGTTTAAACCGAACTGGGTTAACAATTATGTTGTGTTTTTATTGTTTACCTACTTTGTAAATACTGCCTTGCCTGTATGATTAATATCAGACCAGATGTCTTGACATCCTTATAGGACATCTGGGTCTGCTGCACCACAATTTCATTAACAATAATTCAACACTGGCCATAAGCCTACAACTTAACAACAACTCAACTTTCGCAATAAGCCTACAACTTGATGTTTACCAATAATTAGATACAACATAACAACAATAGCAATTATCATTAACAACAACATAACAACAATGATAAATCAACAGCAACTCGACAATAATTCAACACCACCTGCAAATTTACATATTACAACAACGTATACAACGCACCGTATCAACCAAAATATACTATAATGTTCAGTGTAATTAATCAGACAATTCAACTATACCTGACTAAATAGTTTTTTTATTTTAATTATTGCATCTTCTCTTAAAAATGTACAGAGGTTTTCTACTAAATCACTAGCCCTACTATGTAAATACTAACTCCTACTATTATCCTTCTGCTATTTCATTTTACCAACATTGCTACTGGAAACTCTACTGAATATATTGTGTGTGTGTGTATGTGTATATATATATATATATATATATATATATATATATATATATATATATATATATATATATATATATATATATACTAACTTAATTAAACTGCTAAATTTCTTCTACTAATAATCTCAAATAATGGTTCTCTGCCAAATTAATAACTTATGCTATTTTTTTGCTACTAAAAACCTGCTACATATACTAACTCAATTAATCACTGTAATACATTACACTGCATTGTGCTAGACTAATTAACGTATCACTGTAATATATTAACCTGTAATTTATTTTAATCCATTATGTTATTACTTTAATTCTTCACTGTAATATATATATATATATAATATATAATAACATGTGGTATTAATATGCTGACACAAATCACAAACAGACAATAAGGTAGCATGAACAAACAAATAAAAATAATTAAATAATATATAGATTTTGTGTGTGCCCCTCGCCACCTATGGTGTGCCACTCGGCACACTCCCTCCCAAGCATGTCGGTCGCGACACATGGTGTGCCACTCGGCACACCTCCTTCCATTTCTCGGCACGCCTTCTGTGCCCCTCAGCACGCCAAAAAATCCTTCTGTGCGGATCGGCGCTCCTACTGTGGCACTCGGTACATACCAATTACACGCAATTTTCTTTCCATTTTTTTCTATAATTTTCTTTCTCTACTACTCCTCCATATTTCCTTTGATTAAGAGTTTCTCATACTCAATTAACACAGCATAATTACAGCGACATAACAACTATACAAACATATAATAATTTCCAACAACCAATTCATCAATTGAATCACTACAATTCAACATAAAACAAATATGACAATGGTAACACCATGTGACAAGAACAACAATTACACATAACATCGACATTCACACAATGATAATTTTGCAAAGACTAATTCCCACATACTATTCATCATAATTCCCATTATAGAGTTAGAATCCCACCCTTACCTTGGATTGGAGACCGCTCCACAATTCTTCGATCGAATCCTAGTTTTTGCCATAACTTACAACCTTTGCCTCTTCTCTCTTTTCCAAGACTAATCCTTTTTCTTACTGAAAAACCTAATTCCTTTTTATTCAACTTAACTTATAATTCTAATATTCTTATTGGTCCTAATTTCTACACCCCCATTTTTCTACACACAACCTCAATATAAGCCCATACTAATAATCTAGTGTTATTCCAATATAATGACTACTACAACTCGACTAAATAATCGACTTCTAACAACATAACAACACATCACAATAATTCACAACTTTTCAACAATTAATCAGCAAATAATTTCATTAAATAATTAATTAAATTAACGGGTGTTACATGCCTTTCCATTTTTCTTATCATGTGCCTCTAGATCTAGATCCCTCGATTAGATTGACTAGATCTGATAACTCACATTATTTATGTTTCATTTTACTTAACTAATTTTGTTAATTTTTATTTTATGATTGACATTAATTTAAGTAAAATAAATTAGAGAGCAATATGTTAAATAGGATGTTCTAACTTGCAGAAAAATAATGTTGAACATAATGTCCTATTCAGACCATTTGACATATTAGCTGAAGTTTCTAGTTTTTGTTGGTGTGTTACAGGTCTTGAATATTATGGGAATATTATGATGATATATATGTAGTTCAAGATGAAGAACTCTCAACTATTGAATTAATATGATTTATCATCAAAAGAGACATGTCGAATAAAGATGTTTTATGCAGAATCATTACACATCACGTCTGACATCAGTTGGACAGTTGGATTCTGTTAATGTATTTCAAATACAAAATATAATGGGAATATTGTGTTATCCTATGTGTCTCACAATTTGAAGATTGAAGATATTCAAGATGAAATCAAGGAGATGTGTTAGTTTCTTATTATGGAGATACATTAGGAAACTAATGATTGAAGTTTTATGATTTAGGAAATTTTTCTGTTGCCTTATTTGCTACAGGTCAACAGTGGTTTTTGAAGCCCAATCTAGTTCATTGAAGATTATAAAAGGAAGGCTTGGACCTAGGGCTTATTAACTAATCCTTGTATAATAGTTTGCATAAGAAAATTTAAGGGTTTAGTGTTTTGAGAGTCGTGTTCTCTCTTATGTTGTAAATCACTCTTTGTATTGATTTGATATATTGAGTTATACATAGTTTGTATACAGTTTCAGAAGCTTTTAGGTAATGAATTGTGTATTGTTCTTAGATAAAGCTTTAAAGTAAATCTGAGTATATTAGTTAGTCAAGAGTCTTGGCTGAACTTTATAGGATATCTTTCAAGTAGTTTGATGCGGTCACCAGAGGTTGTGGTTGTTAGATATCACTGAGGTGATTTAGGGAGTGAGATGGGTTTCTCTTATCTTGGACGGGTTTTTGAGATAAACATTGTATGGTGGTATTTATTAGGTAAAATGGAGGTTGTTTACCTGGAAATGTGAGGTTGTTTATATAAAATAATACTACTAACAATGTAATCTTCTTCATGGCTTGGTATCCCCCAGAGTAGGTGTTGTTATACACCGAACTGGGTCATCATATCTTTGTGTTATTATCATTCATCATTATTCAATTTTGTTTCTTGGTTGATTGACATGTCATATACAGATGTTGGAATATCTGTCATGGCTTTTTTCTTATATGTTATTCATTAGTATGTCATAAGTGCCAAGATGTAGTTATTTTGCATATATGTTTTGTGGCACTTATCGGTTCTTTTGTTGATTTCTTCAAATAAATCTCCACTCTTTGTATAAATGTGTATATTTAGTATATAATCAAGTTTTTGTATAAATATTTTATCATTTGATAGTTTTTAAATCTCCTTTGTAGGTATTCATTCATAATTGGAGCATTGAGTAATAAGGGCCAAAGACTAAGCCTCAAGAGCGCGATTTTGAGAAATTCATCAACGCATAAGGCTCAAATCAAAGAATAAAAAATCATCAATTAGGTTGATATATTTTCATTTTTAGATAGGATATTGAATAAGCTTTCCAACGCTTCAAAACGGGTGCAAATACGAGTTACGGTTCTCAAGTTATGGCGAAAACATAAAGCTAATTTTTTTCTCATAACAGCAGAGGCCGTTGAGCGGGATTATTGCCGTTGAGCGCGGTCCCCTAGGCAAAAACACGTTAAAAGGGTCAAAAACACATTTTTAGGTTATGTTTTGGGTATTTTTGAACCCCAATCCATCATACATCATTTTTTGGTCTAGAGAGCTTAGAAAACAACATTAGAGCTTGCATTTGGATGATCTGGAGTCGAATCTATCATCGATTGGTGTTGACAAAACAAGAAATATTTGGTTACTCTTCTTCTCTTCTCTTTGTAATCTCTTTTGTTGGGTTTTATTTGTATATCTACTCTTAACTCATGTGTATTTGTCGTCCTTGGCGTTGTATAAAGCTTGCTTTATGAATCTGTGTTGGTGATTGTCTTAGGCTTTTACTATGTGTTAGGGATTTGAGCTTTGCTAGACATAGATTGCTTGGATTCTTACCTAGGATGATTATATGTTAGTTTATGAATACTAGACATAGGTTTAGAGCTGACATTTACTTAGGATATCTGATCTTAATGCCTATGTGTTAGGAGTTTCGAGCTAGGCATAGTCGTTACGAGTGACACGGTTGACTTCTGTGTTGTTAAGCTAGGCTATACATGGCTATCGAGGTGATGTGGTTGAATTCTTAATTTGGGTTAGAAATGACTTAGATTGTGAGAGATATGTGATGACATAGACGAGTATCGTAGGTTGAGTATAACTTAATGATAAGTTTAAGTCTGTGATGGGTAGTGTGCATTTGTTCCGGACAAGTTGTCTATCCTTCATACTTTTGTTCATTTACTTTTTATTTTGTCTTTTTCTTTACAATCATTTAGCCCCAAACTCATTAACGAAAGAATTTTCGAACGGCGAATCAATAACCAATCTCTGTGGACACGATACGATATAACCTAACTGATAAATATCACCCGGTAAAAATAAATACTTTACTTTTGGCTTGCTTGCTATACCCGCAACAACAGTATGTCTATTCAGTACAAATGTTGTTATGCAGAGATCAGTATCTGGACATGTATTATGACATTAGTGATATGTGTACCTGAATTTCAAATTTCACTTTACTAATTTAATTTTAACGCGTGTTAATCTTTTATAATTCACATTAAATGAGGTTTTATTCTAAAAAAAATATTTAAAAAACACATCACATAAATATTTTTCTCATTTTAGAATTTGTTTAATTTTTTTAGAATTGTATTTTTTGTGTTTACTCTTTTTCTTTAAATTCTTCTTTTTGCATGCATTTTAATTAGTTTTAAAGTATTTTTCATGCATTAAAAATTCCCCAAAAATAATATATGTTCCTTGATTTGTTTCTGACCCTAGTTTATTTTATTGAATTTTTGTTTGATGTTTAGATGCTTCATTTGCATTTTACTTCTTATTTTCCACTTTAAAAAACATTTAAAAATAATTTAATGCTTTACTTTATTTCCTTTAATCATTTTATACATTTTCATCAATATCAATGGATATTGTGTGTTGATTTGTTTCCACTAAAAAGTGATTGATCTTGATGATAAATTAGGTCAAAGTTGTGATTCAATTTGGGGTGTACTTCTCACGTCTTCTCTTCACCTCCTTCTTTATTTTTTCTTTTTGATCAAAAGGATGATTAAGAATCCATATTTTTTTATGAAGTTGGATTGATACTTGATGAACTTTCATCATTTCAAATATATCTTCCAATTGATCATGGATCATTTGAGGTACTTTAGATTGATGCATAAGTTTGTCCTAAGTTATCATGAAGAATGATTGATGTAATGGACCAGTCTCCTTGCCTTGTGCTTGATACGTCTGTGGTTTTTACTTGTGATACATGTTTTAGGAGAATAACTTTTGTTTTATTTATCTAACATGTAGGGTACAAATTGTTATTGACCGGCCTCATATAGTATTGACTTCTACATAAGTCTTTTTGTGATTACTTAACATAGCGCTATATTTTCCTAAATCGGTTGATCTTAACTTCTCATTAACACTAACTTTATTATTATGCTAACTTTACGTTAATTCACTTTAATTCTTGTCATCTACTTATTGTTTTTACTTTATGCAATTTAATTTTAGCATCTTATAATTTAGCATTTTATTTACTTTTGTTTATTATGTCTTTGTATATTCTTGTCTTTATTTTGTTTTGTTTAAAAATACAAAAAACACTAATAAATTCAAAACCCTAAAAAACAAATAAGTTACTCTTGGACTTTTGGCCACTGACCCATGCTTTTACTTGGTTATTCTTTTCCCTAAGCTTGGAATTCATTCGGTACATTGACCTAGAGTTGACTTTTGTGAACTTTAAGGAAGACTTGGCTGTGATACATGGCTTAGACAACCTTGGCTTGAGTTACTTATTTCATCTGGTTTTCTTTCATCTAGTACTTGAGACTTTGGATGATTGTGTGAAGACTTGACTATGATACATGACTTTGATCGTATAGCATAAGTTCTTCTTTCATCAGATGCTTGATTTCTCTATGCTTATTTTTTGCTTGTGGATTAATCCAAAGGAATGGAGTGCTTGGTTTGACTTATGTCAATATGCTTGCTTATCCCGGCTAGTTCACAATACTTAGTTTGACTCATGTGTTTGCAGTAGAAGAAGTAGTGAATGATAAGCCATGGTATTATGATATCAAGTGTTTCCTCCATAATCAAGTGTACCCACCCGAGGCATCCAACAAAGATAAGAAGACTTTGATGAGATTGGCGTACAATTTTTTTCTTAGTGAAAAAGTGTTATAAAAACAGAATTGTAACATGGTCTTGCTCATATGCATGGATATACACAAAGAAGGCATATTAATGCAAGAAGTTAATGAAGGATCCTTTGGTACTCATTCCAATGGACATAATATGGCTAAAAATATGCTCAGAGATGGTTACTATTTGTTGACAATGGAAACTGATTGTTGTCAATTTGTCAAGAAGTGCCATAAATGTCGGATCTATGCAGACATGATTCATGTGCCTCAAAATCTACTCAATGTTATCTCATATCCATGGTCTTTCTCTATGTGGGGAATTACAATTATTGGCTTGATTGAGTCCAAAGCTTCAAAATACATTGTTTCATATTAGTAGTTATTGGTTACTTCACTAAGTGGGTTGAAGTGACTTTGTATGTTAATGTGACCAAGAAGGTTGTGGTTCAGTTTATCTAGAATCAGATGATTTTTTGGTATGGTATTCCAAGAAATATTATCACTAACCATGGTTCAAATTTGAACCATAAGATGATGAAATAATTTTCTAAAAGCTTTAAGATTAAACATCAAAATTGTTCACCTTACAGACCCAAGATTAATGTGGTTGTTGAATCGGTTAATAAGAATATTAAGAAGAATAATCAGAAGATGGTGGTCACCTATAAGAATTGGCATGAGATGCTACTTTTTTGCTTTGAATGGATACTGAACATCCGTTCGCACTTTAACAGGGGCAACCCATTTCTATTTAGTGTATGACATGGAAGCAGTGCTCCCCGTAGAGGTTGAGATCCCATCAATGTGAGTCCTAATGGAAGCCAAGTTGACAAAAATGAGATAATGTAGGATCCTCCCTTTAGATACGGTGTAGAAGAGGATGACATGCAAGATTAGCAATCTAACACTCATGTCAGTATGTGAGGGAGAAATGTGAATTGAAATTTAAGTTGAAACTAAATACATTAATTTACACCTATATATATATATATATATATATATATATATATATATATATATATATATATATATATATATATATATATATATATATATATACTACTAAACACCTTTAACCTCAGTTTGATATGAGTTGTTACCTGAGTTTCATATGTGAGGTAAAGAAGAGCGTCATTTAAAATGTTCCACTTTACCTCTTAGTTAGAATTCTATCAACGAGAAATATGTAAAGGTCATGGGTTCGATCTCTAGTGAGAACTTTTGGGAATTTTTAAAAGGCGAAAAAAATTGTTTCCCTCAGTTTTGTAATCCATCTCTTGTTCTTTAACTCTTAGAATTTCATTTAATGTTTCAATTTATTCATTGCAAAAAGAAGAATTATATAAGAAAGTTTAATGAAAACTAGAAGCATTGAGAGGTGTTTCAATCATTAAAGATCGAGAGATGAATAATGAAATAATGCTTGAAAAATATTGATTAGTGTAAGATGTTTTTTAAAATACAACATAATTTTTCATATTATTATTTTCAAAATAAATTTAATAGGTTATATATTTAAAGAAGGGTTAGTGAAATAAATAATCGACATTAGAAATAATAAACTCAGTTGTATTTTCTATCACTCTAATTCCCTCTTCATATGTTTGACGGAACAAGATGAGGGCTGCACAAAGAATCACAAAAACAATATCTCAATCTCAATCTCAAACTAGATAACAACAACTAAACAATAAAATATAGTTTTCAAGATTTTACTAAGTAGAACAACTAAATAACAACAACAATAACAACATCAACAACTCAAAAACAACAATAAATAATAACAACATATAACATTTAATCTCAGTCTAAACAACAAAAACATTAAATAATAACTCAAAAATAATCGCAATATTAATAGAACTACAATAGCATCAACAATAAACCTATTACGTACTTATCTCAACAAAAACAACAACATATAACATTCAATCTCAGTATAAATAATAACAAGATTATACCTCTAGGGTTTAGGGTCTCAGCAATAATAACAACAACAACATTAATGTAACATGAGCAATGATGTTTCTCATACCTGATATGTGAAGAAGAAGTCAAATAAATAATTTTGGTCTTTCATTGTGAAAAGTATCAAATGAGAGCCCTAAACACATAACATCTTCGTATTTCCTTCTTTTTTTAAGAGTTGGGGGATGATATGTGTTTAGATCTCTCGTTTTTCATGGAGATACTTCGTTAGGATTATGGGTTTGTAGTTTTAGGCAAGTGAAATTGAAGAAAGCTAGTGAAGGTGTGAAGAAAACACAAGAAATGGGGGTTTAAATTGGGTTTTCATTCTTTGATAAAATTTTCGCTTCTTATGCATTTTAGCATTGACTCATGCTTCTGAATTTTGCTTCTAGTAATTGCTTCTCATGACTATTTCTAACAAATTATAAAAATATAAACTAGAAGGCCTAAGCAAAAGTAAAGAACACATGATTTTATCCTGGTTCACTTGATAACCTCAAGCTACTCCAGTCCACCCTTCTGAGGTGATTCCGCCTTGAACTTAAGGTCTCAATCCACTATAATCAATTTTGATTACAACCTGCACAGACAACTGTTGTGACTAACATCCACTAAGAGTCCATCTTAGTCTTCTCAGAGCTTCTGACCTAACCGGTCCTCTAAGGAACACAATACCTTCTAAAGCTTCAGATCCAACTAGCCATTTAGAAGAATTGTTAATGACCTTCCTAAAGCTTCTGACCAACTGGTCCTTTAGAAGAAACAAACAACCGTTTGTTTTCACTAGGTTTATTTACAAGAGAATGCTTCTACACAAGCAGGTGTAAACTTAATTAAGTACATCAGAAGATCCTAATACACACTAATAATGTTACATTGTATTTTATCTCAAATGTGCGATCTTATTTTTCTTCAAGTTGTTTCTTTAAGGACAACAACCCATAACACTTGAATGATTGAAATCTTTTTCTTCGTAAGCTTTTGAATGCTTTTTTCATCTTGATATAATAAGGAGAAGGACTTCTTCATCTTGATTCACCTTAGAACATTCTAGACAGCACCCCTTGTTCTAATGATAACTTTGAGAACAACATACATGTTGTGGATTTGTAATTGTAGCCTCCATGATCATCTTCATTACCTTTTGCATCTTAGTGAGCTTCTTTGCAGTATATGAGATTAAAGCACAATGTGAATCAGTGATTTCTTAGTTTGAGATTATCAAATCACGTGATTCAAGATTACATGTAGTTCTTCATGTTTCTCTTGTTGTTGATAAATTCATTGATAATTTTGTTGCTAATTTTTATCAATAATAATTTCCATTATCATTTCATTTTCTGCACCCAACAACAACTACCCAAACTTATGATTGCTTCCCATTATATAACCAGTTACAATAAATATGTTGGCTATTTGAAAAAGAGATTCGTTACACAATAGTACTCCCATGTCCTTTTCTATTCCATAATTCACGCTAGTGGAGAGATAGTGGAATAAGCCCTTTTTTCGTACAATGTACTATTGTACCATGTTACCATTATCTTCTTTTTTCTGCACTTCAAAGGCCTCTTTGAGCATGAGTTTAGAAGTAAGAACATAACATTTGGTCAATAAAAACTTCAAGTCTTCAGAGTCTTCAGATCTTCCTCTTCAGAGTCCTTAGCACTTGGTTTTGAAGAACATTGTATCATATCGTAAGGTTGAAAACACTTCAAGTCTTCAGAGTGTTCAGAACCACGTCCTCAGAGTCTTCAGCACTTGGTCTTTTAACCTTGTATCATAACTAAGTCCAGAAGAACTTCAAGTCTTTAGAATCTTTAGAGCCGCGTCTTCAGAGTCTTTAAGCACTTGGTCTTCAGAACCCTTTGTCTTCTGAAACTTCAGTCTTCAGCATCTTGACATAAGTAGCACTTCTATCTTTAGATCTTCTGACTGGTTTCTTCAGACTGTCGTATGAAGTTGGCTTCAGAGTCTTCTAAAGCTTTCCTTTCTACTTGTTCATCAAAAACTTTGTAGCTTAGAAACATAGAATTTTCTCTTCTAATGTCTTGGTTATGTCATCCATCAGAAGCAGAACCTTTTGTTTATTCTTAAAAATACAACCAACATTAGAGTAGTAAAATTGTTCACTCAAATATACTTATCATCAAAACTCAGAGACATAATTGCATAACCAAATCTTGTTCTAGCAACTACGAGCTAAGCTATATATGTGTGTGTGTGTGTGTGTGTGTATAAAGTAAATAAAGAGCATTTTATCATGTTTGGATTGACTTTTAGAAGATTCGAAATCAATTTTAAAGGTGTAGAATTGATTATGCCTTTATAATTGATTCTACGTGAAGTTAGAATTTGCAATTTCTGCCTCCAGAATTGATTCTAAGTGATTTTTACACTGAAATTTATTGCTCAACTCACTTTTACATAAACGTATTTAAACATAAATTACTTATGCTTAATTAATTATGCTAGAATCAAATCTACCAAACTCAATTCTGTTAGAATTAATAATGTTCACCGTTAATCCAAGCACATCACATACTTAAACACCAACCAAGGCCTCTAAAGTCAGGACATGTTAGGATTCTCTAAGAAAGGACCAATAACAAAAACAACCAAATTTGATAAAATACAATAAGAACACATTCAAGAGAGGTTGAAAACACTCATACCACTATTGACTCAGTAGCAGAATAAGATTCCCTAGGCAAGCTGAGAAGGCACGCAAATTGCTTCAAGTCCTTCCTATTGGGAAAATAACAAAAAAAAAAAACAAAATATCTATGTACGCAGAAGCATACCCACAAAAGAAGGAAAAAAAAAAGAAAAAAAATCCAAAATAAAACTCGAAAATCATAATTCAACTTCTTATTTTTCAATGACAAAATTAAAAATCCTCTCATATAATTGCAATTTTTAAGCAGAAAATTGCAAACCCTCCAAACTGTAATTTTAAGGAGAAAATTGCAAACACTCCCTCAATTGCAACTTTTGAACGGAAAAATTGTAAACTCTTTCTCAAGTTCAACTTTTGGACGACAAAATTGCAAACCCTTTCTCAACTACAACAAAACCAAACCAACCAATAAATTACCCGAACCTGTTCATTTACGGGTATACCCAATCTAACCCATAACAATCCGTACAGTTTTGGTTCGGATATTGGGTTTGAGTTTCAAAACATGCGGACTCGTTGACCCAATCCATTGATGTGTCATTACTCATTAGTAATTTCGTAATTCTTTTTCTTATTATTATTTTAAACAAAAATATAAAATCAATATCTCACTACTAATATAATTTTGCAATTTTTTGTATTCTCCACCATTAATACTATTATACGAATGAGGTTATGTAATTCTAAGACTAAATGTTGTTTCTTATTTCTTTTGCATCATTTGCAACTGACGTATTTTATGGAAATAGCGTGTCATGTGAAATATTATAATATTATTAAATGTTATGTTGTGTAGATGAATTTTATTAGATATTATATGATGAGTTTCATTCAATTTGAGTGCTAAAAAAGAGTGCAATTGTAATGAATTATGTTATAATTTTCGTAATTGAAAAAAATCATTAAAAAAATATTATTCATTTCAAACACAAGCCACGAACCCAACCCAACCAACCCATAAATGAGCGGGTCGGTGACGATGAAATTGCGGGTTGGACAACAAACCCAACCATTAAAATTTGAGCGGATTGGACAACGGGTTAGGTCAAACCCGGTCCAATCCAACCCGTGTACACCCATAACCAGATGTGAGACTTTGATGAACGCATTTTTTAACCCAACACTCTCAAAATACCTTTTTAAGTTAAGAGGATACTCATATCTTCCACGTGTTTCACTGTCAACGAAGAGACAGAAAACACAATATCTATCCTATATTTCTAAACCGACCAACGACCAAACCACGTTCGTGTCAAATCATTGAAAAAAACCTTAGTCCAAGTCGGGTCATTAACTGAGAAAAATATCTTGAAGAAATTCAAAATATCTTTAGATAAAACTACAGTTTATCCAATCAACTTATTTTTTTATATCAAATAGACACAACCTCGAAAATCACAAAGAGATTTATATTAATAAAAATTTACATAAAGTTCTTAATTGAAATTAAAACAAAATATTCTAATGATGAGACACAACAGGATATGTCAAATTCAACATAACATAAAACTAAGACCCTATTGGTCAGATAAGAAATGTCAAATTTAACATAATATTTTCTTTTCTTTGATAATCACTTGTATTAAAGCACAAGGATGCTAACTCAAAACAAAGGAAAAAGGGAAAATGCCACGAAGAAGAGCCCAAAAACCCACAAAGACACTACAAACTGAACATAATCTTTCTTGATCTTAACTTCATGAGTCAAAATCTAAAGGATTAGTTCCTAGTTCTTGCAAAAACTTAGTCACCGTCTTCAATATGACTTCATTACTTTCACGATACAATTGGCGTGAAGAAGTACTTGTGCTTGCATTTGAACCGCTCCTTTTTTGTCTCTACCAATTTACAACAATAATACATATTAACTTAATTTTACATAATATAGTAAAAAGAAATTATATTTTTTCATAAAATTTATAGTTGGATGTGATTATATCAAATTTCCTCTAAGCTCAATTATAAAAATTCAATTTTTTTTAAAATAATTATACAAAAAAGTTAAGTCATTTTCTTTATTGACAAAGACATACCTTGCGCGGCTTCACCAATGTGTTCTCAGCATTCATTATTCTCATTAACTCATCAAACTGAAAAAAGTGGCAGATCACCAAATTTTAAAATGGTTTATATGACATTATTCATAATTGATAAGATAAACTTAAATTTGCAAATCTAAGAAAATTTAAGAACTTCAACATTGATTTTGATACCTGTTTGATGATGGTTTCATACTTTTTAACACAAATATATAGTCTTCTTTCATTATCTACTTCCTTAGATATCATCTCTGGAACTTTGTGTTTATTGTGAGACATTTGTTATTGAGACCAACCAAATATAAGTGGTTAAGCTAGTTGTCTTTTCTATATATAAGGAGAAAAAAAGAGAGAGTCAAATGATCATATAAAGATTTATTATAAAAAAAATCAAAACTAATGAAAAAAAAATACTTTTTTACATTTTCTATAAATTCTATTCTAGATTGATCATAAAAAATAATATATGGCAAGATATAAAAATAGTATTAAAAATGAAAAGTAATTTAAAAAAAACAATATTTGTATACTGGTTTTTTTAATTATATATAAAAATTATGAGTTTATCAAATTTTTTTATAAATTGTTGATTCAAAAATTTATTAACTATACTTTGATGTGTAATTTTACCTAAGTTAAATCATATTTCACCACCAAAGCCACTGTGTTAAATTAGTTATTTAAGAAAATTATGAATTAAAATATATATAGTTAGTGAGATTTTATTAAATGTATATATGTGCAAAAATTCTTTTAAATAAGTAAATAACCACTAAATTCATATGCAAACTTTATTTCTAAATATAAAATTAAATTTTCTTTTAGAAGTTATTGAATCTTATACCAAGCGTTTGCATTTATTTACTTTAACTTCTAAATACTAATTAAGCTATTCTACTTAGAGATGGTAAAATAGGTTAGCTTATATAGTTCGGCATGCTGGACACGAAAAATCATAGGTTTCAGGTCTTTAAATAAGAGCTTATATTTTAAGAGTCTTTTTAGTTCATTTTTAAAAATACGTTGTTCAAAAGTAGTATGTTAGACACATATTACTATAAAATTTAAAAATATTATATTAATTTTTATATACATTATTTCAAAATAATACATTAATTTTTCTCACATCACTAAATTTTATCTTTATTCTATTCAATCTTTCTCTTTTAAAAATTATACATTAATATAATCAGCATTTTTTCCTCTATTGTATTTAAAAATACATTATAATATTTATAAAAGATAATATAGTACTTAAAAATGTATTATATTTAAAATTATATAATTTTTTCTTTTATTTATAGTCAATATTACAAATTTTTTATTTTGTTTTTTTTATTAATAAAATTCATTTAGAGTCGGGTAGCCCGAACCCATCTAGGGTCGGATTCAATAATAATTTTAAAATCCGTATTACAATAGAATTTTTTTAGCCCAACTCTAACTAATACATGCTCATGAAGACCGACCTTAAATGGGCCGAATAACCCATTTTAACAGCTGTAATTCTACTTATTGAAATTTAAAATTACACTGACCGAATTAAAAATAATATTTTAGTGATAACATTAAATTCATTATTAATTAATATAGTACCTTTGCTATGATATTCTTCTAGCATGTTTTTGATGGACAAGGATCCACTCATTTATCCCATGGCATATCAAATAAATCATTAAAATAAAATTTAAATGGTGAGAATCAACACTTTACAACCTCCCATGAAAATCTTACTGGACAGAATCCACACTCGTTTTTGATCCATGTTCCAATAGTATATTCCACTTTTATAAAAACAAAAACAATAAATTAAACTAAATTTTTTATTATAAAAAAAAACAAACTAAACTTCTGCTTACCACCTATACCATGGTATTTCACCGTTGATTTGGCAAACCGTAGGTCCTAACATAAAGTTAACTGTTTCTTTCTTAATCAAAAAACTATTGTGCATTCAATTACGTTCAACAATCACGTCTATCATGTTTTAAAATTTTATAAAATAGATTTCGTGCAATTAATCTTATAAATTTTTAAATATATACAAACAACTATTTATAAAATTATTATTCTCAAACAGAAATTGTCAACGTAGTCTTATATTTTAGAGAATTTTTTCACCTATCTAATGGGTTTCTCATACATTTTTAAAAAATTACAAATATTTTTCGCAAGTTAACTTGCGAATTCACCTTGTTGGGTGAATTCACAACTTAATCTGCAAAGTGATTTTTCTGAGCGAATTCGCATGTTAACTTACGAATTCATCTTATTTTTTTAAAATTGTGAATTATTTCGTAAGTTAACTTACGAATTCACCCTACAAGATGAATTCGTAAGTTAATCTGCGGAATATTCTCTGTGTTGTTTTTTAAATAATCATGCATAATTCGCAAATTAACTAACGAATTCACCTGATTTAGTGCATTTCGCAAGTTAACCTTCGAATTATGCATAAACAGAACCAAAACTCAATTGTGGTTGAAATTGAATTTTGTTTTGTGGTGTTTTGACATTCAAAAAGTAATACATATAGATAAAATAGAATACACATAAAACTTATATATACGCAAATCATGTAAATAATACTATGTTATAAATAATAAAGAGAAAAAATGTCAAAAATATTATTACATAAATAGTTCCGAACAAAAATGTGATCATACAAAATCAAATAAAAAACATAAAGGCTACTAGGTGTGCCTAATCCTGACCCCTCACACCCTCATCTGTCAGTGGTAACGCGCAACACGCTCTGCCTCAGCGACCATCCTCTCCACCACGACAATCGCATCGCGTCCGCCCCCATCGATAATCTCGTCATCCAACGCCTCTTGTCCAATCTGACGGATACTCTGACAGATGGGCAGTAGATCAATGACATGATCATCCCCGACCTGCTCGTTTTCCATGAGCTCCTTGTGTGCTGGCCTCGGCGGACGTCCCGCCTCCGGTGTCATGTAAGGGTGCGACACCAAATAGAACCATGTCGTGTACTCCTCCATAGAGTGCCACATATGGGATGCCTGCATCAAGTGAAACTCCTCTGGCACAACATGATTCTTCCAATCCTGGAAGATATCGTCTAGAGCCCTCTGTGTGATGGTGTCGGGAGCAGCCTGGAAAGGAGATCGGGGCATGCTCTGCATGTAGCCAAACTGGAGGATACACCGCTCGGGCAGATATGAGACCATCATGTTAGCCCCACAGGCTAGCCACCCGGAGTATAACGAAATGGTATTGAAGGGGACAACCTCTCGGTAGACCTCAAATG
Source organism: Vicia sativa (assembly GCA_021764765.1). Lineage (NCBI taxonomy): Eukaryota > Viridiplantae > Streptophyta > Magnoliopsida > Fabales > Fabaceae > Vicia > Vicia sativa. The sequence continues at coordinate 121,259,006 of CM038795.1, read as the reverse complement.
GGGTCCAGATGATGTCGTCGTGCTGGATGCGATCAAGGAACACAAGGTAAGGAGCCACATTATTTTTGCCTCTATTGAGAATAAACCTGGCAGCACTGGGCATGAAGTCCTCATAGTCGGGATCCACGAAGCAACCATGGATCCGGTGAAAGTGCGATAAAATTCAGCTCTGCATCGAAAAAAATAATGTTAACATAAGTAAAATCAATTAAAACTAATTAAAATTAATTAAAACTACTTAAAATTAATTAAAGCAAATTAAAATTAATCGTTGAAATAAAAACGTATCGTGAGGAGTGTGCACGAGCCGGTAAGCGCTCTAGCCCTCCACCTAGAAGCTTCATTCAGCTTCTAGTAGAGGTAGGTAAGAACAATGGCACCCCAGTTCCAGTCGTGAACTGTAGAACGGTCCGTAAAATATCTCAGGTAGGCCACGATGGTGTAGCGGCCACTCGTGTCGACAAAGACGGACGTGCTTACCAAGTACATCAAAAAATATCGGATGGCACAACCCGGTGATATTGAACAAAAACATCTTCCGCAACAGGCTCCCCAGCTTCATGTGCATCTCTTTTTGCACGAGCTTCCTGACAGAGGTGCTCCTCATATAACTCCTTCAGATAGGAGAATGTCACGTGCGCCCCGTTTATGGAGTCGTAGTCTACAGTGGCTCTATATGGATCAGCTCTCAGATATTGAACCATCAAATCAACAACCTCAACTCTGGTTATCTTTGAATGGTTTAGTAACCTACCTCTAATGGGTAGTCGGAGCAAGCAGACAACATCGTCGAGGGTGATCGTCAACTCTCCAACTGGAAAGTGAAAAGATGACGTCTCTCTATGCCATCTCTCAGCAAAAGCACCCTGCATGCCGGTGATAATGGTCCCGTAACCAGTACTGTATAATCCAGCAAGACCAGATGTGACGATAGTAGTTTGGAACCACTGAGTCTTCGGAGTATACAACTCAAAGATCTTGCGGGAGTGGTTAGAATGTTTCAACGTCTTTCTTTCCTGAAACATAAGAATCAAATGAAAATAATTAAATAATTCGAATGGTCAGTATACAAAAATAAATAATACGAAATAAAAAGAAAATAAAATATAAAATATAAAATAATACGAAAATAAAATAAATAATACGAAAATAAATAAATAATACGAAATAAAAAATTATAATACCTCTCCGCCCCAAACATAGCGGGCAACATGGTCCCCATAATAAATCAAGAGGGATTTGTCATATGGACCTCCTGGATAGCCAGCATCCTCCACCTCTGGAGGCTCCTCAACATCGTCGTCCCGGGCATCCTGGGCCCCCTCCTCTAGCGGATTGACCTCTGGTACCTGCATCTCTGGTAGCTCTTCCTCATGTGCACGAGAGGAAGACGCCTCATGGAGACGACTCCTCCGTCGCGGTACGAAAGGTGATGTTATAGTAATTTTTCCCATTTATTCCCTTTGTGCCCTTGCCCTTTGCTCGCGCTCTCGACTTGCCGACGTTGTCTGGCTTTGTCTGCCCTGTCTCAAATGTGTCATCTGGTTATCCTGATCGACCATTTTATTGAAATAAAATACAGACAAAATTAGTTCAAAAACAATACAACCAAAATTCGCAGGTTAACTTCATAATTTTCCATTCAAACCAAAATTTGCAAGTTAACCTGCAAAGTCTCCTCTGGTACACTTCGCAAGTTAACTTGCGAAACCCCCTTCGTCCAGATTTTTCAAAAACTAGAATTTCAGACCCAAAACCTCCAAAATCCTATTTTTTTCTACTACAGTATCCTTCTACTACTTCATACACTATTATATTTCTACAACCTAAACCTTATAATCTAATCAAAAATCAAAATTTTGAATAGTGAAGAGTGAAGAAAACTTACAAAATTGGTTGAGTTTGAATTTTAGAGGAGTTGAAATGTGTTGGTGGAAATGATGAGAGTGACTTGGAGTGGCTTGAAATGTATTTGCAATAATTAGGGTTTAGAGTAGTTTGGGAAAATTTTGAGTAGAGTTTGAAATGAATGGGAAAGGGGAAAAATTCTGAGTTTTCTAAAATTATACGTAGACTTCGCAAGTTAACTTGCGAATTCCCCAAATAAGGTGAATTCACAAGTTAACTTCATAATTCACCTTATTTTTTAAAAAAATAAGGTGAATTTGTAAGTTAACTTCCGAATTCACTTTTTTTTTAAATCGTAGATTATTTCGTAAGTTAACTTACGAATTCACCTTATTTGAAAAATTCGTAAGTTAATTTATGAAACTTAAGGATATTTTTGTATTTTCACAAGAGGTGAAGAATATTTTTGTATTTTCACAAGAGGTGAAGAACTCCTCTAGGTGGAAAAAGAAATTTCCTATATTTAATAACAAGTGTTTAAAAAAATATATTATAATTTTTTTAACATTATTCTTTCATAAAAATTATAAATATTAGAACCCTAAATATTTTGGATATACATTTTGAGATGTTTTTCACGCGTTCCATATAAAAACACATGTAAGAAGTTAATTAAGACATTCCATTTTGAAATGCAAACACACAATCCTTCGTTTCAAATACCAAGCACAAACCATGGAAATGAATACTTTAGTAGTTTAGTTATTATTATAAATAATTAAAAATATATTTTAAAATATGTTTTAAGTTTAAAGGTTAAAATTATTGGTGTAAATTATTTTTACAACATCTTTCATAAAATTATAATAATTTGTCATGTCAGTTTTTTGAAATTAAAAGTATCATTTGATTGGATACACACTCATGGTTGATTCACAGTGTAGAAATATTTTATTTTATCATGTATACTCTTTTTTCTTTAAGTTTTTTAATTAATTAATTAATTAAATTAATTTATGTATAGATCAAATATTTTAATTATTTAATAAATTAATTTTTTTTATACTACATTAGTTACTTTAGGGGAGAGAGTATAGTTTAAATTTAACTAATCTAATTAAGGAATGTATGAGGCTTGTACGGGACATGGAAGACCTCTAAATTTTATTCATTATAGATGTTTTACTAAAAATTAATGATGCATTGAGGCTGTGATCGCAAATTTTAAAATACTGTAATTATTATAATTTAATATTTTAATGTGCACTATCATTAAATTCAAAAAATTACTCTCAAAATGAATTATATAAAAAAAATCTTTATACAAATTTACATATTTGTGGATCATAATAATCTATATAGTTTCAATGGAAAACAAAATTCTCTGTTAAAAATGGGTCGATACATGTCTGAAAGTAAAGTCATATTTAATTTATTATGTAAAGTCAATTATATGTAGTGGAGAGAAAGTTTCAAAGTTATAGAAATCATCAATTTATTGATGGTTAGGAGAAAATTAAGTTAGCTATTCATAGCACAACAATTAATATAAATAGTTGATACATCGTAATGTTTTAATCATCCCATAATCATCTCAGAGTTTAATAGGCATTTGCTTCTCTTACTTTTATCTCTTATTTTAGTTGTCTTAATATTATTTTGTTACTTTGATACCCAACAATACATAAGGGTTTTATATCGATACATAGCATGAATGAGTCAACTCCCTCGAGATGTGGGTCGACTCCTCCTAAACCCTTTTACAAAAATTCTTTGTCCATAATGAGTCGATATCTAGGGGGTTAGGAGTCGACTCAAAGTACAAAGGAGTCGACTCTCTCGAACTGTGTATCAACTCCTATTAAATTCTTTTTTCATCAATTTTTTTATGTTTTTGGAGACGACTCCCAATGTGAATGGGTCGACTCCCTCTAACTTAAATTGTCTGATTTTGTAATTTTGCAAATTTGTTTTTTTTTCTCTTTCACACATATATAGTCATTCATGCATAATTTCAGATGATTTAAAAAAAAAAATATATACAAAAAAAATGGTGTCTAAAATGTACAATTACGGCGGATATAACTGCCATAATACATGAAAATGACCCTTTTTAAATAACGTCGTAAACTTGACCGTCACAAAGTAAAAAATGGCAGTTCACAGTACCCACCATGCAAAACGCCATAACTTACTTTGTATAAAACTATATCTATGTCCCGTGCATTGCACAAGTTTGATTAGAATTTTTGCCTTAATAATTTTTATATAAAAATTATATCATATGTTTAAACGTGTTTTATAATTATATTAAATATAAACAAAAAGTTAAAAATATGAGAATGCCTAATAATTTATTCATATAAAATATTTTAATTATGTTATTTAAATTTAAAAGATTTATCATACTTATGTGAATAATGCAATATTGTAAAAAAAAATTACATTCACTTATTTGTAGATAATATTTATGATTAATCATTAAATTCATAGTACATATAGGAGTAGATAAATTTATATTTCAATTATTCTTTTAGTGTTTAATCTATAATTTACAACACCTAAAAGAAATTATTCAATGTCAAAAAAAGTATTTTAAATCATATATTCTCTAGATATTTTTTAAATCTTATCATATCGATTTTTTGTTTGATAATTTTTGTTTGTTTGTTTATTATAGTGGAAGAGATATGTTATGACTTGATTAACGAATTGTTTATTTTATGGAATATAGAAAAATGTTATTTATTACATATTAATCATCTCAATAAATTAAATATTTTCACAAATTAAAGAAAAAAATAGTTTAAAAATTAAAATAAAACTTTTAAGCGTTATTTATTTATTTTATAGGCATTAATGATTCTATAATTTATTAATTTAAGTTATTAATTTTGTAGCGAAGCTATTTTAATTTTTTTTTATTAAATTGTAATATTTTGATTCTTAAATATATTTGATTAAATTATATTTTTTGTCCCCCTATTTTAGTATTTTTACGATTTTAGTCTCTCTATTTTATTTTTAAACACTTTTGGTCCTCATTTTCATTTTGGCTACAAAAAATGACTATGTTTCACTTTTTAAAATAAATATTTTTTCTTCTTTATAATTGTATAACACACAACTGATATTTTATTATATGCCACATATTTTAAAAGTTGACATATAAATATTTTTTTGTAGCTAAAGTAGGGATGGAGAACCAAAAGTGTTTAAAAATAAAATAGGGGAACGAAAATCGTGAAAACACTAAAATAAGTGAACCAAAAATAGTTATTGTCACTGGCGGAGCCATTAAACCACAAATTACATGTGACATAATATATAATTTTACCTCTATTTTTATTAATTTTGTTCATATTTTTACTAATTTTGTCCCTAATTTTATCTTAAAATCGACTCTTGGAAGAAATACAAAAAAAATAGGGGTTGAGCTCGGACATATGTCCGGCCTCGCTGAACTATAGCTCCGCCCCTGATTATTATCATATTAATAACAAACATAATAATAATAATTTAAAAAATAATAAAAATAATATAATTTATATAATTTAATTGATGTGTAAGATAAAATAGAGATCATACATATTATTCATATAAAAAGATAATCTTTAAAATAATTGTCTAACAAAAATAAATTATTTTTTTGTTATAATGGTTTAAGAAAGAGAGAGAGAAAACTATAAACATTAATATAGATAGAATGAAAGAGTATTGTAAGAATATGCAAATACACATCTATTAATAGGTGTGGTAAAACGGGTCGTGGCCTGCCAGGCAGGCCTGTGCACCCGCCAAAAAACAGCGGGTTGAGTTGAAATTTTGAGATTACCGTCCGCTAAAGCTCGCGTCGCCAAAGCTCGCGCCCGCTTAAACTCGACCCACCAAAGCTCGTCGTCCGCTAAAACCCTCCGCACATATCCGTTCAGTCTGTTCGACCTTAAATTCCTCCTTTTCTTAGTTAATTCTAGTCATTCTAATTTTTAATGATTTTATTTTATACATTTATATGTGAATATATGCAATATTTTTAAGTAAAATTTTTTACAAATATGCTTTACAAAAAAATATTCTAAAAAATAGTGATAAATCTAATTAAAATGTAAAAAAAAAAAAAAAAAGACGGGCAAGCCCGCCGTCCGCCAACCGGCCACCTTGGCGGGAGACTTGATTTTTATGTCCATTATACTTGACGGACTTACCCGCCCCGCTTTTATTTTGACGGGCTTAAGGCGGTACGGACGGCCCGTTTTACCACTCCTATCTATTAGATAATCTATTATGACAATAACGAAAATATTTTTTTGACAAAACATATCATGACTATATCAAAATATATTTTATTATTGAATAATTTTTTAAATATAATTAAGTTTAATATTTTTGCTTTTTTGTTTTGAAAAAATTAAAATAAATATATTCAAGAAAAAAAATCCAATACCATAAACCAACTATTAAAAAATTACAATATATAAAATGTATAACTTTAAACGTGAGTCATACCAACACTTGTATTAAAATAAAAAATAAAGGTTTTATCTTTAAATTTTTTAGTCAAAATCAAGAATTAAACTTTTTTTAATAAGATAATATATAGATAAACCAAAAGGAGAAACAAGAGAGGGGTAACTAGATGAAAACTCCATCAACAAGAGAAAAACCTAAAGAAAGACAGACCTAGCCTATTTTTTACAAAATATGCTCTAAAAAAATGGGAACAGAACTATAATGAATTGTGTCAGGAATCGAAAGATTAAAGTTAGCGAGGGAGTCTGCACAACTATTCCCTTCTCTAAAAATGTGGGAAACCACAAAATCTAAATTCTTAATTATATGAACACAATTTAACCATCTATTCTGAATTTTCCAAGGCACCCTATAAGGCGGATTGAAAGCAAGAACAACCATAGCAGAATCTGTTTCCAACCAAAGTTGATTCCAATTCTTCTCATTGGCGAACTCAATAACTAACATAGCTCTAGTGAGTTCGGCGATGAGAGAATTAGCAAAATCCAAAAAGGAAGCAAAAGCACCCAAAAAATCACCCTCGTGATTTCTAGCAATACCTTCGCAAGCAAAAATATCATTGCTAATCGATGCGCCATCGCAGTTAATCTTGATCTAGTTGGTGGGAAGAGGTTTCTAAATAACCTCAAAAATGTTAGGCACTTTAGGAGGCCTGATTTGGACTTTGAGACTTTTGAGAAAGAAAAAATTAGCCATGTTGATATGGCCAACCTCCAGCGAAAATTTACCAGCTGCAGAAACCGCAGCCTTAATATGCCTTATGGTCGAGAATACCGAAACCAAAACATCCTTAAATCTGAGACTATTCTGAGGAAACCAAATACCATTTATAATATAAACTATAACCATGTTGATAACATTATTGCAAACATTAGATCCATATAATCGGCAAGCCTTCAAACATCATTCCAATCATAAATAAACAACCTGGAATTCAAGGCCGAAACCAGCCAAGCCCACAAACTGGCAGCGAAACTACAAGCAAAAAATAGATGTTGCTCGGACTCAGAAGCAGTACCGCACAAAGAGAATTTAGATGTCATACAGACTTGACGAACCCGGAGTTGAGCGTCCGTCAGCAATTTCCGCTGGAGAAGACGCTAAACCGTAAAGGATTTGGAAGTGGGAATATGCTTCGACCAAATGAATCGAGACCAAAGAACGATATCACCACTAGTACGCTTGAAGGTGTATGCAGACTTGAGATTAAGCTCACCTGAAGAATTATGCTTCCACATTTTTTTATCCGGCCTTATGTCACAAGGGATGTGTGTGTTGAGAATTCTGACCTTGGCTGCTTCTAAGACAGGGCAAGAGGAGAGGGACCACAAATTGTTTTGGATGATATGATTAACTGTCAGATTAGAGTCTAGCGGAGTCAAAAGAGAATCATGGAAAAGAGGGGTGCCACACCAAGGATCAGTCCAGAAGCGGATATATGATCCGTTACCGAGCAGCCAAACCGAATTTTCATCAAGATTATGTAACTCAACTTTAGTGCTCGATCAGATGGAAGAGAATATATGAGAGAGGCGAATAATGATGTTTTTAATAAGGCGGTGGTTGAGAAGGACAACCCAAGAGTTCTCAGAGTTAAAAATGTCGGGACCAAGCTTAAGATTACTAGCTTCATTAAGAGCAATAAAGGAACGAATACCCAGACCACCCTCCGAAATGGGAGTGCAAATTCTTTTCCAAGCCTCTGTGACCATTTTATGCTTGCTAGAATCTCCGGTACAAATAAAGTTACGAGCGGCACGCTCAAGGTCTTTAAGAAGAGAATCCAGCCACAAATATATGGTCATCGAATGAGTTAGCATACTTTGAACGGTAGCTCTAACCAATTCAACCCTACCAGCAAAAGAGAGCAGAACCCCTTTCCAAGAAGAAAGGTTGAGCATAATTTTGTCAGCAATAGGTTGGAAAAAACTTGCTTTAGGACGACCTTTGAAGATTGACACACATAAATAGACAAACGACAATGTTCCATCATTAAAACCAACAATAGATTTCAGGATATTAAGTCTGGAGGGACTCATTGCACCTCCATAAATGTAGGATTTCTCACGATTAATTTTTTGACCAGATTCAAGAGAATAATGACCAAAGGCTTTCTTGAGAGTATGGATGTTGGAAATTTTCCCTTTGCAAAATAGCAAAATGTCATCAGCATAGAGGGAGTGAGAAGGAACTTGGACTCTGTTAAGGGCTTTAATAAGATCCATATGGCCAATAAAAAATCATGAATTTGTCGAATTATTAATTTTTTTTAAAATTATCGGCACAACGTAATGGAACGCACATTGTTCATCGGATAATGATGTAAAATTACTTTACACTCTCGGTGGGAGAGAAGTTGCACCAAACTCAACTGAGGATTGTGGTGGATCAAACTTATCTTGGGTCTACTTATACCCCATATTTGAACATGTTTGTGTACCTATATGCTTCTCAAAAAAACATAATGAAACTTAATCTTTCAATTCATACTCAACAAACTTCTAATCTTCGTCCACTCCCTTCATTTTTTATCATATCCAACCAAAAACATTGTCATTCCCTTCATTTTAGATATCCATCTTAACTACTTAACTTGTTATATCCCAATTTTTTTTTTACCAATTTTAGACCTTTCAATATGCCCTATAATAGTTCAGCAACATAAACCGTCATGTATCACATTTTGTTTTAAAAAACTGCTTGATGTACACCCAAAATAATGTATAAATTTTTAAGTTTGAGAGAGAGATATTGAGACAAATTATAAAGATTGTTTTGATAAATGATAGAAATAAAATAAGATGTTATGAGAGTAAGTGTATGAGAATTGAGGTGTACACAGGGAAAACTTCCCTGCTCCAGATGTGTGTGAATCTGTAGTCGTGTGTGTATTGTTGATTAATCAACTCTTGTGTTTTTATTCGCCTGTTAGACTTTCACCAAAATTAAACTTATTCTATCTTTCTTTCTTCACAATTCTGGAAACTGGCACAAATCTTGGTATATATTATGCACCAATTTTTTGAGGTACATGATATAAATTTTCAGCCTTAGAATGCACATAATGCAAGATGAATCAGAATTGAAATCAAAGGTGTAATTGTTGGAATACATAGATAACTTCTTATAAACCAATCACGTTTATAAGATATTCTGGCTATAGGATCCACTCATATTTTTTCAGAAGTATCTTTTTTTTTTCTTCTGAAACCATCAAAGAGAAAAGAATTTAAAATTGACCATCAAGCTCTTCAAATTGAGCTGATGCTATTTTTCTGTAGACTCCTCCGTCGTGCAGCTAATGGATTCCATTAAAATTTTGAAGCTCCTACCTCTTTTGATGAAGTTGCTGAAAGAGCAAGAAAAAGTTCATTATCAATTTATAGGAGATGAACCAATAATTGCACTACAAAAAAGAATACTAAATTTAATTCATTCCTAAGTTCTACCTGAATGTTCAATCTCCGATGTTTCTCCTGCCAAAGTTTCTTTTATGCATTGGTTCTCTGGATCACATTCGAGCCTCTCACCAGAGGATGGTTTTGGCGGGTGTTGTAGAAGATTAGAAGAATTACTAGTGATTTTATTCACAGCATTTTCATTTCCCACGTCAACCCTTATGGTTTTGCCAAAAAGCACAATCTGGACTGACTTTGCATGATCCTGTTTCTCTGATGGTGAGCACGGAACATTCTCACTCTCGTTCACCTTTTGCAATACAGCCTTACTTGGAGACTTATTGGTGTGAAAGTCTGATAAAGAAAGACTTAAAGGATCATGCTTGGCTCCCTGCATACCAGCAGGACTAGTTTCTGGTAAATGAGAAACTGGAACATTTGGAGTTTCAACCCTTATGGTTTTGCCAAAAAGCACAATCTGGGCCGACTTTGTGTGATCCTGTTTCTCTGATGGTGAGCACGGAACATTCTCACTGTCGTTCGCCTTTTGCAATACAGCGTTACTTGGAGACTTATTGATGTGAAAGTCTGATAAAGAAAGACTTAAAGGATCATGCTTGGCTCCTTGCATACCAGCAGGACTAGTTTCTGGTAAATGAAAAATTGGAACATTTGGAGTTTGAATGTAGTTTGGAAATGTTGACACTGAAAATTGACCATCAATAGGGAAATCTGGGTATTGAGACAATCTCAGTTTCTTCCTTGATGGTGGCAATATAGAGGAAAAAGGGATTGAAGGCATGTTTGATACTATTTCCACTTGCCACGGGTTCACCCTTTTCGTATTTTTAAGTAAATCCGATTCATCCCAAGTAACCTAAAAAGTACGATATCAAAAGATTATTTAAAGCTGAAACAAAGTTGAAAACGTAATAAGTATGTAATAAACATTTCTATACCTGCAGAAGTCTCCAAAGAGAGTCTGGCCATGCTGGATCAGCGGCCTGAACAGAAGTAATTGTTCCCATAAACCAATTTATCCTTGACGAGTCTTCAGTTTCAAAGGTCATACTGAACCTCATTCCACAACACCACCTAATCTGAACTGCTGTTCTAATTGAAGAGGCTTTCACAAAAAACTCGGGAGTACCAACGCTAGGATAGTAAACCACATCAAACGGCTGCATATTGGCACCAAGTTTTACTGCTTCAATAACATCTTCAGCCTTTACTTTTCCAATTCCCGTCACCTTATCACTTATTCTCAATTCATTATTTTGAGATTTATCATCTTTCTCTCCGGAAGACGACTTAAGTTCAAAGTCGTTTTGTCTTTTACACCTTCGAATTCCAATATGAAGATCACTGCTTTCAGCTCTCAGAAACACAAGTGAATCCCCCGAAACAAGTCGCTTCTTGGTTACAAAATCCTTCCACCCAGCTGTTAACATATGCTGACATTTATAAACATGTCTAAATCTCCACTTTTCTCCATGCGCATCCATGAGAAAAATGTCCTGAAAAGAAGGCTTACCTCCTGAATAGTCTAATGGAGGAAAAAGTGTTTCAGCACAATTCTTAGGACAATAGAATCCACCCTTGTTTGCATCAAATTGTGACAAGGTTTTTATACAAGATTGATATTTATTCTTAGTTTCAGACATGTCATCGATACCACCAACAGCATCATCATCATCATCAGAACTAACATCGCTAGGATGCAGCGGAACAAGCCTGAGTTTTGCATACACTTCATCTGTGTGAGGATCAGCCCTATAATGAATAGCTTCAACTCTACATGGAATTTCGGATGGAATGTTGAAGTCAGCAGGAAAATGGACAGGTTCATACGCATGCTCAGCATGACCTTGAGGGAAGTAGAAGATGTTAGAGTTAAGTTCTGGAATTCGAACCATTCGTCCAGCAACAGCATGCCATAGCTGAGGATCCACATCCTTGTTCCCATCTATCTTCTTCTTGGACTCTCTATTGTCACCTTTCGCAGATGTCGCCATTTTAAAACCAAATTCTGCATAAAAAGGTGATTGGCAAATTGAAACAATAGTTATAAGCATAAAATGTCCATTGGATGTGAAAGTATCTAAATCTAAATCAATGAAATGAATTCAGCCCTAGTCATTGGCTCATTGCACAGAAAGAAGGAAACGTCAAACAAGCAGGAGAATGTGTATTATGGGTAGTGGAAAAAATGTCCAACAATACTCCCTACAACAAAATCATTCTCAGTATCACAAGGTTGTAGTTGTAGCCTATTATTCCTCTTCCGAAGTTGATTAACATATGAAAGAATAAAAAAGATAATTGAAACTTAAAATCAAGAAGCAAGAGGAGTAGAAGAAACAATAAAAAGAATGATAAAGAAGAAAAGAAGAAAAGAAAGTACCTACCCTGATTCTGCAATTCGTAAGAGAGAGAGAGATGTGATGGAGAGTTAAGCAACTGAAAGTTTCAAGTGTGTATGAATTGTTTCTGAGATAGTGAGAGTCTCTGTAGCTTGAAAGAGTTTTAGTAAAAGAATAGGGTGAGTTATAACTAACTGCTTTCAAACGGTTATAACAAGAAAATAACGGAGGTTAGATGTGTCATGGCACTTGTAACCGTTATTTGAATAAATTGATAACAAGTCATTTGAATTAAATTAAGAAACTCATTTTTCCCAACTACACAAAATCAGAAATCCGGACCCACCGCAAAGCAAACAGTTATGAACCCAGCCACATTTTGCAAAGTGGACACAAATTGAGCAATAATCATACAAGAGGCAGAGTGATCTGTGGTGGTGTTTTTGATGATGTTGACGAAGTACAGTCCATAAACCTCCACAGTTCTATAAAACTCCGGAGCAGCATGAGCAGTCGTGCTACCGTATTCCTATGCGACTCTCCCGCATATTCCATTCCAGCTTTCTACCGCGTGGTTCCCTTCTACTCCCTCTGCATTTCATTTTGGTTGTATTTGTTCAATTTCACCTTTTTCTTACCGGTTTCATTTTTGTTTTTTCTATTTGATTGAGGGCATAGTTCACTTTTATGTCAAGGAAATTCCCTTAGGTAAGCTTCATATAAAGGGAAATGTTATGGAATTTTTTAAGGGTCTATATAAGCTTGTGATAATTCACATACAAATAAATCCTTACATGACATGCGTCACTTATTTAGGTTAAAGTTATATTTATACACACAAAATTCTATAGAAAAACAAATACTTTTTATGTTTCTTTTTAAGTGTTTTTTAAGTGTTATTTAAGTATAAAAATTTTCAATTAAAATAATATATTGTTGAATTATTTTTTCTATTACGCCATCATTTATTTTTTCTTTTTGAATCAATTCAATTATATACATTCGTTTTTTTCTAATAATTAATTAAAAAAATAATTAATCTTATAAAAAATGTGAAAGGGAGTTATTAATATAGTACTGATATAATTAGGGGTGGTCTGGTGATAAGTGTACATGTCCGCTCGGTTTAGGTCCGTCTCACAAAAATCTAAAAAAAAATGAAATGGATCGGAACGCTTATATTGAGGATGAGAGCCAAAAAAATATGTTCGTCCCACAAAAAAGTGAGTGTGTGTCGGGAAAAGCTCGCGGGCACTACACATTTTAAATCTAAAAATGAAAAATTTTATGTTTATGCCTGTGTCTGCGAAAACCCGCAAATAAAAAAGGGATGGAGCAGAGCGGTTATATTAGAGGATGAGGGTCTAAATTCATAGACTACCTTGCACTAAAGTGCACTAAAGTGCAAGCAAAACGGACATGTCCAATGGACTTCGCTCGTTTTACAACCCCTAGATATAATTGATAAATTATAAGATTAAACTATAAAACGACACTTAATTAAAAACAAAAATATTCTTCTAAAACAATATTTAAAAAGGAAGGGAGAATTTATAAGGATGTGTTTTATCAAATAATTTTTTCATTGAAAATATTATTTTTAAGAATAATATTACTATTCACATATTTGGAAGAAAAAAATTAATTTTTTATATTTGCAAAATTTGCTTAATTTAGAATTAAAAAAATTAAAATAAAATGGGAGTAGAAGTGAAAAGTTAAAGTTATTTAAATTTTATTTTTATGTGAATGTTGAATTCTTAAGCATAAGAATAAAATTGTAAATAATCATGGATACAAAATACTCTTTTTTATAAGCAAGAGGGCTAAAAGCCTGGAACAAAGAAACTGAGGTCTAACAATTCCAGAAAAACTAATCTGCATCTCATCAGCGCGACAAATATGCTCAAACTCTTCTGAACAATCTACGAACAACTTATACTCTTCCTTCATATTCAAACTCTGATTCGCCAATGCATCTGCCAACTATTTACTTCCATATGAACATGAACAATTGTGCTATCCCAATCAAGATCTCTCATGTTAATAATTCGAGTCATTAGATTATTCCCTTGTCGTTGAGATCTGCTCCTCTCTTGGACATCCTGAACCACTGTTAGAGAATCAACACACACTTCAACCTTTTTGAACTCAAGCTTTCTAGCCAGTTGTAAACCATCAAATAGCCCCTATAACTCAGCTACATATGGCTCACCTCGTCCAATAAACTTGGAGAACCCGCTAATCCATTCTCCTTCATCCCATCTGATAACACCTCCACAACCAATTATATCGTTGTTACAAGCACCATCAATATTAATGCAAATCCACCCTTGCTGAGGAGGAACAAATTGAATTCGAAGCGTCGTTACTTTCCCCTTGCAACGCTCTTTCATGATTGCTTCCTTCACTAAGTAATTCTCAACCATTTTTCGCATTGGCTCTAGTTGATTGTGAGACCTCACAAAAATATCATCAAACTTCTCTTTATTCCTCCAGAACCACAACATATAACAAGCATTTGCCCATAGTCTATCCCAATTCTCCGGCCAACCATGCTTTTTTCTACTCCCAATATTCATTTTGATCCAGATAGACAAACCACACGTGAAGAAGGAATTAACATGGTATTAGGGAGAACACTAATCCATAATTGATTGGCTAATTTGCAATCACGCAACACATGTAGCATCGTCTTCGAAAACCCAACACAAGACTCACAGTATTTCAAACCAAGGCCTATACGATGTTTTCTAACATTCGTAAGCAGGATGTCATATTTCACAAGCCAAATAAATACTCGAACTCTCTCTGGAACTTTTAATCTCCAAACGTGCTTCCGATCTTGATCCTCATACTGATTCGGGAATTTACAAATCTCGTGATACATGTGAGATATAGAAAAACACCCTTCTCTATTATTAAACCACACTTGTTCATCTTCCCCATAACAATCCTTCGGGGGAAAAATAACACTAATTTTGCCTAGAATACTCGCAGGTATCCATTCCTGAAGAAGCTCTCAATTCCAATGCGCATCCGTTCATACTTGCCTAAGTTTTATGTGCAAGAAATTGTCTGGAATTGTTAGCTTACAATCCACTAATCGAAGGCCTGCCTCTATCCACACATCATGACATAGATCAATGCTCTTACCATTCTTAACAATCCAACTACTATTCTCCTCCAAGACAGTCCATATTTTAACAATTTGCCTCCATATATGTGAATCGGTGGGACGCGTTGTAGAAAGTTGAGCGCCATTATTCCTTATATACTTTCCCCTCAGAACCTGAAACCAAAGATCCCGATCTTCTAACTGCATGTCATGCACCAATTTTAACATACATGCCTGGTTCATTTTGCGTAACTACCGAAGCCCTAAACCACCATGCGATTTCGATTGAGTGAGTTTTTCCCAGCCGATTGCATGATACTTTCGTTGCTGATCATTTCCGCCCCAAATAAGTGTCCTCTGAATTTTATGTATCTCATCGACACAAGCCTTTGGAAGCATTGCAGACATCATAGGGTATACAAATATTTCCTCCAAGACACTCTTGGCCAAGGTGATTCTTCCTGCCAACGACAATTGGTTCGCTTTCCACCTAATAAGCTTAGCTTTCACTTGCTTAATGACATACGTAAAATACTGTTTCTTTGGAGCTTTTCCTGTAATAGGCATACCAAGATATTTACCTAGAGCATTAGTTTCCTGAAAACCCGACCGATGGAGGATCTGATCTTTGTTACTTCTACTAATGTTAAGAGAGAACAATATGCTGGTCTTCTTATGACTCACTTTCTGCCCTGAAGCCTTACAGAACAAGTCCAATGTATTCATGACACACGTAATCTGCTCAAATTCGCCTCACCAAACAACAAAAGATCATCTGCGAACATTAAATGTGAAATAGTCGGTCCATTCCTACTAGCCTTAATCGACTTCCATCTACCAGCATTTACTTATTGACAAATCAGGTGTGACAACTTATCCATACACATCATTAACAAGTATGGAGAAATCAGATCTCCTTGTGTGATTCCCCATTGCAGACAAAAAAATTCACCACGAGCGCCATTCCATTTGATATTTTTTTCGACTGTAAAAATGGCATTCATGACTACATTAAACATCATATCCAGAATACAATTTCTCTAAGCACAACCCCAATAAGTTCCAGTTCAATTTATCATATGCTTTAGCTAGATCCATTTTAATAACAAAATAACTTTTCCTCACTTTTACTTTCATCATGGTATGAACCATTTCTTAGACAATAATAATATTTTCATGAATGTTCCTCGCCGATACAAACCCCGTCCGATACGGGGATATAAAAAGTATCAAAACAATTATAAAAATTTGAAACAAATTAAAAATTCTTGCATCTTCAAGTTTCAAGTTTTTGAGAATGTAATTTTTAATCTTTGAAACAAACATACTCATAATTTTAAAAATAAACAAAATAACTACTTATGATCAATACATGAAAAATATCTGAGTAAAAAATTATTACATATACATTTAAATACACGGGAGACAAATATTTATCAATAATTAATATAAAATACACAAGGATAATTATTTGCATAGGTAAATATTAAAAATATGACAAGATGTTAATTATTGACACATAAAATAAATACACGTGAAAAATATTTGTCATTGAGAAATATAAAAAGAAACACGAGACATATTTTTATCGATAAATATTTATAAGAAAAATAATATGAACTGTCACTTATTAATATAAATGCATAAAAATAAAATATTTTTCACTAATATACAAAAATCATTCAATAAATATTTAAATAATTAAATTGAATCCACGGCAGATTTGTAAAACCAATGTTGATAATATGGTATAGATATTCAAGTATTTTTTTTTTCAATAACTATGTTATAAAAAAATATACGCAAATAATCGTGTATTAAAATTAATTACTCAAATAACCATGTTTTATGTTTAACATACAGGCAGGAGATGGCTCCTGCGTTGATTTTTAACAATTAACAAGCAGGAGCCACTCAAGATGGCTTCTGAAGAGGAGTGCAACTTCTGAAGAGGAGTCAGAAGTTGTCACTTCTGAAGAAGATTTTTTTTCCACCTAATACACATAGGCGCTATCTCAGATGACTTTCTGCGATTTTATTCGGTTTTCCTAAAAATATTATGATCCATTATAACTCTTAAAAAAACAGGGTGTTGTTGAATATCTCCGGTTGCATCATAACATGGGCTTTCAGTCAACCCCTTTTTTTTCCAATAGAAGTTAATCTATATTTCATTTTCAACAAATGTTAGAGATTTTTAATTATATGCATGTGATTTAAAGTTGCATTCATAATCTAAATCATACTTTTTTCATATTAGAAGAGTATAATCTAAATTATGAATGATGGCCAGTGGTCACATGATAAGTTACTCATATGTTTTCCATCCTGATAACTAATTTTTTTGTTTGTATTACATCATCCAGAATTTCTTTAGATTATATATAACAACCACACCATAGATAATATTAATGAATTATATCCTTTATAAGCAAGAAAAGAAAGAAATCAGGTATTGTTGCTATTCTCCAAGATGTGTGCGATGATTCCAAGTGTAAGACATGGTATTTGAACAAATTGTGATGGTTACGCGATATACAATTGACACACCATTTATGTTTTGCATGATTTACTTTTTACTGATTTGCTGGAGATGATGCTCCAAGGGTTGTGTTTCCTAGCATTGTTGGTCGAACACGCCACACCGGTGTGATGGTTGGCATGAGACTAAAAGATGCATATGTTGCCATGTTGGTGATGAAGCCCAGTCCAAACGTGGTATATTGACTCTAAAATATCTAATTAAACATGGTTTTGTGAGTAACAGGGATGATATTTAGAAGATTTGGCATCACTCCTACTACAATGAACTCTGTGTAGCCCCCGAGGAGAACCCAATTGTGCTCACTGAAGATCCTCTTAATTAAGAGGCTAATTGCGAGAAACTGACATAAATTATGTTTGACACATGCAACACACCTGCAAGGTATGCTTCCATTCAGGCTGCTCTATTGCTCTACACCAGTGGTCGAACAACCGGTTAGACCTATTTATGAACAGTATGCCCTTCCACATTTCTAAGTACTTCATATATTCATATCGTCTGCATGTATTTGTGCACGATGTATAATAATTTTTTGACATGTTTCATTAATTTGGGTTACTAAAGCAGATGTGGATTGCAAAGACCGAGTATGATGAATCTAGTGTTCCAATGATATACAAGAAATGCTTTTAGAATGCTTTAAAATGGTTTGGTGTAGGTATGGTTGGTGTCAAAAGGACAAAATGAAAGAGTCGCAATTTAGTGTTAGTGTGTGATGTAAAAGAAAAAGACAAGTCAAATTTTTTTGTGCTTTTATTTATTAATATCCGGTTGTTTTATTGGAACCCAAGGAATTGTTTAATTTTTTAAGGTTTATGAGGTATAGAAAGTTATTGTTATGGTTAATGAAATGTTTGATTCTTGTAATTATGTTAGTGATGAAATGTTAGATATGTTAGATGTTAGGGATAATCTAGATAAAACTCTGCAAATTTTATGATGCTTCTGTTGTTTAACATAGTTTCTCCATCTACAGGTAATGTTCTTTGCTCTGTAGTTTTCTAGCAAGGGGAACCGTTCTAAGGATGTTGCGCTTCATGAGCAATAAGTCCATCAAATGCTTCGAGAGCGGAAAAACGCATGCTTCTTACCTTTAATCGGAAGTTTGGACAATATGTATGTATGACCAATTATTACTTTCTAGGCATACATTGTTACAACTTCCCTGCTCATGATGTCTACGAATCTGCTGTCGTCTGTGTAACATATCATATTGTTAAAGTTAATTAGTCAACTCTTATGTGTTTTATTTGCTTACTAGCCTTTCACCAAACTAAAACTTTTTCTATCTATCTTTCTTCACTTTTCTGGAAACTAGAACAGTTCTTAGTAACGTGCACCGATTTTTGAGTGACATGATATAAAATTTCAGCCATAAAATGCACATAATGCAAGATAAATCAGAATTGAAATAAAACGTTAAACACCTAAAATGGCCTCGACAAAACAGTTTTGACAAATATCTTTATTATCGTTTTATATGTTAAAGAATAAATTATGGTTAATTCGCGTAGCGACAACCACAATCGGTGATACAACACCTATATTCACTCACATTTATTCAAATTTTCTGTTTTAAATCAAGATAAAACACCAACATATAAGCCACATATGATCCTACAGAAAAGGGAAAAGACTTTAAAATTGATCATCAAGCTCTTCAAATTGATCTGATGCTTTTTTTGCTGTAGACTCCTTTGTCGTGCAGCTAATGGATTCCATTACAATTTTGAACCTCCTACCTCTTTTGATGAAGTTGCTGAAAGAGCAAGAAAAAATTCATTATCAATTTATAGGAGATGAATCAATAATTGAAATACAAAAAAGAATATTAAATTTTTATTTGATTTTAATTCCTACCTGAATGTTCACTCTCCAATGTTTCTCCTGCCAAAGTTTCTTTTATGCATTGGTTCTTGGGACTACATTCAAGCCTCTCACCAGAGGATGGTTTTGGCGGGTGTTGTAGAAGATTAGAAAAATTATTAGTGATTTTATTCACAGCATTTTCATTTCCGGCGTCAATCCTTATGGTTTTGCCAAAAAGCACAATCTGGGTCGGTTTTGCATGATCCCGATTCTCTGATGTTAAGCGCGAAACATTTTTACTGTCGTTTGCCTTTTGCAATACAGTGTTATTTGGTACTGTCATTGATGTTGTAGCATTAGGATCAAATGGTTGTTGGAAATTAGGCTTAAAGAAACCTAATGGAGACTTATTGATGTGAAGGTCTGATAAAGAGATACCAAAAGGATCATGCCTGGCTCCCTGCATACCAGCAGGACTAGTTTCTGGTAAACGAAAAATTGGAACATTTGGAGTTTGAATGTAGTTTGGAAAAGATGGCATTGAAAATTGACCATCAATAGGGAAATCTGGGTATTGAGACAATCTCAGTTTTTTTCTAGATGATGGCAAGAAAGAGGAAAAAGGGATTGAAGGCATGTTCGATACTATTTCCACTTGCCACGGGTTCACCCTTTTCATATTTTTAAGTAAATCAGGTTCATCCCATGTAACCTAAAAAATATGATATCAAAAGATTATTCAAAGCTGAAACAAAAACAAAGGGGAAGATGAAATTAGTTTTAAAGGAGAATGTAATAATAAACATGTCTATACCTGCAGAAGTTTCCAAAGAGAGTCTGGCCATGCTGGATCAGCGGCCCGAACAGAAGTAATTGTTCCCATAAACCAACTTATCCTTGATGAGTCTTCAGTTTCAAAGGCCATCTTGAACCTCATTCCACAACACCACCTAATCTGAAATGCTGTTCTAATTAAAGAGTTTTTCACAAAAAACTCGGGAGTACCAACCCGAGGATAGTAAACCACATCAAACGGTTGCATATTTACACCAAGTCTTACTGCTTCAAGAACATCTTCACCCTTCACTTTCCCAATTCCCATCACCTTATCACTTAATTTCAATCCATTTTCTTTATCATTCTTTTGAAGTTTATTATCTTTCTCCCCAGAAGACGAGGTAACTCCGAAGTATGATGGTCCAATACGAATTCCAATTTCACTACCAGGTTTCCTCTTTGATGAAGTGTTATATCCAATTTCGTTTCGTCTTTTAGACCTCCGAATTCCAATATGAAGATCACGGTTTTCAGCTCTCAAAAACACAAGTGAATCCCCTGAAACAAGTAGCTTGTCGGTTACAAAATCACTCCAGTTTGTTGTTAACAAATGCCGCTTAGGCGTGCCCCTATAAACATGTTTGAATTCCCACATCTCGCCATGAACATCCCTAAGATAAATGTATTGAGAAGGAGGGGTACCTGAATAGTCTAATGGAGGAAAAAGTGTTTCTGCACAATACCTAGGACAAGAAAATCCACCACCATTGTTTGCATCAGATTGTGTCAAGGTTTTGGTATAAGATTGATATTTATTCTTAGTCTCAGATATATCATCGACGCCACCAACACCGTTATCATCAAAACCAGCCTCGCTTATATGCATTGGAACCAGCCTGAGTTTCGCATACACCTCATCTGTGTCCGGATCAGCCCTATAATGAATGGCCGCAACTCTACACAGAATGAAAGATGGAATTTTGAAGTCAGCAGGAAAATTGACATGTTCATACGAATGCTCGGCGTGACCTTGAGGGAAGTAGAAGATCTTAGAGTTAACTTGCGGAATTTGAACCAATCCTCCAGCAATAGCATGCCATAACTGAGGATCCACATCATTGTTCCCATCAATCAACATCTTCTCCGACTCCTTATTCATATTAGCCGGAGCACTATTACTACCTTTTCTTTTTGCTTTGCAAGTTCTCACCATTTTCAATTTGAGTTCTGCGAAAGTTAGTTATATATGAAAAAGTGTTGTTGTGAATATTACTGTAATGAATTTCTTACCTAAAATACCATACGATCATAGCAAAAAAATATCAATGCTCCCAATTTACACAACAACAAAAATAGTAACAAGCCATGATTATGTTTATATGATGTATCAGTATGTGAACACTTGTGAAATAGTTCAAAGCAAACCCTAATAAAACATGTACGATGTATCAGTATGTGAACACTTGTGAAATAGTTCAAAGCAAACCCTAAAAGAGAAAAAAACAGTGAAACTAAGAACCTTGTTTTGTCTTTGTGCGTCTGCAAGAATAAACATGAAACAAAACACATGAATATTAGACTATATATACAAAAACCCTTAACAGCTTAGACATTAATGTTACAAGAATATCTCCTAAAAACAAGTTCAAAAGACCTATAGGTATTCAAGACATGTTTTAAAATTTGAGTATTGACAAAGGAATCAGCATTTAGTGGTGACATTAAAATAGGGATTCTTAGTGTTGTCTGTTGTTCGAAAATTTTACCACGTACCCCTATATTTATTCTCATACCCTTACAATTTTGACATCTGGACGAAATTGTCCTTGTATAAATACTAATTACCTATTTTTTTTTCACTTTTACCATTTTAACTCCTGAAAAATGAGAGAGAAAGATAATTTTTTGACAAACCGGAGAACCCAAGAAGCCTACATCCGGTCT
This sequence comes from Vicia sativa, assembly GCA_021764765.1. Classification (NCBI taxonomy): domain Eukaryota; kingdom Viridiplantae; phylum Streptophyta; class Magnoliopsida; order Fabales; family Fabaceae; genus Vicia; species Vicia sativa. Next base: position 121,236,674 of record CM038795.1, on the reverse strand, counting down.
TTATTTTTCACTCCGGAAGACACAAGAGTAAGTTTTCCAATTTATGCATTGATTAATTTTTACAAACCGGATAACATGGTAACAAGTTATCCGGTGTGTTTTTGAAAATTTTAACACACACCGGAAGTCACGTGAGTGGGTTATCCGCTTTGGGTTTTACACTCCGGAAGTCACGTCTCAGGGTTATCCGGTTTGCTTCCGTTCGCTCCGGATAACCACTGCTTGGGTTATCCGGGTTGTTCCTGCGTATTTCGTAAAATTTTCCCGTTGGGTTATCCGTTTTTTTACTCTTTTTTTTTTCTTCAGTGGTTCGCAGATGAGGAGCGGGTGACAATAATGTACGTAGAAGAATAGAGGAGCGACAACGTCACCATGAAGCAAACAATGCAGAGGGACATCAGCCGCCTGCAGGGGATCAGGTGCATCCACCTTTTCCAGGAGGACCCACCGATACTTCTCTTTTAATCAGATATGATGGTCACGTTGCTCGTCATCTTTGGTTTGACGAGGTAAGTTAATATTTATCATTTTATTTTGAATAATTTTTATTTGTTAAAATTTATATATTTTATAACATGTTTGGTATAAATTATTTTCAGGAGAGACATCCTAAAAAAGAGTTAAAGGTTGCTGCATATGGCAGCAAATTGATCGGTTGGGTTCCACATATGCTTCCTCCTATTATAGAGCACTGGTTGTTGAATTTTGGTCTATCATCTCTTCAAAGAACCAGTTTGTAGAGGATTGACCAACATCTGGTATCGGTATTTGTAGAGCGATGGCATCCTGAAACATCGTCATTTCACATGCCATTTGGTGAAATGACCATTACTTTAGACGATGTTTCATGTCTTACGCACGTCCGATTAGGGGTGACTTGGTTGACCTCGGAAGGGTTTATCGATAATGACGCTATTAGATTAGCGATTGATCTTATGGGAGTTTCGAGGAGATTCTTGAGGAGGTCCAATTTTGTAGAGGTCCTTACATATTGGATTGGTTAAAGATTATTTTTGAGCGTCGCTAATGAGTTTGATGTGCTACCGAGCGTATATGATGTCTTATTGGGTTGCACCATTCGATCGATAAGACCTTTACTCTAGTGGAGGCAAAATATTTATCACTATTTAGGGATTTGGATGGATGTGGTACATATTGTGGGGGCGGACCGGTTAATCTTTACCGCTATTTAGGTGATGCTTCTTTCTATTCTTGCAAACAGTTGGGTGGATATGCCTCTATTACAGTACATATATATATATATATATATATATATATATATATATATATATATATATATATATATATATTATCTTTAGTTATTTATATATATATATATATATATATATATATATATTTTATCTTTAGTTATTTATGAATTTTATTTATATTATTCATGGTGTGTGTAATTATTGGATCCACGAGTATTTTTCCTCTATTGGGAAAAGAGGTCTATCTGGAATTTGCAGTGTAGGTAGTCCACTTCCGAGGACGATGAAGTGGTGTTACTGCAATCCACTACAAAGGTCGAGCAGCATAGGGTGCAGTTAGATGCATTGACACCGGATGATGTCATTTGGCGTCCTTTTGAGGATCACCAACATATACGTCCATTTGATGATATATGTCTATACAAGCGTGGTCTGAAATGGTATGGTACAATAATGATATATCTACCCGACAGATGTTTGTGTCAGTTTGGATACAAACAATACATACCCCACCATCCTCCTGCTGTTGAGTCTCTTGATGTGGATGTAGACTGGTTAAGCTATGTTCAGGGGGTTTTGGATGTTATTTGTGATGCAATTTTTGCTGTTCAACCATATGATGTAGTTGATGAGTATCTGGGTTGGTATTATATGGTGTCACATCCTCGATTGGTAGCACCGCCACAAAATGAGGAGAGAGAGATTCTAGTGCCTGTTTATGCTGATGGGCCAGAAGACGAGAGGTTAGCCTATATATCAGGTGAGCTTCATCGCTACTTGCAGCGTCACGGTGAAAATGAGGAGGACGATGAGTTCATTGAGATTTTTCGATCATTACGTGTAGCTCAGGGCGGACCACTACCTCAGGGAGGACCGATACCATATCCATCTCCATGATTTGCCTTGTATTTTTAGACTTATATTGTTTTTAGACTTATATTGTATTTTTGCCTTGTTTATTGTTTTTAGACTTATCTATTGTTTTGTGCACTCTTTTAATATTTCTACTTTCCACAATCCTAAATATAAAAATTAAAATAAAATCTAAAATATAGCATGAAAGATATATGTCAACTTAATCCAAAATCTAGCATGAAAGTCATATGTCAAATGAATATAAAACAAAACAAAGACATCTGAATCTAAAATCTAGCGTGAAATAAAAATGTCAAATGAATACAAAACAAAACAAGACATAACAATTATAGTTTAATAATATGTGGCGCTACTACAGGTGTAAGACGCTGCCAATGTTGTAGTCGTCCGCCAAATCCTATCATCCAAGAAGTCGCCTCTTTTGTGCGGAATTGTTTCCAAGCCAATGTGACGGGTGGTAACGGAAATCCTTCGTTCATGTTTACCTGGTTATAAGTAATCAAACAAATAAGTATATGCGTAATAAAACAAATAAGTAAAATAAGTATATATGTAACTTAAAAAATAAGTATATGCGTAACTTAAAAAATAATTACCTGTACCCAATGATTTCCATCTACAAATCCAATGCAGTAAATGGACACATTAGGTGAATGTGAAGTCGTCATAGGAAAGAACGTTAAAGAAGGAAAACCCAAAGAGACAACAATGACATTATACCGATTAGCTATTACATAAGCCATTTCAGGTAATGTCATCCATTTCTCTAGTGGTTGAGGACCTAACTTTGATATCATCAACGAATCTCTCACTATCGAAAAACGAGGTCCAAATAACTTTTCATACAGCTTGCTTCTAGGACCTTTATGTTCATTATCCAAATCACGACGAACAATTGACCATCCATCCGATCCATAACCATGAAACAATGCAATGACTCTAAACCCACAATTTCCATCCTTCATCACATCAACAATGTCATCAATAAATGGTCTGATATGTGTTGGAAATTGTGTAATGTATTTACTACATGGTTTCTTCTCAGAGGTTTGGGATAACTGTGAACATACCCTCTTTGAAGACTTTTGGGAGTTCGAGTGCGCTCGATCAACATACTCGTGATATGAAGGATCACGATAAACATCATATCCCGCAGGTCTCTTCCCATTCTTCTTCACTCCTACCTTGGTTTTTATTTTTTCAGGCGGTGGCAACATTTTTGATGTAGTGGGATAAGCAATTTCACACACCCTACTCTTTAATGCTCTTTTCCCGACAACATTTGCTTCCCTGTACTTTTTCCAAATTTCCTCAATTGCATGGGTCATGTCCACCTCTGATCCATCATCTGCATCCACCTCTTGTTTGCCTTCCATACTTAGCTTTCTCCAATGAATGTGAATATCCTCTATTGGTATTGGATCACCACTCAGTGTATATCTCCCTAACTCACAAGCACAAGGTAACCCATACACTTTTCTATGAGTACACCCGCACTTTTGGGTGTCTGTACCAACAATATCAACCCTCACCCACTCTTCAGCAATATGCCTCAAAGCAGCTCTAGATACAGATCCACGCAAATTTCCATAAAATGGGCTAGTGTGTGCATGTTCAACTTCATAAAAACTCTTCTGAAATGAAGCTCTAATGTTTCTCAGTTGTATCTTAAGATTTCCATTCATAGCCTCCCAGCATTTGCACATATCACCTAAACTATTCTCCAACATTTGCTTCAATTTCCAATGTGCGGATTCAACCCTTTAAATATATTAAAAAACAAGTAAGTCGACAATAAAATTAATATAAAAAAACATTGACTAAAATCAAGATATATTAACATATGCATACCTATTGGTCGTGATGTTTCCCAAATGCAACACTTGATTAATCCATGCTTCGACGAATCTATGTCTATGCGGAGACAACCATGTATCTTTCACATAATCAATAAATGATGTAAAGTCAACACATGCATGCTCAAGTTGTTGCAATCGTTGTTGATACTCCACCTCATCACTAGCCCTTACAAGTTCATACCACATTTTCTCTTTATCGACTCCCGCATGTCATCCACAACATATTCCTTACACTTCGCTTTCACATTTTTGTTGATGTGAAATCGACAAAGAAAATTGGTTGTTTTAGGAAATACTGTTTCAATTTCTTTTATCAAGGCAAGATCTCTATCAGTCAACACCACTTGTGGCCAAAACCCGTCCTTAGTAAATAACTGTTTCAACTTATCCAAAACCCAACAAAATTTTTCAGTCTGCTCTGATTCCATATATGCAAATGCAACAGCAGATGTCAACTCAGTGGATGTCACACCAACTATTTCAAACAGAGGTTGTCTATACTTATTTGTCTTGTATGTGCTATCCATAATCAACACAACATGAAACATATTCAACAACTTCATTGATTCTGGATGAGCCCAGAAAATATCCCTCACAACTTCTGAATCATCTTTTTTCCTACTCCAGTATACATAATCTGATTCCTCTACCGGCTTAAACAAATGTTGCATTTCTGTTCTAGGCCCCCTTATATCTTTCTGTATTTTACTCTTGTGCTTATATATTTGCGTGATCCGAGTGACATTTTCTGGATCTCGCTCTTGCAATGACAAAAGTATGTGTCTTGGTGGAACATGACGTTTTGTCAAATCAACAATATTTTGTTGTTCTTCTGCATTAAGTCGACTTACAAACGGATGTCCTTCAAATGTATCAGGTAACCCATGATTGTGAACTCCACATTTTACATCAATCTTCCATCCGGAACCATCTTTTAACGGTGTGGATCTAATTTTAAACGGACAACCACATTTCTTACTAGCACTCTGCGTTTCACTTTCTCCTTCTTTGTATTTTTCACCTTTATCACAACCAAATATTACTTTATCACTTCTTCCTCTCTTGCCTGTTTTGGTATCTGAACGTGTTATTATAACGGTCACTTTATTCCTGATTCCAATCTCCTTAACCCATCTTATCGCCTCTTCTCTTGTGGCAAAACGTTCTGCAGATGTAAATAGATCAGTGGTATCTACGCATGTCTGATTTTTACCGCGAGGAATAACACCTGTTTAACAAAATTAAAAAAAAAAAATTTAAAAAAAAAAAAAAACCGAACCGGATAACTACACAGCATGTTATCCGGTTGGCAATATACTACAAACCGGAACACACAACTCAAGGTTATCCGGTTTGTTAATATTGTTAACCGGATAACGTATGGCTTGGTTTTCCGGAGAAAAATGCATTCCGGATTTAGCTATGCCATGTTATCCGGTTTGTGAAAAATTACGTACCGAATTTATCCATTTTGAATTGTCCGGTTTGTTAAATTTCTAGTTCCTTGACTTTTCCGTACGCTTTCAGAAAATAGTGAAAATAAAAAAAAAATCCATATAAAAATAAAAAAAGTAAAAGGATAAAATTAGAATATTAAAAGAATTGTAGGGGTATGGGAATAAATGTAAAGGTATAGGGTAAAATTTTCCTGTTGTTCTTGTCCCTTAAGCCCTAATTATAGGAATGCCTAACGAAAATTGTAGATATTTGAATGAGGTGTTTTAAATATTTTAGTTAAATATCACTAAATTATCGATTTTATCATATTTAATTGTTAATAATTATCAGTTCAGATAAAATATTTTTTGATTAATTACCAAAAAAAATTAAAATAATATTTTTTAATTATAAATTTAAAGACTATTAAAAAAAACTAAATTTTAGTCACTATTATAAATAAAATAATAATATTTTTCAAACTACTTAATATTAATATTATTAAAAATATTTTTCAATTCATTTAAATATGGGAACAACTGCATAATAAAATAATATTAATATTTTTTCTCTCAATCTCTTGTATATTTTTTGTTGAACGTGATTCGTACATGATGCAATTCCATTTATTTAAAAATATTTAAAATAAAATATTTAATATTAGTAGCTGATCTATCAAATACCAACAAAGATATTTTAATTATTTTAATTTGTATTTTACATAAAATTTTAATTATATATCTAATTAACATGGGAATATCCATCATCCGCAAAGATTCATCAATATAAGTGTTGTTTTGTTAGATATTATAACATTTATAGAAGCTAAGTCTTGACACCGAAAGAAATTGTTCATAATTATGTGATCATAAATCTAAATAATGTGATTTTTGAAAGTGATTTTTATGTGATGGTTTAAGGTATTAATTATATTTATTAATTTTTTATTATATTCTATAATCTTCTTGCGCACTACGTGAATTTTCTAAAATGTATCTAGAAATCGAAATTATATTTTTGATTCACACCCTAAATCATAAAATCATGTTGAACGGAATTTGGTGTAAATAGGAAGTATATTTCCGATTTTAAACCATGTGTAATTTTTAAAACTGTAATTATTAATCATAATTTTATCTGATTTTAAGAATAAAATTATGTGAGACTGAATTGAAAATAATTTCTTAATGTTTTGTTATTTAGTTTAGCAAGAACTTAAGATTAGAGCTCTCTTCCGCTGGACCAATCTTCTTAGATTATGATTGTCTATTAGTTGAAAGTAGTCAATTTTTATCTAGGCATGTTTTTGTTAATGCTATTCTTTCTTTTATTGACTTTTATTTGTCTAATGATATGAATCAACTTTGATATTGTCAAAAAAAAAATATATATTTTAGTAATTTTTTAATCAATTCAAAGTTGCTATTGTTTATTATTATTTATAGTAAGAATAAGTGTTATTTATTAAAGCCTAGAAAAGTACTATTTATTAACAAAAGACATTAAGATATGGAGAATTAATATGTAAAATATGTTACATTAAAGGATATTTTTTTATATAAAATAGGTTACTTAATTTTATATATGTTATAAATCGAATGATTGTCGATGTCCATTAATTAGAAAATTTCAATTGATTTTTTATTTATTACACATATTTTATAAATATAATTCATATTGTATTTGAAATATACATTGATAATTAGAATAATACAATCATATTTTCTCTCTTTATTTACTTCGTCTTTACTCTTCTATTCTGTTGATTCTTATTAATTTCACACGTTATCAACAGGAAGCTCCAATACTTGCAAGCTAACATTATTTGTTCCTCTTTTAATAATATATATTTTTCTACCTATTATTAATTTATAATATATTGATTAGAAATAATATTTATATAAGTTCTTGAAGAACTTATCAAGAATCCCCGAAGAATGGCAAAATAATAGTTTGTTATCTCGCTTTCGAAGAACTTATCTAATATCCATGAATGATAGACAAATAATAAATTTATATTGTGAAACATCCCTACAAAATCAAAAAATATTGAATCTCTTATATAGCTCTTGAAGAACATATAAAGCATCCCTAAAGGATAACAAAATAATTAATTTCTTATATAGTTTCTGTAAAATAAATAATTTTTTATATAGTTCTTGAATAACAGATAAATCATTCCTAAAGTATAGCAAAATAATGAATTTGTTCTAAAGTTACTGAATAACTGAAGAATTGCAAGTATTATTATTTTTATTGATAAAAAGATTTTTGATTGAATTTTGAAGAACTGCATTAAAAGATTTGTTATTCAATTTTTGAAGAACTTCGTAAAAGATTTGTGATTGAGTTTCTGATTAATTATAATTTTTTAAAATAAATTTAGCAAGAACTCAAAAAAAAAATATTGTTGATTAATGAAGAACTAAGCATTCCACACATTAGTTTACCTGATTATTTTAAAATATTTATAACGAATAACATTTTTTTATCATGAATTATAAGAAAATGTTGAAGAATATAACTGTTCTTGTAGGAAAAACCTCTTTGTTGATATTTACGGATTTGGAAGCTCAAGTGTAGTGACTAGAGTTCCAAGCTGATGATTGTCTTGCTTATCCCGCTGGCGGGAGCCCTATTTATATCAACGATTCATGGAATCCCTCTCCATCTTCCTCAACTGCCCTAGCGCATTAACTATGGCTTGGAGATGAAGGATTCGACCGTTTCAGGTCATGATGGCTTATTCCGTAATGCCACTTAAAGACTTCATGCCTTCATTACTTCCCAATCTGTAACGTCCATTCCCATCTGGGACTTCAACCCGAGCAGATGATCGGGCCACATCCCGGGATGTACCTCGGTCTCCTATCCCAATTTCGGGAACCAAGCCGGGCATGGGTCTCACAGCTCCATCTTAGATCCACCTCGGACACCAACAATCCTCCTCCGGCCTTACATCTCGATTGAGGAATTTATGCATGATTAATAACAAAGTTAGTATTCAAATGTTCTTAAAGAATTACATACATCCATGAAAGACTAATAGTTAAGTGTCAATGATGTTTTTTCTAAAATAAGTGCATCAATCATTTTAAACAATCTCAAAAGAATAAGATTTATATATTAAAGAATAAAAAAAAAATTGATTATTATCTATAAATTTATGTATATGTATATCGTTTCTGATATAGTTTTCAAAGAATAAAAATAAAAATTGAAATCTTTTGCGTTTATATTTATTTAAACTATATTTATTCAATGTTTATGAGACAATTTTTTTAATTTTTTTTTAAGACATAGTATTCATTGATAAATATTTATGATTAAAAACTTATACCTTTAATTTAAAAGAGAGGTGAGAGAAAGGAAATTTTTAATTACATGATAATTTTATTTTATTTGATACAGTTTAAAATTTAATAGTGATTTCATTCTCTCCAACATAATCATTTGTTTTAGCTGATAATTTTATTTTTGATTTTTATAACTTGATTTAAAAGAGAGGTGAGAGAAAAAAAGTTAATTACATAATTATTTTATTTTATTTGATAATATGTAACACTCAATAGTGATTTCAATCTCTCTGACATAACAACTTATTCTATTTGATAATTTTATTTTTTATTTTTGTTCACATAATGGGTATTAATTTTTATGACAAATATAAGTAGAAAAAAAATCTCTTCAATTTTAAATTTATTAAGATTGAAAAATAATTATTTTTCAAAATTGAATTTTATTAATTTTTATTATTATCAAAATTTATAAATTTTTTATTTAGATGTAGAAATTGTAATTAAATTATATGCCATTTATTTTAAAAAATATATTTTATATATATAATTTTTTATTTACAATGGGTTGAAATAACCCAGAAGTTTCTTCAATCCAATAAAATTTGAGTGTTTCCAAAAGAAAAATTGAGAAATTAAGTTTTTATGACATTAATTGTTGCATTGACTAAAAAATCATGTATATATCTATTCGCAACCAAAAATTTGTGAAATTATTTTCTCAAATAATTAGACTAAGATCTTGTTTTCTGAATTGTTTTTAGGAATTCATGTATTATAGTATCACATATATATTAAAATTGGTATTGAATATTATGTAATAATTTTCATAAAAAAATGGACTTGAAGATCCATTCGTTAGACGTCTAAAGTTAATTTTTTCATTAATACTTATGAGTTCATCAATTCCAAATTACATATTTGAAACACTTAAAGTATGGTATTAAGATATTGATTCACATCAAGTCAACACCCTGCGATACATTTCTCCTTCCTTGATGTAATGTATTTCAGGTTAATAACCTGATACTTTCCATCTAAGTGAACTTTTGGATATGTTGTGTATTTTTCAATTGCTCTAATATAATACATAAAGACGAGTCCGGGAAGAATATTGGAAAAATATATTTTATATAAAATCCCAACTTTGAGATATAATTTGAGCAAACAATTGGACACTTGATTGCAGCCCAATAGGCTGATTATTAATTGAGAAATTAAATTTTCTAATATTGGGTGGAAGATTAAGCGGCTGAAGAGTGAATCAGAAGTTCATATACAATTTAAAATAAATTGTCATATTGATCCTCGTATAAAAGAGTATGAACCAGAAATTAAATATATTTTTTATTTGCAAAGTTTATAAAACTTATTATCAGCTGTTAATACTCCAATTAAAGTCGGTTCTCTTGTTGGATAATCTAATATTGTAAAGGAGTTGAAACAATGCATTAAGCGTGGTAGGTAAGTTGGTTCCAATTTTGAAAGTCATATACAAGAAAAGGAGATAACATTAAAGATGACTCAAGTGATGATATGTAAACTCTAAGAGTACTTTGACATAATTTATTTTTAGTTCTAAAAGAACTAACTAGGTACCTGAAATTTATAAAAATAAAGAGACCTCGATAATTATGTCAGGAAATCAAAATAAAGTCACTATTGACAATGTATTCGAATCAAATATAGCGCTAAACATGATAAATGACAACGAAGATCATCAATCAAAGTCTATTAAAGATTGCAGACAAACTGATATTATGCCAAAATGAAAATATTCAATTGAAGAAGAATTAAACTCACTTTACAAGTGACTCGATTTTGGACCTGTAGTCCAAACACCTCAAAGTGTAAAACAAATGAGATATAAATGAATTTTTGTGAAAAAGCAAAATAAGAATTGTATAAAGTTTGATTTGTTGCTCAATGATTTTCGCAAAGATCTAAGATTGATTTATATGAAACATATCCACCTATATTAGATTTAATTAATTTTTCAATATTTGATTAGCCTTGTAGCAAATGAAGGGTTTAATATAAACATGACAGATGTTGTGACATCTTATTTATACGGCTCACTTCATAGTGAAATTTACATGAAAATCTGTAAATAGTTTAATATACCAGAGAGACATAATTTTGGATTTGGAGAAAACTACTCCAAAAATTGATCAAGTCTCTTTATGAGCTAAAACAATATGGACACATATGGTATAATCGTCTTAGTAAATATTTTCTACGTGAGAGATATACAAATAACTGCAAATGTCCTTGTATTTTTATGAAAATATTTGGCAACGAATTTGATATAATAGATATCCATGTGATGACATAAATATTATTGGAACTACTAAAGAGTTTTCAAAAGCTATAAATTGTTTAAATAAATGATTTGATGTGAAGGACTTGAAAAAAACAAAGTTCTTACAAGGTGAACATTTAGACAATGGAATTTGCATACACCAAGAAGGTTATATAGAAAAAGTGTTAAAATATTTTTATATGGAAAAATCTCACATATAGAAAAAATGTTAAAATGTTACCATGTGGACAAGTCTTGTATGTTGTCTACCTATAAGATGGTAGATAATTGGACGTGTAAAAGATCCTTTTAGACCTCGAGAAAATGATGAAAAATTAATTGATCCTGAAGTATCATATCTCAGTGTAATTCAAGAACTGGTCTATGTTGCTAATTATACACATCATGATGTATCAAGTAATATTACTCTATTAACAAGATATAGTTCTTTGCTTACACGAAGGAATTAGAACAAAGTAAAAATATACTTCGTTATTTTACGGGTAAATGGGTATGAGTTTGTTTTATTCGTATCTAAATTAGAATTAACAGGTTATGCAAAAACATAATACTTTCCATATGCTCATAATGGTAGATCACACAAATTATTTGTTTACTTATGGTGGTACAACTATTTCATGGACACCGATGAATCAAACCATATCGACAACTTCGTCTAATCATGAAGAATTTTTAGCACTACATGAGGCAAGTCGAGAAATCGTTTGGTTGAAATTCTAAATTTAACACACGTAAAAGACTTGTGATTTGATTTCTAGAAATAAATACAATAACCATATATGAAGATAATACTACATGCATTACTCAACTGAAAGATGGTTACATTAAAGGATATTGAACAAAACACATTTCTCCAAATTTCTTTTTCACTCATGATCTTCAAAAAAATGGTGAAATAAATTCCAACAAATTTGTACATGTGAATTTTTCTTAAAAGAATATTGTATTCTTTTTCCTTCACTGAAATTTTTCCCATTGTGTTTTTCTAATAAGGTTTTAATGAGACATATCCCGAACAAACATCCACGGGATACCGTTGAATAATGGATGATTGTCTCCCTATAATTTTCTGTCTTATTTGTAATAATATATATTGACTAGTAACAAGGTAGTTCCTTCAAAAAGAATGTTGTACTCTTTTTCCTCCACTAGAATTTTTTCCACTATGTTTTTTCTAGTAAGGTTTTAACGATGCATATTCTTTACGGACATCCAAGATATAAATGGAATGATTATGAATGTCCATCAATTAGGAGATTTCAATTGATTTTTTATTTATTACATATGTCCTATAAATATGACTCATATTATACTTGAAATCTACACAGACAGTGAGAATAATACAATCATATTTTCTCTCTTTTCTTTCTTTACTTCGTCTCTACTCTTCTATTATATTGATTCTTATTAATTTCTTTACAATATCTCTATTTTATCTCGTATATAGACTTAGGGTTTGTTTGGTAAAAATGTGGTTGTGTGATAAGTTAACTAATAGTTTATAATTTATGAGTGATGGTTGATTACTAATAGTTTATAACCGATGGTTGATGGTTGATAATTTATAGTTGATAAATTAATTAAAGTATTTGATAAAATTAGCGGTTTAATTAGTTGATAAATTTAAATGACATAAAAGATATTTAATATATAATAATTTTATTTTAAATTAAAATAATTTATACAAGGTAGTAGTTGGTTTTAGCTAAAATAATATGGGTAAAAATGAAAGAAAAATGATAATCTATAAATTATAAGTTAAAATGATTTTTGAAACAACATTTGAAAAATAAGGTATAAATTAGTAAAATAAGTGATAAACTCGTGATAAAAAGACTCTTATCAAACATGTCTTTTATTATCATATGAGTTTATAAACTATAAGTCATAAATTATAAGCTCAAAAAGTGTCTCGCCAAACAAAGTCTAATTCACATTTTAAAATTTAAACAATTTATAGTTTTTCTCACTTTTCATTGAAAATGTGGCGTTCAAATTTTAAATTATATTTATTTTTATAAGAGTTCCATAAAATATTCATACATAATTATTTGTCAATTTCACATGTGAAGCTTTATTTAAAAATGATTACACAATCAATTTTAATTGTAAAGTAGGAAAGAAGAGCAAACTCGGTTCGAATTTAAAATAGAAAATTGATTTCATGAATAAATTGAAATAGAAGACTAAAACTACAATTAAACTAAAATAATATCATTAACGGTTAATATTCAAATTTTCCTCATCCATATGAGGGCGAATCTAAAAAACTTATATGTAAACGGAAAAACACATATTCTTCCAATCATATATAGATCCTCTCAATGACTAGAAGATCTGTCATTACATTTGTCCATGGTGTTGTACTAAGTTGAAATTGTATTAGGACAAAAAGCATGATTGATTGGCTAAATAATTGAAGAAATAAAACTCCAAGAATACTCCATTCCTGAAATAGATTTTTTTTTTCAATAATCATGTATTCAAAAAAAAAAATACGCAAATAATTATGTTTTAAAAATTTTTATGCAAATAACCATGTTTCAGTACACATGAATACTTAGGCGCCATCTGAAATGGCTTCTGCATTAAAAAAATGCATGTAGGCGTCACCCCACTTGGCTCCTCCTCTTGTAAAAGTCATCCCAGATGGCATCTCCCTTATGTAGGTTACATGTAGGAGCCATTTCAGATGGCTCCTACGTGTATTTGTATTTTTTTTATAAATACAAGACTCATGTCTCTTTTATTCTTCACATTTTTTCAACTTCTCATCTCATATTCTCTCTTATTTTTCTATCATAACATCACCATACATCCATATCAGAGATAGATACGTTGTTTTCTTGGTCTCCAAACCTCCGATGAAAATGAAATTTTGGCACATATTTACCATGACCAAATTGAAGAAAGAGTTGATGCGATGGTTAGAGGGAGAAATAGAAGTTGGTGAAGAAATTAGAAGGGGCTAAAAACACATTTTTAGGTTATGGGTTGGGTATTTTTGAGTCCCAACACCATCAACATCATATTTTTGATAGATTTGCTTGGAAAACAACATTGGAGCTTGCATTTTGATGATCCGGAGTCGAATCCCTCGTCGATTGGTGTTGACAAAACAAGAAATGTTTGGTTCCTCTTCTTCTCTTCTCTTTGTAATCTCTTTTGTTGGATTTTGTATTTATATCTACTCTAACTCTTGTATATTTATCGCCTTTGGCGTTGTATAAAGTTTGCTTTACGAATTTGTGTCGGTGATTATCTTAGGTTTTTACTTTATGTTAGGGATTTGAGCTTTGCTAGAAATAGATTGCTTAGATTCTTACCTAGGATGATTATCTGTTAGTTTCTGAATGCTAGGAATGGGTTTAGATCTAACATTCACTATAGAGTATCTGAACTTAATGCCTCTGCGTTGGTGAAGTATGCTAGGAATGGGTATGGAGGTGACGCAGTTGACTCCTGTGTTGTCGAGGTAGGCCAGACATGGCTATTGAGATGATTTAGGAGGATTCTCAATTTGGGTTAGAAATAGCTTAGGTTGTGAGAGGTATGTGATGACACGGACGAGTATCGTAGGCCGAGTATGACATGGGTGGTAGATTTAAGTCCTGACGGTAGTTTACATTCGTCCGGATGTCGTCTATCCTTTATACTTTTTGTTCATTTACTTTTTGTCTTTTATTTTCATTTCTTTTAATCTCAAACTCATTATGTTAATGTTGTAGAACGAAGAATCAATAACCAATCTCTGTGGACACGATACGATATAACCTAACCGGTATATATCACCCGGTAAAAATAATACCAACTCTTTGCTTGCCGCTTTCCCGCAGCAACAAAATGGCGCCATTTTGAGTTTCACTCACCTCAATTGATCTATCTTGATCAATCATCAACCTCTGATATTCAGATATCCAATTTTTTCTCATGATCTATCGAGGATCGACCAATTAGGGTTTTCATCGAGGATAAGCAATCACTGATTTTCTGATCAATGAATGACTTTTTTGTCTGGAGATTGATCTTTATATCTTCAATACAACATGTTGACCTAATTTTTGGATTCAAAATATCACAGAAGTTCACATTTTTCATCAGTCAATTTCTGGATCACCTGATGAAATTTCATCTGCACTGAAAAGTCAAACTTTGACTTTTGGTCAATTTTTTCAAGATAAAACTTTTTCCATCATCAAAATACTTCAAATGATCTATCATGATCATAAAAAATCAAGAAATTTGAAAAAGTCAACAAAAAGTCAAAATTTTCAACACTTAGAAAATTTTTCAAGTGTTAAAATTTCACATTTTTTCATACTTTCATGGCATTTTTTCACATAGTTCCATTTGGAATTAGAAAAAACTAAAAACATGAAAGTTGTAGCTCTTGAAACAAGCTTTCCAAAATGTCCAAGAACTTGCAAATCCATGGTGTCTAGCTATACTTTTGATTTTGAAACATAGAGCTCCAAAAGCCATGATTTTCAAGTACAAACTTCAAAATTACAAGTCATTTTTGAGTTTTCTCCTTCTAGAAGCCATGCCACCTAGCCAAGAGGGATAGAGCTGATAAAAATCAGATGGAAAGTAATTATGATGAGATAAGATCAAGTTGAATTATTAACCATGGTTAAAAGGAAGCTTCCTTTTGCATTTATTACAAAAATGACTTTCTTGCCCTCTAAGGCAAGTTGTCCAAATCCAAGCTAATCTTCTTCACTTGCCATTCTGATTTTTTGACCTATAAATAGAGGTCATATTTGCCATTTGAAACTACACCAAAGCTATGCCAAAACAAGCTTTCTCCTTTCTTTCTTAATTTTCAAGTAACATAGTGCAAAGTGAGAATTCTTGCATTTTTCAAAACTTGTGAAAAACCATGAGATATTTGGTGTCTAACATGTCATAAACATCATATAGAACCAGATTTGCATTTCAAAATTTCAAAGCTTGTAAAAACTGCCTTATCATTCAAACAGACATTTGGCTCGAGCTAAGCTTGATTTTTTGATTCAAACATCATCAACATACTCCATATGGATGATGCAGATCATTGCTTTTGACCTGTAACACCTCTAACATCGAATTCGAGTTTCACTTCAAGCATCTGTAGGTGGACTTGGTTAGAACGATCCAGGCTATTTCAGAGTGAGCAGACCATCCTCACACAATCCTTGAAGTCCACTGGTGCTATAGCAATCATTAAAACAGCTCTGTAACAGCTCCTTCGAAGAATCAAAGTCCAGCTTCAAGAGGTAAGAACTCAAACTTCGAACTCCTTGATTTCTCACTTCCAGTTTAAAAATCTCTTGGCCGTTTTGTTTCTGCACTATCACTGATCATTAACCCTAAACTAATTGCTTGAATCCATGTCCATACACGATTTCAATTTGATTTTAAAGAACTAGGGTTCTTCGTGTTTTCTGGAAATTTAATCATGTTAAACTAAAAATAAATGAAATTAAACCATATCATCATGTTCCTGGTTCAATTTCGATCAAGTTTGATGTTTACATGGAGCAATTTCATCGAGAAACAAAGAAACCATGGCTGATTGAAGGATCGGGGAAGAAGAAGATGAATGCGCGCGTTTTTTCAAATTCAAACATAAAGTTTATAATATTATAACATGGTTTGAAATCAATACACGGATGTATTGCCGCCCCAGCGGTTGCCAGCTCACTCTTAAGACTTTGCCTTGCCACGCCTTGCCCAATGGTCCTGGGTTCGAGTAGCCTTGGGACCATTTTTGCCAAACTTTTTCATTTTCTCTTCATATTTTTTTTTTAAACTTTGACTCTTTCAAAACCCAATCAAAACTCCTCATTTTGAGGTGATTTTTTGCACACGTGTCATTTAACATGTATATTTTAGGCAAAATACCCTTTTTGGTCCTTTAATTTTACCCCAAGGTCCATTTTGGTCCTTTATCTAAAAAAAGTGCCAAACTGGTCCTATAATTCTTTCAAAAGTGCCACGTTTGTCCTTTCCATCCACTCCGTTAGTCAGGGTTAATGGCAACGCTTATGTGGCATTGTGTGGCATTACACGTGTGTTTAGAAAAATTTCCATGTGGCAATTCCACTTACAAGTCAGTTTCACAGTCACTCATGAGTTTCATCTTGAAACAAAGACTTCTCATTCTTGATGGTGAAATGCGATCTGGTAGAACGAGCAAGGTGAAACGCGATCTGGCAGAACGAGCGAAGGTGAGTGAGGACACATTGCATGTTTCCTTGAAGGTGAAACCAGACTTCTCATCAGAGGTAAGTTTCTGCAATTCTATTTTCGTAGTTAGGGTTTCCTTGCCATTCGTATCTCTTCTCTGAAATTCATCTCTCTATTTAGGGCATTGTGTGTAATGGAGGAAATACTTAATATTACGATACACCACAGTGGTGAATTTGTTAGTGAGGACTTGAGTGTGTACGAAGGAGGTGAGATTGCTGATTTGAGAGTAGATGCTGATATGTGGGGCTATTTTGAGTTATTGGGTTCTATTAAGGAACTAGGTTACCCAGCCATAGAGAAGACATAGGGATCCAACTGGTGGAATGAATCTGTTGTTTGATGACAAAGGGGCCTTAGAGATTGCTGATCTATATAGGGTTCATTTAAGTGTTGAAGTCTTTATTCAACACCCATTGTCACAGCCTGAGTATGTTGATGAGAGTGAAGTTATTTTAGATGAGACACCCCTGAATGTAATGGAAGAGGATGCAGTTAGACAGAATGAGGTAAGTGAGGATGCAGTTAGACAAAATGAGGTAAATGAGGATGCAGTTAGACACAATGAGGTAAGTGAGGATGCTGTTAGACCAAATGAGGCAAGTGAGGATGCTGTTGGACAGAAGGAGGCAAGTGAAGATGTTGCTATGCAGAATGAGGCAAGTGAAGGTGAGGTTGGACAGAAGGAGGCAAGTGAAGATGTTGTTATGCAGAATGAGGCAAGTGAAGGTGAGGTTGGACAGAAGGAGGCAAGTGAAGATGTTATACAAAATGAGGCAAGTGAAGGTGAGGTTGGACAGAAGGAGGCAAGTGAAGATGTTGTTATACAGAATGAGGCAAGTGAAGATGAGGTTGGATAGAAGGAGGCAAGTGAAAATGCTGTTGGACAGAATGATGATGATAGTTCTGATGATGATAGCTCTGATGATAGTAGCTTCAAGTATGATAGTGCAAAGGAGGTTGTATTTGATGATGAAACTGATGAGTGTGATACTGAGTTGGAAGAGGAAGAAGATAATGATGATGTAACTAATGAGTGTGAAACTGAAGCAAATAAAGAAGATTGTAAAGGAAATGATAATGAAAGTGAGGATCTTGTAAGTGAATGTGATAGTGAAGATAGCAATACCTCCAAGAGAAAGAAGTATCCCATTTTCAAGCTTCTAAAGGATATGTCCAATTACAAATGGGAAGTGGGTACATATTTTAGTACAAAAGAAGATATCAAGGAAGCAGTTACCTCTTATGCATCAATCCGCGTAAATTTAAAGTACATCAAAATGACAAGATAAGGGTTGGGTTAGGTGTAAGGATGGATGTGAATGGGAAGGTTATTGGGCTAAGTTGGATGTTGAGGATACTTGGCAACTAAGAAAGGTGGTAGACACCCATAGTTGCAGTAGAGAATATAATGTGAAGTTGTTGAAGACTAAATGGCTTAGCAAGAGGTTGCAGAATGCACTTAAAACCAACCCTAGAATGAAGGTTAAGGACATTAAGGAAAAGGTGCAGAAGAAGTGGAATGTGGGGGTCAACAAAACCAAGGCCATAAGGGCTAGGTTTGCAGCAAGAGACATGGTTGATGGGTCATTCTTAGGGGATTATGCAAGGATTTATGACTATGCACATGAGTTGTTAAGATCTAACCCAGGGTCAACTGTGAAAGTACATGTCCAACCAGCTCAAGAAGGTAGTGGTGTTCAGAAATTACACTTCAAAAGGATTTACATATGCTTGGTAGCTTGTAAGGAAAGCTTCAGGTTAAGTAGACATTTCATAGGGCTTGATGGATGTTTTTTGAAAGGGCTCTGTGGAGGTCAAATCCTGTCAGCCATAGGCAGAGATCCCAATGATCAAATGCTACCAATAGCATATGCAGTAGTGGAGAGTGAAAACAAGGAAAGTTGGACATGGTTCTTGGAGCTGCTTATTGGTGATCTAGGTGGAAGAGAATAGTGTCTCACTTACACTTTTATTTCTGATCAACAAAAGGTATGACTCTATTGTTAATTCTCAATTGATTAGTATTTTTAATAATTAAATTCTCATGTTTATCCTGGTATTCTCATGTTTAATAATTAAATTTTATACATATCATATCCTGTGATTATTGCTGCAATGGAGGAACTGCCGCCATTGAACAAAGATTCTGTGTTAGGCATCTCTACAACAACTTTAGGAAGAGATTTCCAGGAAAAAAACTAAAGGAAATTATATGGAAGGCATCCAAATCAACTTACTACCAAGCTTGGGAAAGAGAGATGAAAGTTATGAAACATATCAATGCAACATACAACACATGATGTCTACCCTCCAAGGTTTTGGAGCAGATCATACTTCAAGACTCATAACAAATGCGATGCAGTTCTCAATAATATGTCAGAATCCTTTAATAGTGTTATTTTGGAGTCAAGGGCCAAGCCATTAATAACCATGGTGGAAGAAATTAGGATGTACATGATGGAGAGATGGGCTACAAACAGGATGAGGTTTAAATTGTCGATGCGTATGTTGCCAAACATTATGAAAAAGGTTGAGAAAACAAGTTCATTCACAAACATGTGGCTTCCTGTAAAATTTTTAAAACAAGCATTTTTCCGTGTTAGAATGTCTGACTTTGGAATGTCCATTTGATGTCTTAATTTGGAATGTCTATTTTTCTGTGTTAGGATGTCTGATGAGCATATGTTTGAAGTGAGGCATCTGGAAAATTCTGCTTAAAAATTCACTGTAAACTTGAAGGAAAAACTGCTCATGCGAAGATGGGAGCTAACAGGCCTACCATGTGTTCATTCTCTTGCAGCAATGAAAAATAGGAACCATATGATTGATGAATACATTCCTGATTATTACAGGAAATCTAGATATTTGCAAGTGTACAAACCTGTCATATTTCTGTTAATGGCTCAAACCTATGGGTTACAACTGAGTACCCTGATGTTATGCCACCCAAATTCAGGAAAATGCCTGGAAGGCCAAAGAAAAGGAGAAATTTAGAGCAAGGTGAGCTAGATGGTACTGATAAAAAGATGAGAAGAACGGGATTCATTGTAAAGTGTAGCAGGTGTAAGAAGGTAGGTCACAACAAGCTTACTTGTAAGGTGCCTTCTACTAGTCAGACAACTACTACACAAGTACCACAGGCAGCTCAACCATCTGTACCACAGGCACCATCTGTACCACAAGTACCACCAGTGGCTTCTCAACCTTCTCAATCATCTCAAGCATATGTATCTCAAGCATCTGTACCAGTGGCATCTATACCAGTGGCATCTGTACCAATGGCATCTCAGCGGGCATCCGTATGCTGGCATCTCAAGCTGGCATCTCAATCATCTAAGTCGGTTCCGGTCAAGCTTCTCACCATCTCAATCTAAATCATCCAAAAGTTGTCGTTAGAAGGCCAATGCACCATTTGTCCCACCAGGTCCAACAACGAGGTTAAAGGCATCAAGAAGTGTTGTAGGTCCAACAACAAGAAGGACAACACCAACTAAAAGAGCAGCACCACAGTGGAAACTTTAGTTTGCTTTTATGTCTGTTTTGGATTAGGATTGGACCTATAGTTATGTTTGTTTTGGCTTTTATGTTGTTTTGTTAGAATTGGTTATGTTAAGTTGTTTTGATCATGTAATATCAAGTTTTGTTCTTTTTGGACTGTAATATCAGTATAACCGGACCGTAATATTAGGTTGTTTTGTATGCAACTTAGTGGTATCCACCACCTTATAATTATATGTTGTTACCTATCCTCAATTGCTACAGTATGTTACATTGATCAAAATGCTATTAATATCTTACAGTATGTTTTACATTGATGAGAAGTTTCATCAAGTTGAACTTTTCATTTAAATTACATTTTCAACTAAGTGAAAAACTGTTTTAAAACTATGTAAAAATCAAACCATTTATGTTTTGAACTATGTAAAATTTCCATTTATGTTGCAAAACTGTTTATGTTGCAAAACCATTTATGTTGCAAAACTGTTTTGAACTGTGTAAAATTTCCATTTATGTTGTTACCTATCTTCAATTTATAAAGTATGTTACATTGATCAAAATGCTACTAGTTACAGTATGTTTTACATTGATCAAAATGCTACTAGTTCAAAAATTCAAATTCATAATGATACTCTCTTCATCATTCAACATCTACACCTTAAACATGCTACTCTCTTCAAATTCATAATGATCAAAATGCTACTAGTTACAGTATGTCTTACACCTTAAACATACAATCTCAATTCAACAGTCTATTACAACATCATCCAAATTACAACAACTAACATAATAAAGAAGATTCTTTTCCATTTTTTCTGAGAATTCATCATCTTCTTCATTTCAATTTGTAACTCCATTATCTTATGTTTCAGCCCATCCTTCCTTTCCTTTAGATGATGTATCTCCATCTTTGCTCCATCAAGCTCATTTTGCAGCTTCTCCAACCTATTATTCTGTTTCTTTATAAACTGATCCTTCTCATCCACCACATCATCAAAGAACCATTGAAAGTATCCACACCCAGATTCAGATGAACCCTGTAATGGTGACATCCAGATTCATCTCAGCTATCAGAACAAGAATATATGAAAACCCATTTTAATTTCATGCTTACCTTGTAATGACAACAACCCCAATTGCTTCCCAAAGTTTTTGAGTCAGAACCTTCAAGAACCGCAGATTCTCCACAACCACATATAGGTCTCCATCGCAACTTTCCATCTAAGCTTCCATCTCTATTGCAATCGTACGAAGACCGGATCTCTGATGATGCTTCCTTCATCATATGGAGGGAATTTCAAATTCAAAATGGGAAAATTGAGGTGCAATGTGTGAACCCTAGAATTTGAGGATTTCTGGAAGCAGCTTGAAGATGGTGTACATAACATTCCATGTCACCTGCCACGCATGCAAACCAAACGTCCGTTTGTGCCTTTTGGACGGAAAGGACTCCTATGGCACTTTTGAAAGAATTATAGGACCAGTTTGACACTTTTTTTAGATAAAGGACCAAAATGGACCTTGGGGTAAACTTAAAG
Source organism: Vicia sativa (assembly GCA_021764765.1). Classification (NCBI taxonomy): domain Eukaryota; kingdom Viridiplantae; phylum Streptophyta; class Magnoliopsida; order Fabales; family Fabaceae; genus Vicia; species Vicia sativa. The sequence goes on along the minus strand of CM038795.1, from coordinate 121,214,402 downwards.
GACCAAAAAGGGTATTTTGCCTATATTTTATGATAGTGTCAAAAAAATTCAAAAATACTTTCTCTTGATTACATTTTTATCGAGCCGAAAACGATACGTTTTGAGTACTTTTAAAGCACTTTCAAAGACGTTTTTTTTCAAACTGTCGAAGCCCGAAACTTTTTCAAACTTCTTGTAAATAAACTTAATCTTTCAAAAACACTTTCAAGATCTTTTCAAAACTTTTCAACAAACTTACACTCTTTTTTCCATGATCGATCCAATTTGAAGATAAAACCGAACTCGTTTTTCCTCGAATTTCTTAATCGATCATGGGCCTCCCTCACGGTGTAAGTCCCAAAATTCTTTTTATGTACATAATTATTTCCTTGTACATATCCAATTCTTTTGTGTACATACCAATTTTATTTGTACATAATACAAATACCTTTGTAAATACTCAAGTACAGACAAACTTTGTCCGTTTGTTTTCGTTTCGCTTGTATATACACTGAATACCATTGGTATTAAAAGGAGCATTATTCCCGGTGAAACTGCTTTTAAACCAATGGGCCTCCCTTACGGTGTAAGTCCCAACCCTCCTATGTACATCCACCTCTCCTTGTACATAAATACTCATTCGTATACATATTTATTTCTTTGTACACATTCAAACTTATACGTAATCAGGTTACACTTATTTTAAACGTTCGTTTTACACACACTTGTTTAACTTTCTTTCATAAACTTTTGTAAAGAAACTTTACATGCATTGTTTATATTTCCTTCATAAACTCCTGTGAATAAACTTCATACGCTTGTTTATACAACTGTCTAGTTATAACATAACAACTAGTCTAACCAATAGGTTCCCCACAATTGCTAGCCTCCTCTTGGGCTTTGTACAAGGTAACTCATTCATCTGAGTTCAGCCTCCTCTTAGGCTTCATATAAGAAAACTCATTCATCTGAGTTTAGCCTCCGCTTAGGTTTCATATAAGACAACACCGCCGAGTCACCTCCTCTTGGGCTTCGCTCAAAAGAACTCCTTATTGAGTTTAGCCTTCTCTTGGGCATCAAACAAGAAAGAGACCAGGAAATCTCTTAACAGCCTCCTATTGGGCTTCCAATACAAAGAATTACCCGCGCTAGGATAGAACCCAGAGAGTATAATTTCCCGGTGAAATTGCTCTTAATCCTAAAAGGATGGTGTCCCGGTGAAATCCCTTTTAAAGCCAAAGCCAGCCATACCCTATAGCTTCCTCTTGAGCTTCATACAAGGACCCTCGATGACCCTCAGAATACCTCATCTTGGGCTTACAATACAAGGACCCACAGGCTTCTTAAAAGCATCCCCCTAATCCAATCAATTTCTCCTCGAGATTTAGACATTTATCATCTCTATGGAAGAAGTATCTCATCTATCACATCACATACAATCAAAAACTTTTTCAAACATTTTTCAAACAAAAACATCTTTTAATCTTTAAGTGGTAACGCTTGTACACTCAAGTAAAACACCCAATGCTTACAATTAAAAGATTCAATCATTTTTCAAACATCTTTCTAAAACTCATAAGTGGTAACGCTTGTACACTCAAGCAAAACACCTATAACTTACGACGAAAGATTCAATCAATCAATCTTTTTAAAAATGTATGTGATGAAATAGATTAGATACATTTTTCATTAAGATGACATTTGTTTGTGTCTCTTAATAACATTTCTGTTGCTTCCACTAGCATAAGTGGGAACTACAATTGCTCTGACTTTCTCAACATCCTTTTGAGAATACGTAGGCACAAGGTCTCATCCTTGACGAGCAAAACTTCTCCCTCAAACCAAACAAAACCATAGATCCCTTTAGATCCGAGCTACAAATGCTCTGATTCCCATTAAGGGATATGTATGCAAAAGATCCCAATGATCTTTGCGAGCACAATAATAACAAAACCTAGGATCCCACATAATCTATCCTTCTTAAAATCCAAAGGAGAAATTTTCCCAATCATAGAAATAGCAATTAAAACACACAAACATATCAAACATATTCATATATAAAGCTATAGATAACTATATATATTTAGGGTGCTCCATCTATTCCCTTTATATAACAAACCCCCTTGCCCGGAATCTCCCCAATGCGTTACGTCTAGTTCGTGCTAGTCGTAATGCATATCATATCAATTGAGGGTATTAACAACTTTCCCCTTTTTCATAATCATTTTTCTTGTGTTGAAAATAATAAAGCTTGATGCTCGCGGCATCTTTATAAACAAATCAAAAGAGTAAATCGTTTCGAGCTAGAGAATTCGAATTCAGATTCGATTCCCTCACGCGTCACTTTTTAACCTGAACAGAGAAGAAGAGGAACCAAACATTTCTTGGTTTGTCAACACCAATCGACGAGGGATTCGACTCCGGATCATCAAAATGCAAGCTCCAATGTTGTTTTCCAAGCAAATCTATCAAAAATATGATGTTGATGGTGTTGGGACTCAAAAATACCCAACCCATTACCTAAAAATGTGTGTTTAGCCCCTTTTAAAGAATTCTGATGTCGCAGGGCGCGCTAAGCGCGGTATTCGCGCTAAGCGCGGTCTGCTATTTTCAGCATTTTATTTTTGCCATATCTTGAGAACCGTAACTCGGATTTGCGCCCGGTTTGAAGCGTTGAAAAGCTTATTCAATGCTCTATCTAACCATGAATGAATATCAATCAAATTGATGATTTTTTATTCTTTGATTTGAGCCTTATTCAATGTTGAGTTGCCCAAATCGCGCATTTGAAGCCGTGTCTTCGACACTTTATTACTCAATGCTCCAATTATGAATGAATACCTATAAAAGAGATGAAAAACTATCAAATGATACAATATTTACACAAAAACTCAATTATTCTATTATGTACACATTTATACAAAAAACGGGGGATTATTCAACTAAATATCAACAAAAGAACGGATAAGTGCCACAAAATGTATATACAAAATAACTACATTTTGGCACTTATCAACTCTCCCCAACTTGACACATTGTTTGTCCTCAAACAAAGTCAAGTAAACCTAAAGAAACAAAAGATGATAATCAAATAATCACAAATCAACAAGTTTTTAAAACGGAAAACAAATGTATGGTTCAAACGAAAACGTACACGCAAAATACTTACTTACCAAATTCCTACAACAATAACATATAAACGAAATAAATCCTAAGTACAAAAATCATGCAAAACATTCTAAAACAAAACAAGCTCAATCATGAATCACACCTAGCAAAAATTCATCGGTAGATGAAGAACACACAGAGGTGAGGGGTAAAAAACACTCCTCCACAATCTTGCAAACAATAGACTAAATTATGCATTCATCCAAAAACGTATTGAAAATACAAATGCAAGAATCACAAGGGCTTTTCAAGGTTGTAATGTGGCTTGGTTAACAAACAAGTGATAAGTCCTAAAGCTAATCGAAACAAAAACTTGCCTAAACCCAAGGGAGTGATCAACTCACAAAGTTCCAAACAATATAATTTCAATCAAACTTATTATTCATCACAAATTTCACACCAAACACACCTCACTTATTAACATAACATTATTCCTACTCTTTTTGTTTTTCTTTTTCAAAACTTTTCTCTTTTTTCTTTCTTTTTCTTTTCTCTTAACCTCATATAAACCACAATATAAGTATATAAACATTCCTCTCCCCAACTTGAATTCAACCAACATTAATGTGTGAATACTCCCTATTTTCTAAGGCAAGGTAAAAATCCATACAACAACATATAGTTGAGGGTTCAAGAAACAAAGAAATCAACATCCATAAAAAAAGTGAATTGACACTCATAGACAAGCATCAAGTTCAAATAAAAATGGATATTGATAAAAGTTCAAAGGGGTTAACAAAGGTTCACACACTCACAAGGTGAATTGAATATTTGGCCAAGGTAGTTATGCTCAAAATCAAACAAAATGCCTTGATCATTTTCTTGCAATCATACAATCACCACAAAACACAAGATTAAGCATAATAAAATCCAGTTAAAACAAGAATGTGGACTCTCAGCATATGTAAACAATGGAAAGCTTCCTCACATTTATGGGTAAAAAGGGGACTAAAGTGATTCAATTCATGAGCAAGTAATGCAAAAAAGAATGAATGACATGGTAATTGAACAAATGATAAATTTCCTAAACATGTTATGCTATACAAAGAGATAAACGAGTACCTGACATGTACCAACTTTGAAAACTATCATTACCATACATCCGCGAGTTGAAACGATCAAACTCGGAAAATCACCTCAAAAGTCTTCAAGTTACCGGACCAAAATGTGAGTCCAAACAACAACAAAAGAATTAGAAAAACAATACTAATTTTATTCAATACAAAAAGCCTTGGTGAAAGTGGGAAAAGGAAAACCAAGTGAAATTTTAAAAGATTCATCTAGCATAACACACTAAGCCAGTAAAATGACAAAGAATAGTGCAATGCTATGCAAGCTCCACTTACACACCTATACAATCTCATTTACACATCTAAACAATATTTACAATACATACACACTTCCACAAGCTAAAACACTACAAACTTGTGGAAAATAACAAATTGACATAACAAAACAAAAGCAAATAACAATACATAAACTTGGTGAAAACGAATTAACAAGTTGAAAAGTGAAAGTTTGAAATTAAGAGCAAGTCCTATTTCAACTTGTTAAAACATAAGCCACCAAACAACATAAACATAAACAAACAAAAACATGCTTGTTTTACGTCGTAAGCTCGACGCCTTTATTGTGCGAGCACTAGTAACCTCCTCTCGTCATGCCATGGTATTTTCACACCGCGCAAACCTAAAGAAAGTGTCCTAACAACCACACAAGAAACGTTACGAGTACGAGACAATTCACAACATCACAAGAAAACTAAGAAAAACACACATATGTACAAGTATGAAAAGTAAACAAAACATGTACAAGTAACAATATACAAGTTCATATACAAAGTCTATACAACATATACAATAATTACAAAACTCAAAAACAACGGAATTATCGCAATACACAACCAATAAAACCAATCCCGGCAACGGAACCACATTTTGTTGCGGAGGTATAGCAGCAAGCAAAGAGTTGGTATTATTTTTACCAGGTGATATATACCGGTTAGGTTATATCGTATCGTGTCCACAGAGATTGGTTATTGATTCGTCGTTCGACAATTCTACCGTTAATGAGTTTGATGATACTCGTCCGTGTCATCACATACCTCTCACAATCTAAGCTATTTCTAACCCAAATTGAGAATCCTCCTAAATTATCTCAATAGCCATGTATGGCCTACCTCGACAACACAGGAGTCAACTGCGTCACCTCCATACCCATTCCTAGCATACTTCACCAACGCAGAGGCATTAAGTTCAGGTACTCTATAGTGAATGTCAGCTCTAAACCTATCTCTAGCATTCAGAAACTAATAGATAATCATCCTAGGTAAGAATCTAAGCAATCTATCCCTAGCAAAGCTCAAATCCCTAACATAAAGTAAAAACCTAAGATAATCACCGACACAAATTCGTAAATCAAACTTTATACAACGCCAAGGGAGACAAATATACATGAGTTATGAGTAGATATACATACAAAACCCAACAAAAGAGATTACAAAGAGAAGAGAAGAAGAGGAACCAAACATTTCTTGTTTTGTCAACACCAATCGACGAGGGATTCGACTCCGGATCATCAAAATGCAAGCTCCAATGTTGTTTTCCAAGCAAATCTATCAAAAATATGATGGTGATGGTGTTGGGACTCAAAAATACCCAACCCATAACCTAAAATGTGTTTTAGCCCCTTTAAAGAATTACGATGCAGGGCGCTAAGCGCGGTCCGCTATTTTCGGCATTTTATTTTTGCCATATCTTGAGAACCGTAACTCGGAATTGAGCCCGGTTTGAAGTGTTGGAAAGCTTATTCAATGCTCTATCTAACCATGGATAAATATAAATCAAAATGATGATTTTTTATTCTTTGATTTGAGCCTTATTCGTTGACGAGATGCCCAAATCGCGCATTTGTAGCCGTGTCTTCGACACTTTATTACTTAATGCTCCAATTATGAATGAATACCTATAAAAGAGATGAAAAACTATGAAATGATACAATATTTACACAAAAACTCAATTATTCTATTATGTACACATTTATACAAAAAACGGGGGATTATTCAACTAAATATCAACAAAAGAACGGATAAGTGCCACAAAATGTATATACAAAATAACTACATTTTGGCACTTATCAGTAAGGAAGAAAGAGATGTTAAGATTTTGATGTACGTGAATCACCACCTTTATTTTAATAAAATCAATTTATCTTTTCATGTTATCTTTTGAATGTCTTTACTGTTTTATATTCATCTTCAAGCAAAACCTTTACGTTTTCTTCTACTTCGCATGAACTTTTCAACACTGCTTGTCGGTCACGAGTCACCAATCAGTTAGTACTTGTTCCATTGGTCTTAGAAAACCGTTTATTGACTAAGGTATAATTCGACATAACCGGTACAATATCAAACATCTTAGCACATGTCTTAAGATCAACTGGTCGATGTTGTGAGTAACCCTTATTTTTAGGACATAGGGAGGACCAACAGTTGTTTACCATTTTCCACAGGAAACAAATTGGCACACCCAGTGGGACTAAGTACTGAGTTTTAGAGTTTGTTGTTAGATGACATAGGTGCATGAGACTTATAAGTGGAAATTTAACCAACAACAAACCACCTACTAGAGAGCGTATACTTAGGATGTCAAACACTACTTCTGCTTCGAACGTGGATGAAATTCCACCGCGAACTCTGGGTACATCTGACCTAGTTGTTACGCAACTTACACCATATCCCCCATTAAATAACACAACTGTATCAGGGTCAACTGCGTCAGTGTCAATTCCTCTTCCCCAGACCACACCGGTGAGTCCAGGGCCTGTGGTGGCCACGAGCGCCATTCCGAACACAACGATACCTCGATTTGGTATTGCTACGAATCTCCCTTATGGAATATCGTATTCCTTAATGTCCAGATATCAGTCGATCTCAAGTGCAGCGGTGATGTCTGATAATGCACAAAATACGAATTCCCCTTTGCAAGGATCTGCAATTGGGGGAAATAGGGCAATGCCTGCACAACAGTTAATGCCACACGTAAATAGTACATCTATGGCATTGTTAAGGCAATAAATGGATGATAGTAACCATGAGTTGGTTAATATGATAACTAACTAAATGGGTAATGTGTTTAATCCTATAGTACAAGAATCGGTTAAGACTAATAGGCAATCTGCTGAAACCAATCGACAAGTAATTTCATAGTTGACACGTTTGTGTAACTTCTTGGGTGCCCCCAAGTGCCTGGCCGACAGGGGCCGCCTATTCGATAGGTCATTCCTGCTCAAGGAGATATGGGGGAAATAGAGGAGGAGACTATGTATCAAGGTCGGGCTGCAACGCCTCAAAGAAATGTCGTTGTCAACCCACGTAGGGTATTAGTTCGTAGACAACAAGAGGCTGACTAGGTTCTTGATCAAATTCGACATGAGAAATTAGCTGTCAAAAATAATTTGACCAATATTGTCAAGAGAATTATGGCTAGAAATGGTATGAATACTACACTGCAAAGGACATCCTACTCATCCCTTTTGTCTGAGTATATTCTGCAAACTGAAAACCCTAGAGGATGGAAGATTCCTAAGTATACTAAGTTTGGGGGAGAAACAGGTGAATCGACAATTTAGCACATTTCTAGATACTTGATTGAGTCGGGGGATATGGAGAATAATGAAAGCTTGAGAGTGAAACATTTCCCTTCATCCCTTACTAAGGAAGCCTTCACGCGGTTTACCACTTTTCCCCCTGAGTCTATTGATTCATGGACGAAGTTAGTTTCATCAACAATTTTATGAGGGACATACGAAGATTAGTTTGGTCGAGTTATCACACATTAAGAGGAGGTTTTCTGAAACAATAGATGATTACCTAAATAGGTTTAGATCATTAAAAGAATGGTGTTTCACCCAAGTGCCTAAACATGAACTTGTTCAGACGGCTGCTAGGGGTTTAGACTATTCCATTAGGAAGAAAATAGACCCAACTTTTGTTAAGAGTATGTCACAACTGGCTGATAGGGTTCGACACCTTGAGCGTCTTCGACTAGAAAAAGTTATACATACTAAGGCTAAGGCTAAGAAAGAGAAAGTAGCCTACGTCAATTATGACGACACATATCCCATATATGAAGCCGACTGTATCTCGCCAACTGAGGCAGATGTCGATGTGGCTGAATTGAAATCAGAGCCTGCTTATGAATGCAAGTCATTGTTTCCTGCCAAAGGAAAAAGTCCTATCATCGAAACTAGTTCAAAAATCCTTGCAAAAACTTATACTTTTGATGTTAGTAAATGCGAAGAGATTTTTGATGTATTAGTACAAGATGGTCAAATCTTAGTACCCCCAAATGCTAAATTACCACCATTAGAACAACGACAAAAAAGAGGTTTTTGCAAATATCATAACTATCTTGGTCACACAACCTCTCAATGTTTTCTTTTCAGGGATCTGGTCCATAAATCATTGTAGGAGGGTTGACTGAAGTTCACTGCAAGAAAGATGAAGATCGACACTGACCCTCTGAGACAAGAAGAGGCTTTGCTTGTTGAGTCTGTTGATATCAATATGGTGGATCTCACCAAATTTCCTGATGACAACATGGTTGAGGAAAGTACTAGTGAGAGCCCAAATGTTAATCTGGCTGATGTCTACCCAAAAGATGATGAAGATTTTCTAGAGTTTCTTTATCGCTGCAAAAATAAAGGCACTTAAGTCAGTTTATGCCCCAGATGCAGTGCTTTAACTGATAGGGTTACTACTGAAAATCCGAGAGGTTAGAGCTAGAGAAAGGGAGATCCCAATGGATACCCCTAAATGGTTGTGGGGGGCATCCAATGTTATCGATGGTGTGAGGGATGTGAAAGGGAAAGCTCCGACGAGTTACCGACTCGAAGTTCGATCTGAGAAAAGGAGTCATGTATCTGAAAAATTATATGGGAAAAAACCCTATGAGTCGAACTCAATGGAAGCGATTTCAAAGGAAGAAGCAGGCTGAAAGACAAGCCGCCGCCGCCGCTGCTAGGCAAATTGCTATCGACAAGGATAAAAATCAGAGGTAGTATAGGGTGAAGGTCGACCCTTCTATCAAGCACCAAATTAAGGAAGTTGTCAACAAACCATCCGCCAAAGATTCTGACGAGGCAACCAAAGATTTTGCATCTGACTCAGAGGAAAGTCTTGACATTTTGGTCAATGTTGTGTCCATGCTCCCTGAGGAATACAACATCCCGGCTAAAGTGGAGGACACTGATGATGTCGATGTTGTAGAAATGGCTTTGCGCAAGTCAACTTGTTATTTTGTTATGAACAATGGTTATAATGAGATCCAAGATGCCTTTTTCGAAAGGCCTAACATGCCTATGAGAAGCCATATGAAGCTTCTGCTGATTAGGGAAAAGGTCAAAGGAACTGCCATTAACAAGGTGTTAGTGGGTTATGGCGCTACAGTTAATATAATGCCACATCACATACTGAAGAAAATTGGTAAATTTGACACCGATATCAGATCTCACAACGTGGTCCTGTCGGACTATGAAGGAAGATCAAAGACTACCATGGGAGTAATCTAGGTAGATATAACTATCTGCTCAGTGACTAGGCCGACAAAATTTATGGTTATCCAAGTAAAACCAAGTTATAACTTGCTGGTAGGAAGAGAGTGGTTACATGGAATTGGATTTGTACCATCTTCCATGCATCACCGCTTGATAATCTAGAGAGAAGACAACATCATGGAGAACATTGAGGCCGACCAAGGTTATTTCATGGTAGATGTTAATAATGTCGGCCATAACCAGTTCGATAGGAAGCTAGCCAACATTTCTCCTTGTCAACCAGATGAGGAAATATATGCTAATCTGAATGAGGCATTTGTTTACCTAAAATTACACGAGATCCATGGTTTTATGTGGGACGTGGAACCTTTGGAGGATCCATATGCAGAAGACCTTGTGCCAACAGGCTAGGGAAACAACCATGATGGTGATATCTGAGCTAGAGACTCTAAAAAGGATTTCGGCATACATTGCGGAAAACAAAAGAAATTCAGCCCTAGAAGCTGAAGAGAAAATGGCTGTCGAAGCAATAAACTTTAAATTTCAGAAAAAGTTATGCTGGCGGTTGAGCCAAAACCACCACATAAAAGTAAATTAGTTGGAGAAGACGTCGATAAGTAGTGTTTCAAATGCATATACGACGATGAACCTTTGGGTTTTAAAAAGGATCCCATGGTGCCATAGAAGATGCAGCCACAAGATCCCTTAGAAGAAATCGACCTTGGCGAAAATGGTGATAAGAGACCGACGTATATTAGCGCCAAGATCGACCAAAAGCTCAAATCTGAGGTAATATCTTTATTGAAATAATTTAAAGATTGTTTTGTTTGGGACTATAATGAGATGCCAGGTTTAAGTAGGGAATTGGTCGAGCTAAGGTTACCAATAAAAGCTGGGAGGAAGCCAATGAAACAAACACCTCGACGTTTTGCTCCAACAATTATGTCAAAGATCAAAGAGGAGATAGAAAGACTCCTCAAAATCAAGTTCATCAGAACTACAAGGTATGTCAAATGGTTGGCCAACATTGTAATAGTCATTAAGAAAAATGGAAAACTTATAGCGTGCATTGATTTTAGAGATTTAAATGATGCCACTCCCAAGGACGAGTATGCTATGCCAATGGCTGAAATGCTAGTCGATTATGCTGCTGGTTTTGAATATTTAAGTATGCTTGATGGTTATGTTGGTTATAACCAAATTTTTATTGTAGATGAAGATGTGCCGAAGATGGTATTTTGTTTCCCTGGGGAATTAGGAACCTATGAATGGGTAGTCATGCCATTCGGCTTGAAGAATGCTGGAGAAACATATAAAAGGGTAATGAACTCTACGTTCCATGATTTTATTGAACATTTTATGCAGGTTTACATTGATGATATTGTAATAAATTCAAATAGTAAACTGACACACTAGGAAAACCTTCGAAAATCCTTTTAGAGGATGAGAAAATATGGATTGAAAATAAATCCATTAAAGTGTGCTTTTTGTGTGCAGGCAGGAGATTTCCTTGGTTTTTTAGTACATAAAAGTGAATCAAAGCAAGACCAAAGCCATCATGGACATCAAACCTCTATCGACCAAGAAGAAACTTCAGTCTTTGTTGGGTAAAATAAATTTTCTAAGGAGGTTCATATCCAACTTAAGTGGCAAGACTAAGGTGTTTTCGCCACTGCTTCGACTGAAGAATGGGGATTTCATCTGGCAGAAGGAGCATCAAGACACTTTCAACAAGATCAAGAAATATTTAGTAAAGCCTCCTACATGGTAACCTCCTGTTAGAAATAGGCCTATGAAGTTGTATATAGCAGACTCATAATCGACTATAGGAAGTATGTTAGTTCAAGAAGATGAAAGTAGTGTCGAAAGACCTGTGTATTACCTTAGTCGAGTGCAAAATGGTCCTGAAACTAGGTATAGTGATATAGAAAAGCTATGACTGTGTTTGTATTTCTCTTGTATTAAACTGAAGAAATATATAAAGCCATTCGATGTGTATGTCTCTTCTCATTTTGATATTATTAAACACATGTTGTCTAAACAAATTCTACACAGTCGAATTGGTAAATGGTGTTTAGCATTAACGGAGTACTCTCTGGCCTATTTGCCTTTGAAAGCAATGAAAGGGCAAATAATGGAAGATTTTCTTTTCGACCACTTAATGGTTTCTATGGCTGAAAGTTACCTTGATCTCGTGCCTTGGAAATTATATTTCGATAGTTATAGCCATAAAAATGGCGTCGGGATAGGAGGAATCATAATTTCTCCCAATGGAATTCCAGAAGAGTTCAAGTATGCAATCGACGGTATTTGCACCAATAATGAGGCAGAATATGAGTCTCTAATAACTGGACTTGAACTGCTGCTAGAATTGGGGGCAAGAAATGTCGAAATTATAGGAGATTCTGAATTGGTAATCAAACAAGTTCCAAAGGAGTATAGATGTGTTATAGAGAACCTAATCATGTACTTTGTGATTGCCATTAGATTTCTAAAACAATTCAGCAAGCAAGCATTCGATATATACCCTGATGAGAGAACCAAGAAGCTAATGACTTAGCACAAGAAGCTTCAGGATACAAGAAGAATGAAGATGAAGAACCTATTCAAGTAAGGAAAAAGGTTCGAGCTACTCTATTATCTCCTTCAAATTTGTCAATTATAAAATTAGGTGCAATAAATGCCGAAAATTTTGAAATTTTAAAAATTGATAATGGGAAAGATAATGATTGGCGTAAACCCTTAGTTGACTATCTACGTTCTCCTACGGGTTCGACAGAGCGTAAAATAAAATATTGTGCCCTCAGTTTTGTTCTAATTAAAAATAAATTATTTAAGAAAACTGCTGAAGGAGTATTACTTAAATGTCTTAGAGAAAGTGAGACACACATAGCAGTGTCAAGTGTGCACAGCGGAGCATGTGGTGCACACCAAGCCAGACACAAAATAAAATGGCTTTTGATGCGTTCAGGTGTCTATTGGCCTTCAATACTAAAAGATTGCATCGAATTTGCTAAAGGTTGCCAGGAATGCCAAATGCATGGAGGCGTCCAACATGTTCCTACAAGTGAATTGCATTCCATTATAAAGCCTTGGCCGTTTAGAGGATGGGCCTTAGATATGATTGGAGAGATAAAACCAGTATCATCAAAACAACAAAGATACATTTTAGTCGGCATTGATTATTTCACGAAGTGGGTTGAGGCTGTAGCCTTAAAAAAATGTCGACCAAGAGGCTATGATTGATTTTGTAAAAAATCATATTATGTGTCTGTTTGGGATTTCTAAGACAATCACAACCGACCAAGGAACAATGTTTACGGGACAAAAAATTCAAGAATTCACGTAGGAAGTTGGAATAAAACTGCTAATATCCACCCCTTATTATGCTCAGGCAAATGGCCAGGTCAAAGCTGCCAATAATTAGCCTAATTAAGAAACATGTACGGAAGAAGCCAAAAAATGGCACCAAACACTAGACCAAGCCTTATGGGCATGTAGAACTTCTCCCAAAGAAGAAACAGGAGCAACACCATTTCGACTTGTGTATGGACATGATGTTGTGTTGCTAGTGGAGATACATGTTTAATTAGTAAGGATTAAAAAACAGCATGAAAAACCATCTGAAGATTATTGGAATATGATGGCAAATGAACTGGTCGACCTAGATGAGGAGAGAATGTTGGCTCTTGATTCACTAAGGAGACAAAAAGATAGAGTGGCCAAAGCTTATAACAAAAAGATAAAATATAAAGTGTTTGATGTCGATGATCTAGTTGGGAAAGTGATATTACCTATGGACATAAATGATAGAGTCTTAGGAAAATGGTCACCTAATTGGGAGGGACTGTTTAAGTTAATTCAAATCTTTTCCAATATGAACTTGAGGAATTATCCCCAGATCGACGAATTCTAAGAGTAAATCAGAAGTACAAATTGATTCTTCAAGAAATCACAATTTCGACAACATAAAATATGTGTCGAGCAAAACTAGAAAGTGTAATGTCGAAGCCAGCATATCAGGCATGCGTTATATTTATGCAAAGACAAGATGTAAAGTAGAAAATAAAGCATTGCATTAAAAGTGGTTAAAAAACCATTGTCCAAATATTACAAAAGGTACACAAAAAGAAAGTTACATTAATCAGAAACTGCCAAATTTATTCTGGAATGCCTTCAGATCACCATGAAGGCGTACATCATGATTGTGTAGGTTGTCTGCTTTTGCCTTAAGTGCTAGTATCTCTTCTTCGACTTGAGCAGTAGTAGTGCTGATAATAATGGCATCCTTGGTCATCTTGATAAATTTCGCTTGAGTAGGAGAAATATCTTGATCGAGCTCCTCATCTTGCTTAGTGACAAGTTCCAGCTCTGCGTTTAAAGCTTTCAGTTACTTTGATAAATCGTCAATTCGACTGCGTATTTCAATAGATTTTTTCCTTTTAGGATTTTGCTCTTGCCGTTTCTGATTAATCTATACCCTTAACTCTTCGATTACCATTTTAGTCTTCACTATTGTGTCTACATTCCTCTTCACCACTGCCTGTTTGGCCTCAAGCAACTTCTCATTCTCCATCACATGATTGATATTTTCGAGAAGAAAAGGAAGAATTTCTCAAATGCTGCCACCATGAGGTTGGAGAATTCGGAAATCTCGAGACCTTTTATTTGAGTAATAGCATCTAAAAGTTCTGGACCAAGAGTCGAGTCCTCATGAAGAAAATGAGGCAAGTCGGAGCTGAAAGCAGAGATCCGGATCTTATTCGTCAATTTCTTAATCTTTGCCGCTTCAAGCCCTAACTTGTCATTATAAGTTTGAGAACGGTCAGAGTCGGAGGAGAGAGTATAGTGACTCATAAAACGGTCCAACCTCGCCAGCGCAGCATCGATATCCATGTTTGTCGAGTCAGACTCTTACTCTCCTGAAGGGCCAGGCGAGTCCTTTTTCTTATCCTCTGTAGAGGGCTTTGGTAAAGTGATATTCTTTTCCCCTGAAGGGCCAGCTGAGTCGGTCTTCCTCTCCTCAGGAGGATTCTGAACTTTGAGTCGAGGAGAAGGATATTTAGTTTCCCTTTCAACAGAAATGTTGGGGGCACCTTCAGAAGGGAAATATGGTGGATTGGTGACATCTTCAGTAGCCTTTGAACCCTGCAGGGAATCTGAAAGACTAGAGTTAGATCTAGTCGAACTATAACCCTTATATTTGGCAGGACTAGTGACCAAATCAGAGTCACTAAGAGTAGCCGAAATAGTCAGGTCAACAAACTCACCAGCGACCATGTCGAAGGCTTGTTGATGGTGAGGTGAAGAAACCTATGATAGTGGAGTGTAGTCTAGCACGCTGTGTTGCAAGTCAAAAGCTTCGACCTGAAGGAGAAACAAGTGTTAGCCAGATAAATTTGGCAAGTAAAATAGATAAAAGATAAAAATTTGGTGATTACATGTGGCGTCGAAGTTGGGATTGTAGTTTCATCCTCCTCGATCGAAGTAACAAAAGTATCCCCTCCGGGTTTTGGGCTTCATCAAGCGTAGGAGCTGGAGTTAGAGTGACGATGTTTGTATTTACTATGATATTGTCAGCACTTGAAATTAGGGCAGTGTCAAGACATGTAGCCAAGAGCACTTTACCTCTCCTTCTTATGATGAGTGGCTGATCGTTAGCGTCCATCGTTGCTTCATCTTTATCATCGGCCTTTATTCCAAGGCTTTGGAAAGGTGGGCTTTCTTTTTCTTCTTTTTAGCCACCTTATCTTCATAAGAGGAAATGTGCTTCCTCTTGTGATCTTTGGAATTGCGGGAATGAGGAGACTGATCATCAAGTGATGGCTGGGAATATAAAGAAAATGTTAGTCGAAACCATAACATTGGTCGAAACAATCTGATTAAGCAATGCCTACCTCAGCCTTCTCTGTGCGGCGATGTTTTTTGTCCTTCTTGGACTCTTTGGATATTTTGGAGGGAGCAGCCGAATTCGCCGAGCATTTTTGACTTTGTTACACGAAGGAAACATTAGTAATTTGCAAGACACGGAGTGTCGAAGTACAATACAAAAAATAATACACTTACAAAAGAATCAGTCTTCTTGAGAGAAGATGAAATTGGTTCGTAGTCGGAGGGATTGTGAATAGGGTTGAACTACAAAATGTCGGACACGTAAGGGATACTGAACTAGAAAACAGGAATAGAGGTGTAAGTATAAAACATACCTTTGAGTGTGAGGAGCCTTCCTTGTTAACAGTATCGACAAGCACATTTGATGGTTCTTCCCGATCCTCAATAGCGAGAGCTTTCTTGGGAACGATTACCTATGGAAGAGGTACAGCTAGAAAAGAGGCTAAGTCAAATAAGGATGTGAGTCAAAATTAAAAAGGAAATTGAAATTTCCAAAAGTTGTTACCATTGGGTGCTATGACAAGCTCTCTCACATATTTAAGGTCAATATGCAGAAAGCCTGGTTAGTTGTATAACCAATGCTTAGTCGGAACCACTCGTTCGGGTTTCTTTTTGTAAGCATTTTGAATATTTGACCAAGAGCTATACCACCAATCTGGGATAGGTGGTCGAAAAGCCAATGCTAATGGGCTAGTCGACAAAGGAGGAAATTTGATTTTTCAAAAATGAAGTATGTAAAGATACTTGTCTTTCGTGTAACCAGGGATTTTAAGTTGTGGAATCCTTTTGGTTACCTTCTCCCTTAGCTCTTGGGCCGCGTCATGGATAGTTCGACGAAGATTGTTTGGTAAGTACACCACCCTGAAAAACTTCTGGAAAGCTTGAATCTCTTTAATGTTGGTGGTCTTACATTTCGTCATCTTGCCCTGAAAAGTATTAAGAGTAGCAGTCAGTTCGGCCATTTTTCTGGCGAGATCATTAACAAAAGTAACAAAATATGACTTCCACCAAGTTTCAAACTCCTTAGTGCAATAGTATACTGGTCTAAATGGAGTGAGAGTAAGTTTGGCTCTGTGCAGCCAGAGGTTATCCACGTCTTTCTTGATAACTTCCCAATGTCTATCACTTAAGATATCGGTAAGAAGCTCATGCGAAGTGTAGAAAGATTTAGGGACAAGCTGGCAGAGTCCAAATTGTCAAGCTACCAAGTTGGGTTGGTAAGCTGTCAAACACATAATCATGTTGGTGATAGTGTAAGTGAGAAATTGGGGAGTTAAAAATAGCCTCCAATATACCAAAGAACTCTTTTGGTTCGCCTCTTGGACTGGCGGGACAGAGTTGGTGAGCCACTCTGGTCCGCTTTTTCCATTAGAAAATGGAGCCATAGAGGGTCTGAAATCTTCTCTTGTCAACATAATGTTGAACAACAGTTTGAAGACTTCATCATTCGGAGAGGTTTTATCGACAGGAGTCAAAGGAAGATAACATGGCCAGACAGCTCCATGTCGATTGTTGGAAATTGAAACTTTTTTTTATCGAAGAGGTTTGATGTCTTCAAAGAAAGTAGCGTTTAGCCACAGTTGTAAGAGCCAAAAGGGGCCATGTACCAAGACGCTTTTCTTTTTTGGATTAGTGGGATCAAAAGTTTTTATTTGGTTGACCACGTCGGTCAGGGAAGCGTATAAAGAGGCCAAGATTAGTTGGCCCAAAGAAATATTTTCACCCCTATGCAGCGGGGTAGCCAGGTAAGAAAATTGTTTGGCTATCTACATCGACCGTTAACAAAAAATGAAGCAAGATAGCCAAAGAGTTAGAAATGCAACGTGCTCCTCATCAGAAACGCCGCCAGAATCTTGTTGGTGGTAGTTGATAAAATTGGTGTACGTTAGATGTTTGGATTCTCCAACGTCGAATTTTATAACAATAGGAGTGTGTTCAATATGATTAAAAACTTTGCCAGCAGGTTTCACTCATGTTAGAGCTGCTAGGTCAAGAAGGGTGAAAGTTATCATACCACACTTAGTGTGAAAAGTGTTGGTCGATCCCTCCTAGAAGTGCAAGGAAGCCAATAGCATGCCGCCATAATAGGGTTGGCCGACACGAGAAAGCTCCAGCAAATCATAAATACCCATTTCTTTCCATTGTTGGCCTTTGCTGGGTTCAAAACGCGTCATCCAGGCCTTAAATTTAGAGCAGTTCAGAGGAGGAGCAGTGCGGAGGTTTCTTTCAACAAATTGTAAGGAAATAGGGTGTGGAGATGTAATTAGAGGGCTACTGCGAGTACTAGTTGGAAAAAACACACCCTCATCATCAACATAGATTTTATAAGGGATATCCATAAGCAATGGGCCCAAGAAAGTTAAGGGCTCATTGTTAAGATTGAAAGGGATGACTACTTGGGATTGCCAAATCTTGGTTTTATCTTCAAAAAAAGGGGGTTCTGGCACATAGGGCTTGCCATCACCGTGACGAATAAGGAAGGTTTCTACTGGAGCTGTTTGGATGTGTTGATTCGCCATTGAAAGAGTGGAGAAAACTTGGAGGTGGTGAGAAATAGGGTTTAGAAGTTTCTAGGTTTTTGCTCTGAGAGGAAGAAAAACTGAGGAAGCGAAGAAGAAAGATAGAAAATAATGAGGATTCCTATTTATAGGCTCGAGATAAAGTAAAGAAAAGCAAGGCAAAATCTAGGTGATTTCCTAGGTTGGGGATCATGTCTGGTCGAAGGACACGTGTAGCCAGATTAAAGTGGAAGCGTGGTGGGCCATGTTTGCCACTAAAGTGTAATTATGGTCAAAATTAATGATCTCACGTCTCAAAGAGAGAAACTTGTTATGTTATCATGATTGCTTGACGTCACGAAAATATCAGAACAGTAAACTACTTTTTGGAGTAGTGGAAACGACTTGGTCGACTGAAGGTATAAAGCTTCAGATTCCATTATCTCATATGGTCAACGTAATAAGAAAATTCAAAAATGGCATCTCTGGGGGGCATTTTGTTACCTTGAAACTTCTTAAGGGGTTTAGGGTATGTATCAAATGCAAACGTCCTTATAAGCTAGGGGTCGATCCTTAAAGAACACGGGTCCCTCAGAAGAATTTATGAAACCAAGCCAAGGATGTCAAAAAAGAAATGTGTCGACCAAAGGAATAAACAAGGGAATTGGTCGATTCGACCAAAGTATCAAATAATATGAAAAGTTGAAATCTACGGCCAAAAGGAAGAAGGGCCAAGACAAAGGCGTCGAAGACGAGCTACTTCGACGGGATGAATAAGGTAATGAATGTTGGTCGATTCGACAAACTATGGACTAAGTGAAGGAATCATTCGAAGTTCAGACATAGTCGAAGAAAGAGCCTATTGGACTTAGAGAAATTTCATTCTTTATGAGATCCATCAAATCTAGGAGCGGTTAACCTTTTTCAATAACAAAGCATGGAAAATTCAAACTTTGAAAATCGTGGGTAGTTACTTCAAGATTTCCTGTGAAGTAGTTAATTTGAGTTTCAATTTCATCCGTAGATTTCCTTAGGCGGTTATCTTGTAAATTAATATAAATAAGTCATTCTACTGTAGAATTTGGTGTGTTCACTTGTACGCTCAAATCGCTTGCCAAAACTCTGCTCAATTTCGTGCGTAAGGAAGAAAGAGTTGTTAAGCTTTTGATGTACGTGAATCACCACCTTTATTTCAATGAAATCAATTTATCTTTTCCTATTATCTTTTGAATGTCTTTACTATTTTATATTCACCTTCGAGCAAAACCTTTACGTTTTCTTCTACTTCGCGTGAACTTTTCAACACTGCTTGTCGGTCACAAGTTACTAATCAGTTAGTCTATTGAATTTTATTTCATCCAGAACTTGCTGTCGGTCAAATCTATATATGGAAAGTTGATGTACTTGTTCCCTTGGTCTTAGAAAACCGCTTCTTAACTAAGGTATAATTCGACAGAACCGGTACAATATCAAACATCTTAGCACGTGTCTTAAGATCAACTGGTCGGTCTTGCGAGTAACCCTTATTTTTAGGACATAGGGAGGACCAGCGATTGTTTACCATTTTCCGTAGTAAACAGTCTCCTATGGATATTTCCTCTTCGTGTTGACGTAGGTGTTAAGACGTTGTTCCTCGTGAAGTAACTTCGTCAACTCTAGCACTCTTTTCTCGCTTGCATAGCACTGAGCCTCGATTGTCTCCCTTTCTTATCTGAGTTAAATCCAGGACCTCCTTATCTCTTCAAAATCAGTGGGCATATCTGGATGGAGAATAGTATAAGACTCATCACGTTCAACAATAAGTTCCGCAATCATTGGTAGGATAGCAATAACGACATCATGAGACTTTGAGCACGAGCTCGCACCCACTTGAGGTAAGGTTCCCAAGGAATGGAATTTTTATTCCCTAAATTCTTGGTATCAGTCTTCTTCACCATGCCCCAAGTATACAAATCTTCGATGATAACCTTGGAGATCGTTGTCGTAGTCAAATACAATGTCTTGGATAAGTATATCATGAATACCATTTCTTCGAGCGTAACCAAACTGACATAGTGCTAGACAAGGGTTGTAAGTGATACCTCCTCTTATGCTAAGAAGTGGCCCATTAGGGAATTCCCCACATCGCTCAATGAAAGTAAAGTCTTCTTGAAAGTAAAGACACCATCAGATATCTGAATGAGAGAGTGACATCAACCTTTGAGACCACCTCAGACCTTCTTCATTCTTCATTACTGGTTGAGGAAGGTTCGAAAAAAACCACATGAATAATAATGGTATGCAACACATGAGAGTCCATTGTCTCTTCATAGTATGAGTGTGAAGAAAATGCAGAATATCTCCAAGCAAAGTAGGAACAGGGTTATGAGTGAGCAATATCTTAATGGCATTAACATCTAGGAATTGGTCCGGATTAGGAAATAGCACCAAACGATAGATTAATAAATCCAGAACATCTTCGAATGCATGGAGACTCATAGCCTTCAAGAATTCTCGAGCCTTCTTTATTAGAAACTTATCAAGCAAACCCTTAACTTCACTTCTTGTTTCCCAATTATCTTTAATGTCTTACCGCTTCAGGTGTAAAGATACTGCAATATCTTCAGGTCTCTGATAAAGGATGGGTATCACAAGTAGCCAAGATAGTTATTCCATTGTAGGTACCAACTGATAATCTAGGAAGGTAAAGCAATGGTGTTTTAGATCAAATAACTGGAATACGATGCTCATCACGTCTTTTTCAAAACTGAAGGTAACCAAGTCGAGTAGATAACCATGCCTCTTGATGAACTGAGAGTGATCAGGAACTTTTGAGACTAACTTCATGAGTTGATAAGGTATACCCAAAAAGTTGATTCAGATAGTTTTCTTGAGAGCGAAAGCCATAACCCTACAACAAAGAGCAAAGATAAATCCCTAGGTCCTCGAAATGGTTAGGGAAATGCTATGATGATATGATGTTATGATATCATGATGTCAAGTTTAAATAGCAAACACAAACAATTCACACAATAGCCCTAGGTTTAATGGCTTGCATGAGGTCTATGGGTGTGTACCCTTTACTCAAGTTAAGATGGCTTCAAACATGTCTGATAATAGTAACCAAGTTCTAGGAATCTCATATCATGGATCTTCCTCACAGGCTTTATTTTAGTGCAGCACCCAAATAGCCGACCAACACATCCCGAAAGTCGAATCTCAATGAGCGTATCGTCGAGTATCAACCAAATTCAGTCTGCACCAAATCCGGCTATCTTACAACCTTCTAATGGACAAGAGGGGTCAATTAGGGTTCTAAAGTTTGGTTAGTGTTGATGACACCACGCAGACGCCAAATGTTTCCTCAACTGGACTTGAGGAACATCAGGACATCCAAAGTGTCACACTAACTGTAGCCATCATTTTAACTGAGTCGGTCTACGTCGGACAGTCGCGATGATCTATTGCTACTTACCTAAGGAAACCTGGACCCAGGTGTAGGATCCTTACAAGTACTAATACCCAAGAAAAAAATCCTTAAAAGTAAATCAAGCAAGTCAAACAATGAAGCAAGTAAAGGTGATCTAAAGCCTTAAGGTAACCCCTCTTTCTGCATTTTACCGCTTTCTAGAGATCACGAGAAGTAGGAAAAGAGTGTGGCTTCGAAAGTCGTTGTTTAAAGTCCTGTAGTAGGAATTTTGCATTTGTGTGCTAACTGTGTTTGTGACATGTTTAAAATCCTACCTTTGTAGTAGGTATTATGTTGTGTGTTTATATTTGTTCCCAAAGACCTCGAAATGAGGCAATTTCCTTATTCCCCAATAAAGTCCTCAAAAGGAGCTAAGCAGAAAGGGTCCGCAATCGACCCACGAACTTTCTTCGGTGACATCCTTAGCTCATGAGGCACCACAAATATTTGGAGTTGTGTTCTCTCATGTATCGAGTCGTCAAGTGGATAATGGTCCATTTTCTGACCCTTCACATTTTTGTCAAGAGTTCGCGCTGGCTCACGTTGATACTCCATGATTGTGCTCATTCATTATGCTTGCCTAGTCTTTTAGTGCCATGGTATAGATACCCTTATCCCACACAGAGAGACTTGGTTGACTCGGGTGATTCACTCCCCTTGGCTATAACCTCTCCCCCATTTCCCTTTTAGTGCTTGTTTACTTTGGGTGATTTGCTCCCATAAGCTAAAGCCTTCCTCTTCATGCATATGATCTTGCATTGCATGTTTGCATGCTTTTGCCAAAGCACTTGTTTGTTTTTTTGTTTCCTTAGGACCGCTCGGCTAGGGTAGCTTGTGAGCTAGACATTAGGATAGTTATCCATGTATGAAAACATAGGTAGATATTCTCCCTTCATCTTTAACCTTAGGATCAATCATTGTATAATAACATTAGGGATAGAACTAGATAGTTTCCCTTAGGTATTTTCTTCTTTTTCATACTTGCATTAAAACTAAAACCTTTTCTTTTTCTTTCTTAGAAATCATAAAACACCTAATAATTGATGATGAGAATTATGCGCCACAAGCCTTAAGCACGTGTAGAGTTTCTTGGACGCGAGGCATTTGACTCTTTCACCCACTGCCTCTCATGTCATAGACTTTTGCATGATTCAAGTAAAAAAAATCATTTTTCTCAAGGTAAAAGCAATCAACCAATGCAAACCTTTTTGCCTCTGGGATCTTTTTTCTATTTAAAACTTTTTTAGAAAGGACATGTGTAACACGGTGGGAGAACTGAGTTGGTTGTTTTGCCTTTTATCGCAAATGTTGCGGTTAGTAAAAGTCGCCACCAACTTTTATTTTATCCAATAAAGGAAAGGTGAAAAGAATAGGAAAGACCTTTTATCGATTCTGAGTTCGGGGGTAGGTGTCGACCTGGACTATCGAAAAATTAAATTCCGATAATAATATCGAAACAAAAATGAAAACGAAGTCGCCACCGAGATTTATTTATTCCAAGAAGGAAAGGGGAAATCACGAATAAAACCCACAAATAAAAGAATAAGACGGTCTACGAAATTAAGAGATGTAGGTTCGGGAGTTGGTTATGCAAGGGGAAGGTATTAGCGCCCCTCACATCCATCGTACTCGATAGTACCCATTTAGTTTAAAGTGTGTTCGTGTGTTAGTGTGTAAATTTACGATCTTCTAAGGTTTGAAAGGATAAAGAAAGAGAGAAGAAATGTTTTTATTATTTTTGCTCGCCTTTGGTCGTAAGACTTAGTGCCTACGTACTCTCTCGTGCAATGGGAAAGTCAGAGCGTCGTAGTTCGGCTAGAAAATAATTGTTTGTTGATTGATTTTAAATGAAAAGACAAGTCGTCATTTTTAAAGGAGAAGACTCGTCTAACGTCCACAAGATATGATAAAGAATAAAGGACTACGCACCCACATGAGGGAGGGTTTGAGAACACCTCTAGTACTCAAGTGGAGAAGTCGAAAACCTTGGGAATAGAGGAAGAAGCATCTCAATTATAAATGAATCATGTCTAATCTTGAAAAGGGTTTAAAGGGTAAAAGGTGCTTGGACGCACAAAAGAAGTTTGAATGGGTTGAAATTGATTTTAAGTTGTGGATGACAAGTATTGAAACATTAGGCTATCATCTAATGATTCGAATACTAGAAATTGGAGAGTGAGCTCAACCAATCATCTCTCATCCCAAAAGAATTATTATGAAATAATATGTTTCGAGTGAGATAAAATATTGAAATTATTGGGCTATCATCCAACATTCTAAAGACTTTAAATTCAATTAAATCGTCGGGCTATCATCCAACAATTTAAACGAATGTCACTTTATTATTTTAATGCGGATAGAAGTATTTAGTCTATTGGGCATCATCCAACAACCTAAAGACTTCCAATTCAATTAAATCGTCGGGCTACCATCTAACAATTTAATTGAATACCGCTCTAGTATTTTGACATGGATAGAAGTTTTATCTTATTGGGCTATCATCCAACAATCTAAAGACTTCAAATTTGTGTAAAACATTAGGCTACCATCTAACGATTTAAACAAATTTCATCCAAGTTTATTATGAAAAACATTTTGAAAACAACTCGACGTTGGATCGAGGTTTGAGAAGAAGACTCGACGTTGGATCGAGTTTTATTGAAAGTGTTTTAAATGCTTGGTGAATGGAGAAAGAATCAGGTTATGATCAATCAAGCCACAAGACTTGATCAATCTCGAGAAAATAGCCAAGCCTATTCCCTACTATTGAACCTTTATGGAGATGAGAAGGATATGGTATGTGGACCAAAGCGCGAGAGATGGAGAAGCGAATAATTGTAAATAATAAATAAAGTCGACAAAGCCCATACAAGGTGGCCAACCTAAGTATAAAACAATTAAATTACATGTGTACTAGCAAAGTGGATTAGTCTACTATAACGACTAATTGGAACAATTAATCGAAATAGGCTCACTGTAAGAAGGCCCAGGTTCAAGCGTACATGTGTGCATGTGTGGTCATCGCGACGCTTCTAAGCTTTGTCGACTTACGGGTTTAAAATGATTTACAATTATTAGTTTAAAAAATGATATTTTTTTGGTTTTGTGTAAGTGACAGTTAAAATAAATAATAAAGTAAAGACAGTTAAATATTTATTACAAGATTTGGGAGAGAGATACATCAATTATAAATGGGGATTAAATGGTAAAATAAAATATAGAAAGCGGTAAATTAATTACAACGCAACAAGGGGATTGGGATACATTTTCTGAATGGGGATGAAAATAAATTAAAGAAGGAACGATAAATTAATTATTTTAAAAGCATACAAACAGAAATTAAGTGCGGAGAAACTTAGATATTAATGATTGTATTTTATTTTATTAATTAGAATAAACTATAGAAATTAATTCTAAAAAAAAACAAATGTAATTCGAACTTATTATGAATTAATATGATAAAATATAATAATAAAAGTAATATGTATATAGTATATACAATACTAAATACTAAATATAAGAATAAAAATAATATGTATGATTATATTTACAGTATAAAAATAAAACATAAAAATAATAAGTATATCTATACATACATTACTAAATATTGAATCAAAACAGTAACGTAATTATAGATAACAGTATATAAATAAAAATGTATATCGATGCACTAATAGAAAATGTATGCTTGAACCACCCTCGAATATCTTCACAAGTAACAGATACATTAGTAGCGTAGTATGAAATAAAAGAAATAAGATTGCAATAAATTAGAATATGCGTTAGTAACAAAGAAATAAAATCAAAAATGAAATTAACATGAACTATGTACACGGATAAGCAACGGATTGTAATTGAAACCAAAGAAGTAACGAACAAGTTAATATTTACAAAGCAATAAAATTAAAATGAAACTAGTATATATGTGCATGAACGGAAGGATTAAAACAATTAAATATGCGAGTAATTCGATTCACAAAGGAACCAAAACCAAAGAAACTTAAACTATTATTCAATTTAAAATCGAAACAAACTAAAATTAAACCGAACAAATCCGGGCAGCAACTATGCTATCAACTATTCTTGAAATAAAATGACTTTCTACACAAATTCGCTCATAATAAACGATATATTGCCCTCAAAGTTTCTCGGTTAGATGTACACGCGAATAAACACGGTTAACCAATAAACCATCATCGAAACTTAAACAAATACATCTTGACTCACAAACTCCAATCGAAATTAAAAATGAGAAAAATACAATGTCTTAATGGTTTCTCGGCTAAATCGTACGCGGATAAACGCGACATCGATATCAAGCCATCATCGAAACAAAAGTAGGATTCTTATCACCAATTCAAAAGAAAATAGAATAACATGGCTGCCCATGACAATTTCTCGGCCAGATCGCGCACAATTAAATGCGGCATCATTGTTAACCATCATCGAAACAAACATCGATTCAAAATAATAGTAACACATATAAACCAAAAATTATCAAAGCAAGCACGCAATGCGTTTTTCTCTATAAGATCCAAACCTACATAAACATTACAAACCAACAGATCCAACCAAAGAATTTGTCCAACAAACGAAATTCATTATAATCCAACAAAAACCACAAATCAGATTAAAACTAAATGAAAGGGCAACATATCATGATTAATAGTATTGCAGAAAAATTGACACAAAATTGATCCACTTCACAAGAAATGTCATAGATAAATTCATGGAAACAACACCAAATTAATCATAGCATAACAATGAATTAACCTAAACAGATCAAACATGGCTATATCAACATCTCAACTCACCAAATTTTGACAGTGATGAAAATCGATTAAAACGAAAATTACCTCGATGCCAGTTTTTTCAGAACCAGAATCTGAAGTTGTTGCTGTTGTGTTGAAGACAAGAAGGAAGCGTGAGTAGAACAGGGACATAATCTGAAGTTGTTGATGCAGGTTGAACAGTGGAAATGTGTCGAAGTTGACGGAAATAGAGTGTGTTACGCCGGTGAGGGTTTGAGTGGAGGACAGAATCGGTTTGGAGAAGATGAAATGGCGACGACAGTGAGTGTGTCGCGGCGGAGTGTTTGAAATGTGAAGAGGAAAGTGTGAAGATGATGGATGTGAACAGAGGGTTAGCGGAGTGATCGATGAAGAATGCGAAGGGGTTGGAGGAAGGTGACGGTATGAGGTGGAGAAGGGTGGTGAGGTTACTGTGAGTGAAGAAACAGAAACAGAGGATACTGTTGCTAGAAATGGTTATCGGTAAGACCCCCTTTTTAATTTGTGTTTGGTTAGTTTATGATAGCCGTTGTTCTTTGTTCCTTGTTTCCCATTTGGCCTCCAATCATAACATACATATATATACAATAAATTAGGTTTAGCAATATTTCAATAATGCCTAAAATGCCCCTTTTGACAAAATGCGCCACAAAGCCCAAAAGACCAAAAATTAATTTAACCGAAAATATTTTTGTTTTGATTTTTTAAGATAAAAATTGGACACCTAAAATTGTTAAAAACGGTAAAAGTTTGAACAATAAATTATCCAAAAAAATAAAACGAGTATATTAAAATAAACTACGAATCTCAAATATTAAAGAAAAATTACCAAAATGGTTAAAATCGAAATAAAACGATAATAAAGCATACCCGGTTTTAAAACGCTTACGGTTAAAAACGAGACTTTGAAATGTACCAAAAAATTAGGGAAAGCACATTTTTATAATTTACGCGATACGTAAATTTATAAAACAGTGAGTAAAAGATGAAAAATTGAAATATTTTCCCTGCTAAATTTCGCACAGTATCGAATTGCTTTTAACAGTCTGTTTATAAAACCAAAATATAGATATCATCAACATATAAATAATTTAAAACGATGCAATAAACAAGCAGAGAGGTAAAAATAAATGAAGTGAAATAACGGGTATTTTATAACTAAAAATGATGTGAATATCGATTTAGACTGACTTTTGATCAGTTTAAATACGACGAAATAATGCATATGCAATGAGTGAATGACTGTTTTTTTTTAAATATAAATACAATGCAAGTAGAAAAATAGCAGGGGAAAATTTGGGGTGCAACAGTAGATTATGAAAAGGGAAGGTGTTAGCATCCTTTTCATCCATAGTTATCTACGGGCTCTTAATTACTTAACTCACTTTTGAAAACTTGCTTTTGTGTGTGTGTGATTTGTTTGAAAAATATTTTGACTTTGACTTTGTAATGATTCTTGTATCAGTCCTCAAAATTGTATACGAAGTGTTTGAAAATATTTGTTTGAAAATGTGAGGTGTGAAAAGTATTTGTTTTTTAGCAAGAAATTAAGAGTTATTACCTACTCAAAGGTCGTTCTTGTTATTTTCCTTCTACTTTAGGATAATGTTATCCATACAATTAGTTGGTAGGTAGCCTCATCCGTTAGATGTGAAGGAACGAACATAGGGTCATCGAATGGTCATTGAAGGCAACATGTAAGATTACCTTATCATTTTGAAGGGACGACCATCATTTATTCGTAGGCAACAACCGAGGGACTATGATCATATATTCGTAGGCAATATCGAGGATCATCGAGGGACTATGATCTTTATATTGAATGGACTATGATGATGTTATTCATACGCGTCTTTGCTAATGGTATCCCTACATTCGAGGGACATGACCATGTTTATCCGAAAGGCAACAAGAGAGGATACCCTAAGGGTGCAAATGTGCACTTGATTCAATTTAGATATTTATCTTGAGATCAGGGTTATCTAACGATTGGTTTTAGATCTTGCCATACAAATCCTAATTAGCATACATCTAGCAGTTAATATATGCGGAAAAGTAAAGTGCGGAAAAATAAAATGTCCTAGGCTATTGCAGGGCTTTGGGCCAGTTACATAATAGGAGGTGCAGAAAAGTAAATTATCCTAAGCTATTACATCCCATGAGCAGTTACATAATAAGAGAAAAATGCAAGAAAATAAAGATTTAAGCTATTACAATAATACTTGCGACCTATACATCGATTTCTAATATTTAAAATAAAAATAAAGCATAAATAAAAAGAGAAATATTTAAACAAATATGACAATATTCTAAAACCCTAATATTAGAAAAAATAATATTTTTTGGCATTTATTTTGAGTGAGAAACCCTAATTCTAAATTAATTATTAATTAATAATGAAAAAATTAAGTTAAATGAAAAATACAAATATCTTTGATGTCTAAAATTAATTAAATATTTTTTTGGCCTAATTCTAAAATTAAAATATTTTTGGGGTTTTTTATATTAGTTAAAAAATAATTTAAAAAATAATTAAAATAAGAAATAAATTAAAGAAAAGGAAATAGGTTAAAAAAAGTGTGAAAAGAAAGTGGAGTAAAATTATATGCAGTCCATGGGGTCGAACCCAGAACCTAGGGGTTACTAGTGCGCCTCCTATGCCATTTATGCCATGATGCTTTTGTGTTATTGAAACGGAGACAAAACAATATATATGAAAAACAAATTTGAAAATTATTTTAAAAAAGAAAACGTGCGCGATCTACTGTTCATCGTCCCCAATTTAAATTTTTCTGGAACTTTTACCGATGGTCAAATCGTAGGTAAAGCCTTTACCTACGGTTTTCTCCGTTATTATAACCCCTGCAAAAGTCAAAACTCAACAATTCAAGTTATAAATTCAAACCAGGGACATGGATCGACTGGAAATCGTACCTTGAGTTCAATGGTGCCATTAGTTTTGGCCAAATTTTCCTCTAACCTAGTTTCCCCAATTCATGATGTCAGAACCCTAGCCATGGTGAATCACGATATGTGCAACTAAAATCAAATTAAACCATCCAGAAATCTTGCAAACATTATTCTAAACACAAATATATAATCGAAATATGTTTATGATGCATAAATTTCCATAATCGAAAATCAAAAATAATTGCAAACTGTGGTACTTGGCTGGGTCGATTCAGGATGCTTTGGACAACGGTGATGATTGGTTTCACTTCAGAGAAGGTCGATGAAGCTCGTTTGATGCTTGGAATGGCTTGAATTGATCAAAAACCTTGACTGCAAACTCCTTCTCTTCCACGATTTTTCAAGCTTTGTATAGGGTTCTTGAGGCAGCAAAAATCGTCCTTAAGCATCTGGTATCTTTGTACATATATAGGAGAATGAATTAGGTTGAAAAAATTGGAGAAAATCTCTTGCCTTGAATGCAAAAATATTTGATTTGCAATCATCATTCAATCTTGCTATTTTGATCCTCAATCATCTGCAATCATGCTAGCTCGATTTCTTGACTCTCGAGATTGATATTTTGGGCCTCCAAGTGACTTAAAACAAAGCCCCACGAATTGATCTTGCATTTTTGTATTTTATTTAATTTATTTAGCTTTTAATTGAATAAAAATTCAAATAAATATGAATAAAAATCACAAAAATATGGGTATGGATTTAGAGGTCCTATTTATGGTCATGGACATTCTTGAACTTCAAAACTTAGGCCCATTAACCCAAAACTTAAGTTTTGCTCAATATTTGAGTCATGCACTTTCTCAAATTTGCTAAACTTGCACAAACTATATCTTGCTCAATTTTCAACATTTAAGAGTGAACTAGCACTTTTTAGAAATCTTAAGATGTCCTCTGATAGATCTCTTTGGTTTCATCTTCATTGAAGCTTCCATGTTCATGTACACTTCTTTGAGAAATGATGACTTTTTGTTGACTTTTGGAAGGACCTATAATGTCTTCGCCCATATCTCTCAAATGAAGCATTTTTGGGAAACACTTGTAAGACACAAAGTTGTAGAGAATTGAATTCCCTTTAAAATGAGATTTGGTTGAGGAATTTATGATGAGGTATGTGAAAGTTATGTTTGGTCAAAGTTCTATTGACTTTCCCTTAAGAAAGCCTAATTTAGCAACTTTTGACTTTTGATCCATTCTTGAGTTTTATTGATGAATCATGATCAACCCTTGATCAAATGATGAATGTGACTTCAAAATCTTGATGTTGACCAAAAATGAGGAGGTTTGACTGTATGTTGACCATAGTTGACTTTTTGTCCAATACAACTGATTTTCAATGATCTGAGCAATCTTGGGTTGTGAGGCTTGAAGCTTGACAAGGGGATACTTTGAAACATATGAGGAGGCATGACATTCACTTGAGCCATTGGAAATCATTTTTTCCTTGAGAGAGACAAAATCCTAGTTGTGGGTTAATTGCTTAGGAGAGGGTTTGTCTGATCAACCCTTGAGTAGTTCTTGGGCATTGGAGATGTATCTTGATTTTAAAATAGGGAGGGAAAATTTTGGGGTACAATAACATGCTTCACCAAGCATTGTCCATAAAAAATATTGTAATCCACTAAAATTTGTGAGCCAAACTATGTCGCTGTAACTTTTCCATTGCACAAGGGAATACGTAGGCATCTAGTGTAACACCCAGATTTAATTAATTGGTTAGTTGAATTATTTAAGGATTTGATTATTGGATTTACTCGAAGTCCAAGAAATCAATCGAATTTGTCGGTATTATTTTGGGAAACATATTTGGATTATTAAGTTGAAGTCATATTTATTCGGTTAGTCAGAAATTAATTAAGTTGTTGCGTTGAAGAAATAATATTAGAAATAATATTATTAGTAATAATGGACTATTTCATTAATCGAGTTAGGCTTTAATTATGGTATCGCAAATTAATGAGGAGGTGTTATTTGTTAGGCCCATTATGATGAGTTAGTAGTATTATTATTACTAGTGGGGTTATAAAAGACAAAGAAATGAGAAAGAAGGTCATTTTAAGAGTAGGAAAGAAGAGAAATAGAGAGGAGAAGAGAAAGAGGGCTAGGGTTTGGAGAAGAACCAAGAGCT
Source organism: Vicia sativa (assembly GCA_021764765.1). Taxonomy (NCBI): domain Eukaryota; kingdom Viridiplantae; phylum Streptophyta; class Magnoliopsida; order Fabales; family Fabaceae; genus Vicia; species Vicia sativa. The sequence goes on along the minus strand of CM038795.1, from coordinate 121,182,977 downwards.
AGAGCCAAGCTTAGAGCTGCCATCAATGACGTAAGGGTGGGGTTTTAACTCTATAACGGGATGCATGATGGATGATATGTTGGATGGGGTTTATAGTTTGCCATTGTTTTGGTGTTTTGTTGTGGTTGTGGAAATGTCAATTTAAAGCTTGAAATCTATGAATCTTGTTGAATGTTGTGACTAATGTTGTTTTTGCTTGATAATACATGTTGCTAATACCTTAGAATGGTTTATTTTGGGTTGCGTGGGTGTTGAATGCCATAGATTTGGGCTTGAGGGTGTTAAGGAGAGGTTGGCAGCGTCCAAAAACCCAACTTATTACGCTCAGTTCGCGACACCAATGGGATGACGTGACGGGAACTGGAACCTTCTAAGGTCGCGGCGCAAAAGGGAGTTCGCGGCGCGTACTGAGATGATTTGGTCTTAATTTTTTGATTTTGAGTTCTGCCCAATTCTAAGTGCTTTGGCTAGGGAACTTCAAGTAGGCTTTTATGAGTAACATATTACTAGTAATTAGTAAGGAATGACATATGAATCGATTAGAAATAGTTCAGGATTAATATATCGGTAAATGTAAGTGGTTTGGCCAATTAATCGAAATGGGAAGAATTGAGGGAATGACTCGTATATGCTAGTAAGCTATAGTAGCATGTTTTGTTGAATCCATGTTGAATGTAATGAACCAATATTGCGGAAAGTTGTTGTTATTGAACTTTGTTGTTGTTGTTGAAAGTTGTTATTGTTCGTTGTTGTTGTTTTGTCAAACGTTGTTGTTATTAAAGGCTTGATGGCCAACGTTGATGGTTGATATGTCATCCTACGGGTTGGTTTATGTTGTCGTTATATACCATTGGAATTAATTGAGATAAGTGATTAAGATTGGTAGGAAGTTTATTAATGAAGTGACAATATGATTGTATGGTTTTATTAAATTAGGTTGCATTATGTAGACTATATGAATACCGACAAGATTGAAATGGTTGACGATAACAGACGATGTTTTGGTTAGCCGAGGTATTGTAGTAGCATTGAAATAGTAGAAGCCGACTAGTTTCCGTATTGTGGACTAGTAATATACTTAATGACTAGAATCAATACTAATTCAATAGTGAATGAATAATAGCGTGATGGTTGTTGATAGTAGTGCCGAATCGAAATACTCACAATCCAAATCGATGAGCAGTTGACTAGAATTAGATGGAAACAATCCGAATGATTGTAAGTTGAATCGTAGAAATAAGTTACCCAGAGATTAATGTAGTAGCTAGTAGTGGATTATTGAGTAGATGAAAATAAAATACGTTGGTATTAAGTTGTAAGCTTTTTAGCCAGTGACGAGTTGTGGTTAATTACGTTGATTACGTCGTAGGCCTCTAGCCAATGTTGAGTTGATTATGTTGAGTTGTTTATGTTGAGTCGATTATGTTGATTACATTAAGTTGATTATGTTGTAGGCTTTTAGCGAATGTTGGATTGTTGTTGATATGTTGTTTATGTTGTAGGACTATGGCCAATGTTGAAATGGGAATCACGTTGTTGTTATTGTTGTTGTTGTCGTTGAGTTTCCGTCGTTGATCGAGTTAATGATTATGGTTTTTGTCGCATGGCATACATTGCATTATTATGTTAAAGGCTTATGTCTTGGCCTTTATGACAAACACGTTGGCCGTTGGGGGAAAAGTTGATTATGTTGAAGGCTTATGCCTTGTGCCTCGGAAATACTGGCAAATGATTACGTTGGGAGTTTTACTCCAATGGTACCACATGCATATGCGCAGTTGAGTCGCATTTGAAGTCACATAATTATAGTTGTTATGTTGATGCGTCGATTGATTTAAGTTTTTGTTGTCATTCACAAACTGTGAAATAGTTGTTATGTTGTGTAGGAAATGTTGTTGTGATATAATTGTTATAATTGTTGTCATTGCTAATTGTTAGTATATATGTTGCTGTAATCGTTGTTGATATTTATTGATATAACTGTTGTTTGGATTATGTGAAGCCGTGAATTATATGATCTACATTCTAATATATTATTTATCATGAATTTCATTATATTGGTAGATATCTCACCCTTTCATTTGTTTCGTCGTTGTCTTTATACTGGTAATGTGCATGTATTCGAGAATGAAGAATTTAGTTGCTGTTAGTCCAAGTCGGTCTAGTTGCTCTGATACGTAGCACTTGGGGGGATGTTTAGTTTATGTCATGTCAGTTGTTGTTATTGAAGTTGTATTTTAAGTTGAATAATAACAATTACTATGATGTTTTCAAGTTGTCTTAATTGAATAAAGATGATTAGTCGCTTGGGTTGAATATTTATGAATTTCCGCTGCAGATTAAATAAAATGTTGTTTTGTTTTAAAAGCTTAAGCAAGAGTTATGTGATCCCCTAATAATAATAGTGTTATGTATCTGTTATGTTTGTGTTGTTAAAGTTGAAATGTGGAATCTCATGTGTTGTATGAAAAATTAAAAATACTTTGATTTTCCTTATATTTTCTGGGTAGAATTTGGGGTGTTACATCTGGTCACGGGGCTCGACCTAGCAAACTTTTTAAATACTTCCTTTTTTTTCCCATGTTTTCTTTTTGAATTTATTTCCCTTAGCTTGTAAGATTTAGACATAGACATAACACACTCATTAGATAGAAAATAGAAGTGGATCCTGTAGAGTACTATAGACGTGTGGGGTGCTAATACCTCCCTCTCACGTAACCGACTCCCTTACTCGATTTCTTGGTCGTAAGACCGTGATTTCTCCCTTTTAGGTTTAGTCAATGTTTACCTTTCCCTATGCGGGATAAAAAACATTCAATGGCAACTTCATTGATTTCTCTCGATGATTTTCACCAGTTTGTTTCACGGTGTTCCAATACAGTTTTGCTCCTACCACATGTTGTTTGAATTTCATTACGTTGGTTTTGGAGCATTTGGTTCACAACGTCTCATTCTCTACAAAGGTATCCTTACTATCACCCAGCCACTTCTTCAAAGCCGCATGTGCATATTCTACTTTATTAGTTGTTGTGTTCCCCGCATGATCAAGGATATTGGACTCAACGTATTTCAAGAAATTAGGATATTCGACACACAAGTTCCTAAAGTGTACCACATTCTCAGTATACAACTCTTATGTAGAAAAATTAAGAATATCAGTCCATGCAATCATTATCTTCTCAACCACAACACCGAATTTGACCACTTGTCCGTCTTTACCCTTTTTCTCTTTGGTGCGAACCGCAGGTTTTATCCGTGCTCTCATATTTTTTGTTATGTGATACCGATAAAGTATTGTGGTTGACGAAGAAAACATGGTCCCAACCTCATTCATAAGGGTGTTATCTTGGTCAGTAACAATAATCATATGCATATTTGTTTTATCTTTCAACAAAGTCTTGCAAATACCCAACGCCTAAGTGACGTTGTCTTCCTTCTCACTTTCTAGAAAACCAAATCCAACCGAAAATGTCTTGTTCGCAGAGGTAACACCAACAATTTCTAGAAGACGGGGCATATACTTGTTTGTCTTGTACGTTGAATCAATCATAAGAACGGTTGGAAATGTGTTGAACAAATTGATACTTTCCAGATGTGTCCAAAAAATATCACGGATACTTACGTTTTCCTCACAAACTTTGTGCCTGGAAATGTAGTGGTTATTGTCCAAACATTTTAATAAATGTTGCATTTTGGACCTCGGACCTCTTTGAGCAATGTGTTGTTTATATCGATAATTGTAAACCGACTTGATATTTGAAACACATTCCACTCTATTTTGTTTCAAATTGGCAAGTATGTTTCTCGGCGCAACTTTGATCAACGCAAATTCGAAAATAAATTCCTTCTCTACCGGCTTAAGCTAACATACAATTGGATACCCGTGTAACTTGGTGTCCAACACATGATTATGTGTTCCAAACATGGCATTAAACCGCCATAAATCATCCACCCTACAATAAACGCGCAATTTGAACGGACACCCACATTTCCTCGATCCTGTGTCATCGTGTTTTATCTTGCGAATTTTTGGAACATATTTTCCACTTCTCTTGTATGTCATCACAACAAATGGTTGTTGATTACTAGTGTCATTTTCGGACCTCTCAATCACAACGCCAAAACCAAGTTTGATAGCTTCCATTCGAACCCAATCAAGCATATGATGACGAGTGGTGAAAGTTTTATCATTTGGAAATTGTTGTCTTTGATCTATCACAACGTCAATCGTTTTATCAATGTCTTTCACATCATTCGGCTTATCGTCTTCATTGACCTTGTCAGTAACTTTACAATAGCTTTGACAATGTTTTCGGGATGCACCATACCTAACATGTTCAAAAAAAACATGATTTTTTTTAAAACATGATTTTTTTTAAAACAGAATTCTGGTTCTGTAACAGACTTTATTTTGCAAGTGCACTTGCGAATTTTTGCAGGTGGACTTCGCAAGTGCATTTGCTAAGTGACGATGTTTTCTTCTTCAACAAAGCAATTTTATTGCAGCTAATGTATAATGAAGGGATGAAAGTTTACCTTAAATTGCAGCTTTCAATACTCACTTTGCTAATCTCAAACACTTGAAACTTGATTTGGAGACGAAAATTTCATTGAGATTGATTGAAGTTTGGAGGATTGTTTTTGTTAGAGGAAAAGAAAATGAATGAAATAGATTGAATATGTGACCATGCAGCATTCTAATATGGAAATGGAAGTTTCGCAAGTGCATTTGCGAATTCATCTTTCAGCATGTTTCGCAAATGCACATGCGAAACCCCCTCAATATTTTAAAATCTAACATTTAAATAATAAAACGTGCAAAATAGGGTGGCTTCACAAATGCACTTGCGAAACATGCTGAAATGTGAATTCACAAGTGCACTTGCGAATGATATTTTGAGTTTTTAATGGTGAAAATCACCACTAATAAGCGTAAAGAAAAATTCCCTAAATTAATTGGAATTGAACTAAGACTTAAACAGATTCGAGTAAACTATCTTTTAGTTTGATTTAGATAATTGGGTTGAACGGACCGCTCAAATCGATACAGTCAACTAGATACATCCAAATACTATTTATCTTACAAAAATTATTAAAGAGAGAATCCAAACCTTAATTTTGTTCATGGCAAAAAATGCACATAACATCATTCATGTTACACTAAGAAATTAGTATCGTTACGATTGCAAAGAAAGTTTGGTGATGCAATTCTATGACACATTAGCTTAAGGAAACAGAAAACAGATTTGAATGGGTAATATAGAAACCATGTTAACTAACACAACAATAAAATATTCCTTGGAAGTTGCGTTTGCAAGAGATAGTGGTCCTAGAAATTTTTATGTTTGCCAAAATAAGCACTACATGATGCACATTCAAACATTTACCCCGGAGTCAATGACCAAAACTAGCTCTTGAATTAGGACAAGTTGACTGATATGAATAAAGGGTTTTTTTCTTCTGACCTTATGCTCTTTCCTTTTTCATTCATTGCTTAAACATTAATAGTTGTCAGTCTCCTTTTAGTACAAGCTTACAACATTACTTTCACCTTCTATTTTTATTACACTTTTCTTACTTTGCTTTCTTAAAAAAATATGAAGGGTTTTTAGTTTTACTTACAAATTATTAGTAATGTCTATCAAATGTAGGTTTTGGCAACAAAGGATTCTCGCATGTGCTGGTTCCACACATACTCATTATAATTGTGGCAGAAAACTACGTTAAAATAAAAGTTTCACTTTGCAAGATGTGGAAATTAAGGTGAAAATGTATTTCATTATGCGAGAACGGTAGGAGAATCGTATTAAGTCTTTGAAGATTATGTGTAGGTTAGAAATTGTTCAACCATGACAACATAATTATAAGTATTATTTAATTATGTTTTAATCGTGAAAGATTTTATAAAGTTCTATTTAAATTAGGTTTAATTGTGACAAAGTTTAGATCATATGTGGTAACCTAACTTCTATGTCCACAAAGACATCATTAGAGGATCATATAATCAAATTAGTGTTATATTTGACAAACACTTGTTCGAAAACAACTCCAAACATTTTACTATTTTAGGGACACACCAGAACATTTTACATTTGAAAGTTCAAAGTTTACAAAAAAAAGAAGAAAAACTCATAATTGAAATTTGTTCCATACTTAATTTTCCTATAGCAAAATAGTCATCTTTCAACTCTGATTAGAGCTTTTACCTAAAATTCCTCTTTGCAATTCCATGTTTCAACTTTCCCTATCATTTCAAAGGAACATCCAATAGAATTCATGACTAACTATACAACCACTCAAAGCTTTCCAAAGATATCTCGAAACCTATAAGCCCCATTTGTACAAAGAAAGTTCTTTCAACCACTAGCACTTGTTAGATGAGACAGGGGACCAAGGATAGCCATTATATTGTCTTTAGATAGATGCATGTGCCACATGACCCCTTAAAACTTTTTCTTTGAATACCATGTTGCCCTTAAAAAACACATGGCAATGTCTCATTTGTTGGAGAATAAATGGCCTACAAAATTGAATCTCTTTGTCAAACATCAATGAGCCTAGGAAGAATACTTTCCCAATTGCACTTCCACTGTCATGAAATTGGCCCTTTGTACCTCTCTTGTCTCTTGTCTATAGTTTTATGGACCTTTTCATCTCAAAATTTAGTTACTTCATGACAACCCTTGAACATCACTTTCTTAAAATCGGTCCCATTCTTTATTAATTAAACTTACCTATATTTTAAGTTGGACCATAGTTCAACACTTTACCCCCCATCAAGTCATGTATCATTTGTCTCTCCATTTTATATCTTAATTAAATAGTTATGCCATCTTTGTTTATACTTAAACACCAATGTTACAAGAGAATATGAGTTCGAAACATTCATTTATTCGCATGTTTAGGGTCGTTTTTGAGGATGTGCAAATAGGACTACCGCACAGAGTCTAATATTTGACACTAGCTAAAAAGTGTCTCATATAATATTTGTTATGTCACAACTAAACTATAATTAAACTATACATAATCTCCAATAATTTTAGACGGCTCTGCTCGCAACAACAGTATTTGACAACAACTTTCCATAGTATTATAACAATATGTCATACATCCACACACCGATTTAAATTCTTGATGAACACACAAGAGGATGACTCTCAAAGGCCAGTAAAATATAAAAACTACTAATCATCATTGAATAATAAGTTAAGAACACTTACTTACAAGTTACAACTTCAATAAAAATCAAAGTTTATAACAAGATACTAATAAAGTAGTGTAACTTTCAGAAGTTCAGGTCAATCCAAGTAATATACATGAGAAATTAAAGGATTATAAATAAAAAAACAACAGAATACTGATAGTTGAAAATAGCTTCTTCCACCTCCAAAATTCTATATTGTCTCATCTTGCTTGCAATTGAAGTAAACACAGATAACAGCTACCTTGAGATGTCATAATCTTGAGGGTATGCGAGCTGCTGTTCCATCTGCCAGCTTAACTTTGAAGCAACACCCTCATGACATGGAACATATTCCTATAAAATTCAACACAACAAAAAAAAAACTTATTTTCTGTCTCTGCATAATGTTATAGATGAAAAATTGATAAAGCAGTGATATAAATGTGCTTATTGTTTTAAGCTTTTTCTTTTCACTTTACAAAATTTTCAATTATCTATACTTATGTAGTATGAAATCACTCCAATCAAAGAAACATCTATTTGATGTGACTTTGCTTCAACTTGTGTGAATCAAATTGAAAAGGATTTTTCAAACTGTCATAAACCAACAAAGCCTTGCAAGAACTTTTGGACTAAACCAGAGGATATTGGACTGTTTAAAAGTGAAGAAGATGTGAAGTTTTTGTTTTATTGTAACAAGATTCAGAACTAAGGACAAGTTAATCACCTCCAATTTCTTGACTAACTCTTTCGCAGTTGGTGCGGATACGATTATGTGACGAGCATTTGGACTAATGAATCCTTCTTCGACAGCTTTGTCAATGAATGACAACAAAGAGTTGAAGTATCCATCAACATCTACTAATCCAACCTACAATTTTGGAATTTTAATCAAGATTAATCGATGGATAATTTTGATAAAATGTACAGAGATTTCTTGAGGTCGATTTTTACCGGCTTGTCATGAATTCCAAGTTGAGCCCATGTTATCACTTCAAGAAGCTCCTCTAGAGTACCATATCCACCTGCATTAACTTGCATAAGATACTTCCGAAAATTCAACGCTAAACAACATTAATAAAACCATCACGGATTATAATATATCTAGAGGAAAAGCACGTCATTTCTCAGGAATGCGCCCAGATCAGTGGTTTTTTATGTCTCTACGACCGCGACATGGTCACAATTGAAGCCACTTCAAACACATTTTGACTGAAATTTTCGATGATATCATGGATCGAAATGCGGCTAATTATATCCTAAGTACTATTTAGTACTAGTAAGTATGAGTTAGTAGTATACAAATGTACAGTGTCAGGTTATGGTTAAAATTAAATTTATAGGTGATTGATTCCTTATGATCCCAAGAAAGAGTGAATGAAAACACTGTCATTGCGTGCCTACAATCTCTCTGTCACAAATTGTCCATACTCAAATAAATTAAAATAACAACTACTACTACTACTACTAGCAGTAGAAAGGTTATTGAAAATGATCAAGCATTGTCAGGTGCAGGTGCTAATTGAAAACGTTATGTTATGAAATTTCCTTTTCTTTACTTTCTTTACTTCCTTTCATCATCAAATGAAGCAAGTTTTGTAGAATCACTCCACTGTTGAAACAAAAGTAGTGGAAAAAAATGGTATATAACCTGAACCTGAAGCATAGTTGCTCAGAGTCACAGAAAAGCTATGATTTTCAGTCCAATAGGTAAGGTAAGGTCGCTATCATTATTCATTATGAAGTATGCTTTGAAGGGTAAGGGTTGCTCTATGTTTACATTGGAATGTGTGAAAGAAAAGAAACCATAAAAACATGGTGGTGTGGCAATGAATGGTAATTAGCAACTGAAATGAGTGAAAGAAAAGAGGCACACAACACAAAACATTAAAACAACATGATTTGAGTCACTTTCTTATGATGATGAAATTCCTTTCCTGTCCTCAAGAATTGGACCACACTAGTCAAACTTATTCATTACTTGTTGTGACTTCCAAATCAAATCAACTAAAACCATTATTAAATTCAACTTTTAAAAAAAAAGAAAGATAAAAAGGTTTACCAAAGAAAAAAAACCCACACAAAACAAAACAATCTTGGATTAATCTAGAAAGTTAAGCTACTTTACTAGACAGAAAACAAAGAAAAAAACAATTCTGTCTTAAAATCATTCTCAAATGAACCAAACAAACACTAAGATATGGTAATTACTTCACACTATGAATAAAAAAAAAGTGACTCAAACAAATCAACAAACATGTTGCATGCTAACCAGGTAAAGCAATGAAAGCATCAGAATGTTTAGCCATTTCAGCTTTCCTTTGATGCATATCAGCAACAGCTTTTACTTCTCCTACTGTTTCACCAGTAAGCTGAAAAAAATGACATCAAAGTTCAAAACCAAACACATCATAAACAACAATTTTTTTAAAGAAAATCTGATAAAAAAAGTACTAATTTATTAAAAAAAAAAAAGAACTTTATTAAGAAATGGAAAAAGGGGTTAAGCTTTTTGTACCTCTCTAGGCATGAGTGTCTTGGGAATAACTCTGAAACAAACAAGAGACAATAAAATGACAAAGATAGTGTTAGTTAGTAAGTGTTAATTAATGAGTAAAAAAACATCATTAACTAAGAGTTTGTTTGTTCTTTTTGTTATACCCAATGACATGGCGACCACCATCATGAACAGCTTGAGAAACCAAACCCATCAGACCAATGCTTCCACCTCCATAAACAAGATCAATGTTCCTTGAAACCTTCATACAAAAACATCATTAACAATGGTTATAGTTATGTATGATACAAAAAACAGAAAAATTAAAAAGAAAAAAAAAACAGTATTTTTGTTTTGAAGAATGACCAGATACATAGTTATAGTTTATAAAGATGTCTTGTCACATCATCAAAGTTAGTTTGTTTCATTATTCTTTTTCTTTTTTTTTTTATGAATATTCTTATAAGATCCATATATATTATTTGAATGAACTATACTAGTATGAAAAATGTAGCTAGAAAAAACTATATAATATAATAATAATATACATACCAACTCTTGTCCAAGTTGAATGGCAGCATCTTGGTAGCTAGTTTTTTTGCCAGGACTACTACCACAGAAAACACAGATTCTTTTGAATTTTGAATGTTGAATGTCCATTTGTTAGTTAAAGAGAGAAATTTGAGGGAGAAATGTTGGTTGTTGTTTTCTTTTTGTTGAAGAAAATGGAAATTGTTTTTTGGAAAAATAGTGATCAAGAAAAGTAAGAAGTGTACTAGAGAGTATGGTTTATGGTTTGATAATATCTCGTCTCATCTTATGGGTTTGTTTGTGTGTATATATAAAATTTGTGTTGGTCTTCGCACGTGATTGGCTTGGTAGCACGCTTCAACTACTATTTGTATTGCGGTCCCAACTTCCACTTATTACTCTTTTAAAAATAAAACAGAGATTTTATTTTGTTTTTTTAATGAATAAAATTAGGAGTAGAGTGGTATTAGCTTTTTTTTCTTCTAAGAGAATATTCTCGTCGAGAATTATTCTATTCAAAATTTGTTGTTTTGATTGTAAAATTGTAGAAATATGACCAAAAAAAATTATATTTTAATTAAAATATAAATTAAATTTGAAGATGGTGTACATAGAACCTATAGGCAAATTATGGTCGAGCAACTGACAATGGCCACTCGCCGATTAGAGTCTGGTCAATGGTGGCAAGGAGTTCCAACGCCAAGATGTTCTCGTATATTTAGTTTAATTTGTGGGTGTTAGACTTAGTCGTTTTTTGTTCTTATATCTATTTACTGATTAATCTCATTTTTTGTTCGCATATTCATTCGTTAATTAGTTTGGTTGGATATTCCAGCACTAATAAATATGTGTTCGTGTCATTCTTGTTGGAACAAAGGGTTTTCAAGAAAGATTGTTTTGAGAAGGAAGAAGAAGAATGGGAAGAAGAAAGAGAGAGAAAATTGTTGTAACTGAAATTATAAAAATCTGTTATTGATACTTGATTCTATATTTATTACAAAGAGAGAGCCCTTTATATAAGCAAACATTGTCTAGGCCCAAAATAGAAATTAAACTAAGGCCCAAACAATCAAGGCCCAAGGACTTTCGACACTGCAACACATGTTGTATTCGATTACATCGAGTATAGCATAACAATTCGATACAAGGTAAATTCGACTAACACACAAAGTCAGTTCTACTAGCACATATACTAGCTAGTTCGATTGAACAAGAATTATACAAACTAACACACCCCCTAATTCATGTTCTCGAGACTTCTCATTTCGATGCTCCTCTTTAACTCTTCGAATCTAACTTTCTTCAAAGGTCTGGTGAATATGTCAGCTAGTTGAACTTCAGTCTTGCAGTGCTTTATTTCAACCTTCCCTTTGTTGACTTGATCTCTCAGAAAATGATACCTTCTTTCAATGTGTTTACTTCGACCGCGACACACAGGATGATTTGCCAGGGTAATTGTTGATTTGTTGTCGACAAATAGCTTTATCTTCTTAGGTTCCATTATCTTGAGTTCTTCAAGTAACATTTCAATCCACGTTGCTTGGCATGCAGCATATGATGCAGCTACATATTCTGCTTCGCAAGATGACAACGCCACAATGCTTTGTTTCTTAGAACTCTAGGAGATTAGAGCACCTTCTGTCATGAAAATGTAGCATGGAGTGCTTTTATTTTCGTCCTGATCTCCACTGAAATCTGAATCAGTGTATCCATGAACTTCGACACTTGTGTTGTCCTTTGACTTCCTAGGCAATAACACGTCATGGTCAATAGTTCCTTTGATGTATCTTAGCACCCTCTTAACTATGATGAGATGACATTCTTGAGGTTTCTCCATAAATCTGGTCAACAGTCCTACGCTTTGGAAGATATCTAGTCTTGTATTGCAAATATATCTCAAGGATCCAATGATTTGTTTGTACAATGTTGAATTTACAAACTCATCATTCGTCTCCTTCTTCAGCTTTGTTCCAGTTTTTAATGGAGTGACAACTTCATTATATTTGCTCATGTTGAATCTCTTCAGACTATCTTGGGCATACTTAGCCTGATGCAAAAATACTCCTTCTTTAGTATTTTTGAATTCCATCCATAAGAAATACGAGAGATTCCCTAAGTCGGACATTTCGAATTCTTGCATTAGCTTCGACTTGACCTTCATTATCTCAACTCCGTTGGCTCCAGTAATGAGTAAGTCATCTACATAGAGGCATAAAATGATTCGACTGACATTGTTGACATCATTTACATACACTCCATGTTCAAATACACACTTTGTGAAACCCGCTTCGAGCAGGAAGCTATTTATTCTTTTATTCCAAGCTCGAGGAGCTTGCTTCAAACCAATGAGAGCCTTCCTCAATCTGCATACCTTTGACCCATGTCTTTTGACATTGAATCCTGGTGGTTGATTAACATAGACTTCTTCTTCCAATGGACCATTCAGGAATGCTGACTTTACATCCAGCTGATGCATCTTCCATCCCATATATGTTGCAGTCGACACAACAATTCAAATTGTTTCTAGTCTTGCAACAGGAGCATATACTTCGTCGAAGTCTATTCCAGGCTTGTGTAGAAAGCCTCTAGCCACCATCCTTGCTTTATACTTCTCAATCTCTCTATTTGGTCTTTGTTTCACCTTGTATATCCACTTTACATCTATTGGCTTCTTATTCGTCCTTTCGACAAGCTCCCATGTGTTATTCTTCTCAATGGCTCTAAGTTTTTCTTTCATGGCTTCACACTAATTCGAATTACTCATGGCTTCATTCAAATCGATTGGTTCTGCTTCAACCATCATCATGGCTTCTTCGACTAGATCACCATCAACATCAATTGCTTGATCTGGAAATCTTTCATACCCAGCTAGCCTTGTTGGTTCAGTTCTTGTTCTTGTCGACCTCCTTTCATTTTGTTCAGGAGGTTCTTCATTTCGACTAGTTGAAGCGTTGCCTTGTTCACTTCGACTAGTTGTTGGCTCATCCTGTCGATCTTCTTTGAACATAATTATAATTGTGTTTGATTCCTGTGTTGAGCTTTGACTCCATTCCCAACCTTTGCTTTCGTCGATACGAACATCTCTGCTGATTACTAGTTTATCTTCGATTGGCGAATACAACCTTTATGCACCAATCGAATGATAACCTATGAGAACCATTACTTCACATTGATCATCCAGTTTTCTTCTTATTTATTCAAGTACATGCCTAAAACACATTGATCCAAAAACTCTAAGATGGCTCACACTTGGTTTTGCCCTGTCCAAGCCTCATAAGATGTTCTTCCTAGTATCTTCTTTGTTGGACACTTGTTTAGAATGTATGTTGTTGTTGAAGCTGCTTCAGCCCAAAATCTCTCAGGCATATCTTTAGCTTTCAACATGCTTCTAGTCATGTTCAATATACTCCTGTTTTTCCTTTCATCTATGCCATTGTGCTGAGGTGTATAGGGTTCAATGATCTCATGCTTTATACCTTCCTCATTGCAAAATCTGGCAAATTCAACAGACGTATATTAACCGCCACCACCAGTTCTTAACTTCTTCAATTTGCAACCACTTTATTTTTCAGCATGTACCTTGAACTTCTTGAACTGTGTGAATGCCTCACTTTTCCTTTCAATGATATAAGTTCATATATGTCTGGTGAATTCATCAACAAAAGTAAGGAAATACTTGTTGCCTCCATTTGACTTCACTTCAAATGGTCCACACACATCAGAGTGAACTAGTTCCAACTTGCGCTTGGATTTTATGGGCAAGTCATGTTTGAATGTCTTCCACGCCTGCTTAGCTTTATAGCATTCTTCACATACTTTCTTTGGTTCCTTCACATAAGGCAAACCAAACACCATCCTTTTCTGATTGAGCATGCATAAACTCCTGAAGTTTAGATGTCCATATCTGTGGTGCCAAAGCCAGTTCTTGTCTTCTTCCATAGTCGAAGCAAGACACTTATGATTTAATATGTTGAGTTCGACTTTGAACGTTTTGTTTTCTGTCAATAGTGCTTTCATTATTAGCCTCTCATCAGTCCTATAGACTTTCATCTGATTCCTTTCAAGCTTCATTTTGAAGCCTTTTGCAAGTAATTGACCCACACTTATCAAATTACTTGTCATAGAGGGTACATATAATACCTCAGTGATAGTATATTTTCCACCATCCTTTATGACAATCGAGATGTCTCATTTGCCTCCATAATTGATGTGTCTTCCATCAGCAAACTTCGTCACCTTTTTCACTAACTCATCTAACTTGGTGAATCGATCTTTATTTCCAGTCATATGGTTTCTACATCCTGGATCTAGATACCACATATTGGTTTTCTCAGTGTTCGACCGAGTTTTTACCATCATCAGTACCTCATCTGAGTCACTATCTCCTACTCGTGCATATTGAGCTTCATCACTTTCTTTCACTCTTGTTGCTTTCTTTCTTCGACTGTCTCGAGCGTAGTGACCAAAACATTGACAATTGTAACATTGCAACTCTTTCGTGTCGACTTTCCTCCTAGAGTACTTGTTGCCCACACCTTTCTTGCTCGAATCAGCATTCTTGCTTGACTTCTCATCACCTGCAAGATGTTTTCGCTGCTTCGACTTCTCAGCTTTCTTGCTGAATCTTGATTGCAATGTTTGTTCAGCCACATTTTCTCTTTCTGAGTTTCTCTGCTTCAATATCATCTCATGAGCCTCCATTGAAGCTTGAAGTTCTTTTAACTTCATCTCTGATAGAGACTTGGCCTCTTCAAATTTCACTACAATATAGTCAAAATATGCAGTTAGAGATCTCAGTACCTTTTCTATTTTCTACAAATTAGTGTGTTTCTCCACATGCTTTCATTTGGTTCGTCAGTGTCACGATCCTTGAGAAGTATGTAGAGATTTATTCATTATCTTTCATCTAAATCATCTCTTATTGTTTCCTTAACGTCTGCAACTTCACCTTTTTCAATTTCTCTCCTCCGCCATACAAGTTCTTTAACTTGTCCCACGCATCTTTTGCTGATTCTTCTTTAATTATCTTCTCATATACATCAGAGTCCACACACTAATGAATTAGGAATAGCGCTTTACAATATTTCTTCCTCTGATCTTTGTGTGCATCTTTCTGGGCATCTGTTGCGTCTGCTTCCAGCTCCGATACTCCATTATTCAAGATTTCAACAACATCTTGAAATCTAAAGATAACCTTCATTTGTGCAACCCACCGTTGATAGTTTTCACCCTTGAAAACTGGTAGATTTGCTGGAATTTACAAAGACGTTGTTGTTCCATTTTCCATTAGAATCTCTCTGAATCGCAATCGAGATCCTTGATATCAATTTGTTGGAACAAAGGGTTTTCAAGAAAGATTGTTTTGAGAGGGAAGAAGAATAATGTGAAGAAGAAAGAGAGAGCAAATTGTTGTAACTGAAATTATGAAAATCTGTTATTGATACTTGATTCTATATCTATTACAAAGAGAGCCCTTTATATAAGCAAACATTGCCCAGGCCCAAAATAGAAACTAAACTAAGGCCCAAACAATTAAGGCCCAAGGACTTTTGACACTACAACATATGTTGTATTCGATTACATCGAATACAACCTAACACTTCGATACGCAGTAAATTCGACTAACACACAAAGTCAGTTCAACTAACACATATACTAGTTAGTTCAACTAAACAAGAATTATACAAACTAACAACTCTTTAGAAAATAACATTTAGAATTAAGAATGTAGTGTGAAAGAGTGAGTGAAAAGGTGTTAATCCTATGGGGAACTTAATGAGGAATGAATAAAAATATATCATATGATTGTGTGTTTAGAATTTGAGAAATTTAGGACGTATTTAAAAGAATTGTGAAACATTTTTCAACATCTTGATTTGTGAGATTCATATAGAGAGTTAAGAAAAATTGAAAAATATTTGGATAAGAAATCGAGTTTTTTTAAAAAATCTTGGGATATTATTTTGTGATAACTCTCTTGTAGCAATTCTTAAAAGTATAGTGAATTAGGGAGAAACACTTTTCTAAGTGTAAATCAGTTTAATCAAACTGGGCAAAAAAGTTTCTTTGTGTTCTTGTATTTTATCTTCTTTTTTTTGTCGTGGATTTGATTACACTGATTGTATATTATTTTAGTTTTTTAATAAAATTTAGTTTAGTTGATATTGTTCTTTGTCTCACACATCTTTACCCTTACAATTTTATATTATATTTAAAGTCGCACGAGTTTGGTCTATTTAAACCTATCATACTCACGATCATAGTTAGAATTTTCACAACAAACTATTAATCATGGACTCATCAAAATAAGATAAATTAATTACACAACTCGATACATTACTACGTTGTAGAAGTCATTCTATAATTAAACCCTTAAATATGATACATATCTCTCTCGTAATCGACTATCTTTGAAGAGAATTTGCAACAAAAAAACCTTTCTCCTTAGAGACAATTTTGTTGAAATATTATATATAATAAAATATTAAATATAATTTAAGTTGTGTAAATTCAAGGCTAAATACAATTAGGGTTTATTAATCTACTTAGTGTACAAGACAGTTGTATATAAATACACTAGTTTGTATCATTATTTGAACAATTCAAGTGAATATTATAATTCTTAATTCCTTTATACTCTTTTTCTCCATTCACTAAAAGTGTCTCACGCATTAACAAATTGGTATCTAGAGCTCCGGTTAGATTCTTGACCATGTTTTCAAGAATTACATGTCAGAGATCATAGTTTCAGATTTGTGGGTTGCTCACTACAAATCGCTGCAAAGATGAATGGTAACAATAACATCTCGAATTCTCTCCCAACTCTTCACGACAAGAATTAGATTCAATGGAGAAAATAAATGCAATCTCCGTTTGGCTTTCATGAAACTCTAGAAGTGGTTACCAACGACATTCCTCCGCTGACTGCAGATATGCAACTGACGCATAGAAAACAACCCACAACGAAGCTAAGAAAAAGGATTGCAAGGATGTGTGTTGCATTCAGACAGCGGTCGATGTGGCGGACGTCGATAAAATTTCTCATGCTAAATCGACGAAAGAGGCATGTGATATTCTAGTCAAATAGTGATATTATTGCATTGTATCAACACAATTTTTTTAATTGCAAACAGTCATCTCAATCAACTTGTTTCTTCACTAACATAATTACTTCTTTACTAGCTGTGAAGTGCTAATTAATTTGTAATCATTCGATAATGTGTTCCTATCAATATCAATGTACCCTAAGATTTAAATAATATGATCTAAAAATGTACCCTAAGATTTAAATAATATGATCTATAATACATAAGTATCTCATAACTCTTTGAGTGTCATGTCAATGTTTACACCTTAAGATACAATTATGATGTGAATAACATGCGTGAATATTGAGAAACAAGTGTGAGAAAATTCCACATTATTTTAATAGATGAAGATTGAATACTTTATAATACGAAACTCACATACATATCATATTAAAATTTTGGATTAGCATGTGATATGTCTCTCATAAAATGTGTTGTTCATAAGAAAACTCACACGACTATTACCTTAAAAGATGAAGAAAGACTCCAATGTAAAAATCTCCTTTCTACTTGAAATTCAAGGATTAGTTTTTTCAATTTAGTGTCTCAAACATATACTTAATACATGGTGTGTTTTTTTCACACGTTCAAACAAAATCGATATATATATATATATATATATATATATATATATATATATATATATATATATATATATATATATATATATATATATATATATATATATATATATATATATATATATATATATATATATAACTCAAGTGAGAACACTTGGTTATTATGAAAAATGAATAATTTATCATAACCATTAGTTTTGTATCCATTGAAATTAGTAGACTAGATTAATTTCTCTTTCTATACTCTTCCTTCATTGTAACTTATGTAGTGTATGTCAAAATTAAATTTACATTATATTTTAAGAAAAATATGCTTTTTAAGAATTACGATAATCAAATAAACTTTTTTTTATATATTTTTAACATAAAATGTTTTTTATCGATAGTATTTTCTATTTTTTAATTAAATACTAATATTTAATTTTTGTTGTATAAAAGAAACAATTAATACATTAGCTAAAACCTCGTATTTGTTTATTAATTTGAAAATTTTTTCTCCGAACATGTATATTATCATTGATTTCAAAAAATAAAAATTAATAAATTAAGTAATATAACTATATATTAATCAAAATTATAAATATATAGTGATTATTGAGGATTTTGATTATTATAGTTATATTAATATTATGATTATTATATGATATTTATTATTTCTACTCTTTGAATACAATGATATATATATATTAGTAGAAATTTTTTGCTAATTTATATAAAACTATATTAACGGTTTTAATATGTTAATTATTTTTATTATAATGAAATTAAATCATTATATTTAAATTATTTAATAACAAACACTCAACATAAAATTATTTTATATCATAAATTGAGAGAGAAAAAATTAACAAAAAACAATATTTGTTTCATCTTAAGCAAAGATTACTAACTAAACTATTTTGTGGATTTTTTATCATAAAATAAATTATCAATCAATGGTATTCGTTAATTTATAATAGTAATGTCATTATTTTTAGTCATTGAATAAAAAACCAATGAATGTATTATTTTGAAATATATGGTTATATATTATTTACAGATTTTAGTTATGTATTAATTTCTATTTTATGATACAATAACAATAAATATTTGTATATTAATAAAATATAAAAACACACTATCAACAAAATTATAATTATTTTCATTTCTCATAATAATTAAGTGTTCTCACTTGATATATATATATATATATATATATATATATATATATATATATATATATATATATATATATATATATATATATATATATATATATATATATATATATATATATATATATATATATATATATATATATATATATATATATATATATATATATATATATATATATATATATATATATTTTCAATGTTCACCTCTAGGAGATAATCTATGAATCTCTTTTTATATTTTTGTTCTTATACCTCCTTTCACTAACTTAAGAGTAAAGTCAAAAGACATATGTGGTGACATTGTCTCTTTTAATTGTTCAACATTAACGTCTCTTGAAAGTTGATGATATTGTGCACATGAACAGTCATTGAGAAATCTTCATTTTGTGTTTTCACAATCTTTCATGTTTCTTGTTTTTGAATGGTATTGTATTGTTTGTGTTTTTGTCCTTTATATTCATTTTTTTTTCAAATTAATATTCCACATTTCATTTGAATTTGGACCAAACTTCTACTAACTCATGTTTAATGCAATGAAAAAGTCATCATTTTTCAACATGAAAAATGTGTATAGCAAATCTGTTTGAGTGTCAGATATTTAATTTGAGTAGCATATATAAAGTTTTATTATTTATTTATTCACTCAACAGGACACGTGCTTGATTTTGTATCTAGCTATAGTTATAAAGAGGACCATAGTACTTGGTTGGATACTCGCGTTACAACTCAAAAGGAATTTGGGATTGTGAATTCTTATCCTCTATATGGGGTATGCTTCAACAGGACACGTTTCATTTTTATGAAATGGTATATAAAGTGTAAGAGTATAAGTTTAAGAGGGCAAATCTAAATATGTTTTTGCATCAAACATTAAACAAGTAAATGTTAAAAAGAAGCAAACAAGTTCAATTATCGAATTCAACATGAAGACTAGTCTACTGGCTATGAACACTTAGGAATGGTATGGAGTCCGTATAAGGAATGGTATGGAGTCCGTATGTTAAAATGGATTATTCAGTCCGTATCTTGAGCTTTTTAACAATGGACCAAAAAAATTCTATATAATACTATGTGAATATGGTATAGATGGACATCGGACTAGCCTATGCTAAACATATTTTTAATTTAAAAAATTAAAATAAAACTCCATCATGTTATTATAAAAAAATAAAAAATTATATTATTTTAAATCTAATATATTTATTTTATAAATACTTATTATGTATATCTAAGTACACTATATATCTAAATTGTATGAAATATTACTCGAATGTTTAACATAAAAGAAAAATTAATAGAATATAATAAAAGAATGTTGATTATATTAATGTATAATATTTAAAAGAGAAAGATTGAATCGAATAGAATAGAATAGGGTAAAATTTAGTGAAATTGAAAAAATTAATATGTTATTTTAGAGTAATATATATATATATATATATATATATATATATATATATATATATATATATATATATATATATATATATATATATATACATATGCAACCTTAACAGATTACCCACAACTCATATGAACTATCTCTATTGAGTAGCAAGTTTTTCAGAACTGGGGTAATAAAATCCTGAAAAATCTGAACTATAATTTTAGTTTCTTAACTCATTTCATACTCTTCTGGCGCACCACGTGAAATTTCAATATTGCTCTTAGAAACCAGAAATATACTTCCGGTTCGCAACCTATATCATACAAATCAGGTTGAAAATGGTTGGTGTAAACCGAAGTCAGGGGCGGAGCCAGGAATTTTTAGCAGCATGGGCAAAAAATTTAGTTTTCGCACCCTATTTTTACTAAGTTTACCCATGATTTTATTAATTTTGCCATTGATTTAGTCTAAAAACAAAACTTTAACCGCAAAAATTTTAGTTTTCACACTCTATTTTTACTAATTTTGTCCATGGTTTTATTAATTTTGCCATTAATTTTGTCTAAAATCAACCTGGACAAAAATTGTAACCGCATAAATTTTAGTTTTCACATCCTATTTTTACTAATTTTGTCCATAGTTTTATTAATTTTGCCATTAATTTTTTCTAAAAATTGGTTATTAAATTGGAGAAAATACAAAGAAAATAGGGTTGAGTTCGGGCGCGTGCCCAGGCTCGCTGGACCGTGGAACCGTCCCTGACCGGAGTTATACTTTTGATTTTAAACCATGTGTAATTTAAAAAAAAAAACGTGTATTTTTGAGTGGATTGAGAATAATTTCCTAATATTTTATTATTTAGTTTGGACCGAAAATATATTTCTGATTTTAACCCAAATATTTTAAAATATGATGCGTACCAGAAGTATATTTCTAATTTTAAAAGATATTTTAAGAAATGCATAGAGTTTAATTTCACCTCAAAAAGTGGATTAAAAATTTCACTAATTTTAAGGGTCAAGCCCTATAATTTTTCAGACCTGACGGATCAGCCTATATGAACTAATTCATTTTAACAACTCTGCTCACAATATCATTCGAATGTGTAGGTTTTATCTGACACCTTTTAGTTAGTCTCGACACTCTCATAACTTTTGATTCAATTATAATATCTTTAATTGAAATTTTTTAAAAAATTCAAAATATCTGATTATATATCAGTATCTAATTTTATATATTTTTATTCAATTTTTTAAAATATTTTATATATTTTTACCGGGTTTTTTTTAAAAAACTTTAGTAAAAAATTTATATAATATATTAAAATCAAATCTTTAAATAAAATTTTAATATTTTAACAACTAAGCAATGTACAATATAAAAAATTGTTCTAAAATGTTCCACATCATCTTATTTGATGAGTTGACTTAATTTAAATTTCTGTTATATTTTAGTCAAATCAAATATATGAATGAAATAATTTCCTTCAAATAATTATGCTTATTATTATTATTATTAATAAATAATTATTGTCACAATTATTTATATTGGCATCCTTCAAAATTTCTATAGCCATTATTTTGTTCACTGTTACAAAATTTAATCATAATTAATATGTATGACGTACGATGTGATAAATAAAGAATACACATTTTTGCCTAAATATATAATAATATGTACTTTTTAACAAACTTTAAATATCAAAATACAAATATCAAAATACAAGACATATAATGGACCTTTGGCCCTCTTTGTAATAAGAACACACAAGATATAAAAAAAAATTATGAAAATAAACATTGTTGACGAATAATTTTATGATATAGAGTCGATGTTTAAATTTAAAAAAAGTTAAGTTTTATTGAAAACTACTATAAATCATTTGGATGTTATATATATATATATATATATATATATATATATATATATATATATATATATATATATATATATATATATATATATATATATATATATATATATATATATATATATATATATATATATATATATATATATATATGTTTCAAATATCAATAATAATGTCTATTTACTACTTGCAAAAATTTAGATTTTAGATAAAGATATAAAATAAAACAAAAAATAACATATCAAGCGTAAAAGATTTACACTAAATAATAGAAATATCTAATAATTTTTTAAAACTTACATACAAAATTATAAAATATTTTTATGCATGCAGTTTTAGTTTCTACTCTTTTTTAAAATTTTAAAAATTATTTATGTGCATATTTAAAATACATATTTAAAATACTATAAAATATTTTTTATTAAATTTTAAAATTTTTCATTAGTTTAATAAAAGGAATTAAATCTACGTGAATAATAATTTCTAAAGATCAAAATATATAATTTTTTATTAGTACCAAAATCAAAATTTTATAATTTTATACTGATCAAAACAAATTTTAATACAAACTTATATAATCTAATACTATTCAAAAAATCATCCATATCACGTGCATTGTGCATCTCTTATTCTAGTTCTTATAATATTTCAAGTGTTTTACTTTTACATGTGAAGTTTGTTGTGAAGTAATTTTTTTTCAGATATTTTTACACATTTTGACTTATTTGAATTCTATATATATAAAAAAAAAAACAATCAGATTTTGTTATAACTATCGTATTTTTCTTCTTTCTTGGTTTTTGAATGAATTGTTTAAGAGTCCTCTTTTTTGGTTTTTGAAAGAATTCTTTAAGAGAAAAACTATGAATTTTGAGATAGATAAAAATAAAAACGATACTTTTTGTTATTTATATGTGGGTGTCAGGGAAAATCTTTCATATAAACCTATCTACAAATAAAGGCTTTGGAATATTAAGATGGATACAAGTTAATAATAAACCTATATGAAGATCATTGGGTATGAACACCTCCTTATAAGGAATGATATAGCTTTTGAACATAATCAATCTATATGAACATTATCGTCAATCTAGGCATTTGATTACGCTCGCACACCATATTTATTATGACACCCTCCAATTTTATCACCTTAGTAAAAATGGAATCGAGTGGCGCATACACGAGTTCAACCACTCTCTAAATAAGATGTTCACTATGTAGATATGACCATTTAATTCTCAATTTACTCATTCGTTATATACTTACATGTTTCTTAATTTTGACATTAAAGAATGTTTGTAAGTACTCTCCCTCATTAAAAGACGGGGTATTCACAAATTTATTTGAAAAGTATATCAATAAATATGAAGATGACATCACCAATTATGATGATCAATCTCTTGTGTCAAGAGCATTGGATTCCACCTTGGGGTTGAGTAAAATTTAATTAGGCCTCAAGATTCTAACGACTTGGTGATAATTACAAATCGCAAGTCCAATGCATAATATAGAGGGCCTAGGAGACGAAACAACAATGATGGAAGAATCATATGTCTTGAATTTAATTAAAAAAAAACCATTTCACAAAAGAAAGAGATTCTAACAATGGGTATCTCATAACAAACGTGACGTAATGACGATGTCCTGTACCATAAAACAATTTGGATGAGAGGGAAAACAAATCATAGGACTCAAGAGAAAAGTAATTGAAGACGTCATGAAAACTCCAACTCTTCCTCACCCTAAGAGACGATTGTAACAACTTTGACTACTCAGGTCACAGAGAAATATCCTCTGAACGTGCACTAAGAAGAAACATATCAAAAGAGAATGTGACACAACTATTTTTCACTAGTAAAATTTATTCTAATTAAAAATGAGTTGAAGCTAAAGTAGTTTATGTGTAAATACATTCATGTAAAAATAAATTAAACCGTAGCCTTAGTATAAAAATTACGTTTAAAACATATAAAAAATATAAATTATATCTTCAAATATAATATTAATTCTGACGAAATAGTCGACTCTATTTTACAAAAATTAAACATGTAAAAATCAAATTAAAATCAACTTTACATCTTTAAAATTGCTACCAAACCTTCACTAAAATAGTAGAATAATCGTATTTTTACCATTAAAGCGCTTGAAACCATTCTTTTTTTTGCATTTTGACCACCACTTGTAACAATTTTTTTGGATAGTAAATTAATTTTGTTAAGCTAAAATGTCAATATTAGATGACAATGTAAGTAGATGAGTTGGGTGGCAACAACGTAGGTTTAAGTTATGGTTATAGCATTGTATGAATGACTCTAAATTGCAAAGGAAAACAATGCGAATTGGCAATAAGATCAGATGGCGACATAGGCAATTGTTAAGTGTTCACTAGTGGAGATGCCGCTATAGATGGATGGTGGTAGAGGGGAAAAAGAAAACAACGCCATAAATTACAATTAAGAGTAAAAAGGTAAAAATAAGATTAATCATTTTATTCATATCCTAAACATTTTATAGTTTCCTCTTCAAAGAATTTTCATTAACAGGATAGATTAAGTTTGATCAATATGCAAACTAAATATTTAAACTCTAATAAAAAAAGAATTTTTACTAAAAACAGATGGTTCGCATACTATCCAAATAGATCGGATACTATTCAAATAAATTTACTATGTGAATTAAAATTAATTGGTTAAATCCCAAACAATTTTTTGACCAATATACCACAATTCTCTAATTGGTTGAATTGACTAGAAATTTTTTTCCAATTAATTTAAAATACATAATAAGCACGATGATTAATTTATGCTAGTGCATTGACTACACAAGATCATGAAAACTTATTTACTTTAATTTCACTTATCTTGGCCAAAAAGTATAGTTTAAAGTTAACACCATATTTTACTAAATTGAAATAAGTAGAATCTTTCAATAGAAAAGAAAGAGTGCTAGGTTTCGAATCAAATACATTAGTACCTATTGGGTGCTTATAGAGACAATTAAGTTGCCACTAAAATATATTTGCATAATTTTCCTTTTTGTTAAACCCTAACTCATTACTTAAATCATGCCTATTTTAATCTCTATGCTTATTTATATTCAAATATGTAAACAATCTTGGTTTTCTTAAACCCTTTAAATGTGAGAGATATTTTTTTTCTTCCAAAATTTTACTTTAAACATCCTTTTTATAGGTCGGCAAGAAACTGTTGGCCTTATCTCTTGTTAATGAGAAACTTTTTTATGTTACAAGAATCATTGAATTCCACCATCTGAAAATTTGATCATGGTATGTAGTGAGTCTTGAAACTCGTGACATGAACCATTTTAACTCTATTTTTCCACTTGTTTTTCTCTGTATTGGTCTTTTTACCAAAAAGTGTACATAAAACAAATCATTTAACATAGTAGTAGCTTTATAATAAAGAAGAAGACTTTGTCAACCAAAAAAGTGATTTATCCATTACTTTTTAACCAACCAAAATAACGATGTTTAACTGATGAACTACACTCTTTCTTCCTAACCACCGTAAAAAGGTGAAAACATAATTCTATCCTCAAAATGCAAAATGGGGTCTCAATGTCTATACTTTAGACTACAAATATAAAATATGAATGTGAGAAAAAAATAACATTTTGGATGAAGTTATGGGTAGTTGTACTAGTGACAAATATTTGTTATTTGGTTGGGTGATGTAAATTTTGTTTATAGTAGTGAACAAGTTATGGGTAGTCTGAGATGTTGTTTATTTCCATTCCCCATATTTTAAAATATCTCAATTCTTCAACCATGTTGTCCCTAACCCCATTCTAATTTGTCTCTCCATTCTCTCATCTCTATTACCTCAAGGTTTCTTTCTTTAAAACTCCTTTTCACCCATAACTTACAAACATATCTTGAAATTAAATTTACAATTATAGTTTAGTAAAGACAATAATTTTTCACATATATAAAAGAATTAAAAATTTTAAAATACTCTATAATGCAAATAAACTTTGTTCAAAATTTATATGGAATCATTTTTCATCCTTATAATAAAATTTATTAGAATTGAAGTTTGTTCAAAAACAATTTGGAACCATTTTCCATTTTTATAATAAAATTTATTACAATTTGATTTTGTTCAAAATTTATTTATATATATTTTGTACTATTTTATTATTTTATTGTGTGTGATAATTATGTTTAAAAATTGAAATTAAAGAATAAACATATGAAATTATGATATATTTGAAATTTTGAAGGTGTCGTGATTTTTTATAGACATCGAGTCATCTGATTTGACCGAATTAATAATTATATTATAAAGATTAAATTATTCAACTGAATTATCTAATTTAATCAAGTTTAATTATACAGTTCAATAGATTATTCAGTAATTCAATCAATAAATCAATGATCTCATATCTTCATAACTATTTAAATTTTTAAAATATTATTCTCGTACACTGTAAATACTTTAATATCATTAATATAACATAAGCGAATAATAAATATAAATTATTAATTAAGAGGTAAATTTAAAATCGGAAGATAAAAGTTAAAATTATATTGAAAACTAAAATATTTTAAAACAAATCATTTATTTAAAAATTTCACTTATTTTTGGGATGGAGGAGTAGTTAAATAAACTTACAAATAGGTCATTGGCCTATGATCTACGACACTACAATATGGATCACAATTTAATGTATCAATCTTTTTCTATGAAAGAGGTGAGAAAGTCAAGGTTGTCAAGTTGCAGACCTTGCGTCTACAATATGAATTATTGTCGATGGGAGAAAAAGAAAAGATTACAAAGTATATGTCGAAGGTTCAGAAACGTGTCCATCTCATGAAAAGTTGTGGTGAAACCCTAACTGATAAGATGATAGTTTAGAAGGTAATTTGTATATTGACCTCTCACTTTGATCACGTTATCGTAGTTATTCAAGAATCCAATTAACTTGAAACCCTAAAATTGGAAGATTTGGTTGGTTCGTTGAAAGTGCATGAGATAAGGATTTTCGAAAGGAAATGAGTTCAAGATTCGATACAAGCTTTGAAGTCTCAATCATGGAAAAGAAATGGTGGTTCCAACAAATTCAAAGCCAAATTCGACAAAACTCAGGGCAAGAAGTCTTGGTTGAACCCCCATAAGCATCACATTTATGATCAAATAGGGAAAGCTATGATCAAATATGTATTCTAGGTACCTGGAATGAAGTGCAACATGTTAAGTGTTGGAAAATTGGTCAAAAAAGGTTTCTCAGTTGTCATGAAAGATGGAGCTTGAAAATTGTTCGACACCCGAAATAATTTGCTCTTAAAATATCCACTAAAGAATATGACATTTAAGACCAAGATCAGTTCAACTGAAGGAAAATGTCTAAAAATTATTGCCCACCAAGTCTTGAGATGCCCTACAACTCTGCGAAGGCTTTTTATTCGGAAAGCAATCAAGAAATTTTTTTGTTTCGACTATGCCAATGAGATCAACCTGCATACTCGAAGTTGTACATTCAGATGTATATGGCCTGTTCGAAGAGCATACCATTGGTGGTAACAAACAATTTGTTTTGTTTATTGATAAGTATAGTCAAGAGCTCTAGATTTATGTGATCAAGTGAATGGACGAAGTATTTGAAATCATTAAGAGATTTAAGATACTTGTCGAAAACCAGAGTGAGGAGAAGATCAAAGTTCTGCGAATAGATGGAGGTGGTGAATACACATCCAAGATGTTTAGAAAATTATATGTTGGAAATGGTGTCGATCATGAGGTAACTGCTCCCTATACGCCTCAACATAATGGAATTTCAAAAAGAAGAAACATAACCAGATTGGATATGAAGATATGTATGTTGAAGAAAATTTTTTTTCCAAAATCTTTATAGGGTAAAGTTGTTTTGAATGTAGTTTACATCCTGAATAGGTGTCCTACCAAGAAATTGAAGAACAAGGTTCCTAAAGAAGTGTGGAGTCGAAAATGACCATCAGTAATTCATTGGAGTGTGTTTGGCTCTATGTGTTACAAGCATGTTCTTGATGCGATAAGAAGTAAGATTGATGATAAGAGTGAATTTATGATTCTGGTAGGATATCACAAGACTAGTGCATACAAGCTATTCAATCCAATTAATGAGAAGATTGTGTTAAGTCGAGATATTTTAATTGATAAAAATTCTTCCTGGGATTGGAATTTCGGTGATGCAACTAATAAGCCATTGATGAACTATGGTTTGACGAAGTAACTAATGAAGTAGAAGCCAAAGACCTCAAAGAGAGTGTAGCTAGTACAAGCCAAAGACCTTAATAAACTAGAATTCTTCCAGCAAGACTTCATTACTATAAAGTGGTTGGTGATGAAGAAGTCACACTAGAAAAATAATTTTTTTTACTTGCAGGTGTTGAACCAATCAACTATAGTGAGACTTTGAAGATTAAATAGTGGAAGTATGTTATGGTCGAAGAGTTACAGGCAATCAAAACAAATAACATATGGGAGTTAGTAGAATTTCCAACACATACATACGCAATCAAAGTAAAGTGGATGTTCAAGTTGAAACACAATGTTGATGGGTGGATAGCAAGACATAAAGCAAGATTAGTATCTCGAGGTTTTCTTCAAAGATCAGGATTTGACTACACTTAAGTATTTGCTCTAGTAGCATGATTGGAGACTATTCGACTAGTAGTAGCATTGGCATGCAACCAAGATTGGTCAATATTTCATTTCGATGTGAAATCAGCATTTTTGAATGGTTCTTTAGACGAAGAGGCCTATGTCACACAACCTTCATATTTTATGATTAAGAAGGAATCAAGTGAATTATATAAATTGCACAAAATGCTCTATGGCCTCCAGCAGTCACCTAGGGCATGGAGCAAGAAGATCAACTCATACTTAGTTGAATTGAGATTTGTAAAATATTGGTTTGAGTATGGTGTATATGTTCATATTGTGGCACGAGATATAACGATCATCTTCTTATATGTTGATGAATTTTTGATAACTATAAATAGCTTGCAGAATTTGTTGAAGTTCAAAGAGATGATGATGATAGAATTTGAAATTGTGGGTCTAGGAAAATTGTCTTATTTCCTAGGCATAAAATTTTAAATGTCGGAGCAAAGTAAGATGATGCATCAAAAAAGTATGTCAAAGAGATACTTACGAGATTAATAATGGATGATTCAAATCCTTCATCCTCACTTGTCGGACCAAATGTGAAGTTGTAGAAGCATAGAAAGGAAGACAAAGTCGATGTAATTTTGTTCAAGCAAATTGTGGAATCTCTCAGGTATGTGTGCAACAGTCGACCTGATATAGGTTTGACAGTCGAATTAGTGAGCATATACATGAGTGAACCAAGAGTGTCGCACATCAAGGTTAGAAGAAGAATTTTAAGACACTTAAAAGGATCGATAAACTATGGAGTTCTATTTCGATGAGACTTTGAAAGAAAAGAAGAAACAATTACTTATTTTTTAAATGTTGATTGGTGTGAAGATTAGGAAAATCAAAGAAGCACATCTGGACATATCTTTCAAGTAGTATTTGGTGCCCCAATCTCATGGTGCTTGAAAAAACAACATTGTGGTGGCCTTATCATTGTGTCAAGCTTTATATATATATATATATATATATATATATCAGGATTCTATGCTGCATTTCAAGCAGTTTGGATTAGATCAGTACTTAAAGAAATAGATGTCGAAGTGAAGAAAGTTCTTGTGTTGCAAATCAACAACAAGTTAGTCATAAATCTAGCGAAGAATCCAGTTCTGCATGAAAGAAGTAAGCATATCGAACCTAGATTTCACTTCTTAAGGAAAAAGGTAAATCTATGTGAACTTGAAGTTAGACATTGCTCAAGTGAAGCACAGTTGACCGAAATTTCACCAAATGATTGAAGATTGATAGATTCATGAGTTTGAGAAAGAAATTAAAAATAGTTCAAATTGACCATTTTTTTTGAGTAAGTTCGAAAACTTGAATTATGGAGGATATGTTGAGATATTAGACTTAATCTAAATTGTGTAATTTAAGTTTGAGTCCAATTAAAATTTATTAACGTACTTAGTATATAAATTAGATGTATATAAATAATTATAATTTATATCACTATTTGTAAGAATTTAATTTAATAATACAATTTTTAGTTTTTTATCATCTCTTTCTCCATTTCCTAAAAATATTTCACGCACTCGTCAACAAAACCCATTAAACAAATTCTGAAAATTACTATAGCCACTAACTTTTAAATAATTTCTTACCCAAAAATAATTTCCCAACTAATGGGGGTTTAGTTGTAACTTACTCATAAATTAATTGTTGACATTTTGTTTGTATATGTTTTGACAGAATTATAATGACAAGAACTGAACACCCATGCCTTTTAAGCTGGTGTTGGTTATAATATTAAGTTACAATCCCAAAATGGCTGTTCTTGTTTAGCTTTTATTACCATTTGTCTAGTTCTTGTCCTCCTCTAATTTGGATATCATAAACGCATAATCACTCTTTCTTAATTGGGGATTGAACTTATGTATAAAAACTGAAGTTAAGCTCTTGCATGCTTGCACGCGCGTTTAAAGTATATTTTTGTGTGTTAGTGCAAAATGGATCTTAAGTGTATTGGTTGTCTTATTATCTCAATATCTAACTATGGTAAATTAATGGCATACTAGTGCAAAGTAACATGCATCACTTAACTTATGACAATAGATTTAACTACAATACTTTTTTTTTAAAAAAAATAGTTAAACCACGACAATTTATTTAGAAGAGTTGAATAAATTTCAAATCAAAAATTCTTTTTGAAAAAATAGTTTTTAAACTATGACAATCGAAAAACAGTCAGATCAATATCGACTAATCTGAATCATTATTGAATTAAATTAATGTTATATGAAATGATAATGATAATCAATTGAAACAATATATTTTCACAATGATCACAATAGAAATATATTTTCAATGAAATCCAATATAACAAACAAAAAGAGGCAGATTATCAAATATTTGTTGTACAATTGATGTTGGTCGGATTTTTGTTTTTGTTGTGTTGATTTCAAAAGTCAAATACAATCTAAACAGTTTTGCATTTGATAAATATTTATCTAAACTTATCAATTTCATATCAACGAATTTAAATGATTTAGTGTCACAAAAATACATTTCACTCTAAACATTAAAATCTTAAATATATAAATTATTTTTCTTATATATCAAACATAATTTATTTAATGTGAGACTTAATCATTCATACTTAAACCTAACAATCTCATTTTTTAAATACAAGTTCCTCTTATCCACTAACATTGACTCATTATCTTTCATAATGTCGAAAGAAATTTCTTATAATAAATATTAAAAAAAATAAAGAACACAAAAATATAACATTAAAACTAAAAAAACATGAGGAATGACAGTGATCAATGTCTATTGCAACTAAATAATATCATTGAAAAAACCAAATAATATTCTTTCATTAATTTCATCTAACCCAAAACTTAATGGTGGGACTTATGATTGCAAAAGTAAATCATGCACTAGAAAAGAGAGGTGAATTAGGTAAACTTAATTAAGTTCTAAGTCTTTTCTAGTTAAAATGGTTTTAAAACAAGACTTTCACAAATCAAACATTTTCAAATTATCTATTTTTTGTTTAATGTAAAAGATCACACACATTATTGAAATCACAAAATATATTAAGAATTCTTATCATTGGATTGAATTAAATGTTTGGATACTAGTAGTATTTGTTAGAAAGTTCAATAGAGTGTCCCAAAAACAACAAATCAATACTAGAAAATTACAAGAGATAGACATGTAACATATCTATATCTAAAATTTTGGAGCATTAAATTTATAAATCACATAACCTAAAATTTTGGAGCATTAAATTTATAAATCAGATAACGTAAATATATATTTAATTTATTCATAGCTTATGTGATATTTAATTACTTACACTTTTAATTATTTTATTAAAATTTAATTGTAAGTGGTTAAGTTACACGTGGATTAGAAAAAAAAAGGTAAAGAATATAAAAAATAAGATCCATATTTTCACTGTCTTACGATTTTGAATAGATATATGATATCTGTTGAGAATCAAGTGTGAGGAAGAAGTCTCACATGAGTTAGAAAATAGAAGACTGAACAATATATAAGTGAGAGTACCCACACACCTATCACCTCAAGGTTTTAGGTGGATATGTGGTGTGCCTCGCACAAAGGTGTGCCCCATGTAAATGCTCCCTCCTCGGAATTGCCTCCTAACAGTGGTATCAGAGCCTAATTTCGAGATAGGGACCGACTTACTTGTATCGAACACGTCCCGCAGGTAGTGGGTAGAAGGTGTTCTGTCAGAGAGTGTCAACGGTGGCACAAGTGTATGTGGAAGAGAGAGCTTTCACATGAGGGGGAGCATTGTGACTCACACTTGAGGGGGAGTGTTGAGAATCAAGTGTGAGGAAGAAGTCTCATATTTGTTAGAAAATGAAAGATTGAACACTATATAAGTGAGAGAACCCACACACCTATCACCTAAATATTTTAGGTGGATATGTGTTGTGCGTCTCACAAAGGTGTGTTTCATGTAAATGCTCCCTCCTCGGAATTGCCTCTAACAATATCAACATCTTTTATATCTTGAATATTTAGTTCATTTACACTTCCAGTCCTCTCCATTTGTGGAAAATTCAAGTGTGAGTGGGTGAATCAGACATTAATTTAAAATGAAAGAAATGTTAAAGATATATGTTAATGGTCATATATCCTCATTGTCTTAAGGTTTTTCAATATATAATTGTAGCATTAAAGTCTCTTCAATCCCTGAACGTTTAATTTACTGATACTTTTAACGTTCCATTGAATCCAAGATATTCAATTGTATATTTGATTTATTTAATTTAAGGTACATATTTGAGTTTTGTTATTAAGAAAAATAATATATAATGAGTTTGATGAACATGCACAATCACTATAATTTATTACAATAATTTTATATTATCAATTCGTCATGTTATCAAAATAATTTTAAAATATATAAATAATTGATAATATAAAATTATTTTCATATCCTATTTCGTCATAAATAATTAAATGTATACTAAATAGGGTGAGCCTTTATATGTTGGATCCTCTCATTCAATCCTTCACTCTCCTTCAATTAAAACAAATGCAGTATAAAAGAAGAAATAAAAAATAATAAGAGTAAGAAAATGTTAGAAAGAGATAAAGATAAATTTGTGATGAAGATAGTTGAAGAAAAAATATTAAAGAAGCTAATCCCAGTCCGAGTCTTACCTAATAATTAAGTTCCTATCAAAAGTATTGAATTACAAATATTTCTCTCTCAAAAAGAAACCTATCTAAAATTTACATCATCTTTTGTCGCTTAATTTGGTACGAAATTTAACAAACCAAAGTGGAAAGTGTTACCAAAAAAAAACCCAAAAACACAATGGAAAAAAATAATCTAGAGAATTGGATTATGAGTAGACTGAAAGTAGGGCAAGAGAGGACAATATCAGCAATTTATTGCTGTAAAGTGTGTTGCAAAATTGGTGTCATGAAATCGTGCAGAGCATAAATAGCCAGCAAAGAAGCTAATGGGAAACAAGTTGATGAATATTTGAAGGTTAGTGTAAATGCCAACCAAGGAACGAACGTGTGATATGATAGTAAGAGCAATTCACTGTCATTCAGTACTCCTAACACCCGACCTATTTCTTTTCTACATTCATTTTCCAAACTCTTGTGTTTTAAGCCATGATTTCCTCCATAACTTTATGGCTTACTATTTTTTTGTAAGAAATATTTAAACTATTTTATTTGTAATTTTTAAAATTTAATGTAAAATTAGTTATTAATTTATTTATAATACTCTTAATTATTTATTAAAAAAGAAAAGTAAACAAAATAAAATAATTGCTTATTGAGAGTATTATTAAAAATAATATATTAAAAGTAAAAAATTAATCACAATGCTATATATGAAAAGTTAATAAATAACATCAAATTAAAAAAGGAGAATTTAATTTAGTAGAATATTTTATTTTATTTTATTTTTATTTTGTGTGCGTTAAGGCATTGACAACTCTAAACCCTCATCATAGTCATCTCTTATTGATTGACCTCTTCATGAGACGACAGATCACTCGACAACAATTTTGACTGTCCAAACTATATAAAAGTCCAACATGTGTCATTTTAAATTTTTCTCGTTCACACATTGAAACTACTTTCTTACTCATTCTTTGACTTAGACATTGGAATACAAACCTTGCAAGTCTGTCTCCGCTTCTTCGTACCAGAAATTCATTCCACCGCACTCAAACTCAAACTCATTCGATCTCCACATATTTTTGGTTCATGTGCTAAGTAATGGCAATGTTTGTAGCAATCGACTTGTGATTCTCACGAATTTCCACGATCACCTTCTCTGATCTCAAAGACAAAAATCATTATCACGGTATTGCTTTGAAAAAGGCAATGGTATCCGATCCACCTACCGAAGTCACAACTGATATATTGACTTCAATATCATTCCATTTTCTTGATGTTCTCCGATTAATGGTCGATCATTTGGAAATGAAAAGAGGAACAAAAAGCATATGTTGCCTAATTCTACAAGATCCTCGACAGTAACTAAGAAACATGAAGAAGATAGACCAATCTTAGGGTTTCGAGACTGTTAGAAAGTGGGTGGAGTTACTATTGTGACACTTCCATTAGTCGTAACTGGTGCCATAGAAAATCATCCAATGTTAGAAATTTTTATCTATGGTGGGAGTTCTTGTGAAATTATGTATGTAGTCACCTCTAGGAGATTAAGCCTACGTGAGAAAAATCCCACGCCATATGAAGACGAGAATCTATTAGTGTTCAATGACTCTTCCGCTCACTTGTCTTGGGACGGAGCACTTCTAGTTTCCATCAAATAAGGAAGATATGAGAGGACAATGGACACATGTTTCTAGTGAAAGTGTGTATAATGTTGTCTCAGTGAGACCACTTTGTTCGCGTTAAAAAGTGTCGTGCTAGAGAATTGAATCAGAATTCAGATTCTCTGGCTCGAAACGATTTACTCTTTTGATTTGTTTATAAAGATGCCGCGAGCATCAAGCTTTATTATTTTCAACACAAGAAAAGATGATTTAATGATTATGAAAAAGGGGAAAGCTGTTAATACCCTCAATTGATTTTGATATGTGTAACGACTAGCGCAAACTAGACGCAACGCATTGGGGAGTATTCTGGGCAAGGGGGTTTATTATATAAAGGGAATAGATGGAGCACCCTAAATATATATAGTTATCTATAGCTTTATATATGAATATGTTTGATATGTTTGTGTGTTTTAATTGCTATTTTTATGATTGGGAAAGTTTCTCCTTTGGGATTTTAAGAAGGATAGATTATGTGGGATCCTAGGTTTAGTTATTATTGTGCTCGCAAAGATCATTGGATCTTCTGCATACATATCCCCTAGTGGGAATCAGAGCATTTGTAGCTCGGATCTACAGGGATCTATGGTTTGTTTGGTCTGAGGGGGATAGAAATTTGCTCGGCAAGGATGAGACCTTGTGCCTACGTATTCTCAAAAGGATGTTGAGAAAGTCAGAGCAATCGTAGTTCCCACTTATGCTAGTGGAAAGCAACGGGATGTTAGTAAGAGACACAGACAAATGTCATCTTAATGAAAAATGTATCTAATCTATTTCGTCACATACATTTTAAAAAGTTTGATTGATAAAGATCTTTCATCGTAAGTTATAGGTGATTTGCTTGAGTGTACAAGCGTTACCACTTACATGTTTAAGAAAGATGTTTGAAAAAGATTGAATCTTTTAACTGTAAGCATTGGGTGTTTTGCTTGAGTGTACAAGCGTTACCACTTACAATTAAGAGATGTTTTTGTTTGAAAAGAGTTTGAAAAGTTTTTGAAAAGAGTTTAATTGTATGTGATGTGATAGATGAGATACTTCTTCCATAGAGATGATAAATGTCTGAATCTCAAGGAGAAATTGATTTGGATTTAGGGGATGCTTTTAAGAAGCCCATGGGTCCTTGTATTGTTAGCCCAAGAGGAGGCATTCCGAGGGTCATCGAGGGTCCTTGTATGAAGCTCAAGAGGAAGCTATAGGGTATGTCTGGCTTTGGCTTTAAAAGGGATTTCACCGGGAAACCATCCTTTTGGAATTAAGAGCAATTTCACCGAGAAATTATACTCTCAGGGTTTTATCCTAACGCGAGTGATTCTTTGTATTGGAAGCCCAATAGGAGGCTGTTAAGAGATTTCTTGGTCTCTTTCATTGTATGATGCCCAAGAGAAGGCTAAACTCAATGAGGAGTTCTTTTGAACGAAGCCCAAGAGGAGGCTGACTCAACAGGGGAGTGTTGTCTTATATGAAGCCTAAGCGGAGGCTAAACTCAATTGAATGAGTTACCTTGTACAAAGCCCAAGAGGAGGCTAACTCTGTGGGGAGAGTTATCTTGCATAAAGCCCAAGAGGAGGCTATAACTGTGGGGAACCTATTGGTTAGGCTAGTTGTTATGTTATAACTAGACAGTTATATAAACAAGTGTGTGTGTGTGTGATATGTATTCACAGGAGTTTATGAAGGAAATATAAACAATGCATGATGTTTATTTACAAGAGTTTATGAAGGAAATATAAACAAGTGTATGTGAAACGAATGTTTAAAACGAGCGCAACTTGATTATTTACAAGTTTGAGTTGTGTACAAGAAAATAAATATGTACACGAACGAGTATTTTATGTACAGGAGGATATGGATGTACATAGGAGGGTTGAGACTTACACCATGATGGTGGCCCATTGGTTTAAAAGCAGTTTCACCGGGAATAATGCTCCTTTTAATACCAATGGTATTCATTTGTATATACAGACGAAACGGAAACAAATGACCGAAGTTTATCTGTGTTTGAGTAAAAAGTATCTGTATTATGTACAGATAAAAATTTGTATGTATATGAAAAGAATTTGATATGTACAAAGAAGTTATGTATGTACATAAAGAATCTTGGTTTGGGACTTACACCGTAAGGGAGGCCCATGATCGGTTACGAAAAACGAGAGAAAACGAATTCGGTTTTATCGTTTAATCGGATCGATCATGGAAAAAAAGATGCAAGTTTAATGAAAAGTTTTGAAGAATGGTTTTGAAAGTGTTTTTGAAATGTGAAGTTCACTTGCAAGAAGTTTTGAAAAGAATCGGGCTTCAAAAGTTTGAAAAAATCACCTTTAAAGGTGTTTTGAAAAGTGCTCAAAGTACCGTTTTCGGCTCGATTAAAATATAATCGGATGAAAGTTTTTTCTGAAAATTTTTGCACTATCATAAAATAGATACATTTATTGACAAGTGTACAAAAAATCACCTCAAAATGAGGAGTTTTGATTGGTTAAAAAAATGCCAAAATTTGTAAGAAAATATGAAAGTTTTGAAAAAAAATGGTCCATGGGAGGCTTGAATCCGGGACCATTAGGCAAGGCATAGTGTTAGTGACTTAAGAGTGAGCTGGAAACCGCTGGGGCAACAATGCATTCGTGTACTGTAGTCAAACCACGTGTTAATATTATATTGGAATTTTTGAATTTGAAAAATAACGCGCGCAACTCATCTTCTTCCTCCAATCCTTCATCCAGCCATGGATTTCTTATTTCTTGATGAAAACGAATGATATAAACATCAAACTTGGTCGTTTTTTAACAAGGAACATGATGATGCTCATTAATTTCATTTATTTTCAGTTAATCATGATTAAATTCCCAGAAAACATGAAGAACCCTAAAACTGAAAATCTTAATTGAAATCGTGTATGATGGATGATTTTGTCAATTGGTTGAGGGTTAATGATCGTGAGTGGTGCAGAAAACAAATGGCCAAGAGTTTTTTTCAAATGAATCAAAGAATCATTGAGTTGAAGTTCGAGCTCTTACCTGTTGAAGCTGGAATCGAATTCTGGGTTTAAGTGTTTCCAGTTGATGTTTGAGGATTGCTTGAGCACCAACGGCCTATGTGGAAGGTATTTGAGTGGTCTGCTCACTTCGAATCACCCTGGATCAATCCAACCAAGTCAACCTGCATACAGCTCAAATGAAAACTGGAAATCGTGGTTAGAGGTGTTACAGATTGTTTCTAAGGGTCTGCACCATGTCTATGATGTTTGTGGATGGTGTTTGGATGATCAGAACATCACTTGCTCGAGCCAAGCTATAGATTTGAGTTTTAAGGCAGTTTTGCAAGCTTAGTAAACATGACATGTAATTCTGAGTTTTAGCTTTGCCTATGTTGTTTTTAAGTTTCAAACAAGTTTCAAATGGATATTAAAACATATTAGACACCAATTTGATCAGAGTTTTTCATTAGTTTTCAAAATTGCAAGTTTTCACAAATTGACATAAGTTTCTTGAATTTTCAAAGATGAAGAGTGAAAGCATGTACTTGCATGGCTTTGGTGTGTTTGAATTTGAAAATGATGCCTCTATTTATAGACCAAGATTTCTGAAATGTTAGGCAAAGAGAATGGCTTTTGGTAAATCAAACTTGCCTTAGAGGGCAAGAAAGTCTTTTTGGAAAAGGAAAAGGAAACTTCCTTTTTAACCATGTGTTAAAATCCAATCTTGATCCTATCCTTCAATAATTACTTTCAACTAATATTTATCAGTTCTATCTCAATTTGGAAAGGTGGCATTGCTTCTAGATGAAGAAATTCAAAAATGACCTATAATCTTGAAGTTTTGAACTTGAAATCCATGGTTATGGAGCCTTATGTTTCAATTTCAAAAGTATAGCTAGACTTCATGGATTTGTGAGTTCTTGGACATTTTGGAAAGCTTGTTTCAAGAGCTACAACTTTCATGTTTTGAGTTTTTTCCAATTCAAAGTGGAACTATGTGAAAAAATGCCATGAAGTTTGGAAAAAGTACAAAATTTTAACACTTGAAAATTTTTCTAAGTGTTAGAAATTTTGACTTTTTGTTGACTTTTCCAAATTCTTTGATTTTTTATGATCAAGATGGATCATTTGACGTATTTTGATGATTGAAAAAGTTTTGTCTTGAAAAAGTTGACCAAAAGTCAAAGTTTGACTTTTCAGTGCAGATGAAATTTCATCAGATGTTTCAGAAATTGACTGATGAAGTCTGTGAACTTTTGTGATGTTTTAAATCCAGAAATTAGGTCAACATGTTGTATCTAAGATATAATGACCAATATCTAACCAAAAAAGTCATTCCTTGCTCAAAAAATCAGAGAATACTCATGCTCGACCAAAACCCTAATTGGTCGATCCTCGATTGATTAATGAGAAAAGTTGGATATCTGAAGATCAGAGGTTGATGTTTTGATCAAGATAGATCAAATGAGGTGAGTAAAACTCAAACCCTAGTTGGTTGCCTCTTGAATCAGATGAAAATTTGATGAAACCCTAATTTTGACCTATGAATGCTACACCCGATTAATTCTGTTCTGAACTGTTAGTGATGCAATGATGCAAATGTAAGGTGGTATATTAGGTCAAAAATTGGGGTATGACACACTTGTCGTGACGTTATATGTAGTGGATTTTACATTCCATCTAAAGATGAAGTATCATAACCATTTTGGAAAAACACTTGTCATTTAATATGGTAATGAGGGCTCCCTTAATACGTGAAATCATACTCTATAAACCCGTAGCAACCACGTCGACTCCTAAGAAGGGAAAAAAGAAGCATCGGGGATAACCTCCAGTTTGGTTGACCTCTACAAGCGAGAAGATGAAACTCCACAAGACGATTATCTCGTTTGTTTGTCGAGATTCTAAGTGAAAATCTCGAGGCTAATTTTAGACAAAAACTTTGAGCTCATACACCTTGATGGTAATCCAAAGAGAACGATCGAAATTGGAGCTAACTGACCGTTCATGGTCAAAACATGACTTATTGAATGCCTTAAAGTTATTTCTACCTAGAAAACTTCTAAATATGAGATCCACATCTCACTTCCCACAATCACCTCAGTGATAAAACTAGTCACAAACAAGTGACAGGACCAAAACTAGAAGATTACACTTATTTTAATTTTATTAATTTTTTAGTCCCTCTTAAGAAAATCAACTTTTTAATCCCTCGGTTTAACATTTGTTTAATTTTTCTTTTGTCCCCTTTAAATTTGCGTAGTTGGCACAAACATGGCAATGCCACCATGATGTCAATTTTCCACGTCACATATTATAAATTAATTTATTTTAATATTATCTAATATAATAATATAAATTATAATATTTAAAAAATGAATTACTAAAATTAAATTATTTATTTTTGTATAGAATAAATATATTTCATTCAATTATTATTAATTAAAATTATTTATTTAGAAATTTTATATTTTTTTTTGCAAAATCAGAAATGGGTGAAGCCCACAATAACAACAAGAACAAAAGAGAAAATGTTGTTATTCAATAAATCTAGCACTTGATACGTCTTTTTGAATAGTCTGGAATCTGTGATTTAGAGAAATAAAATGAATTGATTGATATTTGGGACTGAATTGAATTGAATGAAATGGCAGGTATGCAGGTATGTAAGTCCCTTTGGCAATGTCGTTGAGGTATTTATTGCTCTGAGGAGGAATAGTTTGGGGAAAAAGTTTGGATTGTGAAGGTTCTGGGGTCTTCTTTGAGTATTCAATCATCTATGGAAAATGAGGGATTCTTCTCCATCAAAATATCAAAGTTGGGCCCGAATCTAGTCTTGTTATAGGAATCTGAGAAGGGTGCATTGGCAGACTTGGTTGGGAACGTGGAGGAGAGGTGGGAGGTTTGGTTTTCATAAGTGAGAAGTGGAAGTCTATTGATGTGGATTCAGAAAGATTAATTAGAATTAGAGTTTACGGTATTCCTTATTTCATGTGGAATGATGAGTTCTTTGTTAACTTAGCCAATTCAATGAGTAAATTTGTTTGCCTTGATGGAAGAATTGCTAATGGTTTTGATTTTGAGGTTTCTATAATTACTTTTGAGGGTCCCTTTGAAGTTCAATCTGCAGGATTCAATTTCGGTTATCATTGATGGAAATATCTTTGTACTTTCTCTTGTTGAAGAAACTATATCTCATCATTTTAAATTCATCAGGTATGTCTATTTCTCAAATTACTGATTCTAGTTCATCTGAATCTCTTGATTTAAATGATGTTTTGTTGAATGATTTTGTATGTGGGAACAATTCAGTGGGAGATGTAGAGTTAATAGATAGTATTGAATAATTCATTGCACCGAAGAATAGAGTTGTTCCAATTTTAGGTCCTCCTGGTGCGAATGGTTTGAATTCTGTAAGTAGGTGTAGAATCAAGCTTCTTAATCTCAATGAAGATCTTATGTTTTGATGAAGACAAACCTTTATGGAAAGAAGGAAAAGATATTACTCAAAGAAAATGCACTTTAAAGCTAAAGCATCATGTTCAAGACTTTGATTCAAGACATGGACAAACTTTTAAAAGGTATAATAATAATGCCTTACAATTACTTAAGTCATAGATGCTCAAAGTTCCTAACATGATTGCATATCGTATACATTTGAATACACTAAGTTTTAAAGAAAAAATTATAATTTTTTAACTGTGCAATCTATTTACATATAGGTGCAATCGATTGCATACTAAATGTTTTCATTTGAAAATGTTCTGTTTGTGGTTGCAATTGATTTGCACAAAGATGTGATCGATTGCATGCTCTACAATTTTCATTTTTTTTAACTAAGTGAAATCTGATTGTTTTTCAAAAATATTTATGTTAGAGGACGAGCAGTCGATTTGCACAAAGGTGCAATCGATTGCACACTGCACGGATTTTAAAATTCAGAATCTTTGCATGCACCATTTCATTAAAATTGTTTCACTAATCTTGACACTTTTTCATGATTATTTTGAAGAGACTTATGATAATTCAAAAAGGTGTCATGAACATATAAATACTCAAAGTTCATTCTTCACCTCTTCCAATCAAATATTATTCAAATATCAAAATTCACATTCAAGTGTTCATCTTTAATACAAGATTTTTCTGCATACTTTCACATTACATAAACTAGAAAATCTTGAGCATTCTATTTCTTTAAGTCATTGTGAATTATTATTATTGAAAGGGAAGATCAAGTACAATCATAAATCACTCAAAGTGATATTGTTATACAATTTTACAAACTCAAAATCTATTGTTGTATCCATTTTTTATTCTTAGAATTGTTAAAGATAAGATACATTGGCATTATATTATTGTTGTCCCGGATTGTTGGAAGCAAGTTGTGCATTGAAGAGGATTGTTCTTCTTGCACTTAGTGTTTTAGATCTTATAGGTTTTAAGAGGCTTTGATCTTCCTATAAGTTAGATAGTAAGCATCACCATTGGTGTGAATAGGCTGTACAATAATTCTAACTATAATGAAATCTCTTTCGTGTTTAAAGGGGACTGGAGTACTCTCGATCTATGAGGAAAAACCAGGATACGTCCTTGTGTTCTTTATTTTTCTGCACTTTACATTTTTCAGAAACACTCTAAAACACAAAAATAATCCTAACACCACTATAAAATTGATAAAAAGTTTATCTACCTAATTCACCCCCTTCTTAGGTGTCTCTGAACTTACAATTGGCATCAGAGCAAGTTATAGGTAACTTGTTCCTAAAGATCCAGAATGGCTTCCGCAAATAAAAATCCGGTTTTTAAAGATGGTGGTAGTAACAACAAGCCTCCATTGTTTTGTGTTGAATACTTTGACTTTTGAAAAATTCGCATGAAGGCTAATCTAGTAGCGCAAGCAGAAGAAATATGGGATGCTGTTGATAATGGTCGATTTGCTCCGGTGTGTGTTGTCAATGGTGTTGGACCATCAAAGCCTAAAGCATCACGGAATGAAGATGACAAGAAAAAATTCTCTATGACAAAAAGGCAATCAATCTCCTCCAAGATGCTCTTAGTATGGATGAATTTTTTTGAGTATCGGCATGTACAGTGACAAAGGAAATATGGGATACTTTAGTAGATACTCGTGAAGGAACCACTGAAGTTAAAATATCAAGATTGAGTACCTTAAGTCAAGAGTATGAATTATTTATAATGAAGCCCGGAGAAACCATTATTGAATTGCAAAAAAGATTCGTTCACTTGACAAATCATTTGAAGGCACTTGGTAATACTATTACTACCGAAGAACTTAATCTTAAAGTGCTTAGATCTTTAACAAGGAAATGACAACCAAAAGTGACGGCGATATCCGGAAAAAAAACTGTCAAATTTGACTTCCGCAACATTATTTGGAAAACTTCAAGAATATTAGACGAAACTTGGAAGATTTGAAAAGCATGAAAACTTAGAGAAGAAATCCAAAGGCATCACATTGAAAGTAGATTCAAAAGAAAGTTAAGATAAAGATGCATCAGATGAAGATGAAAACTTCTTGCTTCTTGTAAAAAGGTTAGGAAAATATTTTGATCATAAAAATAATCTTGGTAATGCTAACTTTGTAAAAAGGAAAAAATTCTTAAATCATAAAGACAAAGAAGCCTCCACATCAACACAAGATGTCACATGTTATGAATGTGGAAAGCAAGGTCATATAAAGCCGGATTATCCAAAACTCTCCAAGAAAAATGAATTCAAAAATAAAAAGGCCTATGTTGCATGGGAAGATAATGAGATAAGCTCTTCATCCGATTTGGATAGTGACGAAAGCGCAAATCTAGCATTGATGGCTTCACACCATTCCGGTGATGAAGATGGCGAGGTTAGTTATGATAATTCTCTTTATGATAATGGTGCACAAGGTGCAATATATGAACTCTTAAATGAATGAAAAATTCTATATAGAACTATTTCATCTCAAAAGAA
This sequence comes from Vicia sativa, assembly GCA_021764765.1. Classification (NCBI taxonomy): domain Eukaryota; kingdom Viridiplantae; phylum Streptophyta; class Magnoliopsida; order Fabales; family Fabaceae; genus Vicia; species Vicia sativa. The sequence continues at coordinate 121,138,799 of CM038795.1, read as the reverse complement.
AATAATTTCATCTTTAGAAGAAAAGGTTGAAACAATTGAAAACGAGTATAAAGATGAAAAAAAGAAAGATGATTAGTGATCAAAAACAGAATATTGTATGCAATAATTTTGAATCACTTTCTTTCTAAATTGTTCAATTAAAAAAATTCCTAGAAAGATATGAAAAGGACAAGTTGGATTGGAAAATATTCTTAGCAAACAAAGGTGTCCTAAAGATAAAAGTGGACTTGGTTTTTCAAAATTTTCTCAACCAAGTCCCAATAAAACTACCTTTGTTAAGGCTAGTAACCAACCAATCCATGAGAAAGTGAACAAGCCTAAAGTAGTTTATCATTATCCTAAAAAGAAAAGATGTGTTTAGAATAAATATTATCCTCTTTTATTGTGGTATTAAAGGTCATACACCTAATACTTTCTATGTAAGAAACTTTAGTATGGCAAGTGAGCATTATGTGTGGGTAAAGAAAGGTACTAATTATGAAGGACCCAAAGCAATTTGGGTACCTAGGGGGGGGTTGAATAATTTTTTCCTCTTTTTAATTTTCTTTTACGTAACAACAATCTAAAACATAGTTATTTTTATCCTGGTTCGTTTGAAACTCAAACTACTCCAATCCACCCGCCAAGGTGATTTTGCCTCTCTCAACGAGGACTTAATTCACTATAATAAAAAATTTTATTACAATTGCACAACCAACTTTCGTGACTAACAATACAGTGCACAAGTCAACTGCAAGTGACTAACACCTCTAAGACTCTCTAGTCCTATCCCTCATGAGAAATATGACCCAACTGGTCTCTCAAGGAACAATTATAAAAGTAACTTCTAACAGTGTATTTTTTTGCTTCTAAAAAGCTTTATCACAACTGTGATGTTTTACACTACGTTTAAGCTCAATACAAAAATGATAAACTCAAAGTATTTCTTTGCTAGATTTTTGTTCAGCGTAAGTTTTCTAATGATAGCACATTAGTTTTTTCTTTGAATGCTTGAACTTATATATATATATATATATATATATATATATATATATATATATATATATATATATATATATATATATATATATATATAGAATAGAATATTTTCGTCATCAACAAAGAGAGTGCAATTAATGTTGCTTGTCTGCTTGTACTTTGTATTTTCCATGTACCTCGAACTATGTTCCACTTGAGTACTTCAATCGTCTTAGCTTTAATAAAATAACGGTACTGTAGCAGAGTTTGTCTTAGAAGATGACGTCTTGATAACTCATGTTTCTTTATCTTCTGTAAACCTTTGTTATCTTAGCTTCTAACAGAGGTTGCTTTAACTTATTCTTATAAGAGGTTGTGTTTTCATGCTTCTTTCAGAAGGTGCTTTCAGCGTGCGTGTTCAGAAGTTCCATTCATCTTTAGAACTTCTAATTCTCTACCTACTCAACATGATTTGATATTTCACTTTTTAGAGTGCTTGAGTCAGAACAACCTCTGAAATGAAAATAATACTTATCAGAGTATCATATTTATTATAAAAAATTTATCTTACTTGTTATCATCAAAACTCTAAGATATGATTAGAACCAAACTATGTTCTAACAATCTCCCCCTTTTTGATGATGACAAAACGTTTAGATTTTGATTAAAGTTTTTTGTATATATGTGAAAATCTCCCCCTGAGATAGATAATCTCCCCCTGAGATAAATACTAGAAAATAGTAAATACAAGGTAGAACTTCCCTAAGTTTTTTTCTTTCAGAGTTTACTTTCCAGACTTTTCATTTCAGAGCTTGGAGCTTAGAGGTTAGATTTTTCCGTTTCAGAGTCTTCTTTCAAAGCTTAGATATTCTTGCATACTTCAGAAGCAAATACACTTGTACTTTTGTTAGAAATGTTTGACACTTAGTCCCAATAATTGTTATATTTAATTAGATCAAAATCACAAGTTTCTCCCCCTTTTTGTCATTATCAAAAAGCATAAAAAAATAATAAAAACAGTTTAAAACGAGCCCAAAGATTTTTAATATTGATGCCAAAACTGCATGGTTACAGAGTTTCCATCATAGCAGAAGTTTGAGCACCATCTTCAGAAGATACAGCCTTAGAAGTAGAACCAGCAGCTCCAGGACATAAGGCACTTAAGAAAAGTGTGCCAAGATCAATCATAAGTGTTGGCACCTTCTTACGAGTATCTTTAGCACGAAAATCAAGTGGACAATACAAAATCAAGTGGATCAACAACTTCTGAGTCAGAAGATTCATCATCAGAAATATCCATAAGGTCAGCAGGTGGTTGCGAATGAGTGTTGTCAAGCTGCAGTAGAGGCTTATTGTTCCAGATATCCCAAACAGTCGTCTTCAAACCATTCAGACACTTAGTAAATTTCTCATGAACATGAGAGTAGCACAGCTCTTTGAGCTTGAGGGATTCAACGTTGAATCTCCTTCTGAATGTTTGCCACAGAGCATCGGATGTAGCTGGGTTCAAGTTGCTGGCACAATCTTCCTTCAGCAGTTCTATCCAACCCTGTATTTCTGTTTCAAATTTCTGTAAAAGTATACTAACATCTATGTGAACAGGTTTGGGAACCGCTTTCTCTTTGGGTAGTGATTCGAGATCAACTACAGTCCTTATAAAGTCAGATGCTTGATGGTTTAGAGGTTCTGGAGTGGAAGGTAAGTTTTGTGGGGAAGTTGAATTTGGTGGGAAAGGTGAAGGTTCAGAGGATGAATTGACAGTATTTTCTGGAGAGTGAGGTGGTGGAATTTCTGTAGAAATGGTGGGTTGTTCTAGAGACTGAGTTGGTGGAAGTTCTGTAGAGATGGTGGTTTAGTCAGGGGAGTGAGTTGGTGGAAGTTCTGGAGAGTTAGGTGGTGGAAGTTCTGGAGAGAGAGAAGTGATGGTAGGTTCAGAAAATAAAGTGGGAATGTGTTGTGGAGACTTAGGCACCGAAACAATATTTGTTGATGGTATAGAGAGGGAAGGAAATTGAGTGGTCAGAGGCACATTGATGCCTGGGATTCTCCAAGATCCATCATACCATTCAGTGGATTTTGGTGATAATGATCTTATGGGGGATGTTTGAAATGGTGTTAGAAGTTGTGTTTGAGGCGGTGCTTCAGAGGAAAAATTTGGATTTATTTGGTGGGGAGCAGAAACAAGAATTTCCTATTGAGAATTTTGTGAAGCGATTGGAGTGATGAGTGGTGATGATTGTGTGGGAGTTGTTTGGTGTGGAACTTCTGTGTTTGAAACATCAAAGTTGTCTATATTAGATAACACTTGATCCATTTGAGGATTGATTTCTTAAAGGTCTGGTGAAGTGGTAAGGTCAATATCTACATCTAAGTTACCCAAAGTTTGTGGTGTAGTAGGGTTAGAAGTTTGAGTGGTGTGTGAAACAAATGTTACTATATTTTCAGAATTTACAACAGAAATATGGTCAGAAGATGTATTTGTGGTCTTCTTCTTCTTCTGAGTTTTGTTGGGTCTTGTAGAAGTACCCTTTCCATCTACTTTTCTTTTCTTCGTTTTCTTTACTGGACTTGGTGAACTTCTGCCTTGAAGCCATGCTAGATCAATTGGAATGCCCTTCTTTTTGCATCTTCTAATGTATTCTTTAATATTTTCAGCATGATCACCAGCGTTGAACATAGGAAAATTGTTTAGATGGATACTCCTTTTCTGGACATCTCCCTAGACGTAAGGAGTAGGTTCAACCAGAAATTTATCAATAATATTCCTTTTCACCATATTTTTCCCAGTCAGAGGTTTACCACAGATGGGGTCCAATTCTCCAAGTAAACTGGCATCCTCTAAATATGCTATCATACCATTCTCAGTCAGAATATCTGATATCAATCTTGCCATAGGGATCCAATTTCTTTTGGCCTTAGGATTTTTGGTTCTTACTTCTTCCTTGGTTTCTTTCACATGAATCCACAGATGGCTAAATAGAAGATAGGGCAAATCAATTTTAACATTGGTTCTAAGACAGAACAGAAGGTATTGTTGGTCTGTATTGATGTAGTCAGGAGCGCTTGTTTCCTTCCTATGATGAATGCAACTGTGGATAATCTTCGCCCAGATCTTGTACTGATCCTTCAAATCTTTAATTTTGTTGGAGGCTTTTCCAGAAAAGAAGATTTTAGCATATACTCCAAACATATCAATTCGTCCTTTAGGGATACCTATGACACCTTCTTATTCAAGACCTAGCAATGTTCTGATGAGGTTTTCACTGATGGGTTGTTATTCAATATGGCGTTTGTTTCTCAAATTGAACCCTTGATGTGCGATCGACCTGATGTGTCTAACGGTATCTTAACTGCAAGTGCACAGTCTATCGCGGTAGTAATAAAAAGAATGTCGAATCCACAGGGACTTTGTAATCACTCTAGCGCTGGGAAAGTATGCTAATTTAGCTAAGGCGGATAATGTCACGTTTGGTTTTTGGGAGGTAAGGGAAAGTAAAACTAATTGATTTTAGATGAATAATAATAAAGCGGTCGGTATGTAATAGAGAGGACCTAAGGGATTTAATCGTACCTAAGCGTATAAAGATGGTTAACTTAGTTGTTCTGTAGAAATAATCAGTTTAAAAACCCTCAACTCACACTTTCGTGGTCTTATCTCGGATTATACGTCTAAAGCCCTATGTCTGCTCTCGCTAGCCCATAAGTGTTTAGAAAATACTCTTTGAAAACTTAATTAAATCTAATTCGTTTTAAAGCGCTCTCGCTGTATTTAAATCGAATTCCTAACTTTAGCTATCCGGTTAAAACCTCACACTTTCGTGGTCTCGACCCTAACCTATTCTACTTTTCTTACTTTCGTAACGAAAAGGTTTTATTTTTAATTACAAAAATTTATAACCAGAGTTTAAGTTGATTAAGGTTTTAGCTTAGGTTTTATTAAATGCCTACTGTCATTTACTATCACATACCGACACAAGGAAATTAGCTAGCCATAGTAATTAAATTAAACTCACAGCAAACATAATCAGAGAATTGAAAAATAAACATTATGAATAATTAATTAATAAAACTTGTAATATTCAATTAAATTGTGCCTAAAATTAAATGCAATAGAAACCTGAAATAAAGGAAAACTCCTATGTCCTTCTTCCATAAATCAGAAACTCGGACTTTCGGAATTGGGAAAATAAAAGAATTTTGTGGCATGAAACAAATCCTAACTAGAATAACAATTTCCTAATGTTGGAAATTGTTATCGGGCAGTAAAGTGAACAAGGGAATATGAAAATGCAGGAACAAAATGAAAACTGGAAAAGCAAGGTTTTGAATTCGGCAGAGCTTCCGCAAGGTTCGATTGAATAATGCTCTGTACCATTTTCCTTGTAACTACTGTTATTTATAGAAAAGAGTAGTGATGGCAGTTGGAATCTCATCGTGGCCTTTGTTTGAAATGCTGAGAAGAAGTAGGAAGGTGGGCGTGAGTGTGGTTGAGATCGTTTAGGAGTCAGTGAAGACTCTTCTGTTAAGCTTTGCCCACGTCTCCACGTTTTGTATAAACTGAAATACAAGCGTGTTACGGTCGTGGCAGTTGTGTTACGGGCGCAATTTATGAATTAGCGCGTGATGATCGTGGCAGAGCTGTGACGGGCGTAACATGCCTTTGTGGTGCGTTACGATCGTGGAAAGGGGGTGACGACCGTAACATCAGCAAATTCTGCAGATTTTTGGCAGAATGATCCTTTCTCTTCTGATCTTTGTTGTTTACTTTGTTTGTTTTATGTTCTTTGCTAATTTGTCTTGAGATATGTGGTACCTGCAAAAAGGGATGAAAACTCGGAATATTCGGGAGTTAAGCGGGTCAATGCGATGTAAAACGGGTTAATTTCATAGCAGATATATGATACGATTTCGTGTTATCAAATTCTCCCATACTTAAACCTTTGCTTGTCCTCAAGAAAATAAACAATTAGAAAAAGTCAGACAAGTTTTTTTTATTTTTTATAGACGCATATGCCTAGTATACCTTTTTGTTTCAAAATATCACATGAAATCTTGTGCTAGTTCTGCCGATAATTTAGTAAAACACTAACGATACTCTAATGACACAAGCAACAAGCTAGTCGTGGACTTTCCGTTTTAAACAAACTGTTCAATTATTCCGTTATAATTCGATTTAATGTTCCTTATACCTATTTCACCCGGTTTCATTCTCGCGCAATCACATTAAGCCCATTGCCTTAACATGCACGTAGTGGAGTAGCCGGTTAGTGACTTTGATCCTTTTAAGCACGGGGTCTGGTACACGAATGTGGCAACCCTACGCATATTTTATCTGAATTGGAGGTTGTGGGGGATCGAGCCGTAGCACGCCCTACCAAGTTCAGAATCAGATACCTCTGAACCAACCAACAATGGATTTCCTTCATTATCTGTTTATTTCTCGTATGCGACAAAATTTTCTTGTAAGCAGCGAGATAAGAAGGATAGATCATTGATAAGGCATCAAACACTTATATTCATCGGCTCTCCACGTGGTTTGTGTTTAGACGGTGCTGACTGCTAGTATAAACTACTGGGGGTTATTTTCGGACTAAACCTCAAAATATCAGTATAACAGTTATTGAAACGGATCACGTAAGTAGGGAGTCAAAGGTGTCATAACCGTATTGTTCTTGTTGAATCGTTCTCGGCTTCCTAACTTAGGATTTCGTTAAGGTAGGTAATTAAGGCTATGCGGAAATAAAGCGAATTTTTTTTTTGGTATGGCTAAATAAAGCGGGCAGAAAAAGAAACAATGAAAAATTACTAAACATAGGAAATGGAAATTACTCGTTTAAATTGAAATACGGTACTCCTCCCACACTATATCAGACATTGTCTCAATGTTGTGATATAACAGCGGGGAAAAATTTGAAATACATCAGGAAAACAACAAAATGCAAAAGGAAAAAGGAAATAGAAGCTACTAATTACCACGGCCTCAGCTTCGGGTGCGGGATCTTCTGGAGGGCGTGGCCTCAGAATCAGTACTCTGTGGGCCAAGGGAGGTGAAATCCATCCTCAAAGCATTCAGCTCACATAGGGTCTCATCCAGCTTCTCGTTCATGGTGCGCTGACCACTCAGGATTTGAGCGTTTTGTGCGAATAAGCTATCGTACCGCTCCTGATGTCTCCTTTCCATCGCAACATTCATTTGATTTTGCTGATGAATGGCTCGGAGAATGTATTCAAAAGTGAGAGAAGGTGGAGCGGAGGAAGATTCTGGAATGTCAGGGATAGGCGCAGCTCGATCCGACTCTTCTTGCATCTCGTCCGCGGGAGCAACAGGTGGTTCGTCATGAACAGGAGCATGGCCCTCGGGGGCTGCAAGGTCAAAAAGCCAATTGGCTTGGTTTTGCGGATCTATACGGTCCCTGCAGGGAAAAACAATGTTAGAATAAATAATGTTCCGTATCACCGGGTGGAATTTTCCGTCATCACGCTCGTGGATAAGATGAGCAGACTTGCAGTGGTCCAAAGTGAGCAAAGCCGATGCTCGGGAAGGTAAATGAGCGAGGGTGTCACCATGGTTCAAGGCCAGAGCAATAGAAGTGATAATCCCTCCGAAATAGAACGGTTTGCCGCCTCTAGTGCATATGGAATGAATGTGGGCTAAGAGGAATGAAGCAACATTAATCTTCTGGCCGGTAAACGCACAGTGCATGAAAAAGAGCTCTTTAGAGTTGAGCTTATGGTTACTGTCTCTTGCAAAAATGGTGTTGCAAAGGATTCGGTGGAAGTAACAGATGGCAAGATTATGGATGTGGGTGGCATTAAGGTAATCGTAAGAGCTGGCACGGTTGTTGGTTAAGCTGTGCCACAAATTGAAGGATTCCTCGCCGAAGTTGTCAGGCACACGAAGGTGGGCACCTTCATCAGTACAGAAATCGAGGAGTTGTGCGAATGCAGCTTGAGAGAACTCGTACTCAGTGCCGAAAATGCGAAACTTCGCCACACCAGAGAGCTGATTAGTTGGACCATTGGGAGTAATGTAGCAGAAGGAACTCAGGAACTCAAGAGTGAGATTTTCATATGTGGGCTGAGGTTGACTGCACAGGGTCCAAAGGTTTACATTTTGGAGAAGATGTTGGACACCTTTAAGCAATACCAAATCTCTTAGGCAGTCAATGTCGACGTACCTAGTGGGATGGAGACCTCGACGTTGAAACTTCAGGAACTTGGTACTTTGGGTTTCGCCTTGGTCTCCTTCACGGAGCTTTATGCCTGGGATTTGCTGGTTGATATTTGCCATTTGTATGCAAGAGTTAGAATGAGAGTGGGGTGTGGGTTTGGAATGGAAAAGAGATACGGATGATGTGAGAAATATATAGTGAGGGAAAACTTTGGGTAGTTGGAAAATGAATGGAAATTATGGGGAGTTAAGTAGAGTGAATGGGGATTAATGGAGGAAGTGGGACGGTTGAGTGGTCGTGGGAGAAGAAGAGGTAAAGGTTGGAGAAGAAGAAGAAAAAGTGCTGCCTGCTACAGGGGGAAACTGATATAACCCGCGTTACGGTCGTAACGCTTGGGTGGCGAGCGTAACACGCTAAAGTGCGTGTGACGAGTGTAAGGGTGGTGTTACGGTCGTAATAGCATCAAAATTTCCAAAATTTAGCATAACAGAAAGACACTTGCTTAGAATGAAACCATATCAAAAACCACAACGTATTAAGCATACCAACAGCAGTCTAATTTAAAAATGATATTAATCCTTATAGCACATACTCCAATAATCAAGTCATCACATAATCCGAATAATAGAAAACCAAAATGTAGCATAAATAAAGTACTGAATGTAATTTGCAATTTAAAATAAACAGTGGAATATATATGAAATAGAGGACTTGTTCTTTTGACAGGAAAGAAAATTTGCAAAACTAAAAATGGAATTAAGTATTCTAGCAGAATGGGAAACTACCTAGAAAAAAAAAACAGAATGGAAAAAAGCTAAAACTAAATACTGCTACTTCATCCAAACTTTGCTTTTAATTCTTCTAAAGCCTTGGTGATGTTATAAAATTGTTCCACAGTAATGTCAGTCAAACCAACGATATCCAGGCGCATACTCTTCAATTCATCCTTGATTCCATCAATGTCAGTCTTATAGGTATCCAAAGTGGTTAAAATATTGTTCAAGTTTGTAGTGTACTCTCCTTGGGTTGTGTCAGGGGCTTCAGGTGCTTCAGCCATATTGGTAATATCATGGTAACCAGGAGGGGTTTCAGGATCCATTTCATCAGACATGATGTTATCAGCAACAAAATAGGATTGTGGTGTTTCCGGTGTTGAAAGACGGTCAGGAGGATTTAATTCATATAGCCAGTTCTCTCGGTTGTGGACACTTACTTTAGCGTGGTTGGGAAGGTTAAATAGAGTGACAACTTCATTCCTTATCAGGTATTCAAAGGGTGCAGGACCTAGATTTCCTATTATCCGGAGGTCAAAACAGAAGTCAATATTCATAGGCCGAATCGACCCGTAAGGTGCACAATTATTCAATTGGTAATGAAGTCCGAGGGCATTTGCAATCATGGTAACTAAACCTCCCACAATGACAGGTTCATTAGGTTCCTCACTAATGCGAGAAAAGGTTTTCATCAGGAATGGGACAGCATTAACGGGTCGGCCTTGGTTCATACAATATAGCAAAAATACCTCATCCTTGGATACATCAGTTTTATTCTGTTCTTTTCCAAATAAAGTGTGGGCTAGAATCTTATGGAAATAGCGGATATCGGGGTTATGTATCTCATTGATATCCATGCTACCCGGCTCAGGGTGATAGTTTCCGGTGACCGGAATTTGGGGTGGATAGATGGTAGATGGAGTTGGGGGGATTTTGGTATTATCGATAACTTGGCGTCTCCTCACATTAGGGAGATCCTTTCTTCTCTTTTGGTGGACTTAGAGGGGTTTTCGGTGGACATTAGTGTTAATGAAAAGGTTTTGTGGACGGCGGGTAAAGGTGATGATTATTGTGTTTCTTATTGTTATGACTTTATGGTTCTTTTCGAGTTCCTTTTGGCCCTCGTAACAGAGATGAGGAGGCGTCGAGCTTGGTTACGAGGATGAACGTTTCGCTTAAGATTAAGGCTTTTGGATGGAGACTTTTCGCTAATAGACTTCCAACAAAGGAGCTTTTGGTGAAAAGTGGTATAAATCTTCCTTTAGACTCTTTATCTTTTTCGCTTTGTGGTATGGATTTGGAATGCATGGATCACACTTTCTTCAAGTGTAGAGTGGTGAAGTTAATTTGGGATGATGTTTTGAAGTGGATTGGAAAATCGATAGTTAGTGGGGAAAATGCTTATCGTCTTTTTTGGATAGCTACTTGCTTGGTAAAGAGAAAAAAATGAGAGAGAGAGAAAAGTAGTGGTAGTTTGGCTTTCTATAGTGTGGTCTATATGGTTATTGAGGAATGACATTTATTTCCGAAACGATGGGTGGAATGTGCATAATACAATATGGAATATAAAATATTTGGTTTGGAAGTGGTCTTTTACAGGAGATATTATTCATCCCAATTATAGCTTTTGTGAATTTAGCAAAGTTCTTGTCCTATTTCTCTCAAAAACTTAATTGGTGGGTAATTTCTTTCTTTTTGTCGGGTTATTTTACCCGGTCTCTTGTGTAAACAGGTTGGAGAATCCTTAGTTCTCCCTTATATATAATATTGGTTACACAAAAAAAGTATGCAGGAAGAAAATGAATTCAACTTCTAGATATGTATTGACTTTTGAAGCACAAATTGACATAAGAAGTAAAGTGGCTCGGTTGGTAGAAGTTTTGATTGTGATCTAGTAAGACTAGGGTTCGATTCTCTTTGACTTGAGTTTTTAAATTTGATTTTTCAATGAATATATAAATTTTATAAAATGTTAATTGAAAAAAATAAATGAATAAATTACAAATTAAATAATAATAATAATAAATTGGTTTTAATGACATGGCAAGTGACTGGGCAACTCTTGGGGTGCCATGTCCTTAAAGAAGATGACAAATGGCCAGAGACCATAAAAAATTCACGTTTATTGATATTGGGGGACTTAATAGCGGGATTCTTTATAAAGGACTAAAATGTTTTAAAAAAATTAATATAGGAGGACCAAAAGTGCATTTAAAGCCTACTTAGTTTTGTTTAAAAGCTTTTAACTAAGAACAGTAACTTGACACACAATAAATTATTTGCTTAAAAGCTCATGAGTGCTTTTCAAGTAACAATGAACAATCAGTCTACCACAATGTATCAAAAGATACAAGGGTGACACATAAAACACACAAGTTACTCTCATAACCTAAGACCCTAAGCTTCCCCTAATTTTTCTTAAATTATAAAAAGCCAAATTACATTTGGTTGAGGTTTCTCTTTATATACTCCTCTGCAGTCCACGAGCTTCTAAATCTTCACAAAAATATATCTTGATTCAGAAACTGAGGGCTACACCAATTATGTAGAAAAATATCCTTAAATCTTGGAGCAAAATATCAAGTTTCCTAAATTATCTCAACGTCCAATTTTAGAAACTTATGTACTGTTGGAGATTAAATCAAGTGTTCTAGATTAAATTTTATTGACCTGTGCAAATTATTGAAATATATCCAAAAGGAATCTCACAAAATCAAATTAAATCTGCAAAGAATATAACAGCCTATAATGATGTTCTTGTACGAAATTTCACAACGTCTGTCCTCAATGTAGACTGACCAACATCTTAGAACATATCACACAATATCTTGTTCTGAACCATGTTTTAGCAAAATTGATGCCAATCCTAAAACCATGGATCTAACATAAATGATATATGCAATGAAATGAGACCAAACTCCATGACACAATGCATGTGGTACCAATTATGAACTCTCGGGTTCATCTCACTCCCGATCCCCACCATAGGATCAAAGCATACCAAAAATCGTTAGTATTACTGAAATGACTGGCCAAAAATTAAAGATATATATATATATATATCAATGAAGTCGCCATTGAACGTTTTTATCCTGCGAAAGGGAAAGGTAAACATCGAGTAAACCTGAAACAGAGAAATCACGATCTTGCGACTAAGAGATCGGGTAAGGAAGTTTGTTACATGAGGGGAAGGTATTAGTACCCCGCACGTCCGTAGTACTCTACGGTATCCACTTTTAATTTCTATCTAATGGATGTAATGTCTAACTATATCTGTATATGAGGTATAATGCATGCAAGAAGAAATAAAGAATAAAGAAAACACGGGGAAAAGAAGGAAGTTTATACAAAGATTTCTCGATCAAGCCCCGCGACAGGATGCCTACGTATTCCCTCGTGCAATGGGAAAGTCAGAGTGTCGTAGTTCATATCACAAATTTTGGTTGATTTGTGGTTTTTAGTTTAGAAGACGATACATCAAACAACGATGACGAAACACCTCCATGAAGAAGAAACATCAGCTACAGACGAGACAACGAAACATCAACAGACGGGGACGACAGAACATCAACAACAGAAGGGACGACTGAACATCAACAACAACAGAGATGACGAAACTCCAACAAAGGAAAGGGACGACGGGAAGTCACCAAAAAAAGTGAAAATGGAACGTCAACAACAGAAGGGACGAAGAAACATCAACAATAGAAGGGGCGACTGAACGTCAGCAACAGAAGGGACGACGAGACGTCCTAAGGCACTACAGGATTTGGTTTGTATCTTTTACTTTGAAAAAAGTTTCAATATTATTAGGATATTTTAATGCACTTGACAAAACAAGGTTTTAATTTTAAGGATGCAAAAACATAAAAGGTAAAATAGCTAAGGGAAACTAACTTATTTCTAATCCTAATTATTATCATACAAAGTTGATCCTAAGTTATGGGTATGAACAGAGGGAAGCTACTTATTAACTACCTAATGTTGACATGCATGGATACCTACCCTAATGTCTAAACTCGATAACTAACCTAATCGAGTGATCCTAAGGAAAATCTATAATATTAATCATCTTGGTTAAGAAACCAAATGAGAAGAGGGGAAGAAGCAAACAAAGTGCTTTGGCAAAAGCACACAAACAAAACACCAACAAAAGGCAAAAAAAGAAGAGAAAAAGATGAAGTGGAGACAAGTGAGTGAAAAATCATGCATGGTATCATATTAAGTGAGGTCAGTAGACATAACATACATATATACGACTTATACTAACCATCAAACATCACTATGAAGACATACGTGCAAAGTTAGTACACAAACTAGGTCAAAACTAGTCCTAAAAGCACACGGAAAGAAAATCGTGAGATTTTAAGCATAGATGAGATGAAGGAAGAATTAAAACGTAAAATGACATAAAAATCAGTAGCTAACATGTTAGTAAATCACTTACAACATGTAAACAAATCCATAAAAATATGCAAACAAAACTCTACAAGAGTGTACAAAAATGGAACAATTGTGTGTGATGAAGTGGGTACGAGTGTGTGATATACACAACATGCAAGAGAGTGTCAATATGAATTAATTATAGTACCAACATCATATAAAAAGATTCACAACCAAATTACAAAGAAAATATCACAAGGATGCAATCACAAAGCTAGTACAAAAGACTAGTCGACATTTTGACCTAGAAAGCACTTACAAGTCAAAAGAAGCCAAGAAAAGGCAAAGATGAAAGGAAATTAACCATGCAAGGTTAAAATACATACAATATAGTAGAAAATGCACCAATTCATCTATAAAAGCATACAAACATGCATAAGAAATATTCACGAACAAATCACTTAAGGAAAATAAATTCAATCCATACAAGTGCGGGCAAAGGTGTGTGCGTGTGTGTACTTGAGCATACTTGTGCTAAGTGTCACATAAGAGTGATATCAGAAGTAATACATAATGAGGAAAGACTAATATTAGACACAATCAAGTTATAAGACACTCAAAAGAACACATACACAATACTAGTACAAAAACTAGTAAAAAAAACTTGACCTAGAATGCATCTAAGAGTCAAATGAAGCATGGTAGTGCATAGATAAAGAGAAGTGAACTTTAGAAGATAAAAAGACATGAAATTCAGTATCTAGCATGGTAATAACACATTTACATAATATACACAAACATCGTGAATATTCACAAACAACTTATCATAAGAAAACATAAACATGCATCCCAAAAAAATGTGTGATGAAATGTGTACAAATGTGCACTTGTGTGAACATGCTTCAAGGTGTCACATAAGAGTGAAATGAGAAGCTAAACACATTGAGTCAACACTCATCCATAGCAAACAAATTCAAATAGCAAGTATCACCACTACTAATAACATAAAAATTTAGTAAAGGAAGAAGTCAATATTTAACCCTAAAGTCAACTTAAACAAGTCAACAAGTAAGACATGGTCAAAAAACAAAGTAAAGAGATGATAAAACACACAAGGTCATTATCTTAAACAACATAAGAATGACATGAAAACAAACCACCTTCAAAGTTTACACACAAAACATTCAAACAAATTAGATCAAAACTAACACATGCAAGCACAAACAAGCCTCTAAAGGCAAAACAAACATAAATCAAGCATCTATGAGTAGAGATTAAGGCTAAAAGTGGTTAGCACATGCAATTTCAGTAGCTTAAGAGATAATCAAAACACAAATAAAATCATCTTAAACAAAAGAGAAGGCTTGCACTCAAAAGCAAACAAAACTAGGGTTTGAAAACATCAAAGCTAGTCCAATTCAAAGCATTAGATAAAAATCAAACAAAATGGTCTTAATTGAATAATTAATACATGTGTGACTTGTATAATATTTTAAATCAAGATGATATTCATGAGAAACAAATGTAGAAGATAAGACTTTAATACACAAAACAAGTCACCTAATTGATAATCAATATCATGAAAAATGGAAAAACACTTGTCTAAAATCAATGATGGATGATATAAATCAAGTGTGAAAAGAATATTTGAAACCTATAGGTCCTAGGGAAGTGGAATATCCCTATTATATGTATTTATCATGAGCTTATAAGAAATCCAAGCAATGCTACTAATCTAACATGCTAAAGTGTCATGCAATGTACAAATTTAGTCCCTTATGCATAAAGGCATACATGATCAAATTGCATTAAAATTAAGGTTCTTAAATGCTATAGGAATGAAACCAACATCAAGATACCTCAAGAGGACAAAGATCATAAGATCAAGATTCACAATTTAAAGAAAAAAAGAAAATCAAGACTACAAGGGTAGCCAATTTAGCTTCAAAGAAGAGACCAAGATGAAGTGACAATGGAGTGTCATTCATGGGTTCATAGAAGAATTAAAATTATAACAAATAAAACTTGCAAGATCAAAAATCATAAATGGATCATGAACCAAGTTGCTTCACATAAGGTATTAAAGGTGGTGCATGGAAGCTACCTCTTAAACCATGATCATGAGCAACCATCAAACAAAATTGAAGAAGAAAGTATGTTTAGGGGAAGTGAATTGTTCATTTATGAACTCAAATCCCTAAATCAGAAATGAGGATGAAAATAAAATAGAAATTGATTCCCCAAGGGTTGCATAAATGCATTCTAATATACCTCTAAGTCAAAAGAAACACCAATACATCTATGGAAGACATGCTTGGTTCAAAAATAGAAACAAGACTTGTAAAATCAAAATAAAAATATAACAACATTCTTAAGACTATTAAAAGTCAGAAACAACAAGCACAAATCAAAATTGGCAAGGTTCAAGTAGAGAACAAAAATGCACAAGCAAGCAAGGTTCACAAGATGATCAAACTAGAAACCCTAATTTAGCAATGTTGGAAAAAATATCAAATCAAGGTATAAAATCTAAACAAGATTATTTCTAGAATCCTAAGAGAGCATACAACCCTAATCTAATCAAGGTTGAATTGAAAGTCAAGGGAAATTAGCATGTGAACCCTAACTTGAGGCCTAAGCAACCTAAACCACACAATTGATCAAACTAAATAAAAAATTCCAAAAAAATATGATACATTCAAGAAAAATTCAAATCAAAATTCAGACATCAAGATATGAAACTCAAAAGGTCAAAAAAGCCAATTTTGGCATTAAAAATTAATAAAAGTATTGAAAATTAAATCTAGAAAAATTAATATATCAAATAAACCATGAAAAATATTCACAAAAGCAACAATGCTAGAAAAATTAATCCAAGTTCAGATACCGATTATATATCATGCAAAATGACCAAAATAAAATTGGTGAGTTTTTTATACTTGAAAAAGTATTTTAAAATCAATTAAATTGCAAAAATAAGCAATTATTCACATATTTTCTAAAATTAATCAAAAATTAGGAAAATATGAAATAAAATCAGAGATAAAAAATAGACCAATCAAATAGCCTAGAATAATTTTTGTGTAATTTTTGTACGTTGAAAATGATTTTAAAAAAAATAAATGAATATATTACACAAAAATCAATTAATTAATGTCTGATTTTTTTCACCAATCAAATAATTTTAAAAAATTATAAAAAAAAATTCACAGAGTCAGAAATAATATTTTAAACCTATCATAATTTTTTATAAAGTTTTGATCAAGAAAATAAAATAACAAAAGCAATTAAAACAAAAATTATTTAACAAGAACACAATCAATCAGATCGTGCTACCTAATCATCTTCAACCTCTAAAACACGCCCTAACACGCATTTTTGCTCAGATCGACACCCTAACTTCTAGACTTCGTATCTTACTCATTTATCAACCATTTTTCACGATTCAAAGCACAAAATGGAGATCACATGGCAAGGAACAACAAGCAATTCATAGATTTCAAAAAGATCAACCACACATCAAGAAATCAAGCCACGAAAATCATGAAAATTATCCAAACGCAAATTTTCAAAATTGTATATTATGCAACATGCTTCACAAACAAGCAAAGATATATATCAAACCTATTATTTGGCCAGCTATACCCACACATACATGCTTTATTTCAACGAAAGTCAGCTGAAAATGAAGATTCAAGTTTGAAAACTTACCTCTTGAGTTGAGAAATAAACTCAAATGGTGCCTCTAAATAATAAGAAATTCTCTTCTCTTGATTCTTTGAGCTTCAATAAAGTGAAATAAATGGAGAAAGAACCTCTGGAATAAGAGAAAATGAAGCTTCGATAAAAAATAGAGAGAAGTTTAGATCTGAGTTTTGGTGGAAGGGGGCGTCTAGGGTTTGGAAGGATGAGCTTATGAACTTATATAGAGCTCAGAGAGTGAGGGCATTGTGGTCTTTGATGCTCATAAATTCTTTTTGAAGTTATTTGTAAAAATCAGAAAAATAATTTGTGAGTGGAATGCTTGCGTTTTGCTCTTTATTCTTCTCAGTTTGTGTGCGTTTTGATGAGCCAATGATGAGAGGAAATGAGTGAGGTAGGCATGAATGATGAGCTGGATTCAGTACCATCTTGTTCCATATCAGTTCTGGTAGAAACCCACCAAGTCAGCACAGTACCATCTTGTTCCATATCAGTTCTGGTAGCAACCCACCAGTCATCAGCTTCCTCTGCCAACATATAGGTACCATACTTCACTTTCAGCTCTTCAGCGCAACCATTCACTCTGAAGATCCTTTCAATCTCTTTCAGCCATCTCTGAGCACATTCGGGATCATGGGTGCCTTTGAACAACGGAGGATTATTTCTCTGAAAATTCCCCAATTTCCTGTCAGCACCAATACCAGCTCCCTGCTAATTTCCTCCAAGCACACTGATAAGTGCCAAAATGTAGTTGTTTTGTATATATGTTTTGTGGCACTTATCTGTTCTTGTTTGTTAATAATCGTTGAATTACCCCAATTTTTGTTGTAAATACGTTCTATTGTGTTTTGCGTACATAATGTACCGTTTGATAGTTTTGTATCTATTTTTGTAGGTATTTGTTGCATATTTGGAGCATGGAGGAATATAGTGTCGAAGACACGACTCCGAAGACGCATTTTTGGGAAGAAAAACAGCAACTTTCGCGCTTAGTGCGGTTTAGTGGTTTTAAGTAATAAAGTAATAAAGTATGTCGCGCTTAGCGCGGCTATCGCGCTTATCGCGGTCTGCGGGATTTTGTTTATAAATATTTTTCAAAACAGATTTCTAGGTTATGGTTTTGGGGTGGTTTTTGATCCCCATTTCCATCAACCTTCATTTTTGGTAGATTAGCTTAGAAAACAACATTAGGGCTTGCTCATGGATGATTGGAGGTGGATTGCTCTTCGATTGGCTTTGACAACCAGTGTAGATATGTGGTTTATCTCTTCTCCTCTTTGTGTATTTCTCTTTTGTTGGGTTTGTATGTATTTCTACTCATAACTCCTGTATATTTATCGCCCTTGGCGTTATATAAAGTTTCTTTACAAATCTGTGTTGGTAGTTATCTTAGGTTTTTACTTTATGTTAGGGATTTGAGCTTTACTAGAGATAGATTGCTTAGATTCTTACCTAGGATGATTATCTGTTAGTTTCTGAATACTAGAAATGGGTTTAGATCTAACATTCACTATAGAGTATCCGAACTTAATGCCTCTGCGTTGGTGAAGTATGCTAGAGATGGTTATGGAGGTGACACAGTTGACTCTTGTGTTGTTGAGATAGGCCAACCATGGCTATTGAGATGATGTAGGAGGATTCTCAATTTGGGTTAGAAATAACCAAGGTTGTGAGGGGTATGTGATGACACAGACGAGTAACGTAGGCCGAGTATGACATGGGTGGTAAATTTAAGTCTGTGACGGGTAGTTTACATTCGTTCCGGACAAGCTGTCTATCCATTATACTTTTTGTTCATTTACTTTTTGTATTTTATTTTCATTTCTTTTAATCCCAAACTCATTAACGGTAGAATTGTCGAACGACGAATCAATAACCAATCTCTGTGGACACGATACGATATAACCTAACCGGTATATATCACCCGGTAAAAATAATACCAACTCTTTGCTTGCCGCCTTACCGCAGCAACAAAATGGCAGCAAGCACTCCCAAAGCCTCAGCAATAGCAGCATCGTCTCTTTTGTTACCTCTTTCGGCCATTGTTCTGTAACATCACAAAACAATCTCGTTAGAACACAAGTATCGACAGTGTTATCTTGCACTAGTCGCATACAAAAGGGATAATGACACTAAGACACAGGTCACAACGACCGACTATGCTCTAATACCACTATTGTAACACCCTTCTAATATACCCCGCGATTAATAATAAATTCAGAGCTAACATGTAATAAAAGGGCACTACAATTCATTTAAAAGAAAATTCCATTAAAATGTCATGCTTCATACTGAAGAACATAATTAAATTCACAATCCAATAGACATGTTTTACACAGCAGAATCATAATCAAAACAGGAATTAGTTCAATCAATAATTATTCCCAAAATAAATCTAATAAAAGAAAAACAGAGTTTAATGATAACTCTAAACCAATCGCTCCCCAGTGTTACAACTATCAGAGCATGACACTGACATGTGGATAAACTAAATAGCACAGCTCTATAAGCCATCCTCACCAACTCCTGAGCCGTTAACTTTAATCTGAAATCATCAAAGTAAGGGTGAGACTTCATCTTAATTAAAATGCATTATAAGTTTCTCACAACAATAAAATATCTCAAGTATATTAATCCACCCTTTTTAGCATAATCAGATAACTCGAGTTTTCACCATTTAATTCAAAAACAAACATCCATACATGACAAACAAAATTATAACATAGGAAACCATCCTATCATGTTAGAATTCAAACAAATGCAAATGCACGACTCTATGCATGTGGTACCAAAACGTGAACTAAGTCACCAACATCGATTCGTCCATAATCACCCGGACATGAATCCAGCTTCACCACCCATAATCACCAGGGAACGGTTATTGGCAATACTCACTAATTCCTCACAATGGGAATTAGCTACCACCAGAATGTATATGCATGCACATCATAAAGCATGCAACATTCAAATAAGTTCATGATCACATCAAACGTCATAAACCAAAATCAAACCAGACATGATATCCTCATTGATCATGAACACAACAAACAACATAAACATGCATTTTATTCAACAAAAATCCTGATACAATCAATTACCATGGATACACCACTGCATATACACCAAGTATGCCCAAAGTACAAACTACATAATTCAAAATTCGACGCATTTTCAAAATAAAATCAAGCCACAATTATTTTCTTCATTTTATAAAATAGAGCATTAAATTTAAGAAACAACGTCCAAAACGGCGCTCAAAGTGGGCTTACGGTTTGAAAGTTATGAATTTTTAAAGTTTAGTATTTTTCAAAATGGTACAGTCGTAACTGGTTCCTCCCAAGGAGGACCCGGTTCCCACAAACCTCAAAAAAACGCTCTCTGGAAAAATGTATGGGGAACCCGATTCCTCCAGACAGGGAACCGGTTCCTGCTAAAAATCTCATTTTTCAGGGTAAAAATATTACATGAAACCCGGTTCCTGCATTCAAAAATGCCCAATTTCACTGACCAACACACTGGGAACCCGATTCCTCCCACAAGGGAACCGGTTCCTCCCACAAGGGAACCGGTTCCCATGACTCATAGTAGCAGAAAATACCAGTTTTGGCAGCAGCATGTTTCCAATCCAATTCCTATCATTCCCAATCGAATCCATACATCTCAAGGCAGTAGAATCAATCAAACAACAGCAGTAACATGCAACATAATGTATTTCGATCATTCTTAACGATCCTATATCATGCAATTTAGTCAATTTTACACAATTCGACATCAATTGAGATAAATCCTACAAACCTAGATAATCCTAAATTGGGATTCCTAACATGCTATGATCAATCCTATTGAATTCAAAACCGATAAGGCATAGTAATTAATCGAAATCATCCCTTTCCTTAAGGATTCTTCGAATTCTGACACCTTTGGCTTTTCCTCCTTCCTTTTCCTCTTCTCAATTGCACGTAGAATGAAACTTCTCAAATGTGTCTCTTTTCCTCTCTTATTCCTTATTATTCTAAAATAATAAAAATAACAATAATAGGATTTAGAGTCTTTTACTACACACACCCCCACACTGTATTTCTATACCACCGTCCAATTTCACTTACTTAATTAATTCCAACAATCTCAAAAATACAATAATTAAATTTCTAATTAAATAAATAATTAAAAATTCGAATTATTTAATAATTGAAATATTGGGGTGTCACAACTCTCCCCAACTAAAAGAGTTTTCGTCCTCGAAAACATACCTTAGACGAAAAGTTCGGGATAAGAGTCTATCATCTGGTTCTCCAGCTCCCAAGTAACATTACCACCTGCTGGTCCTCCCTAAGCTACTTTCACCAGAGCTATCTCTTTACTTCGCAATTGCTTCAACTTCTGATCCTCAATTCTCGCAGGCAATGCTTCCACAGTCAGATTATCTCGTACTTGTATATTATCTACCTGAATCTCATGAGACGGATCAACAATGTATTTCCTCAACTGAGATACATGGAATACATCATGCAAATTTGCAAGCGATGACGGTAAAACAATTTGATAAGCAACTTTCCCAACTTTCTTCATAATCTGAAACAGACCAATAAAACGCAGAGTTAACTTCTTTGACTTCAAAGCTTGACCAATACCAGTCATCGGAGTAACTCGCATAAACACATGATCTCCTTCACTAAACTCGAGATCCTTCCTCCTCTTATCATGATAAATCTTCTGACGACTTTGAGAAGTTGTCATCTTCTCCTGGAGCATCTTAATCTTTTCTGAAGTCTGTTGGACAATCTCCGGTCCAATCACAACACTTTCTCCATATTCGTACCAACACAACGACGTCCGACACCTGTTACCATACAATGCCTCAAACGGAGCCATACCAATACTCGAATGAAAACTATTGTTGTAGGTAAACTCAATTAATGGTAAGTAACTATCCTAAGCTCCACCTTTCTCCAACACACAAGCTCGCAACAAATCCTCTAACGACTGAATCGTTCTCTCTGTCTGACCATTTGTCTGCGGATGATAAGCAGAACTCAACCTCAACTTAGTACCCAAAGCTTCTTGCAACCCTGTCCAAAATTTAGACGTAAACCTCGGATCTCTATCCAACACAATACTAGAAGCAATATCGTGCAAACTCACGATCTTCTCGACATACAACTGAGCCAACTTCTCCATCGTATAATCCATTCTTATCGGTATAAAATGAGCAGACTTCGTCAACCGATCCACAATAACCCAGATAGAATCAAAATTCTTCGCTGTCCTCGGTAGACCAGACACAAAGTCCATAGAAATGCCATCCCATTTTCAATCCGGAACAAACAACGGTTCCATCAATCCCAATGGTTTCCGATGTTCAATCTTCGACTTCTGACAAATCAGACAAGCATAGACGAACTCAACAATTTCCTTTTTCATTCCAGGCCACCAAAACAAATTTTTCAAATCATGATACATCTTAGTAGCATCGAGATGAATACTCAATCCACTACGATGTCCTTCTTCCAAAATAATCTTCCTAATCTCTGCAATATCCGGAACACAAACTCTATTCCCAAATATCATAACACCATTCTCATCAATTCGGAATTCACCTCCTTGACCTTGGATGATCAATGTCAATTTATCAATTAAACTGACATCAGATTTCTGCCCAATTCGAATTTCATCAAGAATACCACTAGTCAACTTCAACATACCCAATTTAACACTATTAGAATAAGTCTCACATACCAAACTCAAGTCTCTGAATTGCTTAACTAATTCCAATTCACGCACCATCAACATCGACATATGAAAGGACTTCCTACTCAACGCATCTGCAACAATGTTTGCATTACCAGGATGGTAATTCAAACAAAAGTCATCATCTTTTAGAAATTCCAACCACCTTCTTTGTCTCATATTGAGCTCTTTCTGGTCGAAGAGATACTTCAGACTCTTATGATCGCTGAATACCTCAAATCGAGATCCATACAAATAATGCCTCCACAATTTCAAAACAAATACCACAGCTGCCAGTTCTAAGTCATGAGTCGGATAATTCCTTTCATGAATCTTCAATTGTCTCGAAGCATAAGCCACTACCTACTTATCTTGCATAAAAACACCACCTAAACCCATCAGTGAAGCATCACAGTACACAACAAAAGATTCCGCCGGCTTCGGCAAAATCAAAATTGGAGCACTAGTCAACCTCCTCTTTAGCTCTTGGAAACCTTTCTCACACTCAGAATCCCAAACAAACACTTTACCCTTTCTTGTCAACCTAGTCAACGACAAAGCTAACTTCGAAAATCCTTCAACGAAATTTCTATAGTAACCTGCAAGACCAAGAAAACTACGGATTTCAGAAGCATTCTTCGGCGCTTCCCACTGAGATACCGCTTCTACCTTCATAGGATCAACAACAATACCATTCTTGGAAATCACATGACCAAGAAAGCTTACTTCACTCAACCAGAATTCACACTTAGACAACTTCGCATAGAGCTTCTTTTCTTCCAACAATTCCAACACAACTCTAAGATGTTCGACATGCTCTTCATCACTCTTCGAATAGATCAGAATGTCATCAATAAAGATTACCACAAACTTATCAAGATACGGATGAAATATTCTGTTCATATACTCCATGAAAACACCAGGTGCATTAGTAACTCCAAATGGCATAACAGAATACTCATAATGTCTATACCTCGTTCTAAATACAGTTTTCTGAATATCTTCCGTCTTCACACGAATCTGATGATATCCAAACCTCAAATCAATCTTACTGAATACACAAGCCCTAACCAGCTGATCCATCAAATCATTAATCCTCGGCAATAGATACCGATTCTTGATTGTAACTTTGTTCAATTGCCTGTAATCAACACACAGTCTCATTGAACCCTCTTTCTTCTTAACCAACAACACAGGAGCATCCCACAGAGAAACACTAAGACGAATAAACTTCTTCTCCAGTAACTCTTCTAACTGCTTCCTCAATTCAGATAATTCGGATGCCGACATGCGATAAGGCGCCATCGACACCGAACTAGTTCCAGGAATCAAATCTATAGCAAATTCCACTTCTCTCTCAAGTGGAAATTCACTAACATCTTCCGGAAAAACTTCTGGAAATTCATTTACCACTGGTAGTTCATTACTCTTAGCTTTTCCTTTCGCTTCCGCCGAAGAATACAACATAAACACCACCACACCATCATTAACCGCTAAACTCATCTGCTTAACGGACATAGTCACATCTCCAACACTAGCTTCTTCAGGAAAAATAACCGTCTTCTCAAAATAATTGATATGAACCTGGTTGAATTCCAACCAGTTCATTCCAAGGATGATATCAAGTTGTTCTAATGGTAGGCACACTAAATCCATACCGAAACCTCTACCAAAAATCATAATAGGACAATTCCTACAAATGAGTGAAGTAGTCATTGAACCCGACGCATGAGTGTCAATAACCATACTTCCATCCATACTAGATATGTCCAAATTCAACCGTTTAGCACAATCCAAAGCAATAAAAGAATGAGTCGCTTCGGTATCAATAATTACAATCAAAGGTGTGCCATTAATAAAACACGTACCTTTAATCAATTGATCATATGGCATAGTCTCTGACCCAGACAATGCGAATACTTTACCACCAAATTGTTCTTTCTTTGACTTAGTACACTGCGGACGAGTATGGCCTTCCTCTTCACAGTTGTAACAAGTCACCGTTCTCACTCTACAATCATCAACCACATGCCCGATCTTTCCACACTTGAAACACTTCCTATTATTACTCTTGCAGTCTTGAATACGATGCCCCATCTCACCGCACTTGTAGCACTTAATGGAAGCACTAGAATCTCCCCCACTAGGCCTTTTCCATCCTCTAAAACTCTGGTTATTCCTGTTATAAGGTTTTCCACGCTCCATCTATTTCTTTCCTTTTCTATCAACAAACCCACGAGAATTAAACTTAGTATTAGCAAGATCCTCTTTCAGAATCCTACTACAATCCACCAAATCAGAAAACCTGTGAATACGCTAATATCTGATACCCTACTTAATCTCATCACGAAGATTATTCTCAAACTTAATACATTTAGAAAATTCTCCCTCTTCATCATTGTTGAAGTGAGCATAGTACTTAGTTAATTCAGTAAATTTGGAAGCATACTCACTTACAGTCTTCTTGCCTTGCTTGAGCTCCAGAAACTCTATCTCTTTCTTTTCCCAAATATCTTCAGGAAAATACCTCCTCAGAAAAGAACTTCTAAACACAGCCCAAGTCAGCACAGTACCATCTTGTTCCATATCAGTTCTGGTAGCAACCCACCAGTCATCAACTTCGTCTGCCAGCATATAGGTACCATACCTCACTTTCAGCTCTTCAACACAATCAATCACTCTAAAGATCCTTTCAATCTCTTTCAACCATCTCTGAGCACCTTCGGGATCATACGTGCCTTTGAACAACGGAGGATTGTTCCTCTGAAAATTCCCCAATTTCCTGTCGGCACCAATACCAGCTCCCGGCTGATTTCCTCGAAGCACACCAACAAGCATTCCCAAAGCCTCGGCAATAGCAGCATCGTCTCTTTCGTTACCTCTTCCGGCCATTGTTCTGTAACATTACAAAACAATCTCGTTAGAACACAAGTATCGACAGTGTTACCTTGCACTAGTCGCATACAAAAGGGATAACGAAACTAAGACACTGGTCACAACGACCGACTATGCTCTGATACCACTATTGTAACACCCTTCTAAAATACCCCGCAGTTAATAATAAATTCAGAGCTAACATGTAATAAAAGGGCACTACAATTCATTTAAAAGAAAATTCCATTAAAATGTCATGCTTCATACTGAATAACATAATTAAATTCACAATCCAATAGACATGTTTTACACAACGGAATCATAATCAAAACCAAAATAAGTTCAATCAATAATTATTCCCAAAATAAATCTAATAAAAGAAAAATAGATTTTAATGATAACTCTAAACCAATCGTTCCCCAGTGTTACAACCACCAGAGCATGACACTGAAACGCGGATAAACTAAATAGCACAGCTCTATAATCCATCCTCACCAACTCCTAAGCCGCTAACTTTAATCTGAAATCATCAAAGTAAGGGTGAGACTTCATCATAATTAAAATGCATTATAAGTTTCTCACAACAATAAAATATCTCATTTATATTAATCCACCCTTTTTAGCATAATCAGATAAGTCGAGTTTTCACCAATTAATTCAAAAACATACATCCATACATGACAAACAAATTATAACACAGGAAACCATCCTATCATGTTATAATTTAAACAAATGCAAATGCATGACTCTATGCATGTGGTACCAAAACGTGAACTAAGTCACCAACATCGATTCGTCCATAATCACCCGGACATGAATCCAGCCTCATCACCCATAATCACCCGGACATGAATCCAGCCTCATCACCCATAATCACCCGGGAATGGTTATTGGCAATACTCACTAATTCCACACAATGAGAATTAGCTACCACCAGAATGTATATCTTCATTGATCATGCACACAAAAAACAACATAAACATGCATTTTATTCCACAAAAATCCTGATACAATCAATTACCACAGATACACCATTGCAAATACACCAAGTATGCCTAAAGTACAAACTGCATAATTCGAAATTTGACGCATTTTCAAAATAAAATCAAGCCACAGTTATTTTCTTCATTTTATAAAATAGAGCATTAAATTTAAGAAACAACGTCCAAAACGGCGCTCAAAACGGACTTACGGTTTGAAATTTATGAATTTTTAAAGTTTAGTATTTTTCAAAATGGTACAGTGGTAATCGGTTCCTCCCAGGGAGAACCCGGTTCCCACAAACCTCAAAAACACGCTCTTTGGAAAAATGTATGGGGAATCTGGTTCCTCCAGACAAGGAACCGGTTCCTGCTAAAAATATCATTTTTTAGTGTAAAAATATTACTTGGAGCCCGGTTCCTGCCCATGAGTAACCGGTTCCTGCGTTCAAAAATGCCCAATTTCACTGACCAACACACTAGGAACCCGGTTCCTCCCACAAGGGAACCGGTTCCCACGACTCACAGTAGCAGAAAATACCAGTTTTGATAGCAGCATGTTTCCAATCCAATTCCTATCATTTCCAATTGAATCCGTACATCCCAAGGCAGTAGAATCAATCAAACAACAGCAGTAACATGCAATATAATGTATTCTGATCATTCCTAACGATCCTATATCATGCAATTTAGTCAATTCTACACAATTCGGCATCAATTGGGATAAATCCTACAAACCTAGATAATCCTAAATTGGGATTCCTAACATGTTATGATCAATCCTATTGAATTCAAAACCGATAAGGCATAATAATTAATCGAAATCACCCCTTACCTTAAGGATTCTTCGAATTCTGACACCTTTGACTTTTCCTCCTTCCTTTTCCTCTTCTCAATTGCACGTAGAATGAAACTTCCCAAATGTGTCTCTTTTCCTCTCTTATTCCTTATTATTCTAAAATAATAAAAATAACAATAATAGAATTTAGAGTCTTTTACTACACACACCCCCACACTGTATTTCTACACCACCGTGCAATTTCACTTACTTAATTAATTCCAACAATCCCAAAAATACAATAATTAAATTTCTATTAGATAATTAATTAAAATTTTGAATTATTTAATAATTGAAATGTTGGGGTGTCACATTGTCACTTAACTTTGAGCTCGGGCCAAATAAAATTGGCTCGTGCATTTTTCTTGCAACTTAGTCCATGGATGAAGCTCTCAATGATCTCCAAACCGAGCTTTAAACCATGGTAAATGATGAAGTATTGGGTGAGATATCATCTTTCAAAGTTTAAGAAAAAAAAGCCATGACAAGGAAAGGTCCGCGCGCGTAGGATTGTGCATGGTGATCAGGTTTTGACACGAATTTGCGATGATCATAATTTGCTTGATAATTGGCCATTTGAGGTGATTCAAAGCTTGTCGGAAAGCTCTTTATGTCAACTTCAAAATGCACGAAGCACGTTTTTAAAATTGAACTTAAATCAAAAGATATAGGTGCTCACATTTTGCACGCCACCCGTTTGGTAAAAATACACATGTGGAAGGCAAGAAGACAAGCTTGTTGGGCATTTTGCATGTCTTGTGCACAAAACTTCAAACTCAAATATCTTTCAAATGGTGTATTTTTGATAAATTTTACACATTGACAAACTTGTAGAATTTTTCTCAAGATTTCCAAAAATGTATGCTATGCAACCATTGGATAAAAATTGAGAAATTTATGACATGTCAAAGTTCTATAGGGTGAACACTTGGAAAATTTTCAAAGTTTAAATAACTTCAAGAACAAGTTAACCGTAATTTCTTCAATTCTCTTGATTCAATGGTGAATTTGGTAATGAAATAAGAAAAGAGGATAATTGAATTGATGGTTGACCAAAAGTCCACTTGGTCAACTTCTAACTTTGACTGATTTTGACCAAAATGACCATCTTACCCCTCGTGATCAATTGACTTGCTTCCAATCAAAATTGAACCTCAACCTTTCAACCATGGATGCTAAAAAACATATAGAAACACGTGAAATCAAGTTTGAGTGAAAATCTGAAGAAATTCTGATTATATCCAAAACCCTAATTTTGCACCTTGTATTAGGAGATGGCCAATCAAGCTTCAAAACCTCAAATATTCTAAATGCACTAAGAAATTATTTGAACCATGATAGCACAAATGATAGTAGGAATATGATGCTTCAAAGAATTGACATAGCCCAACTTCAAATTTCACAATGAGCCAAAACCCTAATTTCATTAGATGAATGACACAGATGAATTCCTCTCCAATTCTCTGCAAAACTTCAACTCTTGGGAGATCAATGAGACAAATGAAATGCTTTGAGCCATAATATATTATTGTGACTTGAAGGATCCAAATACATGAGAACTCGAGACTCCCTTAGAACAAAATATTCACACAATAAACCTCCATGGCTTGTAGAGGACTTGAGAACCAAAGGACTTTGATCCTATCACAATGTGTGAATGTAAATGCAACATGATGTTTATGATAAAACATAAGTCTAAAATTTTGGGGTGCAAAAATTACCATAGGTAACTCTTCACTAATCCCCCATCATAAGAATTAGCTACTCCCACTCAATCTCCACCATATGATTGAGATTCACCAAAAGCGAACCACCTACCAAACACCATAATGCATGATTCATCAATGACATGCAATAACAACAAATATGTACAATGATACTCACCTTAATCAATGTACTATACCGACACCAAACACAAAAAAAATGTTACATGCATTCAACATTAGCATTATAGTAACACATCACATGGTAGAATACAACCCATACACCGATATCACACTACAACACATCATACAACACCATCACACATCATTTAAATAATTTCATAAACTAAAACTATTTTTAAATGAAAGAACATTGTATTATCTTACTAACGCTTCAAACGATACCTCAATCAGACACCCGAAACTCAGATTATGAATTTATCCATTTTTCAATAAACATAAGTGGTAACTGGTTTCACCAAAACTGGTAATCGGTTACACCAAGTTCAGAACAACGGATACATGATTTTTCCAGTGGTAACCGGTTACACCTCCACAAAATACCAGTATTACCAAAATAAGACTCTGTATTTGGTTAGACCAAACTAGTAACCGGTTAGACTCATATAAATTTGTTTTCCATAAAAATATTTCAAGTGTAACCAGTTACGCCAAAGCGCGTAATCGGTTATGCCAAAGAGCGTAACTGATTATGCCAAAGCCCGTAACCAGTTACCACTAAACCAATAGCAGTTTCTGCATAAATTTTTGTTACGAAAATCAATTTCAAACCAGTTCCAAAACCCCATTTTTTTAATGGAAAATCATGTACCCAAATTCTACACTTTGATTTCCAATAACGTGCAACATTCACAACATTCAACAAACACCAAATCACTCAATTATATCACAAACACCCAATTCAAACAACATACAACACAATTAACATCATTATGCATCAAATTACTCAGAACATAGATAAGAGAAAAACAATCATAGATAATCCAAAACACCCACCCACATGTTATCATGCAATCCCTTACATAAGAGGAAATTCCTCCCTTACCTTAGATTGATGAAACTCAAGCTTCTCTAATGAAATCCTTCTTCTCCTATTCTCTAGCTCTCTTCCTCTTCTATTATATTCTCTTCTCTGTTTTCACATTCTGTCACTTTCCACTTCTCTATTCCTTTCTTATCTTATTACAATATTATTATTATAATTTATCTCAACTAATTAAAATAAATGTTATCCCAACTAAATACTTATTTAATTAAATTGCTACTAATATTATTTAAATAATTTAAAAAATTATAATTACTAATAAAATTAGTTATACCTTTACCAACTCCAATTCTCTACGTTTTTGCTCAAACACCCCAAACACCTTAAATTCTATATTTCCAAGGAAAAAAATATCTTGTACTTATGGGTCTACCACCCATATGCTAGATGATATGTAAGTAACTTATATCATCACAACTAGGAATGTTTACAATATTTACAAGTTTAACTTCTAAATAAGTCATTGCTTAAAGAAAGAGCATGAAGTGACTATAGCAAACGAGAGAGAGAGAGAGAGAGAGAGAGAGAGAGAGAGAGAGAGAGAGAGAGAGAGAGAGAGATGGTACATGAAGAAAATTGAAGATGTAAAGGAAATACATATAGGCAGAGTAACCTTTCATCGGAGTTTAAGGAGGGGTGATCGGGTTTGGCAAAGAAAGAAAAAATTAGTTTGACCTGAAGGTGAAACGTAACATGAGAAGAGAAACTACCTTTATATAACGGAATGAGTAAGATGAATCAAAGGTCTAGAACAAGCGAAGATAGGATGAAGAAAATTAGTTGACAAAATTCACTTGGGATCACAACAACACTCGAGTACACTTGAGCACCCTAAACTGGAGTGTCACCCTTACCTTAGGAGTCTAGGGCAACATGACAAAATATCCCTATGAAACGTTTTTGTGACAAGCCTATAATGTATGTGTTTCAAGGTTATTTGTTCCTTGTCTCTAAGCCTTTCAACTTCTGCGAGATAGAAATCCATCAAGCAGACCATGATCGAGTGGGACAATGACTCGACACTCTGAAAAATCTCTCCATTCCTACACAATGATGGACTTTAGGGGGTAGGGGGTAGGTTGTTTTGATTAGACCACATGCCCATGGGAAAT
Source organism: Vicia sativa (assembly GCA_021764765.1). Classification (NCBI taxonomy): domain Eukaryota; kingdom Viridiplantae; phylum Streptophyta; class Magnoliopsida; order Fabales; family Fabaceae; genus Vicia; species Vicia sativa. Next base: position 121,107,512 of record CM038795.1, on the reverse strand, counting down.
GCAACCCAACCATAATAAGACCCAATCGGAGAATTTACGCTCCAAGACATTCTAGACATAGAGCTCTCACGGCTCCTCGATGAGGCACTAGATCACACAGGGATGATTCTTACAGCCCACACTATATAAAGTGTACCATAGTTCATTTTAAATATTCTCTCATTCACGCACTCAAACTACTTTCTCAGTAATTTATCAACACTAACTTGAGTGTTGAAGTGTTATCTTTCTAAATTCACTTCCACTTTAGTGCACAGAAAACTCAATCCAGTGCACAAAAACTCAAACTCATTTCATCTCCACATAATTCTTGATTCATGTCCTGAAAAAACTTATGCGCAATGCAACAACTATACTATATCACTTATGCATTATAGAACACTAGCTAGGTTACTCTAATCCTAATTCAAAAAATTTGCACAGTAGTAATTTGTAAAGATAGTAATGATATGATGTATAATGATTAAGGTTGAGTGAGACTGGAAACATAATGCAAGTTAATGGTTGGTGAGATTAAGAAGCAGTGATTGATGTCTGTGATATTGTGGTGTTCTTGGTAGCTACCACAAAACTATGTCCAGAAATATAAGCAATAAACCCGGCATAATCACTTCTTAGTAGCTCAGTGTTTCTGAATTCTGACACACACTAAGCCCCTCTCTTTTTCATTACTCCAAATCTTTTCTTTTTTTGCCTTTATTTTCAATAACATTGTACAAGTACTAATGTAATGTAACTAAACACAAACATAGAAAAACCGCCCCCCCAACAAGATGCGACGTTTCATGGTTCCACCTTAGTCCTCATGTCTACTTGAATTTTCCTTTTCATTCTCTTATTTACTTTCTTTCCTTTTCTAATCAAATACAAATTCACTTTTTGTTTTGTTTTACATAATAATAATAATAATAATAATAATAATAATATATATATATATATATATATATATATATATATATATATATATATATATATATATATATATATATATATATATATATATATATATATATATATATATATATATTAGGATTTAGGGGTGTTGTTTTATGATTTGATCGATTTTGAAAAGAAAATTTATCGTATTTAAATATTAAATTTTGGTGGTTTGTTTTGATTTTCAGAATAATTAAAATTTAATTCGATTGAATTTTATAAGATTTAATTTGTGGCCATTTTTGAAAATCTAAAATATTATAACTTTTTCTACTAATGCTAATATTATTAGATTTTGACATCAATAATTAGAGAGACATTAAATGAGAGTATTGTTAAGTTAGTGAATAGTTATGTAATATTAAAACTAGAGCTTAAGTTAAATCATCTAATATAAATTGACTTATAAAGTGTTAGTGTCGGTATAAAGTCTTTCTAAAATCTATCTCTAAAAAATGTAGAATTTGAAATTTCTTCAATATACAATAACATCTTATAGTAAAAGTCAGTTGATAGTTATATTATATTAAAATTAAAGTTAAATTTAAATCATATATAAATTCACTTGTAAAGTGATAATATCATTACTTGAATTTATGGCGCTCCATTTATTCATTGTTAGAGGTGTTCACGGATAATTTGAACGGTTTTAAAATAAAAAGTTATTCGATCGCAAGACAAAAAAATACGGTTCAATTTAGTTTGGTGTCTTTTAAAAATAAAACCAAATCAAACTAATGTAATTTTGATTGATTTAGTTTTTTACAAAAAAAAAATATTGAACTATACATACATATAAAAAAAGAAAATATAATTTTATGTTTAACCGTTTATACATTACCATGAAAAAATTGTAATTGTTAAAATAAATTTATAATTTGATGCATAAAATTGCGTATTATAATTTTATCTAAATCTAAAGAATGATTTACATAAAAATTATATTTTTAAATAAATATTATATAAAGAATACGATAAAATATATTTTGTGAAAATAATATTTATAAATGAATAATATTTTGTTTTTTATAATTTATAAATTTAATGAATATAAAAAAATATGAAAAAATTTATAATACACTGACGGTGTAAAAAAGTTTTATATTGTCAATCAATCATGACTATGAATTAGAACAAATCATACAGTATTTCTTATAAAATTTATATGGTACGACAGAATATTATGTTTCTATTCGATGAGAGTATAAAAATATTTTTACTAATTGTACATCTCTTTTAAACTCATAAAATATACACATAATATATGTTGATTTCTTTAAAAAATTGAAGAAAAAAAAAGTATTGGTTAGGAAAATTTTCTAACAATATACATACAAACTGTAAATCAAATTAAATCATGCAGTTCCATTAAAAAATGACTCAAACACATCTGAATCAAATACGATTTTTTATAATTTTAATTTGTTTTGGGTACAATTTTGTAGTTTTCTATTAGATGAATTTAGTTTTAAACACTTCTAGTGAAATTTCTGTTATTTAATTTAGTCCTGTGGTGCTTTTTGACCTTTGTGTCTAACCAAACTAGACATGAGTATTTAGTTTGAAGTGAACCAAAAGTTGAAAAGGAAAGTGATATGGGTCTTGTTTTTCAAAAGTATGTTTGGCTTCTGAATCTAACTTTGGAGCGTAATTACAGATAAGAGTGGTCCATGAACGTGATGTGAAATGGAGTTTCATGTGAATTAATGATAGAATGTGTAGTTAAGGTTACAGTTCAACCTTTTCTCTTGTCTACATTTTTACTTCATCCACCAAAAAAAACAATTAACCTTTTATTGTGTTCCTTTATATTCACATAATCATATGGATCCGCTTGTATTTCAAAGAGTTTAAAAACCATATTCATATTAGTTTTTGGTAGATAAGAAACAAAAATATAAATATTATGCTAAAAGTCACCATTATTTGTGTAGGAAATTTTTAGTATAATTTATATGTGGAGCATATCATATTTTACTTTTATAATATAAACCAATTTAATTCAAAAATAGTTTTTGATAGATAAGAAACAAAAACATAAATATTATGGTAAAAGTCACCATTATTTATGTAGGACAACTTTAGTATGATTTATATGTCGAACATATCATATTTTACTTTTATGATATAAACCAATTTAATTCGAAAGTAGTTTTTGGTAGATAAGAAACAAAAATATAAATATATTTTGTATAGGAAAATTTTAGTATAATTTATATGTCGAACATATCATATTTTACTTTTATGATATAAATCAATTTAATTCGAAAGTAGATTTTGGTAGATAAGAAACAAAAATATAAATATTATGGTAAAAGTCACCATTATTTGTGTAGGAGAATTTTATTATAATTTATATGTCAAACATATCATATTTTATTGGTAAATTTTTTACTATTCCATGAAAAATTAGAGGTAATTTGTCCCTTATGACTTATATAAATGAAATTTTGTGACATAAAATAGATTTTTAAAATCACATACTAATTTAAATCCCTAAAGAATTAAAATTAAATCAAGAAAAAACTATATGACTTTATTTTTTAGTAGTAAGATGTTGGTATGTCAAATATGAGTAATGATTCTCATATTAGAAGGAAAAAAAATATTGAACAATTTTAAAGTGGAAAGAGACATAGATTCAATGTCTTAAGGTTTTAGATTAATATGTTATTTTAAAAATGTTATATCACAAAATTCGTTGATATAAGCCATTAGGGGTAAATTACCCCCAGTTTTTTAAGGGGTAGCCTAGGCCTCACCTATTTTATTTTTATGATATAAGCCAATTTAATTCGAAAGTGGGTGGATGTGTTCCTTTTGGGAATATCATTTCTTCTCTAGTGGTATTCTTCTAGACTCCTTAGAAAAATCTTAAATATTTTTATAAACTCGCGAGTGCACTTGCGAACGCATTACCAACGTGATTTTTAGATTTATTTCGTAAGTGTTTGTGAATTTACCTATCAGCAGAATTCACAAGTGCACTTGCAAAGTTTGTCATGTGTTGTTTTTTTAAGAAATTAAGGTTAATTCGTAAGTGCACTTGCGAATTCAACATATACAAATCCATTATTTACACCATTAATTATAGATTTTTAGATTTTGGGACATGGAAAAAACAAATAATTATAAAACTAAATATAGATAATATGTTATATATGTATTGAAACGTATAGAAATTAGCGGCGACAATTTTTCCCTTGAAAACTAATAGACATATAGACATATCATCCATATATAGTTTTACAATTATTTATTTTTTCCATGTCCCAAAATCTAAAAATATACAATTAATGGTGCAAATAATGGACATGTTTCTGTAGTTACAATGATGAGGTAGACTAGACCAATAAATTAATGTTATTCAAGATAAACTATAAGAGAAGATATCAATGCCATGAAGAAATTAGGTCATTGAACAACATTCTATTTGTTAAAGAGCCTGAGATGAATTATGAGACATATGCAATTCGGGAAAAAATGATTTATATGACACTACAAAAAAACATCATTTTAGCGTCGGCCAAAAGCCCTAAAAGCAACAAAATTGACGCTAATAGGTGTTAGCGTTGACCTAGCATAGCAGTTGGGGCGACCTTTCCAAGGCTCGAAGTTAACAACGTGAAGTCGACGCTAATATAATGTCGGCTATAGTTAACGCTAAGGGGACACTACCCATGATCCAAAGGTCTACGCGAATACAAATATAGCGTCAACTTTTACTGACTTTAATGTATGACATGTGGCTGTATGTGATTGGGTTTACCCTTAACACATAAAATATCAGAGTTGCTGGTAGTGTAAGCTTTTTGGTGCGCCTCATATTTGCTTATGATTGTATAATGCTCAGAACAATAGCCTTCCAAAATTTAGTGTCGGTTTTAGCTGACGCTATACCCTACCATGTTATTAATAGTGTCCCTTTAAAATAGCCAACGTTAATTTATTTTGGTCCTATTTCCTGAAACATGTGTTTATTTACTCCTATAAGTTATAAAAATATGATAGAATCATTTTACAACACATATATTATTTTTGTCAAACTAGTAACCATTAGTAAACATAATTTAACTATTTTAAAATAAAATCAAAATAATTTTCAAGTGCACCAATAAATTACAAAATATGATACAATACTCATAAATCTTCATATAGTGACACAATATTGATAAATCTTCATAGTGATACAATATTGATAACACAATCCTATAATCAAACAAGTTTACTTATACATGCCAAGATGTACCAAAATAAGTATATGTATAAGTCAAACTCGACATAAGACAATCTAGACATAAATCAACTCTACTTATCATAATCATGATTTTCATCAACATCAACATCATCTTGCTCATCCTCTTCATCCTCCTACAACATTTAAAAAACAATGTAAAAGTTAGCATCAATTATTTGGTGGAATAATATCACTTGTTACAAGAATTGAGTGACAAATAAAACTAGACTCCAAATATATTTGAACAACCAATTAATAAAACCTTAATAGGGAAATTCTCAAGATGCATAATATAGAACCTACCAAACACAATTTGATTTCAATTTAACACAACCCAGGCAACAGGAAATTTCTAGATCATTTCAGTACTAAACAAAAGCCATGATTAACACACCAAAACCAGACCAGTTCAGTTGAATATGCATCAGTTCATATGTCGACAATTCATGAATGGCCACACACACTTGCAAAAGGAAATTATGCACTAATAAATTCCAAAACAACAAAACTAGTTAGCATACATCTAAAACAATTCCAAGCATATCAGTGCAATTTAAACAAAAGAACAAAAGTCTCATAACAGATCATGTGTCATAATTCAAGTGCATAAAAAAAGGCTCTAATCAAACTTTTGAACAATGGAAGATTATCACTCACAATCAATGAAAGATTATTAATCACAAATAGCCGAATCAAAACAAAGAATTGAAAAGATAAATAGAGGGAGAGAACTAAAAACGATTCGAACTGTTTCCCTTCAAACATGAAGAAACCTGGAAGCAATGAGAAACAGTAAAAATTAGGGCCTTGAAAAGAAATATGATAAACCGATTTTGAGAAACTATTTCAACTTGAAAATAAAGGAAGCAAGATTTCAATAAGATTTTGACAAGTGATTTTCAGTCTGCGACGATGAGGCGGTGCGTGAATGATTATGAGAAGCTGAAGCCTGAAACATTTTTTTCATTTTGTTTTTACTTAATTCTTTCTTTTTTCTTTTGTTTAATTTTATTTATAACTTTATTTAATATTATTTTACTAAATATATTTTAATTCATTTTTTAAATTATTTTATTAAATTTTATTATATATAATTTTCATTTGGTTTTGTGAATTAGATTTTAATTCAATTTTATTTTAGTTTTATTAATTATGTTAAATTATTATTTTTTTATTAATTTATAATATTTTTTATTTTATAAATTTGAATTTACTATAGTTTTGATTTTATTAATTTCTAAATTTTATTTTATGCTTGCATAGGTCAAGAGTGGTTAGGAAAACCTCTAAGCGACACCACCAAGCAAAGACCCGCTTTTATGAGATCTACAGGAGTTGTATGTGATGATGATAAGATGGGCACGCGGAATGGGTTCACAATTAACCCCTGCACAGTTCTAGTCCGTGTCAGTTCAGCACATGCGAATCGTGTTGCTTCCTTTAATGAGTCAATAATAAAAGTGGAAAGAGTTCTCTATTCTAACTCTCCACACCTTCTCTTGGGGTTTGCATTTATTGCTGATACCTGCACTCATTTGCTCTTCACACTTGATAGCTCATATCATGTGGTGATACCTTTCACGGGAATCGAATGGTCAGCTCTTAGTTGACTCCGGTATAGTCGTTACCGTCGTAGGCTATGGGACTTCCTTCTTTTCCTGCGCATGTGTGATCATTTGTCTGTGCATTGCATTGTTTGTGTGCTTCTGCCAAATCACTTGCTTGCTTCAACCCTTTGCATCCCTTAGTTCTACCACCAAGACGGATATTAGGATAGCTTCCCCTTAGGAATGCTCAGTCCTTTGCAAGTCAAGATAGGTAGAGATTCCCTTACATCCCCAACTTTAGGTCCAATCTTGCATGATAACATTAGGGTAGAACTAGTTAGTCTCCCTTTGCATGTTGTCTTTCTTTTTGCATCCTTGCATGTAAAACTAAAACTTGTTTTCTTTTCTTTCAAAAATTCAAAACACTTAATAATGGTTCAGAATTCTTTTCAAAGGTAAAAGCAACCAACCTCACTGCAAACCTTTTTCACCTACGAGCGCTTTTTTTGTGTTTAAAACCTTTTCAAAAAGGGCATTCCTTTTCAAGTCCAAACAATTTTCTAAGTGTGCGAGCGGCCAAGTATAAGACTTCTTATAGCTGCAACTTCAAGCACGAGTTGCAATTGTAAGGACGCGGAATCGAACTTCCCATAAAAACAATTGCAATCCACCAAAACATGTGAGCCAAACTACGACGCTCTGACTTTGCCATTGAACGAGGGAATACGTAGGCATCTTGTCAAGGGGCTCGATCGAGAAAAACTTTGTAAATACTTCATTCTTTTCCCCGTATTTTCTTTATTTTCTTTCTTTCACGTTCATTGTAGCGATTAAGCGATAGATAAATATAACACACCCATTAGATAGAAAATAGAAGTGGGTACCGTAGAGTACTATGGGCGTGTGGGGTGCTAATACTTTCCCCTCGCGTAACAGACTCCCTTACCCGATCTCTTGGTCGTAAGACCATGATTTCTCCCCCTCAGGTTTACTTGATGTTTTCATTTCCTCTCGTGGGATAAAAAACGTTCGATGGCAACTTTATTAATATAGTTATCCGATGATGTTCAGTCGGTTGTTTCAGCTGGCGGCTTCACTGGGGACAGTCGACCTATTACTGGTCCGTCCAGAAGTCGATCCTAGCTTCCTTTTTCTTTTCTATTAGGTGTTTATTTATTTAATTTATTTATCGCATCATCCTTTGTATGTTTGCATTGCATCCTATGTGACATTTTATCGCTTCCATACATTGGCTGTTGTTGTGTTGTGATTTGTATCTGGATTGGGTGGGTGATACAAGAGGTAAAAGGCCCCATACCCCGGCCAGAGAGACATATAGCAACAAATAGGACTAGAGTGGAACGTGAAGGCTATGGATGTAGATCTAGTAGTGCGGTCATGTCATCCATGCTCAGGGGAGGTTACAAACAGGGTGCTATCGTTATCACGTAGGTTTTACGATGGTAGTATTCCTGGGCGGACCATATCCTAGAGTTACCTTGACCTTACCCATACCTTAGTATTACCCGTGAGCGAGGAAGGATCATCATGATTATTACATGTACTGATGGTGATTGTTGGTGACTTGATACTGATGGTGACTTGGTATTTTTTGATGGTGACTATATTTCTTATCCAGTGGTATTTTCTAGTCGTTGCTCTGTCTGTGATCTTTGTTTTCTTTGACTAGATCAGAAATAGCACAACAGAAAGAACAATGTCATGGAAGTCGTAAATCCATGATCAATGCATAATGTACCTGCATCATACCATGTTTATTTTCCTAAAAGAAATGTAAGAAAAAAATGTTATTTATCTAACCCGACATGCATATCATTTCTAGGATTTTATGTGATCGTTATCAACATCATGGTGGATAGTGACAATCAGACCAACATCGAGATTCTCAAGAAGTATTCAGTGTATTCTTTCTGCTTATTTGACATTTCTGGAGTGAGAGTCAGTGGCGCTCTTGTGGACGGACCAATTGAGAAGAATTTCAGAGATATTTATGGGAACATATTGTCTTTCCTGATAGGGGATTACGAGTTCTTTGCCATGCAATCTCTACTTCAGTTTTATGATCGTGAGCTCAAATGCTTCACTTTTCAAGATTATCAGTTAGCGCCTACTCTTGAAGAGTACTTTTTCCTCTTGGGTCTCAATATCACGAGCATTATGCCTTTTGTCTGAGTGTCTGATACTCCCAATTTCAAAGCCATCGCTAAAGCGCTTTGCGTATTAGCGATGTGAGAGATAATTGGATTCCTACAGATCGCATGTGTTGACTTCCGTTGAGTTTCCTTTTGTCTAAATCCGATGAGTTTGCTAAAGATGGTAATTGGTTGAGCTTTAATGTTATTTTAGCCGCCATGACCTATGGCACGATGATCTTTCCTATTGTTGAAAATTTCGTGGATCTCGCTGCCATATCCGTATTCATGAACAACAACCTGGTTCCCACTATCTTGGCCGACACATATTTTTCTATACACTCTTGTCATGGAAATAAGGGGTGTGTCATCTGTTGTATACCTTTGCTTTATCGATGTTTCAATATGTACTTGCCAAAGAAGGGTGTATTTGTTAATCGCGTCAAGTCCATGAAATGGTCCAGCCGAATTGTTGCACTCACATCCTATGATATAGTGTGGAACATGATGTCAAGCAGAGACGAGATCATTGTCAGTTGAGGAGAGTTTCCAAATATGCCCTTGATGGGAACTAAAGGATGTATGAGCTATAATCCTATGTTGGCTCATCGTCAGTTGGGATATCCTTTGACAAAAGCTCCTTCTTCACGACAGGTGACAGAAAGTGTTTTCTTTGCAAAAGGAGAGGATCCGGTTATGCTAGACAGAATTGTTTTCGCATGGCGCTTACTTCATACAAGGGGTAAGGTTTTCTTTAGCGAAAAGGGAAACTACACACTTGATCCTTATGTGGGATGGTTGAAAGATCGAGTCTCAAAGGTTTTGTTACCCTTTAAAAGGGAAGCACCATTGTATCCTCAGCCTGATGATATAATCAAAGATTCTGTACTAGATGTCGTCTCTTCTTCTTCATCAAATGTTACTTATATACCAAGTTTTGTGCATGTTAAGCTCTACAAGCAGCTCCAATCGGAGAATTCAGGTTTGAAGGCACAACTGCAAGCTCAAGCCATGGATCTAGCATTTTCCCTACAAGGCAAGAAAAAGTTATCCGTTGAGATTGAGCAAAAGGACCAAGTTTTGAGTGTCTATGGCTTAATTGAAACGACCAAGAGGGCTATAAACAGAAGTTCCTCCTCTTTCTACCAGTTTTCCAAGGAGCTTGAGAAGACCAAAGAAATATTGGAGAACTTGCAAGTGGCTAATGGGAAACTAAAAGCAAAGCATGGCGAAGAGACCCGAGTCTTGAAGAAGCAACTCTGCAAGAAAGAGTCTGATGCCAAAAAGTTGCTCAAGCAAAAGAAAGAACTTGAAGCCAAAGTCCAAAGTCGACAAAAGCAAATGGTTATCCTTTCCAAAGAGGTTGAAGAATTGAAGACTCGGTTGTAAACATCTAGAGATGAAGGATATGCAGTGCATGCTATGCTCAGAGGTCGAGATATTCATATGTCAAGGTTGATGGCTGAGATCCAGGAGCTTAAAGCACAATTGGCTTCTTATCAAATTGATGCAAGCATTATCTGATGTCATTTGTATTTGATTTGTTACGGATCACCTCTAGGATTGTTGGACGGGATTCATCTGATATTATGTTTGTATTAATACTCGTTGATTGTGGTTTCTCGTACAATTTTTACTTTGTATATGCAATGAGCAGTTGATTCTCCATCTGATTGTGTGATTGATGATTATTTTTGTTATTTATCCTATCAATATTTTATGCTTGGTAAGAAATTGCTGGAATATCTTGGAAATGATCATTTCATGCATCACGCATTACATTCATTCAAGTGTATATCGTGCATAACAGGTTCTGATCAGAATTCTTATCATTGGCTTCTACTTTTATTTTGCAGAAAATTGCAAATTCAACTTCCACTGTCACTCAACTCGAAGCAAGGAACACCGTCAAATGGAGAAAATCAAGGTAGATATGGCAGCAATAAAGGCGCAGGTGGAGGCGTAGATGGCTCAGTTTATGGAAGTGATCACTACCATGAACCGAGGCCAGAAAAAATTGAGAGCTTTAGTGGAAATACCTCGTCTAGAGTTTGAGCGTCATGATAACTCATTTGATGATTTCTCCGCGGGGCAGTCACGTGTAGTCAGTGCTCAGAACAATGACGATTTGGTTGTTAACGATCACCTTCATGATCAAGGTCTGCATTTGAACAACGGTCGGTTCCCACCACCTCTACCTTCACCTCTAGGACCATATTTCTACGGTGATGAGATGCAGGGGCATCAAGGCAGAGGTTGCCCTCAGTCTTAGGGTTATAATTTTGTTCGGAACGGAGAAGTATACTCTGTTAATGGCAGTGAGGCCGGCTTCCCCGCTGAGGACCAGAAATATCGTCTACTTGAAGAGAGACTAAGGGTTGTTAAGGGACAAAGATATCTAGCTTGGATCTTTCTGCTTGGGATCGGCGCCTAGGGTTAGGCTCTCTCCGAAATTCAAAGTTTTGACTTTTGATAAGTAAAACGGAGCAACTTGCCCGAAAACACACATCATTGCTTACTTCCACAAGATGGCAGTATATATTGAGGATGAAAAACTTCTGATGCATTTCTTCCAAGAGAGTTTATCTGGAGTTTCTTTGGAATGGTATATGCACCTTTAAAGAAATCACATCAGAACATTGTGTGATTTGGTCGATGCCTTTATTTAGCAATATCAATTCAATATTGATATGGCTCCCAATCGAACTCAATTGCAAAACTTGTCTCAGAAATCCGATGAAACATTCAAGGAGTATGCCTAGAAGTGGCTTGAGCTCGCTGCTCGTGTTCATCCACCTATGATAGAGAGAGAGAGATGAGAGACGTGTTTATAAGCACTCTTTATGGGCACTACTATATGGCCTGTAGTACGTCTGCCCACTTTGCTGAAATGGTTAGATACGACGAAACGATTGAAAGTGGTTTGAAATCTGGAAAGATCCAGTACACCTAAGGTGGAAGTTCTTATGGTACAAAGAAGGTATTCAAAGATTATCCTAGAAAGAAGGAAGGCAAGACCAGCGCTGTATATGATAGAGGAAACCGGGGAAAAGCCCAGGTTAATGTTGTGACTATTTCTTCTTCTCATTTGCATGCCCAACAAGCCCCACGCCAACAATATCAGAGATAGCAGAATAATTGTGCACCTAGAAGGTTTGATGTCGTTATAATGTATTATCCTGAGATGCTGAAACGATTACTTGATCTTAAATTGGTGACTGTGAGGCCTGCACTACTGCCTCCTCCTATTGACAGATGTCCAATGAATTATGATGCCAATACAACTTGTGAATTCCATTTTGGAACTATAGGACACAATATTTAAAACTGCTACGCATTCAAGTGTAAGGTACAAGACTTGATTGACTCGAAAGCTATCCAGTTTGATGCCCAACAACAGCAACTCCAGCCTAATGTCATTCAGAATCCAATGCCACAACATGGCGGAGGGGTAGTTCAAGCTATTATAGAGGATTATGAGGTTCTGAACTTGATCATGGATGTTAATTTGGTGAAGACACCATTGCCTTTTGTCAAGGAGTATCTGATCAAGAGAGGCGTCTTTGCGGGTTGTGAGTATGACTGTGTTGACTGTGAAAATTGTTCAAATGGTTGTGAAAGTTTGAAGATTGCTACTCAGAATTTGATCACCAACGGTGAGCTACAGTTTGACAAGATGAAAAAGGTAAGAAAGGTGAAGCACAAGATGTGTCTGTGATTTCAATTCCCTACAGTCCGGTTGTCATTTCTGCTCCTGCAAAGCCTGTTCCGTTATTGATCATGAAACCTGGTCATATCCTATATGTTAGTGATAAAGTTATGCCTTGGCACTATGAATCAGATGTTTACTATCACATATTTAAACAGGAAGATGGATCATCTTCTAAGAAGAAGGATGATGAGTTTGATGTTTCTAATACTGAAAATTTTTGCCGGTAGTGGTGGAGTGACCAGAAGTGGTCAGATTTTTGATGCTCCAATTGCACAGCCTAATGCAAATGCTTTTGCGAAAGCTAAAGGCAAGCAGCCAGCAAAGGAGACTGATTTGCAAGTCATTAAACCTAATTTGGCAAAAGATGTTGAAGAGATTATGTGATACATCCGCAAAAGTGACTTCCGTGTTATTGATCAGCTCACTCAAACCCCTTCTAAGATTTCCATTCTCTCATTGTTGCGTGATTTTGAGGCACACAAGAATTCCTTGATGAAGTTGCTGAGTACCGCTTTTGTTCCGCAAGAGATATTTTTTTGTCAGTTTGAGAACGTATGTGTTAGCATCTCTTCTAGCAATGGTCTGGGTTTCACCGACTTTGATCTCCCGCCAGAGGGCAGGAACCATAACAGGGCGCTACACATCTCTATGAAGTGCAGGGGCACTACCCTATCTCGTGTTCTGGTGGACGGTGGTTCATACCAGAATGTGATTCCAAAAACAACACTGATGAAAATTGATTATTGTAGACTTGAGTTGTGTCCTAATGATCTAATAGTGAAAGCTTTTGACGGGTCAAGACGTTCAGTATTCAGAGAGATGGACCTCCCTATCAATATTGGTCCCCAATTGTTTATAATTAATTTCTTTGTCATGGACATTCAACCTGCTTATTGATGCCTGCTCGGCTGTCCATGGATCCATAAAGTTGGGGCAGTTACATCCACTCTCCACTAGAAGCTTAAGTATCCTGTCAATGGGAAGACTATTACGGTTTGTGCTGAAGAAGAGTACGTCGTGATTCACCTCACCTTGTTCAGATATGTTGAGATTGATGGAGAAGTCCATGAGACCCCGTTCCAGGGATTCAAGACTGTTCACATGATCAAGACTCATCGATAGGAGGAGAAGATAAAAGACAAACGTGAGTCCTCTATGGCCTCCCTGAAAGATGCAAGGTATGTAGTTGAAGTTGGATGCCCTGAAGGTTAGGGCAGCATGGTGGAGGTGACGCTAGAGTTCAACAAGTTCGGGTTGGGTTTCAACCCTGTTTTGCATCAACGAATCCTCAAAGCGCCTAATCTGGCTACTCCCATCAAGTTCTCAAGCGCCGGTGTCAGTTATGGACAAGTGGATGTTGTTGATAATTATGAGAGTGAATGCGACATCGACAAGTGGATCCTCCCAAGCATCCCTGGTGTTGAATTGAATAGTTGGAGTTCCGAAGACTGTGTCCCAGTCACAATAGTCAACGAGTAATTTTCTGTTGTTTTCCCTTATCATGCAATAATTCTTGTGCTCTGCCCAAGGCACAATGAATCATATGTAGGGGCCCCTTATTTTCTGATGCAAGTTTTTTATCATGAAATAAAGAATGTCTTTTTCTTTCAAATATTTTGTTCCCAGTCTTTCTATTTTACATCATAATTTTAAAACGCAAAATGGAAATGCTTTATTTTTCTTTTATCATCCAAAACTCTAAAATAAACATAAAATCAATTATGCAAATATTATTCCCCATTCTAATGGATCCCTTCGATAACGACTTTGCTATCACTTCTTATTACTTTGATAATCCGATCAACCAAGCCGAAGAAGAAGGTGAGGAAGATTGTGAACTCCCTGAAGAGTTGGCAATAATGTTGAATCTAGAAGAGAGGGTTATCCAGCCGCATCAGGAGGAAATTGAAAAGGTGAATCTAGGCACCGATGATGTGGTTAGAGAGGTTAAAGTCGGGGATGCTCTCGAAGATAGTGTGAAGCAAAGACTGGTTGATTTGCTTAAAGAGTATTCACATATCTTTGCCTGGTCGTATGAAGATATGCCTGGGTTGGATACCGATATTGTGGTGCACAAGCTGCCATTGAAAGAAGATTGTCCTCAAGTTAAGAAAAAGCTTCGGAGAACTCATCCTGAGATGTCTAAGAAGATCAAGGAGGAAGTCCAGAAACAACTTGATGTGGGGTTCTTGAATGTGATATCATATCCCCTGTGGTTCTAGAATGTGCGTGGATTACCAAGATTTGAACAGGGCGAGTCCGAAGGATGATTTTCCACTTCCTCACATTGACGTTTTGGTAGACAATACAACTCATACCAAGGTGTTCTCGTTCATGGATGGTTTTTTGGGTTATAATCAGATGAAGATGGCGCTGAAGGACATGGCAAAAACAACTTTTATCACCCCGTGAGGGACATTCTGTTATAAAGTGATGCCTTTCGGATTGAAGAACACCGAGGCAACTTATCAGCGAGCAATGGTAACTCCTTTCCACAACATGATTCATAAGAAGAGTGAAGTGTATGTCGATGAGATGATTACAAAATCTCAAGATGAAGAAGAGCACCTGGTGCATTTACAAAAGTTGTTTGACAGATTGCAGAAATTCCAGTTGAGGTTGAATCCCAACAAGTGTACTTTCGGGGTACGGTCTGGAAAGTTGTTAGGCTTTGTTGTAAGCGAAAGAGGCATCAAGGTTGATCCTGCTAAAGTAAAATCAATACCAGAAATGCCTAAACTAAGAACAGAAAAAAGAGGTACGTGGTTTTCTAGGGAGGTTAAACTACATCTCTATATTATCTCTCATATGACGGTCACGTGCGAACCAATATTAAAATTGCTGAGAAAAGATCAAGTGGTTAGGTGGAATGAAGATTGTCAAGTCACATTCAATAAAATAAAAGAGTATTCGCATGAACCTCTAATCCTCATGCCTCCCGTTGAGGGTAGGTCGTTGATCATGTACATGACAGTGCTTGAAAGCTCAATGGGGTGTGTGTTGAGACCGCATGACGAGTCTGGTTGAAAAGAGCATGCAATATACTACCTTAGCAAAAAGTTTACCGACTGTGAGACAAAATACTCACTGCTCGAGCAAACTTATTGTGCTTTGGCTTGGGCTTCTCGCCGACTAAGGCAGTATATGTTGACTCACACTACCATATTGATAACCAACATGGATCCGATCAAGTATATCTTTGAAAAGCCATCTTTGACAGGGTGGACATCCAGATGGAAAATGATTTTGAAGGAGTATAATATCCAGTTGTTATACCCCAAATTTTTCCCTCTTATTTCTCAAGACATTTCACATATCCATACTCAAGGATTTCACAAGGGTTGATCAGACAAACCCTCTCCTAAGCAATCAACCCAAACTAGGGTTTTGGCTATCCTCAAGCCAAGTTGGGCTTATAACACTTCAAGTGGTCATCATGCCTCATCATATGATTCAAAGAATCTCCATGTCAAGTTTCAAGCCTTACAAGTCAAGTTTCCTCAGACAATTGCTCAGATGGTTGAAAATCAGTTGTATTGGACAAAAAGTCAATTGTGGTCAACATACAGTCAAACTTCATAATTTTTGGTCAACATCAATATTTTGAAGTGATATTCCTCATTTGATCAAGGGTTAATCATGATTCATCAAGAAAAGTCAAGAATTGATCAAAAGTCAAAGTTTCTAAATTGGGCTTTCTCAGACAAAAGTCAATAGAACTTTGACCAGGCATAACTTTTACATACTTTATCAGAAATTTTTCCACCAGAGCTTATTTTGAATAGAATTAAATTATCTACAACTTCATGTCTCACAAGCTTGGGCAGAAAATGCTTCATTTGGAAGTTATGGATCAAAACATTACAGGTCCTTTTAAAAGTCAACAAAAAGTTAACTTTTTGTAGAGAAGTGTTCATGAGCATGGAAACTCCAATGAAGATGAAACCAAAGAGGCTGTTTAGAGGACATATTGAGATTTCTAAAAAGTCCAAGAAAACTCAAAAATTTTAAAAATTGAGTAAGATACACCTTGCACAAATTGAGCATTTTTGAGGAGGTGCACAAAGAGAAATACTTGAAAAAACCCAAAATTTTGCAAATGGGCATAACTTTTCTTGGTTCAAACATGTTCCTTAGCTGATTTGGAACCTCCAAGCCCAAGGCCACGAATTTATCTTTTATTTTCTATTTATTTTAGATTTTTAATCATTTAAAAGCCAATTTAATTAAAATAAAAGATAGAAAATCAAAATTAATTGCAAGGTGGATTTTTCTCTCATTCTTGAGGTCCAAGCAAGCCATACAAGCTGTCAATTTCGAAACTGCATTGATTGGAAAAAGAATTGAATGAGATTTGATCAAAAAAGGCAATATTTGATTTCATTCCAAATCAAATATTTTCTCATTGATTGGCATATAATTTCTTCATAATTCTTGACCTAATTCACTCTATTATAAGTACATAATGCATCCACAAGCACAAAAAACGAAATTCTTGCCTCCAAGAACCCTACCCAACTTCAATAAATCCGTGGCATTCAAGCAATTGGCAGCCTTAGTTTTGCTTCAATTCAGACAATTCCAAGCCTTGCAATCGATTCCTAGAGGTCCTCTGATCCATTCCAGACACTCACAGATCATAAAAGCATCCAAAATCACGATATCACAATCACGGTTTGCACAACTTTTATCCAAATTCGATTTCTATGATTCGTGCATTATAAATACATTTTGATTGCATATTCTTGTTCGTTTTGATGTTTGGAATGTTTCTGTATAGATCAATTTGAGTTTAGACACAGGAATCGTAACATGCCATTGTTAGGTTTTTTGAGCTTCGAATTGGGATCCGTCGAAATAGGAAAAATTGGACCAAACGACTGGTACCATTGAACTCAGGGACCAATTTGCAATCGAACCATGGTTTCCTTATAAATTTATATTGCGTATTATGGATTTTGGAAAATTGCAGGTCTTATAGCTACAGACGATCCGTAGCTAAAAGTTATGGCAACGCCAGAAAACCGTAGCTAAAAGCCTGGTTTTTTAAAATGGGGACGATGACCTTTGGCGCGATTTTATTTTAATTTTGTTTTCAGAATTTAATTGCCCTTATAATGCTTTGTTTCCATATTGCTAACACGATCTGCAGGATGGTCCAGTGGCAAGGCAGCGCACGTATATCCAGGAGGTCAGGGGTTCGATCCCTGGCTTCTCACTTTCTTTTTTACAACTTTGCAAAACTAACCTTTTTCTTATTTCTTTTCATATTTTTCCATTTAATTTAATTTCTTTTCAAATAATTTTCTAACACATCAAAAAATCACCAAAAAATGTTTTCCTTTTACATTTAGGACAGAAAAATGTTTATTTAATTTTTGGCATAAAAATTAATATTTTTGCATGCATATTTTAATTAATTGTTAATTAACCATAAAATTGACTTTTAATTACTTTTCCTTACTAAAACCAATCTAGAAAATTCCCAAAAACTTGTTCTATCATCTAATTAGGATCACTAACCTAAAAACTTTTTCCTAACTTAAAAATATTTTTTACTAACACATTTTTCTATTTGTGAATTTCTTTTCTTTTCCGATTATTATGTATCTGCTTCTAGGTTGTAATAGTTAGGAATAATTTTCTCGCATTTCTTTTTTCCAATATTATGTAACTGCTCATGGGATGTAATAGCTTAATTAGGATTTACTTTCCGCACTCCTATATTATGTAACTGCCCCAAAGCCATGTAATAGCGTATGATTTACTTTTCGCACTTTACTTTCCGCAATTTACTTTTCGCACTCATATAAACTGCTAGTAACTAGGCGTGTATGGCAAGATAAAAACGAACGTAGATCACTTCTAATTTCAAGATAACATATCTGAATTTAACACACTCTCTTCACACATGCACCCCCTAGGCTATTCTCTCTCGTTGCCTTTCGAATAAATGGTCAAGTCCCTTGAACATAGAGGTATCCTAGCACCGTTGCCTACAAATATATCATCATAGTCCCTTCGACACAAAGATCATAGTCCCTCGATGTGGCCTACGAATACATGATCTAGTCCCTCGATTGTTGCCTATGAAAAGTGATGATCGTCCCTTCGAATATGCTAGGATACTCCTACAGGTTGCCTTCTATGACCATCTGATGTCCCTTCGAATGTCCCTCTTACATCCAACGAATAGGGTTACCTACAAACTAATGGTATGGATAGCACTATTCTAAAGGAAAGTGAAATAACACGGAAACGACCGTTCTGAGTAGGTAATACGACTCCTAGTTGCTTGCTCTATCAAAATACTTTTCACACCTCACACTCTTTTACAAAGTTAAAACACTTTTCAAAACGAAACATTTCCAACCACTTCGTATACATTCCAGCGTGAATCATTATGATGTCAAAGCGAAATGCCTTTTCAAAACATTTTTCAAATACACACACAGAAAGCAAATTTTTTAAAGATGAGCTAAAGCAACTAAGAGCCCGTAGATAACTACGGTTGGAAAGGGGTGCTAATACCTTCCCTTTTCATAACCTTCTCCCTTTCTCAGAATCTAACAAAGGTCTTTTTCTGTTCTTTTCACCTTCCCTTAATTGGATAAAAGAAAAGTCGGTGGCGACTCTTGTTATTCGCAGCATTTGCAATAAAAAGCAAAACAAATTCCAAAGTCAGTTCTCCCACCGTATTACACCAGTATACTACTCAGAAGGCAATCAAGAGTAGTGTATTGGCGGACTGTGTTTCCCACCAGCCTGTGGATGATTATTAGCCCATGAGATTTGAGTTCCCAGACGAGGACATCATGTATATCAGGGATTGCAACATTCCTGTCCCAAAAGCAGGACCCGAACCAGGATGGAAATGGTCATTGGTGTTTAACGGTGCCTCTAATGCCTTGGGTAATGGTGCCGGTGCTGTAATCACTTCTTCAGGTGGTTTCCACATTCTGTTCACAACTAGAATTTGCTTTGACTATACAAACAATATGGCTGAGTATGAGGCTTGCATATTCGGTATTGAGGTTGCGATTGATCTAAGAATCAAGCATCTGAAAGTGTATGGGGATTTAGCCTTTGTGATAAGCCAACTCAATGGCTATTGGGAGACTCACCACCCGAATCTGATTTCTTACCGTGAACATGTGATGAAGTTGGTTCCTTACTTCAAGGAGATCACTTTTGATTACATTTCCGAGAAGAGGGCTAATGAAGCGCCCTCAATCACCATTGAAATATTGGATGAGTCGGCCTTCTGTTTTGAAGTTAATATGGAAAAGGACGGTAATCCATGTTTCCACGATGTTAAGAGATACCTTGAAACTCAAGAGTATCCTAAGGAAGCGTCTGTGATAGACAAGAAGTTTTTGAGAAGGTTCTCAGCAAAATTCTTCCTTAATAATGGTGTGATGCATCGTAGGCATCATGATGGGTTGTTGCTCAGATGCGTTGATGAGAATGAAGCCGCAAAGATCATAAAAGAGATGCACGAGGGCTCATTTGGAACCCATTACAGTGGGCATACAATGGCTAAAAATATTTTGCGAGCTGGATATTACTGGTCTACCATGGAAGTTGATTGCTTTAATCATGCCCGAATTTGTTACAAATGCCAAGTATATGCTGATAACGTGCATGTTCCGCCTTCACCTTTGAATGTTTTGACCTCTCCTTGGCAATTTGTTATGTGGGGCATTGATATGATTGGAAATATTGAGCCAACTGCATCCAACGGACATCGTTTTATTCTGGTTGCCATTGAGTACTTCACCAAGTGGGTTGAAGCCGTGTCTTATGCAAACGTCACCAAGCATGCGGTCGCAAGGTTTATCAAGCACAATATCATTTATCGTTATGGGATTCCCGAAAAGATAATTACTGACAATGGGTCAAATCTCAACTACAAGATGATGAAGGAGTTTTGTGACTCCTTCAAGATTAAACATCATAATTATCCTTGTATCGCCCAAAGATGAATGGTGTTGTCGAAGCGGCAAATAAGAACATAAAGAAGATTGTGCAGAAGATGGTAGAGACCTATCGAGATTGGCATGAGATGTTTCATTTTGCTTTTCATGGTTATCAGACTACCACGCGCACTTCGACTGGGGCAACCCCGTTTTCTCAGGTCTATGGCATGGAAACAGTGCTTCCCGTGGAAGTTGAGATTCCTTCGTTGAGAATAATGAAAGACCCGGAGTTGGATGAAGATGAATGGGTGCACAGTCGGTTGGACCAGTTATGCCTCATTGATGAGAAAATATTAGTGGTTGTTTGTCATGGGTAGGCTTATCAACAGAGAATGAGAGAAGTGTTTGATAAGAGGGTGCGACCTCAGCACTACAAGCCAGGTGACCTCATGCTGAAGAAGATAATTCTTCCTCAGGGTGATCCCCGGGGCAAGTGGAGACCGAATTACGAAGGACCATTTGATGTAAAGAAAGTTTTCTCTGGCGGCGCCATGATGCTTACAACAATGGATGGAGAAGATTTCCCACTACCCGTGAACGCGAATGTAGTCAAGAAGTTCTTTGCATAGACTTGTTTAGTCAACAAAGGAAATAAGAGAAATCGGCCACGTCCTGCGTCAAACCAACGGTCGCACTTCATGCCTACATCATTGTTTACTCCGAAGGGCGGGGATCAGTCCAGTCATCTTTTTCAGGAAAAGCAAAGTGATGAGATAGTCGAAGTTATAAAAGTGATAGCAGGGTTTAAACCTGATGAGGGTCCATTGTCGCATTGCCATGCGTTTTAGTTTTCCTCTTATTTTACTTTTGCGATTGCCTCATTCCAAGAATTTCCTCCTATTGTACTTGCCTATTTACAGGCTCATTATCAATCAATAAAATGAGTTTTTGCTTGCCAATTAATATCTTGCATTTATTGATTTGATTGCGAAAGACGTTCAAAGTTTTGTGATAAAATTTTGCATTTAAAAACATTAGCGGTTCTACCATTACAAGAAAATTCTGAATTTACTTTGAAACTCGTGTGACCCAGGTGGCAGACAAGGTTGTCATATCACACATGAGGCATTCTACTAACAATGTGTTGCATGAATCTTTGCTCGTTTGCAGGTAGCCGATGTACTAGTGCAAAACTCAAAAACATTTCTTCCCCCAGTAAGCATTGACAATACGTCCCCAAACGAAGCTCTACTTTCTGAAAGGGTCAGATTCAAAGGTCATTATCAACATGGTACCCTTAGGTAAATCCCCAGTGCAAGTTGTTGGTACCTATTCCAGATGAAATTCCCCAGTGAGTATTCGTTGGATCTTCAAGTTTCTTTGATAACAGGCTTTAGCCTTTTATTCCCCAGTGAAGACAGCGTTTAAAATAGTGGAAGAAGATTTTTATCCCTAGTGAATTACTAATGAAGGGATGTCTCTTCAACAAAGTTCCCCATGAAGTGCACGCCCAGGCGGTTTCTTGCACGTTTCTGATAACGGAATTATCTTTCATAGTAAGTCAGTTTGTTAATTGACCCTTCATCAGAACCTCTCTTGGTATCCCCAGTGAGGTTATATCTCTCAACATCCCTAGTGAGGTTGTATCTTATTTTCATCCTCAACTGAAGCCATGTTGTGGATCTGATGCTCTCGACAGATATAATGGTGGAGTCTCTTTCTCATGTGTTTTCCGATCATTCCCCAGTGGATCGCTGTTTAGCGAATGATTTCCCCAGTCAGTCATCAAGCAGTGACTAATTTCCCTAGTAAGTCATTTCTCCAGTGTAGCCATTATTCAATGGTTAACTTCTACTTCTCCAGAAAATCATATCCCCAGGAAGTCTGTTATTGAATTTCCCTGGTGATCGTCGAATCAATGGTGGTATTCCTGCTTCGACATCACACTTATGTGTTCTTTCCCTAATGAAATTGGCTAATCTAAGTCTGGTCATGATCTGACCTGTGGTCACTGGTTACACATTTTTATCTTTCGCAAACATGCATCATCGCATTGCATTACTCCATGGAAAATTCATACAATGCATGGAATTATAAGCCAAGAACAATAATGTTTGTCCCTAGTGACACTCTTGTAATCCTTTGACAAGTTTGGTGTGAAAATGCCAACGCGGATGAATTCTCTTGATGTGGCATTTCCCCATGAAGTCTGGCCAACGTTTCCAGTCTTCCTTTTTGTTGTGTTCCAGTCGTTCCCTGGTACAACATGTTTAATTCAGGCCGTTCTCCTGTGCCTACTTGAAAGCAAGCCCGACACTTATTTTCTCCCTCAGAATACACCGTTTATTCTGAGAAAATCCTTTTTTCACAAGAGTGTAGTTGTTCCCTGAACTATATTTAAAGTATGGTCAACATTTCCAGTCTTTGTTTTTGTTATACTACCAGTGGTTTCCTGGTACAACACCCCTAGGTCAGGTCGTTCCCCTGTACCTATTAGAAGAAAGTATCACACTTATTTCTCTCCTCAGAATACAGCATTCTGAGTTTGTAAAGTCTAATTGGCGTTTCTAGTATTTACTCCGCTAACTTGTCCAGTCGTTCCCTGATACAATGTGGTTAGCGTAGTCAGCGTTCCAAGTCTTTACTTTGTGACATGTCACTCGTTCCCTGGCATAACATGATCTGTTAACATGTCCAGTCGTTCCCTAGAATAATGCGATCGAATTGGGTCGAGGCCAATTCTTTTTGGGTCAGGTTTTCACCTATTCCTCTTCACAGAATTCAGCATTTATACTGCGCATCCCTTTTGTTGTGTTTCAGTCGTTCCCTAATACAACATTTTCAATATATTCTCTTCGAGTCTGGTCAAAATTTCCAGTCTTCGCGATTCAGAATATAAATTTTTGAGTTCATACTTGTATTCAATCACCTTGTCGCTTGGAAGGCGGAGCGCCAACCTCGCTCCAGGGTAAATGATGATTGAATAAGGGCAGCTGTTGTACCCCAAAATTTACCCTCTTCATTTTAGTATTTCTGGCTTATAATTGCATTATCATAGACATACATGCATATCGTTGACTATATGGTTACCAGGTTCTAATTATCTCAATTTGCGAAAGAAACAGTGTGTTTCGGCTATCTTAGATCATTTCGAGACCGATATTGAAAATTTCCGGTTTGAATGCTTGATGCAAGATTTTATGGTTAGAAAGTTATTTTGGTTTGGTTCCATAGTGTCATACCCCAAAATTTTCCCTCCATCTATTCAAGAGATTTCATACACCCCTACTCAAGGATTCCTCAAGAGTTGATCAGACAAACTCTCTCCTAGACAATCAACCCAAACTAGGGTTTGGTATCTCTCAAGTCAAGATGGATTCCCAACATCTCTAATGGTCTTCATGCCTCCTCATATGCTTCAAAGATTCTCCATGTCAAGTTTCAAGCCTCACAAGTCAAGTTTCCTCAGGCAATTGCTCAGATGATTGAAAATCGGGTGTATTGGACAAAAAGTCAACTGTGGTCAACATACAGTCAAACTTCATAATTTTTGGTCAAACATCCTCATTTTGAAGTTACATTCATCATTTGATCAAGGGTTGATCATGATTCATCAAGAAAACTCAAGATTTGCTCAAAAGTCAAACTTTCTAAATTAGGGTTTCTAGGTGAAAAGTCAACTGAACTTTGACTGATCATAACTTTCTCATACTTTCTCAGAAATTTTCCCACCAAAGCTCATTTTGAAGGAAATTCAATTCTCTACAACTTCATGTCTCACAAGAATGTCCAAAAAATGCTTCATTTGAGAGGTATAGCTCAAAACATTCTGGTCATTTTCAAAATCAACAAAAAGTCAACTTTTTGAATATATATTGAGCATGGTAACTCCAATTGAGATGAGACCAAAGACATTGTTTAGAGGACTCTTAGAGCTTTCTAAAAAGTCCAAGAACACTCAAAAATGTGGAAAATTGAGCAAGATACACCATTCACAAGTTGGGCAATTTTGAAAGAATGCACAAAGAGAGATACTTCAAAAAATCAAATCTTTTGCAAATGGGCCTACTTTTTCTTCATCCTAACTTATTCCTCATACAATTAGGAATATCCAAGCCCAATGCCATGAATTTTTGATTTATTTTTCTATTTAATTTTGAATTTATTCATTTAAATACAAATTAAATTTTAAAATAAATTATAAAATCAAAATTAATTGAAAGATTGATTTTATTCTTTTCTTGGGACTCAAGTAACTCACCAATGCCAGCAATTTTCGAAATTAAATCAAATTTGGCAAGATTGGATTGAGAATTAATCAAATTTTGAAAATTTGATTTTGGACAATAATCAAAATTGATTTCCATTGAATATTGATCAATTCTTTCCCAAATCAATCCCAAATCCATCCAGCATATATACTTGATGCATACCAATTGCAAAGGGACGAAAAAATTGCTCAGAAACCCTACTCCCAAACTCAAAAAAATCGTGACCTGCAAGCTATTGGAGATCATATTTCCAGCCACTTTCAACTGGTTTTGAGTATCCAAATACATTCCTTGATATCTCCTGAAGCTTTCCAGACCCTCACTTTGCTCAAAACCATCCAGAATTGAGAAATACGATTTCGGTTTGTTCTTATTTTTTCCAAATTGATTTTTTTTTCATGCATTTTAACACGTTTGATTGTTGTTTTTATGATCGGTAGGAAGATTGCAAGCGATGGCTTAGAACTCGTATTACCATTGTTAGGTTTTATAGGGTTTCCTCAAACAGGAAAAATTGGACAATAAGACCCATGCCATTGAATTCGGAATGATGTCCTGAATCGAACCATGGCCTTGGATTTTATTTATATTACGTGTGTTGCGTTTTTGATGTTTGGCAGGAACTTTGCGTCGAACCATGGCCGACGCCTTTTCAAATTTTCAAAGGTTGAAGACGATGGATGCGGTGAGGAAACCCGAGGCGGCGTGTAAATTCCACTAACTCCGCTGGTCAAGGCGTGGGTTTTCAAAGTTTGAAGCTAGTGTCCTGTGTTCGATCCCTGGCCATGGCATTTGGATTTTTAACAAGTTTGCATTTTGTTTCATATTTTCATATTTATTTTAATATTTTCCATTCATTTTAATTTCTTTTCTATATTTTATTTCTGCATTAAAAATTACCAAAATATTTTATTCTTTTTGCATTATTTTCATAAAAATCTTTATTTAATTTAATAAATTTAAAAATACATTTTTGCATGCATATTTATTTTTATTTTTATTTTAGCATTTAAATCATTGTAAATTAGTTTTTAATTACTAAAATGCATTTAAAAAATCCCAAAAAATTATTTTAGCTTATTTATCTTATTTCCAGCATGTAGTAATTTTCCCATATTAAAACTTGCATTTTTCTAACATTTTTCTCTTGTTATTGTTGATCCGATTCGATTTTCTCTCTATCATTTTATCATTCTATTTTTCCAATAATGTAATTGCTCATGGGATGTAATAGTTTAATTTAGGACTTTATTTTCCGCATTTTGATTATGTATCTGCCCCAAAGCCATGTAATAGCGTAGGTTTTACTTTCCGCACCTTTACATTTCCGCCTTTACATTCTGCATTTTAATTTCCGCACCCTATAAATTGCTAGTAACTAGGCGTGTATGGCAAGACTAAAATTGAACATAGCCCACTAATTTTCAAGATAACATATTCTTTCACACACGCACCCCTTAAGGTAATTCTCTCTCGATGCCTTTCGATTCAAAATGGTCATGTCCCTCGAACGTAGAGGTATCCTAGCACCGTTGCCTACAAACAAATCATCATAGTCCCTTCGATACAAAGATCATAGACCCACGATGTTGCCTACGAATACATGATCTTGACCCTCGATTGTCGCCTACGAAAAAATGATGATAGTCCCTTCGAATGTGCTAGGATACTTCCTACAAGTTGCCTTCTATGACCATCCGATGTGTTCCCCGCTTACATCCAACGAATGGAGCTACCTACTAACTAATGGTACGGCTAGCGCTATTCTAAAGGAACGTAGAAGTACGAAAACGACCAAAATTCTGAGTGGGTAATAAGTCTCCTAGTTGCTCGCTCTATCAAATGCTTTTCACACCACACACTCTTTTTCAAAGTTCAAATTATTTTCAAAAACAAAACATTTCCGAACACTTTGTATACACTCCTACATGAGTCATTACAAAGTCAAAGCGAAATGCCTTTTCAAAACATTTTTGTCAAACACACAGAAAGCAATTTTAAAAGTGATCTAGAGCAACTAAGAGCCCGTAGATAACTACGGATGGAATGGGGTGCTAATACCTTCCCTTTTCATAACCATTCTCCCGAACTCAGAATCTAACGAAGGTCTTTTTCTGTTACTTTTACCTTCCCTTAATTGGATAAAAATAAAAGTCGGTGGCGACTCTTGCTATCCGCACATTTGGATACAAAAATCCTACAAAGTCAGTTCACCGTGTTACACATAGGCATTGGGATCACATCAATATGTTCTCCAGTTCATCTGTTCAAATTAGAGGTCGTTTCGTCGAAAAAATATTTTACTTGTTCATTTCTCAATAAAGTGAATTTTGGGTTTTCAGTGTGTTTCGGGCGCTACAGAAGGCATATCTCTCAGCTCGTCGGGTATTTTCTGATGATTTTAGACTCTCAATCCTCTCTCACTATTATCTACAAATTTTGTTCACAAGTCAGAAGAAAATGGTATGAAGAAAGTCCTCAAAGAAATTGATCTTTTAAGTGGGATAAACTGAAGTTTAATGATGTACCGTGTTCTCGGTGCGCTAAAAAGTTCATAATTCCTGGCTGGAACATCCAAACTGTGCGGGACTGGTGAATCAAATCTTGAATTTTTTTGATGAATCATGATCAACCCTTGATCAAATAATGAATGTGACTTTAAAATCTTGATGTTGACCAAAAATTATGAAGTTTGACTGTATGTTGATCATAGTTGACTTTTTGTCTAATACAATTGATTTTCAACCATTTGAGCAATTGGCTGAGCAAACTATACATATGAAGAGGTATGATGATCACTTAAGGTAATGGAAACCATCTTGGACTTGAGAGAATCAAAACCCTAGTTGTGGGTTGATTGCTTAGGAGAGGGTTTATCTGGTCAATCCCTTGAGAAATTCTTGAGTATAAAGATGTGGATTATCTTGAGAAATAGGAGGTAAAATGTTGGGGTATAACAATTTCCATCACCTATCACATGCTCATGCATTAGATAGCATTTATTTTGATGATTTTCATTGAATCTATGTGAAATAAGACTTGTTTTGCAAACATAATTTTGTCGAAATGTAGCTTTATGTGTATTTTTACTTGTAGGTTTCATTTGCATTGTACATTACACATTTAGGCTTGCAATTAGATCACATATTGCATCTTCATACATTGATATACAAACATGTTGAATAATGGATTTGAGTTTAGGTGTCGAATCTTGATTTTAATGATATTAAATTATGTCAGATCCACATGTTAATGTTGCATTCTTGTTTGCACATAATTAATGCATCACGACATTGCATCTTTGTTTTTCCTTGACATTAATCCATATTTTGCATCATTCTTAGATGTAAGATACATTGAGCATGCATTGATTACATCTTTTATGTCATTCATTTGCATTTTACTCATACATAAACATAATAAACAATGTAAATGAACATGCATTTTCATGCATATTTTTACATTAATTTCCATTCAAACAATTTTGAATCTTGTACATAACTTGCATCTTATTTTGTTTTGATTTGGTTATATCATGTACATGAATTAAATTCTAATTCATTTCTAATTACCAACCAAAAAAGTGAATTGGAACTTAATTCGGTATATGAATTTTGGTGTTCCATAAGCCTTTTTAGGCGATTTTGTGCATCGAAATTCATTTTTTCTCAAAGGTCCGCGGTAACGATAGTTGATCCTAATGTTTTGTCATGTTTTAAAACCATTGGTGATGGTTTCGGAAACAAATTTTAAGTGCAACATGCCTAAAACGCTATCGCTGCCCCGTTTCTTTAAGGTACGAAAAACGTCGCTTCCATTTTGAATTAATTAAAACCGCATATTTTTGAATCAATTGACGCTTTTGTAAGTAACCATGCGATTTTTAATCGATTCCGAGAATTTGACTTTTTCGCTCTGATTTCAGAAAACCGCTTTCCCAAGCCAATTTTGTGATTTTATTTCACTTCTTACATGCTTATACTGGTTTATTATCATATACACAATCAGTTTTGCATTCGGTGCTTTACTTCTAGCACTTGCTTTGTTAATTCTGACACTTTATTTCATGTGTTGAGATTTAGATTTGTAGCATCCTTGTCTTGTGCTTGCACACATGCGTGTGCATTCTATTGTCTATTTGTTTGGATTTACACCTTTCTGGCAGGTTATCCAATTGTTTTGGATGTGTACGAACGCGCATTCTAATATTTGTTTGCGTACGAATGCGCACCATTTGTCTGCTTGCTTGGGTTTTCACCTTTCTTGCAGGTTATCTTGATTCGAATGTGTACGAATGCACATTCTTTTGCTTGTTTGCGTACGAACGTGCATCCTATTGTCTGTTTGTTTGGATTTACATCTTTCTTGCAGGTTATCCAATTGTTTTTAATGTGTACGAACGCACATTCTAATGGTTATTTGCATACGAACGCGCATCCTATTGTCTGTTTGTTTGGATTTACACCTTTCTTACAGGTTTATTTGGTTTGAACGTGTACGAACGCATATTCTTTTCTTTGTTTGCGTACGAACGCGCATCCTATTGTCTGCTTGCTTGGGTTTTCACCTTTCTTGTAAGTTTATTTGATTTGAATGTGTACGAACGCACATTCCGATACCTATTTGCGTAGGAACGCGTATTCTCTTGTCTGTATTGTCTGGATTGCAATATCTTGCAGGTTTATTTGCCTAGGATGTGTACGAATGCACATTCCGGTCATGCTTTGATTTCTCCGCGCATTACTCACCAGTTTTCTTTATTGCTTGGCAGCAATACTTGAAGTTTTTCGAAGCATTTCTTAGCTTGCTATTGCTTACAGATTATTATCCGTGTCGTATTTGCTATACCTCTTTCTCGCATTCTTTTACCACTTTTCTAGAGAGCATGATAAGTAGGGTTTTACCATTTTCCTTTCCATGAGAAGTAGGAATAGAGATGCGTGATGGGGCTTTCGTAGTTGGGGCTTGTTCAAGAACCCCTCTAGTTTATTTAAAGACCCGTTTAGGACGATTTTGTTTGCTACTTGTGTTTGGTTTGTTTAAAGTCCTCTTTCGTGCATAGGGAGGCGCTTCAGGTCGTGTGCTTACTTTTGTGCTTGCATAGGTCAATAGTGGTTAGGAAAACCGCTAAGCAGAACCACCAAGCAAAGACCCGCTTTGATGAGATCTATAGGTGTTGTATGTGATAATGATAGGATGGGCACGCGAAAAGAGTTTGCAATCTACCCCCGCACAGTTCTAGTCCGTGTCAGCTCAGCACACGCGGATCGTGTTGCTTTCTTTATCGAGTCAATAATAAAAGTGGAAAGAGTTCCCTATTCTGACTCTCTACGCCTTCTCTTGGGGTTCACATTTATTGCCGATACCTGCACTCATTTTCTCTTCACACTTGATAGCTCATATAATTTGGTGATACCTTTCACGGGAATCGAATGGTCGGCTCCTAGTTGACTCTAGTATACTTGTTATCGTCGCAGGCTATTGGACTTCCTTCTTTTCATGTGGATGTGTGATCATTTGTCTGTGCATTGCATTATTTGTGTGCTTCTGCCAAAGCACTTGCTTGCTTCATCCCTTTGCATCCCTTAGTTCTACCACCAAGATGAATATTAGGACAACTTCCCTTTAGGACCGCTCGGTTAGGATAGCTCTTGAGCCTAGACATTAGGATTTTCATCCTTTGCATGTCAACATAGGTATATATTCCCTTACATCCTCAACCTTGGGTCCAATCTTGCATGATAACATTAGGGTATAACTACTTAGTCTCCCTTTGCATGTTGTCTTTCTTTTTGCATCCTTGCGTGTAAAACTAAAACTTGTTTTCTTTTCTTTCAAAAAATCAAAACACTTAATAATGGTTCAGACTCCTTTTCAAAGCTAAAAGCAACCAACCTCACTGCAAACTTTTTTGCCTACGGGCGCTTTTTTGTGTGTTTAAAACCTTTTCAAAAATGGCATTCCTTTCAAGTCCAAATAACTTGCTAAGTGTGCGAGCTACCGAGCATAAGACTTATTATAGCTACAACGCCAAGCACAAGTTGAAATTGTAAGGACGCGGAATCAAACTTCCCATAAAAACAATTGCAACCCACCAAAACATGTGAGCCGACCTACGTCGCTCTGACTTTCCCATTGCATGAGGGAATACGTAGGCATCTTGTCACGGGGCTCGATCAAGCAAAACTTTGTAAATACTTCTTTCCTTTCCCCGTGTTTTCTTTATTTTCTTTATTTCACATGCATTGTAGCGATTAAGCGATTACACCCGTAGTACATGGATACCGTAGAGTACTACAGGCGTGTGGGGTGTTAATACCTTTCCCTTGTGTAACTGACTCCATTACCCAATCTTTTGGTCATAAGACCATGATTTCTCCCCCTCAAGTTTACTCGATGTTTTCCTTTCATCTCGCAGAATAAAAAATGTTCGATGGCGACTTCATTGATATAGTTATCCGATGATGTTTAACTGGTTGTTACACACACGCGGAGGAAGGTCGAATGACTGTTGGCCGGATCTAGGCCGGCGGTGGCCAGAAGTAAAGGGAGCGTGGTGGCTGGCCTTGCAGGGAGGGTGGTGAGAGATAGATAGATAGAGAGAGAGAGAGAGAGGCTTGGCTTGTGTTCTTGGTTTTCCTCTTTGCAATTTGAGAGAGAATTGAAGAAAAATGTGAGAATTAGGAGTGAAATTTAACAAATGATTTTTCTCCTCTAATTTGTGAGAGGAAATTTTTTATTTATAGGTGATAAATTTGGGCTTTGGAATGCGTTGGATCCACAATTAGGCCCAAATCGCGATTATCCGAATTATTGTCGTTAATAGCCCAAAACATCAAAATCCGTGCAAAATTTGAACTCGGTCACAAAACAAAAAATGTCCGGAACGAAAAATTTCTTGGAAAAGGCAAAATTTCGACGCAATCGGACAAACGGTTGACGAGATAAGAATTTTTGAAGTTTCAACACACTTTTCAGGCATCTGACACGTGCAGAATTTTTATTGCGTCACTCGAGGAAATTGCTACAAACGAGGATCTTCTGATCAAAATCCAAACTTGGGATGTTCATAACAATCGAAGCCAATGGAATTTTTTAGCTTTTGACACATGTCCCACCTCGTTTTGATGAAAATCGAGCGAGATATGATTTTTTGAATGTTGTGCGTCAGATGAAAAATGATTGGTTCATCTCAAAATCAACTCCAAAGAATAAAGTTCTGGTATTGATTGGTAAGGAATCAGCTCTCAGATTATGAATGAAAGTCATATAGGGATTAGATACGGATTTTTAGACATCGGCCCTGCTCAGTTTCAATTTTCCAGCCAGGAGTTATGAACTTTTAATGTACCGTGAATACGGTTCAGCCATATAACTCAGTTTGTCCCACTTAAAAGATTAATTTTTCTGGAGACCTTCTTCACGCAATTAGCTTATGACCTGTGAACAAAATTTGTAGATAATATCGAGAGGGACTTGCCGATCGAAAATCGTCCAAAAATATCCAACAAGCTGAGAGTTATGCCATCTGCAGCGCCTGAAACGCACCAAAAAC
This sequence comes from Vicia sativa, assembly GCA_021764765.1. Classification (NCBI taxonomy): domain Eukaryota; kingdom Viridiplantae; phylum Streptophyta; class Magnoliopsida; order Fabales; family Fabaceae; genus Vicia; species Vicia sativa. The sequence goes on along the minus strand of CM038795.1, from coordinate 121,075,182 downwards.
CAAAAATTCACTTTATGAATAAAATGATCAATTAAAGTATTTACTTGACGAAATGTGTAACACCCGTTTTTAATTAATATTATATTATATTAATACTTTCAAATTACTGATCGATATTTATCTTGCGACGAGAATATTCATATTAATTAATTTATCTGGCGACGTTGTGTTCGGTAAAATATTATTCGGATCCGATATTTAATTCCCCGGAATTATTTTAATTGATTGAATTAATTATATTAATAAATTAGGAGTGTGAGGATTAATTGGGAAGGATTGGGTTTACACCATGGTTACTAGTAAGGTTATTACAAAACCACTTTCCTCATTTTCTTTCCATCCAAACACTTTCCTTATTTTCTTTCCATTCAACATACCAAAGCCAAACAAGGGCAAGAGGAGGAGCTAGTAAGCAAACATAGTTATAAAACCACATTTCCTCATTTTCTTCCCATTTGGAAAAAGGAAGCCAAGAATAGAAACATGGAGGAAAAGAAAGGGGTTTTGAGAAGAAGAGCAAGAGGGGAAGAGGAGGAAGATCATGAGCTAGCTTGTAGATTGAGCTTTGTAAGAATCATCTTGGATCATCCAATATCTTGAGGTAAGGGGTTTGATCTTCCTTTCCATATAGTAGGGTTTGATAGATATGTTGTGGATTTAGGAAAAATTGGTATGTTGATTCATGGGGTTTATGGTTTGCCTTTGTTTTGGTGTTTTGTTGTTGTTGTTGAACTTCTCAATTGATGGTAGAAATATGTTTTGATGTTGATGTTGTAATGGAGGTATATATGTTGTGTTGATGATAAGAGATGGCGAGTTAGTGATAAGAGTTTGTTGGTTGATTGTTAGAGTGGTTTAGAAAGGTTGGATTTAGAGTATGGTTTGTGAGTATGTTAGGTGCTAACTTGTAGAAATTAGAGTATTGAAATGGGGAGGAAAACCATGGTAGAAGAATGAGAAAAACCCAAATAAATGAAGTTTTCACGCAGACAAATCAACACGGGCCGTGTTGATTTAACACGGCCATGTTTCCCTCTAAAAATGGAAATTTTAGTTGTGCAGAGCAATCAACACGGGCAGTGTTGATGCACACGGGTGCCCGTGTTGATGCCCTGTCTTGGGCAATTTTGCGTTTCGAAGCTTTTCAACACGAGCAGTGTTGATCCACACGGGTGCCCGTGTTGATGCATCTGTAACCTTAAAAATGCTGATTTTTCGCACTTCCTTTGGAACCCATTTGTGTTCCGGTTTTCCGATTTCGGTAAGTTCGACGACGGAGCAAGTTGCTTCGAATTCAACGAAAATTGACGTGCTAGCTAAGTTTGACATGTAGAACTTAGTGGTGAGGTTAGCTTTTAGAAGTTGTGAGTTTTTGCGAGATGACCCGAAATAGACTTAATTACGGTTTAATTGAATCGGATTTCGTTTTAGGGGATTTAAGACACGTATGGTCAATCCAATTGCGATGTTGATGATTAGGAATAATGGCGATTATTAGGGATGGCTTTTGCGACGATGATAGGTGTTTAACTATTTCTCCGTATTTAGAAGTTTGTGAACGAATCGATAATGATGCGGTGTGAATAAACATAATGTTTGCGATGGCCTTTTTAATTAATGAATACTTGATGATTTGCGATGAAATAATATGTGTCTTTGTACATGATGATGTGATGATTATATTGATGTTGTTGATAAATGCTTCCAATTTGTGAATGCATGATTTTGATGATGATGAATTATTAGTGATGTTTTGCATAATGCAAATATGATGCGATGATATATTTATCTTGATGTGGATAAATTATAGCGATGTGGGCTTTATGCCAATTGTGATGAGCGATGATGGTGTGTTTGTGTTGTGTTGTTTTATTGTCGAGTCTCATACATTGCATAGCGAAGAGGGCTTTTATGCCAAGCGATGATGGCTTTTATGCCGAGCGAAGATCGGCTTTATGCCAAGTGTCCCTAATTACGGACAAAGCGATGGGTACCACATGCATAACATAGTCGAGTCTCATGGAGTCCATTATGTCTATTTTGGAGTCTTTTGGTATTGAGTTTTATTTGATGTTTGCGATGATGTTTGTGATGATGTTTGCGATGATGTTTGGCGATGTTTGCGATGATGTTTGTGATGATGTTTGCGATGATGTTTGCGATGATGTTTGTGAAGATGGGCTTTTATGCCACAAGCGATGATGGGCTTTTATGCCAAAAGCGATGATGGGCCTTTATGCCACAAGCGATGATGGGCTTTTATGCCAAAAGTGATGATGGGCTTTATGCCAAAAGCGAAGATGGGCTTTAGCCAATTTTGTGATGATTTGTTTATGTTGCTTATATTATTAGCATTGTTTAATGTTGTTGGTTGATGTTGTTGTTTATGATTGCCGTTAATTAGCGATGTATTAACTTGTGACGATTTCGCGGTGACGGAGGTTTACGTGTTGTTGTGATGATTTGTGCCGATGAGGCTAAGGCGATTAAGTATAGATTATACATTTTAGAATGACGATAAGAGTAAGTGAGGTTTGGATATGTGTTGGAATGCACTTATTAACTTATATCCTTTACAATTCCAAAACTATATATATATATATTTTATCATGCCTTTAACTATATGTTTTGGAGTATCTCACCTTTACTTGTTTCTGTTACCTTTATATTGGTAACGTGCAGGTTATGAAGACGGAGTTTATAGCTGTTGTTAGTTGAGTCGGTGTCGCTCTGATACGTAGCACTCGGGGGGAAACATTTACGTTGTCTTGTTGTTGATTCTTTTGTTATTCTTTCTTTTGTATATAGAATCATACTTTATGAAAATATGATTTATTAAGGAAGTTTATTAAAGAAGATGTTTTGATGTTTTTGAATCAATTTATGTCTTCCGGCGATGCTATGTATCTGAGACTTATACTTTAAATCAAACTGTTTAAAGTGAGTTGTTTTTGAAGGTGTGATGCCTCGATTAAATTTATGAAATTTTAATTTACTCGATTGTTGCATTTAAAATCTTGGGTAATATTGGGGTGTTACATTAGTGGTATCAGCGGTCGTGCATGACCAAGTTATTAGTGTGTTTAACCCTTTTGTATGCGACATGTGTGTGAAATACTGTCGGTACTTGCTTGTTTCAAATTGTTTGTCTGCAGAGATGAGTTTGAAACAAGTGGGGGAGAAGTTTTACTTCTTGGTGGCGCTTGTGGTTGGGAGTTGGAGCCTCAAGCAGTGTTATGCTTTAGTAGCTTGAAGTGTAAATTTGAAGACGCTGTAGTTGGTATAGATGGTTTATGTCACCATCATGATTGTCGACTGTCTATTGACAAATTGAGGGACTGATCATCCTTAATCTCTTGTTGATAGTAGTTGGGAATTGTGTTGGGTGGGATAGACTTGTCTTTCCAGCTTAATAGTGTATGAAGCAGATGTGTTGGCACGATGATGCATGGTTACTTGAGTTGTGAGCGAATTTGGATTTTGGTGAGAAGCGAGATTTTGACAAGCGAGCTTCTTGTGTTTCTTCTTAAGCGTATTGTGAAGATGTGAGTGAATTACCGCAGTAGTGTGAAGTGAAGTTTTGATGGATTTAGTTTCTGGATCGAGTTGTGATTCGAAGTATTCTTGAGGGATGTTGCTTCTGCATTAGAGTTGAAGAGTCAACTTGAGGATCGGTTTGAGCAGAGTTGTTTCGAACGGGTCACCGTGGAGTGCTACCATTGTGTTGTTCGAGGAGAGTAAAGGTTACCCGAGTTGGTGTGTCATTTTCAGACAAAGGGACGAAGTGGACGTTGAGGACAAGTGTCTACTTCCGAGGATTGATATTTGAGTAAATCAGTCTTTTGGAGTTTGTGTGCTTAGTGAGATCGATGTGAAGTCTGGTTGTCTACGGGTTAGTGTGAGAGTGGAAGATGCTTAGACTATGCTTTTCAAGATAGTGTATGGTAATGGAGAGTATTTGCTGATGTCATTAGTGTGACTAATGCGTCAGGTATGATTTTGGGATGTTCGGACAGTACTCTCATGAGTAGCTGTAAGAGTTATTTCGTACTTATGGATATTAATTGGTTCACATCAAGTCAAGGGATTGTGTCAAGCATCCGAGCGCTATGCTATCGAGTGAAATTAGATCGGTGCATGTTGAGTATTCTAAGGATAGAGTTTTGAACTGTTGGACATATGTGCGACTTAGACGGTGATATTTTGGACGGTTCCGCGAAGATTTATTTTGTATCTTGTAGAAGACTTCAAAGGGTTATTTCAGAGCTTAGAAGTTCCTTTGTTTTGGATGGTTAATTTGTGAGTTTGACGGAAGATCTTTTTATAAGTTGGTTTTGATCGTGAGCACTTTGACATGAGATGGTTGAGCCGTTGTTTGGACTTCGCAATGGGAAGCGAATTTGTTTGAGCCAGTGGAAAGGTTAGCGAATGCTTTGATTTTAGTCTTGTTTTGTACTAGAGAACCTTGTGCGGCGTATGGTGATATTTCATTTTAGACTTAAGATGTATTTTGACAGAGAGTTGGAAAAAGAGTATTACTACCTTGGAGCGATTTGATTTTCATAAGGAAAAATTGTCGGACGTATGAGTTAGAGGTTGAGGCGGTTGTGCTCATTGGAACCTTATAGGTGCAGATGTTAGCGACGAGGAGATTGGAATTGTTGAAGATAATTCAAGTTTAAGTGTGATCTATAGAGAGATTCCGTCTGGTGTTGAGTTCAGTAAGCTTGTGTCGCAGGATAACCAAGAATATCTGATTTGGGATTTGTTATATTGAAGAATGTTGCATGTTTGTTTTGGAACAATTGTTGAGATTAAGTCTAGAAGGTTATTAAGGATTTGTTCACTACTAACATATGGATTTTGTTGGATACTAATAGTCGCGGTGGATTATTAGATTACGACTAAGATAAGTCTTGACGGTAAAGAATTTTGTGATGGGTTGGTAGCCACAGATACCTTAAGATGATTGATGTTTTATAAAGGAGGATGTTACATTTGTGACCAAAGTCGGTCGCGACGGTGTTCATGATTGAATTCCATAGAAATTGATGTTATGGTTCTAAGTCCGACCTGAGTTGTAAGTCAGGAGTATGAGATGACGTTGATGGGTTGATTTCTTGATAAGGTGTTTTGGTCTAAGTTACCACTTTGGAGGATTGAGAAATACGAAGGTGGTTCGAATAAGAAACCTGTGTATTGATCGTTGCGACGGTGCGACAATAGTGATTACTTATATACTTTGGGAATTGAATTGTTATAAGGGATGACTTCGTTGAAGTCAAGTGTATACGTCGAAGTTTCACAAGTGAAATATTTGGACAGTATTTGAAGAGGTCAAACTATGTTGTGTATTTCAGAGGACCAATGGACGTTGATCAATCGAGAATGAGAAAGTGATTCTTCGAGTTGATGAAGCTGATGTTGCGAGGTGTCTTGATGGGTGTACGGTTTGAACGTATCCATTTTGAGTGATTGTAAAGTTGAGGATTAACCAAGTTGTTTTATGGTTGGCATCTTATGCATAAAAGTGACGCAACATGGTTTAGATAGCAAGCATTGTATCGATTAGCGAGTAAGCGAGGTTGTTGGAATTGGGCTAGTGAGATATAGTCGCAAGTCGTCTGTTTAAGCCCTAGAGTGGGTGTTGTATCACAGTTCTGTTACGTTTGTGTAACTTTTATTGATCAAGGGTTATGCGTTGGTGATCTACAAGGATGATGTGACCTTGTGATTTTTTTGGATAGAAAGCGATAACTGCGAGTGTGATTCTTGAGTTTGTACTTATGCGTGAATGAAGGCATCTTTTCATGTTTGTGTAGCACGCGTGGTTTTACCCTATTTTGACTGTTTCAGTTTTGGTTTGTATAACCATTTTGTTGTTTTCGTTTTAGCTGTGGTGACGGTGTTGTGTTGTAGGACTTTATGTTCCTATCTTTGGTGACTCTTTTCCGAGGTGTCGGTTCGAGTATGTGGCTAATTCTATGGTTGAGACGTTAGGATAGTATCGGTCTTGTTTGTTTGGTTCTCGAGTGAACCTTAGTTGTTGGGTGTTAGTTGGTTGTCGAGTGCATTGTATGGGCTTTGCACCTCGGCATGGTTGTTCTTGTCTGAACGTTGTGGTTAGGGAGATGCCCTTGTGTTTGGTGTATTTTGTATGTTGTTTAATTGACGCGAGGATTGAGTGGACGAATGCGTAGGCATGTCCCGATTTATTCATTTTGGTCGAAATTTCGAGGACGAAAAGTTTATAAGTAGGGGAGAGTTGTAACACCCGTTTTTAATTAATATTATATTATATTAATACTTTCCAATTACTGATCGATATTTATCTTGCGATGAGAATATTCATATTAATTAATTTATCTGGCGACGTTGTGTTGTGTTCGGTAAAATATTATTCGGATCCGATATTTAATTCCCCGGAATTATTTTAATTGATTGAATTAATTATATTAATAAATTAGGAGTGTGAGGATTAATTGGGAAGGATTGGGTTTACACCTTAGTTTACTAGTAAGGTTATTACAAAACCACTTTCCTCATTTTCTTTCCATCCAAACACTTTCCTTATTTTCTTTCCATTCAACATACCAAAGCCAAACAAGGGCAAGAGGAGGAGCTAGTAAGCAAACATAGTTATAAAACCACATTTCCTCATTTTCTTCCCATTTGGAAAAAGGAAGCCAAGAATAGAAACATGGAGGAAAAGAAAGGGGTTTTGAGAAGAAGAGCAAGAGGGGAAGAGGAGGAAGATCATGAGCTAGCTTGTAGATTGAGCTTTGTAAGAATCATCTTGGATCATCCAATATCTTGAGGTAAGGGGTTTGATCTTCCTTTCCATATAGTAGGGTTTGATAGATATGTTGTGGATTTAGGAAAAATTGGTATGTTGATTCATGGGGTTTATGGTTTGCCTTTGTTTTGGTGTTTTGTTGTTGTTGTTGAACTTCTCAATTGATGGTAGAAATATGTTTTGATGTTGATGTTGTAATGGAGGTATATATGTTGTGTTGATGATAAGAGATGGCGAGTTAGTGATAAGAGTTTGTTGGTTGATTGTTAGAGTGGTTTAGAAAGGTTGGATTTAGAGTATGGTTTGTGAGTATGTTAGGTGCTAACTTGTAGAAATTAGAGTATTGAAATGGGAGGAAAACCATGGTAGAAGAATGAGAAAAACCCAAATAAATGAAGTTTTCACGCAGACAAATCAACACGGGCCGTGTTGATTTAACACGGCCATGTTTCCCTCTAAAAATGGAAATTTTAGTTGTGCAGAGCAATCAACACGGGCAGTGTTGATGCACACGGGTGCCCGTGTTGATGCACTGTCTTGGGCAATTTTTGCGTGTTCTGGAAGCTTTTCAACACGAGCAGTGTTGATCCACACGGGTGCCCGTGTTGATGCATCTGTAACCTTAAAATGCTGATTTTCAGACTTCCTTTGGAACCCATTTGTGTTCCGATTTTCCGATTTCGGTAAGTTCGACGACGGAGCAAGTTGCTTCGAATTCAACGAAAATTGACGTGCTAGCTAAGTTTGACATGTAGAACTTAGTGGTGAGGTTAGCTTTTAGAAGTTGTGAGTTTTTGCGAGATGACCCGAAATAGACTTAATTACGGTTTAATTGAATCGGATTTCGTTTTAGGGGATTTAAGACACGTATGGTCAATCCAATTGCGATGTTGATGATTAGGAATAATGGCGATTATTAGGGATGGCTTTTGCGACGATGATAGGTGTTTAACTATTTCTCCGTATTTAGAAGTTTGTGAACGAATCGATAATGATGCGGTGTTTTGTACATGATGATGTGATGATTATATTGATGTTGTTGATAAATGCTTCCAATTTGTGAATGCATGATTTTGATGATGATGAATTATTAGTGATGTTTTGCATAATGCAAATATGATGCGATGATATATTTATCTTGATGTGGATAAATTATAGCGATGTGGGCTTTATGCCAATTGTGATGAGCGATGATGGTGTGTTTGTGTTGTGTTGTTTTATTGTCGAGTCTCATACATTGCATAAGCGAAGAGGGCTTTTATGCCAAGCGATGATGGCTTTTATGCCGAGCGAAGATCGGCTTTATGCCAAGTGTCCCTAATTACGGACAAAGCGATGGGTACCACATGCATAACATAGTCGAGTCTCATGGAGTCCATTATGTCTATTTTGGAGTCTTTTGGTATTGAGTTTTATTTGATGTTTGCGATGATGTTTGTGATGATGTTTGCGATGATGTTTGCGATGATGTTTGCGATGATGTTTGTGATGATGTTTGCGATGATGTTTGCGATGATGTTTGTGAAGATGGGCTTTTATGCCACAAGCGATGATGGGCTTTTATGCCAAAAGCGATGATGGGCCTTTATGCCACAAGCGATGATGGGCTTTTATGCCAAAAGTGATGATGGGCTTTATGCCAAAAGCGAAGATGGGCTTTAGCCAATTTTGTGATGATTTGTTTATGTTGCTTATATTATTAGCATTGTTTAATGTTGTTGGTTGATGTTGTTGTTTATGATTGCCGTTAATTAGCGATGTATTAACTTGTGACGATTTCGCGGTGACGGAGGTTTACGTGTTGTTGTGATGATTTGTGCCGATGAGGCTAAGGCGATTAAGTATAGATTATACATTTTAGAATGACGATAAGAGTAAGTGAGGTTTGGATATGTGTTGGAATGCACTTATTAACTTATATCCTTTACAATTCCAAAACTATATATATATATATATTTTATCATGCCTTTAACTATATGTTTTGGAGTATCTCACCCTTTACTTGTTTCGCCGTTACCTTTATATTGGTAACGTGCAGGTTATGAAGACGGAGTTTATAGCTGTTGTTAGTTGAGTCGGTGTCGCTCTGATACGTAGCACTCGGGGGGAAACATTTACGTTGTCTTGTTGTTGATTCTTTTGTTATTCTTTCTTTTGTATATAGAATCATACTTTATGAAAATATGATTTATTAAGGAAGTTTATTAAAGAAGATGTTTTGATGTTTTTGAATCAATTTATGTCTTCCGGCGATGCTATGTATCTGAGACTTATACTTTAAATCAAACTGTTTAAAGTGAGTTGTTTTTGAAGGTGTGATGCCTCAGTATTAAATTTATGAAATTTTTAATTTACTCTGATTGTTGCATTTAAAATCTTGGGTAATATTGGGGTGTTACATTAGTGGTATCAGAGCAGGTCGGTCTGTCGACCAAGTTATTAGTGTGTTTAACCCTTTTGTATGCGACATGTGTGTGAAATACTGTCGGTACTTGCTTGTTTCAAATTGTTTGTCTGCAGAGATGAGTTTGAAACAAGTGGGGGAGAAGTTTTACTTCTTGGTGGCGCTTGTGGCTGGGAGTTGGAGCCTCAAGCAGTGTTATGCTTTAGTAGCTTGAAGTGTAAATTTGAAGACGCTGTTGTAGTTGGTATAGATGGTTTATGTCACCATCATGATTGTCGACTGTCTATTGACAAATTGAGGGACTGATCATCCTTAATCTCTTGTTGATAGTAGTTGGGAATTGTGTTGGGTGGGATAGACTTGTCTTTCCAGCTTAATAGTGTATGAAGCAGATGTGTTGGCACACGATGGTGCATGGTTACTTGAGTTGTGAGCGAATTTGGATTTTGGTGAGAAGCGAGATTTTGACAAGCGAGCTTCTTGTTGTGTTTCTTCTTAAGCGTATTGTGAAGATGTGAGTGAATTACCGCAGTAGTGTGAAGTGAAGTTTTGATGGATTTAGTTTCTGGATCGAGTTGTGATTCGAAGTATTCTTGAGGGATGTTGCTTCTGCATTAGAGTTGAAGAGTCAACTTGAGGATCGGTTTGAGCAGAGTTGTTTCGAACGGGTCACCGTGGAGTGCTACCATTGTGTTGTTCGAGGAGAGTAAAGGTTACCCGAGTTGGTGTGTCATTTTCAGACAAAGGGACGAAGTGGACGTTGAGGACAAGTGTCTACTTCCGAGGATTGATATTTGAGTAAATCAGTCTTTTGGAGTTTGTGTGCTTAGTGAGATCGATGTGAAGTCTGGTTGTCTACGGGTTAGTGTGAGAGTGGAAGATGCTTAGACTATGCTTTTCAAGATAGTGTATGGTAATGGAGAGTATTTGCTGATGTCATTAGTGTGACTAATGCGTCAGGTATGATTTTGGGATGTTCGGACAGTACTCTCATGAGTAGCTGTAAGAGTTATTTCGTACTTATGGATATTAATTGGTTCACATCAAGTCAAGGGATTGTGTCAAGCATCCGAGCGTTGCGTTATCAGTAGTGAAATTAGATCGGTGCATGTTGAGTATTCTAAGGATAGAGTTTTGAACTGTTGGACATGAGTGCCTTATGTAAGCGACTTAGACGGTGATATTTTGGACGGTTCCGCGAAGATTTATTTTGTATCTTGTAGAAGACTTCAAAGGGTTATTTCAGAGCTTAGAAGTTCCTTTGTTTTGGATGGTTAATTTGTGAGTTTGACGGAAGATCTTTTTATAAGTTGGTTTTGATCGTGAGCACTTTGACATGAGATGGTTGAGCCGTTGTTTGGACTTCGCAATGGGAAGCGAATTTGTTTGAGCCAGTGGAAAGGTTAGCGAATGCTTTGATTTTAGTCTTGTTTTGTACTAGAGAACCTTGTGCGGCGTATGGTGATATTTCATTTTAGACTTAAGATGTATTTTGACAGAGAGTTGGAAAAAGAGTATTACTACCTTGGAGCGATTTGATTTTCATAAGGAAAAATTGTCGGACGTATGAGTTAGAGGTTGAGGCGGTTGTGCTCATTGGAACCTTATAGGTGCAGATGTTAGCGACGAGGAGATTGGAATTGTTGAAGATAATTCAAGTTTAAGTGTGATCTATAGAGAGATTCCGTCTGGTGTTGAGTTCAGTAAGCTTGTGTCGCAGGATAACCAAGAATATCTGATTTGGGATTTGTTATATTGAAGAATGTTGCATGTTTGTTTTGGAACAATTGTTGAGATTAAGTCTAGAAGGTTATTAAGGATTTGTTCACTACTAACATATGGATTTTGTTGGATACTAATAGTCGCGGTGGATTATTAGATTACGACTAAGATAAGTCTTGACGGTAAAGAATTTTGTGATGGGTTGGTAGCCACAGATACCTTAAGATGATTGATGTTTTATAAAGGAGGATGTTCTGTTTGTGACCAAAGTCGGTCGCGACGGTGTTCATGATTGAATTCCATAGAAATTGATGTTATGGTTCTAAGTCCGACCTGAGTTGTAAGTCAGGAGTATGAGATGACGTTGATGGGTTGATTTCTTGATAAGGTGTTTTGGTCTAAGTTACCACTTTGGAGGATTGAGAAATACGAAGGTGGTTCGAATAAGAAACCTGTGTATTGATCGTTGCGACGGTGCGACAATAGTGATTACTTATATACTTTGGGAATTGAATTGTTATAAGGGATGACTTCGTTGAAGTCAAGTGTATACGTCGAAGTTTCACAAGTGAAATATTTGGACAGTATTTGAAGAGGTCAAACTATGTTGTGTATTTCAGAGGACCAATGGACGTTGATCAATCGAGAATGAGAAAGTGATTCTTCGAGTTGATGAAGCTGATGTTGCGAGGTGTCTTGATGGGTGTACGGTTTGAACGTATCCATTTTGAGTGATTGTAAAGTTGAGGATTAACCAAGTTGTTTTATGGTTGGCATCTTATGCATAAAAGTGACGCAACATGGTTTAGATAGCAAGCATTGTATCGATTAGCGAGTAAGCGAGGTTGTTGGAATTGGGCTAGTGAGATATAGTCGCAAGTCGTCTGTTTAAGCCCTAGAGTGGGTGTTGTATCACGCATTACGTTTGTGTAACTTTTATTGATCAAGGGTTATGCGTTGGTGATCTACAAGGATGATGTGACCTTGTGATTTTTTTGGATAGAAAGCGATAACTGCGAGTGTGATTCTTGAGTTTGTACTTATGCGTGAATGAAGGCATCTTTTCATGTTTGTGTAGCACGCGTGGTTTTACCCTATTTTGACTGTTTCAGTTTTGGTTTGTATAACCATTTTGTTGTTTTCGTTTTAGCTGTGGTGACGGTGTTGTGTTGTAGGACTTTATGTTCCTATCTTTGGTGACTCTTTTCCGAGGTGTCGGTTCGAGTATGTGGCTAATTCTATGGTTGAGACGTTAGGATAGTATCGGTCTTGTTTGTTTGGTTCTCGAGTGAACCTTAGTTGTTGGGTGTTAGTTGGTTGTCGAGTGCATTGTATGGGCTTTGCACCTCGGCATGGTTGTTCTTGTCTGAACGTTGTGGTTAGGGAGATGCCCTTGTGTTTGGTGTATTTTGTATGTTGTTTAATTGACGCGAGGATTGAGTGGACGAATGCGTAGGCATGTCCCGATTTATTCATTTTGGTCGAAATTTCGAGGACGAAAAGTTTATAAGTAGGGGAGAGTTGTAACACCGGTTTTTAATTAATATTATATTATATTAATACTTTCCAATTACTGATCGATATTTATCTTGCGATGAGAATATTCATATTAATTAATTTATCTGGCGACGTTGTGTTGTGTTCGGTAAAATATTATTCGGATCCGATATTTAATTCCCTGGAATTATTTTAATTGATTGAATTAATTATATTAATAAATTAGAGTGTGAGGATTAATTGGGAAGGATTGGGTTTACACCTTAGTTTACTAGTAAGGTTATTACAAAACCACTTTCCTCATTTTCTTTCCATCCAAACACTTTCCTTATTTTCTTTCCATTCAACATACCAAAGCCAAACAAGGGCAAGAGGAGGAGCTAGTAAGCAAACATAGTTATAAAACCACATTTCCTCATTTTCTTCCCATTTGGAAAAAGGAAGCCAAGAATAGAAACATGGAGGAAAAGAAAGGGGTTTTGAGAAGAAGAGCAAGAGGGGAAGAGGAGGAAGATCATGAGCTAGCTTGTAGATTGAGCTTTGTAAGAATCATCTTGGATCATCCAATATCTTGAGGTAAGGGGTTTGATCTTCCTTTCCATATAGTAGGGTTTGATAGATATGTTGTGGATTTAGGAAAAATTGGTATGTTGATTCATGGGGTTTATGGTTTGCCTTTGTTTTGGTGTTTTGTTGTTGTTGTTGAACTTCTCAATTGATGGTAGAAATATGTTTTGATGTTGATGTTGTAATGGAGGTATATATGTTGTGTTGATGATAAGAGATGGCGAGTTAGTGATAAGAGTTTGTTGGTTGATTGTTAGAGTGGTTTAGAAAGGTTGGATTTAGAGTATGGTTTGTGAGTATGTTAGGTGCTAACTTGTAGAAATTAGAGTATTGAAATGGGGAGGAAAACCATGGTAGAAGAATGAGAAAAACCCAAATAAATGAAGTTTTCACGCAGACAAATCAACACGGGCCGTGTTGATTTAACACGGCCATGTTTCCCTCTAAAAATGGAAATTTTAGTTGTGCAGAGCAATCAACACGGGCAGTGTTGATGCACACGGGTGCCCGTGTTGATGCACTGTCTTGGGCAATTTTTGCGTGTTCTGGAAGCTTTTCAACACGAGCAGTGTTGATCCACACGGGTGCCCGTGTTGATGCATCTGTAACCTTAAAAATGCTGATTTTTCGCACTTCCTTTGGAACCCATTTGTGTTCCGGTTTTCCGATTTCGGTAAGTTCGACGACGGAGCAAGTTGCTTCGAATTCAACGAAAATTGACGTGCTAGCTAAGTTTGACATGTAGAACTTAGTGGTGAGGTTAGCTTTTAGAAGTTGTGAGTTTTTGCGAGATGACCCGAAATAGACTTAATTACGGTTTAATTGAATCGGATTTCGTTTTAGGGGATTTAAGACACGTATGGTCAATCCAATTGCGATGTTGATGATTAGGAATAATGGCGATTATTAGGGATGGCTTTTGCGACGATGATAGGTGTTTAACTATTTCTCCGTATTTAGAAGTTTGTGAACGAATCGATAATGATGCGGTGTGAATAAACATAATGTTTGCGATGGCCTTTTTAATTAATGAATACTTGATGATTTGCGATGAAATAATATGTGTCTTTGTACATGATGATGTGATGATTATATTGATGTTGTTGATAAATGCTTCCAATTTGTGAATGCATGATTTTGATGATGATGAATTATTAGTGATGTTTTGCATAATGCAAATATGATGCGATGATATATTTATCTTGATGTGGATAAATTATAGCGATGTGGGCTTTATGCCAATTGTGATGAGCGATGATGGTGTGTTTGTGTTGTGTTGTTTTATTGTCGAGTCTCATACATTGCATAAGCGAAGAGGGCTTTTATGCCAAGCGATGATGGCTTTTATGCCGAGCGAAGATCGGCTTTATGCCAAGTGTCCCTAATTACGGACAAAGCGATGGGTACCACATGCATAACATAGTCGAGTCTCATGGAGTCCATTATGTCTATTTTGGAGTCTTTTGGTATTGAGTTTTATTTGATGTTTGCGATGATGTTTGTGATGATGTTTGCGATGATGTTTGCGATGATGTTTGCGATGATGTTTGTGATGATGTTTGCGATGATGTTTGCGATGATGTTTGTGAAGATGGGCTTTATGCCACAAGCGATGATGGGCTTTTATGCCAAAAGCGATGATGGGCTTTTATGCCAAAAGCGATGATGGGCTTTTATGCCAAAAGCGATGATGGGCTTTATGCCAAAAGCGAAGATGGGCTTTAGCCAATTTTGTGATGATTTGTTTATGTTGCTTATATTATTAGCATTGTTTAATGTTGTTGGTTGATGTTGTTGTTTATGATTGCCGTTAATTAGCGATGTATTAACTTGTGACGATTTCGCGGTGACGGAGGTTTACGTGTTGTTGTGATGATTTGTGCCGATGAGGCTAAGGCGATTAAGTATAGATTATACATTTTAGAATGACGATAAGAGTAAGTGAGGTTTGGATATGTGTTGGAATGCACTTATTAACTTATATCCTTTACAATTCCAAAACTATATATATATATATATTTTATCATGCCTTTAACTATATGTTTTGGAGTATCTCACCCTTTACTTGTTTCGCCGTTACCTTTATATTGGTAACGTGCAGGTTATGAAGACGGAGTTTATAGCTGTTGTTAGTTGAGTCGGTGTCGCCGACACGTAGCACTGGGGAAACATTTACGTTGTCTTGTTGTTGATTCTTTTGTTATTCTTTCTTTTGTATATAGAATCATACTTTATGAAAATATGATTTATTAAGGAAGTTTATTAAAGAAGATGTTTTGATGTTTTTGAATCAATTTATGTCTTCCGGCGATGCTATGTATCTGAGACTTATACTTTAAATCAAACTGTTTAAAGTGAGTTGTTTTTGAAGGTGTGATGCCTCAGTATTAAATTTATGAAATTTTTAATTTACTCTGATTGTTGCATTTAAAATCTTGGGTAATATTGGGGTGTTACAAAATGACCTCCGATCTGAACAGATGAACTAAAGAACATGTTGAAATGGTTCCAAAGTCCGTGGAACCAACCCGAGAAGAGCTTCTGATCAGAAAATATTGTGTCAAGCATACGAACCGAAGAATATCAATTTTGGTTCGAAATAGTCTGAGATGGCCGAAACGCACATTTTCTTCCATACTTGAGATGCTTGTAACCCCATGACCATGATATTAATGATATGCATGTATGTTGATGATAATGGAAATATAATCCAGAACTATTGAAATGAAGAGGGTAAATTTTGGGGTACAACAGGCCTCCCTTAAGGTGTAAGTCCCAACCCCCTTTGTACATATTCAAGTCTTACTA
This sequence comes from Vicia sativa, assembly GCA_021764765.1. Classification (NCBI taxonomy): domain Eukaryota; kingdom Viridiplantae; phylum Streptophyta; class Magnoliopsida; order Fabales; family Fabaceae; genus Vicia; species Vicia sativa. Next base: position 121,059,388 of record CM038795.1, on the reverse strand, counting down.
GTTTTATTTGCTTGTTTTATCTACTTGTTTATAAATTTCTTTCACCAATTCCACTGGTATTAAGAGGATCATTATTCTCGGTGAAACTTCTCTTATTCTAGTGGGTCTCCCTTAAGGTATAAGTCTCACTCCCTTGTATATATCCAAGTATCACTAGCTTCTTTGCTTGTTTTATACACTTGTTTATATATTTACTTCATAAACTCTTATGAAAGCACACACACACTTTGTCATATATACTTGTTCATGTTTATTTATGTCATTACAACTAGTATAACAACTAGGTTCCCCATAACCTTCTCTTGGGCTTCGTACAAAAGAACTCCCTCGTTGAGTTGGCCTCCTCTTGGGCCTCATACAAGAAAAAGATCTGGAAATATCAAACAGTCTCCTATTGGGATTCGTACAAAGAATCTACTTAGCTAGGATAGAACCCAAAGAGTATGGTCTCCCAGTGAAATCACTCTTAAAACCAAGCCAACCATACCCTGTAGCCTCCTCTTGGGCTCCCAATACAAGGACCCTCGATGTCCCTCTGAAAGCCTCCTTTTGGGCTCACAATACAAGAACCCTCGATATCCCTCGGATAGCCTCCTCTTGGGCTTACAATACAATGACCTACGAGCTTCTTAAAAGCATCCCCTCAAACAAAACAAAACATTTCTTCTCAGAGATGAGACATGAATCATATCTATGGAAGAAGTATCTCATCTATAGCATCACATTCAAATCAAACATTTTTTCAAACAAACAAACAAAACATCTTTCTTAATTGTAAGTGGAACACTTGTATACTCAAGTTAAACGCCCAATGCTTACAATGAAAGATCCAACATTTTTCAAAAACATCTTCTCATTCTAAGCACTATAAGCGGTATACTTGTACACTCAAGTTAAACACTCATTTCTTACAATGAAAGATACAAACATTCAAAAATGTATGTGATGAAATATATTAGATAAATTTTTCATTAAGATTACACTTGTCGTTGTCTCTTAAAAAACATCGCTTCCACTAGCACATAAGTGAGAACTACGATTGCTCTAACTTTCTCAACCTCCTTTTGAGAATACGTAGGCACAAGGTCTCACCCTTGGAGAGCATACTTATTTCTCTCTCAAACCACCCAAACCTTAGTTACCCTTAGATCCCGAGCTACAATTGCTCGGATTCCCTTTAAGGGATATGTATGCAGAAGATTGCAAATATCTTTGCAAGCATAATCATAATAAACCACCTTAGGTTCCTACCTAGCTTACCTTCTTAATCCCAAAAGAGAAACTTTTCCAATAGCATAGCCAATAAAATACAAACACACAAAAGATCCTATAGAGTCTATAGATACATAAGGTGCTAATACCTTCCCTTTGTATAACATAACCCCCAGACTCAAAGAATCTCTATTCCCCATTGCTTTGCGCTTAGTTTCATTACTTTTCGCATTGCATATCCTTTTAAGGGTATTTCAGCTTTCCCATTTTCCTTCTTTTTGGAAACAAGAAAGCTTGGTGTTGGCGGCATCTTTTAAAAAAAAAATTTTTTTTGAGCCGGAGAGCCGAATTCCGATTTGGTTCCCTCGTTCTTCAATTTTTACCGCGTACAGGGTCGACCCTTTTTCAAACGAAGAATTGTTTCAGAGACAGAGTGACCCAGTTGGAACTAAAATATGGAATTTGGCAAATGTTGCAACTACCAAAAAGGTCCCAAAAGGGATAAGCCTACGTTGAGATCAGAAAATTCCTTCAACTGCATAGATGCAGAGCCTAAATCTTGGTGGAGATGTGCTGCCAAAAGCTTACCCAGTGAGACGTTTCGCCATTCATGAAGTTGCATCGCCAGAGGTATGAAATTCTGAACTATTTATAAAGGCCCTATGAAAAATAAGAAACAAGAGAGTTACAGAGTCATAAAAGCTACGCTCAGTGTCAAAGACATCTTCTGAGTCCCTATCACGGTGGCTAGTGATATAACACGTAAAATCTGAATGGTTGAAGGAAAATGTATATTTCGTTGACCCAATAGAGTTGAAAGTCATTCCTAGAGGAGAAAGACCGGTAATAGAAGCCACATTGAATAAGGTGGGTGTCAACATCCCACAGGAAAGTTGGAAAGTGTTGGTCCAACCCTCCTAAAAGAAAACCGAAGCAAGAATAAAGTTGGGATCAATTGTGTGGCACTCCGTGAAATTTGGATGGCGTTGAAAATTCTCATTTTTTTCCCATTGGTGACTCTATTGCTTCTGGACCTTTTCGAGCCAAGCTATAAACACTATATCGCCTGGCGTGGGAGTCGAATGAAAAAATGTGGCTTCAGAGGCCATAAACCTAACATCAATTGGTATGGAATGATTGAATGCAAACGGGGTAGCAGGAGCAAGACAAGGAAAATCTTGATGGATAGTTTTGGGATGTGTTGCTCGAGTAGGATAAGGCCCTTGGAATGCAAAGAATTTTCTTGTCACAACAAAAGGAATGAACATTTGATGCTGCCATTTTTGGGTCTTGGATTCCTCTTTAGATGAAGGTTGTAGGATGGATTTCAAGCTCCGTAATGCAGAAATAGAAAAGGCAATGGGGTTAGTGCCAATGTTGAAAGGAATATTAGATGAAGTAGCCATCACAAGATAGAACAGTCTTCTTCAAGATTTCCAAAAATATTAAGGTTTGAAGAGTTGAAGCGGAAGAGGAGAAAAAAGAAACTAAGGGCTTCTAAATGAGTATTTAAAGAGAAATTGAAGTCGTTGAAAATGGAATAGTTGTCACTCAAAATGGAGAGAACACTTCAAGAAGTGGAAAAGTTAGTGGAGTTTGTGTGGAAACCCACGCCCTAAAACGTTGGAGTAATCATGAGGAGTGAATAAAGTGGCATATGAAACTGTTGCGCAGAAAGTAATCATAATTACTCATGACGTCATTTCTAAAAGACATGCAGTCGAAAATGTGAAAGAGAAAACACCAAAGCTCTCCCGTCGACAAAGCTCCGTTGAACATGGCGTTTTGGGGGAAATTTGTTGACAAGAAATTTTCGACTAAGGAAATAAGCCTTTATGATGTAAGGAATCTTCGCCTGAAAAGGTATATATCTATGAGAAGGGTTAGCCACCGTCGATGGAGTCGAAGAGACATTAACCAGGAATGCAAAGTCCTGGTCGACGAGGAGGTGTCGACAATGCATGGAGGTCGACAAGCAATAATAAGTGATGGCAGGAACGGTTATCGACACATGAAGCCAGTGAGAATGTGGGAACAATTAAAAGCAGTTCTAGAGCAGTTTTCTCCACAAAGCCCAATGTAGTAACCGTCGACAGTTACATAGTTAGGATTTCTATTTAAGCAAATGTTTGTATTCGTTTTAGGGGTTTCATCTCTTAATATATAAAAGTATTACACTCAAAATACCCGCATCTAAGAGAGATTCGAGTTCAAACTTGACAATGTACGAATGCTTCCACATTTAAATTCTAAACAATTTAGAACTTTGTTTTACAAATTATTAGTCTTGTCTTTTGACTTTATTTACTTTGCAATTGTCTTACCTCTTGCACGCAATTCTGGTTATAATCCATAAAACATTCAAAACATTAAATTTAAAATTATTACAGTGGATGCTGTAAATAACATTTAAAAAGAAGCTCCAAATAGGTCAAACAACTACCTTAATTTCGCTTTAAAAGATTCAATATAGAAAGGAATTATCTTGAAAACGTTTCCATAAAAAAATCATCACTTTAGAAGAGACTCAACTAATATAAATAAAGAGTTAGATTATCAATATTAAAAATCATAGAATAATCAATAAATTTCGACTAGGCTTTATAAGTAAAGGCTAAAAACCTTGTCAATAACTCAACTCGTGAAAGTCATACCTCAACAATAATTTTAAATTACAAAAAAATTTTGTTAGTAGGTAATGTCAAACCTCAACAAAAAATTTAAATTACAAATTATTTTTGTTAGTTGGTAAGTTAGAAGAAAGAAAGAAATGTCCACTTTAATATTCGTAGTATATATGGTATTTATTTAGGTTTTTATATATAACCTGTATTTAGGAATTTAAAAATAAATATTTTATATGTTTATAATGAAAAAATTTAATGTAAAAAAATTAAGAATGATAATGCTTTGAGATAAAGTATATATAAACTCTTTCTTATACCATAAGAAAAACAAACACATCTACTCACGTTTTGGAGATCATATTATATGATCAAATATTTTAACGTGAGAGTTGTCTTATACTTGGCCTAATGCTTAGGGACATGATTAATTTAATAAGTAGTAACGTCTAGTTTCTTTGTATGAAATTAATTGATACATAAAAGTTTGGAAACAAGTGGGTTTAATTTTATACTTTATCCTTAAACTGCAGCAACAATTTGAGCAAATCATCGCTAGTATTAAAAACTGGACCGGACATCAAATTGATGAAGGTATTGAATTATTGGTTTATTAGTTGAATCATTGTTACTGGTCGAACCGCATGACAAAATTGAATTCAATCAGATAATTCGGTTGAATAAATTGGTCATTAGAACTTGTCAAATTGGATGATTCTATCTCTATAAAATATAATTATCAATTAAATTTTTTACAAATATATCATAAATAAATTCACAAATCCATAATTTAAATTTTTAACATAAATATCAATATAATAAAATAGTACAAAATTACAAAGTCTAATTATAAACAAAGTTTAATTACAACATAATCTAATAAAATAGTTTATAACAAAATAATTTCATTGCCTACTATATTTAGTTTTAGGAAGGATAAATTATTTCAATGTTGAGATTTCCTTTTTCAATATAAATCAAAACTATCTGCAGCAAAATCAATTACATCTACAACATGTTCCTCGTCACAAAAATCATAATTTTATGTTGTTTTTTATTTAAAAAAATTATTAACTAATTAAAAAAATTAGTCATTTTGATTTTTAAATTAAAAAAAAATTAGAAAATTAGAAAAATCAAATAAAAATGCAATTGAACCACTAATTTTGAAAAACCGTCGATTTTTTTAATTTTTCTGATTTACACCGGCTCACACCGGTTCGAAGACACATCCGATTTAACTATTGAACCAAATTGATTATTTAATCGATTTTCGATTCGATCAGTCCGACCGACCGATCTGATCCGATTTTAAAACATTGCAAATCATAACCGACAGTTTGTTGAAATTTAGAAAATGTCAATTCTATGTTTTATGATGGAAATCCTACAAATATAAGTGTAGTCGCTTTCTGTCCCCTTTCTCATGTTTAATTTACGATTTAGTAAATTTATTTACTCATATTTTAAAGTGTGTTTGGGAAGGTATTGTTAAGTTGGTTAGAGAGAGGCTTTTCTCGTTTGGAGATTCATATTGATAATCGAGATATTTGTCAAAATTATTATAATATTATTTTTGATTATTATTATCATAAATGATTTTTTCTGAAATTAATTATAAAGTATATATTAAATTTATTAAAAATTTAAATATAACAATTATTTAATATATATTATTTTATACTTTATAATAGAAACAAAATAAATAAAGTTATAAGAATAAATAAAGCGATGGAGTGTCGATGGATTTGTCTTTGTGTGTATCCATGCTTGGGCGGCATTGAGGATAATGTGATCAATGTTCATTTATGTGAATTCCAAATTACATCCCACTTTTGGCAACATCATTTCGTAAATTTTGGATTTGCTTTTTATCACATACTCCACGGGTTAGTATTATAAGTAAGAGTGATAAAATGGATCGGATCCGTCGGGTTGGTCTGTTTGACCTATTATTTGTAGTGGATTTGATTGAGATTTTTAATTCGATATTTAAGTTGGTCCTTTCTGTCTAACCCGTTTGAACAAATTGAATTATAATTGTAATGTTCTTTCTATAACTTTTTAGTGATGATTGAAAAAATTTGAAATAAAAGAACAATTGTATAGCATGCAAAATTCTTAAGTTGCGAATATATACATTAACTTAGATGTCTTTTTTAGAAATAGATGTTGATTTTAAGAAAATGAATGATTTGATTAGTGTATATGTGTGACAAATTTATGATTTAACTATTAAATAATCAATCAGTATAAGAGTCTATATGATGTAAACAGTGAGAACGTTCAGTGTTGATATTTCATGCACTACTATTTTATGAACTACGATATTTTATAAAGTGTAATTGTTATTATTGTTGGTTTTGTGTAATTATTATCATCGTTGCAAAATAAATTCTTTTGTTGACCCCTTTAGTAATAATTAAATTTTTTCTAAATTATGTAATAAATCAAATTGTAAAATAAGAAAATAAAAAAATTGGCAGTCTGCCCCGCCAACTCGTTAATAAACAGGGAGAGTTTGACTTTTAAATTAGGACGCCTAAGTTGATCCGCCCCGCCCTGCCCCACTTTTAAATGGGCTTAAGCGGGGCGGACCTAAATGGGGGCGGGCCGTCCGCTTTGTCACCCCTAACTATAAGCAAAATGATAATCTTTTTAAATGTATTAAATAATTAATGTATCTAATCTATATAGATGTTGGATACATAAACTATTTAATAAATCTAAAAGTAGAATCTTTATTTATAATAATGATCGGAGGAGTATTGTTAAATATTCTCCTTGTTTTCTAATATAAGTTATTTTGAATTTTTCACATATAAAAAATAATTAATTTATATGGAAAATAAAAGTTATAATTGCTTTTACAAAATTATTATTTAATAATAGTAAAATAAATAGAAAGAATAGAAAATAGTAAATACTTAATAATATAATAGAAAAACAACATTAAAAAACATTGATATTATAAAAAGATATAGTTTCTAAATCTTAGCTCAATTGGTAAATATTGATATTATTAGGTTGGATTCTAACACCAAGGTTTTGAACCCTAAAGGCCACACTGTCACACATGAAGGCAAAGAGATCTTAGATTCTCATCCTGTCTCTGATGAAATATAGGATGCATCTGTGTTAGAAATTTTTAAGTTGTCGTCTTTAGTAACCATCGACAGAAAGAGCGATATAGGAGCACATTCTTTTCATCAACACTCAGATGGCAATGATAGATGTCATTAATTCCCAAAAGTGTAAGCTCTTCTATGATACCTCCAAGGAGGTGATGTTAAGGTGGTATACGAAATTTCCTAGACTTTCGGTAACCAACTATCATGGTTTCTTGAGGACGATGATCCATCGCTTCTCATGGAGCAAACATCAGAAGGTTTCGACTACCGTCATGTTAAACGTCCTTCAGAGAAACATATAATCCATGGGAGAATATATCTCCAGGAAATGATTATGGCATGAGCTAAGTGATGTATAAAAGGAGAAGAGATAAACATAAAAATAAGGCCAAAGACGCCAAGGAATGTGTCCTCAGGGGTCTGATTATTCTCAACATTTGCACCGAAAGCATTACACATTTCTTGTTCATGATAATGCAATCTATAAATGCAACGGGAAACATGCAGATAACTACACGTCACTCAACACTAGGAGAGAAAATTTTGGCGCAAGTTGCTCCATATTCTTAACATCCCTCCTCTTTTAACAATAAAACAGGAAGTCATGGGAAACGAGACGACCAAGTGCTGCCAATACCACAAAGTGAAGGGTCACAATATAGACAACTTCCATCAACTGAAGATAAAACTAGAGTGTTTTATCAAAGAATTCCATCTAAGAAAATATATCTAGGGAAACTCAAACTAGCCACGAGGTAAATATCCTCCTCCTAGGAGGGGTCAACCCAAAAGCTTAGTCTTAGAAAGATAAAGAGCCTGAATAAGGTATATAGGATAGACTAGTCTGCCACATGGTCAACTCAATTTCTTAAGGATTTGTGGGAGGAAGTGTATCTAACTTCTCCCATACGAGATATGCTCGCTAGCTGATGACTGTGGGGGGCTAACTTTTGAAGTCGGGGACAACTTCAGAGCCCAAAATCACCTTCTACTAGAAAGATGTTGCAGGGTTCTTCCCACACGAAGATGATCCTGAAAATGCATTCACAGTATTGTATGGTAACAATAATTTATTTTGATATTTTTATTAATTTGAATATAATCGAATTAATATAGTTGTGTATTTGTAATTTTCTTTTCATTTAATATTTGTGTGCTTGTGCTTTATTCGTATTTTATTTATATTGTAATCGCTTCAGCTATTATCTTGTTGTATCACTAAGAAACCTCATTTCTCAATTAATAAAAGTCTTTGATCCATGATACTGTTTCTTTTTTAGCCAAGAAAGTTAATACTTTTTCGTTTTATCAGGTATGGCTTGTATCACAAGTTAAAACTCTTAAATCTGGATGTTAAGTTATTTAATTTAAATCAAGTGTAAGACATGATTCGAATCATAAGCCTTGTGAAAATTAGGAATTGGCTCTGGACTATTTAATTCGAATCACAAAATGAATATGATTAGAATCATAATCTCATGTGATCTGAATCAAGTTAAAATCTTCATTTGGATCAAATATCTCCATTAAGCTATATTTGGGATCTGCTCAAATTGATTTGAATCAAAGTTTCTTCTTGATCTGAATCAAAACTTCACAAGACCCATTTTTAACTTTTATTTAAGTAGTTGTTTCTTTGTTGAAATTAACAAGTGTGTGAAACATATAGTTGAATCAGTTATTTGGATTGACAAGTTGTGTCAATCAGTGATAATCAAATCATTATCGTTTAAATTTCATTTGAAACCTTTTAAATGAGAGTCTGGTAGTATTCTTCTGACATGAAAAAAGAGATTGTATCCAATTAGTATATGATTGTTCTTATTTTAAAGCTTATGATAGTCTTTTTTTTTACTAATCGTTCTAGTGCACAACAAGTTAAGCCTAGATGTCTAAATTGGTATGATCGTTCAAGTTATAAAGCTTTTTTTTGCATGAATAGTTGTATATATTGATATGACTAAATGTGTTGCATGTTTAAAATATGTATGTGAATGTGATATGTTTGTTTATTTCATGCTTTAATTATTCAACCATTCAATATATTGTTTAGTTTTTATTGACTTAATTGCAACTTTGGTCTCTCTATTTAGCTTTTTTCTTGAATTTGATCCCCCATTTTAAAAACCATCATTTAAACCCCTTTTTAAAGTTTTCTTTTGAATTTTCGTTCCCTCATTTTAAAAACCGTGATTTTGGTCCCTTTTTTAAGTTTTGAGGTGCAATTTTAGTCCCCTTTTTAATTTTTATTTTAAATTTTGACCTCTTTTTCATCATCATTTGAATTAGAAAGGGGACTAAAATTGCAACTTAAAACTTTAAAAAGGGACCAAAATCATTGTTTCTAAAATAAGGGGACGAAAATTCAAAAGAAAACATAAAAAGGGGACTAAAATACTGGTTATTGAAATAGAGGGATCAAAATAAAAAAAAAAAAGCTAAATAGGGGGATCAAAGTTACAATTAAACCATTTTATTTCATTCGTTCATTGCATTCATTTGCATTATTCATGCATCATCATTTAATTTTGTGCATAATTTTTTTTTTTTGCATTGACGTCAAATATATTTTGCATTAAAAATCATTTTGAGCATTAGCATTAAAATGATTTTTTTTTCTTTACATTCATGCATGACATTAATATTCATTTTCTGTTTGGATTAAAGACATTTTTCATCATTAAAATAAATTTAATTTGGAAAACCTCATTTTATCAAATTTTTTTCTTCAAAAATGAGCTATTTGATTTGAATAAATACTTTTTGCCTTTGAATATGATTCGAATAAAATTCTTGGGACTTGAAATCTTTTAGGGGTGCTCGATTTGATACGAATCAACCATTGCACTTGATTTGAATCAAAATGATTTTCTCTTAAAAAATTAAACATGTGATTCAAATCAGTTTTTGAACTTGATTTGACTCCCAAGTTGAAAAGTAACGCTTATTTTTTAAATTCATTCAATTTTCACTCTTTCTCATTTTATTTCTATTTCACACTTCTGAAACCTTTTTTGAGCGAAATCATAATCATCACACAACATCATTATCAATCTTTCATCTCATCATATCATCATCATCATCACTCTATCACTCAAAACCCGTTCTCTCAACATCAACAGTGACCTCTCATCTTCCTCCGAAGAATTTATCTGACAAGCAACAGGGAAATAAACCAATTTTATCGTCAAACCATTATCTTCCTCAATTTCCAAAGGCAAGGACAAAAATTCGAGCAGGAAAGGATTCCACTAACGGAAACTGAGCAAAAGGTCAAGTAAGAAATCTTATAAGACTCAAAATGATGATGCTTTATGTCACAATGTAAAAGTAAAACTATCTGAGAATAGTTTGCAACTTTACTAAGAGATATTTTTTAATAAGCATGTTGATCCTGAATATTATGTTGATGCCTCTGCTGAAGTTTCATTGAAAGTCAAATTCTAAAATTGTTGTTAATCATAATCTGTTGAAGTTTATTAGGCTGAACAATATGTTTTAACCAGACTATGTTAAATCTTTCTATTGTAATATTGTGTGAACCCCTGGTGTTATTGAGAACAGGTTTAAAGATAACAAAATTTGGTTTAACTTCATGGATTTCACTAAGTACCTTAGTTTGAATTCTAATAATCTGAGTATATCTGCTTCTAGACTGTTTGCGTATGAAAAAGTTCATTTTACCTTGTCAATTTCCAAGTCTATCGGTGATATTTATGTAAGTAAAAAAATTCACAAGTCAAGTTTGATATGTAGATTCTACTATGGATAATTGTCAAGATATTGGTAAGTTCCAAATATGACAAAAATTCCACATTACAACTTGGAAATTTTAGGCTCCATGAATCCCTAGAAGTGGTTACTAATGGCGTTTCGACCCCGGCTGCATATGCAACGGCTGCATATGCAATCGACACACAGAAAACTGTTCATAATAAAGCCAGGAAGAAGGATTTCAAGGATGAATATTGTATTCAAACGGCGGTCGGTGCGATGAATTTCGACATGATCTCTCATGTTGAATCGACGAAGGAGGCATGGGATGTTCTTGTTAAGTACTATGATGGAGGTGAGAAAGTTAAGGTTGTCAACTTACAAGCCTTGCATCGATAATATGAATAGTTATACATGGGAGAAGACGAAAACATTGTAGAGTATGTGTCCAAGGTACAAAAACTCGTCTATCTCATGAAGGATTGTGGTAAAACCATAACTGATAATATGATAGTTGAGAAGTGTCATACCCCAATTTTTGACCTAATATACCACCTCACATTTGCATCACTGCATCACTAACAGTTCAAGAACAGAATAAATCGGGTGTGGCTTCTACAAATCAAAATTAGGGTTTCATCAATTTTTCATCTGTTCAAGAGGTAATCAATTAGGGTTTGAGTTTCCACTCACCTCAATTGATCTATCTTAATCAATCATCAACAGTTGATCTTCAGATTCCAAATTTTTTCTCATGATCTATCAAGGATCGACCAATTAGGGTTTTCATCGAGGATAGGGATTCACTGACTTTCTGATCAATGAATGACTTTTTTGCTTGGAGATTGATCTTTATATCTTCAATGCAATATCTTGACCTAATTTCTTGATTCAAAACATCACAGAAGTTCACATTTTTCATCAGTCAATTTCAGGATCATCTGATGAAATTTCATCTGCACTGAAAAGTCAAACTTTGACTTTTGGTCAACTTTTTCAAGACAAAACTTTTTCAATCATCAAAATACTTCAAATGATCCATCATGATCATAAAAAATCAAGAAATATGGAAAAGTCAACAAAAAGTCAAAATTTTCAACACTTAGAAACTTTTTAAGTGTTAGAAATTTCATGTTTTTTCCTACTTTCATGGCAATTTTTCACATAGTTCCATTTGGAATTAGAAAAAACTCAAAACATGAAAGTTGTAGCCCTTGTTACAAGCTTTCCAAAATGTCCAAGAACTTGCAAAACCATCTTGTCTAGCTATACTTTTGATTTTGAAACATAGAGCTCCAAAAGCCATGGATTTCAAGTTCATACTTCAAAGTTATAAGTCATTTTTGTAAAAATCTCCTTCTAGAAGCCTTGTCACCAATTTGAGATAGGCTAGAGCTGATAAAAATCAGATGAGAAGTAATTATGATGGAGATAAGATCAAGTAAGATTTTAACCATGGTTAAGAGAATATTTCATTTGCATTTATGGCAAAAATGACTTTCTTGCCCTTTAAGGCAAGTTGCTCAAGTTCAAGCCAATCTTCTTCACTTACCATTCAGAGTTCTTGACCTATAAATAGAGGTCATGTTTTCAAATTGAAACCACACCAAATCTATGCAAGATCAAGCTTTCACTCTTCTTTCTTGAATTTCAAGTTTTATAGTTCAAAAGTGAGAATTTTGCATTTTTGGCAAATCTTGTAAAATCTGTGAGAAACTTGGTGTCTAACATGTCTTAAAAATCAAATACAACTTGTTTGAAACTTAAAATCAACTCAAGAACAACTAAAAACCAGAATCCTTGTTCAAACTTTCAAACTTGCAAAAACTTGCCTTAACTTTCAAACTGTTAATTTGTTCGAGCAAGTTGTGATTTTATCATTCAAACATCATCTATACATCTCATGTGAGTGATATAAATCATCATCCTTGACCTGTAACACCTCTAACCACGAATTCAAAGTTCACTTCAAGCATATGCAGTTGGACTTGGGTAGAGAGTTCCAGACCATTTCAGAGTGAGCATAGTGATCACACACCTTCCATAAGGTTCAGTGGTGCTCTAGCCATCATCAAACATTAACTGGAAACACTCTTTCAAGGAATTCGATCTCAGCTTCAAGAGGTAAGAACTTGAACTTTGAACTTCATGATTTCTAACTTCCAGTTCAAAAATGGCTTGGCCGTTTTGTTTCTGCACCTTCACTGATCTTTAACCCTCAATCAATTGCTTGATTCCATGATCATACACGATTTCATATTGATTTTTAGGAATTAGGGTTCTTCGTGTTTATGGGAAAAGTAATCCTTTAAAACTAAAAATAAATGAAATTAACCACCACCATCATGTTCCTGGTTAAATTTCGTGCAAGTTTGATGTTTACATCATCCAATTTCATCAAGAAACGAAGAATCCATGATTGAATGAAGATTGGATGAAGAAGAAGAACAATTCGCGCGCGTTTTTGTTTTCGAGAAATTCAAATAATAAGTTTATAATATAATAACATGGAATGGCATAAATGAACGGATGTATTGCCGCCCCAGCGGTTGCCAGCTCACTCTTAAGTCTCTTGCCTTGCCTTGCCCAATGGTCCTGGGGTCGAATCCCCTTGGGACCATTTTGTCAAAAAAATTTGTTTTCTCTTCACATTTTTTTTCAAACTTTAACACTTTCAAAACTCCTCATTTTGAGGTGATTTTTTGCACACTTGTCATTTAACATGTCTATTTTATGATGATGTTAAAAAAATCCAAAAATATTTTCTTTTGATTATATTTTCATCGAGCCGAAAACGAGACATTTTAGGTACTTTTCAAGTACTTTTCAAAGATGTTTTTTTCAAACTTTTGAAACTCGAATCTTTTCCAAACTTCTTGTGAATATATTTCATCTTTCAAAAACACTTTCAAAATCTTTTCAAAACATTTCATCAAACTTACACATCTTTTTTCCATGATCGACTCGATTTGGAGATAAAACCGAACCCGTTTTTCCTCGAATTTCTTAATCGTTCATGGGCCTCCCTTACGGTGTAAGTCCCAATTCTTTTTATGTACATAGTTATTTTCTTGTACATATCCAATTCTTTTATGTACATATCAATTTTACTTGTACATAATACAGATATCTTTGTAAATATTCAAGTATAGTAAACTTTCGTTCGTTTATTCGCTTGTTTATACGCTGATTCCATTGGGATCAAGAGAGGAATTATTCCCGGTGAAACTTCTCTTAAAACCAATGGGCCTCCCTTACGGTGTAAGTCCCAACCCTCCTATGTACATACATATTTCCTTGTACATAAATACCCATTCGTGTACATATTAATTCCTTTGTACACAATCAAATAATCAAGTTACGCTCGTTTTTTTACGCACGTTTTATACACTTGTTTATATTTCCTTCATAAACTCCTGTGAATAAACTTCATACACTTGTTTATATAACTGTTCAGTTATAACATAACAAACTATTCTAACAATTAGATCCCCTACAGAGTTAGCCTTCTCTTGGGCTTTGTGCAAGATAACTCATTCATCTGAGTTCAACCTCCTCTTAGGCTTCATATAAGAAAACTCATTTCATCTGAGTTTAGCCTCCGCTTAGGCTTCATATAAGAAAACACTCCCCTGTTGAGTCAGCCTCCTCTTGGGCTTCGTTCAAAAGAACTCCTCATTGAGTTTAGCCTTCTCTTGGGCATCAAACAAGAAAGAGACCAGGAAATCTCTTAACAGGCTCCTATTGGGCTTCCAATACAAAAAATCACCCGCGCTAGGATAGAACCCTGAGAGTATGATTTCCCGGTGAAATCACTCTTGAAATCCTAAGAGGATGGATTCCCGGTGAAACCACTCTTAAAGCCAAAACCAGCCATACCCTATAGCTTCCTCTTGAGCTTCATACAAGGACCCTCGATGACCCTCGGAATGCCTCCTCTTGGGCTTAAAATACAAGGACCCATGGGCTTCTTAAAAGCATCCCCCTAATCCAATCAATTTCTCCTCGAGATTTAGACATCTATCATCTCTATGGAAGAAGTATCTCATCTATCACATCACATACAATCAAAAACTTTTCAAACTATTTTCAAACAAAAACATCTCTTAATCGTAAGTGGTAACGCTTGTACACTCAAGCAAAACACCCAATGCTTACAATTAAAAGATTCAATCATTTTTCAAAACATCTTTCTTAACTTGTAAGTGGTAACGCTTGTACACTCAAGCAAAACACCTATAACTTACGATGGAAGATTCAATCAAAACCTTTCAAAATGTATGTGATTAAATAGATTAGATACATTTTTCATTAAGATGACATTCGTCTTTGTCTCTTAATAACTTCCTGTTGCTTCCACTAGCATAAGTGGGAACTACGATTGCTCTGACTTTCTCAACTTCCCTTTGAGAATACGTAGGCACAAGGTCTCATCCTTGGCGAGCAAATTTCTTTCTCCCTCAAACCAAACAAACCATAGATCCCTTTAGATCCGAGCTACAAATGCTCTGATTCCCATTAAGGGATATTTATGCAGAAGATCCCAAAGATCTTTGCGAGCACAATAATAACAAAACCTAGGGTCCCATATAATCTACCCTTTCTTAAAATCCAAAGGAGAAACTTTCCCAATCATAGAAATAGAAATTTAAAACACACAAACATATCAAACATATTCATATATAAAGCTATAGATAACTATATATATTTAGGGTGCTCCATCTATTCCCTTTATATAACAAACCCCCTTTCCCGGAATCTCCCCAATGCGTTACGTCTAGTTCGCGCTAGTCGTAATGCATATCATATCAATTGAGGTTATTGCAGCTTTCCCCTTTTTCATAATCATTTTTCTTGTGTTGGAAATAATAAAGCTTGATGCTCGTGGCATCTTTATAAACAAATCAAAAGAGTAAATCGTTTCGAGCTAGAGAATCCGAATTCAGATTCGATTCCCTCGCGCGTCACTTTTTAACGCGAACAGGAAGGTAACGCGTACGTTGACATCTCACTTAGATTATGTTATCATAGCTATGCGAGAATCTAATCAACTTGAAACCATAAAATTGGAAGACTTAATTGGTCTATTGGAGGCACGTGAGATTAGGATTATCGAAAGGAAAGGATTTCAAGACTCGACACAAGCACTGCAGGCTCAATCATGGAAAAGTAATGGTGGTTCCAACAAACTCAAATGAAAATTTGACAAGAATCAGGGCAAGAAGTCTTTGTCGAATCCCCACAAGAATAACATTGATAATAGAGCTTATGAATCCCCGAAAAGAGGAGAAGAAAATTTGTATCAGAAATTCAAAGAAGCTAAAAAAAGGTGTACAATTATATAACTATGAAAAGTGTGGCCACTTATCCAAGCATTGTTGGTACAACAAAGACAATAGATCGACAAAATGAATGGACAAAGGAGAAAACCTTGCACGCTAAGATTTAGATGATTTTATAGGTGTAGTAGTTATGGATGCAATTGTAGATAAACATGTCAAATCCAAGATCGGGTTCCTAGACTCTGGATGCTCGAATCATCTGACTGATCGAAAGGAGTGGATAGTAGATTTTTACGATTCAAAGAAGAAAAATGTTAAACTTGCTAATAATAGCTCATTGTAAGCAGAAGGAACATGCAACATTTTTATTAAAAGGAGCAATGAAGATAAACCCTTGATCAAAGATGTACTCTATGTACCTATTATAAAGTGCAATCAATAAGTGTTGGACAATTGGTTGAAAAAGGTTTCTTAATGGTTATGAAAGATTGAGCTTTATAATTACTCGACACCCATAACAATTTGGTCATAAAATCTCCATTGTCGAATAATCAGACGTTTAAGACTATGATCAGTTCGACAGACGTACAATGCTTGAAAACATTTGTCGACCATAAATATAGTTGGTTGTAGCATTTGAGGTTTGGCCATTTGAATTTCAGGTCACTCAATCAGTTACTTACTCAATAGATGGTAAATGGCATACCAAGTTTTGTGATGCTCGACAAACTCTGTGAAGGTTGTTTATTCATAAAGCAATCCATAAATTCCTTTATTTTGACTATACCAATGAGATCCTTCTACATACTCAAAGTTGTAAATTCACGTGTGTGTGGCCCGTTCGAAGAGAAAACCATTGGTGAAAACAAATATTATGTTTCATTTGTTGATGAATAGAGTCGAAAAACCTGGATCTATGTGATTAAGCGAAAGGGTGAAGTGTTTGAAATATTTAAGAGATTCAAAAAGATTTTTGAAAACCAGAGTGATGAAAAGATCAAAATTATGTGAATAGATGAATGTGGCGAATACACATCCAAGATGTTTGATGATTTTTGTGCAAAACATGGTGTCAATCATGAGGTAACTTATCCTTATATTCCTCTATAAAATGAAATTCTAGAAAAAAGAAAAAAAATTATATTTGATATGGCGAGATGCATGTTGCAGCAGAAGAATTTTTCAAACTTCTTATAGAGTGAAGCTATTTCGACTGTATTTTATATCCCGAACATCTGCCCTACCATGAAATTGAAGAACAATGTTCCTGAAGAAGTGTGAAGTGGCAAATGACCATCAGTGAGTTATCTGAAGGTGATTGGCTTAATATACTACAAGCATGTTCCTGATTTGATAAGAAGGAAACTTGATGACAAGAGTTAACCAATGATTTTGGTAGGATATCATCAAATTGGTGTATACAAGCTATTTAATCCAATCAATGAGAAACTTTTGATAAGTCAGGACATTGTGATTGATGAAAATTTTGCATGAGATTAGAATTCTAATGATGCAATTAACAAGAGATTATTGAGCTATGTTTTTGACGAAGAAATTGATGAAGTCCAAGTCGAAGAAATTCTTGATATTCTAGTCGATGTCAAAGTAGTTGCTCACATTCCCGACACATTCAAAGTCTAAAAGGGTGTGGTAGCACAAGCCAAAGACCTCAAATAACTAGAGTTCGACCAACAAGACTTCAAGACTATGAAGTGACTGGTGATTATGAAGTAGCAACAGATGGAGAATTAGTTCATTTTACTTTACTTTCAAGTGCTTAACAAATCAACAATAGTGAGTATTTGAAGATTAAATAGTGAAAGTTTATTATGGTCGAAAAGTTACAGGCAATCGAGAGAAATAGTACATGGGAGTTAGTCAAATTTTCATCACATACAAAATCTATCAAATTAAAGTGGGTGTTCAAGTTGAAACACGATGTTGATGGGTCAATAGCAAGACAAAAAGCAAGATTAATAGCTTGAGGTTTTCTTCAAA
Organism: Vicia sativa; assembly: GCA_021764765.1. Classification (NCBI taxonomy): domain Eukaryota; kingdom Viridiplantae; phylum Streptophyta; class Magnoliopsida; order Fabales; family Fabaceae; genus Vicia; species Vicia sativa. The sequence goes on along the minus strand of CM038795.1, from coordinate 121,041,427 downwards.
GAGTAGGAATCGACTACTCTGAAGTATTTATTGTAGTAGCAAGATTAGATACTGTTCAACTAGTGGTATCCTTGGCATGCTGTCATACCCTAATTTTTTTCCCTAAGGTCCCACCTATAATATTATTTCATTTCATCAAAATCACAAACTTAGTAATCTCCTAACCGTTTGATCTTTGGGTTTGTTGTGTGGGAGATATCCAAGTACCCTTTGGATTCCGTTCTATCTTTGTGTTTACGTACTTTTATGCTTTACTAACCCTATTTAAAATACAAAAATATGCTTTGTTTCTTTTTTCTTATTTTGCAAGGTATGGATTTTTCATCAAGAGATCAAGATGGGTTCTGAATTTAGGGTTTTGGTCCTTCAAGTCAAAGATTCTTTAATAATTGGTTCTCGGGAGCTTCCACTTCAAGTCATGACCTATAATATTAGGTCACCTTCATGTAAAGCTTCATTCAACATCAATTGCCGGGATAATTTCAAGTTTGGTGCTTGACTTGCAAGTTAACTCAAGATAGATTCATGTGTTCATATACATGTCTTGTTCATCCTTTCTCTCAAGGTTTCTTCAAGATTAATCAAATTTCATTCAAGGTTGCTTTATTTGGAGTCCATGTGATCATCCTTGTGCCTTGGAATTCAATAAAACATAAAAAACAACAAGTTCGAACATGGTGATTTGATCTAAATTTAAGAATGGCACGTATTTGGTCCAAACATCACAACTGACTTAATTCTCAAAATTTATGGGCGATTCTTTTTTCCAAATGTCAATAACGATATCTTCCGCAACTTTGCTTCAGAGGTCAAACATCAATTCAAACTCTAAGTCCATCAAATCTTGAAGGCCACTTATGCATAAAACCTAGTTCAAGATATGTTTGACCTAATGTCTTGCCTAAATTTCTAGTCACGACCTCAACTTTAAACCCATGACATTTTCACACAAAACACCCAATTATCCTAGTTCGCTTTGCATTGTGTTCTACTCCATGATAGGATAATTTGGGGGGAAAAATTAAAAAATGCACGAGTAGATTTGATTTGGCCTAAGCATGAATATGGTGGCATGAACTCTGTTTGTACCAAGTGACCCGTAAATTAGAAATGACCTAAAACTGAAACGGGTCCACATTTCACATGTTCAAACTTTTTTATCATGACAAAACACATCCCACTAAGTGCAAAATGACTCATTCCAAGACATGAATCACAAATTTCACCTTGCCTCACATAGTTACAAAAATTATAAAATTCTAGAATAAGTTTACACGTTTGGGATATGAAATTCACGCGTATGACGAGCTTAAAGTTCCTCCTATAAATAGAGCATCCTTCTATACTGAAAACCAAGATTGAAAAGCCAAAAAAACTCTACTATTTTGAAGCTTAAAAAACCTCTAAAAACTAGAAGATCAAAATATTATTTTCTCTTCATTTCAACTTTGTTTCTTCACCCAGAATCCATCATCGGTCTCCTCTAAAGCTAACTGAAGCATTACAAAAGCTTGTCTTGACCTCTAAGCATCAACTCCATCTCACCATCTTCACACCTTCTGAGCTTACTTCGAACAGGTACCTACGAGTTTATATTTTAATCAAACAAGTTACCACACTCTTCGTCTTGTTCTTCTGAGTGAAAACCATAACTTAACTGAGGTTTATTGTTGTTGTTTGTCATTTAATTGTAATTTGAATATCTTAGGGTTTTTGCATGTTTATGCTAATTCTCCTTGCTCATATCAAATAAATTGATCTTGGGCAAGGAGACATGAACAATGAAGGATGATGAAGCTTACATGATGTGTGACAAAGGTTAAAAATCCACTTCACGATCTTGCCAAAGAGAGGGTTTCAGAGGTTGAAAACGATGGTCTTTGCACGCTTTGGAGGGTGGATTCAAATCCCGACCAATGAGAAAGCGCCACCACTTGCTAGCCATTAATTCTTTTAGTTTTATTTCGTTTTCTTTCAAAAGTCATTAAAAATAGCTCCCTTATTATTTTTCACTCCAATTTTTTCTACAATTTTCTAAAAATATATTTTGTGTGATTTTTTCAGATTTTTTAAATTATTTTTAGCATTTTTGATATTTTATTTCGTTTTCTATTATTAAATTATTTGAAAAAATATTTTCTCATTGATGTTAAAACATTTTGGATCCAAACTTTTGAGATTTTGATCCTTAATTTTTCTCGTTCTTCCATAATTTTATTGAGCATTTATTTTATGTTTTGATGTTTCATTTGAATTTTTCTTTTATTTTCCATTTTTAACCATTTAAAAATCATTTTAATTCATTTAATTTGATTATTCCTTCATCTATTTTTGCTTTGACATCTATTGAATTAGATCATGACTTGTTTGATCAAATACTTCATCAATATCAATGATTTTGGATGAGATTTTGTTTGCATGAATCTTCATTATTTCAAACTTATCACTAAATGATCATTTGGATCATTTTTGGTACGTTGGATTGATGATAGGTTTATAACACTGGTACATCAAGAGATGTGGTTGAAATTGATGATAACTTGACCTAATATTGTGGTTCAATTTTGTTTCTCATCTTTTTTCATCTCTTTCTTCTTTTATTTTGATCAATTGGATGATGATGGATTTATTTGGTTTAATTACGTTTAGATTGATACTTGATGAACTTCCATCATTTCAAATCTACCATTAAATGACAATTTGATCACTTTTGGTACTTTAGATTGATTATAAACTTGTCTCAATGTATCATGAAGAATTTGATTGACATAATGATCTAATCTCCTTTCCTTTGTGCTTGATCACTTTGTTTTTGGTTTTGATTTGTGTTGTATTATTTTAGGATAATCATCTTTATCATTTCTCTAACATTCATGACATATAAATTGCTATTGACCGGCCTCAGATAGGTGTAACTTCTACATAAGTTCACTTACGATTTCTTAACATAGTGGAAACTTTGTCCCGAATTGGATTATTAACTAATAACACGATTATTAACTCAATGTTAATTGTGCTAACTTTATATTTCCCCGTTTTTACATTAATGTCATTTAATTTCTTGCCCTTTAAATTAAGACAATTTAATTTCAAACACTTTACACTTCACGTCATTTACATTTCATGCCATTTACTTTCATGTCTTTTCCTTTTGTCCTTTGGGCTTTTCTTTTGATCAAAAGACATTAATAAAGGCAAAACCCTAAAAAACTTTAACGTGTTCTTGAAGACTATTGGTTATTATCCTTTTCTTGAGGAGTTTTGGACTTTGGACCTAGGATTTAGAACTTTTCCTTTGCATGAAGTGAATTCGAATTAGATCTTGGAACTTCATTTGATACATTATGAATTTATCTGAGACCTTGTGGCCTATCTAGACCTCTGAACTTCAAAATAATACTTGGTTCTGATCACCTTGGAATTTCATATGATACATTGAGTTTCATCTAATATTTTAGATTTAATCTTATGCTTTTAAACTTCATCTTCTTGTGTGATTATTCATCCAATGCTTCACTTGTGGCTTAAATGCAAAGGAAAGGGAATGTTTCATTTTTGACCAATGTCAAATGCTTGCTCTTCTGGTGGTTAGTCCACTTGCACACACAAAGGCTTTATCTTGGGAAACCTTGCAATGAGACATTTTATTTCTTGTCTTTTAGTTTATGCTTTAGGATAGTCCCTTCACTTCCTATCTTTCTTTAATTTTCAAAATCGTCTCCCTATTTCAAAAACTTCATGTTTTCAAAACTCTATCCTTTTCTTAACCAAACTTTGACTTTTTCAAGAGATCTAGAATTTTTGTTAATAAAAGCCAAAATACTTAAGCAGATCCAAACTCTTTCAAAAAACTACTAAAAATGACAAACCCCATCAAACTTATTTTTTTGCCTTAGTGCAATTTTCTCTTTTCAAACCAGGCCTTTTTTCTAAAAGAAAGGATATGGGTCTATTCTTGAAGTGATGCAAATTCATATACTTCTACAATGTGTTGTGACATTGATTGACATTTTCCACTTGAATGTTCAGACATGCTTGTTGAGTAAATTAAAGCATAATTCTTCATATCAAGATTATGCAAATGCTCATTTCCTCATACTTATGGGTAGTAAGTTGAGTTTTCCACTCGAATACGACAAAATATATTTTTCACCTAAAATAAATCAACTAAAAAATTACATTTCATAAACAAATGCAAGGGGTTCCTATGAAGTACCATAGTGTGAGGGGTGTTAATACATTCTCCTTGCATAACCAACCCACGTACCTAAATCTCTCTTTTGTTTTGGTTTTCAAAAAAATTTGTGGTTTTTTTCGACCTTTTCTCTTTGGCAACAATAAAATTCAGTGGCGAGTCTTTCTTTTTCTAAGTTAAGTTAATCAAGAGCTTAATCTCAATTATCCCACCACGACACATGTAATGAAAGTTGTTCGACATTTTATTTAGATGTGAAATCAGTATTTCTGAATGTTCCTTTATATGAAGAGGTATATATCACACAACCTCTAGGGTTTATGATTTATAAGGAAGCGAGTAAAGTATATATAATTCGCACAAAGCAGTATATGGCCTCAAGCATACACCTATGAAATGGAACAAGAAGATCGACTCATACTTACTTGAATTGGGATTTGTAAAATGCAAGTCTGAGTATGGTGTCTATGTTCAGGTTTTGGCACAAGATATAACAATCATATTCTTATATGACGATGACTTATTGCTAACTGGAACTAGGTAGGAGAACTTGTCGAAGTTCAAATAGTTGACGATGAGAGAATTTGATATGTCAGATCTTAGAAAATTGTCTTATTTCCTAGGTATGGAATTTCAAACGTCGAAGCAAGGTATGGTGCTACATCAAAGGAAGTATGTAAAAGAGATACTCAAGAGATTCAAGAAGGATGATTCGACTCCAGCATCTTCGCCTGTCGAACCAAATTAAAGTTGGAGAACTAGGGAAAGGAAGACAAAGTCTATGTAACTTTGTTTAAACAAATAGTTGTATCTCTGAGGTATGTGTGCAATAACTTACCTGATACATGTTTTACAGTCAGATTAGTGAGCAGATACTTGAGTGAACCAAGGGTGTAACACATGGGGCTACAAGAATTTTGAAATGTTTAAAAGGATTGATAAACTATGGAATTCTATTTCGACGAGACTCTAAAAGAAAAGAAGCAACAATTACTTGTTTTTTATATGCTAATTGGTGTGGAGATAAAGAAGATCGAAGAAGCACAACTAGATATTTTTTCAAGTATTTGGTGTCCCAATCTCATGGTGCTCGAAAAAGCAACATGTGGTTGCATTATCATCGTGTGAAGTTGAATATATAGAAGAATTCTATGATGTGTGTCTAGCAATTTGGATCAGATTGATACTTGAAGAAATTAAGGTCGAAGTGAAGAAACCTCTTGTGTTGCAAATCGACAACATGACAGCCATAAATCTGGCGAAGAATCCAATTCTCCATGGAAGCTAGATTTCAATTATTGAGGAAAAGCTAAATCGATGTGAACTTGCAGTTAGGCACTGCTCAAGTGAAGCACAATTGACCGACATTTTCACCAAAGGATTGAAGCTCGATATATTCTTGATTTTGAGAAATAAATTAGGAATAGTTCTGTTGATTATTTTTAGAGTATGTTCGACAACTTAAACTATGAGGGATATGTTGAGATATTAGACTTAATCCAACTTTTTTTAAATACTTTTTCATGCAAATATATTTGATCATTATTATTATGTAATGTTAGATCGTAGTAATTTAGTGTACTATATTTTTCATAAAATCTATTACTTTTCTAAGACTTAGATCCTATTAATAGATATTTTAAATTTGTAACTTTCATATCAATTACATTTTTTAAGAATAATTTAAATATTTAAAAATGAAACTAACTTTGATAGCATAGCGAGGAGATTCAGGTGTGTTGGGAATAGGGTGGGAATATGTCAGATCGGTTTAAGGGGGGCTATATTTTTTTATATATATTCAAAATAATCTAGGTTGGTGTGTGTGTGTGTATATATATATATATATATATATATATATATATATATATATATATATATATTATAAAAAAATGCTACATAGATTGGTCTATATATGCATATATAGGCTGACCTATAAGGCCTCTTCAATAATATGGATTTGTTGAAAATCTTAATCCGAATAGGCTTTTAAATAGGCTTTCAGGTCAGACCAAGAGTTTAAAAAGGCCAGGTCAAAAAAATGAGTCTATAGTAGATCATAGGTCAGTCTCAGGCCTTGTAAGTTTATCATAGTTCAGGCATATGCCTTATAAAGCCCAACCTAACCTAGCCTATTTCCACCCCTAGTTGAGAACCTCCTCCGCAAGGGTGGATGAAGGTAAACACAGATGGTTCTTGCAGGAGTAATGGGGAGGTGTGGTGGCATAGTCATGGATAATTTAGGAAACAATATGACTGATTTTGCAAAGAATATTGAGTGTTATAGTGCGTTTCGAGCGGAGTTATGGGATATATATATATTTGAAGGTCTCGAGCTTACTCAAAGACTCTGACTCATGAAAGTTGAATTAAAGTGTGGATTCTAAAACCATTGCTATGTTATTGGAAGTAAGACAAGTTAAGAATGTGGATGAGTATAGTTCACTTCTTCAAATCTGTAAGTTAATGGCCAACCATGATGAGGTGAATGTTTATCATGAGTTTCATAAAACTAATGAGTGTGTGAATGTGCTTGTTAGAGTTGGCTCGAAGAATAATGTGCGGTTAGATTTTACAGATCTTATTATGAGTAATATTATTCAATTCTTCGGGTTGAGTAAGATAAGATGTGAACGTCTTTCCCTAAAATTATTTTTCTTTAGATTGTATTTTTTTTGGCTTAGGCCCTCTTTGTAAAAAAAGAAAAACAAATTAACTTACATTATATTAAATTAGACCAAATTATATCATATACTTTGTATATAACTTATTTAAACCAAATCAAATCCTCTAATTTCATTATTTAGATAATATTTATTATTTTTAACTCTCAAATTAATTTAATCCGAATCAAATATATTATCAAATAAATAACAAAACTGATGCAATATTTATAATTTAAATATTCAAAAATTAATTTGCTTTTTTCACTTACATTGTATTAAAATAATTTAATTACATTGCATTAAATTAGATCAAATCAAATCATATAGTTGTATATAACTTATTGACACCAAATCAAATCAATATAGTTTTATTCTTTAGGTTGAATATTTTTTTACTTCCGAATTAATTCAAACCGAACCAAGAACATTATGAATAAATGATAAAACTCATGCGAAAAAAAGATTATGTATGGATTGGAATTGGATCATCAACAAGTTGACAATCTATTGGATAAAATGGAAAGCAGTCTTCACTCTTCACTCCACCGAATATGAATATGATCATCATGATGATAGAATAGCATAATCTGATCAGTCACAAATCCCTATAGAGAGAGTTTTAATTTTTCTTTTTCCTGAAAAATATTCAAACAAAGATAAGGTAAGGGAAAGTATTTTGTCAAAGAGTGCTTGTGCTAGGCATCTTTTTTACCAACAAACTCACAACAACAATAACATGCTGGTATAAATAATTTCACGCTATGATAGAAAAAGAACACGACAAAGACTGCTACATTTGCATTACTTTCTATTCATTGCCTTGACTTTGACATTTTTAGATCCCTATAACATAGCATATAGCTTCTAGCTCTACCTCTTTGCTCAATTAATGTCTTATAATAATGCAATAGGGTGGTTACACGTGTTATACCACTATGACACTATAATGCTGCCACAAACAGAAGACTCATCAATTACTGTTACAATCATGATTCATGATTAGGATTCATGAAAATGCAGACTGTACTGCAGACTCTCTGCAGAGTACGATCTTCCCATTATAATGGAAAATGAAAGGCTACATAGACTTTAATCCGGCATCGTTTTGGCTAGATAAGGTTGCTTGTTTCTAAGGAATGTCATGACTGCATTTCTAGAATTTTTTAGCATTAAGCCACACTATGAAAAATAATGTACCTAAATGTCATCTTTTGAAAACTTTTTTCCAAAAAGTCATGTTTTAACACTCATTCATCCCTCTTTTAGTCGAATAGGCTCTACCTCGGGAAACTCTTCAAGGGTTCGTCCCACTCTTAAACGAACGGGTACTGTCCTTATTTATTTTTTCGTTTTTTAATATTTAATAGTTATAATACGATTTTTAATTAATATATAATAATTAAAAAATGTTTACAATGTTAAAATATATAATAATATAAGAAATATTTTAAATATTATTTTTTTACAAAAAATATTTTATTTATTATATTATTATTTCGACACAGTTTGATTTTTTTTACCAAAATGTCACACATTGAAATACACGTTTCGGGTTCGTTCATCCAACGACGAGCAGAATAATATTTTAATATTTTTTTATTTGTTATAAATAGGTCAAGTTTGCTCATTTGTTACTCACACCAAAATAGTTATCTCTGAAATATGTCTGAATTCTTGAGACAAAGGTGTCCCTCATCAGGGTCTGAGAAACCGCTTCCAACTTTTCTGTTCATGGAAAGAGATGCCTATGTGATTTATTCACTAATAAAGCCTCCGATGAAGATGTTGCTCTGGAACACGTAGACGTGGGAGCATTTGAAGAGGGAATTGAATCGTTGGTTAGACAGAGAGATTGCTGATGGTGAGAAGATCGTTAAAATTGAGAGGAAAGTTATGGTGGTCAGCCTAAATGGAGAAACTCCGTCTTTCAGACTTGTGCATAATGACGCTTGTGTCCTTATGATGATGCTAACATCGGAGGATCCGGTTGTATTGATGGTTATAATCGTCTAGATCTGTTGAGCTCTTGGGTCATTTTATCAATTTATCATGTTGCAATTTTTAGATTGTTTTTTGTTCTTAGGTTGTTGTTGTTTGTTGTTGTTGTTCTACCCCAAGTGGTTAGTATGTTGAATTTGAAATGAAAAATGGAATTATAAAGACATGATATTGAAGCGCCTCGAAAAAAATCATCATCATATTATTCGATTACAATGAAGTCGCCATCGAACTTTTATTTATTCTAAAGGTGGAAAGGGAAAATATCGAATAAAACCCACAAGCAAGAGATAAAACGGTCTACGAGACCAAAAGAGTTATGGATTCGCGAGTCGGTTATGTAAGAGGAAGGTATTAGCGCTCCTCACATCCACCGTACTCGATGGAAACCGTTTAGTTCGTGTGTGTGTGTGTGTAAGTCGTAATAATGCTATCTTCGAATTAATGATCGATAAAGGAGAAGGAAGAAAGGGTTTTTATTTTTTTAGTATTTTTGAGTTCGTCGCGGTTTCAAAACCTTGTGCCTACGTATTCCCTCGTGCAATGGGAAAGTCAAAACTCCGTAGTTCTTCTAGAAAATGCTTGTTTGTTGATTGATTTTAAATGAAGCGACAAGTCACATTTTTAAAGGAGAAGACTCGTCTAAACACCCACAAGGTGTGATAAAGAATAAAGGACTACGCAACAACATGAGGGAGAGTTTGAGAACGCCTCTAGTATTCAAGTGGAGAAGTCGAAAACCATGGGATAGGGGAAGAACATCTCAATTATAAATGAATCATGTCTAATCTTGAAAAGGGTTTTAAAGGTAAAAGGTGCTCAGACGCACGAAAAGACTTGAATGAGTTAAGATTGATTTTAAGTGGGTGAAAAGTACCGAAACATTAGGCTATCATCTAATGATTCAAATACTAAAAACTGAACGAGTGAGCTCATCCAATCATCTATCATAAAAAAAACTTTATTGTGAAATTGGTGAAGTGAAACGAGGCTCACGTTATTAAGCGTGTGAATGAATAAAAGTATTTAGCTTATTGGGCTATCACCCAACAATCTAAAGACTTTAAATTTGATTAAACCGTTAGGCTATCATCCAACAATTTAACCGAATGTCACTCCACTATTTTTTGACGTGGATAAAAGTTTTTAGCTTACTGGGCTATCATCAAACAATTTAAAAACTTCAAGTTTGTTTAAACCGTTACGCTATCATCTAACAATTTAAACAAATTTCATCCAAGTTTTTTATGAAATTCATTTTTTGAAACAAATTTAATTAAGTTAATTTAATTTGAAAGTGTTTTAAGCGATTTGACATAGGACCAAGAGAAATTGAATCGGGTTATGATTAACCAAGTCTATGGACTTGATTAATCTCGTGAGGATATGTGCTCCTATCCCTAACTATGAAACCCTTGTGCATGGACAATTGGTATATGGACCAACATTTATTCGGGTTATGATTAATCGATGCAAGGGAATCAATTAGTCTTGTGAGAATGGTCATGCCCATTCTCAACTATTGAACCCTTTAGGAAGTTTGGTATAAGAACCAAATGCCGAAAAGATAATAAAATATGTCAAGTATGTGGAATGTACAATTGACGAATAAACCATACAAGCATACAGATACAAGTAAGTATTAAGCACACAATACACGTCCAAATCCTTTAAATAATTATTAGAATAATAATTTTATTTCGATAAAATTAATTAATAGTTTAATCAATAGTATCGAATAAAATTATCTTAGACTAATAATTATTTAATACAAAACAAGACTTATTTGCGTATGTAAAATAAAATAAACAAGAGATAATTGAAAAGAGGTAAGGGTTTAGAGGTGGCATGTTTTGAAGCTAGACTAAGGGTGTAGATAAGAAGGAGAATCACATCGTGTAGGCTTGGGATGTTAGGTAAGGGCGTAAGGAATCAGCTAAGCTCAATGTATCGGATGAAAGGCGGGTAGAAGTCCCTACATCAAATGAGATATAAACAAAACCAGCAACGCGGGGAAGCTTACGAAGCTCAAGTATCAATTATTGCACTTTATTAAATTAAATTTAGAATAGATTCATGTAGGAATCAGCTCTAAGAAGACAAACGACATATTTGTGTTCATACGCATTTGAAAGTCAAATCGAATTCAAAGTTCGAAATCGCAACACAATGAGGATCATTACAATATAATTTGAATTTATTTACAAATGAATTAAATAAAGTATAAGAATAAAATTAATATGTACATTATGTATTTACAATATTCAATATAAAAATAAAAATACTAACTATTTTGTATATACATTACTAAATATTAAATAGAAATAGTAATTCAACATTAAAATGCTATGAGCAAGTGTATGATGTGCTAATTGAAAGTGAATTCTTTTTGAACAATTCTTTGATGTCTTCACAAATAACAAACTTGTTAGTAGCATAAGTGGGATAAAATTAAAATAAAATGAAATTGCAACAATCAGAACATGTGTTAGTAATTACAAGATAAAAATTGAACGAAACTTGTGAAACATGCATGATGTACATGAGCAAATGGACATATCTCAAGCAAAACCAACATGGTATACATTGTTTCAAGCATGTTCAATCAAATAAAAATCAATAATAAACATGATTATTAATTCACATACGCAACATGAAGCGAGAAGTCACGTTAAAACATGCAAATCAGATTCAAAAATGAGCCTTAAACCTTTAAATAAACTTCGGGCAGAAACTACACAAACTATTATCACACCATAAAACCGACTAAATCAATGAACAACAAACCAAATAAATAACAATTCTCCGAACATATTTAACTAATATTAACATTGTTCGGATTCAAGATGAAATAACTTCCTTACTCAAATTCACATGAAAGAAAATAATGACATAATGCCTCTCTAGTTTCTTGGTTATGATGTATGTGAATAAATGTGACATCAACATCAAACCATCATCGAAACCACCTAGAAGTCAATCCTCACAAATTCAATTGGGCATAAGCAAGAATAACACATTAACATGGTATCCCAACAGTTTCTCAGTTAGATTTACACGCGAGTAACGCGGCGTCATCATCAAACCATCATCGAAACTAAAATACGAATATCACTTCATAACTCCATCGTTTTCAATACAGTCACGTGATTTGAGTATTTTCAATCAAGTAAACTTAAAATAATTTCAGTTTTTCAGGTCACAGAATGAAACATGAAAACGAATGAAACCTTGATATCAAAATTTGGCTCAAGTTTATAACGCATAATAGGTATCTACAACAGAACTTTAACATTCATTTTAAACTCAATGCAACATCAACAATTCAGACCTTATTTGACAACATAATTGACACCAACTTAACATAATAATATTATTAGCAACATCAATTCACTACCAGGTTAAACACAAACAAAATCTAGAAATTGATAATGCCATTAAAATTAATGCACAATTTAACTAACGGCATCATAAACTCTTAACTCAAACAGACATAATCTTAAAAATAGACACAATCTTAAAAGTATGGAAACGTACAAAATAGCCGAAAGTTGCTATGAGGCCAAATGAACCGAATTTGAGATGGTGTTGTAATGTGTTGAGAAGAGATACGCTTGGTGATTTGTAGATGATGAAAAGACGATATGAAGGTCGTTGGTGGTACTTGGCAGTTGATGAAGGTTGAAACATAAGTGGATCGATGATGGTAACAGATTGTTGAAGGTGTTAATGAAGGTGAAAGAGCTATGATCATTGTTGGAGATGCTATGGATGGAAGGAGGTGTTGAGGGGCTGTTGGCAGAAGGGAAGGAGGATGGAGTATGAGGAAGATAGGTGGAATGTTTATGGCGTGGTGATGAGACGGAGGGTGGCGCTAACGGCGGTAGTGGCAGAGAAGGACAAAGGGTTGCAGAAGGAGAGAGGACGATGGGGGTATGTGTGAAGATGAAGAGGAACTATTTTGTGGATCTGAGTTTTTTATATGCCTCCGCCTCTGTTTCTTTTTTTGTCTTTTTTTTCAATAGTAACCACACACCAACTTATATACACAAAATTAGGTTAATGTAATTTTTATAATTCCTAAAATGACCCTAATGATAAAATGGGCTATTAAGCCCAAAAGTATAAAAATTAAACTATCCGAAAATATTTTTGTTTTGCATTTTGGAGATAAAAACTGGACACTTAAAATTGTCAAAAACAATATAAATTCGAACACTAAATTATTTGAAAAAAATAAAATGAGTATATTAAAATAAACTACGGATTTCAAAGATTAAATAAAAATTATCAAAATAATTAAAATCGAAATAAAATGATAATAAAGAATACCCGGCTTTAAAACGCTCACGGTTAAAAACGAGTCTTTGAAATGTATCGAAAAATTAGAGAGAGCACATTTTCATGATCTACGCAGCACGTAGATTCATAAAGTAGTGAGTAAACGGCGAAAACTTGAAATATTTCCCGCTAATTTTCTGCACAGTGTCGAATCGCTTTTAACGGTCTGTCTATAAAACCGAAATATCAATATCATCGACATATAAATAAATTAACACGATGCAAGAAAGATGTAAGGAGATAAAAATGAATGAAGTGGAATATCAAGTATTTTACAACTATAAAACGATGCATATTTCGATTAAAACTGACTTTTGGTCAACTTAAATACGACTAATGATGCAAATGCGATGTGTAAATGATTGTTTAATGTTAATGTCCTAATGGAAGTATATGCAGGTGAATGTGAAGCCTAAGCTAGATAAAATCGAGATAGGAGGGAAAATTTTGGGGTGCAACAGTTGCCCCTATTTAATCATCTTAAACTTGAAAGTGATATTGGTGCAACGTTTCGAACATTCAGGTAGAAGAAGATTAAATACTAAAAGAACCCTAAAATTTACGCTCCGAAGAACAAGTAGAAAAAATTTATGCTCTTTTTCTTGGAAGCCTCCACTAACAAGCTTTGGCAAATAATGATATTCCTGAAAGATTCTCGAAGGAGAGAGGAATTATGTTGCCTATCTCTAAAGGCGAATAGAAGACGAAATGATGCTTAACCAAGCGTACTTGCAAAATATGAATATGAACTCCGCTGGGGAGTAATATTTCTTGTGCACAAGGCAGAGAAAAGACACAATGAAGATTCATAATTGGACGAACTCAACATTAAGGTTACTGGGTGACGACCAGGTTTTAAAAAAAAATAATTGTTGGTAAAAAGGCTCGGCTTCAGTATGGGTACTGGATTACGATTCAATCATGTAATTGGGAAAATGATATTAATATGGCCGACGCGGTAAGGTTACCGGGGTATCACAATCAGGTGATTGGAAAAGAAAGTCATAGTGAGGTCATTATCATTGGTGGGGTCACGGGGAAACCAATAGGGTGGTAAGGTAAATAGCGTCGGTAAGGTTACCGGAAGACATCAATCAGGTGATTGGGAAAACAAAATTAGCAAGGTTGCTACATCGGTAGGGTTACCGGAAGACATCTATCAGGTGATCGGGAAAACAAAATTAGCAAGGTTGCTACATCGGTAGGGTTACCAGAAGACGTCGATCGGGTAATTTGGAAACCGACACATACAATAAGGTTACCGAGAAGAAATATTCTAGTCAAAAGTGGGCTTAGAAGAAAAATGTCATCCTAATGTGGACTTTTAACACGGATATCAAATATACATGTCAAGTCAGAGTTAGACACATATAGAGATATATGGAGTATATGACAGGCAAAGATATTAGACATATACGAGAAAGAGATCTTCGGCACGAAGCAACTTGTAGATAAGCGACTTCGCAAATCAAAAATGAGAACACATAGATCTTTGGCACGAATATGTTTGTGGATAAGCGGCTTCGCAAATAAAAAATGAGAACAAATAGAAGGGGAGTATATGTCAGGTAAAGATATTAGACATATACGAGAAAGAGACCGACCGAAGACGACTCTAACAAAGGTTTCGAAAAAATACATGTCAGGTAAGGATATTGGACACATAAAGATCGAATTATACATGTTCGGTAAGGATATTGAACACATATAAGTGGAGTATATGTCAGATAAAGATATTAGACATATACGAGAAAGATAATGATTGAAGACGACTCTAACAAATGTTTCGAAAAATACATGCCTGGTAAGGATATTGGACACATAAAGATCGAATTGTACATGTTCGATAAGGATATTGAACACATATAAGGGGATTATATGTAACGTAAAGATATTAGACATATATGCGAATGAGACCGACAGAAGCAGACTCACTGGGGAGCAAATATATGGAATAGTAAAACGTCGATCAAAGACGAATTCACGGGGAAAGAGGCCAACCAAAAGAGATCCTAGCAAGGATTGTTAGGATACGTTGGACTTTAAAAGGTTGCAAATGTGCAAGAAATACAGTATCCCTCAGGCCAAAGATGAGGTGTAATTCTTCAAGAGCGGCAATTATATGAATTACCACACACCAAGTATGGATACTTCAAATAACTGAGAAGCAAGAAAGGTTAGATACCGACTATTACTCGCACTCTAACTGCAGAGGCAAACACGGGTAAGATGACCAAAATAAGAATTTACGAAAAGTAAGACGCTTGGTAAATAAATTGAATGATGTAAGAGCCTGACACGGGGTCAAAGATGCAGATAGTGACAACAAGAAGATATGTCTTGAGGAAAATCTGTGGGGAATATCACTTGGGATTTTTTCTGAATTGAATTCTCTTCGGAGATGCAAAAGATTCTCGAGAAAGACATGAATCTGGCTTATGCTTCAATGCATGTTTGAATTTTTAGCGTAATGTTCCATATCAATGGAAATGCTACGTATTTTGAGGATGCAATGCCATGCAATAATGATTACTATATGCCATTTGTCGAAGCAAAGACGTTTGTTGGAAATCAATGGATAGAATCCCAACTTCTGACTTCTGTTGAAGAAAACCAATAACCAGGAATTAAATCCTGATCTCTAATGAGGATGACAATCCTGACTTGAGTTGGAGATATTGATCCTTAACTTCTGATGGAGAAACGCCAACACAAACTTAGGTCTCAGATGAGCTGAGGATAACGATCCTGACTTCCCGACATGCCCTTCAAACTCAACAGTTGTTTAGCTTGCGCTTGGACTTAACCGAATTAATTCTGAAATGGAGGAATGCCCCTGCATAATGCTTTTCCTTAGTCTGTAGGGACTTTAAAGAAAATAGCCTCGAGAAGGCTTCCTGAGATCTGTACCATCAAGATAATCTGCCCCAGTGTTATAAACTTGGAAACACTACCCCTGGCCAACCAAAGGTAAAGAAGGTTTCAACCATGCTCGGATGAATTCCCCTGATTACTCAGCACTTTGAGAGATTCGATGAATCTCGACATAACTTCCCCATATTGATTGAACTATTACTCAACAGAGTATTAACTTGCTCTTTTCCCCTTAGGGTGATTGACTTACATCTTGAAAGTAGGCTACTTCACAACCTTACTTCTCAACTCGAACTGTTTTATGCTCAATCAGATACTTGAAGCAATACGTCTCTCAGGATAATCAAGTTATCCATCTGATTCTCATTATGCAAGCTTACTTGATGTTTAAGTACTTGCTTATATGCAAAGAATGTTTTATTCTACGAATGATCATTCTAATGCAAAGCTCATGTTTGGCTTGAAGTTAAAGAAACTTTTATTGAAAAAATATGGAAACATTGAATTTTTTTTTGTAAAAGATTGAGTGATACCAACTCAAATGTTTAGCAAGCCTCCTAGGAGTCAGGTTACCGTATTCTTGTAAAAAATTTGCTTTCAAATTAACCCATGCTTCAATTAGGACTTTAAAGGGTTGTCACATGGCCTAGTTCACGGTTTTACAAAAAAGTTTTAAGGCTCAAAATATTTGGTGCCCTACCATTCTCTGTAATGTTCTCCATTCCTACACTCAATTAACTCAATACGAGCACTCATATCTTGAGAGGAGTTTATGATGTTTGAGGAACCAAAACAAGATTTCTTGGACACGACAGTCATTCACCTTTTCCTTTGGCGTCTGATCACATGACCTTGTTCTTGTGCAACATCTTATTCTTTCTTATCTTTTCTTCTTTTATTTTCTTTTATATATATATATATATATATATATATATATATATATATATATATATATATATATATATATATATATATATTGAACAAGTAATGTGATCTTGCATCTTTGATTGATTGGAGGTGATTGTGGCTGCCTGAATCCTTGGTGGATGAGAGATAACAATTGTGGTATCATTATATGTTGATTTCCTTATGTGCAAGAGTTAACCATTATGTTATCATCCTCTTTTCATGCACACTGTTGATAGGCGAAGATTGACAATTGCGGCTTTGACTTTCCTTAACCTTTTGAAAGATAACCATTGTTGTATCCTTGGATGCGTACTCTTGATGAGTTTTGAACGCTCGATCAGATTAACTGAACACTACCATGTCCCAGGTTAAAAAATGAGGGGTTTTTTCTGAAAAGAAAAGAAACTCCTACTTCGAGGCTCAAAATGGGTTAACGAGGGTTTCACTCCCTTATATCTCCGGTGTTTGGGAATTTGAAACAAAGCATGTACATCGTTAGTAGGGTTTTTACTCGAAAGCATATCGTTTGAGATTCTTGGTAAGTTGTTCGTCATCCTCCCTACATAGGTGCTGCTTTATTAATAAGAGTTGAGAATCAAAAATCAAAAAGAAAAACATTTAAGAGTGAATGCGAATGGATCAATTCAAGACAAACATATTCAATGCATTATGATTAATATTCAAAAATAAGCAAGTTTTGTATACAAGAAAGTACTGAACAAAACAAGAAAGATTACAAATGAGCATGCAAGATGAAACTAGAAATCTCCATGTTGATGAGACTAGTCTTCGTATGGACTTATTGCTTCAGAAGATGCACTTTGTAGTCCTGGCGTTCTCTGAGTCAAAAGAGAGTTTAATTAATGTGTAGGCCCTCTGGAGTGAATGTGATGGCTTTGGAATCATTGAATTTTTGAACCGTGCCTTTGAAAAGATTACACCCTTCAATTGTATGGCCAGGTGCCCCAGAATGGAACTCACAGTAGGCATCAGGATCATACCCCGAAGGATACGGAAAAGGAGGCGTCCCGAGCTCCTTTAACTCCACCAAGGAATGTTGGAGTAAACGGGAGAGCAAATTACTATAAGGCATAGGGATTATATTATGCATTTTCTTGGCCTTATCATATTCTTCCTACCTTTCTTCTGACGATTTTGTCAATAAGTTTGTTGTCAAGGAGCATTCTGCTGTTGGGGAGCCTGCTGACCTGGTATTCGGCAAATAGTTGCAGCACAGATTTGTGGAGCACACTAATTAGAATTGACTTTTGTCACCTGATTAAGAATCTGAAATGGAGGGTAAGCAGGAGCCTCTTCCTCGTCCTCAGAAATTGTACTTGCCTCTTCATCAATTCTCTTTGGGAATTCATAAGCAATAGCAACATCCTGAATGTTGCCCATTTTGAGACCACACTCAATTTGTTCCTCTACAACAACCAGGTGTGAAAATTTAGAAGTACATCCAGTAATTAGATAGGGACCTTGCAAGGTATCGGAGAACATCTCAATGAGTTCTCGTTCCAAAAGAGGAGGTTGAACTCTAGCAGCTAATTCTCTTCATCTTTGTGCATACTCTTTGAAAGATTCTTCAGTCTTTTGAGTTAAACCTTGGAGTTGATTTCTAGTGGGATCCATGTGACTATTATAGTCGTACTGATTGCCAAAAGCTTCAACCAATTCCTTCCAAGTTCAGATATGAGTTCGTTCAAGCTGAGTGTACCACTCGAGAGATTCTCCATTGAGGATATATTGAAAAACGTGCATGAGGATCTTTCCATTTTCCGCATAGGGAGCCATCTTATTGCAATAGGCTTTAATGTGAGTAGTCGGACAATAAGTACTCTTATACTTCTCAAAAATGGGAACTTTGAACTTTGCTAGAATTTTGATACTAGACACCAAGCACAAACTAGGAGCGTCTAAACCAAGGGAATCACGACCCTCAATAGCTTTCATTCTTTTCTCAAGGAGGTGAATCTTTTTCTCAGACTCAGTCTCTTCAATCGAAAACCTGGAGGTGTCAAACAAAGACTCAAAGATGTCCTTACAGTGAGGAGTTCCATTAACATGCATCTGAATGGTGTTTTTGACATTTTGATCTTAAAGGACCTCCCCGTGGTTAAGATTAACACCTGGTGGATTAACATGATCAATAGTAACAAATTTGGACCTCTGAACAACTTGCTTTAACTCTTCTTGTCCAAGGGCAATTTTCTGGATAACCTCCATGAATTGATCCATCTGGGTATCTAAATGAGTATTCATTGCGGCCACACT
This sequence comes from Vicia sativa, assembly GCA_021764765.1. Classification (NCBI taxonomy): domain Eukaryota; kingdom Viridiplantae; phylum Streptophyta; class Magnoliopsida; order Fabales; family Fabaceae; genus Vicia; species Vicia sativa. The sequence continues at coordinate 121,022,167 of CM038795.1, read as the reverse complement.
TTCCTGAAGTTGATCCATGATGACGATGATCTCAGGAAATTAGTCTTACACTCTTGAGATTCTTGATAAGAAGCCAGGTTGAAATGAGTCTTCTGGTTGAAATGAATGAAATGCATGATGATGCATGGATGATAAGAGAAATAAATTTTTTTTGATGATTGATGCAAATGGAATGCAACATGATGATAATAACAGGTTCACAGAAATGTGAATCAGGAATGATATTGGTAACCAGAACAACTTATTTAGGTGGGCTCCTACGATAAGATAGCTCTGGGCTTCTACCCAATAATCCCCTAACAAGGTGGTTCTAATGCTTTTGCTAAAGGTTTCTCAGAGTCTCAGATCCCCTTTTAACAAATATTATCATCACGCGGTCGACCTACGTGGTGATATCATTTTCAAAAGTATACTCCAAGAAACGACTCCTAAAGGGATACTCAAAATCCTTTATTTGAGCGGTCGATCAAGGTTTGGATATCCTAAAATACTTAGAGTTATAGGCCCTTTGTCTAGAAATTGATGTCCAACGCTATCATGCAGGGAAATAACCTCCTTAAAACAACCAACTCTAAGCCGGAGTCTTTGCTTCGGTCCACAAGACATTGGAGTCAGTTGGACCTAGGCTACGCAACCCCTCTATCCTAAATGTTACCTAGAAGTCTGGGTATTAGGCTTATCTATGAATCATAACCAATAAATTCCCAACACAATAATATATATCAACAAGATAATATATAAGGCGCAAAGAAGTAATAGGCAATGAACAATAGATAAGAGAATAATATCAATAAGAAAGCAAATAACAATAAACAAACACACAAACACGCAAAAACTAAACTAGGGTAGACTCTGTGTCTTGTCCCTAGTGAAGTCGCCAACTGAAGCGCCTCGGAATAAATCATCAACATATTATCCGATTACAATGAAGTCGCCATCAAACTTTTATTTATTCCAAAGGTGGAAAGGGAAAATATTGAATAAAACCCACAAGCAAGAGATAGGACGATCTACGAGACCAAAAGAGTTATGGATTCGGGAGTCGGTTATGTAAGGGGAAGGTATTAGCACCCATCACATTCATCGTATTCGATGGGAACCGTTTAGTTTGTGTGTGAGTAAGTGTGTTATCGTAATAATGCTATCTTCTAATTAATGATCGAGAAAGGAGAAGAAAGAAAGGGTTTTTATTTTTTAGTATTTTTGAGTTCACCGCGGTTTCAAAACCTTGTGCTTACATATTCCTTCGTGCAATGGGAAAGTCAGAACTCTATAGTTCTTCTAGAAAATTCTTGTTTGTTGATTGATTTTAAATGAAAAGACAAGTCATCATTTTTAAAGGAGAAGACTCGTCTAAACGCCCACAAGTTGTGATAAAGAATAAAGGACTACACACCAACATGAGGGAGGGTTTGAGAACGCCTCTAGTACTCAAGTGGAGAAGTCGAAAACCATGGGGATAGAGGAATAAAATCTCAATTATAAATGAATCATGTCTAATCTTGAAAAGGGTTTTAAAGTTAAAAGGTGCTTGGACGCACGAAAAGGCTTGAATGAGTTAATATTGATTTTAAGTGGGTGAAAAGTACCGAAACATTAGGCTATCATCTAATGATTCAAATACTAGAAACTGAACGAGTGAGCTCATCCAATTGTCTATCATCCAAAAAAAACTTTATTGTGAAATTGGTGAAGTGAAATGGGGTTCAAGTTATTAAGTGTGCGAATGAATAAAAGTCTTTAGCTTATTGGGCTATCATCCAACAATCTAAAGACTTAAAATTCGATTAAACCATCGGGCTATCATCCAACAATTTAACCGAATGTCACTCCACTATTTTTTGACGTCGATAGAAGTTTTTAGCTTATTGGGCTATCATCCAACAATTTAAAAACTTCAAGTTTGTTTAAACCGTTAGACTATCATCTAACAATTTAAACAAACCTCATCCAAGATTTTTATGAAATTCATTTTTTGAAACAAATTCAATTAAGTTAATTTAATTTGAAAGTGTTTTAAGCGACTTGGTATAGGACCAAGAGAAATTGAATCGGGTTATGATTAACCAAGTATATGGACTTCATTAATCTCGTGAGGATAGGTGCTCCTATCCCTAACTATGAAACCCTTGTGCATGGACAATTGGTATATGGATCAACATTTATTCGGGTTATGATTAATCGATGCAAGAGAATCAATTAATCTTGTGAGAATGGCCATGCTCATTCTCAACTATTGAACCCTTTAGGAAGATTGGTATAAGAACCAAAAGCTGAGAAGATAATTAAATATGTCAAGTATGTGGAGTGTACAATTGACGAATAAACCATACAAGCATACAAGATACAAGTAAGTATTAAGCACACAATACACGTCCAAATCCTTTAAATAATCATTAGAATAATAATTTTATTTCGATAAAATTAATTAATAGTTTAATCAATAGTATCGAATAAAATTATCTTAGACTAATAATTATTTAATATAAAACAAGACTTATTTGCGTATGTAAAATAAAATTAATAAGAGATAATTGAAAAGAGGTAAGGGTTTAGAGGTGGTCTGTTTTGAAGATAGACTTGGGGGTGTAGATAAGAAGGAGAATCACATTGTGTAGGCTTGGTACGTTAGGTAAGGGTGTAAGGAATCATCTAAACTCAACGTATCGGATGAAAGGCGGGTAGAAGTCCCTACATCAAACGAGATACAAACAAAACCAACAACGCGTCGAAGCTTACGAAGCTCAAGTATCAATTATTAAATTAAATTTAGAATAGATTCATGTAGGAATCAACTCTAAGAAGATAAACAACATATTTGTGTTCATACACATTCGAAAGTCAAATCGAATTCAAAGTTCGAAATCGCAACACAATGAGGATCATTACAATATAATTTGAATTTATTTACAAATGAATTAAATAAAGTATAAGAATAAAATTAATATGCACATTATGTATTTATAATATTAAATATAAAAATAAAAATACTAAGTATTTTGTATATACATTACTAAATATTAAATAGAAATAGTAATTCAACATTAAAATGCTATGAGCAAGTGTATGATGTGCTAATTGAAAGTGAATGTTTTTTGAACAATTCTTTGATGTCTTCACAAATAACAAACTTGTTAGTAGCATAAGTGGGATAAAATTAAAATAAAATGAAATTGCAACAATCAGAACATGTGTTAGTAATTACAAGATAAAAATCGAACAAAACTTGTGAAACATGCATGATGTACATGAGCAAATGGACATCTCTCAAGCAAAACCAGCATGGTATACATTGTTTCAAGCATGTTCAATCAAATAAAAATCAAGAATAAACATGATTATTAATTCACAAACTCAACATGAAGCAAGAAGTCACGTTAGAACATGCAAATCATATTCAAAAATGAGTGTTAAACCTTTCAATAAACTTCGGAGAGAAACTACACAAACTATTATCACACCATAAAACCGACTAAATCAATGAACAACAAACCAAAGAAATAACAAACAATGCTCCGAACACATACAACTAACATTTACATTGTTCGGATTCAAGATGAAATATCTTTCTTACTCAAATTCACATGAAAGAAAATAATGACATGATGCCTCTCTAGTTTCTTGGTTATGATCTATGTGAATAAATGTGACATCGACATCAAACCATCATCGAAACCATCTAGAAGTCAATCCTCACAACGTCAATTGGGCACAAGCGAGAATAACACATTAACATGGTATCCCAACAGTTTCTCGATTAGATTTACACGCGAGTAACGCGACATCATCGTTAAACCATCATCGAAACTAAAACACGAATATCACTTCATAACTCCAACGTTTTCAATACAGTCACATAATTTGAGTATTTTCAATCAAGTAAACTTAAAATAATTTTGGTTTTTTCAAGTCATAAAATGAAACAAGAAAACGAATGAAACCTTGATATCAAAACTTGGCTCAAGTTTACAACGCGTAACAGGTATTTACAACAAAACTTTAACATTCATTTTAAACTCAATGCAACATCAACAATTCAGACCTCATTTGACAACATAATTGACACCAACTTAACACAATAATATTATTAGCAACATCAATTCACTACCAGATTAAACACAAACAAAATCCAAAAATTGATAAAGCCATTAAAATTAATGCGCAATTTAACTAACGGCATGATAAAGTCTTAACTCAAACAGACATAACCTTAAAAATAGACACAATCTTAAAAGTATGGAAACGTACAAAAAAGACGAAAGTTGCTATGAGGCCAAACGAACCGAATTTGAGCTGGTGTTGTAATGTGTTGAGAAAAGATACGCTCGATGATTTGCAGATGATGAAAAGACTATATGAAATCATTGGTGGTACTTGGCAGTTGATGAAGGTTGAAATGGAAGTGGATCGATGATGGTAACAGATTGTTGAAGGTGTTAATGAAGGTGAAAGAGCTATGATGATTGTTTGAGATGCTATGGATGGAAGTGACGTCGAGGTTGTGAGATGCATGATGATGTTGTTTGTTAAAATGGTGGTTTGGAGAACGATGGTGGTTGTTATGGAAGGAGGTTGACGTTCAAGTCATCGGTGTTCCCGTTCACTACTAAAATCGATTCAAATGGAGACGGAGAGAGTACGGTGAGGGATGGCCAGCAACGAAGGTCTGGTTATTGACGGAAGTTATGGAGAGGGAAGGATGAAGGTGAGAGGAGGGAGTTTGGACGGTGAAGGGAACGGAAAGAGGATGAGGGCGGCGAGAACGTTAGGGAGTATCACGAAAGAAGGAGGTGAGTTTTGGATCGGAACAGGGTGGTGACGATGGTGAGATGTGAAGGAGGTGTTGAGGGGCTGTTGGCAGAAGGTAAGGCGAATGGAGTATGGGAAAGATGGATGGAGTGTTTATGGCGGTGGTGATGATACGGAGGATGGCGCTAACGGCGGTATTGGCGGAGGAGGACGGAGGGTCGTAGAAGGAGGGAGGACGGTGGGGGTATGTGTTAAGATGAAGAGGAACTATTTTGTGGATATGAGTTTTTTATATGCCTCCGCCTCTGTTTTTTTTCTTGTTTTCTTTTTCAATAGTAACCACACACCAACTTATATACACAAAATTAGGTTAATGCAATTTTTATAATACCTAAAATGGCCCTAATGGTAAAATGAGTTATCGATAACTGAAACCATGTGTTCGGTCTTTTGCCGAGGTCCCGTGTGATGCTTTGTTTGTTAAATCAGTATTATAGGTCGTATCTTACAAATAGGCTTTTTTTCCTAAGACATTTGGTCGTCTCAGAAAAGAATTGAATTATTAAATTTATTATTGATTTGTTGTCTATATATAAATATATGTAGTAATATGTGATTCCATCCTAGAATTTGTTGCGGTTGTTTGTAAGTATACTTATTTTGTATGTATATTTATTGCTCATGGTATTGTATAAAACCTCTTTTACAAATCACCGTTGATTCCTTAATCTTTTTGCTTTATATTTGGATTTGTGTTGTTATAGACATATATCTCACAAATCTTGATTGTGGATGGAAATATATTAGTTTATGGATTCTAGAGATAGATTTCAAGCTAATCTTCACTATGAGTATCAAAGCTTAAGTCTCTCTATTGTTTGAGTTGCACGAGACATCGCTGACACGAGTAATATGATTGTTCTTGCAATTTTGCGTTAAACATAACCTTTGTTGTCTTGTGGTGCATTATGTAGACTAAATAACAAATTCTAAAACCTCAACACTAACTAACTTAGACTTGAACTATACAGATAGTTTATATCACAACAAATGTAAGAAGTGGTCTAAGTTCCTTTGAAAATTTTTATTTTTTACATTTAAATTCGCTTCTAAATTGTTGCTTTAATTTATAGATGTCACTGGTTGTTGCTTGCTATGAATCCCATAAAAGAAGTGGTCTATTACCTGAATTCGGTTGACGGTGATTAGACAAATTATCCGGAAATGAAGCTAATGATTGATACATAAGTGACATTATTCTAAATATTCGTTTGTGTTTATATATTTAACTATTTCTATGTCATTGTTCTAAATAAGCATTTTAATTTTGTCAGTTCAATACAAGTATTCCGATGTCAAAGGGAAGCACGGGTACCACGATCTAAATCAAACAACATTAATTGGATCAAAGTACAGGTATATAAATTTCAACAATTTTGCTTATAATATTTATGTTACTTGATAAAACAATACATGTATATAATCTTATTTGTTTTTCTATGTAGTGCTCTCAACAACAAAATGGCATAGATTACGGATACTTCGTTTTGAAGTTTATCAAAGAAATCATTCAAATGAATGAAATCGAGATTCCAATCACGGTATGGATTTATACTTTGTTTTATTACTTATCGGATTTTGCATATAATTTATTACATTTAACTAAATCATGCATATTTTTTGTTTTGTAATGTAGTATTTTGATCAATACAAGTGTCCATATTACTCGCCACTTCAATTGGAAGAACTCAAAGAGGATTTGTGTCAATATTTTATTGAGCTAAGAATCTTATAATAAGGTACGAATACATTGTTGTGTGAAAATGGTTAATTATGAATACATTGTTTTGTGTATACAACACTGACCGTGTTATTATGTTCATATCTTGCAGGATTAGGACCTTGGAAATATATGTACATTAGAATTGATTTACTTTGTGTTATATAGCTGATTTCTTAGGGTGTATTTTGTTACGTTTCAAAACATGTTAATTGAATTACCATGGTGTATATATATTTTGGATATGAATTGATTATAATGGTATTTGTATATAATATTTACATTTGGTATTTGGATTAAAACTGATATATATTGGTATTTCTAGATAAGATTGTAAAATACCGGTTTAGGAATTACAGGTTTGCTGCAAAAAAATGCAGGTTTAGAAATTTTTTAAATATTTGATTTTTCAGTAGAAAACCTATGAAAGCGCTTTTAAACAAAAAGCGCTCTCATAGATAGGACTATGAGAGCGCTTTTAACCAAAAGAGCTTTCATAGCCTACATATGAGAGCGCTTTTTGTTTAAAAGCGCTTTCATAGGTAGGCCTACGAGAGCGCTTTTTCAGAAAAAGCGCTTTCTTAGGCCTACTTTAGATTGCCTGACATGCATTCTGAATTCACCTATGAAAGCGCTTTTTCAGGAAAAAAACGCTCTCGTAGGCATACCAATGAGAGCGCTTTTTGATCAAAAGCGCTTTCATAGGTAGGTCTACGAGAGCGCGTTTTCCTGAACAAAAAGCGCTGCTAAAACCTTTAGCAACGCCACCTACGAAAGCGCTTTTAAAGCAAAAAAAAAACGCTTTCGTAGGTCATTTATGGCATAGTGTGTCACTTCAACAAAAGTACAATAACAATATAAAATCAAAATGGAAATACTTCTTAAATATCTAATACACCGCAACTATCAAAACAACCGCATCTTTAATACTATCCATACTCTTTAACATACATGACACAACTAAATGAATTTTGACTGGCTCAGAATCATATTGTAATTAGTTGATATGTATTTGACATGATGTTCTATTTTTCTTACATATTTTAACTCGCCATCCATGTTTTGTCATGTTTCTAAGTATTGAAAATCTAAATCCTCCTCAAAACAAATTATCATTCGATCCTTATTCCTTTAAAAAAAAAAAGTGTGCACATATATTTGTTAAGGGATTTATATTTATATATGATTGATCACATAAACACGTTAAATGGAATACTAGACCTATAATAAAAAAAGAATTAATGCTATTTTCATATCTCAAATTTTTCCGTCTTTTATATATATTTTTCACTTTATTTCGAATAAATGAAATGACATAATGATAAGAGAACATGTGTCTGATAAGAGAACATGTGCCAGACTTGCAAGCACGGGGTTTTGAGTTTGAATTTTACTTTTTATACTTTTAATATTTTTCACTTTATTTGTTACTAATTTTATTTTTATTTTATATTTTCTTCAAAAATCACAAAAATAAATTTTTTATTATTTAAATTTAATGATCATTTTTTATTTTAGGTATTTTTAATATTTATTTTCATGCATTTTATATCAAAAAGAATCCACAATTTCAAAAAACACTAAAGGCCAACTTTTTTCCGAAAAACCCTAAACCTTCGTCATCAATCCCGACAAATTCTCACGTAAAGTAAAGGAGAAAAAAGAAAGAGGAAGTAGGAAGCAAAAGAACTTTAGTTTCTCATGTGCGCTTTTTAAATTTAATTTTCTTTTGTTTAATTGAAAATTTAATTAAATTGGTTTTTTTTAATGAGCCTTATCTACCCTTTTACTAACGTTTCACATTTCCTTTAGTTTTGAACCTCAATAGCTAATTCAAATTTAATTCTAATTAAATGCATTCGATTTTATTTTAATATAATTATTATTTTTAGACTATTTATTTAATTAGTGAAATATATTTAATTAATCTTTGTTTGAAAAGGAGTGCCTCCGGACACTAATTAAGCATTTAAAAAAGAATATTTAATTTATTAAATATTTATATTTAATATATTAAAAATTAAAATAATTAATTTTTTTTAAGATATAAAAGATATATTTTCTCTAAAATATTTATATTTAATACATTGAAAAATTAAATAATTTATTTATTTAATTGATATTTTTTTATATATTTAAAATTTTTAACCGGAACACTCGTTAACATGACTTTTAAACCTTTTTAATTAATTATTATTGAATGAAAATACAAAAACATGTTTTAAGTATGTTTTCCAATTAAATCAAACTCATGTTAATTGTCAATAATTTCAAGATATGCACAAAAAACACTAACTAAATTTTAAACAAAAACATCAAGAACATCAATTCACGCTAAAATTCATCAAACTCATATTTTGCTCTGTTCAATAAAATCATTCCTTTTATTTCATGCGATAACCAAATCACTTATCGTCTCATGTAATTATTATAAGTTCAAACAATTTTCATAAATTAAAATCAATCGACCAAATAAATAGTCGAATTATATAAATTCTGACTTCTTCATCACTCAATGAGGATACGTATGTATAAGATTGCAAAACCTTGGCGAGTCCTCTAAGATTATGTACAACGATATACGTATTTAACATCTTCATTTTTTACTTTTTATACTCCACATCATTTTCTCATTCTTACACCTAATAATTCAATATATATTCAACTTTTACTCATTATAATGGTTTTGATTAATAAAATTCAACACCCTACCCCATCATTTTTATTTCATTTTTTATTTTCTTTTATGTTTTTTAATAAAATCGATTTTTGTGTGTGTCCAAATCAAATGAACCAATTCTTTATTTATAGAAAAAAAATGAATTTTAGTGAAAATAAAAATAAATAAATAATTTATTTATTATAAAATGATTGAACTCAAATAATTAATATGAGATAAAATCTAAACATTCACAACAACCAATAACATTTTACAAAATATTTTATGTGGCCACACTTAGGGATGTCGATTTGCACCCGTTAGTGGGGATCCCCGCGAGGATTCTCCGTTTGGGGCCCCAAAGATGGGGAATTTTCTCCCACGAGGACAGGGATGAGGAATAAAGTTCCCCCGAAGCACTTTGGGGATGGGGATGGCGAACATGTCCCCTGTTCCGTGGAGTCTCCGCCCCGCACTAGAATTCCATAATATATTTTATTAATATATAGTTTAACATTTATATTTAGGTTTATTTATCATTTCAAATAACTCGTTAGTAAAAGTGCGAGAGATCTAAATGACTATTTTAATTTTTTAAAGTTTGAAAACTTTGTGTTCATGAATCTCAAGATTAAATATTTGTTAAAACAATATATTTATCGTAGATGATTAATTTACTAATTTATTATCGTTAGTTTTTGAATTTTTCTACTAAATTAGTTAAAAATAATAAGTAAAAATTTATGTTTACATATATCCACAAAAACCATGGGGATCTGTGGGGACCCGCGGGGATCCATTGTGTAACATCCCGATTTTTTTTAATATAATAGCTAATTATTAAGTATTCTTATATATATATATATATATATATATATATATATATATATATATATATATATATATATATATATATATATTATGTGATAATTAACTTAATTGGGTGTTTTAATTTAAATGTGAATTATTTGAATATGTGTGTTATTTAAATAATTGTGTTTTATGAGTAGAATAATGGTTATTTAGTATTGGGACTATTTATGAAAATAGAATTAATAGAGAGGTGTTAAGTATTAAGCTCACTAAGACAATCCTAGTTAGTAAAGGGTTAGAAGGAAATCATAAGTAGAATTGTCATTTGGTGAAAGAAGAGAAAAAAGAAAGAAGAGAAGAGAAGAGGAAAAAAGGGAAAAGTGAAGAGGAAACCCTAGAAGAGGAATCTTCAAGAGGTAAGGGGGGAGAATCCATGTTATTGTTTGATTGTATGTAGTGGGTAATGATTAGTAACATGTTAGGTTGTTCAATTTCAATTTCTAGAATCTTTGAATGTTAGGGTTTGAAAAGAAATTACGTTTTTCAACCTAGAATGATGGCCCATGACTAGAAACATGTTATGATACCTTTTAATGATGTTATTTAGTTGATTGGAATGAGTTTTATGTGGTAATTTGTGGGAGAAAGAAGCTGGTTCGTAGCAGAAAAAGTGCAGAATCGCAGACCGCGCTTAGCGCGAGGAGAAGCCCGCTTAGCGCGCGAAATGTTCTGACTTTTTGGTTTGTTTGTTCAGGGAGATGCACTTAGCGGGATAGGTCGGGCTTAGCGTGACCTGTAATGAAAAATGTTATTTTTAGGATCTTTTGACATGAAATCTTGTATGATTATATTTAGGGTTAAATAAGTTTTTGGTCCCTATAAATATCTCAAATTTCGTTTTTAGTCCCTCTAAAATTTTCCTTCAAAGAATGGTCCTCCTAAAAATTTAAATTTTAACTTTTGGTCCCTCCTGCAATTTAGCGACGGTTTTTACAATTTAGCGACGGTTTTTTAATTTAGCGACGGTTTTTGCGACGGTTTTAGCGACGGTTTTTAATTTAGCGACGGTTTTTACGACGGTTTTGTCCCGAGGGACCAAAAGTTAAAATTTAAATTTTTAGGAGGACCATTCTTTGAAGGAAAATTTTAGAGGAACTAAAAACAAAATTTGAGATATTTATAGGACCAAAAACTTATTTAACTCTTATATTTATTGTAGTATTTTCATGTAGGTGATTAATTGATCCGATCTTGATTGAATGTGTTTTGGATTGGTTCAAATACTATTTCAATGTATGGATGATTACTTGAATATAGTGTGTACTATTCTTAATTGAATATTGTGAATAACATTGGTGGGATGATATGTCATAATGTTATTGGTTATATGTGATTATATGTATATAATACATGTAATGATTTTGTTGTTGGAACATGATGATGTGCAATTGATGGATAATTCATATGGGTTGAATGGTGATGGTATGCTTGGATAATTGAGGTTTTGTGAATAATCTTAATTTACATATGTTGTCTTGATGAGTTGTACATGCATACATTTGGCTCGATCCTTGTGTGGATAAGTAGAGGTGAAACTTTGGGTTCACAATTGGCTTGATCCATGATGGATAAGTAGCGGTGAAATGTTGGGTTCATATTTGGCTCGATCCCATTGGGGATAAATAGCAGAGGATTTTGGTCTTGTCTGGATCAAAAGTGGCTTAGATTCTATGATAATGAATTGGAAGCGGGGTTAACAAAATGTTCCCAAGATTGGTACCACATGCATTTTGAGTCACATTTCATTGTTGTCACATGAGTCATTATTGAATATGTGATGTGTGTAATGAAATTGTGATGCTTAATCGTATGGATAATTGAATCATTTGGATGGATGACATTTATGCCATGTGTAATAAATATGAATATGTTATAATTGGAATGTTTGTATAATCACGTTATCTTGGAATATTACTTGAAGTGTGTGGAATCCGTAAATAGATCTTGTTTATATATTATTTCCATTTATATATTTTTGGAGAATGATGTGAACTCTCACCCTTCTGTTATGATGTTGCCTCTACGTGGGTAACATGCAGGTTCTGAGGATAACGGTGCTTCGCACGAGACTAGTTGAAGGAGTTTACATAGTTTATTCCTTACACTAGGTAGTTGAGTCATTGCTCTGGTCATGTAACACAGGATTTTATCTGGATTTCTGCTTTGATGAGATTTGTTATGTATTCTCATCTATTTTGATGTGTATGAATGAGATACTATGTTGACGTGGCCTTGGTGCCGATGTATGCATTCTGATGACTTGGTTATATTATGGATTCATTACTTTTTCATCCAATGATTATAGTATGGAATGTAATCATTGATAGTATCTGTGAATATTAAATGACCCATTGTGAAAACGCATGAATTATTCTAAAGCATGAGGTTCAAATATGCGTTATCATTATGACCAGTGTGCATGTATGATTTTAATATTGAAAGAAATATCATGTGACGCCTCTTGTATATATATATATATATATATATATATATATATATATATATATATATATATATATATATATATATATATATATATATATATATATATATATATATATATATAATATTTGGGGAGTTAGAAGGGGGTGTTACATTATGGTATCAGAGCAATGGTCGGTCATATTTATTTGGCCAGGTTATTAATTGATTTAATTCTTGTTGTATTTGATTTGTGTATTTGACACGATCAATGTTGTTATCTGTTGTTAGATGTCTTAGGACAATGGTTGCAGGAAGGAATGATGATGATATTGCTGATGTTTTAAGATTGTCGGTTGGATCTCTTGGGCAGATTCCACAGACGAATGTTGGACATTGAGCTGAGGAAGATGAGTTTCGTGCTTTGGGGAAGTTTCAAATGAACAATCCTCCTATCTTTGAGGGTGAGCATGAACCTGACAAGGCTCAAGCATGGATGAAGGAGATTGAGAAGATCTTCAGAGTTATGAATTGTACGGATGCGCAAAAGGTGCAGTTTGATACTCATATGCTGGAGAAGGATTGGTGGAGCAACACCGTTCACAGATTTGATGAGGAAGGTGTTGATGTTTCTTGGGCTTTTTTCCGTGATGCATTTTTTAGATAACTATTTTCCAGAAGATGTGTGTGGAAAGAAAGAGGTGGAATTTCTTGAGTTGAAGCAAGGTAATGGAACCGTGGCTGAGTATGCTGCAAGATTTCAAGAGCTGATTAACTATTATCCTTATTACAATACTATGAATGTTGAGAGATCTAAGTGTCTGAAGTTTGTGAATGGTTTGAGACCCGATATCAAGAAGGCTATTGGATATCAACAGATTACTTGTTTTGCTGAGTTGGTGAACAAGAGTAGGATTTATGATGAGGATAGTAGGGAGAGTGCTTCTTACTACAAGAATGTGAATCATAGGAGGGGAAAATGTCAATTCTGTGGGAAACCTTATGAGGATAAGAAGAAATCTAGTGGTGGCAAGAAGTCAAGTGGGGGAGGATCATCGGCTCCGCTTAAGTGTTACAAGTGTGGTGTGGAAGGGCATCGTGCTTCTGATTGTGGAAAAGAGGTTAAGAAAGATGTTGTAAAATGCTTAAGGTGTGGCAAGGCAGGTCACAAAATTGCTGAGTATAGATTTAGTGTGGATACTTGTTACAATTGTGGTGAACGAGGTCATATTAGTACTAAGTGTGAGAAGCCAAGGAAGGAGCAAGCTAAAGGGAAAGTATTTACATTGATTGGTGTTGAGACTCTGGTTGAGGATAGGCTTATCCGAGATACGTGCTTTATTAATGATACACCTTTGATTGCTATCATTGATACTGGTACAACACATTCTTTTTTTTTCTTCCGCAGATTATGTTAAGAGGTTGAATCTTGAATTGTCTGATATGCATGGAAATATGATTATTGATACTCCTGCTATGGGTTCTGTTTGTACTTCTGTTGCATGCCTAAATTGTCCGTTGAGTATTTTTGGTAGAGATTTTCTGATGGATTTAGTTTGTCTTCCGTTAGATCAATTGGATGTGATTCTTGGTATGAACTGGTTGGAATACAATTATGTTTTTATCAACTATTTTGACAAGTCGGTCATCTTTCTTGATTCTGGTGTCGAGAATGATTTGTTTTTGTCTGCTAAGCAAGTGGATGAATCTTTGAAAGATGGTGATGTGTTGTTTTCTTTGTTGGCATCGTTGAATCTCAGTGAGAAACAATCTATGGGTGAATTGCCTGTTATTTGTGATTTTCCTGAGATATTTCCTAAAGATGTAGTTGATATGCCGCCAGAGCATGAGGTTGAGTTTTTGATTGATTTAGTTCCTGGAACTAGTCCTGGTTCGATGGCTCTGTATCAAATGTCTGCTTCTGAGTTGAAGGAGTTGAAGAGTCAACTTGAGGATTTTCTTGATAAGAGGTTTATTCGTTCGAGTGTATCTCCGTGGGGTGGACCTGTTTTGTTAGTTAAGAAGAAAGAAGGTACTATGAGGTTATGTGTAGATTATAGACAACTGAACAAGGTGACTGTTAAGAACAAGTATCCACTTCCGATGATTGATGATTTGATGGATCAGATGGTTGGTGCTTGTGTTTTCAGTAAGATTGATTTGAGGTCTGGTTATCATCAGATTCGTGTGAAAGTTGAGGATATTCAGAAGACTGCTTTTAGAAGAAGGTATGGTCACTATGAATATTTTGTAATGTTGTTCGGTGTGACTAATGGTCCTGGTGTGTTTATGGAATATATGAATAGGATTTTTCATGAGTATCTGGATTAATTTGTGGTTGTGTTCATTGATGATATTCTGATTTATTCCAAGAGCGAAGAAGATCATGCTGAGCATTTGAAGATTGTGTTATATGTGTTGAAAGAGAAGAAGTTGTATGCTAATATTTTCAAGTGTGAGTTTTGGTTGAAGGAAGTGAGTTTCCTTGGGCATGTGATTTTGAGTGGTGATATTTATGTGGATCCTTCTAAGGTTGAGGCTGCATCTCGTTGGAAAGCTCTGAAATTGTTTTTCCTGAGATTAGAAGTTTTCTTGGTTTGGCTGGTTATTACCGTAAGTTCATTGAAGGATTTTCTAAGTTGGCGTTACCGTTGACGTAGTTGACGAGGAAAGGTCAAGCTTTTGTTTGGACTTGGCAGTGTGAAGCTAATTTTCAAGAGCTTAAGAGAAGGTTAACAATCGTTCCTATTTTGATTTTGTCTAATCCAACAGAACCATTTGTGGTGTATTGTGATGCTTCTTTGATGGGTTTAGGAGGTGTGTTAATGCAGAATAGACATGTGGTAGCTTATGCTTCGAGGCAACTTAAAGTTCATGAGAAGAATTATCCGACGCATGATTTAGAGTTAGCCGCAGTTGTGTTTGTGTTGAATATTTGGAGGCATTATTTGTTTGGATCGAGATTTAAGGTGTATAGCGATCACAAGAGTTTGAAGTATCTATTTGATCAGAAGGAATTGAATATGAGGCAAAGAAGATGGTTGGAATTCTTGAAGGATTATGATTTTGGTTTGAATTATCATCCGCAAACTGATGGTCAGATTGAAAGGACGATTCAATCATTGGAAAATCTTTTGAGAGCTTGTGTTCTAGAGCATGAAGGTGCTTGGGATAGTTATTTGCCTTTGATTGAGTTTACCTATAACAATAGTTTTCATTCGATTATTGGAATGACTCCGTTTGAAGCTTTGTATGGAGGAAGGTGTAGGCGGCCTTTGTGTTGGTATGAATCAGGTGAGAGTTTTGTAGTTGGACCTGAGATAGTTCAACAGACTACAGATAAGATTAAGATGATTCGAGAAAAAATGAAGATTGCCCAGAGTCGTCAAAAGAGTTATCATGATAAGAGGAGGAAAGATCTTAGCTTTGATAAAGGTGATCATGTGTTTTTGAGAGTTACTCCTGTGACTGGTGTTGGTAGCAGGGGCGGAGGCAGCCCATTTGAGGGGGTTCAATTGAACCCCCTGAACATTAAATATTGCATCTAAATGTTGATATAAATTGCATTTTGAATCCCCTGAAAAATTTTATTTGCACCACTTGTTCATTTGGTCTTGAATTTATTCACTTTTGCACCCTCAAATCTAAATTCTGTCTATATTAATTGCATTTTGAACTCCTAAATTTTTTTATTTGCACAATTAATTTACTTAGTCCCAAATTTATTTATTTTTGTACCCCCTGACCTAAGGTCCTGGCTCCGCCACGCACGAGACTAGTTGAAGAAGTTTACGTAGTTTATTCATTACACTAGGTAGTTGAGTTATTGCTTTGGTCATGTAACACGAGATTTTATCTGGATTTCTGCTTTGATGAGATTTGTTATGTATTCTCATCTATTTTGATGTGTATGAATGAGATGCTATGTTGATGTGACTTTGGTTCTGATGCATGAATTCTGTTGACTTGGTTATATTATGGATTCATTACTTTTTCATCCAATGATTATAGTATGGGATGTAATCATTGATAGTATCTGTGAATATTAAATGATCCACTATGAAAATGCATGAATTGTTCTAAAGCATGAGATTCAAATATGTGTTATCATTATGACCAGTGTGCATGTATGATTTTAATATTGAAAGAAATATCATGTGACGCCCTCTTGTTATGCATTCTATTTACTCGATTGTATATATATATATATATATATATATATATATATATATATATATATATATATATATATATATATATATATATATATATATATTTGGGAATTAGAAGGGGTGTTACACGTGGGGACGAGGATGAGGGACAAAATCCCTCAGTGGTGGGGACTCGAAACGGAGATGGAGAATAAATTTGAGGGCGGGGATTAAGATGAGAATGTAATCCCCGCCCCTGCCCCATTGACATCCCTAGCCACACTCCCTCCTTATTTAATATGTTGAATATTTTCAACATTAATTAATCCGCATCACTTTTAACACTCTATTGCAAATATTTAACTATTGAATTTTTTTCAACACCCCATTGTACATAGTCTAATAAAAAGATTAATTTTTTTCTCTTTCATTGTAGATATCATTTATAAATAAAGCAATACAAGCAAGACATAAAAAGTAGACAAACATGACTTAGAAAAACACTTAAGTGTATGTTTGATTCCACTTCTACAAGAGGTAGAATCAATTCTAGAGATGTTGAATTGATTTTGGGAACAATTTTGAAGTGTTTGGTTTATTAAAAATAGAATTGATTCTGTTTCCAGAATTGATTCTACTTGAAGCTAAAATTTGTAGCTTTTACTTCCAAAATTGATTCTAGATGATTTTAACACTAAAATTTATTGTTCAACTCACTTTTACATAAATGTATCTAATCATAAATCAATTATACTAAACTCAATTCTATTAAAATCAATTATATCAAACTCAATTCTACTAGAATCAATTCTTTCCACCTCCGATTCAAACAAACACTAAGACTTAAATTTAGAGAAGATTTTTGTTGAATACATCGGAGACGAGGAATGTCAAATATTTTTTCTCACTTAACTAACTCTTAAATCCTTCTTCGATTGGAATGCTTGTCTTATTCTCACTTTTAAATTTTTTTAATTATTTCTCTTATTCTGTAGAAACAAATAAAAGATAATAACGATTTTGTGATTTTTTTCAACTGCAGTAATTACAATAAATAAATAAATAAATAAATAAATAACATGGTGGTGGTCTATACTTGTAAAATGGGTCTATACTTGTAAAATGATTATCCTTTAGTAGCAGACAATATTTGCTAAGAAAAGTATTATAATTTTCAATAAATTTTATCTTATTAATATTTTCATTCATGTATAAATTAATTAAATTGAAAAATCTGTTAAATAATTAATCTTATATTTTAATCCTTAAAGGAAATGTTAACGAGGATCTACGGAACACTTTTTAAAAATTTCAAATAAAATATATATAATTTAAAAATTTAATTATTCTAATTTCTAATACATTCCATATACATATTTTTTTAAACTTTTTTTAAATTATTTAAGTTAATTACTTTTATTGATTTTGATACTTATTAAACTATTTGACTAAACCTTAAAAAATAAACAAATTAAATAAATATAAATATAAATAAATGAAAGAAAAAATATATAAGTGTATGAGGAATTGACTGGCCTTTTTATAAAAGATATCAAATTCGTTTAAAAAGAGTGTGTTTTGATATGCAAGGAAATGAATGTATTTTTTGTGTTGGTTTCATTAATAAGAAAAAATATTTTATATATATATATATATATATATATATATATATATATATAT
Source organism: Vicia sativa (assembly GCA_021764765.1). NCBI lineage: Eukaryota > Viridiplantae > Streptophyta > Magnoliopsida > Fabales > Fabaceae > Vicia > Vicia sativa. The sequence goes on along the minus strand of CM038795.1, from coordinate 121,003,854 downwards.
ATATATATATATATATATTGTTTAAGTATATTATTTATTTAATTTAATATATTTAAAAGTGAATTTTTTCTATATAAATATAAATAAAATGGAATCAAGAGAGGAAAAATGTGTTGGTATTTTAGTGGGAAAAAATGTCTTCCCTCCCATTAATTAGAGATGAATTAATGCACCCAAAGCCTAATTTATAGGAGTGAGAACCGAACAAAACATAATCTGGATTGCATTGTTTTTTGGAGCCACCCCACTTGGTCAATTTTTGTCTACTAGTTGAATTTGATGCTGTTTATTACTACAACGATAAACAAGGCTTTCTCTAACAAATTTCGGCGTCGACAAAACAAAAAGCATAATAGCATTAAATGAATTAGTTTGAATTTTTGATTGGGAGAGACAACAGAAAAATATAAAGTCATGCATTCTTGATTCTTCAAAAGTTTTAAGTCTTTTATTTCTATTCAACAAAACTAACAACTTTTCAAAAGAAACATTATTTTCTAAAGTTCACAATGGTCATTAGTTTACTTTATAAACTTTTTCTTCTGTTTTATATTGGAGTATAAATTTGAAAACTGAGTGGTTTCTAGTCAAAGAAAGTACTCCAAGTCCAAAGCAAGGAACAAATGATTTACAATCAATTACGTTGCATGTGCTTTATTGTTTTTCTTAAGAGCATTTGAAAACTATAACGTGATTCTTGTCTACCCACATTTTTCGATCAATCGGTACATTAATTAATTAATAGCTCATTTCAAAATTAGGTTTAATTATTATGCATTATCAATAATGTAAAAAAAATTATTATCAATATATCATAATTACTAAATTATAATATTTTAAAAATTATAATAAAAATTAAATATTTTCAATAAATTAATGATTATTATTAATTGACGGTGTATACTTATTTATACCATCAATATATTTCAATTAAAATTTTCAAAATTTTGCATGAATGACTTGTATTTATGAAGAAATATTATTTAGTTGTTGACTATTTTATAAAACTTTAGTTTTTAAATTTAAATAACGTATAGTAACAATTGTCGGTGAATGAGAAAATATTATTGATGGATAATTCACTCACAAGTCTACTAGTGTTGTTATTGAAGTAATAAAAATAAATTTATTTTCGTAAGGATTATGGATTTAGGAGCGTAAGTGGATCAGAAAATCAATTAAATTGATAATTTAAATTAAATAACTGAAATAAAATCGATTATTTCTTATTCGATTTTAAAATGAAATCAAACTAATGAAAACTGATGTGGTTTGATTTTATTCTCGATTTTAGTTTTTAGGAACAACCACCCTGATGAACCAAATCAATGGATATAATTACGCTATAATATTTTATTTTACCCATAACTAAGCCAAAATTTTGTATCAATACTACCATTCTTCATCTTTGGTTACACTTCATTCCTTTTAACAAAATAGGCATCTAGAGCAAAACTCCAGAGCATAGAAAATAGAAAAAACTTGTAATCACTTAATTGCTACTCTCACTGCATGCCACAATTATTGATCTATCTATTGTCGTTCAAATATATTATGGTCACTTTTTTCATGTTAAACTTATCTTCGTTAATATTCATATTTTTTTTATACCTTTTTTGTTCATTTTTCAACAAAATTCCTTTTAATCTTGTTAGTTGTTACAAAATAGTTTTGATGTGGGTTTGAGTTGTGAAATAAGTTAATTGATATGTATTTTGTTGTGTTCTATTATTAAGCTTTCAAATTTCTTTCTAACCTTCTGATGTCAAGTTTCAATTTTTTATACTTGATAACGAGCTTATGCAGTGGAAATTATGTCACGATTTCGTATGGATTAAGAACAACTTGTGATTTGCTTGAAAAATAGAATATGAAATAAATCACATGAAATATATTATTTTAAAAAACAATAGCATCAACCGAAAAACATGATAGTGTTGAATGCATTGATGAATATAATGTTTGAAAAAAAATATTGTAAAGGGATCAATAAGACCAGACCAAACTGAACCAAACCGGTTAGTTTGGTTTGGTTCCATTTTTTAAAATTGTTAAAACCTGACCCAAACCAAATCGATCAAAATATCATTAGTTCAGACATTTTTCCGACCAAAAACCGATATGATTACTCCCCTATGTGAAATTAAAATAAGGTATGTTGTGCGGTGTAAGTAAAAACAAAAAAACAGTTAGTTTTTAAGTTGTTTGCTCGAAAATGCAAGAGATAATATTTTATAACAATGATGATAAAGGCAACCTGGTCTTATTATCAAAATCACATAGTTCAACTTGATTGATAAAGTGTGTATTAACATACATGCATGCATTGACTACAGAATTACGCGATAGACTAACTCTACCACTACACATAATCCCTTTGTGTGCAATTCACTAGCCTAAGCGTCAATTCCCCGATCCCTCAAGCCAAATGTACCGTTAAACTAGGAAACAAAGTGCATTAGTTCCTAAAACACAATTCCTAATTATACCTTCCTTAGTCAACTAGTGAACTTAACAATTAAAATAATTTAGATAAATAGCCTAGGGTCAATAATCACTATTTATCAAGATTAAACTGAATGTCGTAAAAAACAAATTGACAATGAGCACAATCAATAAAATAATAATAACATAGAGTCAATACAATTACATTAACGTCATTCGATCATATATCCCAATCAAATAAAAATAGGTTCATCATCAAACAAAACCTAACCTAAGAGGAATCTACCTACTTATAAATAAATCAATACCATAAGAGTAGATTGGAAAATCATAAAGAGTCACTAAATAAAAAGCTCTCCAGTGGCTCCAATGGCCCCGAAAAGCTCCAAAATCGTCTAAATATGTCACTTTCTCTCTAAGGAATTGAACCCTTTTTTCTTCCTCTTTTTTTTAAAGCAGCCAAAAGTGTATCAGCAAAAGCACTAACACGTCTGCGCTAGGTCTCAACGCGGGCATGTTGAGCAATAATTAGCCTAGCGCGACGCATTCTATCATGCCACGAGGGTGTTTTTCCAGAAGAAAAGCAATGTGTTTTTGTTTATTTTTTCACCAATTTTTGCAATAAGTGATTTTCTTCACCTAGATGCGCTTTTTCAAGCTTTTTTTTCTTCCATTTTTTTGCTTCTAATTTGTTCATTATATGTTAGATTTGTCCGATTTTCCTAGTGACAACATTGGATGATAGTGTGTCTGCATTAAATCTTGTGGAAAAATTTTCTTTTCTGTCACAAAATTCTGCTTTGACCAATTATCTCCTTGCTACTTGTTGCTTTCACTGCCCTTTAGATATTTTTACACATTAAACACACATTAAAAATATCAAAAAACGCTAAAAATGCTAAAAATTAAAATTAACCCAATTTAAATAAATGCAAAATGAAATTAATATAAGTTATCAAATTATGGATTTCCTTCCACGCAACGCTTGGTTTAGGTCACTAACTTGACTTAAGAGCCTAAGGCTCAACAAGCATCAGAGACACTTTCTCTAATGCTTTCCAGTAAGTGGAAAGGATTTCAGCGCCTTGTTCTTAACCTTGTAGACCTTCAAGTCTCCGGGATCTTCACGTCAACACTTTCATCCTTACAATTTTTCTAAAATATGTAACTCAAAATGTCTTACAGTCAAATACACCCAACAATGAGGTTGTTCCCAATGGTGCTTTTTGGCTTCGAACATATTGAAGACAACTTGTTCTTTGTTGAAACTTAATGCTAGCTCTCTCAACTCTATATCAATCAAATACCTTCATCTTTCCAAGAATGGCCTTCCAAGAATCACTGAGGTTTCAGCATCCTCAAGCATGTCCAAAATTACAAAGTCTGCCGGAAAAGCAAGGCCATCCATCTTAATAAATACATCTTGCAAAATTCCATATGGATACATTACAAAACGGACAACTAAAGTGAAAGTCATATGGGTAGGCTTTGGCTCTCTATAACACAAGCTCTCCGTCATTGAGAGTGGCATTAGATTGATGCTTGCCTCCTGTTGTACCCCAAAATTTACCCTCTTCCTTTTCCGCATTTTTGACTTATAATCCGATTGCATAAATATACATGTAGTCGCATGCATAGCATTCATCATGAAGTTACTCAAAGAAACAGTTTTCCCAGTGGATCATGCTGAATTTTAGTGCTGAACCGTGCGTTTTGGCTCACTAAAATGCCTTTATTTCCTAGCTGGAAGCTCGGAATTGAGCGGGACCAATTTCTAAAATTCCGCATCAAAGTCCTCTACAACTTTCATTTGCAACTCTAGGGCTGATTCTTCACCAATCAGTATCAAAATTTTGTTCTTTGAAGTTAATTTTTGAGCTGAGCTGAGCAATTTTCATCTGATACATGAACTTCGTTAGATCGTATCTCATTTGATTTTCAACAAAACGAGATGGGACCAGTGCCAAAAGTTCATAAATTGTGTCAACTTCGTTTGTCTCACAAATACTCATTTGCAAATTTCGATCAGAAGATCCTCGTTCGAGGCATTTTCTCCACAGAGCGCAAATAAAATGATGCACGTGTCAGTGGTCCAAAATTGGTGCTGAAACTTCAAAAGTTTTTTATTTCCTTGACCGTTCATCAGATCAAGTGGGGATTTTGATTCATGCAAGCAAAATCGCATTCCGGATACTTTTTATTCACGCTCCAACTCCAAATTCCGCACAGATTTGGCTGTTTTGAGTTAATTACGAAAATTATTTGGATAATCATGATTTAGGCTTGACTATGGTTCTTAGGCCCGATTCCTAGAAACTATAAATACATTTTCCTCTTCACAAATCAAAACAACACCATCACTTGCTTAATTTTCACTACCACTCACACTCCAATTTCTCTCAACACACAAAAGCACAAGTTCAGAAAAAGTTCAAATTACAGTTTTCCCTCCAAGTAACCACCACAGGCCGCCACCGGACCTCCGTTCAGCACCTGCTTCAGCCACAGACCGCGCTAAGCGCGCTGCTCGCGCTAAGTGCGCCCTGTGAATTTTGGTTTTCGCCATCGCAACACTTCTCTCTTCAACCTATATCATCCTCTCCTCCTTCTGCACGCATTTGAAATAGAAGGAATGGATTAAACTTGTTCTTCTCTCCAACTGCAAGATTTAAAGATTTCTCCTTCATCTTCTTTAATTCTCCATTGAAATTCAAGTTTTCTTCAAGAATTCAAGGCTAATTCTGAAAATTATCATTGATTCATCATTGATTTGGTATTTTCTTTGAAGAGCACACGAAATTCCTCTTCAATTTGACTCAAGATTCAAGTTCAAGTAAGTGTTAGGTTCAAATAAACAATTATTTTAAGCTGTTTCTGACTTTCAGCTTTTCTTGAAAGTAAATATTGAAATTACATGTAAATTCAATGTAGATTCTGAATCGAGAACTTGTACTCTTGATTTCTTTGATTTGAATTGAATTTTGCCGCCTTATTCGTGTCGGAGTAAGGATTTTGTACATAGCATGCATATATCTTTGTGCATTTGTATTTCCCCTGCACATAAGCCACAAATACATGCATATTGCATCCTCCATCACATGCTCATGCATTAAAGAGTATTTAACTTGTTTTGTTTGCATCGATTCACGATGATTTGAAGCGTAATTTGCATTCGACATGTAGATATCCAAGCATTTCGTTCATTATGCTCCACACGCGTTGTACATAAGTCCATTGCATATGCATTCCAAGTGTTTGTGTTAATGCACGACTTAGATTCTTTGAAGGAAAACCTCTAAATGTCATGACTAGCTTGCATCACTATACACATGAACATTGGAATTATCAATTTGATTTGCATTCCTTGCATGTCCATGCATTTAATCTCACATGAACATTGGAATTATCAATTTGATTTGCATTCCTTGCATGTTCATGTATTTAATCTCACATGAACATTGGAATTATCATTCGATTTGCATTCCTCGCATGTTCATGCATTGTTACATGTATATGAATATTGGTTTTATCATTCGATTTGCATTCCTCACATGTTCATTCATTACATGTATATGAACATTAGTTTTATCGTTCGATTCGCATTCCTCACATGTTCATTCATTACATGTATATGAGCATTGGTTTTATCGTTCGATTTGCATTCCTCACATGTTCATTCATTACATGTATATGAATATTGGTTTTATCGTTCGATTCGCATTCCTCACATGTTCATTCATTACATGTATATGAACATTGGTTTTATCGTTTGATTCGCATTCCTCACATGTTCATTCATTACATGTATATGAGCATTGGTTTTATCGATTCGATTCGCATTCCTCGCATGTTCATGCATTTCTACATGTATATGAACATTGGTTTTATCGATTCGATTTGCATTCCTCGCATGTTCATGCATTGCTACATGTATATGAACATTGATTTTATCGATTCGATTTGCATTCCTCACATGTTCATGCATTGCTACATGTATATGAACATTGGTTTTATCGATTCTATTTGCATTCCTCGCATGTTCATTCATTATTTTTCTATGAACATCGGTTTTATCGTTCGATTTGCATTCCTCGCATGTTCATTCATTACTTTGCTATGAACATTGGTTTTATCGATTCGATTTGCATTCCTTGCATGTTTATTCATTTCTTTGCTATGAACATCGGTTTTATCGTTCAATTTGCATTCCTCGCATGTTCGTTCATTACTTTGCTATGAACATTGGTTTTATCGATTCGATTTGCATTCCTCACATGTTCATTCATTACTTTGCTATGAGCATCGGTTTTATCGTTCGATTTGCATTCCTCGCTTGTTCATTCATTACTTTGTTATGAGCATTGATTTTATCATTCAATTCGCAATCCTTGCATGTTCATTTGATTTCCATTCGCTATGTGACTGTTGCCTAATGGTATGGATCGAACTATTGCATGAGAGCATCATAAACAGGTGGTCCACACCAAAAATAACATTTTTGCAGGTTGCAGGTTGCAGGTTGCGCTTAGCGCCACCAGGAGCGCGCTAAGCGCCAAACTCACTGACTTTTGTTTTGCAGGTCGCGCTTAGCACGGTCCAGAGCACGCTAAGCGCGCTAGCTTCTGTTTTGGCCGCGCTCAGCGTGATGTACCGGGCTTAGCACGGTCTACTGGTGCATTTTTTTCTGTTTTTCTCGATTCTAACGGCAAACAGTAGTCACCCTAGCTATGCCTAGCTACTGTTTATGCTCTATTTTATGCAGGGGCTTGTGTTGCATATACATTCGACACATTTCTCCGACAGTTGCGTGCATACATATGCACTCCTTTGCTTGTGTTTTTGGTCTAACTCCCTTCTTGCAGGTGTTGCTTGAGCGTGTACACCCATGTGTACAACCTTCCTATCTTATTTTTCTTGCTCTGATCTCGTTTTTGCAAGCATTATTGCTTCGGATGCGTATTGACGCGTATTCCGCTTGTTTTGATGCTTTGGACAATTCTCACTGGTTTACTCTTTTTTCCTTGGCTGCAGTACTTGAAGTTTTCCGGATTATTTCTATAGCTTGCAGTGCTCTTCGGATTATATATCCGTTCGGTAGTTCCTACACCATTTACCGCATTCTCTTACAGCTTTCCTAGATATCATGAGAAGTAGGGCTTTACATCTTTCTTTTGCCATGAGAAGTAGGAATAGAGATGCATGATAGGGCTTCCGTAGTTGGAGCAAGTTCAGGAACCCCTCTGATTTATTTAAAGACTCGTTTAAGGCAATTCTACTTGTATTTGTGCTTGTTTTGCTTGTTTGTTTTCCCCAGGAGCTTGGTTAGGATTGGTTCTTTAGCCTAGACATTAAGATCCTCATCTTTTGCATGTCAACATAGGTAGAGATTTCCCTTGCATCCTAAACCATAGGTTCAACCTTTTGCATGACAACATTAGGGTAATGATTATCTAGTCTCCCTTTTGTTTTTGCTAGTTTCTTTTGCATGTTGCATGTGATTAAAACTAAAACAAGCTTTTCTTTTCCTTTCAAAAACAAAACACTTAATAATGGTTTGAACTCCTTTCTCAAGGTAAAAACAACCAACCAACACAAACTCTTTTCGCCTTCGCGCGCTTTCTTTTCTTTTATGTTTAAAACCTTTTTCACAAGTAAAAAACACAAAATCCACCAAAACAAGTGAGGCGAACTACGACGCTCTGACTTTCCCATTGCACGCGGGAATACGTAGGCATCTTGTCACGGGGCTCGATCGAGCAAACTTTTGTAAATACTTCCTTCTTTTCCCCGTGGTTTCTTATTTTCTCTTTTCTTTGCATTGCATGATAGTGATTAAGCGTAGATAGACATAACACACCCTCTAGATAAAAATAGAAAGTGGATACCGTAGAGTACTACGGGCGTGTGGGGTGCTAATCCCTTCCCCTCGCGTAACTAACTCCCTTACCTAGATTCTCTTGATTTCACGGTCATAGGACCGTGATTTCTCCCTTCAGGTTTACTCGATGTTTTCCTTTCTCCCTCGCGAGATAAAAGACGTTCGATGGCGACTCTATTGATACATAGTTATCAGTCGGAGGTTCAGCCAGGTGATTTCAGCTGGCGACTCTGCTGGGGATCGTACAGACCTCTTGTTGGTCCGATCAGGAGTTGATCCTAACTTTCCTTTTCATGTTTATTGGGTGTTTGTCTGCTTATTCGCTTTATCATCCTTTGTATGTTCTGGATTGCATTCTATGTGGCATATTTACTGCTTTCCTGTATTCTGTATCTGGACTGTTGTTGTACTGGTTGATTTCTTGATTTGGGTGGGTGTTACTTGAGGTAAAAGGCCAACTACCCCGGCCAGTGACACATAGGCTAGATGGATGTCTATGTCGAATCCCTCATCCCGTGGTGCATGTGAGGAGGCATGGAGTACCGAATTCATACGAGATTCGATTGACGGTGTTTTTGTCCTACACTCTGTTGTGTAGTCAGCGAAGTGCTCGATAAGGGATCGTCGACTCTGACTATCATTAGGGACCCCCTGTTGAGTCTAGAATTACCCTGTGAGTTGGGGCAAGATATCATTACTACAGGTACTGCTGGTGACTGTTGGTGACTTGTTACTGCTGGTGAATTTGTTATTGATGGTGACTCGATATTTTCTGGTATTTTCTATGAGATTCCAGTTTGACGTCGGACCCTTGAACCTGTGATATTTGATTGCTATATGATATCTCTATTAGGTGACAAGCCTTAGACCTTGAGATAGTTGTCTGAGATTTCAGTACAACAGTGGTCCGACATACAGGATATGGTTCCAAAACATTGCATTCATAAAAAACTTTTAATTTGCATATTTCTAACATGCATATTTGTTATTTCCAGGATTTCTTGCCTTTGAGTCTAGTTGTCGGGTTATTTTGGAAGATGGATACTGAAAAGAAGAACAATCAGAGACGTCATCCAGTGTACAAATTTTCCACTCCTGCTCTTGAGAATCTCCTTTTTCTTGCTAACAAGTCTACACCTGAGAATGTTGTCACATTTACACAGGATTATGGAAGAATTCTGACATGGTTGAAATCTCCTTTGACTGAATACCAGAAAGATGGGCTCCAGGCCCTTTTCCAGTTTTATGATCGTGAGCTGAGGTGTTTTGTGTTTCCTGATTACTTGTTGATGCCTACATTGGAAGAGTATTCTAGTATACTGGACGTTCCTATTTTGCATCAAGTTCCTTTCCATGCTTCTATGGAGAGACCAACCGATGATCAGATCGCCAAAGCTCTTCATTTGGAGAAATCTATGGTATCCGCTAATGTTGCGAGCAAGGGTGCCGTGAAAGGCTTTCATTTGGGTTTTCTTCTGCGAGAAGGTAATGCCAGAGTTGCCAAGAAGGATTGGAAAAGCTTCAATGCCATTCTAGCCTGTTGCATCTACGGGATGTGCTTATTCCCGAACGAGCCAAAATTTGTCGACATGAACGCCGTCTCCATTTTTATCCAGCGGAATCCAGTTCCGACTCTGTTGGGAGATGTTTATCATTCCATTCAAGCCCGAAGCTTCAAAGGGAAAGGTGGAGTTGTAAACTGTTGTGCGCCATTGTTATACCACTGGTTTCGGGGTTTTCTTCCTCGGAATGGTGCTTTCGTTGAAACTCAGCATACAATGAGGTGGGTTCCGAGACTGATGGGCCTCACATCTCACGATATTGGTTGGAGTCGACGCGAGATGTCCAAGACCGAGTGTGAGAAGGTTATTATTCGTTGTGGAGATTTCCCTAATGTCCCTCTCATGGGCATAAGGGGAGGTGTCAATTACAATCCGACTCTTGCTTTGAGATAATTGGGTTATGCTTTGATGGGACCTCCTGATGAGAGTTTTGTGCGGGAAACTCTATACTACGATGCGCCTGATGCTACCGGGACAATGACCAAAGCTGCTCAGGCATGGAAAAGTATCCGTCTTAAAGGTGGACAGTATTTTGGCAAGAAAGATCCCACGGCCTATGCTTCTTATGTCCAATGGATCAAAGACAAGAATAGTGACCTTCAGTGGCCTTCTATTACTGGAGCTGCAGCCTTTTATCCACCAGAGTCAATCCCAGATTCTGTTTCTAAAGGAGATTATGAGCGAGTGCTTGCTCAGAATCGCCTTTTGCTTGAAGAGAAGGAAACGTTAGCAGTAAACTGTCTTGTTGCAACTCAAACAAAGAACCAGTTGACTCATAATCTCAAGTATTTCAAAGGGGAAGAGTCTGATTCAACCAAGAAAAGGCATAGAGTTGAAGATTCTTACATTTCCATGGAAGAACACCGGAAGATCATCATCGGTTTGGAAAAGAAGTACAAAGCTCAAATTGAAGACTTGAAGAAGAAAATGCATAATCAGAAGGTGGCGTATGAATCGCGTATCCGAGAGAAAGAAGCTCAATTATCCCTTGCTGTTGGAAAGTGGGAGCGTCTCAAAGCTCAAGCGGATGTGCCAGATGCAGAAGGATTTCCTATGTCTGATTTGTAGATTTATGCTTTGTATGTCTTGTGCGGAAATCACCATCAGGCTTGTTGATGAGATTACTCCTTTATTCCTCCGATTTGCAAACAACTGCTTGTAAACTTCTTTGATTTAATGATGATTAATTTTCAGTATCCATTATCTTGTCAAATCCTAGACTCGAGTCAAAGTGATAAGAGTCATGGAAATGTTTAAATGTGCCATTACATGCATAACATGCATTTCATTCATATATGTACATTTCATGCATAACAGGTTATGTCCGGAGTTCTCATCCTCAGCTTCTGCTTTTATTTAGCAAAAAGATTGCAAATTTCCACCGTTACCCGACTCAGAGCAACGAGAAGCGACAGATGGAACAACTCCAAGCAGAAATGGCCGTGATGAAAGCGCAGATGGAGGCGCAGATGACTCAATTCATGGAAGTCATCACTAACATGAGTCAGGGTCAGCAAGAGCTGAGAGCTTTGGTTGAGAGGTCTCATCCGGAAGACAACCGTCGCAATCCTTTTGATGATGCTTCTGTGGGTCAGCCACGGGTTGAACATGGGGCACGTAATGCTGATTTGGGTGTCAACGACCACCTTCGTGGTCCGGGTCTACATCTCAATGGTCGGTTTCCACCCCCACCACCTACTCCACCTCCAGGGCCGTATTTCTTTGATAACGGGATGCAAGGGCATCGTACTCGAGGTCGCCCTCGTTCCCAGGACCCGGATTTTGACCAGAACGAAGAGGCTTATTTTATGAATGGCAGTGAGGTTGATTTCCCCGCAAATGATCATAGATATCGTTTGCTTGAAGAGCGGTTGAAGGCAGTTGAGGGTCAGAAGTTGTCAGGGCTGGATTTGTCTGATTTGGGATTGGCACCTAGAGTGAGACTTCCTCCAAAGTTCAAAGTGTCGGTGTTCGACAAGTACAATGGGGAAACCTATCCCAAAACTCATATCACTGCATATTTCCGCAAGATGGCGGTTTACACCGAAGATGAGAGATTGCTTATGCACTTTTTCCAAGAGAGTTTGGCCGGAGCATCGTTAGAGTGGTATATGCATCTGGAGAGAGGTCACATCAGGACATGGCGTGATCTTGTGAATGCTTTCCTTCAATAATACCAGTTCAACATTGATATGGCTCTGAATCACACACAGCTGTTGGGTTTGTCTCAGAAATCAGGGCAAACATTTAAAGAGTGTGCTCAAAAGTGGAGAGAACTTGCTGCTAAAGTTCAACCATCCATGGTCCAGCGGGAAATGATTGATATGTTCACCAGCACTCTGTCTGGACATTACTATGTTACATGCAGTACTTCTGCAAGCTTTGCTGAGATGGTCCGTTATGGGAAACGGATCGAAAGCGGACTGGAGTCTGGCAAAATCCAACAGTTTGAAGGAGGAAGTTCCTCCGGTGCTAAAAAGGCGTACAACGGCTATCCCAAGAAGGAAAAGGGAGAAGCCAGTGCTGTGTATGGTGGTAGAAGCAAAGCCCAAGTCAATGTAGTGACTATATCCGCTTCCCAACCACAAACTCAGCAAGCACCTCGTCAGCAAAATCAGAGGCAACAAGAGAACCGTGCTCCTAGGAGGTTTGATGTTATTCCTATGAGTTATGCAGATTTGTTTGTCCGTCTGAATAACTTGAAGCTGGTAGTGCCAAAGCCTGCATTTGCACCTTCTCCTTTGGATAAGCGGCCCAGAAACTATGATGCTAATGCCAATTGTGAGTTTTATTCCGGAACGTTGGGGCATAATATTGAAAATTACTAGGCATTCAAATGCAAAGTGCAAGACCTCATTGATTCAAAGACTATTGAATTAGAGGCTCGACCACAAGTTGCTGGCCCCAATGTTACACAGAACCCGATGCCGCATCATGGGGCCGTTCAAGCTGTGATGGAGGATGGGGAGGTTCTTAATCTGATAATGGATGTTGATTTGGTGAAAACACCGCTGCCTTTTGTCAAGGAGTACCTGATCAAGAGAGGTGCCTTTCTGGGTTGTGAAACTGTTTGCGAAAGCTGTGAACACTGTTCGAATGGTTGTGCGAATTTGAAAGATGGTATTCAGTGTTTGATTGATGATGGTCAGTTGCAATTTGACTGGGTCAGAAAGGATAAGAAGGTTAAGACAAGGTTATATCTGTGATTACTATTCCTTACTCGTTGATTGTTATCTCTGCACCAACAAAGCCTGTTCCATTGGCAATAACTAAACCCGGTCCATTGCCATATGAAATTGATAAAGTTGTGCCATGGCACTATTGGTCGAATGTTTACTACCATGGTGTGAAGCAGGAAGGTGTCTCCTCTCTAGCTGAGAAGGATGACGTGTCGGACGTTGCAAATGCTGATAACATTGCTGGAAGTGGTGGTATAACCCGAAGCGGGCGAATTTTCTCTAATCCAGCAATACAACTCAATGCAGAATCGATTGCCAAAGCCAAGGGCAAGCAGCCCATGAAGCAACTAGATTTGCAAAATGCCAATCCGGACCTGGAGAAGGATATAGAGGAGATCATGAAGTTCATCCGCAAGAGTGACTTCCAAGTGATCGACCAACTTGCTCAAACACCTGCAAAATTTCCATTCTCTCTTTGCTGCGAGATTCAGAAGTGCATAGAAATGCTTTGATGAAGCTGTTGAGCACTGCTTTCGTACCGCAAGAGATATCAATTGGGCAGTTTGAAAATGTGTGTGCAAGCATATCGGCTAACAACGGATTGGGTTTTACTGATTGTGATCTTCCCCCGGAGGGACGGAGTCATAACAAAGCACTGCACATCTCCATGGAATATCGGGGCACTACCTTGTCCCGAGTATTGGTTGATATTGGTTCCTCGCTCAACATAATTCGCAAATCAGCACTGATGAAGATTGACTATGGCGGTCTTGAACTCCGGCCTAGTGATCTGATTGTAAAAGCATTTGATGGTTCTAAACGATATGTTTTTGGAGAAGTGGATCTCCCCATCAAAGTCGGCCCTCAGCTCTTTGTTACAACATTCTTTGTCATGGACATTCAACCTGCCTATTGTTGCCTTTTGGGCCGTCCATGGATCCACAAAGCTGGAGCGGTCACATCCACTCTTCACCAGAAGCTGAAATACCCCGTTAAAGGGAAAACAATCACAGTTTGTGCTAAAGAAGAGTACATTGTAAGCCATCTGGCTTCCTTCTGATATGTCGAGGTAGATGGTGAGATTCATGAGACCCCATTTCAAGGCTTCGAGACGGTGCACATGCTGAAGACCCCTCAGCTGGAGGAGGTTAAGAAAGACAAACCGGAATCTTCCATGGCATCCTTGAAAGATGCAAAAGTTGTGGTTGAGGTTGGACGCCCTGAGGGATGGGGCAGTGTGGTGGAGGTAGCACCCAAATTCAACAAGTTCGGGTTGGGCTTTGACCCTGTTCTGCGCCGTCAGATCTTGAAAACACCCAACTTGGCTACTCCTGTGAGGTTTTCTAGTGCCGGTATCAGTCCTGGACAGGTCAATGCTGTGGATGATTATGACAACGAGTTTGACATTGACAAATGGATCCGCCCCAGTGTCCCTGGCGTGGAGCTCAATAACTGGACCTCGGAAGACTGCGTCCCAGTCATGATGGCCGAAGAGTAATTTTCTTTTGTTTCTGTTATCATGCAATAATTCCTGTGCTCTGCCCAAGGCACAGTGAATCATATGTAGGGCCACCTTGTTTGCATATGCAATGTTTTTACCATGAAATAAAGAACGTCTTTTCATTCAAAGGTTTTGTTCCCTTTCCTTCTATTTTACATCACAATTTTAAAACGCAAAATGGAAATGCTTTATTTTTTCTTTTATCATCTAAAAAAAACTAAAATAGGCATTAAAATCAATCATGCAGATATAATCCCACATTCCTAATAGACCCTTTTGATAACGACTCTGCTATCACTCTTTATGACTTCGATAATCCGATCAACCAAGCCGATGAAGATGGTGAAGAAGATTATGAACTCTCTAAAGAGATAGCAAGAATGTTGGAGCAAGAGGAAAAGGTTATCCAACCGCATCAGGAAGAGATTGAGAAAGTGAATCTGGGCAATTCTGACGTGATTAGAGAGGTTAAGATTGGGGCTGCTTTGCAAGACAGCGTGAAACATAGATTGATTGGACTACTCCGAGAGTATTCAGATATCTTTGCTTGGTCTTATGAAGACATGCCTGGGTTGGATACCGATATAGTTGTGCACAAGCTGCCTTTGAAAGAAGATTGTCCTCCTGTTAAGCAGAAACTTCGAAGAACTCATCCTGAGATGTCTAAGAAAATCAAAGAGGAAGTCCAGAAACAACTTGATGCAGGCTTGTTGAAAGTCATCTCTTATCCCCCATGGGTTTTTAACATCGTTCCTGTGCCCAAGAAAGACGGCAAGGTCAGAATGTGTGTGGATTATAGGGATCTGAACAGAGCAAGTCCTAAAGACGGCTTTCCGCTTCCCCATATTGACATATTGGTGGATAATACAACTCATGCAAAAGTGTTTTCGTTCATGGATGGTTTTTCCGGGCATAATCAGATCAAGATGGCACCGGAAGACATGGCTAAAACAACTTTTCATCACCCCATGGGGAACTTTCTATTACAAGGTGATGCCTTTCAGATTAAAGAACGCCGGGGCAACTTACCAACGCGCAATGGTAACTCTCTTCCATGATATGATTCACAAAGAGATTGAGGTATATATCGAAGACACGATTGCAAAGTCTCAGGACGAAGAAGAGCATCTGGTACACCTACAGAAGTTGTTTGATCGGTTGAGGAAATTCAGACTGAGGCTGAATCCAAACAAGTGTACATTTGGCGTACGATCTGGCAAGCTGTTGGGCTTTGTTGTAAGTGAAAAAGGCATCGAGGTTGATCCTGATAAAGTAAAAACAATTCAAGAAATGCTTGAACCAAGAACTGAGAAAGAGGTCCGTGGCTTTCTAGGGAGGTTAAACTACATCTCTAGATTCATCTCTCACATGACTGCCACGTGTGAACCTATCTTCAAGTTGCTAAGAAAGGATCAGATGGTCAGGTGGACTAACGATTGTCAAGTCACATTCGATAAGATAAAAGAGTATTTACAGGAACCTCCGATTCTTATGCCTCCCGTGGAGGGTAGGCAGTTGATCATGTATTTGACAGTGCTTGAAAGCTCGATGGGGTGCGTGTTGGGCCAACATGACGAGTTTGGTCGAAAGGAGCATGCAATATACTACCTAAGTAAAAAGTTTATCAACGGTGAAACAAAATACTCACTGCTCGAGAAAACTTGTTGTGCTTTAGCGTGGGCTGCTCGCCGACTAAGGCAGTATATGTTGACTCACACAACCTTGTTGATATCCAAGATGGATCCGATCAAGTACATATTCGAGAAGCCAACTTTAACAGGACGGATCGCTAGATGGCAAATGATCTTGACAAAGTACAACATCCAGTATACTACTCAAAAAGCTATCAAGAGTAGTGTGTTGGCAGACTATGTTTCCCACCAGCCAGTGGATGATTATCAACCGATGAGGTTTGAATTTCCTGATGAGGATATCATGTACATTCGGGATTGTAACATCCCAAGTCCAGACGAGGGACCCGAACCAGGATCCAAGTGGTCTTTGGTCTTTGATGAAGCCTCAAATGCATTAGGCAATGGTGTTGGTGCAGTAATCACTACTCCGGACGGTCATCATATCCCGTTCACAGCACGAATCTACTTTGATTGCACCAATAACATGGCTGAATATGAGGCTTGCATCTTTGGTATCGAGGCGGCGATCGACTTGAGAATTAATCATCTAAAAGTGTACGGAGACTCCGCACTTGTGATTTTCCAGATTAACGGCGATTGGGAGACCCGTCACCCGAATTTGGTCCCCTATAGAGAACATGTGATGAAGTTGATTCCTTACTTTGAGGAGATCACTTTTAACCACATCTCACGGGAAGAGAACAATCTGGAAGATGCTTTGGCCACCCTAGCATCTATGTTTAAAGTCAAGTGGGCTAATAAAGCGCCTTCGATAACCATTCAGAGATTGGATGAGCCAGCCTTTTATTTTGAGATTGAAGCAGAGAAAGATGGCAATCTTTGGTTCTACGATGTCAAGCGGTATCTTGAAGCTCAAGAGTGTCCTGAGGAAGCTTCTGTGACAGATAAGAAGTTCTTGAGAAGATTCTCAGCGAAGTTCTTCCTCAACAACGGTGTGTTATATCGTACACATCACGATGGGCTGTTGCTCAGATGTGTTGGTAAAGACGAAGCCGCAAAGATCATCAAAGAGATGCACGAGGGCTCATTCGGAACTCATTCCAGTGGGCACACTATGGCTAAAAAGATCTTGCGAGCTGGGTATTACTGGTTAACCATGGAAGTTGATTGCTTTAATCATGCCCGGATTTTTTACAAATGCCAAGTATATGCTGACAAGGTGCATTTTCCACCATCGCCTTTGAGTGTTTTAACCTCTCCTTGGCCATTTGCTATGTGGAGCATTGACATGATCGGGAAGATCGAACCGACAGCGTCCAACGGACATCGCTTCATTTTGGTTGCAATAGACTATTTCACCAAATGGGTTGAAGCAGCATCCTATTCAAGCGTCACCAAATAGGTGGTCGCTCGTTTTATCAAGCACAATATCATCTGCCGTTACGGGATTCTTGACAAGATTATCACATATAATGGGTCGAATCTTAACAACAAGATGATGAAAGAGCTTTGTGAGTCCTTCAAGATTAAGCACCACAATTTTTCCCCATACCGCCAAAGATGAATGGAGCTGTTGAAGCGAAGAATAAGAACACTAAGAAGATTGTGCAGAAAATGATAGTAACCTATCGGGATTGGCATGAGATGTTGCCTTATGCTTTGCTGGTTACAAGACTACCGCCCGCACTTCGACAGGGGAAACCCAATTCTCTCTTGTTTATGGTATGGAAGTCTTGCTTCCAATCGAAGTTCAGATCCTTTCATTAAGAATCATGAAAGATGCAGAGCTTGATGAAAACGAGTGGGTGCAAAATTGTTTAGACCAGTTATGCCTCATTGATGAGAAACGGTTGGTAGTTGTCGGCCATGGGCAGATTTACCAACAAAGGATGAAAAGAGCATATGACAAGAGGGTGAGACCTCAAAATTACCAACCTAGTGATCTCGTGCTGAAGAGAATAATCCTTCCCCAGGGTGACCCTCGAGGCAAGTGGACACCGAATTACGAAGGGCCGTTTGTTGTGAAGAAAGTTTTCTCCGGTGGCGCCATGATGCTCGCAACCATGGATGGAGAATATTTTCCACTTCCCGTGAACGCGGACGTAGTCAAGAGATACTATGCATAGGTATGCTTAGTTGACTAGTGGATGCACTCTATGACAACATCTCGAGTTACTCCGAAGGGCAGTGATCAAGCCAATCACCTTTTTTGGGAAAAGCGAAGTGATGAGATAGTTGGAGTTATAAAAGTGATAGCAAGGTTGGAACTCAATGAGGATTCGTTGTCGCATTGCCATGCGTTTTAGTTTTCCTCTTATTTTACTTTTGCAATTGCCTCATTTCAGGAATTGCTTCTTATTGTACTTGCCTATTTACAGGCCAACTTTCAATCAATAAAATGAGTTTTTGCTTGTCATTTAATTTCTTGCATTTACTGATTTGTTTGCAAAGGACGTTCAAAGTTTTATGGAAAAATCTTGCATACATAAACATTGTTGGTTTTACCATGATCAAAGACTTTTGAATGTTATTCTGAGGCTTGAGTGACCTGGATGGCGGACATGCCTGTCGCATCACACCAGGGACACTCCATTAACATTGAATTGCATGGATTCTCGTTTGTCGATGGCTATCAGGATGGTGAGCTATTCTGATGTTTTCCCCAGTTGTGTTTCCATGCGGCACATCAATCCCCAACGAGTCAGAGATGTCCGTCTTGGTGGAATTCCCCAGCAAATGCTCGTCAGGCATCGAGTGTGTCACATTCCCCTTCTCCCTTGAGGATGTCAGATAATCCTTTGTTCGCGGATGATTCCTCCTCATTTAAGCGCCAGTCATCGCGATTTCCACAGCTGGAGTCATATGCCTTCTCGGTATCCCCAGCAAGGTAACGCATTGATGTCTCCCCAACCGAAGTCATGACGGGTAACGGTGGAAGATCTTCTCCAGATATTTCCTATATCTCCCCAGCGGGTCTCTATCTAGCAGATAGGTATCTCCTAATTCATTCCCCAGCAGGCCTGTCAGGCAAAGTTCAGAATACTTTGTTCGACCTCCGGTTGCTTGCTCATGATTGTATTCCCCGGCAGAGCTTTCTCATTCAGCTGAGTGCCCTGTTGACCGGGATCGCTAGTTTGTTCATTTCATAAATTTTTGCAAACATGCATCATGACATTCACATTTTTTCTCCTCAGTAGAGTCATGCATCTCATAGGATTATAAGCCATAAACGTAAATCTCATTCCCAACAGAGTTTTGTATTGCTTGGAATCCGTTGTGTCCCAACTTCTCTTGGCGCAACATGTCCATTATCTCTTCAGTAGTGTTGAAACTACCAGTTCTTACCCTGGTGCAGCACGTCTTCAGCCTTGGAAGCAAGCCCTACACTTGTTTCTCCATGCAGAGTCCAGCATTCTGCGTCAGTAGAGCCTAATCGACACTTGTTGGCCTTTGCATCACAGACTCGTCCAATCGATTGGTGCAATGTGGTTAGGCCAATAGGTGTATTTTGTCTCTACTTCCGCTTGCATGTCAGCTCTCCCCTGACATTGTGGATCTTTCCTTGAGAACAAGAATGCACTTACTTCTCTCACTCGTAAAGTCTAATCGGCATTTTCCGATCTTTGCATCACAGACCCGCCCAATCTGTTGGCGTAATGTGGTTAGTCTGGTTATCGTATCTAGTCTTTGCTCCCGCTTGCATGTCAGCTCTCCCCTAAAATTGTGGATTGAATTGGGTAGAGGCCAATTCTTCTTTTGGGTCAGGAATACACCTGTACCTATCCTTGCAGAATTCAACATTTATTCTGTGCTCCCTCTTATTGTGACCCAGTTAAGCTATGGCACAACATCTCTTTCTTCCCCATCGAAGACCTTGATCCAGAGCGTAAATTTTCGAGTCCATTTTGGTATTCAATCACATCACACCTGTCGCCCGGAAGGCAGACGCCAACCTTGCTCTCAAGCTCGAGGATGATTGAATAGGGGCAGCTGTTGTACCCCAAAATTTATCCTCTTCCTTTTCCATATTTTTGGCTTATAATCCGATTGCATAAATATACATGTAGTCGCATGCATAGCATTCATCATGAAGTTACTCAAAGAAACAGTTTTCCCAGTGGATCATGCTGAATTTTAGTGTTGAACCGTGCATTTTGGCTCACTAAAATGCCTTTATTTCCTAGCTGGAAGCTCTGAATTGAGCGGGACCAATTTCTAAAATTTCGCATCAAAGTCCTCTGCAACTTTCATTTGCAACTCTGGGGCTGATTCTTCACCAATCTGTATCAAAATTTTGTTCTTTGAAGTTGATTTTTGAGCTGAGTTGAGCAATTTTCATCTGATACATGAACTTCGTCAGGTCGTATCTCATTTGATTTTCATCAAAGCGAGATGGGACCAGTGCCAAAAGTTCATAAATTGTGTCACCTTCGTTTGTCTCACAAATACTTATTTGCAAATTGTCATACCCCAATTTTTGACCTAAGATACACCTCACATATGCATTACAGCATCACTAACAGTTTCAGAATAGAATAGATCGTGTGTGGCTTCTAGAAGTCAAAGTCAGGGTTTCTTCAAAATTTCATCTATTCAAGATATGATCAATTATGGTTTGAGTTTCCATTCACCTCAAATGATCTATCTTAATCAATCATCAACATTTGATCTTCAGATTCCCAACTTTTTCTCATGATCTATCATGAACAGACCAATTAGGATTTTTATCGAGGATAGTGAATCATTGACTTTCTGCTCAATGGATGATCTATTTGCTTGAAGATTGATCTTAACATCTTCAATACAACATCTTGACCTAATTTCTTGGTTCAAAACGTTTCAAAAGTCCATGTTTCTTCATCAGATAAATTCTGAATCATCTGATGAAAATTCATCTACTCAAAAAAGTCAAACTTTGACTTTTGGTCAACTTTTTCAAGATCAAACTTTTTCAATCATAAAAACATTTCAAATGATCCATCATGATCATAAAAAATCAAGAAATGTGAAAAAGTCAACAAAAAGTCAAGATTTGAAAATTTTCTAACACTTAGAAAAAATTTCAAGTGTTAAGAAACATGGTTTTTTCCCACTTTCTAGGCCATTTTTCACCTAGATCCATTTGGATTCAGAAAAAACTCAAAACATGAAAGTTGTAGCCCTTGTTACAAGCTTTCCAAAATGTCCAAGAACTTGAAAAAACACTTTGTGTAGCTAAGGTTTTGAAAATTAAACTTAGAGCTCCATAACCATGAATTATAAGTCATTTTTCAAGAACTTTGAGTCATTTTTTCACAAACTCTCTTTCTAGAAGCCTTGTCATCACTTAGAGGCAGTTTATAACTGATAAATATCAGTTTTGAATGATTGAGAGAGGATTGGATCAAAGAGAAAAACTTAACTATGGTTAAGAAAGTAACTTTTGCATTAAATGCAAAAGATTCCATTTTACCTCTTAACCAAGTTGCAAGTTTCCTTCAATGATAACTTTGCCAAATCATTTAGATTTCTAGGCCTATAAATAGAGGTCATTTCCTCATTTTCAAACTACACCAAAGCTATCATAATCAAGCTTTCACTCTTTCTTTCTTGAAATTCAAGTTTCTAAGTTATAAGAGGGAAATTTTGCAATCTCCAAATCTTGCAAAATTTGAGTGAACTTAAATTTCTAACATGTTTTAAACATCAATTAGAACTTGTCTAAAACTTAAAAACATCACAAGAAGTGACTAAACTCATAATCATAATCAAAAAATCAAAAGCTTGCAAATGATGCCTTAATTTGCCATCTCTTAATTTGCTCGTGCTAACTTTGATTTAACACTTTAAACACCTTCCATATACTTCATAGAAGTAATCCAGATCATAATCACTGACCTGTAACAACTCTAAATCAAAAATCAAAACTCACTTCAAGTGGTTGCAAGTTGACTTGGTCAGAGAGTTCTAGCCATCCTCAGGACAAACTAAGGGTAGGAACACATTCAGGGAGGTTCAAGGAAGCTAAAGCAATCCTTACTTTGCACCTGGAAGTTGTACAACTCGAATTGGTTTTTCATACCAAGAGGTAAGTTTCTCAAACTTTGAATCCTCAATTCATGCACTTTTAGCTTTAAAATTGAAAAGGAAAATGTAGATATCCAATCACTAAAGCTATATGGGTTGTTAATTTGAACTAAAATCAACTGACTTTAGAGAATTAATCATTTTTTCAGTTAGGGTTCAAATTAGGATTGTTAAAATTCGTGTTAATCTTTGATTAATAATTTCAACAAAATACATATTCATAATCGTGGAAAAAATCTAGATGAAATAACATTTTAAACTTTTAAAATTGATTTGAAGAAACACGAATTTGCCATGGACATGGAGTTTGAGCGTTGTTCAGCGAAGAAGAAGAAGTTCAAATTCCAATTTCTGACTTTGGACTTAAAATATATATTTGTAGTTTAAGTTTAAACAACGGATGTATAGCCACCCCAGTGGTAGTTAGCACGCTTCTCATGTCACTTGCCTTGCCAAAGGTCCAGGGTTCGAATCTCCCTGGAACCTTTTTTTTATTAAAAGGAGTTACACGCTTTCTGGAACTTGTTCTCCAGAAGCGCTTCTGAAACTTCTGCTCCCAGAAGTTCCTCCAATTACACTATCTCCAGAAGTACTTCTAGTACTTCTGTCCTTAGAAACTTGAAGTTTCTAATGTTTCTAGCCCAGAAGTATCCAGAAACTCCTTCTCATGCCCAGAAGCGCCCCAGAAGTTGCTAGAAATATGGTCCAGAAGCCAGCCAGAAGCAGCATGCTAGGAAACACGCTCCAAAAACAGGCTTTCAACATGCTCCAGAAGTTGCAAGCTTCTAAGAGCTCCTTTCAACACGCTTCAGAAGCAAGCCATGCTTCTAACCCTTCCAGAAGCAAGCAGCTTCTGAACTCTTTCTTTTCTCCAACTTCTGGACCTTTTTTCCAAACTTCCATTTTTCAAAAACAACTTTAAATATTTTTCCAAACTTTCCAAAACAACTTCTGATCCTCCAGAAAAACAACTTCTGAACCCTTCAGAAATGCAATTTCTAGACTTTTTTTCAAAACTTTCATTTTCTTTAAATTTCTTTCTAATCAAGGTAATTAAATGACAAGTTTAACAAATGGCTCATTGGAAAATCTTCATTTTCTAAGCCAAATGTCCAAGGTTTAAATCTCCTTAGGACCAAAAGCTCTTTTTTCTCAAGTTTCTAGCAAACTTAAAACATTTTCAAAAACCAATCAAAACTTCTCATTTTGAGATGATTTTTTGCACACTTGTCATTTAATATACCTATTTTATGATTATGTCAAAAAAATCCAAAAAAATATTTTCTTTTGATTATATTTTTATTAAGTAAAAAAATGAGACATTTTAAGTATTTCTTAATACTTTTCAAAAAATGTTTTCTTTCAAACTTTCAAAATATTTTAAAAAATTTCTTGTGCATATACTTCACTTCTCAAAATCATTTTCAAAACCTTTTTCAAAATATTTCAACAAACTTACACACCTTTTCCCATGATTAATTAAATTTAAAGATAAAACCAAACCAGGTTTTTCCTTGAAATTCTTAATTAATCATGGGCCTCCCTCACGGTGTAAGTCCCAATCCTTTTTATGTACATATTAAATTTTCCTTGTACATATACAATCATCTTTGTAAATATCCAAGCATAAACAAACTTCTTTCGTTTGTTTTCTTTCACTTGTTTATACACCAAATCCATTGGTATTAAGAGAAGAATCATTCCCGGTGAAACTGCTCTTAAACTAATGGGCCTCCCTTACGGTGTAAGTCCCAACCCTCCTATGTACATATTCATTTCCTTGTACATAAACACCCCTTCGTGTACATATTCATTTCCTTGTACACATTTCAACTCGTAAATAATCAAGTTACACTTGCTTTAAACGCTCGTTTTATACACTTGTTTATATTTCCTTCATAAACTCCTGTGAATACATATCACACACTTGTTTACATAACTGTTCAGTTATAACATAACAATTAGCCTAACAACTAGGTTCCCCTTCAGCCTCCTCTTAGGCTTCGTATAAGATAACTCATTCATCTGAGTTAGCCTCCTTTTAGTCTTCATATAAGAAAAATCATTTACTGAGTTTAGCCTCCGCTTAGGCTTCATATAAGACAACACTCCCCTGTTGAGTTAGCCTCCTCTTGGGCTTCGTTCAAAAGAACTCCTCATTGAGTTTAGCCTTCTCTTGGGCATCAAATAAGAAAGAGACCAGGAGATCTCTTAACAGCCTCCTATTGGGCTTCCAATACAAAGAATCACCCGTGCTAGGATAGAACCCTGAGAGGATGATTTTCCGGTGAAATCACTCTTGAAATCCTAAGAGGATGGTTTCCCGGTGAAACCACTCTTAAAGCCAAATCCAACCATACCCTATAGCTTCCTCTTGAGCTTCATACAAGGACCCTCGATGACCCTCGGAATGCCTTCTCTTGGGCTAACAATACAAGGACCCTCTGTGACCCTCGGAGTGCCTCCTCTTGGGCTTACAATACAAGGACCCACGAGCTTCTTAAAAGCATCCCCCTAATCCATAATCAATTTCTCCTAGAGATTTAGACATTTATCATCTCTATGGAAGAAGTATCTCATCTATCACATCACATACAATCAAATCTTTTTCAAACTCTTTTCAAACAAAAAACATCTCTTAATCGTAAGTGGTAACGCTTGTACACTCGAGCAAAACACCCAATGCTTACAATTAAAAGATTCAATCATTTTTCAAACATCTTTCTTAACTCGTAAGTGGTAACACTTGTACACTCAAGAAAAACACCTATAACTTATGACGAAAGATTCAATCAATCCACCCCTTCAAAATGTATGTGATGAAATAGATTAGATACATTTTTCATTAAGATGATATTCGTCTTTGTCTCTTAATAACATCCCGTTGCTTCCACTAGCATAAGTGGGAACTACGATTGCTCTGACTTTCTCAACCTCCCTTTGAGAATACGTAGGCACAAGGTCTCATCCTTGGCGAGTAAACTTCTTTCTCCCTTTAAACAAAACAAAACCATAGATCCCTTTAGATCCGAGCTACAAATGCTCTGATTCCCATTAAGGGATATGTATGCAGAAGATCCTAATGATCTTTGCGAGCACAATAATAACAAAACCTAGGATCCCACATAATCTATCCTTCTTAAAATCCAAAGGAGAAATTTTCCCAACAATAGAAATAGCAATTAAAACACACAAACATATCAAACATATTCATATATAAAGCTATAGATAACTATATATATTTAGGGTGCCACATCTATTCCCTTTATATAACAAACCCCCTTGCCCGGAATCTCCCCAATGTGTTGCGTCTAGTTCGCGCTAGTCGTAATGCATATCATATCAATTGAGGGTATTGCAGCTTTCCCCCTTTTCATAATCATTTCTCTTGTGTTGAAAATAATAAAGCTTGATGCTCGCGACATCTTTTAAACAAATCAAAAGAGTAAATCGTTTCGAGCCAGAGAATCCGAATTCCGATTCGATTCCCCCGCGCGTCACTTTTTAACGCGAACACAAATTTCAAACAGAAGATCCTCGTTCGAGGCATTTTCTCCACAGAGCGCAAATAAAATTCTGCACGTATCAGTGGTCCAAAATTGGTGTTGAAACTTCAAAAGTTTTTTATTTCCTTGACCGTTCATCGGATCAAGTGGGGATTTTGATTCACATAAGCAAAATCGCATTCCGGATACTTTTCGTTCATGCTCCAACTCCAAATTCCGCACGGATTTGGCTGTTTTGAGTTAATTATGAAAATTATTTGGATAATCATGATTTAGGCTTGATTATGGTTCTTAGGCCCAATTCCTAGAAACTATAAATACATTTTCTTCTTCAAAAATCACAACAACACCATCACTTACTTAATTTTCACTACCAATCACACTTCAATTTCTCTCAACACACAAAAGCACAAGTTCACAAAAAGTTCAAATTACAGTTTTCCCTCCAAGTAACCACCACAGGCCGCCACCGGACCTCCGTTAAGCACCTACTTCATCCACAAACCGCGCTAAGCGCGCCCTGCGAATTTTGGTTTTCTCAATCGCAACACTTCTCTCTTCAACCTATATCATTCTCTCCTTCTTCTGCACGCATTTGATATGGAAGGAATGGATTAAACTTGACCTTCTCTCCAACTGCAAGATTTAAGGATTTCTCCTTCATCTTCTTCAATTCTCCATTGAAATTCAAGTTTTCTTCAAGAATTCAAGGCTAATTATGAAGATTATCATTGATTCATCATTGATTTGGTATTTTCTTTGAAGAGCACAAGGAATTCCTCTTCAATTTGACTCAAGCTTCAAGTTCAAGTAAGTGTTAGGTTCAAATAAGCACTTATTTTAAGCTGTTTCTGACTTTCAGCTTTTCTTGAAATTACATGTAAATTCAATGTAGATTCTGAATCTAGAACTTGTACTCTTGATTTCTTTGATTTTAATTGAATTTTGTCGCCTTATTCGTGTCGGAGAAAGGATTTTGTACATAGCATGCATATATCTTTATGCATTTGTATTTCCCCTGCACATAAGCCACAAATTCATGCACATTGCATCCTCCATCACATGCTCATGCATTAAAGAGTATTTAGCTTGTTTTGTTTGCATTGATTCACGATGATTTGAAGCGTAATTTGTATTCGACATGTAGATATCCAAGCATTTCGTTCATTATGCTCTGCACGCATTGTACATAAGTCCATTGCATATGCATTCCAAGTGTTTGTGTTAATGCACGACTTAGATTCTTTGAAGGAAAACCTCTAAATGTCATGACTAGCTTGCATCACTATACACATGAACATTGTAATTATCAATTTGATTTGCATTCCTTGCATGTTCATGTATTTAATCTCACATGAACATTGGAATTATCAATTTGATTTGCATTCCTTGCATGTTCATGCATTTAATCTCACATGAACATTGGATTATCATTCGATTTGCATTCATCGCATGTTCATGCATTGTTACATGTATATGAACATTGATTTTGTCGTTCGATTCGCATTTCTAACATGTTCATTCATTACATGTATATGAGCATTGGTTTTATCGTTCGACTTGCATTCCTCACATGTTCATTCATTACATGTATATGAACATTGGTTTTATCGTTCGATTCACATTCCTCACATGTTCATTCATTACATGTATATAAACATTGGTTTTATCGTTCGATTCGCATTCCTCACATGTTCATTCATTACATGTATATGAACATTGGTTTTATTGATTTGATTTGCATTTCTCGCATGTTCATGCATTTCTACATGTATATGAACATTGGTTTTATCGATTCAATTTGCATTCCTCGCATGTTCATGCATTGCTACATGTATATGAACATTGGTTTTATCGATTCGATTTGCATTCCTCGCATATTCATGCATTGCTACATGTATATGAACATTGGTTTTATCGTTCGATTTGTATTCCTCGCATGTTCATGCATTGCTACATGTGTATGAACATTGGTTTTATCGATTCGATTTGCACTCCTCGCATGTTTATTCATTACTTTGCTATGAACATCGGTTTTATCGTTCCATTTACATTCCTCGCATGTTCATTCATTACTTTGCTATGAACATTGGTTTTATCGATTCGATTTGCATTTCTTGCATGCTCATTCATTTCTTTGCTATGAACATCGGTTTTATCGTTCGATTTGCATTCCTCGCATGTTCGTTCATTACTTTGCTATGAACATTGGTTTTATCGATTCGATTTGCATTCCTCACATGTTCATTCATTACTTTTCTAGGAACATCGATTTTATCGTTCGATTTGCATTCCTCGCATGTTCATTCATTACTTTGTTATGAGCATTGGTTTTATCGTTCGATTCGCACTCCTTGCATGTTCATTTGATTTCCATTCGCTATGTGACTGTGGCCTAATGGTATGGATCGAACTATTGCATGAGAGCATCATAAACATGTGGTCCACACCAAAAATAACATTTTTGCAGGTTGCAGGTCGCGCTTAGCGCCACCAGGAGCGCGCTAAGCGCCAAACTCACTGACTTTTGTTTTGCAGGTCGCGCTTAGCGCGGTCCAGAGCATGCTAAGCGGCTGGCTTCTGTTTGGGCCACGCACAGCGCGATGTCCCGGGCTTAGCGCGGTCTACTGGTGCATTATTTCTATTTTTCTCGATTCTAATGGCAAACAGTAGTCACCCTAGCTATGCCTAGCTACTGTTTGTGCTCTATTTCATGCAGGGGCTTGTGTTGCATATACATTCGACACATTTCTTCGAAAGTTGCGTGCATACATATCCACTCCTTTGCTTGATTTTTGGGTATAACTCCCTTCTTGCAGGTGTTGCTTGAGCGTGTACACCTATGTGTACAACCTTCCTATCTTGTTTTGCTTGCTCTGATCTCGTTTGTGCAGGCATTATCGCTTCAGATGCGTATTGCCGCGTATTCCGCTTGTTTTGATGCTTTGAACAGTTCTCACCGGTTTACTCTTGTTGCATGGTTGCAGTACTTGAAGTTTTCTGGATTATTTCTATAGCTTGTAGTGCGCTTTGGATTCTATATCCGTTCAGTAGTTCCTACACTATTTACCGTATTCTCTTACAGCTTTCCTAGATATCATGAGAAGTAGGGATTTACAGCTTTCTTTTGCCATGAGAAGTAGGAATAGAGATGCATGATGGGGCTTCCGTAGTTGGGGCATGTTCAGCAACCCCTCTGGTTTATTTAAAGACCCGTTAAGGGCAATTCTACTTGTGATTTGTGCTTGTTTTTCTTGTTTGTTTTCCCTAGGAGCTTGGTTAGGATTGGTTCTTTAGCCTAGACATTAGGATCCTCTTCCTTTGCATGTTAACATAGGTAGAAATTTCCCTTGCATCCTAAACCATAGGTTCAACCTTTTGCATGACAACATTAGGGCAGTGCTTATCTAGTCTCCCTTTTGTTTTTGCTAGTTTCTTTTGCATGTTGCATGTGATTAAAACTTAAACTTTCTTTTCTTTTCCTTTCAAAAACAAAACACTTAATAATGGTTTGAACTCCTTTCTCAAGGTAAAAACAACCAACCAACACAAACTCTTTTCGCCTTCGCGCGCTTTCTTTTCTTTTGTGTTTAAAACCTTTTTCACAAGTAAAAAACACAAAACCCACCAAAACAAGTGAGGCGAACTACGACGCTCTGACTTTCCCATTGCACGCGGGAATACGTAGGCATCTTGTCACGGGGCTCGATCGAGAAAATTTTTGTAAATACTTCCTTCTTTTCCTCGTGGTTTCTTATTTTCTCTTTTCTTTGCATTGTATGATAGTGATTAAGCGTAGATAGACATAACACACCCTCTAGCTAGAAATAGAAAGTGGACACCGTAGAGTACTACGGGTGTGTGGGGTGCTAACCCCTTCCCCTCGCGTAACTAACTCCCTTACCTAGATTCTCTTGATTTCACGGTCATAGGACCACGATTTCTCCCTTCAGGTTTACTCGATGTTTTCCTTTCTCCCTCGCGAGATAAAAGACGTTCGATGGCGACTCTATTGATACATAGTTATTAGTCGGAGGTTCAGCCGGGTGATTTCAACTGGCGACTCTGCTGGGGATCGTACAGACCTCTTGGTGGTCCGATCAGGAGTTGATCCTAGCTTTCCTTTTCATGTTTATTGAGTGTTCGTCTGCTTATTCGCTTTATCATCCTTTGTATGCTCTGCATTGCATTCTATGTGGCATATTTATTGCTTTCCTGTATTCTGTATCGGGACTGCTGCTGTACTGGTTGATTTCTTTATTTGGGTGGGTGTTACTTGAGGTAAAAGGCCAACTATCCCGGCGAGTGACACATAGGCTAGATGGATGTCCATGTTGAATCTCGTATCCTGTGGTGCGTGTGAGGAGGCATGGAGTACCGAATTCATACGAGATTCGATTGACGGTGCTTTCGCCCTACACCCTATTGTGTAGTCAGTGAAGTGCTCGATAAAGGATCGTCGACTCTGACTATCATTAGGGACCCCTGTTCAGTCTAGAATTACCCTGTGAGTCAGCGAAGTACAATGATTTTATTTAATAAAATTCAACACCCTACCACATCACTTCTATTTCATATTCTTATTTTCTTTTATGTTTTTTTGTTTAATAAAGTCAATTTTTTTGTCCAAATCAGATGAATCAAGTCTCTATTTATAAATAAAAAATGATGAATTTTGATGAAAGTAAAAATAAATACAAAATTGATTTATTATAAAATAATCAAACCTAAATAATTAAGATGAGATAAAAAATTTAAATATTCATAACAACCAATAAAATATTGTAAAGTATTTTATGTTGCTTCACTCCCTCCTCATTTAACATGTTAAATATTTTTAACATCAATTAATTCACTTCACTTTTATCACTCAATTCAACACTTTATTACAACTATTTAATAATATTTTCAACATATTATACACAGTCTTACATGATTATCTAAATTCAACACCATATAATATGCATATATCGAACTATATCACAATACATTTATAAATTGTTGTTTTCATATAAAAAACAGAGAGAAAATTCATTAGTAAAATTTTTAATACTGTATCAATAATTCAATATACAGTGTCGGTATTAGTTATGGTGTTCATATAACTTTTCTATTCAAATATTTATCATACAAGTTATAGAATTTTACTACGATGTTAAGTAATATATTATTTGTGAGAGAGGTGTTTGCGGTGCAGTTTAGACGATTCTGACGCTAAAAGTTATTCGAACTATAAGAACAAAAGATGTGCGGTTTGATTTGATTTGGTTGACTTTAAAAAAAATTGAACTAAATCAAACCAAGTCAATGTTGTCTGGTTCAGTTCGGTTGGTTCATTTTTTATAAATATTTTATTGAGCCATACACATATAGATGACAACATAATTTTTATTGTAGTCATTCATATACTACCAAATAACAAAAAAATTTATCATATTTGGACAACAACTTTTCATTTAATATGTAAAAATTATATTAGACAAAAGTGAAACAATAAACATAAAATAATATAAAAAATATTATAAAAAAATAAAAAAAATAAAAGAGATGAGACATTAGTGAAGACGAAAAAGAAAGAACATAAGAGATGAGAGATTAGAGAAAAATATGTGTGATAAATTCAAAATTGAAAGAGAGAATATTTGCATAAAATAAGGTGAAAAGGAAAGAATAGAATAGAATAGAAATTAGAGAAGAGACAAAATGCATGTAGCAAAGATGGCGCGGTAATGCTGGGATAGATTTGAGAACACTAAAACCGAAATCCTAAGTGTAAGAATGATAAAATTGCTCGTAATCATAAGGCTTGTGTATATTAGGTTTGAGTTGTGTTGTGAATCAAATGCCTTGGAAACAAAGTATAAACTTGTTGCTTAATGATCAAGAAACAAACAAGGGTAGAATATATGAGAAACACAATGAACACAATGATTGATTATTAACTACTATTCTTTCCTTTATCTTCAAAACAAGATTACAAGTATACAAGAATAACAAATAACCCTCTCCACTAAATTAAAATTTGTAGTATGCAATGATGAGAGACTAGTATGTTATTTATAGTAAACCTAACATACTAAACTAATGAACTTTTATCACAAATACTCGTTACAAGCTAATTTAATCAATTGAACATAACAAACATGCCCAATTTGATACTAACAATCCTAGTATCCTTCGACACTACAAGATAGAACACACTTCGACTACAACTTGTAACACTTCGACAACAACATGTGAGCAACCTTACTGCATGCTAAAATATGTCGAACCAAGATACCACCTTCGGCCCAATAGAGTTTAATCCAATATCTCACAAATACCCACCTTGGAATAAACTCTATTATCAAAGAACGAACTAGTTTTCTTCATGCAGCTTTATCAACTGCATACAGTGGAAAAACTTGCAACTTGACAATGTCTTGGTGATCATATCAGCAACATTGTATTCTGTCGAAACCTTCAGCACTTGGACTTCTCCACGCCCGATTACCCCTATGATGAAATGCAACCTCACATCAATATGTTTGGTTCGCTCATGATAGGATGAATTCTTCGACATGTGTATTGAACTTTGAATATCACATTTAACAGTGATAACTTCACCTTAAATATTCAGCTCCTTAGCAAAACCTTCAAGCCACAATGCTTCTTTCACAACTTCAATTAAAGCAATATATTCCGCTTCAGTGGTTGATAATGCAACAACCTTCTGAAGTGTTGCTTTCCAACTAATTGTTGTACCATACATAGTGAAAACATATCCAGAAATAGATTTTCTAGAATCCATCCAACCTACATAATCAGATTCGACATATCCTTCGATTACTGATTTACTATCTTCACTCAAGGCTCCACCATAAATCAAGACTCTGTTCAGAGACCCATTTATATACCTTAGAATCCACTTCAATGCTTTCCAGTGATCCTTTTCAGTATTCACCATGTACCTGCTTACAAGACTTGCTGCATATGCTATATCGGGTCTAGTACAAACCATAGCATACATCAAAGAACCTACCACATTAGCATATGGGATGCTATTCATATAAGCTCTTTTGACCTTAGTACTGTGACATTGATCAATACTCATCTTGAATTTAGAGTTTGTTGGGGTCACAACAGGCTTCGAATTCGACATACCATACTTTTCAAGAATATTTCTTAGATATGCCTCTTGAGATAAGCATAATTTCGACTACTTTCTATCTCTTCGAATGTCAATCTCAAGAATCCAGGAAGCTTCTCCCAAATCCTTCATTTCGAACTCCTTATTGAGTTCATCCTTCACCCTCATTACCTCTTCGACATTGTTGCTTGCTACGAGAATATCATCAACATAAAGCAACAAGATAACAAATGAATTACCAGGACAAAATTTGAAGTAAACATTGTGGTTGAACTGACTTCTAATGAAACCTATGCGTGCCATGAACTTGTCGAATCTCTTATTCCACTGTCGAGGAGATTGTTTCAGCCCATATAACGATATATTCAACTTGCACACATAATCTTCCTTTCCCTTTTCGACATACCCTTTAGGTTGCCTCATCAGGATAGTTTCATCTAGATCACCATACAAGAACGCAGTCTTCACATCCATTTGTTCTAGTTCAAGATCGAACTATGCCACCATGGTAAGCAACATTCGAATGAACCTATGCTTCACAACAGGAGAAAACACATCATTGAATTCTACACCTTTTTCTAAGTGAAACCCCTTGAAATCAACCTTTCATTGTATCTTTTCAACTCCACTCCTTCGATTCCTTCCTTAACTTTGAAAATACATGTACAACTGACTAACCTGGCTCCAACAGGTTTCTTAATTAATTCCCAAGTGTGGTTATCACGAAGAGATTTTAACTCATCATCCATGGTCTTCAACCATTCAGTCTTATTTCGAATCCTCATAACTTCCTTATAGTCTCTAGGTTCTTCGTCTAGAACCTCACTTGTAGAGATTAAGGCATAAGCAATAAGATTTGCATACCCAAGTCTTTGAGGTGACTTGATGACTCTTCTTGGCCTATCTCTTGCTCATAGATAGTCATCGAGAGTTTCCTCAACTTTATTAGCATATTTTGCTTCTTTGACTTCATCTGGGATACACAATTTAGCATCGACATGCTCCAGCTCAACAGGAATCTCTACCCATTCCAGCTCTTCGTCAGACATTTCTGTACTTCGATCAACATCATCAGTTTTCTTGAAAGCCATTTCAGCTTCATTGAAAACTACATCTCGACTAGTGATAATCCTTTTGTGACCGAGCTCTAGGAACCATAGCCTATAAGCTTTGACTCCTTCAGGATATCCCATGAACATGCATTTAAGAGTTCTATGTTCGACCTTGTCTTGCCTAATATGAGCATATGCTACATAGCCAAATACTCTCAATTTGTCGATATCTAGTAGATGTCCCGACCAAACTTCTTCAGATGTCTTCATATCTAACGCACTCGAAGGACATATGTTTATCTGATATGTTGCTGTCAAAACAACATCAACCAAAAACACATTCTTTAACTCAGCACTAGTCAACATGCATCCAAATCTCTCCAATATGGTTTGTTAAACCTTTAAGTCAAACCATTTTGTTGTGGAGTGCCTGCATTAGTTATGTACCTTGCAATACCAAAGGCATCACAAAAGCTGTTGAATGCCTCATTGCAAAATTCAAGGCCATTGTCTATTCTCAACCCCTTGACCTTTCTGCCAGTTTGATTTTTGATTAGAGTCTTCCAACCTTTGAAATTCTCAAAAGTTTCATCCTTAGTCTTCTGGATGAATACCCATAATTTTCTAGAATAATCATCTACTATGGATATAAAATACCTTGCTCCTGAATGTGATGGACACCTTGTAGGCCCCCAAAGATCAACATAGATCTAATCAAGGGATCCATGTGTTCTTTGTTTGCCTTTGTTGAACCTCACTCTGTAAGATTTTCCAAGTATACATGGTTCAAAAAATTTCAGCTTTTCAAATATGTCTCCTCCAAGCAAATTTTATTTCCCCAATTTGACCAAATCCCTTTCACTAACATGGCCCAATCTCATGCGCTAGATTTCTATCTTTGACAAAGGTTTCGTGGATACAACATTTGTCGAACCACTTACAACTTCTGCCTTAAGGGTATACAAGCCTTGTTTCTTCACGCCCCTCAAGACTTCCTTCGAAACCTTAATGACTCTTAGAATACTTTTCTCTCCATGGAAAACATATCCTTTCTTATCGAATTCACCAAGAGAAATCAAATTTCTCTTCCAATTAGGTACATACCCGACTTCAGTCAATAATCTTATTGACTCATCATGGAGCTTGAATCTCACAGATCCAACACCTTCAATCTTACAAGCTTTGTTGTTTCCCAGCAATACAGATCCACCATCTTGATCACATAATTCCTCGAACAAGTATTGGTTTGGAGTCATGTGCCAAGTGCACCCAAAATCCATAATCCACTCCTTCGACGAGTTGCTGCTCGAAACCACAAGAACATCAGATGAGTCAAAATCATCTTGAACAATAGTTGTGTTTCCATTATCCTTACCTTCATGATCTTTCAGGCGTTCAGGGCACACCTTTCTTGTTTGACCCTTCTTCTTAAAATGATAGCATCGAATACCAGATGCTTTGCCACTGTAAAACTTATGCTGACTTTTACCTTTCTTCTTGTCGAACTTACTATCCTTTCACAAGAATTTTTCTTTAACGACCAAACCTTCACCAACCGTCGAAGGTTTATTCTCCTCCCATTCGTTCAAGTTCTTCGAATACAAGGTTGATTGAACTTCTTCAAAGGTCAGAGACTCTCTTCCATACAAGAGGGTTTCTTTGAAGTGAGCATATGATCTGGGCAAAGCGCACAACAACAGCAACAACCCTTGATCTTCGTCATCGATTTTCACATTGATATTTTCAAGATCAAGAATCAACTTGTTGAACATATCTAACTGCTCAGGCAACACTTTGTCTTCAATCATCTTGAATGAATATAAAGCTTGCTTGAGGTAGAGTTGATTCACCAACGATTTGGTCATGTACAAACTTTCAAGTTTCACCCATAACCATGTCGTTGTCGTCTCCTTTGATACTTGCCGAAGAACCTTATCACCTAGGCTTAACAAAATTGTGTTGTGGGCTTTCTCTATCATCGCCTCTTCTCAGCTGTAGTTAACGCTTCGTTCATGACTGCTTCTCCCTTCAACGCTTCCAAATAACCCTGCTGAACCAGTAGGGCTTTCATCTTCAAGCGCCACAGACGAAAATCATTTACTCCGGTGAACTTTTCAATATCATACTTTGTTAAAGGCATCTTCTCCACGCTCACCGCACCAATTTGTAAAACACACTTCTACTACAACTTATAAAACTTTGACAACAACATGTGAGCAACGTTTGACTGTATGCTAAACTCTGTCGAATCGTTGAACAAAGATACTACCTCCGACCCAATAGAGTTTGATCCAATATCTCACAAGTTGGATGTGAGTTAAGTAAAATTTAGGTTGTAACATATGTGGTTTGATTCGGTTTGCAAAATGCAAACCGCAAATTGAATTGAACTGCATAGTTTTGTTAAAAGATGTGATCCAAACAAATCCGAACCAAATACGATTTTGGTTTGATTTGTGATTTTTTACTAGTTTTTGAACACTCGTGTGTGTGTATATATATATATATAACAAAATGTATTAATGAAAGAGAGTATCATTATGAATCCATAATATGTAAATGTCTATTTAACAAAATATTGAGGATGTATTAAGATGTAGGCAAGCATGCAAGAATTATGATATCAAACTAATAGTGCATCATGGTTAATGAATAGGTTTAATTTCTCTTAGTTTTTCTGTTTGGCTTAGTTTGTAAGACAAATTTATAGGGTGTATATGAATATGATGTTGTAGTATATATGAAGTCTAGTATTAAAAAATGTTTGTGTCTCTCTTACATGTATGCACTCTCTAATCATTACCTTAACTTCTTTATCCAAAATTTAAGAATATGATCACAATTTAAACAAATTAATTTGTATATGATATCTAGGACTCACTAAGATAGTTATAGCATATTTGGATTAGTTTTTGGACGATCGTGAATTAATTATAAAAATAGAATTGCATTTGCTTTTAAAATTGATTTTATTTTAAGTTAAAATTTATGATTTTTATTTTTAAAATGATTGAGAATTAAATATATAGAAGAAGTCTCGCATTAGTTAAAAATTAAAAAATTAAATTTTTATTAGTAAGAAAATCTATATAACTATTATTTTAAAATTTTGAGTGAATATATGATATGTATCGTAAAATTATATTGTAGATATAAAGGAGACTCTCTCGTAAACCCCTTTAAGAATTGCCTCAAACAAAAATTGATTCTGAAAATCAATTATGACTAAATATAGACAGATGAGAATAGGCCCGGAAGAATTGCCCCTAACAAAAATTGATTCTGAAAATCAATTATAACTAAAAATTGACAGATGAGAATAGGGATGATTAAATATTTTACACCGTGAATTTTTTTAGATAAAATATGTGACAAATATAAGATGGCATTTTAATAAATATATGTTAATAAATTAAAAATATTTTATTAATATATATTTATCAGGCTCATATTTTTAAATTTTTATTATGTTTTTTCAAATATTTAATTGAACTTCTTTTTTTATCATTATATAATTATTTATTTTATATTATTTTTAACAATCAACCATAAATATTATTATAAAAGCATAAAATAATTTCTTCTTTTAAACATATTATAAACAAATACTCCTAAGTCTTATAAACAATATTTCATTTACATTTTTTATATATTAAAATATCTGTGTTTTTACCGTACAATATTATTTACACATTAATTATTGAATGAACTAAAATATATCAACTTGTTTAAAATAATAGTGACAAATAAATTTTGCGATATTGATATTCTTAAATATAAAAATTAAATATAAACGAGAATTTCTTTTATTCAAAAATCAGAAATAGTTGAAGACCCATTAAACAACTTAGATCAGTTTTTATTTTCTGTAAATATTTAAGTTTGGGTGTGGACTACTATTTCTAAAAAGTTTGTAATTTCCTCTTTAAAAAGCCGTTTGATTTTGATTGAGTATGTTGGTAAAAAGGATTATAGTCATGATTCCCATGTCGTGGTGAATCTATATAGTTATGGGTAACTTAAATTATTTGTCTCAACTATTCCTACTCTTGGACCCATATTAACCATATCAAGATGTTAAAATTTTATAATTTCGAGACCATAATTATAAGGACAAACAAATGTCGTGGATATGTTTATGACTCGCTTTCATCAAATCAAAATCATTATAACTATAATTATAATAATAATCATCTATAGTATATTTTAAACTTAATTAGAACTATAATACTTGTTATTACAATTACTAAATAATGTAATTAAATACATATTGTGAAAATTGTGATAAGTCGATATATTGTGATTCGGGGCCGTTTTTGAGAGCGTGCAAGACGACCTACCGCACATGACCTCAAAATTTTCAAGGTGAATTTATGATTAAATGAGGCCTTATAAAATATTGTTTAGTTTAAATGATAATTATATAGGGTCTCTATTTGTTTGTCCTTGCTACAATGTGACTAACCTACACAGGGACTCCAAAAACTTGTGACAGCCCTGTTGTGATTGATAAAAAATTTGTTTGGGATTAGAATTTTAATAATGCAATTAACAAGCCATTGATGAGCTATGTATTCAATGAAGAAACTGATGGAGCTGGAGTCGAAGCAGTTGTTGATATTCTCGACATAGTCGAAGTTGAAGAGGGTGTGACTAGCACAAGTCAAAGACCTCAAACAACTAGAGTTGTTCCAGGAAGACTTCATGATTATGAAGTGGTTGGTGATGATGAAGTCACACCAGATGGAGGATTAGTTCATTTTGCTTTATTTGCAGTAGGTGTTGAACCAATAAACTATAACGAGGATTTGAAGATTAAACATTGAAAGTCTTCTATGGTCGAAGAGTTCTAGGTAATCGAAAGAAATAACACATTGGAGTTAGTTGAATTGTCAGCATATACAAAAGCTATCGAAGTAAAGTGTGTGTTCAAGTTAAAACACAATGCTGATGGGTCGATAGAAAGACATAAAGTAAGATTACTAGCTCGAGGATTTATTCAAAGAGCAGGAGTCGACTACCCTGAAGTATTTGCTCCAGTAGCAAGATTATAGACTGTTTGACTAGTAATAGCATTGACATGCAACCAAGGCTGGTCGACATTTCATTTAAATGTGAAATGAACATTTTTGAGTGGTCCGTTAGACGAAGAGGTCTATGTCACTGTGTGTAAATAATCTATCTAATTTTTATATGAGTAAGAATACATGAAAAAAACACGGGGAAAAGAAGGAAATATTTACAAAGTTTGCTCGATCGCATCTCCGTGACCATATGCCTACGTATCCTTTTTAAGGAATCATAGCAACGTAGTTCGGCTCACATATTTTGGTTGGTTTGTGTTTTTTATGAACGATGCTATCGAAGCATGTCCCTTTTGAAAAAGGTTTTAAAATGAAAAAGCCAAATGGCCAAAGAAGTTTGCATTGGTTGGTGTTTTTTACTTTGAAAAAGAATTTTGTGATTCGAACCGTATTAAAGTCTACACCACAAGAGGCTTTGGATGGTCGAGCAAGATGTCTCATACCTAAAGTTCTCATGTAAGGCTCATGGAACACGGTCCGTATCTTTATTATTAAGTGTTTTCAGAAGTTTGAAAGGAAAAAAGAAGTTTTAATCTTAATGCAAATGCAAAAGTCAAAATCTAAGGGGACTAGCAAAATAGACTTAATGTTGTCATGCAAAGATGACCCTATGGTTGAGGATAAAAGGAAAATAATCTACCTAATGTTATCATGCATGGATAGCAAGCCTAAGGTCTATTTAGTTCAAACTTGGAAAAGAGTGAACTAAAGATCCTATGGGGAGCATACAAAAGGAGAGATGAAGAAGAAGAGGGATAACAATACATCAAGAAATCGGATGACAAAACATCAAGATGAAGGATGATAAGACATCACACAAACACACAATCAAGACAACAAAACATCAAGTAGGGAAAGAATAATTGAAGTATTATGGAATGTGTGACTTGATGGATAAGTTAACTCAAGATGAGATTCATTAGTAACCAAAGTAGAAGAAAAAACTTCATACACAAAATAAGTCACCTAATTGATGAACAACATCATCTAAGATAAATGCTACTCGTCCTAAATAAAATAACATTTATAAAGATCAAATAAGAAGAAAATGATATCTTGTATGTCACGGGGTGATGACGAAACCCTCACAAGATACCAATCATGAGCCTCAAAAGAATATTAATTGAAATGACATACCCCAAGTATCATGAATCTATAGTCCCTTAATGCATTCAAGGATTACAATTTAAATTAAAGGTAATGTCCTTAGATGTTATAGGTAATTGCCAACATCAAGGTACCTCAAGGAGACATGGATCACAAGATCATGATTAAAATCCAAAGAGAAAGAAAATAAAGACCATCAAAATGGCCAATCTAGATTCCAAGATGAGACCAAGATGAAATGACAATAAAGTGTCACTCAAGGGTCCATGGGAGCATAAAGATCATAGAAAGATATGGGAGTATGACACAAGACTCAGACATTAAGAATAATTGTACATAAAACTGCTTCAGCACACGCAAACAAACACTAGGTCAAAACTAGTGGACCATTGCTCCTACCTTGTCACCATGTTGAATAGACAACAATATGTCATCCAAAGGTCAAAGGAGAACTGAATAATATCATGTTAACCTTGCAAGATCAGAATCACAATGAATTAGAACCAAAGTAGCTTCACATGAGGCGTTTAAAGGCGGTGCACAAAAGCTACCTCCTAAGCCATGATCATGAGCAATCATCAAACAATATTGACAAAAGATAAGCAAATCATGAGTAAAACAATAAGAAAATAGATGGATCATATGCCTTAAAGGCTTACCATAAAACATCAGGTAAAACGTACATAGATGGCGAAACATCATATAAGAAGGATAAAGCATGCATGAATGATGATACATCATACATGGATGACGAAACATCGAGTATCAGACATGAATGGTAAACCATCAAGTAATGAATGAGCGAAACATCAGATAAAGCATGGTAAAACATGCATGCAAATGATGTGGGAATAAGATATATGGAGGACGGTGATGATACCTAACGGAGTAGGTTCGTTGCCTCTTCAATGCTCTCAAGATAAGAAAACTTTACCGCAAGCCTCCTAGAACTTACTCAATAAGGAGTATCTCCTTTGTTTTTAACTCGATCATCCAATAATCAAGCCTCTCCAAGTTGTATCAACAATCGATCACAAAACCATATCAATAATATCAACGAAATGATTAGTATCGTGGCAATAATTAATCGATGACTAAAACATGCAAAGAAATAAAATCCTAAGATACAAAGAAACAAAATACTAAATTATTACAAACCATATAAGGATGAGAAAACTTATTTACAAATGGGGATGTATAGAATCGATAATACGATTAAAAGTCTTGATAGAAAAATAATACAGACCAATTGAAATTAATTAAATAACTAATTAAATTGAATCATCCCATTTAATAAAATTAATTAATGAAATAATTAATTAAATTAAATATTATTTTTCAACCTAATTAAATATTTAAACAAAATTATATTTTACAATTTTTCAATAAGGTAAAACAAATAATAATTAAGAAAAGAAATATAATAAAAACAAAAAGAAATGGGGCTGAAATTTGAAAGTACGGCGTGAATGTAAAAAATTCGTCTAGGCCCAAATGGAGAAGCCAAAGTCCAAGGGAGAGGTATGTGAGATCATGTGTGCTGGCTTTCAGTAGGTCTACAGTGGAAATCAGATCAGGAGCGCTGGATCTCAGTCTGTGATAATCTGGAGGTGCTTATTTGAGTGTGCACCATATGCTTGCTGGCGACATGTGCCATAAGATCTGCTAGATCCAATGAATGTAGCTTTGAAGGGAACACTGTGCGCATGCGATCTGGACCGTCATATCTGATGACGAGACAAACGATGATGATCTCGCGACTAAAGAAGCAGGGTGCATGATAGCTATGGTGAGGATACTTGTATGGGAATTAAACCACTAATTAATCATTAAAACTTAAATTAACACAAATTAAAACAAGTTATATCAGAATGTACATAAAAACAAATTTTTATCCTCTCATTCTCTCTGTACTTTCTCATCAGAGTTCTCGCCGGAAATCGCCCTCGTCGGCGGTGGGCGGCAGCGCGCGGTGGCTCGCAATGAAGACTTGTTTCAATCTCTGAATTTTTTACTCCATTTGACTCGTCTTTATCTCCTCTTCTCTAATTTGATCTTGATTTTTGTAGATGTTCAACGGAAATGCATAGATCTGAAAGGGGGTTTGTGAAACCCTAAGTTTCTCCAGCGGTGAAAATGGCTTCGGAACGTTGAAGCAGCCTCTCTGAAATAAAATCGGAGGCTTCGACGGAGAAGAGAGGTGGCGCAATTACAATGGTGATGAATGGCGGAGGCCGCTTTTGAGCTTGCATAGTAAGATCTCTATGATTCACATTTTCTTCTCTCTAACTCGGAACTTTGCGATTTTTGAAAACAACTTTCTGAAGGGTTTTGTCTTTAGAAGATGATGAAAGGGATTTGGTTTATGATTTGGTGACTTGATAGCTTGATAGCTCTTTGTTTTTTTTGGTTTTATGAATGATTTTTAGATGAGTTTTCAAATCTGGAAAATGATGAACTCTTTTATTTCTTTTTTGGTTTGGCTGCTGCGGCTAGGGTTTGTGTGTATGAACAATCCCCTTAAAATATGTGAAAATGATGTTTTTATATTGCTGAGAACTTGTTGGTTTCACTTGATAGATGGACTCTGATTTGAAACAGGTTGTTTGCTCTGTGAACTTTGTATTGGGCTTTAAGAAGATCCTTTGGTGAAGCTCTACCCTAATCCACCGAGTCTTAATTAATGTAACAATTACACACAAAGGATGTGAAATTAATGAATGACCAAACCCTATTTCAAAACAATCTTGAAAGGAATGTCATTAAGGACATAGAGAAGACCATGATGATCTTGATTCTCTTGAAAAAGATGAACACCATGATTAGTGAAAGAGCGCCTTGCATAAATCTTGACTCAAGAGGGAATCTTCATTGTATCATTTGACAAACGATAGTCTTCCGAAATTCTCACGAGATAAATACCTTGATCCTGTTCGCAGTAAAAAGTGACGAACGAGGGAATCAAATTGGAATTCAAATCTCAGGCTCAAAACGATTTACTCTTTTGATTTTTTTTGTTTTCAAAGAGGCCGCGAGCACCAAGCTTTATTGTTTCCAAACAAGAAAGAAGATGGAAAAGAGGAAAACTGAAATACCCTAAATATGATATGCGATGCGACTAGCGTGAGCTAGATGTAACACATTGCAGAGAGACCAAGGTAAGAGGGTTGGTTATCTAAAGGGAAGGTATTAGCACCCTATATATCTATAGTTTTCTATAGGAACTTTTTTATGCATATTTTATATGTTTATGTGTTTTATTTGCTATGCTATTTCGGGAAAGTTTCTCCTTTGCGATTTAAGAAGGATAGGTTAGGAAGGAACCTAAGTTTTCTTATTATTATAATGCTCACAAGGATCATTGGGATCCTCTGCATACATATCCCCTAATGAGAATCAGAGCATCTGTAGCTCGGATCTAAGGGAAATAGGGTTTGTCTGGTTTGAGGGAGAAAGAAGTATGCTCGCCAAGGGTGAGACTTTGTGCCTACGTATTCTCAAAAGGAGGTTGAGAAAGTCAGAGCAATCGTAGTTTCCACTTATGTGCTAGGGGAAGCAAAGATTAAGAGACAATGACAAGTGTCATCTTAATGAAAAATGTATCTAATCTATTTCATCACATAGATTTTCAAAAAGTTGATTGTTTAAATCTTTCATTGTAAGCATTGGGTATTTTGATTGAGTGTACAAGAGTTACCACTTACAAGTTAAGAAAGATGTTTGAATCTTTTATTGTAAGCATTGGGCGTTTTTCTTGAGTGTACAAGTGTTGCCACTTACAAGTTAAGAGAGATGTTTTTTTTTAAAAAAGTGTTTGTTTTGAAAAACTGTTGATTTGTATGTGATGCTATAGATGATATACTTCTTCCATATAGATGATACATGTCTAAATCTCAAGTAGAAATTTTTTTGTTATTGTTAGGGGGGTGCTTTTAAGAAGCCTGTGGGTCCTTGTAATGTAAGCCCAAAAGGAGGTTATCCGAGGGACATCGAGAGTCCTTGTATTGTGAGCCCAATAGGAGGCTTTCCGAGGGACATAGAGGGTCCTTGTATGAAGTCCAAGAGGAGGCTATAGGGTATGGCTGGCTTGGCTTTAATAGTGATTTCACCGGAAAACCATACTCTTAGGGTTCTATCATAACGAAGATGATTTTTTGTATTGGAAACCCAATAGGAGGTTGTTAGAGATTTTCAGGTCTCTTTTCTTGTATGATGCCCAAGAGAAGGCTAAACTCAACGAGGGAGTTATTTTGTACGAAACTCAAGAGGAGGCTAACTCAATAGGTGAGTTATCTTGTAAAAGCCCAAGAGGAGGCTAACTCAACAAGTGAGTTATCTTGTACAAAGCCCAAGAGGAGGCTATGAGGAACCAATTTGTTATACTAGTTGTAATGACATAAATAAACATGAACAAGTATATGAACAAGTATATATA
Organism: Vicia sativa; assembly: GCA_021764765.1. Lineage (NCBI taxonomy): Eukaryota > Viridiplantae > Streptophyta > Magnoliopsida > Fabales > Fabaceae > Vicia > Vicia sativa. The sequence goes on along the minus strand of CM038795.1, from coordinate 120,959,315 downwards.
TGACAAAGTGTGTGTGCGTATTCATAGGAGTTTATGAAGGAAATGTATAAGCAAGTGTATAAAAACAAGCAATTAAAGCTAGTGTAACTTGAATATATACAAAGTAGTGTGTAAAAGCAAAATATAAACAAGTGTTTTAAAACAAGAGGATAAGCAAGTAAACTTGAATATATATATATATATATATATATATATATATATATATATATATATATATATATATATATATATATATATATATATATATAGAGAGTGGGACTTACACCTTAAGGAGGCCTTTGGAATAAACAGTTTAACCAAGAATAATGATCCTCTTAACATCAGTGGAATTGGTGTATAAACAAGCGAAATAAAAATTAGCGAAACGAAGCTAATTATACTTGAATATTTACAAAGAGGTTGAATATGTACAAGGAATTGAATATGTACACAAAAGGATGGATATGTACAAGGAAACTAAATATGTACATAGGAGGGTTGTGACTTACACCGTAAGGGAGGTCCATAATCAATTTGATTTTGAGTGTGAAAGATTTTTGAAGAAAAAACCTAGTTCGGTTTGTATTTTCAAAGATTTAATCGAATCGATCATGGAAAAGAGGTGCGTAAGTCAATTAAAATGTTTTTGAAAGTTTTGAAAAGTGAAAGATATTCACAAAATGTTTTGAAAAAGATTAGGTTTGAAAATCGGAAAGAAAACATTTTTTGAAAAGTATTAAAAATACTTTAAAACGACTATTTAAACTTAATAAAAATATATCAAAAGAAAATATTTTTTTGGCATTTTTTTGTCATAATCATAAAATAGATATATTAAATGACAAGTGTGTAAAAAATCATCTCAAAATCATCTCAAAGTGATAAAAATTTGTTTTGACTTTGGATAGGTTTGAACCCATGACCTTAGGTTCAAAGGTGGAAAGTTTTACCACTGAGCCATGTGTTTGGCTTGTTATTATCACGCGTTCATTTAATTTTATTTAAAAAAAGTTTGTGAAAATGGTTTTGAAAATAGGTTGAAAATGTGAAAGTTTGAAAAATGTTTAAAAAAACAAAAGGTCTCAGAGGGATTCGAACCCTGGACCTTAGGCATGACAAATGACTTTAGAGCGTGCTTGCTTCCACTGGGGTGGCTGTTTCATTCGTTTATAAAACAACAACCATTAAATATATTACAAAGTGAAATTTTGAATTTTTAAGAAATCAGAAAAACGCGCGCAGTCCATCTTCTTCTTCCTCAATCCATGATTTCATAACTTCGTTATTTCTCAATGAAATTGCACGATCCAAACATCAAACTTGCTCAAAATTTAACCAGGAACATGATGGTGATCATTAATTGCATTAATTTAAGCCTAAGAGGATTGATTTCAAAGAAAAACAGATGAACCCTAATTCTATGAATTGATCATGAAATCGTGTATAGACCATAATTTATGTAATTGATTGAGGGTTATCATTCAGTATGAGTGCATAAACAAGATGGCCAAGCAATTTTTCATCTATAATGCACGAATCATAGAGTTCAAAGTTTCAGCAACTTACCTCTTTGAACTGAAATCGAATTCCTCGAAGAAGTGTTTCCAGAAGTGTTTTGATGATTGTTATAGCTTCACTGGACCTTATGGAAGGTGTTTGAATGCTCAGCTTGGATTGAAATGGCCTGGATCAGTCTTCCCAAGTCCAACTGCAGTTTCTTGAAGTGAGTTTCGAATTTGATGTTGGAGTTGTTACAGGTGTGATCTAAGTGTTTGGATCACTTCTATGAAGTGTATGGATGATGTTTGAAGTGATAAATTGAAGTTTGCACGAGTAGATTGAGAGATGGCAAGTTAAGGCGCAATATGTGCATATATGGAGTTTATAAGTGATTTCTGAGTTTGGCTAGTTTTTGTGATGGCTTGATTATTCTAACAACTTCCTAAGGATGTTTAGAGAGTGTTTGAAGCCAAAGATTGGTTAGAACTTGCAAGGTTTGGAGATTTTCAAATTCTCTCATTTTTTAAACTTGAAACTTAGAAAAGAAGAAAGAAGTGAGAAAGCTTGTTTAGGATTGCTTTGGTGTGATTTAGAAGTGATAAATGACTTCTATTTATAGTCCAAAAGGTCTTAAGAGCAAGGCAAGATAGGATTGAAAATTTGGCAACTTGGAGCTTAAGGAGAAATGAATCTTCATTAAATGCACATGGAATCTTTCTTAACCATGGTTAAAAAACTCAAGTGATTCTATCCTCTTCTAATCATTTCCATCAGATTTTTTTCAAGTCAAAACCTATCTCTTATGGTGACAAGGCTTATAGAAGGAAGAAATTGCAAAACGACTAGAAAATTTTGGAGAAATATCTTGAAAATTATGGTTACAGACCTCTAAGTTTCAATTTCAAAACCCTAGCAACACAAAATATTTTTTCAAGTTATTGGACATTTTGGAAAGCTTGAAACAAGATCTATAACTTTCATGTTTTGAGTTTTCTTGAATCAAAATGGATCTAGGTGAAAAATGGCCATGAAAATGGTGAAAACATGATAAAAACACTTGAAATTTTTTCTAAGTGTTACAAAAATTTCAAGTTTTGACTTTTTCACACATTTTGATTTTTTATGATCATGATGGATAATTTAAAATAATTTGATGATTGAAAAAATTTGATTTTCAAAAAGTTGACCAAAAGTCAAAGTTTGACTGATCTGAACATTTGACTTTTTGTTAGATGATTCAGAATTTCTCTAAGAATCAATCATGGCATTTGAAGATGTTTTGAACTAAGAAATTAGGTCAAGATATTGAATTGATGATTTTGAGATCATTCTCCAAGAAATTGGGTCATTCATTGATCAGAAAGTCAATGATACACCATCCTCGATCAAAACCCTAATTGGTCGATTCAAGATAGATCTTGAGGAAATGATTTGAATTTGAAGATCAAATGTTGATGATTGATGAAGATAGATCAATTGAGGTGAGTGAAGACTCAAACCCTAATTGATCATATCTTGAACAGATGAAAATTTTGATCAAAACCCTAATTTTGCTCGAGAAGCACACACACGATCTATCTTGTGCTGAAATTGTTAGTGATGCAATGATGCATATGTGAATGATATGAGATGGTATCTTAGGTCAAAAATTGGGGTATGACAGATCCCATCATAATGAACGAATGCAATGCAATATGATATTTATGATGACACATAAGCCTAAATTAAGAGGGTAAATTTTGGGGTGCAACAGTGACGTTCAGGAATTTTTTATGGAGTGTTAAAGATTCGGGCAGTAGAATAGCTCTTATAGCCTGGGAAACTATCTGCGGTCCTACAACTGAAGGTAGTTTAAACTTTACAAACCTGAAGAGTTGAAACACATCGACAATGGGGAAACTCATATGGAATATCCATAAGAAAGCTGATAAGTTGTGGATCCAATGGATTGATGAGTATTATCTCAAAGGGATAGATGTGTTGCAATGGAAAGTTTCAAAATCTTGTTCCTGGATTTTAAAGAAAATTGTCAAGAGCAGAGATTCGGTTAGCAGCACAAATTGTTGGGCTGAAGCCATTGCAAAAGATAGATATAGAACAGGTAGAATGTACAAGGACTTAAGAGGGGCTGGTTCGAAGGTTGATTGGGATAAAATCCTTTTGATTAATCATACGAGACCTCGGGCGAAATTCATACTGTGGATGTGTCTTTGGATGAGAATTCCTACCAAAGATCGCTTGGAGAAATTTGGGATTTAATGTGGACAAAAAGTGTTGTTTTTGCAATTGTTTGGAATTTGTTGATCATTTGTTTTTTTTTTTACTGTTATAGAACCAAACAGGTTTAGCAAAAAGTGCATAATTGGATGGGTATTAAGAGAAACCCTCAGGGTTGGAATTTGGAGCTAAATTGGTTAGTCAAAGAATCCAAGAAAAAGGGGCTGAAGAGACATCTTTAGAAGCTTGCTTTGGCGGAGATGATATATGGGTTTGGAAGGTGCGCAATGCATTTATTTTCTCCCAGAAAGTGATGGAAACCACAATCATAGATTGTATTATTAATAGTATTAAGATTAGAAGTAATTTGTATAGTAAACTTAGCATATATGTGAGATAGTATACTTAGTTTGGTATTTTTGGTGGTCTGAATCCTAGCGATTGGCTTGTGCTTCGTGTTTTTTGGTGAATAATATTAATGCTATTCTTCCAAAAACAAAAATTAAACTCTTAAGAAATTTTTTTATTAAAAATTAAGCAATTCTGATTCAATAAAATTAAACTATTATCAAGCAATAAAAATTAAGCAATTTTATTGGAAAAAATACTAACCAATTTTTTAATTTTATCGGATATTTTAAATTGTCAATAAAGTACAGGTAATTTCAAAAGTTCATATATGGCACCACTGATTTCAAAGTTCCGATATAAATTAACGTTTTTAAAAAAATTAATTCTTTTATTAAATAAAGGGCATTATAATAAAATCATTGTTAATATGGGGTGTGAAGGAGAATTTAGTGGGCGCAAAGTAAAATTCTCTCGATCTAGGAATGTTTCATTGTTGGGGTGAATGAATAATAATGGATAGCAAAATTAGGAGTTTTTTTCTTGCCACCCCATTTTTTCCTGGCACCCTATTTTTTATATTCCGAAAATATTCTTTATCTATTCACTCAAATTTTTTACTTTTTTCGAAAAAAAATTTACTGTTGAAAAAATTGTCAAAAAACTAAATTTTCGATACATCAGAGCAAATTTTCGATATCAATATTTGGCGCATACCGAAAATTCTTTTTAATTTACAAATTTTCAGTATCTATTTACCGGATATTTTCATAATTACAGTGCATTTTACCAGAAATTTAAAAAATCCGGTATATTTTAGAGAAATTATTACACGAACCGGAAATATCCCAAATTTTCGATATAAAAGCAATACCGAAAATTCTATATTTCTGGTATATTTTATTCAAGTATAAGTTTATATGTTTAAAAAACCATAAAAATTAAGTCCCAATATTACCGGAAATTTGAAATTTCCAGTATATAAAAAAATATCGAAAAAATTTTAAATTCCCGATTATTTTTTGTACTTCAACCATACCGAAAATTTGAAATATCCGGTATTTTTTCAATAATGAATTTTTGAATTTTTTGGTATATGTTCTACATACAGTATATTTAAAATTTTCAGTAAGGATTTTAACTGATTATGCATTCTAGAAATTCAAAATATCCGGTATCAAAAATTTGGAATTTCCAATATGAAAAATGTGACACGGTAAAAATGATAAATCTCATAGAATTTCTGATAGTCCCTCTAAAATTTTTGGTATGTACCGAAAATCACTAAATATCCAGTATTTATTGAAGATATTTTGGTAAAAACACCATATTTGGAGGGGTGGCAGGTATAAGTGTGGGGTGGCAGATATAAGTTGGGGTAGCAGGAAAAATTCTCCAAAATTAGGTGTGTGCCATTGCTTAGAGGAGCTATCAAATTTCTTAGAAAATTTTATTTCGTACCCTACAATTATACCTAACTAGTACAATAATACATATTTTAAATTTTTTTATTTTTTTCTAACATTTTAGAAAAAAAAATTGAAATTCCCAAAAATACATATATCGGAATACTTTTTTAAAGTCTTTCAATTTAATAAAAAATACACCGGAACACTTTGAAAAAATGTTTTGGTAGTTTTTAAGTTGTTTAAAATGGGGTATGGAGATGCAAACCGGAACACTTAATTAAAGTGTTTCGGTATTTTTTAAAAAAAATTCTAGACTTCTTGCAACGGTTTTAATCCGTTTCCTAAAACTATTGGCTAACAAAGAGGAACGGTTGCCTAAGGTGATTGATTAATCTTTATCACCACCAACGTACACCTTTTGAAAAATAAACTTTAGGTAATGTTTTATTTTATTTCACTTTATGCAACAGTTTTAAACTGTTGCGAAAAGTCTAGAATTTTAAATTAAAAAAAATCACCGTTTTTTTTAATAAACAACCGGATTATTTTTAATAAGTGTTCCAGTTTGCATCTTCATACCTCCATTTGAAAATTACAGAATTCTTTTTTTAAGTGTTCAGGTGTGTTATTTTTAAACCGATAGATTTTGAAAAAGTGTTCAAGTTTATGTATTTTTGGTTGTTTCAAAAAAAAAATGAAATGCGTAGAAAAAATAAAAAAATGAAATTTTTTAAAATATGTACTATTTATACGAGAGTATTTCAGTCCAAATTTTGTGTGTGTAGGGCTATGGATATAATTGTAGGGGTGCGAAGTAAAATTTTCAATTTTCCATACTCCACTTCTACAATTCTTTGTATTTCTAAATTTACGATTTTACTAATTTGTGAAAAGGAAATGACACCGTAAAATTTGTCAAGCATTTTAAATTAAAAAAAAAAAAGAAGAAGAAGCTTAAACCATGACTAGATATAAATTTGAACTTTAAAAAATAATAACATACTAGCTTAAAATTTTAAAAAAAAATTGTTTATTTCAAAAGTTATTTGTATTTTTAAATAAAAAATTGTTCATATACTTTTGACCTTAATTAATGAGAAATTTTAGAAACCTTGATAATCAACAACAAAAGCGGCGCCACCACCTACGGTAAAACCACTATTCTCAGGTGAAACAAGTCATTAAGGAGAAGAAGTCGAGTTAGAGGAAATTGCATAAATAGGAAATCATTACTGGAATCGAAGACAAGGGAAAGGAAAACCAAGTTCTTAAAACCTCAGATCCTTTAAATGCAAAAATCAAAGGGAACAAGCTTTGGGTGGATGTGTTGAAAGATCACTTAAACCTAGGGAATGACATGAACATGGGATTTTCACACCCAAGATCATTATTGGCGAGATTGAAGTAGAAAGTGAAGAATCAAATATCATAAATGAGGTAAAATTCTGGGACACTTCATTGATCATGTATGTCCTAGGAGGTGAATTGAGTATGACTGGTGTGAAACAATTTATGAAAAGGATGTGAAATTATGTCAAATTATCATACCTATGTAACAATGAGGAGGGGTATTTCATCTTGAGATTCCATACATATGCTGATAGAGACGTGGTATTAATGAAGGGACCCTACATAATCAGGAATATGCCTATGTCTTTGAAAGAGCGGAAACCGGATTTCAACTTGAAAAATGATATGTTGAGAACGATACAAATTTGGGTGAAACTTCCTCAACTTCCCTTGTATGTGTGGGGTACGAAGAGCCTAAGTAAGATAGGGAGCGCTTTAGGTAATCCAATTGTAACTGATGAATGCATTGCAAATAAATTACGCATATCCTATGCTAGGATACTCGTAGAGGTAGATGTCACACAAGCTCTACCAAAGAACATCACAATCAGAGATTTAGAAGGTGGAAAAATGAAGCAGTTAGTAGAGTTTGAATGGAAACCAGTCTTCTGTAATTTACGTCAAAAATTTGGGCATAAACGTGAAGTAAAAAAGAATATATTGAAGAACTGGGTTCCCAGAAATAGTTTTTATACCCCAAAATTCGCGTTCCTACTTCTCAAGACAATCCACAACTCCATACTCAAGGATTTCACAAGGGTTGACCAGACAAACTCTCTCCTAAGCAATCAATCCAAGCTAGAGTTTTGCTCCTCTCAAGTCAAGATGGATTTCCAGTGCTCTAAATGGTCATCATATCTCACCATATGCTTCAAGGGATCATCATGTCAAGTCTCAAGCCTTACAAGTCAAAATTGCTCATCCAATTGCTTAGATGGTTGAAAATCAGCTATATTGGACAAAAAGCGAATTGTGGTCAACATGCAGTCAAACTTCATATCCTCTGGCTCGCGAGGGAATCGAATCTGAATTCGAATCCTCTGGCTCGAAACGATTTACTCTTTTGATTTGTTTATAAAGATGCCTCGAGCATCAAGCTTTATTATTTTCAACACAAGAAATTATGATTATGAAAAAGGGGAAAGCTGCTAATACCCTCAATTGATTTGATATGCATTACGACTAGCGCAAACTAGACGTAACGCATTGGGGAGATTCCGGGTAAGGGGGTTTGTTATATAAAGGGAATAGATGGAGCACCCTAAATAGATATAGTTATCTATAGCTTTATATATGAATACGTTTGATATGTTTGTGTGTTTTAAATTGCTATTTCTATGATTGGGAAAGTTTCTCCTTTGGATTTTAAGAAGGACAGATCATGTGGGATCCTAGTGTCTGTTATTATTGTGCTCGCAAAGATCATTGGATCTTCTGCATACATATCCCTTAATGGGAATCAGAGCATTTGTAGCTCGGATCTAAAGGGATCTATGGTTTGTTTGGTTTGAGGGAGAAAGAAATTTGCTCGGCAAGGGTGAGACCTTGTGCCTACGTATTCTCAAAGGGATGTTGAGAAAGTCAGAGCAATCGTAGTTCCCACTTATGCTAGTGGAAGCAACAGGATGTTATTAAGAGACAGAGACGAATGTCATCTTAATGAAAAATGTATCTAATCTATTTCATCACATACATTTTTGAAAAGTTTGATTGATTAAAATCTTTCATCGTAAGTTATCGGTGTTTTGCTTGAGTGTACAAGCGTTACCACTTACATGTTTAAGAAAGATGTTTGAAAAAGATGATTGAATCTTTTAACTGTAAGCATTGGGTGTTTTGCTTGAGTGTACAAGCGTTACCACTTACGATTAAGAGATGTTTTTGTTTGAATAGAGTTTGAAAAGTTTTTGATTGTATGTGATGTGATAGATGAGATACTTCTTCCATAGAGATGATAAACGTCTAAATTTCTAGGAGAAATTGTTTGGATTAGAGGGATGCTTTTAAGAAGCCCATGGGTCCTTGTATTGTTAGCCCAAGAGGAGGAATTCTGAGGGTCATCGAGGGTCATCGAGGGTCCTTGTATGAAGCTTAAGAGGAAGCTATAGGGTATGGCTGGTTTTGGTTTTAAGAGGGATTTCATCGGGAAACCATCCCCTTAGGATTAAGAGCAATTTCACCGGGAAATTATACTCTCTGGTTTCTATCCTAACGCGGGTGATTCTTTGTATTGGAAGCCCAATAGGAGGATGTTAAGAGATTTCCTGGTCTCTTTCTTTGTATGATGCCCAAGAGAAGGCTAAACTCAACGAGGAGTTCTTTTGAACGAAGCCCAAGAGGAGGCTGACTCAACAGGGGAGTGTTGTCTTATATGAAGCCTAAGCGGAGGCTAAACTCAAATGAATGAGTTTTCTTATATGAAGCCTAAGAGGAGGCTGAACTCAGATGAATGAGTTATCTTGTACAAAGCCCAAGAGGAGGCTAATACTGTGGGGAACCTATTGGTTAGACTAGTTGTCATGTTATAACTAGACAGTTGTATAAACAAGTGTGTGTGTGATATGTATTCACAGGAGTTTATGAAGGAAATATAAACATATGCATGATGTTTATTTACAAAAGTTTATGAAGGAAATATAAACAAGTGTTTGTGAAACGAACGTTTAAAAACGAGCGTAACTTGATTATTTACAAGTTTGATTTGTGTACAAGGAAGTAAATATGTACACGAACGGGTATTTATGTACGAGGAAATGTGGATGTACATAGGAGGGTTGGGACTTACACCATGAAGGTGGCCTATTGGTTTAAAAGCAGTTTCACCGGGAATAATGCTCCTTTCAATACCAATGGTATTTAGTGTATATACAAACGAAACGGAAACAAACGACCGAAGTTTGTCTGTATTTGAGTATTTACAGAATTATTTGTATTATGTACAAGTAAAATAGATGTGTACATAAAAGAATTGGTTATGTACAAGGAAATAATTATGTACATAAAAGAATGTTGGGACTTACACCGCGAGGGAGGCCCATGATCGATTAAGAAACTCGAAGAAAAACGAATTCGGTTTTATCGTTTAAATCGGATCGATCATGGAAAAAATGTAAGTTTGATGAAAATTTTTGAAGAAAGATCTTGAAAGTGTTTTTGAAAAGTGAAATATACTTACAAGAAGTTTTGAAAAGAATCGGGCTTCGAAAGTTTGAAAAAAAATCACCTTTAAAGGTGTTTTGAAAAGTACTCAAAAGTACCGTTTTCGGCTCGATAAAAATATAATCGGATGAAAGTTTTTGTGAAAATTTTTGACACTATCTTAAAATAGATACATTAATGGACAAGTGTACAAAAAATCACCTCAAAATGAGGAGTTTTGATTGGGTTTTGAAAAAGTCAAAGTTTGTAAAAAAAATACAAAAGTTTGGTAAAAAATGGTCCCAAGGCTACTTGAACCCGGGACCTCAAGGCAAGGCAAGGTATAAATGACTTAAGAGTGAGCTGGCAACCGCTGGGGCGGCAATACATCCATGTATTGAAGTCAAACAATGAAATTATATTTTAAAACGGATATTTGAATTTGAAAAAACGCGCGCAGTGTTCATCTTCCTCCTCCAATCTTCAATCAATCCTAAATCCTTCGTTTCTTGATGAAATCAAACGATGTAAACATCAAACTTAATCGTTTTTAGCTCAGGAACATGATGATGTCCTTTAATTTCATTTATTTTAAGCCTAACATGATTTAAATTCTCAAGAACACGAAGAACCCTAAAACTGAAAATCCTAATTGAAATCGTGTATGGTGAATGATTTTGTCAATTGATTGAGGGTTATTGATCGTTGATAGTGCAGAAACAAAACGGCCAAGAGTTTTTTGGACTGGAATCAAAGAATCATAGAGTTTGAAGTTCGTGTTCTTACCTGTTCAAGCTGAGATCGAAATCGATGAAGGAGTGTTTCCAGTTATGATTTTATGATTCTTAGAGCACCAACGACCTTCAAGGATCATGTGAGGATGGTCTGCTCATCACGAATTTTCCTGGATCATCTTGACCAAGTCGACCTGCAGTTTGCTCAAAGTGAAACTTGAATCCGTGGTTAATGGAGTTACAGATCAAAGATGATGGTTTGGATCATTCATATGGAGTATATTGATGATGTTTGGATGATCAAAACATAACTAGCTCGAGCCAAACTATGAATTTGAAGTTTAAGGCAGTTTTGGCAAGTTTGTGAACATGGAGTGCAAAATCTGATTTTTAGCTTTGCTTGTGTTGATTTTAAGTTTCAAACAAGTTCTATATTGATATTAAAACATGTTAGACACCAAATTACTCATGGTTTTTCACTAGTTTTCAAAAATGCAAGATTTCTCAAATTACACTATGTTGCTTGAATTTTAAGAAAGAAGAGAGAAAGCATGTTCTTGCATAGCTTTGGTGTGGTTTGAATTGGCCAACATAACCTCTATTTATAGGTCACAAGTTCTGAAAGATAAGGGAAGGAAAATGGCTTTGGTATTTACAAGTTGCCTTAGAGGGCAAGGAAGTCATTTTTGCATTAAATGCAAAAGGAAGCTTCCTTTTAACCATGGTTAATTTTTCAACTTGATCTTATCCAATCATAATTACTCTCCATCTGATTTTTTATCAGCTCTAACTCTCTTTGCAAGGTGGCATGGCTTCTAGAAGAAGAAACTCAAAAATGACCTATAATCTTGAACTTTGTACTTGAAAATCAAGGATTTTGGAGCTCTATGTTTCAAAATCAAAAGCATAGCTAGACTCCATGGATTTGAGAGTTCTTGGACATTTTGGAAAGCTTGTTTCAAGGGATACAACTTTCATGTTTTGAATTTTTCCCAATTCAAAGTGGAACTATGTGAAAAAATGCCATGAAGTTTGGAAAAAGTATGAAACTTTAACACTTGAAAAATTTTCTAAGTGTTGAAAATTTTGACTTTTTGTTGACTTTTCCAAATTTCTTGATTTTTTACGATCGTGATGGATCATTTGAAGTATTTTGATGATGGAAAAAGTTTTGTCTTGAAAAAGTTGACCAAAAGTCAAAGTTTGACTTTTCAGTGCAGATGAAATTTCATCAGATGATTTAGAAATTGACTGATGAAATCTGTGAACTTCTGTGATGTTTTGAATCCATAAATTAGGTCAACATGTTGTATTTAAGATATGAAGATCAATCTCTAATCAAAAAAGTCATTCATTGATCAGAATATCAGAGATTGCTCATCCTCGATGAAAACCCTAATTGGTCGATCCTTGATAGATCATGAGAAAAAATTTGATATCTGAAGATCAGAGGTTGATGATTTGATCAAGATAGATATAATGAGGTGAATAAAACTCAAACCCTAATTGATTTCCTCTTGAATCAGATGAAAATTTTGTGAAACCCTAATTTTGACCTGTGAAATTCACACCCGATTAATTCTGTTCTGGACGGTTAAAGATGAAATGATGAAAATATGAGGTGGTATATTAGGTCAAAAATTGGGGTATGACAAATGCCCCTATTTAAGTTTCTTTAACCTGAGATATGAAGATGAAGATCTTCGTTTTGATAGGTGTGAAGAGACTTAAATATTAGAATACACAAATTTTGGACCTAAGATACCAAAAATGTGGATGATGCAAAAATGATTGTAAGGAGATTCACCCAGAAGATATCAAAGAAATGACAGGGTGGGGAAAATTTGTGAGGATGACTCGATCTGTCTAAGAAAAGAGAATCCTATTTGTTGAGAAACAAATAATATGTTTCACTGGGAAAAATAGATTCACAAAGCATGTGAATATCTGTTTCGCTCTGGGAAACCAAGAGATTACCTTCTGTCAGCCTTGTGACAATGTTTAAGGTAAATGAAGATGATATTACCAATTATCAGCCTTGTGATAGTTTATGGTAATGAGTTCTGAAGATATTACAAATTATCAGCGAAGTGATAACTATAACAAGGTAATTCTTGAGAAATTTACTGAGTATTCAGCCTTGTGAATAACAGTCAATGATGGAAACAGATTTCAAATGAGTTTCTATTTTTACAGATACAATCTTGCCGGGGATCTCCCTTTTGAGAAGATGCGGGCATTTTGATTGAAAAGACACGTGTTTTCTTTAGACAGAAAGACAATTGCGGAGATTTTTTTTTTGAACTGTCATGATTTGATCTTGCTAAGAAGAACAATTGCTTTATGACAAATTGCAAGATGAAAAGGAGATAAGCAACTCAGATAATGAGGCTATTGCTTATTGTTTGCAGGTAGATTTTTCTGACGAAGTTTAAACCTGAGTTGGTCAGGGACGAGGTTCTATCCAGGAATGAACTGAAAAGAAACGGTCAATCAAGACGTTGTTCCCAATGAGGGATGATCTCAGCTGGGGAATAAGAGAAAAATGTATTTTTCTGCTTGGGGATAATCTGCTGGAGAGATGACACACTCACACTTGTTTCTAAGAATAAATGCAAATCCAAACAAGTGATATTGAAGCAAACATTGAGGAATGCAGAAACGCATTAATGATGCTATTATGTATGAATGTCATGAATGTCATATGCATGTTGGCGATACTTGACAAGACAATAAAAAGGGTATTTGGGAAAAGGACCACGTCACAGTTTGAACAAATACTCAGCAATATCTGCAGCAATGGTGTAGATGTTACTGATAATGAATCTGAGTTGCATGCTTTAAACTTTCTGAAAAAGGCATTTCATTGGCAACTTTGTTGGGAATTCTTTTTGAATAAGAATGTCGTCCTTTGATGATCTCTGCGGAGGAGAAGATGACTTTTGTAGCAGCTGTTCTATCTTTCGGAGATCGAAGCACTCATGGAGAAAACTGTTGAAGTTCCTTCTGTGTTCATAGTTCAAAGGAAAATTTCGTTTTTATTTCAAGATAGATCAGAGGTTGATGATTTGATCAAGATAGATCAAATGAGGTGAATAAAACTCAAACCCTAATTGATTTCCTCTTGAATCAGATGAAAATTTTGTGAAACCCTAATTTTGACCTGTGAAATTCACACCCGATTAATTCTGTTATGGACTGTTAAAGATGAAATGATGAAAATATGAGGTGGTATATTAGGTCAAAAATTGGGGTATGACAATTGCTAGCCTCAGACAGCAACCCTAACATTCTCAAAAATTCCAAGAAGTTGGCAAATTTGTATTCTATTTTCCAGACACTTTCAAGCACTCCATCGTGCTCCTGGGGTAAGTTTGAGTAAGTAGGAATCATTATACATGACCATAACACATTGAAACATGCCATACATACAACTCCGATTGCATTTCTTTTATGAATTTGTATTTTATGTTTGATCGTGATTTGCTTGCAACTAACGATTCTAATGTGTTTATGGCATGTTATAGAACAAATCTGGGCAGTCGTTTGAAGCTTTTCATGGCTTAATCGTTAGTGGCCATTGTTAGGGCACAAAGTGGAGAAGCTTCGTATCCATAGTTCTAGGTCGTTTCAGTACAAACTAACACCACCAATCGATTTGTAGCCCTTGAATTAGGGGGATAGGGTACCCTTGTTGCATTCATATTGTTTATTTTGCAGGTTTGATTCTTGAATGGCCGGAGAAGACAACTGGAAGCCACCACCGGCGCCTCTGACTTTGGTCAACCGGCCAGGAAAAGAAGCAACACACATATGTTAATCCATGTAACATAATTCATGGATGTATCACCCCCCCCCCTCCAGCGGTTCACATGCGCACACTAAGTCATTCCCTTCCAAAGGCACGGGTTCGAACCCTGCCTTTTGCCAGATTTCCTAATATTTTTTTGATTTTCAGGTTCTAGAAGCATCATAGAAGCTCCAGCTTCTAGACCCTCCAGAAGCACTATCTCCGGAAGCTCCAGCTTCTGGACCCTTCAGAAGCATCATCTCCAAAAGCTGGAGCTTCTGGACCCTTCAGAAGCATCATCTTCAGAAACTTTTTTTTTTAATTTCTCTGCTGATTATTTTTCTCTTTTCTATTTTTTTAATTATTTAAATTAATTAATTAGTAATTAGGTTAAACAATTAGCTTAATTAGGATTAATTTCACAAATAATTTTCTATTTTCTATTTTTCTTAATTAAATTAATTAATTTAATTAGCTTAATTTAGGTTAATCATTTAATTTAAATTAAATTTCTTTTACTAATTAAAATCAATTAGAATTAGGGTTTCCGATTCACCCGATTTTCACTTGGTAATTAGGTTAACTGAAATCAAACCTTTTTTACTAACCTAAAACTTTTTATTAACTATTCTTTAAGCCTCTCCCGATTCTATTTCTTGTTCGATTATCTGTTTTCGCGCATATTATTGTAACTGCTTCCAGGATGTATAATTTTTTGCGCGTTTTCCTTTTATCATCATGTATCTGCTTATGGGATGTAATAGATAATTAGGACATTTACTTTTCGCACTCCTCAATTATGTAACTGCCCCAAAGCCATGTAATAGCGTAGGACATTTACTTTCTGCACTTTAAATTTCCGCAATTTATTTTCTACACCTATTAACTGCTAGTAACTAGGCGTGTATGGCAAGATAAAAAACAACTTATATCACCCTAATTCAAGATAAAATATTTGAATACGACACACTCTTTGAACTCACTCACACCTTAGAGTATCCTCTCTTGTTGCCTTTCAAATAATGGTCATGTCCCTCGAACATAGGGATATCTTAGCTAAGACGCTTACAAATATATCATCATAGTCCCTTCAAATTAAAGATCATAGTCCCTCGATGACCCTCGATGTTGCCTACGAACACATGATCTAGTCCCTCGGTTGTTGCCTACGAAAAGTGATGATCGTCCCTACGAATATTCTAAGATATCCTTAAATGTTGCCTTCTATGACCATCTGATGTCCCTTCGAATGTCCCTTTACATCCAACGGATAGAGTTACCTACCAACTAATGGTATGGATATCACTATTCTAAAGGAAAGCAAAATAACACGAAAACAACCATTCTGCGTAGGTAATAGACTCTTAATTGCTTGCTCTATCAAAACACTTTTCACACCTCACACTTTCAAAAACATTTTCAAACACTTTGTATACATTCCAGCGCGAATCATTACAAAGTCCTTTTCCAAAACAAAACATTTCCAAAAACTTCGTATACATTCCAGCGTGAATTATTACAAAGTCAAAGCGAAATGACTTTTTTTCAAAAACCTTTTTAAACACACACAAAAGCAATTAAAGTGAGTTAAGAAATTAAGAGCCCGTAGATAACTACGGATGGAAAGGGTGCTAATACCTTCCCTTTTCATAACCACCTCCCTTACTCAGAATCTAACGAAGGTCTTTTCCTGTTCTTTTCACCTTCCCTTAATTGATAAAAGAAAAGTCGGTGGCGACTCATGCTATCTGCAACATTTGCGATCAAATGCAAAACAAACAAGTCAGTTCTCCCATCGTACTACAATAGTCACAAGGAAACTTGTGCAGAGGAAAAGATTGACATGTGATGATTCTTAAAATTTATTTTCTGTGTTTTATCCATTTCTTTTCTATCTATCTTGTTTTCGTCCTTGTCTACTGGGTGTTTGTAGCCATCCAAGACCATATCCCAAAGATCAAGGTCATAGCCTAGAATAAAAATTTCTAATCTATTCTTCCAGTACTCAAAATATTCTCCATCAAACATTGAAGGTTTAGTGTTGTTGTTGTTGTGATTTGTTGCCATAGTGTTTTCCTATTGGATCTTTTTCTGACACGGTTAAGTGTTTGCACCCATAACCAAGAGCTCTGATTCTAATTGAAGGCTTAGAAAACACTTAGAGGGGGGTTGAATAAGTTTTTCCCTTTTAAATTTTTCTTTTAGTTAACAACAATCTAAACACACGGTGATTTTTATCCTGGTTCATATGAAACTCAAACTACTTCAGTCCACCCGTAAAGGTGATTTTGCTTCTCTCAACGAGGACTTAATTCATTATAATCAATTTGATTACAATTGCACGACCAACTGTTGTGACAAAAACCAACGCACAAGCCAACTGCAAGTGACTAACACATCTAAGACTCTTTAGTCCTAGCCCTCTTGAGAAATCTGACCCAACTGGTCTCTCAAGGAACAATTACACAAGAACTTATAACAAAGTGTATAAGGATGCTTCTAATAAGCTGTATCACAAAAGTGAATTTTACACAAAAAGTTTAAGCTCAAATTTGAAAATAAACTTAACACAATAAGGTTTGATTTTGGCAGCGTAAGTTTTCTTTCAAGCAATTGTCGTATTTCTTCTTTGAATGCTTCCTCTTTATATAGGTTCTAGGAATTTTTCGGTTGCACTGCTTTGCGTGTCTTGGTTACTAGAAACAAAATTAAGGTTGTTTAGTTGCATGTGCTTTTTTTCTCATTGTGCCTCAAAAGTTTATCCACTCAAGTGATTAAGTCGTTTTAGACTTAGTAGAGTAATGGTATTGTAGCAGACTTTGTCTTAGAAGATGACGTATTAATACTTCATGATCTTCTGCAAGCCTTGTTCAAAGTATCTTCTAATAAGAGGTTTCCTTGGTGCTTCTATCAGAGGCTGCGTTAGCAAGCTTCCTTCAGAAGTTGTTTTTCAGCGTGTGGGTCCAGAAGTTCCATTCATCACTAGAACTTCTAACAACTTGGTTACTCAGCATAGTTTGATATTCTTTTATTCTAGAATTCTTGAGACAAAACATTATCTGAAATGGAAAAAATACACATCAGAGTGTCATATTTATTATACAAAATTTATTTCACTTGTTATCATCAAAACTCTAAGATATGATTAGAACCAAACTATGTTCTAACACTAAGCAATAAACCCACAACTAGGGTTTTGATACTCTCAAGTCAAAGATGAGTTTCATTGCCTCAAGTGGTCATCATACCTCATTCTATGTCTCAAGGTATCATCATGTCTAGTTTCAAGCCTCACGTGTCAAGTTTGCTCAGTCAATTGCTCAAATGGTTGAAAATCAGTTGTATTCGACAAAAAGTCAATTGTGGTCAACATACAGTCAAACTTTATCATTTTTTGTCAACATCAAGATTTTAAAGTCACATCCATCATTTGATCAAGGGTTGATCATGATTCATCAAGAAAACTCAAGATTTGATCAAAACTCAAAGTTTCTAAATTAGGGTTTCTTGATAAAAAATCAACAAAACTTTGACCAGGCATAACTTTCACATACTTTATCAGAAATTTTTCCACCAAAAATCATTTTGAAAGTTATGGATCAAGACATTATAGGGCCTTCTAAAAGTCAACAAAAAGTCATATTTTGAAAAATAAGTGTACATGAATATGGAAGCTTCAATGAAGATGAAACCAAAAGTAGTGCTTAGAGGACACCTTGATCTTTCTAAAAAGTCCAAGAACACTTCAAAATGTTGAAAATTGAGCAAGATACAACTTGTGAAAGTTTGGCATTTTTGAAGAAGTGCATGAAGAGAAATAGCAAGCAAATTCAAATTTTCTTCAAATGGGCCATGGTTTTTATGATTTGGACTTATTTCTAACATGGCCCATGATCTATAAACTCACTTGCACTCCCTTCCTTCATTTATTTAATTTATTTTTGAATTAAATGATTAAAATTCAATTTTAATTAAATAAAATACAAAAGTAAAAGGCAAGGCGTATTGGGCTTGATTTTTCTTTGTCTTGAGGTCCAAGAAACATCATGAAAGTTGGCAAAAAGCATACAAGGAATGCTTGCATGAATATTGGCCAAGTTTGGAAATATTACATTTGATTTTCAATCAAATATTTCTTCATGAATGCCAAATATTTTCTCACAAACCCTGACCTAATTCCACTCCTCTATAAGTACACAACAACTTTAGACCAAAAAAACACGAGTTCTTGCAGCCAAGAGACTAGGGTTTGTGTTCCAAAATATTCAACAAACTTGCACTTCTGAAACCTCTTTCAAAGGCTTCCAAGAATTCCATCGTGCTCCTGAGGGATAGTAGGGTAAGAATGGATCATTATCCATGGCCAAAGCACTCTGAATCGTAGCATGCATGAACTCAATTTTGCATCTTTTTATATCAATCGTATTCTGCTTTTTATTGTGTTTCGATTGAAACTAATTATACTCATCGTTTCCTGAGGATCACTAGAGCAGCCATCGTTTGCAAGCTTTGATGGATGAAACACAAAATTCCATTGTTAGGGCTTCACGACTGTGAAGCATCGAAACTCAATTCACAACCACTTTCAGAATGAAATAACCCCACTATCGTGATCGCAAGGTCCAAGATAATCAATCTAGGCTTTTGGTTTGCATTAATTAATTGAGTTTATAGGTTTTTCAAGTTTGGAGTAATCAGAGAAGACGATCGGAGCCCTAGCTCCGACGAGGGACTCCGATGTTGAATCTCTGACTCAGGTGTAGCACAATTTGATTGGTTCGTTCAAAACCCAGGGACCCACCTTGGCGCGTTTTGATTATTAATTAATTTTCTGAAACTAATCTTGCATATATATTAATCCTTGTATCTAAATACATGGATGTATCACCACCCCAGTGGTTAACCATGTGCCCGCTAGTCCTCTTTGTCTCTCAAGGTGTGGGTTTTGTCCCTGTCTTTTGCATTTTTTCTCAATTTTTCTTATTTTCACAGGTTTACACTTACATACTATTGGAAGCAAGGAATAAACACCACAAACAAATGACGTGGTGGCTAGCTTTTGGCTCCACAACCTTCAGGTCATGGGTTCAACACTTCCAGGGACTAAACCTATTTTTTAACACTTGTTTGGTTGCATTTTTTCTATTTTCTTTTATTTTCTAACTATTTAATTTCTTTTCCAATAATTTTTAAAATATTTACTAAAATCCTAAAAAATGTTTTAATTTTAGATTTAGGTTTTAAAAACCTTTATTTAATTTTTTACACAAAAACATTTAATTTTTATTTACATTTTAAATATTTTCCATAATTAGTTTCTAATTAACTAGAATTAGGGTTTTATTCACTAAAATCGATTTCCAAAAAATACAAAAAATATTTTTCTTATAGAAATTAGGTTTTTAACATTTGCCTAACACCTAGAATATTTTTTCCATTATCTATTTATTATTTTTGCATTTAAATTCTAGAAATCATGTATAGGTTGCAAGGACATTTTTGTAAATGAGAAATACGAAGTCAAAGAGAAATACTTTTCAAAAATACTTTTTGAATCACATACACACAGAAAGCAAATTTACAAGAGTGAGCTAAGCAATTAAGATCCCGTAGATAACTACAGATGGAAAGGGTGCTAATACCTTCTTTTTCATAATTACCTCTCTTACTCAGAATTGATAAAAGGTTTTTCCTGTTCTTTTCACCTTTCCTTTATTGGATAAAAGAAAAGTCGGTGGTGACTCTTGTTATCCGCAACATTTGCGATAAAACGCAAAACAAACAAGTCAGTTCTCGCTCCGTGTTACAGTTATCATCAAAACTCTAAGAAACAATTGCAGAATCAAAATCTTGTTCTAACAATCTCCCCATTTTTTATGATGACAAAACCATGTATTTTTTTGATGACACATTTTTGTACGAAATCAGAATAAAGTAAAAATAAAAATTAAGGGATGTTTATCCTTTATATTGAGACTCCCCCTGAATCAGAGACTTGGTGACGATCAGAACTTTTGATTAAGTACCATTTGAGTAGAAACCCCCTTGTTATAATAGATCAGATTGAGAGATCTTGAGAGTCTTGATTATTTGATACCAATCAATCTAATTGAGATCTTGAAACCATAACGTCACTCAGACAGATTTCAAATCCTCAAATTAGAGCTTGATTTAGAACTTAACTCTCTCAGAGTCTCGTTCCACGAGTTAGACAATCAACTTTTTCAACTTCCTTCAGATTTAGATTTAAAAATCCTAAAATAAAGAAGCAAACACAATTCTACCAAAAACAACAGTTTATATTGTTTAGAATGTAAGCAGAGTTTTTCATAGAATTTTATCAATTAGAATCAAAGTTACTTTACTTTAACTACTCCCCCCTTTTTGGCATAGTTTAAAAGGTATAAAAAAAAAGTGAAAAACATAAATGCCAGAAGAGAACAGAAAAAGAAAGACTTTATTAAATTCAAAAAGAGACAAAGTACATCAAAGCAAGCGAAACTAAGATAAACTTCAAAAATATCACAACTCTCATCAAAAAGGTGTTGCCTCCAATGAATGGGTACCTTCGAATAGTGTCAATTACATAAGCTAACTCAAACAGTTTAGATAGTACACGTCCATAAGGAATGAATGATTTTTTAGAGTTTCTGGACTTAAGGATGGATAGCTTAAGATGATTTAAGATGATTGCAGAAATATGAACAAGAACATTCTTGCAAAGAAAATAAAGAAGACACATATCCCTTTGAAAAACTTTATCAAGATCTTCCCCTTTTGGATGAAGATTTGTCAACAAGAACCAAAAACAGATTTTTGCGGAAGGTTTCAGATTATTTGGTTTACCAGGTTGATAACAAAGAGAAGTATTGGAAATACATGGGAAAATATCAACATCCATGCAATAGTTAGGAAAAGGGGGCTATTAATGGCTTCATCAATGGAGGAACAAGTGATGATAAAAGAAATACTAAAGATATGGGAATGAATGAAGTTACCATCAAGACTGACAGACGCATAAAGCCAAAATTATTTCACAAGGTTGGGATAGATATGACCTCTAAGCATGACTTTATATCTATTCAACCTTGGTTTTCCATAAATGTGTTAATCTGACCTTCATCAGTCACAAAATCAATTCATTTTTCGTTGATAACCTCTAGAAGAGACTCATCACCATTAAAGGTTTGGGAGCCCATAGAATGAGAGAGATTATATAAGAGACTTAAGAAAAATTAATGAAGAGGAAATCACAAAGATGATGAAGATGGATGAAAGACAACAAAGAATAAAGGAAATAAATAGTCACAAGAGGACAACACAAAGATTTAGTGACCAAAGAAGATCTGATAATAGACAATGTCACACAAGAAGAATATGAAGAGATAGGTCACAGACGCTAGCTAGAGTGAGAAGTGCGCGAAAAACAAGTTTGAAACGACAAAGTAGAGAGAAGCAGTAAATAACAGTAATAATGATATAGTCAATTTCTAAGAAAGATTATTGCTCATTATGTACGCTAGGTCGAAGTAATGATTAAGGCATAGCAAAGGTTGCACGTGTTATTTATTACATCTAATTAGGTGACACGTTTTGATATGCTCAGACTTTTGGAAAACAAAAAGGTTTCCATCTGATCAGAGACACTTTTGACCGAAGCATCTTTTGATGACTGAAATTCCAAGAAATTGAAAAACTTGTGGTTTAACTAAGAATCTAATTTCTCAGACTCTAACTAAACACATCTATTTTGATAAATTCTTACTCTAGACAAAAGTCCATTTTCAGATTTTTCAAAATAAATAGAAATCTATCTTCAGCCAAGGGTTTTGTAAAGATATCAGTCCATTGATGGTCTGTATCTATATATTTTAAACATAAAATTCCCTTCTGAACATAGTTTATAATGAAATGATGTTTAATTTCAATGTGTTTTTCTCTAGAGTGTAAAATAGGATTTTTACTTAAACATATATCAATAATATTATCACAGAAGATAACAATGTTACCTTCATATATCTGATAATCTTCCAGCTGATTCTTCATCCAAAGCATCTGAGTACCGTATAGTGATGTTGAAATATACTTTACTTCTGCTATTGAAAGAGCAATTGTAAATTTCCTCTTACTTGACCAAGAAATTAGATTGTTCCCAAGGAATTGACAGTTTCCATAACTGATGTTCCTTTCCAATCTATCTCATGCGTAATCTGCACCACATAAACTAGAATGAGTGTACTCTGATGTTTTCTCATACATTAAGTCGAGATTAGTGGTTCATTTCAAATATCTTAGAATTCTCTTAACAATAGTTAAATGAGATTCTTGAGGATCTGATTGGAATCTAGCGCAAAGATGAACATTAAAAAGAATATCAGGTCTAGAAGTTGTTATATACATAAGAGATTCTATCATACCACGATAAAGCTTCTAACAAACCTTTCCACTTACCTCTTCTTTCTCCATAATGCATATTGGATGCATCAAAGTCTTTGTTAGTGTGCAGTCTACCATGTTGAATTTCTTTAGAAGTTCTTTTGTATACTTACTTTGATGAATGTAAGTACCTTCTAGCTTCTGGATTTTGGTCAAATTGAATTCCCAAAAAGAATTTTAATTCTCCCATCAGACTCATATCAAACTCAGTCTGCATTAACTTAGAAAATTCCTCACAAAGAGATGGATTAGCAAAACTGAAATTCTGGTACAGCTATCTCAGATGTCTTATAAAGATGTCGAGACATCTGGTATGACATTAAACAAATAGGCAAGGTAAAATTAACATTGCAGTAAAAACATAAAGAACACAGAGAATTTTTCACCCATTTCGGTGCTACACACCTACATTTGGAGGCTTCTAAGCCAGGGATGAAATCCACAATCAGCTATATTAATTATGAAGTAAACTACCCCGTTTACAAGTCCTCACTTAATCACTACCCAATGCAATTTATACTTAAGAATGTTTTAGACATGAGAACCCCTCTCACTCCCCCTCAATCACGCGCAGTGATAATAACAAAACACTTGAAGACACACTTCAAAGACATAGGATTTGAAGATACACTTCTGTCACAAACTATCTAAGACTTAAAGCACATTGCTTCTAACTTAGAACACACCTTATATTTGCTTCGCAGATTCCTCCAAGAACATAACTCAACCCATTTCTTCATAACTTCTGAGTGAGGACAACACTCCTCTTTCCTACGGGCTTTGAGGTAAACTCAGTAACCATCCCACAGACTGGGTGGTTCACAACATCTAGCCCTAATGATTACATCCTTACTATATTCGGCTAGCTTCCTAAACTAGGTTACAAAATCCTTATTTATAACCTATTCCCAGACTGGACTTGGGCCTTCAAACAATAGTATATTAGTTGTAACAAACTGCAGAAAACTTCTGCTACAAGCAAGGTCTTCAATCCTTAGTTTCCTGATTTTTCTCCTTAACTTCTGATTGAATCTTCTGAACCTTCACATATGCCTTCATGTATACGCCACATAGGTTGCATAATATTCCCTGAATATTCTGCATAATTTAAAACAAAACTGGAACTTATTTATCAGTTTAGTGGGTGTGATGTTAAATGCCTGATGTCACGACATCTTCTTCGACACGTTGTTCTAGTTGTTGATTTAATTCAACACAACATATTCAGGAATTCCAATAGGACTACATGTTCTTCTTATTCAAGTAATACATCCTATTGTACATTACATTATTGCTATTATTATTTGTTTTACTAAAATTAATGTCAATCCTTAAAAATAAGGAACTTACAATCTCCCCCTTTGGCAAATTTTGGCTAAAACAAATAATTAAAAATAACAATAAAATTACAACAAAACAGCAACAACAATTAAAGTTTCTTCAGTAGTAGTATCTATAGTCTTCTGCACACAACTACATATCTTATGTTTGATACGAGTAAAAACCTCATCAGTAGTACTTCCAAGGTCTACACCAGTGGCTTGATAGTTGAAGACAATGTATCAACATTCAGTTTGACATCTTCTCGTGTTTTTGAATTCCTCCATTGAACCAACACGGGTAAAAGGAAGGAAAGTCCTGATGTACACGAGGAAGAATATAGCTTCCACTCCCCCTTAAGCCAAGAACCAATTATTGTCACACGTGGTGGAAAAAGAGGACCATAGGAGATAAACTACCTCTTAAGGAGCATAAGAGGAAACTTAAGAGATGTCCTATAACTCCCCCTGGTAACTCAAAACACATGTCACAATTGTGTTCATAACTCAGATCACAAGTCACAAGCATAACTTCATGTTGGAACATGTTAGTGCTATTTGTTGCGATCTGTTTGGACAGTATTTGCATATATGCTTTCACATTTTTCTACATACATGTGATCACATGGGTTTTTTTTTCCCTTTTAGCTAAAATTTGGCAATGGAACCCCTCACAAAACCAGATCCAGGCACAGTTTTCCCAGATATTAATGAAACTCATGGTGGTGATGAATATATGAAATGCTTTTTTGTGACTAGAGGGTAGACATAATCTTTATAAATAGGACAACAGTTCCTTAGGAATTAACGATTTTCTTTAATTTTCAGTCAAAGTAGCGTTAATTGAGGTCGAGAGATTGTTTAATGATCACTGTGCACCGTCCAGACTATCTTTGAATGCTTTTAATAGCTCTTGATTTTTTTTTGTTGAAGGAATTCAATCCTAATGCATGCATCGATTATTTCACCCTTGATGTCCATGTAGGAACATGTCCTGAGTAATGTTCGGACATTTGGTCAAATATTGGTTTCTGTTGACTGTGATCAACACCTCTTTTTCTACCATTCAGGGAAGTTTTCCACCTTTCCACTATGGATGCTCAGTGTTCTTTCTTCACTAAGATATCATAATAGATGCATTATGAGCTTTATTTGGATTCACATACAATTATGTTGTGTTGAGGTTATTCAGGACAAAAAAAATTCACTAATATTTAGACTATTTAGCAGAAAAAATTTCAATATCCTTGTAGAATAATTATTCTTCTGTGTAGAGCCTTCACTAATGCCTGCTGATAATTAGTGAGGTCTTCAAACCAGTAGTTATGCATTGTCCGAGCATACTACTTTTTAAACATCTCTTTATTTAACACAATAGATATAACTTCTCCTGATGAGTGAAGAGTTATAATATAGAGATTCACAGTATCAAAACTGATGTTCTAACATCATTTGGGACATTCACAACACTGATACATGACCTATCTGCTTTGGTTCTGGAGTCATAATCTAAGAGATTTTTTCCATCCATTTCCCTTAATAAACTCCCTCCTTTCAGCCATAATATAGAGAGGAAGCCACTGATTGTACCAGAAGAAATACATTTCTTCATCAACATGACTTAAGATGATACCTGTACTTATTCATAAATATGGAATCATGCATACAATATCTCCACTGATCTTCAAATGCACTCCTCTTATTCTTCAGAAGGTCTACAATTCAGGAATCTACACAATCACATTTTTTATCTTCACTTGCAACATATACTAGATGTCATTCCTTATGTTTCAATCTCCAAAGCATTGAGTCACATCCAAATGAATGCACTACTGAAAAGAACATATGATGGTCTTCAAACTCTCTCAGTGAGTTATACATACTTCACACATCTGTATAAACAACCTTGTTGAGCCATTCGCTCCAAACTCCCTAAGTTACATACAATAAGGACACATTTGTTAAGGTCCTCACAACACTATAAGCACTCTTGATTTGCAATTTCTCACATATTCCAATCTAAGAAGCCTTAGTTTACTTGCTACACAAGGTTAAGATTGTCACACTCTGTTACTTGTAGTATAAGAAACCACATCTTCAACAACTATGATGTTACATCATCATATAGAACATCATTTTCTTATCACAAACTTCATCATTCTTGATTCTGAGTATCAAGAGGACATACTCACTCACATCCATACTGATACATGGAATTCATATTGTAGACTTGTAAGCATCAGTCACATAAATATACAGCTCCCGTCAAGATATATGTTGTTATTTGTATATATGTGTGTGTATATATATATATATATATATATATATATATATATATATATATATATATATATATATATATATATATATATATATATATATCTTTATTAAACGCCTATCTCTTCATGCACTTGTGAAGATTAACATACTCCCAATAACTTTTGAGTCATAAAATTTAACTCATAATTTTGCATGAATACATCATACAATTACTCAGCTCCCGACAAAGTATTTGTAATTAGCATTCAAGCAATACTCTAATAAGTACTAAGTCTCCCGACAAAGTACTTATCATCTGGTCATATAGGATTACCTTCCCACACTAGATAAATTGACAACTTTCTTCTTCACACCTGTGATACTTGCTGAATCTTTGACAAGACATCCAATCATAACATCCAAAACAATCCAGGTTGGGTCAGTGGATTGACTATTAAACTTAATTTTGGAGAAAACACAAACTTTCATGGCTGAACACACTAAGACGATGTTCCAATATCTGATATGACATCATTCATTCTTAGTATAGTTCTGAGGGTAACATCCATAATAAATTATACTCAAATCTTGTAGGGGGCACAAGCAAATATTCCAACAACAACTGATCAATCTTGAAGGTCAGACTACCAACATTTGTAGGGGATATCACGAGCTATATCTCAATAAACTTTTCTTCAGACCTCATGTTTGACTTTGAGATAATGGATGTCATTGTCTGTACCTACAGAGGAGATTCCCTCTACTAGGTTTCTGGAACAGACTTAACTAGGGATGACACAAAAATATACAGAATTTTCAATTAAGTCTGTTTCCCTATTTCTTTAAAGACCAATACCCTTCCAAAAAAATTACAACATCGTGTCTGACATCATATTAAGGGAAATCACAACAATACTTAGGAGCATTAAACATTGTGGTTGGATCACAGCACTCCTCTTCAAACAAAATCTGTTTTATGACCACAAACAGGATTCCAAGAATCTGGTTCCTTTGATCAGAAGGATCTTCCAGAAACTAGCTCACTCATATGCATAAAGGGTCTGATGGAGAAACCTTTATGAGTTCTTTTCAAAAATATGAAGCTCAACCTCTATACTCCCATAGGACTTGGCCAGAAATAAACTGACACATGGAGTAGATAAACTGTTGATTGTGTCTTGATCAACTTATACAAACCAAATGCCTCCTCTTCCAGATCAGGAGTAGGTTCCAAACAAAAGTATTCAAAACATTTTTGTTTAGCACCCCAAGCATCTGCTCTTCAACTAGCAGCTGCATGTCTATTGAAGTAAAGTTCTAACATCCCATAGAACATCAACTCCATCTTCTTGGAACACACCATCCTTGACAGACTTCAAGGTCTTCAAATAATATGCAGATGTATATGAGTATCACTGATTAATTGATTCTCATTAACCTTATTAATAAATGTCTTTATGAGAGGACTTGAGGAAGATCTCAAGTATCTTTGACACTTTTAATAATACGGTTGAACATGCTTGGCATATAATCTGTTGAGGATAATAATTTTATCATATATTATTGTTAAGGACCGAAATGTATATATTTTTGTAGATAATTTTGTTGTTCTTTACTATATCCTTTGTAAATTAGTAGTATTTAAGTTGTTAATTTGATATAAATATGCTTTTATGTAGTTTTTGTTGTAAATAACTTAGTTTACCAAGTTTTATGTTCATTTTGTAGGTTATTGAAGTGGATTGTTGAAGCATTGAAGTTTTGGGCAAGCTTGGATCAAGTTGAACCAACAAAAGAGCCATTTTTGAAGTTTTGAGCAAACAAGGTCGCTCAGCGGGATTCAAATCGCGCTTTGCCTGTTACTATTCAGGCAAAATAGATTTTAGTTTTTGAGGCCGCTCAGCAGTGTGGTCCCGCTGAGTACGGGCCGCTGACGTGGATTTCCTATTTTGCTGATGGGGCTCAACGCGGTCAAGCCGCTAACGCGGATACCTATCATGCTCACTTCTGTAAGTACCATGCTTAGATATTTTCTTCAACAACTCTACCTTTTCCATCAAAAATCAGATTTAGGGCATAGAAGCAAGCTATTTTCTCTATTGTAACTCAACTTCTTGAAAGAATCTCTTGAATTTTTGCTTCTTTATTTTCCACCCATGTTCATCATCATCACTCTATTTCTTGCAAGTCAAGCTACATATATATATATATATATATATATATATGTTGAATATCTTTGTTTTACTTGTACTTTTTGCTTTGGATCATGATTGAGAAATATGTTTCAAACTTGACCTAAGATATTCATCTACTAAGGAATAAATGCTAGACATAGATTTGTGAGTTAGTATTTACTTGTATTAAACTTAAAGATTATCATGTCAATAGTTAGAGTGAGACATCATCTAAAGATTAACATGATAACACTCACAATATTGGTTAGAAATCAACAATATTGAGAGGATACGTAATTATATCGATCATTAACTAGTTCATCCGCTTGGTTAATTGAACTTATATGAAATTGGAAAAAATACTAAACTTGTTTGATTGAAACTTATGATTTTTGTGACTAGAAAACAAAAACCTTTTGTTACAAAATCTTAAAATACGATTTAACTATTGAACGACGGTATATCACATCAATCCCTATGGAAAACTATAATTAAAAATACTTGTTTTAGAAAATACGTACAACAAAATGGCGCCGTTGTCGGGGATTGGCGTTTGATATTGCAAGCATTGCAATATTTTGTGTATTTTAAGATAATTTATCTACTAATATCTCTTTGTTTCTTTTTGTGTTGTTAGAATTTTTCAGATTATAGCTTATGCGAGGAAGTGTTCTGGTCGATCAATTCCTATTCGATCTAGAAATTGAAAGGACGACAAGAAGACTTAATAGTAATGCTAAACGAAGGAAAAAACTAGCTAGACAAAGACAAGCAAGAGAAGAAGAATCTACTTCTTCTACACCACAAGTGTTGGGATAAGTCATTATGGTGGATCCACCACCACCACCACCGAGAGGCCCTTGTGTGAATATCCCTTGTCACACAGCTCAGTTTGCTCGCCTAGCCAATGCGAGGTTTACGAAAATGAAGATGGGGATACTCCAACTAATCTATGCAAATCCTTTTCATGGTCATGACCATGAATATCCTTACACTTACCTCACAAAGTTCTATGAAATAAAGGGTGCGGCCGGAGCTCTGGAAGCCAAAGAGGAACAATACTTTCAAAGGCTTTTTCCTCACTCTTTGGTAGGTAAAGCAAAGGATTGGTATCTAGACCAACCATAAGAAACAATGACGAATTGGAACGTGCTAGAGGAGAAATCCCTTGAAAGATTTTTTCCTCAATCAAGATTCATGGAAGCTAAAACCGCAATCTCGGTGTTCTCGCAAGGTGTTAACGAGCCTATGAATAGAGCTTGGGAGAGATACAAATCTATGCTTATAAAATTCCTAAGTCATGGTTTTGATGAAATCACTCAAATTCACATTTTTCGCAACGGTCTCCAATCTCAACATAAATTGTTGTTAGATGCTACGGCGGGAGGTTCTTTAATGGAGAATACACATTTTGAAGCCACTCAAATCATTGAGAAGATGGGAAAAAATGACCACCAAGTTCAAAATGATCAAGGGAATGTGCAAGTGAAGATGAGAGCTCTTGAATGAAGCACTTATGGCCCAACATAAATTATTTGCAAAGTAAGTGGAAGAATTGATCAAGAAAATGGCAATACTTCCACAACAAATCATGAAAATGCAAGGATCATCTAGCAAGCAAGCTTAATAAATTGTTAGTTGTGAATTATGCAAAAGTGATCACAAGACCGGGTTTTGTCCTCCGGTTGATGAAGAAGTAAATTACATGGAAAATCAAGAGCAGGGATATCAACAAAGACCTCCTTATTAAAATCAAAATCAAGGCCAAGGTTACCAACAAAGAGGTAACCAAGGTTACCAACAAAGAGGTAACCAAGGTTATCAAGGCGGATGAAGACAAGACAACAACAACAATCAAGCAAGAAAAAATCCTTACCAAAGTGGAACACAAGCTCAAGCTCAACCTTAAAATCAAGCTAGAAGTTCAAACATTTAAGATACACTTACTCAATTCATGCAAGCTTCAATGGCCAACCAAAAGATCATGGAAACATCGATAAAGAATTTAGAGACTCAATTGGGACAATTAGCAAAACAAATTTTCGATCAAAGTGCCTCGACCTCGTTTTCGGCAACTACTTAAACAAATCCAAGGGAGCATTGTAAGCAATCGTGACTAGGACTGGTAGAGTTGTTGATGAGACAAAGAAATAATTGAAGAATGAAAGAAAGCAAGATGAAGATGAAGAAGAAATTGATGAAGAGATAGTTGTGGAGGAAGTTGTAGTTGAAAATAATGTTGAGGATGTTGTAGTGGAAGATGGTGTAGTTGAAAAAGAAAATGTTGAAGAGAAAAAGAATAAGTTGAGGAAGGGAAAGGAGAAAGTTGTGACTTTACCGGTACAAAACTTACCATATCCTCATGCTCCATCTAAGAAGGATGATTGAAACCACCCGACTGAACTTCCGACTGATAGGGGTGTATCAATGGAGTCGCCATCGAACGTCTTTTATCTCACGACGTAGAAAGGAAAACATCGAGTAAACCTAAAGGGAGAAATCACAGTCTTTCGACCGAGAGATCGAGAGAATCTAGGTAAGGGAGTTAGTTACGTGAGGGGAAAGGATTAGCACCCCACGCGCCCGTAGTACTCTATGGTATCCACTTCTATTTTCTAGCTAAGGGGTGTGTTATATCTATCTATGCTCAAACGCTACAAATGCATGCAAAAGGAAAAGGAAAATAAAGAAACCACAGGGAAAAGAAGGAAATATTTACAAGTTGTGCTTGATCGAGCCCCGTGACACGATGCCTACGTATTCCCGCGTGCAATGAAAAAGTCAGAGCGTCGTAGTTCGGCTCACTTGTTTTGGTGGGTTTTGTGTTTTTTAATTGTGAAAAAGGTTTTAAACACAAAAAGACAAGCGCACAGAGGAGAAAAGAGTTTGTCTTGGTTGGTTTATTTTACCTTGAGAAAAGAGTTCAAACCATTATTAAGTGTTTTGTTTTCAAAGGGAAAAGAAAGCAAGTTTTAGTTTTATTTACATGCAAAGGATGCAAAAGAAACTAGCAAAACAAAAGGGATACTAACTAGTACTAGCCCTAATATTGTCATGCAAAAATTGGACCTAAGGTTGAGGATGTAAGGGAATATCTACCTATGTTAACATGCAAAGGATGTAAACCCTGATGTCTAGGCTCGAGAACCTATCCTAACCGAGCAATCCTAAGGGAAATCAAACAAATCAAACACAATCAACAAGTAGAATCGCCCTAAATGGGTCTTTAAATAAACCAGAGGGGTTCCTGAACATGCTCCAACTACGGAAGCTCCATCATGCATATCTATTCCTACTTCTCATGGCAAAAGAAATCTGTAAAGCCCTACTTCTCATGATATCTACGAAAGCTATAAGAAAATGCGATAAATGGTGTAGAAACTACCAAACAGATATAGAATTCGAAGAGCACTACGAGCTAATGAAATACTTTGGAAAACTTCAAGTACTGCAGCCATGCAATAAGAGTAAATCGGTGAGAATGGTTCAAAGCATAAAAAAATAAGCAGAATATGTGTAGATACGCATCTGAAGTGATAACACCTGCAAGAACGAGATTAGATCGAACAAAACAAGGTAGGAGGGATGCACACGTGGGTGTACAAACGCGAAACACCTGCAAGAAGGGAGTTAGACCCAAAAGACAATCACAAGAATGTATACGTGGGTATACAAATGCAAAACGTCAGAGAATTGTGTCGTATGTATATACAACACAAGCCCCTGCATCAAACACATGTCAAACCATGCTTAGGAATGTTAAAACACTTGCTTTTTGCAGTTAAAACTAAGAAAGAATAGAAAAAACTAGTCCAGGTCGCGCTAAGCCTGCTATGTGGCGCTAAGCGCGACCCAAACAGAAGGTTTGGCGCTTAGCCCGCTCTGGACCGCGCTAAGCGCGACTTGCAAAACAAAAGTCAGTAAGTTTAGCGCTTAGCGCGCTCCTGGTGGCGCTAAGCGCGGTCTGCAACCTACAAAAATTCTATTTTTGATCCGGATCACCTGTCCATGACGTTCTCATGCCAAAAGTTGATCCATGCAGTTAGGCAACAGTTCCATAGCTCATAGATGACTATCAAATGCATGAGTATGCGAGGAATGCAAATCGAAATGATAATTCCAATGCTCAAGGATACAAGTCAAATGCATGAGCATGCAAGGAATGCAAATCAAAATGATAATTCTAATGTTCAAGGACACAAGTCAAATGCATGAACATGCAAATCAAAATGATAATTCCAATGTTCATAAATGAAAAGCAAATACATGAACATGCGAAGAATGCAAATCAAAATGATAATTCCAATGTTCAAGGATACAAGTCAAATGCATGAACATGCAAGGAATGCAAATCAAAATGATAATTCTAATGCTCATGGATACAAGCCAAATGCATGAACATGCAAGGAATGCAAATCAAAATGATAATTCCAATGTTCATAAATGAAAAGCAAATGCATGAACATGCGAGGAATGCAAATCAAAATGATAATTTCAATGTTCAAGGACATAAGTCAAATGTATGAACATGCAAGGAATACAAATCAAAATGATAATTCCAATGTTCATAAATGAAAAGCAAATGAATGAACATGCGAGGAATGCAAATCAAAATGATAATTCCAATGTTCAAGGACACAAGTCAATTGCATGAACATGCAAGGAATGCAAATCAAAATGATAATTCCAATGCTCATGTGCAAAGTTATGATGTATGAACATATTAAGAATGCAAGTTGAATCAACAATTTTAATGTTCATATGCAAGATATGTATAAACATGCCAAGAATGCAAGTTGAGACAACAATTTTAATGTCCCTAGATAAGATGATGTATGAACATGCCAAGAATGCAAGTTGATACAACAATTCTAATGTTCATATGATGATAATCGATGCATGAACATGCTAAGGATGCAAGTTAGAATAACAATCCTAATGTTCATATGAAGATAAACGATGCATGGACATGCTAAGGATGCAAGTTAGAATAACAATCCTAATTTTAATATGAAGATAAACGATGCATAAACATTCTAAGGATGCAAGTTAGAATAACAATCCTAATGTTCGCATGCGAAGAGGTAATGCGAGCAAGTCATGCTACAAAGAAGTGTTGGGAGCTTATGTCTAGTCTAGGTTATGCATTTGAACAAACACTTGGAATGCATATGCAATGGATTTATGTGCAATGCATTGTGTGCTTAGTGATCAAAATGCTTTGAAATCTACATGTCGACGTACTTTGAATGCAAATTGCGCTTCAAATCATCATGAATCAATGCAAATCAATCAAACTAAATGCTCTCTAATGCGTGAGCATGTGATAAATGATGCAAGATGCATAAATTTGTGACCTATATGCAAGGTAGATACAAACGCACAAGAATATATGCATGCTATGTACAAAAATCCTCACACCGACACAAATAAGGTTGCAAAATCCAATCCAAACCAAAGAATTCAAGAACGAAAGCTCTCAAATCAGAATCTACATTGAATTTGCATGCAATTTCAGTATCCAATTTCAAGAAAAGCTAAAAAAAGTCAATAATAGCTTAAAATAAGTGCTTAATTGAACTATGGGAAGAAAATCCCCATTCCCACTTTTGTCAAACATCTTCCTTGTATTTTCTCTCTTTCTTTCAAGGTTTTCAAGTGTTTTCATCTATTTTCTCTAATTTCCTTGCCTATCCATCATCCTCATCCAAGGTCTTTAAGTTATGTAAATTTCTGTTTTTAACTAGATTTTTAGGGTTGTTTGTAGTATGAGTAGGGTGATTTGTGGTTAGTTTAAGATTAGAAGGTTTATAAATGTTTAAAAAAAATTTGTACAAAATTGTGTTAGATTTTATATTGTTAGGGTTAGATTCTTTATGATCTTGCAATTAAGGTTGTGTGTAAATGATTTTGGTAGTACTCAATGTGCTAGAATGCTTATTTAGGGTGTGGGTTGTGTTAAAAATCAAGTCTGCCATGGCGGCCTTGTCGGAGGCGCTCAATGACCTCACTTGTAGAATTTTTTTTGTTTTTTTTTTGTTTTTTGCATTTTGTACAGCTATTGTGTGATACTTTATCAAGTAATTTTTAGCATGTTTGCATAATTTTCAGTATGTTTTATATTAACGTGGTATGTGTTTTTTTGTGGTATTTTGTGTTTGTGCAGATGAGTTCTAGAGGAAATCAATCCAAGCGATCTAAGTTTGCTACTGTTGGGTCATCATCTCGCTCTCAACAAGGAGCTAATGCTGAAAATGCGGAGTTCGACAACTCCAAGTTCATTTGGCCACCTCAAGAGGCTCATTTTAACAGTTTGCTCGAACAATAAATCTGGCCAGAGAAGATTTTTGCTGTGAATTCTGAGGGAACTTACAGGTACTTTGTGAATGCTGTGGAGGAGAGGAAATGGGATGCTCTGTTAACTCCTCCCGTCGAGCTGAACTTTGATTTGATTCGCGAATTCTACGTGAATTCTATGCCGATTGAAAATGTTCGATATACTTCCATTTCTTATGTGCAGGGGAAAGCAGTTTCATTCACAAGGGATGCAATAAATGATTATTTGGGTAAGCCCCTTGTTCTTCAAAGAGGGCAAAAGTGTGAATATCAGAAGCAGATGGCTAAGAAGGATTGGAAATTGGATGAGGTAAGTATGGTTTTAGGTCTCACACCTAACCATGGTTTTCATCTAAATGCATCTAATCAACCCGTACATTTCAAAAAATAAGACATGAACACCAAAGCTCGATTATTTTTGACTTTCTGCTTAATAACATCAAGTCGAGAAGTCATATTTCTACTATTTCGATTGAAACCTCTTCTCTTTTGTATGCTATGATTGATGGGTGGGAGATTTATGTGGCTCAAATCATTCCAAATGAGCTTCGAAAGATTTCTATCAGTGGTCATGTGCATGGTACCAAGACCCAGATAACTCTTGGATTTCCAGGTCTTATTATGGGGTTATGTAAGAAGGCTGGTGTGGTTATGCCTGAGGTGGAAACCAAAGTGATTAAGAGTGTGGTGAATGATGACTATGTTACTAGGCATTGTGTGCCAAAGCTTAGTGGTGAGGGAGCCCCTCAACCACAAGTTAATGCTCCTCCTGCAGGTCCTACCGGTTTTAATCAGCAACAGGCATGTTTATATTCTTGGCAGATGATGGAGGCTCAAATGAGAGCCTAGTTTTTTTACATGATTCTATGCAGATGTTGTACCGCCACCAGATTGTGCCTGAGGAGGTCCCTAATTTTCCCACTCGGGAAGAGTTCTCTACTTATGCTAATTACCCTGAGGGCAAGCCATTCTTCAGAGAGGGGGCAGCAAATGAGGATGTTGTTGAGGAGAAGCAGGAAGATGAGGCCCATCAGAGTGATGTAGAGATGGACGGTTGATTTCATCCTTTTTAGCTTGTTCGTTTTATTTATGTTTGTTTGTTTTTTTAATAATTGTTTTAAATATTGAGACATTATTGTAGTAGTTTCCATCCTTTTTAGGATGAGGGTTTTTATGTTATGTACTTTGATATTTTAAAGGCATTATGCCTTGGTACATTTTCGAACACCATTTTGGGGTGTCATTTAAATTTATGCACGGTTTATTTTAATTTTATTTCTTTTAGTTTGTCCTTTTGAATCAATGATGCTCAAAAGCAAGAATAAGTGTTTTGAAGTGTGTTTTCACCAAAAGGTGATGGTGATGATATGATTCTCAATTGATGCGCGTTTAAGGTACATTTTTAATTGCTTTGTAGAATGTTAACATGTGTATGAAATTTGTGCTTTATGAAAAATATCTTTGCATGTACAATTTTGAAAAAATTTGTGTTCATATTTGAATCAAGTAGGACATAAACCATAAAGGTGAGAAGCTTTCCACTATGCACAAAAAAAGAGTGTTTTCTAGCAATTGTTGTTAACTCGTTTGATTTTTGTTTAATCTTAATTTGTTGTTGACAATTTGGAAACTTAGAAAGGATCAAGGCATTTTTGTGTATTATGATAAAAACCATCAATTCCAAAAGGGATTAATCTAACCTTGTGAGTGTGCGAATCTTAGTTACCTCTTTTGAGCTTAAAATTGAAATTTATGGAATGAATCATTCTTAGTCGACTAAGTGTTAAGTAGGCCACTTAATAATTTGTTGATGATCTATGAAAATCCAATGATGATTCATTCTATGAAATTTTTCTTGTTTGTAAACACCAACCCAATTGTTTGATTAGCCTTTGTGAAGAGCATGTTCTTAAATAAAGAAGGATTGAAAAATTGAAAGTTGGGGAGGTCGACCAAAAAGAAATAATGAGTTGTTGACACAATGTATCCTTTGAAAAAAAATAGAATAGAAAAGAAAAAAAAATATGAAAAGAAAAAGGATATGATCATTGTGTGAAAAAAAAATGAAAAAAAAAGTTGTAATGAAATAAGGAGGAAGTATGAATGGATATTGTGAA
Source organism: Vicia sativa (assembly GCA_021764765.1). Taxonomy (NCBI): domain Eukaryota; kingdom Viridiplantae; phylum Streptophyta; class Magnoliopsida; order Fabales; family Fabaceae; genus Vicia; species Vicia sativa. Next base: position 120,922,209 of record CM038795.1, on the reverse strand, counting down.
ATGTGAAATGCTCTTCATTATTTTTACCCCATTTTGCTTCAATGGCTTTGTATATATATCTTTTGTTTTTAACCCAAGCCAAGTTACAACCCTTGAAAGTCCTTAGTGATCTTTGTTTCAATTTTGTTCATTTAACTTGTTTTGATGAATGCATGAATTATTCCGGATGTGCAATATTGCTAGAGAGAGTGTTTTGTCCTTTGTAATTAGTGAATTTTTGTTCTTCAAGGAATATTGAAGAAAGCTTTAGGTGATTCAAGTTTGAACATGTCTTTTGTATTTGTTTACATGTATTGATGTTTTGTGTTTAGAACTTAAGTCACATCCATGTTGTGTTTCAAAGAAGCAATTATTGTGTATCTATGTCGGGTATGTTGAGTTTGAACCATCCATTTTGTGTTGATTAGTATGTTTTAAATTTTGTGATCTTGTTTGCTTGTTGAGTTTTTGACCTTTGTTCAAGGACAAACAAAGAAGTAATTTGGGGAGAGTTGTTATGGACCAAAATGTAGATATTTTTGTGGTCCTTTACTATATCCTTTGTAAATTAGTAGTATTTAAGTTGTTAATTTGATATAAATATGTTTTTATGTAGTTTTTGTTGTAAATAACTTAGTTTACCAGGTTTTATGTTCATTTTGTAGGTTTGTGAAGTTGATTCTTGAAGCATTGAAGTTTTGGGCAAGCTTGGATCAAGTTGGACCAACAAAAGAGCCATTTTTGAAGTTTTGAACAGACAAGGCCACTCAACGGGATTCAAAGCGTGCTTTTCCTATTACTGTTTAGGCAGAAAAAATTTTAGTTTTTGAGGCCGGTCAGCGGCGTGGTCCCGCTGAGCGCGGGCCACTGAACGTGGATTTCCTATTTTGCTGATGGCGCTCAGTGCGGTCAAGCCGCTGAGCATGGATACCTGTCATGGTCATTTCTATAAGTACCATGCTTAGATATTTTCTTCAACAACTCTACCTTTTCCATCAAAAATCAGATTTAGGGCATAGAAGCAAGCTATTTTCTCCATTGTAACTCAAATTCTTGGAAGAATCTCTTGAATCTTTCCTTCTTTATTTTCCATCCATGTTCATCATCATCACTCCATTTCTTGCAAGTCAAGCTACCATGAAAATGAGTAGCTAAATTTCTTTGTGTAAAGATTAAAGGTAGTTAACCTAACATTTATGTATTTCTTTTGATCTCTTGGTGTATGAACTTGGTTGATGATATATATATATGTTGAATTTCTTTGTTTTACTTGTACTTTTTTGCTTTGGATCATGATTGAGAAATATGTTTCAAACTTGACCTAAGATATTCATCTACTAAGGAACAAATGCTAGACATAGATTTGTGAGTTAGTATTTACTTGTATTGAACTTAAAGATTATCATGTCAATAGTTAGAGTGAGACATCATCTAAAGATTAACATGATAACACTCATAATATTGGTTGGAAATCAACAATATTGAGAGGATACATAATTATATCAATCATCAACTAGTTCATCTGCTTGGTTAATTGAATTTATATGAAATTAGGTTAATGAAACTAATATTGACATGTCTTTACCAATTGAAAACCAACCAAAACTCTCTTTAATCCAAACAACTCTCTTTTTGAAAGAATACTAAACTTGTTTGATTGAAACTTATGATTTTTGTGACTAGAAAATAAAAACCTTTTGTTACAAAATCTTAAAATACGATTTAACTATTGAACGACGGTAATATCACATTAACCCCTATGGAAAACGATAATTAAAAATACTTGTTTCAGAAAATACGTACAACAACTATGCAGCGAAATACACAAACTCCTTAAAAATGTATGCATGACTTATAACATACAACTCCCACAAGTCAGGAGCAATCCAAAACACTCTAGGTCTAAGAACAGACCAATCCAAACAAACAAAGCTACATTAGATACCATAACCAGGTAGATTATGCTAATTAGGTCACCACATATAAGCTTAAGAGATAACTTATCAAGTACTTCACTCTCGCATGAAGGTTTTGACAGTGATACTCTCTTGCTTTCAAACAAAAGTTAGAGAAGTATTCTTTATAACACATCAAGGTTTTCACTCTTGCGTGAAGGATTTGATATTAGCACTCTTTTGTTCTAGCTCTAACCTGGTCTTCAATACACAACAATTCTCCACATACATGTCCAACATACTTCTTGATGTGAACAGTCCATCCTCCACTTCTAGGGACCGTTCAAACAGCCACATGAACTCTTCAGGTTCAATTAGCTTTTAAGTAAGGACCTTTCACCTTGCATAAAACCAAAAAGTATCGTCCCTAGGATCTCACCCAGAACAGAACACGATAATTGCTCTGATACCAATTGAAATTCTGGTACAACAGTCCCAGATGTCTTATAAAGATGTCGATACATCTGGTCTAACATTAAACAAACAGGCAAGGTAAAATTAACAGTGTAGGAAAAACATAAAGAACACAAAGAATTATTCACCCAGTTCGGTGTTATACACCTACATCTGGAGACTTCCAAGCAAGGGATGAAATCCACTATCAGCAGTATTAATTCAGAGTTAAACTACCCCGTTTACAACTCCTCACTTAATCACTACCCAGTGCAATTTCTACCTAAGAACCTCATAGATATGAGAACCCCTCTCACTCCCCCTCAATCACACACGATGATAATAACTAAACACTTGAAGACACATTTCAAAGACATAGGATCAGAAGATACACTTATGTCACAAACTATCTAAGACTTAAAGCAATTTGCTTCTAACTTAGAACACATCTTGAAGTTGCTTCATAGCTTCCTCCAAGAACATAACTCAACTTATTGCTTCACAGCTTTTGAGTGAGGACAACACTCCTCTTGCCTACGGGCTTCGACTTAAACTCAGTGACCATTCTACAGACCGTGTGGTTCACAATATATAGCCCTAATGATTACATCCTTACTATATTCGGCTAGTTTCATAAACTAGGTTACAAAATCCTTATTTATAACCTATTCCCAAACTGTACTCGGGCCTTCAAACAATAACATATTAGCTGTAACAAACTATAGAAAACTTCTGCTACAAGCAAGGTCTTCAATCCTTAGTTTCTTGATTTTTCTCCTTAACTTATAATTGAATCTTCTGGACCTTCACATATGCCTTCAAGTATACGCCACATAGGTTGCATAATATTCCCTGAATATTCTGCATAATTTAAAATAGATCTATAACTTATTTATCAGTTCAGTGGGCGTGATGTTAAATGTCTAATGTCACGACATCTTCTTTGACATATTGTTCCAATTATTGTTTTAATTCAACACAACATGTTCAGGCATTCCAATAGGACTACATGTTCTTCTTATTCAAGTAATGCATCCTATTGTACGTTACATTATTGCTGCTATTATTTGTTTTACTAAAATTAATGTCAATCCTTAAAAACAAGGAACTTACAAGCACCAAAAATAATATCACCATATATTTGAACTATGAGTATATCATTTTTTATTGATTTACAAAAGAGTGTTGTGTCAACTTTGCCTCTAGTAAATTCATTTTCTAAAAGAAAATTACTCAATATGTCATACCAAGCTTTGAGAGCTTGTTTCAGACCATAGAGAGATTTCTTAAGTTTAAAAACAAAATATGATTTCTCAGAGTTTTTAAAACCAGGAGGCTAATTGACATAAACTTCTTAAGAAATATATCCATTCAAAAATGCACTCTTAACATCCATCTGATAAAGGTTTCTGTATAATCTATCCCTTATTGTTGACTATAAACTTGTGCAACTAATCGTGCCTTGTTTCTGACAACCCCACCCTTCTCGTTGAGCTTGTTTCTGAACATCCCTCTGGTTTCGATGACATGGAGACCTTTAGGTTTCTGAACAAGATCCCAAACATCATTCTTTGAAAACTGGTTGAGTTCTTCTTCTATAGATAGAATCCAATATTTGTCCAAAAGAGCCTCTTTAATTGATGTTGGCTCGGCCAGAGACATAAAACCCATAAGTGTTTCTTTAAAAGGTTTGAAAGTTGATCTGGTTCTAACATGAGCATCCTTGTTTCGCAGAATCAAGTCTCCAGGGTGTGAAGTTGCAAATTTGCTTTTCTTTTGACTGAAAACATAAGGAAAAACAACAATGTCAGAAGTAGGAGCTTCTGAATCTTTTTCTTCTTCTACCTTTTCCTCTAGTTCTAAAAAGCTGATCTCCAAATCTGCAAACTTTTCAACTATCTTTGACTTTTCAGAGTCAAGCTTATCATCAAATCTAAAATGAATTTATTCTTCCACAATTCGTGATTCTGTGTTATATATTTTATAGCCTTTTAAGCATTTAGAGTATCCTAACAACAGACACTTCTGTGCTTTGGAATCAAACTTACCTAGACGATCTTTAGTATTTAACATATAACAAATACAACCAAATGGATGAAAGTAAGAAATGTTGGGATTTTTATTCTGCCACAATTCATAGGGAGTCTTACCGAGAATATGTCTTATGGAGATTCTATCTTGAATATAACATGTTGTATTTACTACCTCTGCCCAAAAGTGATTTGCATGTCAGTTTCTTGGATTATGGTGTGAGCCATTTCTTGCAATGTCCTATCATTCCTTTCTACAACCCCATTTTGTTATGGGGTTCTAGGACATGAGAAATCATGGGATATGCCATACGAGTCAAAAAGTTTTTCAAAATCTTTGACTCTTACAAAAACATTATTTATAGTAGTGATGCTTTTATCATTAATTTTATTGAACTATTAATGCTTATTTGTTATTGATCTGGAGTATTGATCAGAATTTGAGATGAATCGAGGTGATGATGATCCGTCGAGCTGGAATTGATGAAGAGGAAGGGGGTGTACCTACAAGGCACTTCGATGCTAAAGTAAGAAAGAGCACAAAGAGGTACAAGAAAGTATTAGGATTTTTAGAGTGGATAATGGATACCTGGCCCTCACAAGTGTGAGGGTTTATATAATTTCCCCCCGGTTCTTAGCCATCAGTTCCTATTTTTGGGCCTAGATATGAGGATTCGCGAAAATAAGTAACATCCAGGACCAGTTAAAATGTACAGTCATGCCCATAACTAGTTGTTATATCGACCAAGAGGTGTCATCAGGCAGAAGTGTTTGAGGCGCATCCTGGTTGCCTGCTCGACTTGTGTCGAGCAAACGGGACGGGGTTGTCGAAGGTGGCAGAGGTCTAATTCACGTTCCTTATGACGCGTATACCTTTGGGGCATTTGATCATTTTCGCTCGACACTGAACTGGAGCGTGAGTGGTCGACGTCACTTGAGACCTATTTGCCATTAGGGCAGTCTAGAACAGTTATACTATTATTAAAAAAAACTATTCCATTCATTCTTTTATTATTATAAGAAAATTTTAATTTTTAAATTTATTAAATATTTGATGTATGTAGTCCATATATAATTTAAATATATTATTTATTTAATAAGTTTAAATAAATAAAATTTATTTGTTAAAAAAATAAGTAAATAATTTTTTTTTATAATAAAGAAGGTAGGGGAATACGTTTTTCTTCTAAATTTGAAATTAATACATGCATATTTTTGTTTATATAAATATTAATAAGAACTTATAATAATTTGTTTGATTTTGTGGTAAAATTGAAATTTCTTGTGTTCTAATACCAAATTTATTAGAGTTTCAAAAATCTTATATTCAAGTTTATTTCTAAGTATACGTGTATATATATAATTCACATTTGAACAAAAATATTCATTAAAATAAAATTCACACCAAAATTTTAGTTAAATAGTTGTAGTTACATTAATTAGATACAAGTAGTAATTTTATGTTTATCTCATATCCTCTTAAAAAATTTAGAGAATTTTTCACATGCAATCCTTAATAACTTGTTTGATTGTGCATTTGAGTTGAGATTCATGTATCATACTATTGTGTTAATGCAATTTTAAGCTTGATATTCAAGTTTTTTCGATGCGTCCAATTAATATCGTTAAAATAAACAACATTCAATAAGATATAACTTTCATATCTATAATGTTCAATTCACATCAAAACAAACACGCATTAAGAGATAATTTTTGTGCCAGTAATATTCAATTCATCTGAGAAGTAACACACGTTAAGAAATAACTTTCGCGACAATTGTAACTACATTAATAATAGTGTTATAATACCAGATTTATTATAATTTTAAAAATTTTATATTTAAGTTTTTATATATATATATATATATATATATATATATATATATATATATATATATATATATATATATATATATATATATATATATATATATATATATCATACTTGAGCAAAAACTTTCATTAAAATAAATATCGTACCAAAATTTTAGTTAAATAGTTGTAGTTACATTAATAATTCATATTTTCGATACGAGTAGTAATTTTATGTTTATCTAATATCCTTTTAAAAAAGTTTTGAGAATGTTCAAATGAAATCCTTAATAATTTATTTGTTGTGCATTTGAGATTCATGTATCTCAATATCATGTTAACACAATTTTACAAAGTTTGATATTCAAGTTTTTTCCTTTACACGGACGCGTTCAATCAATATCATTCGAACAAACACTCGTTAAGAGATAATTTTCGTATTAACAATATTCAATTCACACTAGAACAAACACACCCTAACATATAACTTTCACGCCAATAATGTTCAATCCACCCGAGAACAAACACACACTAAGAAATAACTTTCGTGCCAATTGTGATCACAATAATAATTATTGGTTTAGACATGATTAATAATTAATAATTTATTTGATTTTGTATCAAAAGTGAGATTTCTTCTAACCCAATGTCGTGTTAATTACAATTATACCAACCTTGATATTCAAATTTATTTGTAAATATGCTATGTCGTGTTTATTACAATTATACAAATTTTGATATTCAAGTTTATTTGCAAATATATCAATGCATATAATTCATATTTATTTATTAAAAAAATCCAGTGTCAAAACTTTAGTTAAATAGTCGTGCCTACGTTAATAGTTTATGTTTTAGATAATTATATTTATTTAACAGTTCTTCTCTCTTAATCTTTTAGGGAATCTTCCGCATACATTATTTAATATTGTTTAATAGTAACTTAATTAATTCTACGTTTAAATTGAGATTTCTCATATTTTAAGACCGCAATTTTACAAAATTTTCAAATTTCGATACTCACACAAATGCATTCAATACATTCCAAAACAAACACGCATTAAAAAATTAACTTTTGTGCCAAACTTATCTTCTCACATGAATGCGTTAAATATACATCAAATCAAAACAAACATATGTTAATAAATAACTTTCGCGCCAAATTTTTCTTCTCACACAAACACATTCAACCCACACCAAAGCTAATATGTAGTAAGAAATAACTTTCGCGCTAAATTTCTTTTCTCATACGAAAGCGTTTAAACCGTACTAGATCCACCACGCACAATCAAATAACTTTCGCGCCAATCACGAGTGCATTAATCATTTGTCATTTAGACAAAGAATCAACATTAAAATGAAGTACAACTAGCAATCTTATGACTTTCCTCATCATTTATCTTTAAAAAACAAAAGTACTCTACCAAATATAGGACATCTTACTTACAAAGACTTATAGGTAATAAACAGCATCACAAATAGATTCCCATTTATTACTTACAGACATTTCATAGATTTGCTTGATAGTACAACTTGGCAAATAGCTAGGTTCTTATAAATAAGGCTCCAAACATGATCTCTTCCCTCTACCTAAATCAACATTAATATCTCTTAAAAATATCATAAATAATAACAATAAATGTCTTTTTAACCAAAAAAAATTACCTAGAAATAAAATTAACAAAAAGGACCCAAAAAAAAGAAAAGAAAAACTTTAATTGCCTTAATATCAGAGCTTTTATAATCTCCTTTACTCTAGAAAACAAAAAACACACTCACTTTCTCTCTCTTCATCTTGAAACCCCAACCCACAATTTCATTTCATTTTCTCTCTCCTCATAGTACAGATAAAATAATTTATTATTAATATTATAATACTATCATCAATCAATTATCAATGATATAAAAATATAAAAGAAAAATTATTATGATGATATACATGGTTCCGTTCCGTGAAGTTTTTATTCAGAGTTGTGTGAGATCTACTTCCCGAGTAGCGAGATTACAGAACCCTAATTCTACGGTAATTGCAAGGAATAATTTAAAAATAGTTCTACTGTTTTGTCATCATCATCTTTGAAATTCGTGCAAATGTTCTAAACTATCTGCATCAGATCCACGCTATCGTTTTTTGATTGATTGTGTTTTTGTTATTATTTCAGTTTTTTCTTTTTCACTGTAGGGTTAAGGGTTTTACTCTGCTTCTTCTTCTTCTGCAACTACTACGTTTTTTTTTTCTCTCTTCCGTTTACTTTGTGTTTCGTAGGTGAATCATCTTTCGCCACTTGTCTTATCTTACGTGGATTGGATTGAATTTGATTTAATTTAATTTTTTTTCACTGTATACTTTTTTTTTCTGGCTCTGATTTTCATGTTTGTTTGATAAAGTCGGTTTATTATTATTATTTTTTCATATTGATTTTGATTTGTTGTTTGCTTTATGCTAACACTTGCTTTGGTTGAACTCAAAACGTATGAGTTTTCTTGTCTGATTTATATTTTTTTTGTTTCTAAGCATTAATTGTTGCAATCTGAATTGGGATATAAGGGTAACTGTTTGTTCTTAAATGCTGAATTTATTCCTCTGTTTTGTTCTGTTTATGTTTTGGTACTGATGTTTGTTTGTTTGTTACACTGATCACTTTTTTTTTTACTTATGCAGGATTTGAAAAGTGGTTGGTTTTTTTAGGTAATTTTTTCTTGGGTTACGATTGAGGATCGATAGCGCGAAAGCTTAATATTGATCGGATTGATTTTTTGATATGTTGAGGTGATGATTGAAATTGGTTCTTGTGATGGGGTATAGGTTGACTTGATTGAAGTATCTGATTTGTATTTGATGTTCTCCGTTAGTAGTTGATGTTGTTATAGCTTGGTTGCTGGTGTAGGGATAAGCTTTTTGTAGAATTGTTTGCAAATTGCAAGTCCTTTTCAGTTTTATAAGTTGACTTATTATAGTTTAAGTCCTTTTCAATTTTATTGAAGATTGTCATGTAATATTTTATCTTTTGATAGAAATATAGTTGTGATACAATTGTACAATCATCTATTTGGTCGTTGAAAGTTTTAGTTACTTAAAGGTATTTGTCGGAGTATCATATTTTTCCGGATTTTATCTTCTGGGCTGTATTATCGAAGAGGAAAATGGAAGCAGAGAGGTTTAGTAGTGAGCAGCTGAAGAGTAAAATGGAGGCAAAGACGTCGGGTTCTAATCACGCTCCTGGCTTTCTTAGCCGAGCTCTTCCGGCTGTTGTACCCGTGCTTTTGATTTCGATTGGATATGTTGATCCTGGAAAATGGGTTGCAAGTATTGAAGGTGGTTCAAGATTTGGTTTTGATTTGGTGGCTTTCACGCTTATTTTCAATTTTGCAGCTATCTTCTGTCAGTACTTATCTGCCCGGGTTGCTGTAATCACTGGAAGAGATCTTGCTCAGGTATCAACTTTAGGGTTTATACAATTAGATACACAACACATGTAGTAAAATTTTTATATTTGAAATGCTCATATACTCTGAATTGATGTAAACCCCCTCCCCCTCCAAAAAACCTATATGCTTATTGAATTGGTTATTGAGTCTACAGTGGATTTCTGTATTTCTGCTTCAAAGTCTTGCAGAAAATATGATGTTTACATGAGCAAGCTTAAATTGAGCTTGATAAATTCACTTGATTTGTATGCTTTGTTTATAGACTAATTTCTCATTTGTTAACTACAGATTTGCAGTGACGAGTATGATACATGGACATGCCTTCTCCTTGGAATTCAAACAGAACTTTCAGTGATTATGCTAGATCTTAACATGGTAATTCCCTTACTCTTGATTAACATTAAATATCCAGTGAATTTGATTTCCACGCAGTCATCTTCTATTTGTCACTTTCGTTTGACGTTTAACTATGGTTTAAACTGTTTTGCAAGATCTTGGGCATGGCACAAGGATTAAATCTTATTTTTGGGTGGGACTTGTTCACCTGTGTCTTTTTAACAGCCACTGGTGCTGTTTTTCATATACTTCTTTCTGTCCTCCTTGTAAGTATTATTCTTCACTTGTTCACCATCCCTCGTTGATCAACACTGAACTTATTATATTGCCTTCTCGTAGGACATTGAGAAGGCAAAATTCCTAGGACAGTTTGTGGCAGGCTTTGTATTACTATCTTTTATACTTGGCCTACTCATCAATCAATCAGAAGTTCCACTTTCCGTGAATGGAATACTAATAAAGTTGAGTGGGGAGAGTGCTTTTATGCTTATGAGTCTTCTTGGAGCAACTCTTGTGCCTCACAACTTTTACCTTCATTCCTCTATTGTACAGGTATTATTTCCTCTCATTCTTAATTTCTGTTTGCATTTTTGCAAATGTAGTGAAATGTCTGTCTCTATGGCATGCTGCCAAAGAAATATCTTTCATTTGCTTGTTTGTGTATTTGAAACTTCCGGTAGTTTCTCTTTGATACTATGGTTGTGTTGGCATATGCTTCATCTAAACTATGTTACTTACATAGGAGCGCGTCCAGTTATAAAGGGTCTTCAGTAATTATTTAATAGGACTTTTAGATTCTTGCCTATCAATTCTCTTACTGTAAGGATGTTCATCAGAGGTGTCTTATTTGAGGAATGCATGATATGAAATTGGAACATTGTAATCGTACATTTTAAATGGGAAAAAAAGTGTTTTATGAATTTTCAAACTGATAGTCCTTGAAAGATGGTTTCTCTTGCATACAGAATTTAGTGTTACTCACCCAGTAGGTTTCTTATAAATTATTAAAAATACTCATGTCTCTTGATCAATGTGGGTCAGTGTTATCAAATATCGGCCATAGCAGATTTTCTTACTACCACAGTGACCAATTTGCAAAGGATGGTTGCGCCATGGCGTTTTATGACGGATACGATGGATATTTGGTTTTCCGCCATCCACCATTGATAACACTGATGTGTTTTTCTTATAAGATATTTTCTATAATCTGATATTTCTTTCACACTTTTCGTCAGCTATGCACCTAGAGGGAAAGAATGCACATCATTTTCTGTCATATTTGGTTGTTGTAGTTGAGTTTTGTCGATCTGATATTTCATATTCTTTTTGCAGTGGCATAAGGGACCAAAAAACATTTCTAAGGATGCATTGTGTCGTAACCATTTTTTGGCCATCTTATGTGTCTTCAGTGGTCTTTATTTGGTAAATAATATGCTGATGACCTCATCAGCAAATGAGTTCTACAGTACAGGTCCTGTTTTGCTCACTTTTCAAGATGCACTGTCATCAATGGAACAGGTCTCTTTTACTACACATAATTGGTTGACATAAAAAATTGTTCTCATCCTTCCTGTCAAACACATTCTGAACTAATATAGTTTTGTGATTCTTATTGCAGGTGTTGCGCAGCCCAATAGCTCTGCTTAGTTTTGTATTCATTTTGTTTCTTGCAAATCAGACTACAGCATTAACTTGGAGTTTAGGGGGAGAAGTAGTAGTGAATGGTTTCTTAAAACTAGATATTCCAGGTTGGCTTCATTATGCGACAATTAGAGTGGTTGCTGTGCTGCCCGCCCTTTATTGTGTCTGGAGTTCAGGAGCTGAAGGGATGTATCAACTACTTATATTCACTCAGGTTTTAGTCGCCCTGCAACTTCCATCTTCCGTGATTCCCCTATTTCGAGTTGCTATGTCTAGATCAATAATGGGTGCACACAAAATCTCCCAGTCTCTGGAACTTTTGGCATTGACCATATTCATTGGGATGCTTGGCTTGAATATCGTCTTTTTGGTAGAAATGATATTTGGCAATAGTGATTGGGCGGCTGATTTGAGGTGGAATGTTGGGAATGGCATGTCTGTCTCATATGCAATTCTTCTCATTGCTGGTTTTATGTCATTATGTTTGATGCTTTGGTTAGCTGCCACACCTTTAAGATCTGCCAATATTCAATTAAATACTAAGGTGTTGAACTGGGATATGCCAGAGACTATACCGATTCCGCTGGTTGATAGTGAAGAATCATATATAGCTGAAACAGTGCGTCATGAAGAAGCATCTGTTGAAGTCGACGAACCAAAGCCAGCTTTAGCTAGCACATTTGAGTACCCAGAAGTATCACTTGAAAGTTTATGTCCCATTCCCGAAACCATAATGGAACCTGATCCCCAGGTGAATGCCGTAAAGGGGAATAATTCTGTTGCACCATCAGTTTCCCCATCAGAGACTGGGGAAGCATCTACTGTAGTTGATGATAGTTCTGATTCTAGACTTGCAGATACAAAAACTATAATGGAAAGAGATGCCCCAATTGAGAAGACTGTGGAAATTGAAGAGGATTCAAACGTTGAAAGGTATGATGATGATGGAGAGTCATGGGAAACTGAAGAATCATCCAGAGTGGTCTTGCCAAATGCCCCATCTTCAACATCAGAAGGCCCTCCATCATTCAGGAGTATTAGTGGGAAAAGTGACGACGGTGGGGGTAGCTTCGGAAGTCTATCGAGAATAGAAGGCTTAGGACGTGCGGGAAGACGTCAACTAACTCTTATTCTTGGTGAATTCTGGGGACAGCTTTATGATTTACATGGGGCGCCTTCCCAAACAGCAAAGAAATTTGATATTTTGCTGGGGGTGGAAGAAGATTCAAAACCCACCACTTCCTTGCAGAAAATTGATGCATGTGGAAAGAACTATTCTGAATACTTAGTATCTGCAGGCAGTAGAGCTTCCGACAATTCAATTAACGTTGGTCCATACGACTATTCCGCGCAGCCTAGGATGCAAAGTAATTCAGAGTCGTCATATGGTCTTCAAAGGAGTTCTTCCTCAGTGCGGGCAAATCCCATCCAGTTACTGGATCCATATGCACAAAACTCTGCCCGCAATTTCCTTGAATCTGGTGAGAGGCGCTATTCCAGTGTGCGCAGTCTTCATTCATCCGAGGCTTGGGATTATCAGCCAGCTACAATACATGGTTATCAGACTGCATCCTATCTTAGCCGGGGTGTGAAAGATAGAAGTTCTGAAAACATAAATGGTTCAATGCAATTGTCATCACTGAAGTCCCCTTCCACAGGTAATTCAAACTACAACAGAGATTCCCTTGCATTTGCTTTGGGAAAAAAGTTGCATAATGGTTCAGGTGTAAGCCACCCCCCTGGTTTTGAAAATGTAGCTATCTCGAGAAATCGCCAATTACTCTCTGAGAGGTCCAATTATGATTCTTGCACCTCTGGACCTGCAGCTAATACAATCAATTCAGTTAACACTAAGAAGTACCACAGCTTGCCTGACATTTCAGGATACTCCATCCCTCACAGAGCTGGCTACGTGGCTGATAAGAGTGTACCATGGGATGGTTCTGTTGGATATGGTTCTTATGCTGGTAGGATGGGATACGAACCCTCTTTATATTCAAATGCTGGATCAAGAGCAGGAGCTCATTTGGCCTTTGATGAAGTCTCTCCATCTAAAGTGTACAGAGAAGCACTCTCTTCACAGTTGAGTTCTGGTCTTGACACTGGATCCCTCTGGTCTAGACAGCCTTTTGAGCAGTTTGGTGTTGCTGATAAAACTCATAATGTTGCAATGGAAGGTGCAGGAAGAAGGCCGAATGCAATTGTTCAAGAAGCTACATTTGAAGATACAGAAGGGAAACTTCTTCAATCTCTCAGACTTTGCATTATGAAGCTCTTAAAACTGGAGGGGTCTGATTGGTTGTTTAAACAGAATGATGGAATTGATGAAGATCTGATTGATCGTGTAGCGGCAAGGGAGAAGTTTGTCTATGAAATTGAAGCTAGGGAGACAAGTCAGGGCGTTCATATGAGCGATACTCGTTACTTTCCTTCTGATAGGAAATCTGTTCCTTCGATGAAAAGCGAGGCAAATGTCTCTAGTCTTCTAGTTTCCTCAGTTCCTAACTGTGGGGAGGGATGTGCATGGAGATTAAATTTAATAGTAAGCTTTGGGGTCTGGTGTATCCACCGTGTTCTTGACCTCTCACTTTTGGAAAGCCGGCCAGAGCTTTGGGGGAAATACACCTATGTGCTCAATCGCCTCCAGGTAAAACACACGTTTATATGCTCTTAGAGTGGTATTCTATAGTTCAAATCCTAAAAAAATGAGTATTCATTTGTTGTTGATCGATCACTTGATCACTTGTTATATATCCTTCATCGCATTCTCTTTCAACAATGCTGGTATGTATTTTCCGTGTTTTATTTTATCTTGCTTTTATGAGCAGGGCATCATCGAACCAGCCTTTGCGAAGCCTCATACCCCTTCAGCCCCTTGTTTTTGCCTTCACGTTCCCTCTACACACCTGCAAAAGTCAAGCCCCCCTCTTTCTAACGGGATGTTACCTCCAACTGTGAAAGCAGGCCGAGGCAAATGCACTACTCCATCAACGTTTCTTGAGCTGATTAAAGATGTGGAGATTTCTATCTCTAGCAGAAAAGGACGATCAGGTACTGCAGCTGGTGACGTGGCATTCCCAAAGGGGAAGGAAAATATGTCATCTGTTCTCAAACGGTACAAGCGGAAGTTAGTATCCAAGAAGCTTATTGCCAATCGTTAGGGGACTGGTTCTCGCAAGATTCCCTGTTCATGAACATAAACTCAATAACATTTTGCATTAACAAAATCAGGTTTCTTTGGGGATGTTTTATAATTTATACTGTGAAGCAGCTCATACCTGGATAATTTATCTTTTGTATGTTACATACATATAAGAAAAAGTTATATGCAATTGTGGCAAACAGTTAAAAATGGTAGATGGAAAATAGTTCCAGTTTCTTTTTTGTTTTGTTTGGATTTTGTTGCTTATCTAGCTAGTGGATAGAAGGCAGGGAGACAATTAAGTTTTGACCCGATTGTTTCCTGAATTAACTTTTGTATAAACACTGAAATTTTGTTGTTTAAAGTTTTTACAATGAAGTCTGAAAAAATTGTAATGCAAGTCCAAAGTTGGTTGAATTGGTTTCGAAATTTCTTATTATTGAATCACATGCACAAAATTCTATTTTATGTTTACTTTGTTGCGTGGTAGAACTATTTAGTGGTGTTTAAGACTCTGCTATATATTCAATATTATGTTGTTCTTGGTAGATTAGCACTAGGTTCTCCTAAATAATGTTGAAGCATTATTTAAATTTACACTATAAATATGGTCCGATGCCGTTGTAGATATGGATATCAATCAATAGCAGCAGTTGTAGAGACTTCGTGTACCGCATTAATAATATTGTGGCCGCAATAGCGGTTGAGAACTGAAATTTAAAATCATGGTCTAAGAGTATGATGTTAAAAATTAGTTGGAAAATAATTTTTTATTAAACATAAATTCTTTGGTGGATATCAAGATTTACCTTGTAAACATGAGTCACACTTTTCATGGTTTTCTTCGATTATGTGTTTTTTTAAATATCTTTGCGCTTCACCATCTCTCACCGCAATGAGTAACCATTTGCGCTTCACCATCTCTCACCATAATGAGTAACCATCTACACATAGGTTTAAATCGAGGTTTCACTTTAAGGTTTCCACCTCTAATCTCCATGTATACTATCCATCTTAATATGTGAAATTGTGATTGAGATGCTTCTTAAGAATTTTATAGGAATGTATCTGTTTGATATTGAGAAGGATGTAAAGATCTAACAGGGATTAACAATGATATTAATCTTATATATGGTAGGCAAATATTAGCATGTTTGAATGCATGTTTTATTTTATTTTTCAATTTTGCATTTCAAAATTAAAGAAGACATATGTATTAATATTAAAATTCAATGTATTTTTGAAAAATGCGTTGGATTGCCTGATAAATTATAAATCATTATGTATATAAAAAAGTATATAAAAAAGAAAAATACATTTTGATTTATATATTTTTCACAAAGTTGTTTAATTTATATATTTTTTAATTTGTCACAATATTATCTTTAATTTGATGTGTGATAAACACCTATGTTTTTAAATTCTTTGGGGGATATCAATCAATAACAAGCACTACAAATATTTAACACACATATATATTACAAGTAAAGTAAGAATATAAATATGAATTTACCTAGTAAACATAAGTCACATTCTTCATGATTTTTTTGAGTTTGATTTCTGCTCCCAATTATTGAGTTGAAGTTTTCTGTTTTTTTAATTTCTTTGCGCTTCACCATCTCTCACCGCAATGAATAGCCAGCCAACCACACATATGTATAAATCGAGGTTTCGCTTTAGAGTTGTCAGCTCTAATCTACATGCATACTTTTCACTTTATATATATATATATATATATATATATATATATATATATATATATATATATATATATATATATATATATATATATATATATATATATATATATATATATATGTGAAATTGTGATTGAGATGATTCTTAAAAATTTCACAGGAGTTTATCTGTTAGGTATTGAGAAGGATGTATGATCTAATAGCAATGATATTAATCTTATTAATAAAAATAAGAGTTTTAGTTATTTATAATATAAATAAGGTAGGTGAATATTAAATGTTTGAATTCACATTTTATTTTTTAATCTCGCGTTTTAAAAATGTATTTATCATAATTTACAAATAAAAAAACATATTATTAACATGAAAATTCAATGTATTTTTTGAAAAACGCGTTAGACTACCGAATAAATTATAAATCATTATTCATATATAAAAATGAAAATTACATTTTGATATAGACATTTTTCACCTTTTAGTAATTTTTGTTGTGTGATAAACATCTGTTGTGTAGAAGAGTTTTCTTCGATTATATATATATATATATATATATAACTTATTTTTACATATATTTTTTTATTTAATATGATCGTTTGACCAATTCTTTTAACAATGACATTTTGTATAAGTCTATTAGACTTACACTTGATATCAATGAATCATATCTCTATAATACACCAAATCTCAATTATTAATAGCACTCGATTGAATAGTCATATAAATAGTCTATTTTTTAGGGAAAAAAGTAGGTAATTATTTTTTATTTTATTTAATATGATTGTTTGATCAATTCTTTTAAAGATTGAAATTTTGTGTAAGTCTTCAAATCTCAATGGTTAATTGCACTCGATAAAATAATCTATTTTAAGAAGAGAAAAAAAGTCATATATTTTTCTTTATTTTTATTTAATTTAGTATGACATTTTGATCAATCCTTTTAACGATTGAGATTTAGTGTAAATCTATTAGACTTACATCTGATATCAATAGATTATTCTCATTGACATTAAATCTCAACGGTTAATAACATTCGATCAAACAATAATACAAATAGGCTATTTTTAGAAAAAAGAATAGACCATATATAATTTTTAATTTTTAATTTTTAATTTATTTAATATGAACGTTTGAACAATCTTTTTAACAATTAAAATTTGGTTAGACTCTCACGTGATGTCAATGAATCTTCCTTTATATATATATATATATATATATATATATATATATATATATATATATATATATATATATATATATATATATATATATATGAGGAGATCAAATGACACTAAAGTGTCATCAAACTAAATCCTACTAGTACCTCTTTATTATGATTAATTTAAAAGTTATGATATATTCACTTAAAAACTAACACATGAGCTTTTTTTAGAGATTTATCTTAGTTTTTGAATTAATAATAATAAAGGGGTAGGATTTGATGTCGAATGATCCATCCTCTATAAATTAAATAAAAAATCAACGGTTAATAGCGCTTGATCAAACGGTCATAAGATAGCCTATTTTTAAAGAAAAAAAAGATAATATTTTTTTTTTAATTTTATATGACTATTTTATCAATTCTTTTAACGGTTGATATTTGGTGATATTATATATATATATATATATATATATATATATATATATATATATATATCAAATTTCTACTTACTATATGTCCATATCTCAAATTTAATTTCAACCTACACTCTACTACACTATTACTTCATAGTTTATTATGTTTTTTTTTTTACTTTCGCACTCTAATTCTTAGGGAAAAGGGACTCTAATAATCCAGAATTCGTGCCGAGAGGTATGGGCACTGACCAAACATTATTCCTACCAAGGAATCAAATCCGATATTCCCCGAATTACGTCCTTAGCAAGAGCTCCTTTGCCACTGGCGGTCAAGTGCTTGGTTTACTTCATAGTTTATTAGAGACTTGAAATATCCTTTATTTTTCGACATAACTAATATTTTTCATTAAAGACTTGACATATTTTAAATTTTGTATTTTCTATATAATTTTCTTATTACTAAAATAATGATTTTTTAATACAACATTTAATAGTGTTTATTATTTATTATGTATTGAATATTTTTAAGATAGATGAATAAATACGGCAATTCACTTTTTTTTTTCTTCAAATTTTGTTATCAAGTATAATTAATTTTGATATTTTGTGTGACAAATAATAATTTTTAATAAATATTTGGTGACACGATTTAGAATGATTCTTAATACTTAATAATATGGAAATTTTTTTATTATAGATTTAAATATTTTTATATACAAAATTTACTTTTAATTTAGATATTAATTTACATGTTTTTCGTTTCTATCGAGAATCTTTTATTTATAATCAGACTTTTGCCAACAAACAAGTCAATTCTATTAGCATTTGATGTAAGATGACTATCAAATCAAAATGAATACATGATGATTATTTTTCAACTTATCACTTTACCCTTTTTCACAGGTCTGTTTCACGTATCATAACATTATTTATTTTTTAAGAAACATTTTAAAAAAAGTATTTTTAAGAAAAACCAAATAAATTATGTTTAATTTGTATTTAAGAATATAAATCAATTTTAATGCATTGTATAAATCAATTTTAACGTATTTGATTATTTTTTTAATATATTTGACTACATCTTCAAAAAAATAATTTTAAATTAAAATTTATAAATAAGAATAAATTTACTATTGATTCAAATATTTTTATAAATAATGACAAACAAAAATAATTTTAAATAAGGTAAAAATATATTGCTGATTAAAATATTTTTATATACTACATTTTGTATTTCTTTGCTCATGTTCGCAAGTTATATTGATATTTTGTCAAAGTAATAATGTTTTGGTATGCTATAAAACAATGCACTTTTGATCTAAATATTCTTATATAGGAAAATTTACTAATCAATCCAGATATTTTTGTAAAAGATATTTAAAAAAATATTTGTATACGGGAAAATATATTAAAAAGGGGTAACCCAGGGGTCTGATGTACGCTGCCTTACCCCGCCGCAATGGAACAACCTTACCGTTGAACTAAAGCTACCCTTTTACTGGAAAAAAAAAATTATTGATCTAATATTTTTATATACCAAAAATGATATTTATGATCCAAATATTTTTTATTCATAAATAATATACGAGAAAAAAATATTATTGATCTAAATATTTTTATATACGAAAATTTACTATTAATCCATATATTTTTGTAAATGATATCTAAACAAAAATAATATTTGTATACGAAAAAAATTATTATTTATCTAAATATTTTTATATACGAAAAATAATATTTATGATTAAAAAATAATGCGTAAAAAATATATATTATTGATCTAAATATTTTTATATACGAAAAATCACTATTGATCCAAGTATTTTTGTAAATGATGCCTAAACAAAAATAATATTTGTATATAAGAATAAAAATATTTTAATATACAAAAAATAGTATTTATAATCCAAATATTTTTTATAAATAGTATAAAAAATCTATTATTTATCTAAATATTTTTATATATGAAATATGATATTTATGATCCAAATGTTATTGATTCAAAAATAATATACGAGAAAAATCTATTATTGATCTAAATATTTTTATATACCAAAATTTACTATTGATCTAAATATTTTCGTAAAAGATACCTAAAAAATAATAATATTTATATACAAGAAAAAATATATTATTGATCTAAATATTTTTATATACAAAAAATGATATTTATGATTGAAATGTTTTTTATTTAAAAATAGTATATGGGAAAAACTATATTATTGATTTAAATATTTTTATATACGAAAATTTACTATTGATCCATATATTTTTATAGATTATACAGGATCTATTATTGATCTAATTATTTTAGTAAACGATACGTAAATAAATTTTTTATTAATCTAAATATTTTTATATACGAAAAAATTAGTTATTGATCTAATTTTTTTTAACATTCTAGTTAAAATAAATATATTATGTAAACAAATGCGCGTACGATATCAAACCCGTGCGTTCGCATGGTTTTGTTACTAGTTTGTTACTAGTTTGTTACTAGTGTTGTTTTAATTGGGAATGTAATGTTATTTAGTCAATTACAAAAAAGAAAAGGCAATGATCAGTATAAATTAATTTTGTGCAAAAGGATAAATTAGAGATAACAGTATGGCATGTGTTTATTTTAGGTAAAATTTATTACTTTATATTTAAGCTAATCTTTTAAATATAATTTTTTGTAAAAAAAATATAGCATAATGTTATATGGTTTAGTGCCCTTTGCCTCTATAAAATTACTCTTTATTTCTCAATAAATAAATATTATAACAAAATATTTCTTAATACAAAAGGAGCTGCTTGTTAACTCCAAATGAGATCCCATATCTTCTCTCATCTCCCATTATTTTCTTTTAAATCTACAAAACTATTTCTTAACTAAGTGGCTGTGTAAAATAACATCATCTATTTTCCTGATCAGATTTTGTGTTGCACACGTTGCTTTCTTCATTGAAATCGTCACTAATACAATCAGGTATGCAATTAACAATTTTCTTTTTCATAAATTTGTATCTTCGAGGAAATATTTTGATAATGTACGTAGATTGATTTTGTTATTATTGTTAGAGAAAGATGTTCGAGTTGATGATATCGGTGCCATTAATATTGGTGATCTTGATAATGGCTTTAGCTTGTTATCTCTTGGGTAGAGCCAAGGGTCGCAAACAAGCCCAAGCAGCTACTCTACCACAAACCCAACCAAAATGACAAAACGTCCAAGAAGATCATAGATTATAACAGTTTCTGGATTTGGAAAACTGCTAGGTAATTGTAATAACTATCTTTTTATGCGATGGATTTTACTATTATTGGATAAGTGGTTAACAAATTTAGTTTTTTTGTTTGTTTTGAATAATATTAGTGATTGTTTGTTTTGACAAAATATGAGATCTTGGTATGTAACTATGTGTTCATGAACATCAAGAGACATTAGTTAACGTGAATTAATCTATATGGACCAACATATATAATTGAATTGGAGTGGACAGATCAGCTTGTTTCATGAAATATTAAAAGTAACGTTGATTCAAAAAGTATTTATCTTAAACTATATATTAAGAGATACGATATGTGAACATACAAAAATACTAAAGCCTATTTCATGACTTTACTCAAAGAGTCTCATATTAATAAAATATAAATAATTATAAACGCTAACACTTCTTTTCAAATTGGTGAATATATCACAATTATTCTAAGGTTTCATTTTAAAAACTACTGCTGATTGATGCCCATAAGGTATGTAGACGATATTTATTAATTTATTATTTAATTTTTATTTAATAAAATGTGCGTCAATTTCAATGTGTTTTATTCTTTCATGTTAAAATTGAATTATGTAGAAGACACATGATTGATTTTTGGTCATAAAATAACTTCATAGACTTTTCATATTTTATATTCATCTTCTAGTACATGTTAATTTCAACCATAACAGTGCACAAATTCCTAATGCCATGGCTCAAAAACATGGAAGCAGAAGAAAAAAACTGAGGTCAAAAACTGATCAAGACTTATATTATCTATATTATGAGATGACATTTGATTAATTATATAAATAGTGGTTAAAATTGCTTTACTCCGATATAATTTTAGAAGAGACATTTAGAAGAGAAAATCTCATGTGACTTCAAATAAGTGATTATTTTTGCTTTCTGCTATACCATTTTAGTATGGGATGACGACACACGTGAATTCACGGATGATTCCTCGTTTCTGTAAAGTTGTAAAACTACGATTGACAATTTTTTAAACTATTTTTAGAACGTATTCTTTTAATATTTTATGTTTGTATCATATACTAAAAAATTGAATTAACATTTTTGGTACTTCTGATTTATTATTCATCAAGAATATTCAAATTACTCTAGAACAATAATCAATAAAAGAACAAACCATCTCACACCTACTATAACACCCAAATATTTTCCAAGGTTTGATATGCAAAAATCAGAGTAATTTAAAATTTCATAAATTAAATACTAAGGATCACACCTTCAAAAATAACTCACTTTTTTCAAAGTATAAATCTAGGATACATAGCATGAAAAACATAAATTGATTCATAAAATCAAACATCTTCTTTATTAAACTTCCTTAACAAATCATATTTTCATAAAGTATGATTCTTATTTACAAAAAAAACAAAAGAACAACAACAAGACAACATAATTTTCCCCGGTGCGGCGCGGACTATTCGACATAATATTAAGGTAAATTGGTTAAACATATAATTAAAGGCAATGATAATATATATATATTTGGAACCATAAAGGATATAAGTTAATAAGTGCATTCCAACACGTATCCAAACCTCACTTACTTTGATCGTTATTCTAATGTGTATAATCTACACTATATCGCTATAACCTCATCGGCATAAATCATCACAACAACACATAAACTTCCATCACCACGAAATCATCACAAGTTAATACATCACTAATCAACACGGCAATTATAAGCAACAACATCAAACAACAACATTAAACCATACTAATAACTTAATCAACATAAATAATATCGTCACCAATTGGCTAAAGCCCATCATCGCTTTTGGCATAAAAGCCCATCGTCACAAACATCATCACATCATATTTGCATTAAGCATTTCATCAAGTTAAATCATCACAAAACTCATCATTTATATTCATCGCATAGTTATCATGAAATTATCAAATCATATTCATTTTATGTTCATCATAAATATCATCACCAAACAAAACGTCATATATCATCGCAATTCAATATCATCCATCAATTAACAAAAACCCAACGCCAAACAACTCAAACATAAACATAACCGACTCCATGAGACACGACTATGTTATGCATGTGGTACCCGTCGCTTTGTCCATAATTAGGAACACTTGGCATAAAAGCCTCGTTGCTTGGCATAAAAGCCCATCGTCGCCAATGCAATGTATGTGACTCGACAATAAAACAACACAACACAAATCATCATCATCGCTCATCAAAATTGGCATAAGCCTTCATCGCCATAATTTATCCAAATCAAGATAAATATATCATCGCATCATATTTGTATTATGCAAAACGTCACATATAATTCATCATCATCAAAAGTCATGCATTCACAAATCGGAAGCATTTAGTAACAACATCAGTATAATCATCACATCATCATGTACAAAGACATATATCATCGTATCACATATCAACAAGTATTCATTAATAAATACACCGTCGCAAATATTATGTTTATTCACACCGCATCAGTATCAATTAATTCACCAAATTCCAAAAACGTAAAAATAGTCAAACACCTATAATCGTCGCGAAAGCCATTCCTAATAACCGACATTAATCATAAACATCAACATCGGAATCAGATAGTTCATATATGTCCTAAATTGACTAAAACACAATCCGGTTCAATTTAACCGTAATTTGGCTTATTTCGGGTCGTTTCGTAAAAACTCGTAATTTCGAAAAACTAACCTCACCACTACGTTCTACAAGTCGAACTTAGCTAGCACGTCAATTTTCGTTGAATTCGGAGCAACTTGCTCCGTCGTCGAATTTACCGAAATCGGAAAATCGAAACATAACCGGGTTCTAAATTTAATCGGCTGTCTTATATCCTACTTATATTTTAGGGATATAAAAGGTTACTAGGTGGAATTGGAAAAATAGGAACAAATAGAAGCTGTTGAGATAATTATGCAGGAAAAATTATCAGACAGCAGAAACACAGAGTTTTGCTAACAGAAAACTCCAACACAATTTTCCGTCGCCTTCCCCCCTAGCCACAAGGGACGGTCGCCCCACACCCTGAGGTGGGCGCCTCCCCCCTCACCTTCCATCCAATCCATTCGTTCCCCCCTTTATCCCTGTAACAACAAGTTTTCTGGTTTTCCTTTTTTTTTTTTCACAGTTAACAATTTTTATTTCTATTTCATTTTATAACTTTCATATCTACTACTAACAATGAAACACACCCATAATCTCTACTCCTAATCCAACTTTTCTAAACCATTTCAACAATCAACCAACCAAACCCTATAAATCAACTATCAATTTTTCCCAATCCCAAACTATAATCACCAAACTCTAACTATATGAGATGGAAATCAAACCCCTTACCTCAAGAGATTGGAGGATCCATGATGATTCTACAAGACTCCATCCTCAAGCTTGCTCAAGTTCTTCCTCTTCTTCTCCTCTTACTCTTCTCCTCCCAAAACCCTTTCTTTTCTCTCCAAGCTTCTATGTTTGGTTTTGGTATTTATGAATGGAAAGAAAATGAGGAAAATGGTTTTATAAGTTATTTTCTACTAGCAAGCCAAGGGTGAAAACCCAATCCTCAAGAATTTCTCCTCACACCCCTAACTTACTAAAATCATTAATTCAATTAATTAAAATAATTCCGGGGAATTAAATATCGGATCTGAATAATATTTTACCGAACCGAACGGAATAAAAACCAGACCGAATGAAACATCGCCAAATATATTATCAGATATATTGATTAATATAAATATTCTCATCGCAAAATAAATATCGATCGGTAATTTGAAAATATTAATATAATATAATATTAATTAAAACGGGCGTTACACCTACAATGTTAGAAACATGGGTTAGTCTCCAAATGTTGAAATGAATAAGATCAAATGGTTCAACACTTTAATAAATTTTGAAGGAAAATTAGTTCGGTTATGTCTAGAAAAGTGACAAATATCACATTCAAAAGTGTCAAAATATTATTTTGAAATAAGGATGGAAATATACATTTCACTAATGAAAAGAGAGGTTGACCAAGACGCTTGTGTTGAAGCCTTATTTGAGAGGTACGTAAAAGTTGACTTTGACTAAGATTGGAGTGCAAAAGAGCACACCTTTTGATCAGAAGAAAAAAGTGAGGTAAAAAAATGATCAAGACTAACATTATCTATAATACGAGATGGAGAAAATTGACGTTTTCTATGGAAAAAAATTATAGTTCCATAACAGAAGAATTGATGTTGTCTATGAAAAAATGTCATAACCTCACATTTTGCACGTCAGAATTCTCATACTTCGATTGACCAATTTGAAGCTTTCTCAACCTAGTATATTAGAGTTCTAGAGATCTAACTTCGATTATGTTATTCTTAATCTATTCTGATACATGATATACTCTGATTTTCAAAAATTCAAAAATTTTAATCTCCTAATCTCACTACAATTGTTGGATCTAAAGCGCCATTTGTTTCGCCATTTCACGTGAAGTAGTTGTTGTCACTGCTACTACTTAGGACACGATAAATTTATCACTTCCTCATCCTCAAGGCAGTGTGGATCAGGTCATTGTAAACACCGAGTTATATCCAGATTCAATGCAAGAGATTAATGTGTTGTCCTTTTTGAATACGGAGTCAAATAGGAAGGTTTGGATACAAAGTAATTGCAAGACATTAATGTGTTATCATTTTTGAATTTTAATTGATTATCACTCGTTTAATTGATAGGAAAAGTTCTCTAATCGATTGACTGGTCAGAAAAAGTTTTGCCAATCGATTGACACATCTTTTCAACTGATTGAATAGTTTAAAAAAGTTTTGGAGAGCTTTTTAACTACTTGTTTTTGGGTAGAAAATAGTTTTGAAATATGTTTTAAGTGTGTGTGTGTGTGTGTGTGTGTGTGTGTGTGTGTGAGAGAGAGAGAGAGAGAGAGTTGTCTTAGTACTCTTGCGTTACTACCTTACTTTTAAGGTACTTGATTCACTCAGACTGATCGACAGATAAGACATGACAAACTTTCACACCTTCCTCCAAAGAAGCTTCAAGAACTTTACTAGATAGCATCTGATTGTATATGCACTTGATCTTGAGTCCTCTTGCTGATGATTCATAAGATGGTTTGGTTATCCTTAGGTTTAATAGCTGTTTCCATGCACTATCTTCATCAAAACTTCATATGATGATCTTCATTACCTACAGGCGCATAGATCCATATTCTCCCTCTTTTGATGATGACAATGTATCTCTCAGGAGAGGTGGTAAAAGAAAACAACATATATGTTTGGAGTGATTAAGCTCCCCCTGAGTTAAATAGAGAGTAATACCCTACTCCCCTGAGACTATACTTCTTCCCCATTATTGAAATATAAAAGATAAATAGGCTAAAATATGCAAACATAAGCACATATATTCTTATTAATTCATGCATGATTGGTTTAAAATTCATAGTTCACTTCCTTTGAAAATGAAGTTGATTTTATGGAGTGGTTTAATAAAAATGTTTGTGAGTTGATTATACAAGTCTATAAATTAAAGCATACATTCCCTTTTCTCTAACATCAATGTGTTTGGCCCGAGAAGAGTATTGGATTTTTTGTGAGATTTATGGCACTAGAATTGTCACATTTTATAAGTACAACTAAAATATTAACACGATAGTCATTGAGTTGTTATTTCATCCAAATGATTTGATCACAACAACTTCCTCCAACACCGAGATAAGCGAGTTCCCAAGTAAGTGATACGTACCTCTTGTGCTTTTCTTATCTAGTCCGCACCTAGAAAAATTAGAGCCGAAGTACTCAACTAAGTCACAATCTTCTCCTTTGGGGGACCATAGACCATTGTTATATTCCGATGAGATGTCTCATAATGTGTTTGACAGTAATGTATTTGGGGACCATACTCGTCTTGTGGCTCAAGGGTATAACCAAGAGGAAGACATTAACTATGAGAAATAGCTTTACAAGTGAGTTGAAGTAAAAATTAAATAAGTTGTAAATTGATTCAAGGTAATTAATTCAATTTATCATCTTCAATCCATATTGGATTTGTTATTAATTTGCATATCTTAGCTTCCAAAAAAATGTTCGTACAAGACGGCTTATTTCAAAATATCTTCCATGCAAATACTTTTATAAAACCATAATTTTTCTAAAATTTTAAGTTGGGTATCTATTCAACCCTTTAGATATGTTGTCATCGTCTAACAGTCGTATAAAGATACAATTTATAACATAGCAAGCAGAATTTACAATATCAGCCCAAAGGTAGTTAGGAAGATTGGTCTTGTTGAGCATCGTCCATGCAAACTCTACTTGAGATTTTTTTTTTAATCTCTACTACCCATTTGTTGGGGGAGTTCGTGGAGTAGAAAATATGTGCCAAATACCAATCTCCTTACAATTTTTTTGAAGTCCTCATTTTAGAATTCTCGGCCATGATCACTTATTATGAATGTGATGCTCACTCCTTTTTTCGTTTTGGATAACCTTGCCTAGTTTTCGAAAGCTACAAACATGTCTATTTTCTAAGATAAGAATTTTGTCCAGGTATATCGAGAGTATTCATCCACAATGACAAAAAAGTAGATGTTCTGGCTAAACTTACGTTTCTCGATGGGCCAAAAAGCTTCATGCTAAGTTGTTGTAAGGACCAATCAATAGAAACTATATTTTTAGACTTTAAAAAACCACTTACTTGCTTACCTTTTTGACATGCATCATATAACATGTTCTTATCAAAATACAAGTTTGGAAGCCCATCTACAAGGTCTTTTCGAACCAACTCATTTAAGTGGTTCATGTGGATATGTGTTATTCTCATATGCTATAGCCAAGATTCATCTTTTGAAACGAAATTTGTGTAGGTAGTTAAAAAAGTTTTAGACACCTTTTTAATTACTTGTTTTTGGCTAGACAATAGTTTTGAAAGATGTTTCACTACTGCAAAACGCGAAATCAACAACACCATATTTACGACGCATCCCTATACACTGCAGTAATAGGTAAAAAACTTTGTGCCTTTGAGTTGTTGGAATTATTAATGACAGTTGAATTTAAACACCGTAGTAAAAAATAATGTGTAGCACGCTTCATACCCAATAATTACATTTTTCCAATTTTTATAATACATTAAGCGTGTGTCACCTATTTCCATTATTTAAAAAATAAATTGTAAATTATTTAACAACGGTTAATACCTCAACCATTGTTATATGACTTAAGTTTCCACAACGTTTGCTTTGTCCAATCGTGATTAAAGGGTTTACTGATAAATTAAAACAAATCTTATTTCATATTTCTTTCATATGACGCCCTATGTGAACAAACGAGCCAGAGACGACAATGGTGACTTAAATCTTCTTATCCATTTATTTGAAGCTCAAATCTTCACCATCTTCGTTAATTTGATTCTTCAGCTTCACAGTATGGTACTCTTCAACATCTTCATTCGTTTTTTCTTGGTTTATGTTGTATATGCTCAAATCTTCACCCTGTTTGTTCATTTGATTATTCAGCTTCGAAGTACGGTACTCTTCAACATCATCATTCCTTACGTGCATAAGATTCTTCAACTTCGAAGTACGGTACTCTTCAACATCGTCATTCCTTTTTTCTTTGTTTGTGTTGTATATATGCTCATGTTAGTATGGGAGTACATTTTTCATATGTTTTAGGATTATATTTTTACATTATTATAGGTGTATAAATTTCAGAAGTTGCTATGGATCTTAGTTGGATTAAAGACAATAGATTAGGTCTGTTTTATGAGAAAGGAGTTATTGAATTCCTTGAATACTCTGATAAACATCTTCCCGACAATGATCACTAAACTTACAACCCAGACAAGGTTCAAGGATAAATTCGAAGGCAATTCTATGTAATCCATTAAAAAACTAACCAAATACTACGAACTAAGAAATTGGACTCTGATTCTTCGCAAGGAAATACGTAGGCACTCGGTTAAAACTGAGGTGAGTCCAGCTATTAAAAAATTAAAGCCCTATTCTTAAACCTTTAACCTAAACCCTAGTATCCTTGTGAACAAGGTAGATGAAGGGTTCCTGACACCTTCCCTTCATCTAAATAGAATTAAGAATTTAGAATCTCTGAATAAGTTTTAGGGTTATCCGTTAATCTCCCGCCTTTAGGTAAAAATTAGTGGTGGTGACTCTCATATTTTTAGCCGGTTGCTACACATAATATATTCATGTATCTTATAGTTTCCAAGTATTTTTACCAACAAGTATAATATTTGAAATTATAGGTCTTTAGAGTCAAGATACCAAGAGACAAGGCACCAAGAGACAGGACTCCAAAACACCAATTTACAATCATGTGATATTACGTAATTTGTAAACCGTAGATTGTTTGTTTTGATAAATTCTAGGATGTTTGTCCTGGTACAATTGAATATGATACAATTATATGATATTATGAATATGATCCAATTAATATTATTCAGATAATCACAAATGTGAGTTTTATTTTCTATTGTGATAAGGTGAACCATAATACAAATTTAAAAAATGGGATGGATTATAAAAGCACGAAAATATCTGTTAATTATGCAGAATATTTAACCATAGTTATAGTTATAACCGTTATAATATCTCGCACACTTTCCAGAAAGATATCAAACGTGCATTTGGGAATCGAACCTAGGACCAATAAATATATCACAACGGTCTTTTGGATAACCGTCGTGATAATAACACGATTTTATATAACATATTTGATGTATTTTTCATAAATAATGTTAATGTTTTTATTCAATTATTTCACTTTATTTCTGTATTACGTTGGTATTTTCTATGTTTCAGGTATTTGTATTAAATAAAGATAAATCGAGCAAAGAAGTAAAGTCGAGGAAAAATCGGATTAAAAAGCAAAGAAATGATGCAAAAGGTATGATATAGTAAAAGGGAGGTGTTATATAAGGAGAAAGCAATTACACCAAGCAAGCAAGCCCAAAGCAAGCCCAAACACGCGTGGCCCAATAGGACAAGAAAGCAACCACCTGCCACGTGGGCCGAGACGGCCGCCTCAACCTCCCACTTCCCTTGGAGGCGCCCGCCTCCTTAGCAAAGTGGGGTCCATCACTTTCCCACAATTCTGAGACGCACGTCTCAAAGTCAAGGGCCACGTGGAGGCGCCCGCCTCCCATGCAAGTGGGGTCCACCATGTTCAGCAGTTGAGACGCACGTCTCCTTGATGCCCTATTCTTGAGGCGCCCGTCTCCGATCCTTTAGGCAGCATTTCCTCCACGATCACATGGTGCGTACGAAATTTATGGAATGGGAAGTTACCAAGTGCATCTATAAATACAAGTCTCAGTTTCAGAATCAGGGTCGGCATTTTTACCGAACAACCGCTATTTCTTATTTCGCAATTTTATTCCAGTTTTGTACTTTGAATTTATTTTATTTCAGTTTTCACTGATCTAACCTTACGTTAGATCCAGTGCTTTTTATTCCTTGTCGTATTTTATTTCCCTTTCAATTCAAGAAGTCAAGAACAAGATTATTTCCAGCATTGTTAATTTCAGGTTTTATTTATTTATTTTATTTTATTTTATTTATTGTTGCCTGATATTATTTATTTAATTGTGGAAATGTTTAAATATATTAAACCATATTATTTATGCCGAGTTAATTAATATGTCTGGCTAAATCGTTTTGATATTGGTATGTAAATTAATCGAACCAAAGGAATCCGAAAATAAACTGGCATAATGTTACGTTGTTAAAAATATTCTTTCTGACTTAGATATCTATTTTAATTTATTAAAAGGTTTAGAAACCAACAGAGCGAAAGTTTGATGTTAATAAACTGGACTAAGGTTAGAAACCAACAGAGCGACAGTTTGAGGTTTAGAACCAGATAGTGGATACTAGGTATTAATTTTAAAGACTGCGACAGCGTTTTAAAAGAGATTAAACTTTATTTATTTTCAAAAAGTGTTTTTAAATTCGGCGGGATAGCGATAGCATACGTTAGGATTTAATTGCATGATCCGATTCAACAGAGCGACAGTTTGAGATAGGATATTTAGATGAGTACTGTTTGCTGAAATAAGATTTCTATCAACTTAAGTAACAAGCCAGTGGAAATTCAGATCCCCTTAGGTTAGACGAATTACATACTAATATCTATTTATTTATTATATTTTCCTTAACCAAAAACCTTAAAGAATTATTCGCCTTAGCTGTATACCGTAACTTAGGATAACAATAGTTCGATTTATAGTCTCTGTGGGTTCGATATCTTTTAAAACTACGCGATAGGGCTGTGCACTTGCAGTCTGCTGATTAATAGACGATAAAGTCGCGATCACGTGATAAGGAACGCATTTTCTAGTTTATTACAATGACTTATGGGCCGTGATTGTAACTATCATATTTTCAATGACACGCTACATAACAACGTATGGGCCCGCGTTGTTATATATCTTTCCTAACCGTTGTTAAAGGTCTTTTCTGTAGTAGTGTTTTGAGTGTTTGTGTGTGTGTGTGTGTGTGTGTGTGAGAGAGAGAGAGAGAGAGAGAGAGAGAGAGATAGAGTTTCCTTAGTATTCTTGAGCTACTACCTTACTTTTGCAGTACTCAGTTTGCTCAGACTGACTGACAAACAAGACCTGGTGAGCTTTCACACCTTCCTCCAAAGAAACGTCAATATTTTTGCTACATAGTATCAGATTTCATAGGCCCAAGTAAAGTTTCGTTTCTTATTAGTCATAAGATGCTTTAATTGTCATTAGGGTTGGAAGTTATTGTCATGCATTTTCATCAACAATACTTCAACATTGGTCTTTATTACTTGCAGGCGCATAAATCTATAATATGTACTACATTACTAACCAAAAATACCTGTATTTAAACCTGATGCTTCAGCGACAACATCGAGACCGAAAGACTTTCCTTGATTCCAGTTATTACGAGATAATCTCGGAGTGCAAGGCAGGAATGAGTTGCTAAATAATATGTATAACATCAATCGACCAATAATGCATTTCAAATATTACACAATGCATTTCAAATTGGGAACTTCATAATTTAAGTTGTTTCTAGGAGGAGCAGAACTATCATCCACAAGCCAGCCTTGTCAAAAAGGGATGTGGCTTCGTAATCTTCCAAAAAGGGCTAGAGACATAACACTCCTTGTTACGGTCCTAAAGGACGCTAGGTTAGTCATGTTCCTATTGATGAACTAGTAGAGAAACCAGTAATGAAGAATTCGGAGAAGCACCCTCTTTGTACCTGCATCCTAGACGATTAAATACTAAAGTCATTGGAAGAACCTCCAAAGTTAAATGAGTACGATGGGAAGGGAGATCCTGACGAGCATGTACAACTTCTTGATGAACGTTTGAACTACTTCCATGTCAGAATAAAGCATTGATTCATGGAATAATATGTGTGAGAGCTCTATCGCTCATTTCACAGCTCGAAAGAGACACCCAGTGACTATAACTTTCCTTAGTGGGATATCGCAAGGGAAGAAAAAGAGTTTATAGTCGTACATCATCTATTTCACATAAATAACACTACAAGTTGAAGGAGCTAAAAATGGCCTTAAGTGTTGGATATTTGAGAATGGGTTAAGGTATGATAACTCATTCAGGTAGATATTAGGGTGTAGGGAGACTCGTAGTGTGAAAGAATTTCTGAACAAAATGCAACCATTCATTAACCTTGAGGGGAAACTATATTATTTGCAATCCTTTTGTGATCTATATGTAAATCTGTTGGTGTTGTTAATTCTTCCTTTCATGTAAGCGAAAATTTAAACCGCAAATTACATATGACATAATATTTAATTTAGCCCATTTTTACTAATTTTGCCCCTATTTTACTAATTTTATCTAAAAATCGACTATTAAATTATGAGAGATACAAAAAAAATAGAGATTGAGTCTGGGCGCGTGTCTGGATTCACTGCATTATGGATCCGCCACTAAGCTTAAGATAAATGTATTGTTCGTCCGTTGATTTATCATTTTGGTGTCAATCTACCTATTATAATTTTTTAGTATCCCATCTTCAAATCCACGAGCATGCGGAGTAGTCTTCCCCTACCATCCTGGTACTTTCATCTCCTTTTGAGTACCTTGTTAGGTGTTTTTCCTTTTAATATTTAGAATGTGTTTATGTGAAGATTACTTAACAAGATGAAATTTAGTTTCACAGGAACGTAATTCTAACTCAAATAATATTTTACTTAATTTTGGAGGACTTCATATTCTACTGGGGACACAGGAGATTGCACACAGAATGGTTATACAAACATGTCCGTCCACAGTGTACACCACGAGTGAGTGTTACGAGTGCTCTGCAGTTTGAACTCACTTCGTAATATGCTTATCACTGAAGAGTTTATAAATACATCGAAAATATACTTTTTAAATCCCAAATTGAAAATATATTATAAAATTGAAGAGTTTATTTATAAACTTTTTCTGACAATGCATTTAAAAAAAACAATTATGGGTTGTAACAAAAGTTAATGGGCTTGAATGAATGTTAAATGGACTGATGTTTAATGTTAATTTTTAATTAAAAATTAAAAATTAAAAATAAATAAATAAATGAAAAAAATGTAAAATAAAAAGTTCAACGTGGATTTAAAATAATATATAAAAATACAAGGATCATATCTCAAAAAATGAAAGAAAACTCTTTTCTTTTAGATGTTTTTTGGATTCTTAATGATTAAAATGCATCAAAATAAAAAGATAAATTCACAATTTTTATATTTTTTCAATTATTCGAATAAAATTGGAGTATTAAAGAACAACAATAAAACCAAAAGAAATATGGGATCATAGAGATCAATGCAAAATCACCGACCAATTAAGGAGCATGATGATCCGACCACTCCAAAGAGGTTGACTCGACAAACTTACGTTAAGGATAATAAGCACTGGTGGACCCACCTAATTATGTCACACCATTATTTTTTATTCTATTTTTTCTTGTATAATGGATTATATCACGAAATGCTATAATCTTTTTATTATTAACGAATAAAACAAAAGTTTTAGACATCTCTTTTTTTATGACCGTGTAAGGTAGCGATGAGTTCATGGTAAGGGATAAGTGATAAAAGTCCTATCACAAAGACTCAAGGGTCCTGTCATAAACAACTCAAGTGTTTGGCAAAAGCAATCAAAATCGTACAACAAAGAGAACACACATAAAGAAAGTGGAGAAACCACTTATTTGACAATAATGGCCCCTTTTCTTGGTAGTTATCCATTCTAGAGGCCATAGTGGATTGGCCACACATCAACCTCTGATATATTTTCATGGGGGGTAACGACCCTTGGGCGGACATGGATCTAGAGGCATCAATTAAACTTCAAGGGAAGACCTCGTAAATTAGCATAAAGTCTTAGCATTTAACTTGTGATAAAATGAATACACCTTAAACAGGTAAAAGCAATGTCCCAACGTCAATTTTACTTTTACTCACACTTCATTGAGCCAGGTGTGTATGCAATATTACCTATTAGATGTTTTGAATGATGTCAAAACTAGAAAATGTGTAGTATTTGTGTATTGGACGATATTTCTCTATGTCTAGGATGCATTCTCATATTAGGACACTTAGGGATTGAGTTAAAAGCTTTTGGACATGTTAAGAACTTAAAAATATGCATTTTTTAAATGAAAAATCATGTTTGGAGTCGACTCATTCGTATTAGGAGTCGACTCCTTTTGAAAGAAACGTGAAAAGGAAGTCCTGGGTTCAAAGGAGATGACTCCCTGGGTCTGTGAGCCGACTCCCTCTAAAAGTTATTTCAAAAATATTTTCTCAGGCTCGGAGGAGCCAAATCTCTCGCACTTGGAGTTGGCTCATTACATGAAAGAGTCGACACCCACACATATTGGTCGACCTATAGAGGATGAGTTTTCACATTTTGTTTCTTTCCAAGAGGAGTCGGCCCTTAGGATGTATGAGTGGACTTCCTTGCTCTAGGAGTCGACTCCCTCTTCGTATGGGTCAGTTCCCTCTCAATTCATGCGTAAATTTTTGTAATTTTGTAGCCTTTTTTTATTTTATGTTTTCTCATGTACACTCTAACACACACACACACACACACACACACACACACACACACACACACACACACACATATATATATATATATATATATATATATATATATATATATATATATATATATATATATATATATATACTCATTCATGTAGCATTTCACGACAGGAAACCACAAATATACAAAGCAATTTCTTATAATCTTCATTCTCTCTTTATGCATACACACAAAAAAAATTAAACATAATCGTTCTTTGTTTGAGTGTCATATAGGGATAGCTTGATAACGCCATCGTAATTGATATGGTTAAGAATTTTTTGGGGGTTTCAAATAAGAAAATCAAGCTAGGGTTTTTCTTCCAGACCAAATGGTGATTTGAAGGTTTTGACAAGATTACGCAATTTGGATTCAGCCTTGTGAAAGCTTCGAAGAATGGTGGGTTCGGTCAAAGGAGTAGCACGAGACAGAGGATCCAATCGATAAATCTTTGATCACGATACATTGGTAATATGGTTTCAATCGAAAGTCTTTGAAGAACCGAGATTTTTGCAATGGATTAGCGTGAGACAGATGGTCGAATTATAAGATAAAATTAAAATCAATATATTTTCTTGTTGACTTACTGTTTGTTCTCTTATATTTTCTAATGTAAATAATTCCTTAATCTCTTTTAATTAAATGGAAGAATACACACTAACGAAACCATTATTTTAAATTTAAGATATCTCTTATGTTTAAAGAGAAAAATACATTTGTATATATATATATATATATATATATATATATATATATATATATATATATATATATATATATATATATATATATATATATATATATATATATATATATATATATATATATTTGATTATGAAATTTGGTGTGATTTATTTTTTATTTGTGTTTCTAATTTTTTAAGAGATAGGTTAGATATATCCAACTATGAATGAAAAAAAAAAAATTAGTTTTAAGAGATAGGTTAATAAATATATAAAATAAATATTCATCTATATAAAAATCAGTAATCAGTGAGAGTATATTAGTAATAAGACAAAGAATGAAAAAGAAAATAAGACAACGAATATTTAAATTATTTTAGGAACCAGTACACTATAAAACTTTTAAAAGATCATCATTGTCTTGGCTTTTAGTTTTAATTCTTTTAATAATAATTTGATCATTACTTAATTATATAACTTTAGAATACCACGTCAAGTCTCACCCATGAATCAATAAAACGAATACAAACCAAAGAGTTTAGTCAAATATTCAGTCCAGAATAGCAAGACTTGAACCAGTCAGACCACAGTTGCATGGTAATGGTAGTTGGTGAAAAAGTTTTAATGATTGTTTATTTTCTTTCTCATTCCGACTAATTCTTTGGTCATTGCTTTTGAGTCAACAAAGTTAAGCGCATATCTTCGTAGAAAAAACTTAATAAGATATAAAGTAGATGACATTACTGACTTAATCCATGTGAAAATGATCGTAACCTTTCCTGTTCCAGATGACTAAGTCTTTGTTTGTGCAAATATGTTGAGTCAAGTTAAGATGTGTGTAAGATAAAAAGAAAGAGCAATAAACTATATAACTTAAAGTTTAATTTTTTTATTATAGGTTGAAATTGACTAAAATTAAATTTGATATATATTTATTATTTACTAGAGAAATTTTGTTTGGGTTCTGACATAAGAAGTAGGTGTACCGTGTACGATCGATCAGGACCGATTCAATCAATTTAAAAGTTCGGTTCTAATTTAAAAATGGGCCTAACTTTTTTAAAATGTAATATTTTAATAATTAAAAAAATAAAACATAGAGAATAAAATTATATATTAATCAAATAAAATATTAAAAAGCTTAAAGTACTATTTAAACTCTAAACATCATTTCATACAATTTAAAATAAGTAACTACTTAAAAAGAGCAATTTTAAGAATATTTTTTGAAGCAAATTCATGGACTAGATCTTCATAGTTTAATGTTTTTAAATACATTCTAGTAATTACTAAATATATTCTACTCTAATTTCTAAATACTAATTAGTAATTACTAAAACCATCAATGACAAGACAACACACCAATATTAAACATTAAGCCTGGAGGATGATCACACTTGTCATAAGACTGCCAAGAATAAACAAACTAAAACTAAGTAGTTAATTAAGAAGTTTATACACATCCTAAGACATACACCTAAAATGGGGCCAAAAGGG
Organism: Vicia sativa; assembly: GCA_021764765.1. NCBI lineage: Eukaryota > Viridiplantae > Streptophyta > Magnoliopsida > Fabales > Fabaceae > Vicia > Vicia sativa. The sequence goes on along the minus strand of CM038795.1, from coordinate 120,884,700 downwards.
TTTATTGTAGATGCACTTGAGAAATGTGGTGGAGCATTTAAAATAATTCAAGGTGTTGAGACTGAGCAATATTCTTATTTGAGGTATTATGGTGAGAAAATGACGAGATCTAATCACTGGATATATATATATATATATATATATATATATATATATATATATATATATTAAAAAATAATGTTAAACAATTTTTAGTTTATAGGTATATTATAATGAAATTAATGTTATGGATGATTCATCAATTAAAAAGTTTTTTATGGAAAGATTAGATGAACTATATCCTTAATGTAATAGATTAAATTAGATTTTTAAAGGAAATTTTAGTGGATAGTTAATGAGTTGTTTTGATTCATCCATTAATAATTTAATCCACATTCATTCAATTCATCTATTTTATTGCCCTTAATTAGGAATCTATATGAGTTTATTTTAAAAATACTATCCAAATAGGTGAAGTATGGTTGGAGCCTTAGAAAATGTATATGGCTCAAAGGGTTCATATACGCATGTTGCTTTAATAAACTAAGATCGACTGCGTGTTAAGGAAACATTGTACTTGAAGGAACTATAGAGAACACGGTTACCTTCTAACTTAAGCCCAATCGTACATCAATTATGTTGTACCCCAAAATTTACCCTATTCTTTTTCATATTTCTGACTTATAATTCGATTTCATAAACATAAATGTAGTCACATGCATAACATTGTTCATGGGGTTACCAGATTCAAAGTATCCTAAGTGTTGAAAGAAATGACGCGTTTCGGTTGTCTCAGATCACTTTGAGTCTGATATCGATATTCTTCGATTCGCATGCTCGATACAACACATTCTAGTCAGAAAGCTATTTTGATTTGGTTCCATAGGCTCTGGGATCATTTCAATATGTTCTCCAGTTTATCTGTTCAGATCAGAGGCCGTTTTGTCAAAGAAAAAGAATTTATTTGTTTATTTCTCAATAAAGTGAATTTCGGGTTTTCAGTGTGTTTTGGGCACTCCAGAAGACGTATCTCTCAGCTCGTTGGGTATTTTCTGATGTTTTTTGACCGACAAGTCTCTCTCATTATTATCTACAATTTTTGTTCGAAAGTCAGAAGCAAATTATGTGAGGAAGGTCCTCGCAAAAATCGATTTCTCAAAAGAATTAAACTGAATTTTAGTGTTGAACCGTGTGTTATGCGCACTAAAAAATTCATATCTCCTAGCTGGAAACTCGAAACTGAGCAGGGCCAATTTCTAAAATTCCGTATCGAATTCCTCTACAACTTTCATTCACAACTCGGGAGTTGATTCCTCACCATTTAAGACCAGGTTTTTATTCTTCGGACGCAATTTTGAGCTGAACCGAGCAATTTTCATCTGGTATGCGAACTTCAAAAAATCATATCTCGCTTGATTTTTATCGAAACGAGATGGGACTAGTGCCAAAAGTTCAAAAATTTCGTTAGCTTTAATTGTCTCAGGAATACTCACTTGCAAATTTTGATCAGAAGACCCTCGTTCGAGGCATTTTCTCCGAAGATCGCACTGAAAATTCTGCATGTGTCAGTCGCCTGAAAACTGTGCTGAAACTTCAAAAATTCATATCGCCTTGACCATTCATCCGATTGCGTCAAAATTTTGACTTTTGTAAGCAAAATCGCGTTCCGGACATTTTTCTTTAAAAGTCCGACTTCAAATTCTCGATGGATCGGGCTGTTTTGAATTAATTACGAAAATTATCCGGATAATCGCGATTTGGGCTTAATTGTGGATCCAAGGCACTCCAAAGCCCAATTTTTTACACTATAAATATATTTTATCACTCACAAAATAAAGAGAGAGAATCATTTGTTAAATTTCACACTCCAAATTCACTTTTTCTCTCTCTTTTTTCTCTCAACTCTCAAGTCACAAATTGAAGAAAAAAAGATCAAGAGAAGATTCTTCCCTCTCCTCCCAGCTCCATCACAGCGGAATTCTCTCCTCCTTCTTGCAAGGCCAACTCCGGCGAAGATCTCTCCTTCTCCAATTTTCCAAGCATCAATTCTTCAAATTCTCTATTAAAGCTTCATCTCAAGTAAGTGATTCTTCACATAATCACTTATTTTAAGTGATTTTCAAAAGTGATTTTTCTTAAAATTGATTTGTGAAATTGCTTGCATATAGTTTGTTGAACTCATATCTTGATTAATTGCTTGGAACTTGGAATTAGGCTTGATTTTCGAATGTTATAGTGTCGAGGTTTGGATTTAGACACTATTTCTTGTTAAGGTGTTGAGTTCTTTGCTAATTAATTGAATTAGAGGATTTATGTTGAAGTTCAAGATGTAGATTAGGATTAATTTATTAATTAGGATCTAGAATTGACATAGATTAGATTCTTGAATCTTAACTAGTTTCCATTTTTTGATGTTGAAATTGATTAGAATTTAGTGTTAGTTTGGGTAAAATCTAATGCTAACTTAGATATAGGTTTTGTACATGAACTAATATTAGAGTAGTTTAGGCCTAATTCTTTGATTGTGATCAATTCTTAACATCATTACAAAACACATTGGAAACAAGTTTGTTTGAGTTTGGTGGAAAATAGCATGACACTTGAAAATTGATAAAGTTGGACATAATATTTGTTTTTGCTCTAACTTTTGATCCGTGATGAGTTTTTTCGAATTTTCTTAATGTAAACCATGTTTCTCGAGCCATCCGAAGCTCCCTATGCAAACAGTTTCTTGATTTGGACATGTTTCAGTCAAATCTGGGAGCTGCTGACCTTTGTGCAAAAATTATATTTTTGAACGAGATTTGACTGAACCGTCTGCACTTTTGAGACCGTACGTGTGTGCATAGCTTCCGATATTTTTGATAAATCATTTTGATTGTTTTGTTATTTTGTGCCTTGTGTTTCGGTTCACTTTTCCAATTTATCCATAATGGCGATCTTTGGACTCGATATGTGTCGAGGTATAACTTTTCATGCACATTTTCACGTGTTTATGATACATTCTTGTTTGTATGAAATCAAAGCATCATGACACATTGCACTTTTGATTTCACTTGGTTTTGATCCATTTATTATATCACACTTAGGTGTAGTACAAATTGAGCATGCATTGATTACATATTGTATGTGATTCATTTGCATCTTTACTCATGAAACATCATTGAATATATGAATAAACATGCATTTCCATGCATATTTTTTGCATTCATTTTCCTCTAAAACTTTGAATTTGTGCATTCTTTTGCATATTAAATTGTAGTGAATTGTTTACTTCATGTACATGAATTAATCTCCAACTCTTTCTTATTTCAAAATCAAAACAAATGAGAGTTGAGAATTAATTTGACACATGAATTTTCATTTTTATAAGCCTTTTTGTTCATCAAACCTCATTTTTCCTCAAAGGTCCAAGGTAGCAATACTTGTCCCTTACGTTTTGGCACGTTCCATAATCGATTTTGGAGGTTTCGAAACCAAATTTCAAGTGCAACGTGCCAAAATGGAGTCGCTGCCCCGTCACTTTAAGGTCCAAAAAGTGCTACTTCCACTCGGAATCAATTAAAACCGCTTACGTTTTTGAATTCGTTGATGTTTTTACAAGCAACCATGTGATTCTTAATCGATTTCGAGAACTTCACTTTTCCGCTCCGATTTCGGAAAACCGCCTTCCCATTCCGATTTTTGTGATTTTATTTCACTTCTTGCATGCTTATACTAGTTTATAATCATAGTTGCAATCGGTTTTACATTCCGATCATTATTTCTTATACTTGCTTTGTTAATCTTGACACTTTGTTTCATGTACTAGGCATTTCAGAACATTTTCACTTGAGCTATGGATTTCTAGCATCATTGTCGTGCACTTGTACACCCACGTGTACATTCTATTTATCTGCTTTTTTGGTCTAACTCCGATTTTGCAGATGTTGTGCGCTTGTACACCCACGTGTACATTCTATTTATCTGCTTTTTCGGTCTAACTCCATTCTTTACAGGTGCTTTGCGTTTGTACACATACGTGTGCATTCTCTTTATCTGCTTTTTCGGTCTAACTCCGTTCTGGAAGGTATCCTTGTATTGGAATGTGTATACATATATTCCTTGGCTTGTGCGCATATGCGTACATTCTATTGTCTGCTTGTGTGGTTTTCTTGCAGGTACACTTGATCGGAATGTGTATACACATGTTCCTTGGCTTGTGCACACATGCGTACGTTCTATTGTATGTTTGTTGGGATTTCTCCTCTCTTGCAGGTGTTATTGCTTCGGATACGCATGAGTGCGTATTCTGTCTATGCTATTGATGCCTTGAGCATTTCTCACCAGTTTACTCTTATTGCGTGGCTACAATGTTTGAAGTTTTCCAGAGTATTCTTAGCTTGCAGTGCTCTACGAATTTTCTATCCGTTTTGTACTAGCTATCGCTTGTTTATCGCATTCTTTACATCTTTCTTAGATATAATGAGAATTAGGGGTTTTACAACTTTCTATTGCCATGACTAGGATATGAGTGTTGGACTCAAAGTCGCTGTTTAAAGGCATCTAGCTAGCCATTCTGCAAAATTGTGTGCTAATTGTGTTTGACTTGTTAAAATCCTCCATCATGCATAAGGAGGTAATTTTCAGTAAGTGTTTACATTTGTGCTTGCATAGCTCAAGAGTGGTTAGACAACCTGACATGACACCACCAAGCAAAGTCCTGCTTTTTATATTTCCTACTATATCATGATGATATGATGGGCACACAGAAAGGGTCCGCAATCGACCCCCGCACAGTTCTAGTCTGTGTCAGCTCAGTATACGCGAATCGTGTTTCTTCTTTTATCGAGTCAATAATAATATAGTGTCAAGAGTCCCCTATTCTGACTCTCCACGTTTTCCTGGGGTTTGCATTTACTGCTGAACTCGTATCATTTTCTCTTTACACTTGATAATTCATGTCATGCGGTGATACCACTCACGGGAATCAGAATGTGTTAGTTCCTGGTTGCTTCCGACCCTCGGTTTGGTGTTGTAGGCTATGAGACATCCTCCTTTTCCTGCGCTTCTATGACATTTGTTTGTGCGTTGCATTGCATTGCTTGTGTGATTCTTCCAAAGCACTTGATTGCTTCATCCCTTTGCATCCCTTGGTTTTACAACTAAGACAGATATATGATAGCTCTCCCTTAGGGCCGCTCGGCTAGGATAGCTCTCGATCCTAGACATTAGGATATACATCCTTTGCATGTCAATATTGGTAGAGATTCCCTCATCCTTAACCATATGTCTAATCTTTGCATGACAACATTAGGGTTAGTACTAGTTAGTCTCCCTTTTGTTTTGCTTGTTTCTTTTTGCATCCTTGCATGTAATTAAAACTAAAAATTGCTTTCTTTTTGTTTCGAAAACAAAAACACTTAATAATGGTTTGAATTCCTTTCACAAAGGTAAAAGCAACCAACCAAGGTAAACTCTTTTTTGCCTACGGGCGCATTTTCTTTTTGTGTTTATAACATTTTTCATAAGTAAAAAACACAAAACCCACCAAAACAAGTGGGCCGAACTACGACGCTCTGACTTTCCCATTGCACGAGGGAATACGTAGGCATCTTGTCACGGGGCTCGATCGAGCACAACTTCGTAAATACTTCCTTCTTTTCCCCGTGGTTTCTTTATTTTCCTTTTCTTTTTCATGCATTGTAGCGATTAAGCAATAGATAAATATAACACGCCCATTAGATAGAAAATAGAAGTGGATACTGTAGAATACTACGAACGTGTGGGGTGTTAATACCTTTCCCTCGTGTAATAGACTCCATTACCCTATCTCTCGGTTGCAATATCGTGTCTTATCCATTTCATGTTTTCTCGATATGTTTACCTCTCTCCTTTTGCGAGATAAAAAATGTTTGATGGCGACTTCATTGATACAGTTATCAGTCGATGTTCAGCTGAGTGATTTCAAATTACAAAAAAAAAATTTTAGTCATAAATATGGAGAGAAACAAATAATCATGGAACATTGGACATAAAAGGTATGGGAGAACACATGAGGTGATGATATAGACAAGGAAATAGATAAAGGACTATGGTCCAAATTCTCTTAATACACCTTGTTGAACACCTATATAGAGAGAATTGAAGCAACTGGTTTTTTTCAAAACCATTTATTTTTAAAACAATGAAGTCGCCACCTAATTTTATTTGTTCTAAAAAAGAATGGGAAAATATAGATAAAACCCATGACATCGGATAAGGCAGTCTACAAGATGAAAAAAGATGGATTCGGGAGTCAGTTACGCAAAAGGAAGGTATTAGCACCCCTTACGTCCATCGTACTCGATGGGACCCGTTTAGTTCGTGTGTGTTTGTGTGTTAACATAATAATTCTATCTTCTAATTAATGATCGAGAAAGGAGAAGGAAGAAAGGATTTTTATTTTTAGTATTTTGAGTTTGCCGCAGTTTTGGAACCGTGTGCCTACGTATTCCCTCGTACAATGGGAAAGTCAAAACTCCATACTTATTCTAGAAAATGATTATTTGTTGATTGATTTTAAATGAAGAGACAAGTCGATATTTTTAAAGGAGAAGAGTCGTCTAAACGCCCAAAGGTGTGATAAAGAATAAAGGACTACACACCAATATGAGGGAGGGTTTGAGAACGCCTCTAATACTCAAGCAGAGAAGTCGAAAACCATGGGGATAGAGGAAAAAACATCTCAATTATAAATGAATCATGTCTAATCTTGAAAACAATTTAAAGGTAAAAGGTGCTCAAACGCACCAAAGGCTTGAATGTGTTAAGATTAATTTTAAGGTTTGGATGACAAGTACCGAAACATTAGGCTATCATCTAATGATTCAACTACTAGAAATTGGCGAGTGAGCTCAACCAATCATCTCTCATCCCAAAAAACTTTATTATGAAATATGAGGTGAAACGAGGTTCACGTTTATTAAGTGTGTGAATAAAAGTGTTTAGCTCATTGGGCTATCATCCAACAACCTAAATACTTTAAATTCGATTAAATCATCGGGCTATCATCTAACAATTTAACCAAATGTCACTCCATTATTTTTGACGTGGATAGAAGTTTTATCTTATTGGGCTATCATCCAACAATCTAAAGACTTCAAATTTGTTTAAACCATTAGGCTACCATCTAACGATTTAAACAAACATCATCCAAGTTTATTGTGAAATCATTTTGAAAACAACTCGACGTTGGATCGAGGTTTGAGAAGAAGAATCGACATTGGATCGAGTTTTATTTAAAATGTTTTAAATGCTTGGTGAATGGAGAAAGAATGAATCAGGTTATGATCAACCAAGCCATGAAACTTGATCGATCTCGAGAGAATAGCCAAGCCTATTCTCTACTAAGAAACCCTTATGAAAATGAGAAAACTTGGTATGTGGACCAAGGCGTGAGAGATGGAGGAGAAACAAATAAATTGCAAACAAATCAATAAATCGAGAAAATCCCATACATGGTGGCCAACACAAACATAAAGCGATTAAATTACATGTCTACTAGCAAAGTGGGATAGTCTACTAAGACGATTAATTGGAACAATTGATCGAGATAGGCTCACTTTAAGAAGGCCCAGGATCAAGCGTCCATGTGTGCATGTGTGGTCATCCTGACGCTTCTAAGCTTTATCGACTTACGAGTTTAAAATGATTCACAATTATTAGTTTAAAAATGATTTTTGGTTTGTGTAAGTGACAATTAAATAAGATAAAATAAACGCGAGCTAAATAATTATTACAAGTTTTTGGGGAGAGGGATACATCGATTACAAAATGGGGATTAAAAATAAAATAGAAATAGAAAGAAATAAATTATTTAAAATGCAACAAGGGAGCGGGATACAATTTTTTTCGAATGGGGATGAAATATAAATAAAGAGAAAATGGTAAATTAATTACAACGGGATATAAACAAAAATCAATGCAGAGAAGCAAGTATCGATTATTGACCATTGCATTTTATTGGATTAATTATAATAGATTGTAGAAATTAATTCTAAGAGACAAATAGTATTTTTGTGTTCATACACATTCGAAAGTCGAATCGAATTCAAAGTTCGAAATTGCAACACGATGAAGATCACTTATAATATAATTTGGATTTTATTTACAGATGAATTGAATAAAATATAAGAATAAAATTAGTATGTATAATTATACATTTACAATACTAAATATAATAACAAAAATATTAAGTATTTTATATTTACCAAAATTAAAAAATAATACATTACTAAATATCAAATCTAAATAGTAGAATAACTATAATAAGAATGTAATTGGAGAAAAGGTATATATATGCTAAGAGAAAATGTATGATTGGCTATTCTTGAATGCCTTCACAAATAGCAAACTAGTTAGTAGCATAAGTGGGATAAAAATAAATGAAATAGAATTGCAATAGTTAGAACATGTGTTAGTAAACAAAGTATAAAATCGAAATGAAATTAAATGAATGCACATGAACAAATTGATATTTACAATTAAGAACCAAGAAAAATAAATTAGTATTTAAAAAAATCAGCATTGTATCACCATGTTAAACACATTAAAATTTAACGAACACAACGGTAAACATAATTTTTCGATCATAAATGAAACAAGGATCAAAATTCACATTGCAACATGAAAATAGAGTTCGAAATGAGCTTTCAACCCCTAAATCAAAGCCCGGGCAGCAGCCAAACAATCTAATCATGTTCAATAAGAATTAACTCAAACAAGTATTCAGAGCTAAATCTAGTATCATACAATAGACAGAAAAAATGCCTTAAAACAAAACCATATCTTAAGCCATTATATTAAAAAAAAATCATTTACAGCTTGTGAAACTGAGATCAACAATCTTTTAAATTCAATTGTTCAGCAAGGAAAATGAATCAAATAAATAAAGTTGTGAACCTGCTAGAGATGAATTGAAGGACCGATATAAACAACTTTCAGAAGCGATATTCTCACTGAATTTATTTAAACAGAACAAAAAGATACAGCTAAAAAGATCTAAAAGTTACCACTCATGAGATTTGCACAAGTGCTTCGTTTGATGTTGTTGTTGAATGAATAGCAGGGCGACAGAAGTGTGAGTTGTTGGTTTGATGGGATGGTGAGGGAAGTTCCAGAAGGGAGAAACGGAAAAGAGAGATGAGGAGAAAGGTTGTTTGGATTAAGAGGGTGGAGAAGGATCATACCAAGAATATGTGTGGTTATGGAATTAAAACAATAAAGAGGATACGTTTTCAGATCTGCCTCCTTTGCCTCTTTCTCCCTTCAATAGTGATAATTTCTAACTTATATATAATAAAAATTAGGTTAAGCAATTTTTTTTAAAATACCAAAAATGCCCTTCTGATTAAATGGGCCAAAACGATTGGATTTATTGATGAATCTTTGAATGTTAGGAGCAGAAGTTCTGGCCGTTATGAGCAGAAGTTCTGGCCGCTAGGAGCAGAAGTTCTGGACGTTAGGAGCAGAAGTTTTGGCCGTTAGGAACATAAGTTTTGTCCGTTAGGAGCAGAAGTTCTGGCTGTTAGGAACATTAGTTCTGGCCGTTAGGAGCAGAAGTTCTGGCCGTTAAGAGCAGAAATTCTGGCCGTTAGGAACATAAGTTCTGGCCGTTGGGAACAGAAGTTCTGGCCGTTGGGTATAGAAGTTCTGGCCGTTAGGAGCAGAAGTTCTGACCGTTATGAGCAGAAGTTTTGGCTGTTAGGAGCAGAAGTTCTGGTTGTTAGGAGCAGAAGTTCTGACCGTTAAGCAGAAGTTCTGACTGTTAGGAGCAGAACTTCTGGCCGTTAAAAAAATGAAGAGGGCAAATTAAATTAAAAATAAATATGGAATGCGAATAAAAAATGAAAGTAAAAATTTAAATATGATGTAAATAAATGAATGTGAAAACTCAAGATAAAATTTGGGGTGCAACAAGAATCTTATAAGAATGTACCCATATTGAATTCAAGAAAGCGAGGGTGAATTACCCCATGTCCTAAAGAAGTCATTACAAATAGATAAATTAAAATTTAGCAAGTTACATAAAAGTCATCGCCATGAAACTAATGTGTGCATTCACCAACAAAATACAAGGAATGGAGGCTATAAGAGACACGTGAATTCTCCCTATTGATCTAGTCGGTAAAGGGAATACCCACATAGAAAGTGATCTCCTAGCCGAGGTTATACTCCATATTAAAAGATAGTTCAACCCATTGAGGGAACTAACAAAAAAAAAGAAAACGATTAGGTGAAACACGACATGAAGGTAAACTGACTATTAATAGCCTCCATTTCCAAGGGATGTTATTTTATTGCTTCTATTACTAGAGGATTCCCTTACCTAAATATGTTATGCAAAGGAAAATTATACAGAATGATTGCAAAATTATTTGCGGTAGATAAGAAAAGGATAGTTGTCTTCAGGAAAGATACATGAACGCCACATCCTCGGTATCAAAGAAAATATTAAGGTAAGGCAATACCCAACAAAATATTTCCTTCAGTGATAATAGTCCCGAGTCTCCAATCACAGGGGAAAATTTTTATCTAAGCAACCTCATGGGTATTGGGAGTCTCCAATCACTAAAAAAATGTCATATAGCACATAAATAAGAAGTTGGTTTTACAAAACAAGGAATAACACCTCACAATCTTCAAGGTACTAGGAGTCTTAAATCACAAGGCTACTCATTTTACAAAGGCAACCTCCCGAGTACAGGGAGTCTTCAACCGCTAAGACAAAGATTTTATGGCGTATAAAACTAGACTAATGGTCGAGATTATTCTCTCCCTAATACAAATAATCATTACAATGTTATAGTCCTGCCAATCTTATAGACAAATTACTGATGAGTCTTATTTCCCTCAAGATCAATTATCTCAATTCCATAGACAAGTCAAAGAATTAAACATAAAGAAAACCATATAATTAATATCAGAGAGTGATTACACAATAATCCATAGATATTTATATAAAATCACATATTTAGGATAAAACTATATAGAGAACTTAATTTAAGGGGACTATTCATTCATCCTTAAGGGGTTCATGGTTTTCACAATTGAAAAACAAAAGTTAAGACTTACGATGACAAATAATGAAATCCTATTAAAATAGTTTATTTCCAATTTACCTAAGAAAATATAAAATCTGACTCTCTGTCACAATATATTTTTCTATTTAGTGATAAAATTATAAATTTGTGCAATCATGTCAAGCCTAACCTTTATCGCTATGCTATAAAGTAGTTTTATGGACTTGGAATTTGATATCTAGTATGGATCATGTCACTCATATTGGGGTTGCTCCTCTATTAGAACTTTATTTTGATTCTCTCTTCAGGAAAATAGTTGAGATCATGTCATTGGGACTGGTTAATGGCACTATTATCTTAGAGTTGAGTCCAAGGCATGAATCTAATAAGTGAGGTGTACTTGATACCACCCTTTTGTTAACCATCCAAATACTTTAGCACCCACTTCAAAGCTTCTCAAATAATGTTTCTAGGATTTTCTTAACTGACTTACTATGATAATGGTACATGATAAGTAGAGAATACAACAAACAAAACAATACATGATTCTTCCATCCCAACTTATATAAATATTACTCTACATCATATTTTTCTCATCTTAGGTTTGGGGGAATTTCAAAACTAATAACTTCATGTGATATGGCCTAGAGGAGTGTTGATGATGTTAGCATCAATCATTCTAAATCTCTCAACCACTTTATTCAATTAACTAAATTAAGATAAGAAAAATTAACTACTTGTATAGTTTATCATTTTATCCATCTCCAAGGTCCTCTTAACTTCACCAAGATATTTGATTTCAAATTCTCTCTAAACATATTTATATTTTCCTTGCTAGATCTAGCTAGCCATCAAGATATCATCATCATATAGAAGTGGTTAGATAATAACATCATAATTTTTCTTTAATATGTATACACAACAATCATAACCACTTCTCACAAACTCATGATTTATAAGAAACTTATCAAACCAAGGATACCATTTCCTATAGTTTTGTTTCAACCAATATAGATATATCTTCAAAATGACATTTTAAACTTGTGTTTTACAAAGCATTCATGTTTATCTATGTAGATTGATTTTTTTAAGGTATTCATGTATGAAATCGGCCTAGACATCCATTTATTCTAACTCAAGATGATTTTAATTCACAATATCCATAAATAAGATCAAGATAACAATATTTTTGAGGTGTTACAATATCCTTCTTCACCCTATCATTTGTCAACTTATAGTCTAGAGTTGTTGTAGGTTTTCCTTTGCTAGAACTAGAAGCAAAAACCTCAATTTCCTCCTAATGTCTAGTGTCACTAATAATATGATGCAACAATAATTTAAATATAATCTCTCTTGTTATACGTCTTGAGACAATCATTTTGGAAGTGTATAACAAATGAAGCATTTGTACTTTAACTTACCAAACTCTTTGGACTTAGACTTAAACCTAAATTTCTTCCTCTTTTAGTTTCCTATATTTTTCATCCTCTCTCCTAAAACATTAAAGTATTATCCATTATCGTCAATCTTTAACTCTTTCTTTATGGTTGGCTCCTCAGCTCTTATAGTTGAGTAGACCTCCTCCAAGGCGATCATGTTTTTCTTACCATAAAAAATAGCATCCTTGAAATTATCATTGGATTTAGGTAATGATATCAATAAGAGTATAGTTTTTTTCCTTATTACCAAGTTTCATCTCAATATTTTGAAAGTCATAAATATTTTTGTGGTATTTTATCAATTTCTACACAATGGATTTGTTATCCACAATCTAAAATGAGTAGAGTTCTTGTTTCAAACATAAGTTATGAGTCAAAGACTTTGCCATATATAATGATTCAACCTTGTCCCACATTTTTTGTGTGATCTTCTCCTATGCATTTTCCCTCAATGCTTTATCTCTAAGCCACAAGATATAATACTCTTGGCATTACCCACAAATATTAGTCTTTATTCATTTGGAATGGAACATAGGATTTCAGATTTAAAATCTTGTTTGCATTCAATAGCTAGCAGAAAACATTTTAGTTATTGTTTCAGAAAAAGTGTGAAGTACTTGGGATCGTCTTTAATCCTCTTCTCTGGTCGTTTCTTCGTTTTCTCTCTATCAACTTCTTCGTATTCTTCATTTTCTCTCTGTAAGTTGTTTCATGTTCTTTTTTTTCTTTATTATAATTCTTCTCACTGTAATTTCTCAATTTGATAAACTTTTTTTACTAAGTATTAATTTAAATAATAAATAAAAAATTAATAAAATAACATGGTTAAATCATTAATATTTATTATGCTGAATTTGTAAAAATATGTCACGTATTTAAAAAATATTACACAACAATTTTTTTTTGAATGAATAATAGACATAGAGAACTAATTCTCTGAGTTGGGCAAAATAGAGATCAAAATTATAATTTAGTCTAAAATCAATTTGTTTTGATAATACAAGTTTAATCCATATAGCTAAAACAAAAAATTAATCAATTTTTACTAAACTTCTAGCTAAAATTAAGTTTCTATACATATATAATAACTATTTATTTGTTAACTCTTTGCTATTTTTTACTAGGAATTCATCCCTAGACACTGGTGTGTATATAAAAGACAATTAAGGTTCCAAAACCCATTTTTAGTTTAAATATATAGAAGCGATTTTTAAGATTTCGATTGTATAACTTTAATAAAGAGAAATTAAAAAAAAAATTGTATTAAGTGAAGCCAATGGGATAAAATAAATAAATAATGAGATTTGATTTTGAGTAATAAAACTTTTTGGAGTAAAATAAGAGAGAAAGAGATATTTTAAATATTTTAACATAAAATTTAAAAATAATTTAAATTGTTGAATAAATATATTTTGTATTATTTTATAATAAAACCGATCCATTGAATTTAAAATGAAAAATAAAAAATAGTTTATTGGGTTTTAGAATATGTTGGAATGGATTGGATTCATCCTTGACTTTAAATAGATGAGTTGAATCAAATCATTAACTAACATTTCATATAATAGATACATTGAATTGATTATTTAGTAAATGAATTTGGATGGATAATTCCATTCAATTGTCACCCCTAATCCTAACACATTGTCTCTTAGATGCTTAAACCTAATTTTATGTAACTCCTTGTTTGCTTAACTTAATTAATAGTTTATGAATTCCATCCATTACATGTGTTTTTTTTTTTAATGATATTGCATTGTGTCTTTCTAACAACCGCAACTTGACGTTGATTCCTATTTTCTTAAATACTGAATGTTAGGTGGCAACTAACTTGAAAATAATAGCACCTTGTCAAAAATACAATCGATGCAAGAAAATTGGACGAGTATCTTGCCAAAAATACAATCTATGCAAGAAAACAAAATCTCGTTAATGGCACCTAACTTCTAATATAAAATTAGGATTTTCTTATAATTTTAATGATTTGTTGTTAAAATACAATTAATTGTTGCCGGGTCAACCAGTTGTCTGGACAACATTTTGTAAAAGTTGGTGAGTTTAGTCATCAAGTTAATTGATGGTTACTTTTTCTTTTCTTCCTGTTTTAAGAATTCAATTAGTTTTTTTATTCTCCCTATTTTATGAATTCAATGAGTTTGTTAATTAATTTGAGCATCACATAAGAAGAAAGTTCAAGTACATTTGTAATATATCACTTCATAAAATTGTTTTAATAGAATTAAATTTTTAATAAAATTAAATTTAGTATAATTAATTTATATTTGTATATACTGATAAAAAAGTGATTGTTATTGATTAATGTTGTTTGGATTGATTTTTTGTCAAAATTAATTTAGAATATATAAAACCCTAAAATGGTAATAGATTCTAATACAAATCAAGAAAAAAGAGCGTAATTGATGAAAATTAAAGAGAAAATTAACGGAAGTTGTACTAAATAAACTATAATAAATATAAAATTGATTCTAATAAACTCGAAAATTAAGAATTGTAACTTTGAGAAATATTTTTGGAGAAGGAGAATTGATTTTAGAAAATTATTCAAACAAAAAAAAAGATAAATAATTTACGTTGAGTGGAATAGAAGTGTTTTTGAAATTTATAGACGTCAATCCAAACATGCATTAAAATCATGTCCATGAACCCGGTTGACATTTTTTATGTCAACAATGATGCAATAGATTCATCTTAATCTTCCACAACCTTGTTAGCCAATTCACAATAGAAAGGTTCATTTAAGAAAACTACTGAAGTATATTTTAAAATTTTAAGGAATGAAAAGAAAGAAAATATGTTTTGAGATTGACAAAAATAAAAAAAAATCAAAAAATTATCAAGTCCAAACAGTTCACAATATCAAATTCGACTACTTCGGTTCATGAGTCTATTCATTAGTATTAAAATATTTTATATTAATTTAGCGATGATATAAATTAACATAAAAATATTATAATATATATTTATAATAATTTAAAAGATATTTTAATATATATATATATATATATATATATATATATATATATATATATATATATATATATTCAAAGAGATATTATAAAATATTTATAATATTGGAGAGATATTATAAAATAATAATAATAATATATTTTATTTTAACCATTAATGAGATTTGTTTTGGATATTTTATGAATATGTTAAATTTTAGTTATTAATAATATGTATCTCTTCTATTATTTCAGTGTGACAATTTTAGAGCATTAGAGCTAAAAAAAACATAAGGGTTTATGAAATTTTAAGAGATTTTAAAAAGACAATGGTTTTGGGGAAACCTTTGGAGTTATTTTAGGGGATTGGAAAATACTTATAAAATCTTAGGTTTGAGTGATTCATATATTGAGTGTTAGAGATGTTAGGAAACACTTGAGTAGAAAATAAGGATTTGTGCTTGGGAGTCTTCAGAATTTATTTTCGTGAACTCTGAACACGAATGCTATTTTCTTGTAACTCATTTATAATATCTTTTAACTACTTTCTGAGTATATTGAATTGGAGAGATGTTCTTTCCCTCGGATCAGATCTTTTGATCGAATTGGGTAAATAAACTTTTTCTCTTTTTTGCCTTATTCTGTTATATTTTTACTTATTGATTATTATTGTTGAAGGCCATTAATTTTGGTGGCTATTTTTTTTTTGCCTCACATATCAAAATGTTTTTTGAAATTGAACCATGTCATTATCACAATAACAACAACGAAAAAGGAAATGGTAAAAGATCATCCAAGAGAAATAATAAAATTTACATTCATTATGGAAGGTTAATATCACCATTGAAACATGTTTTATCAAACACAAATATCCACCTTGTTATAATCCAAAGGAAAAACCTTCTCAAATGCATGTTGCAAAAACTTATGCTTTCAGCAATGGTGATTCATTAGAGCGCGATGTTCTAATGTCATGTTTTTTAATTTTACTCAAGAGCAGTACCAAAGTATGCAAAATAACTCCGACAATACAATTAAGTAGTTTCCTTCCTACTTTTCGTTTGTATTGACCTCTAAGTCTTCTTATAATGATGGTAAACACTCACATCTATCATGCATATTTTTGCATCACTACCAAACGGTTCCAAAATATTAGCTGATAATATTAGCTAATATTTATGGCGCTATACATATTTCACGTACTCTTACACTACATAATATCTTATACATACAACCTTTTCATGTTAAGATAATCTCTATCACTAAATTAGTCAGCACTAGTGATTGTTTGTGAAATTCACATTCAATTATTGTGAAATTTTGCATGACTGTAACTAAGGTTGTGATTTGATGTAGCTAGACCTTGTTCTTTTCATTCCCATATCACACCCTTTTTCCATTACTAAATTACAAAACCTCTTATGATCTACTACATAAACCACCTTCTTTTATGCATCTCAAGATATTTGGTTTCTTTATCAATGCAACTGACTTGCGAACTCATAGAACCAAGTTTGAATCTAAGACTAGAAAAATATTTCTTTCTTAGATATAAGGATGGTAACACATTATATATGACCTTAATTCCCTAAATTTTTTGGGTCTCTAGAAATTTAGTCTTCTATGAAACTTTTTTCCTTTCGAATCTTCATAGTCTATGTTACTTTCACCATCAAAAGAACCTCCAAATAAGGATCACATTAAGAATATTAAGAATCATGCCTCTATTATAACTTCTATTTATTTTTTTGAGAGGCACAATTCTTAATATTTATGTTTCACGTGGATCACTAATAGTAATATTTTGAGCGTTGATAGTCATGAAATAGACAACAAGAATTTGATTAAGGATTTGATAAATATCCTCAATTTTAACACTAAGTGTTCCCTCGATTCTTAGGAAAAGTGACGCGTTAGAACATTTAATTTACAAATAAAAATACAATTAAAATAGAGGTACAAATGTTAGCACTAAAATTTCCCTTAGTTTTTAGGAACACCGACAGGTTAGAAAATTTAATTTACAAATAAAAATACAATTAAAAGAGAGGTAAGAACACCAATGTGATGCACATGCATTGAGATCTTCTCACTAGAATAACAATATTATTTTATATTCAAGTCGTAACGTCTCTTTTGGATTATCAATGAGGCTTTTGAGCTATTTAAGCGTCTAATTACTGTTGAAAGTGAAATTCCTTGTATCGAAGAAGGTTTTTCCTCGAACACAAGGTATGTCAAAAAGTTTAATTTGTTGAGTTGTATGTAGTTGTCAAAGTATCGAAGTACGTTGCTTCTCACAGGATTTCGATTTACCTCTAAAATATGAATTTTGGACTTTTTGGCTAAGGGAGAAAGATCACATAAAACTATAAATAAAGTTAGTAACCCCTATTTTAGTAATCAACGTATTGAGTATTCAAAAAATTTGCAGTTGCAAGTGAATAAAGATTTCCACAGTTTGTGGGCAAAGAGTAACTCTGCATAAACCCTAATTTCTTATCTTCTTAAATTTATATTATGTTCATTATCAATGTGTGGTGATAATAATCTTGTTCATCAAGATTAATAGAAATTCTCCATAGGCTTTGCTAGATTTCCAACAACTACCAACTCATTGTGTCTTCAAACATTATTTCAAAGTCTTTTTCTATTTTCATTGTCTCATTACTAACTCTTCGTGTCTTGTTTTCCTTATTTCAAAGTCCTTTTTTCTTATAATAAATGGATGCAAATTTGTTGTTCATTATCAATGAAAAGTATGTTAATTTCAATGATTTCAATCGTTTTGAACTAAGGAAATTTGTTAACAAACAAAGGTTGAATGGTTATATTCACATTCTTTATGGCCCCATATACATTAGTCGCGTTAAAGAGCCCTGGATGAGTGCCTCCATTATGCCAGCTGGTCATGATGAAATCATTCAATCATGTGTCAATGACTCTCATTTCTTCATTACTCCATCACCAATTTCTATAAGAATCAAATGTGAAGAGTTTGGTAGTTATGTTGGACATTATGAATTCAATAATGTCTATGCAACCCCCTTCACCAACTTTATTCCATTTAAAATAAGCTATGTAGTCCTGGTTTTCTACTCCCAATTGCAAAGTTTGAGTTTCAACTTCTAGTGGCAAATCTCCCCCCAAGAGAGAAAGACCTAGAAACACTTGCATGGTATCACACGAATATCTTGTTATTACTCACCTACAACATCATAGTTAATTTTCCTCTTACCATTTTCAACTTCTTGGAGGAAATGATAAATACTTCTCAGGAGGAAATGATTTCCTCATACCTTATGGAAGATTTCTTTCTCAATATTTCTATAAGTTAGGGATAATTTAGGGGTAATGTTGAAGTTTAGTGGACTGAGAAGTTTGAATTTGTTGAGTAGTTTTCTTTGTTGTGTTGTTTTTTATTATTAATGAAATCTTTCCTTTTTTATTATTGCGTATTGTTGTTTATTGATAAAAAAGTTTTTGAGAATTACTAATTAACAAAAAAACATGGCATCTGGAAAAGACGCCAAGTGATAAATCGTTGAAAAAAGTTTTAAATGCAGCAACAGAAATTCAAAGTGAGGTTTCTTATAGCTATATTACCTCAGTTCTCAAAAAACCCGAGATAACAGGTTTATTAATTTTATGGATAAAAAATGTGCTAGCTTATAGATGTGTTACCTCGGTTTTTTATAACGCCGACATAACATGTTATTTATCTTATTAAAAAAAATCAAACCTTGCGCTCCCAGGATATATCATCTCGGTTTTTAGCATGTTGGAGATGAAATCTTCGTCATAGGAAGTGTTATTCGTTGTAGTGATCGTTCTTCTTATTTGCATGACACAATTGTCAATGATGTATTTGTTTCCTCTCATTTTCCCAATTTTGACTATGTATCTATCATGAATGATGGTTCTCAATTTTCTCATATTTCAATAACTCTAATAAATAAAACTACTAGAATAATAAAAAAATCTTCGATATTTTCACTTAATTTTGTTTTTGAATGGTGTATTAGTATATTTCAGTATTGGTGTATTTGTTAAAGGCCCACAAGGGGAACAATGGGAAAGGGAACACTGTATCATCCAAACAATGTTTTAATCATCCATTTATTATATCGATTTCTATTTTATTGGATGTAAAGCTAATTCCTCAAATATGCAACACGTTTTCTAGATAACTAGTCCAAAGCGTAGGAACATGGGAAATGACCTAGTCCATAACAGTGCAGACAAAGAACTAATGGGAAATGAACCACACTCTCCTAAAAAATAGAAGATTAATATTTCCATTCCCATGAACTCCTAGAAGAAGTTCTACTTCCTAGGCATCTCAGATCTAGGCCCATAAAAGCCTTTGGTAACCCTTACTCATTAAGGGTTATCACATATTATAATTTTAGAAAGTACAAATGCTAGTACTGAGTTTTCTCATAATTCTGCACACACTTTTTCATATTTTTATCAAAAAAATATTTCTCACATGCATACAAAACCTTTTAGTGTTCTATATCTACCCATATTAAGCCTAGAACCTATGACTAAGCCTCCCAAATGCATTGTTGGAAGCAAACCGTGGATATCGAGTTACATGACTTAATGCAAACAACACATGGACAATTGTTGATCTTCCTTCATAAAAAGTCCAATTGATTGAAAATGAGTATAAAAGATTAAATATAATGACAATACCTGAATTGAGTGCTATAAGGCAAGGTTGTTGCTAAGGGATACACTCAGATGGAAGAGATTGATTACTTTGATTCATTTTCACCATTTACAAAAGTCACCACATTGAAATATTTTTTTAGCATTGAAATTTATTGAGGTTTGGAACCTTGAATATTTAAATAAGGAAGTCTACATGGCCTTTCCTTTTAGCCACCCTACATTGTTGCTGGTTCACCTAAACTGTGTAAACTAAACAAGTCATTATATGGGATAAAGTAGGCCAACATGAAATGGTATTCAAAGGTGTGGTTATCTTTAACACCTCTGGGTTATGATCAATCTCGGGGGGGAGGGAATCATCCTATTCTTACCTAGTTATAAGGTAATTAGTTTAAAGCTCTCTTAGTCCAGTGGAATGACATTGTGGTAGCAAGAAATTCTATATTACAAATCCAAAATGTCAAGTTGTTTTTAGACAAGCAATTTTGCATTAAAGATCTTGGCAAATTTATATTCTTCCTAGATTTGGAAATCTCAATATCAGAAAAGGGAATCCTTTTTAATCAAAGGAAATTAATTTTTGAATTACTGGAGGAAATTGGTTACTTGGGTTCCAAGTCATGTGTTATTCATATAAATCAAACTACTATGCTTTCTAAAACTCAAGAAGCATCCATTGGAGATATTTCTTCTTATTGGAAGGCTAATTAACCTTACCAATACAAAGCATGACATATATTTTTTGTTCAATATTTTGGCAAATTTGTATCCAATTTTCATGTTCTTTACTATGTTGCAACCATTCACATTTTGAGACATTTAAAATCCTCTTATGGTAACGATATATTTTTTCTAGGAATACTCAACTTTAGTGTCCTAGGATTGTAGACTCTAAATGGGAAAAATGTCCTAAGACAAAAAAAAATCACATGTTCATGTGTTTCCTTGGATCTTTATAGTTATCTTAGAAGTCTTAGAAGCAGAACATTATGTCTAGATCATAAACTAATGTTGAGTGTTGAGCCTTAGAATCCTTAACATGTGAATTTCCATAGATGCATTACTTACTTAGAGATCTCGTTGTTTTAATCATTGATGTTTTTTATATCTATTGTGATAGAAATATTTTAATCTATCTTGATCACAATCCAAATTTCCATGAAATGAGAAAGCATATTAAGATAAATTTACATGTAATACGTGATAAAATTTTGATGTTGCTAATATCTATTGTGATAGAAATTTTTTAATCTATCTTGATTACAATCCAAATTTCCATGAAATGAGAAAGCATATTAAGATAAATTTACATGTAATACGGGATACAATTCAAAGCAAGTTGATTTGTCTTCTTCTCGTGAGCAATTCTACACAATTGGAAAATGTTTTTACGAAGTCTTTTCATTTTATATCCTTTATTTCTAAAAAATTTCAAGAAGTTATGTGATATACATAGTCCAACTTGAGGGGAGATGTTATTATAAAATCCCTTGTTTCTTGGTGACTAAGTTGCGTTATCAATAAGTTATTTGGTCAACATTTTGTAATTGTTGGTTAGTCGGTTTTTTCTTTTTGTTTTAACAATTTAGTTAGTTTCCTAGATAATTTGTGAACCATATAAGAATACATATCAATCTCATATGTAATGATCTTAATAATAAATTATCTAATAATTAACTATTAATTATAATTGTTCTTACCCAGTCAAATCCCAAAAGATGGGCTAATAAATGAAGGACATATCTGATTTTGACTCTAGATGATTACTTGATATAAAGTAATGATCCATTAAATCACAAGGGTTAATAAAGATATATGTTCCCCTAGGTGATGTAAAATTATTTGCTCAAGAAATTAATATCTTTGCCATCCACCATAAGGTTCTACGACCCAATATGCATGTTTGGGCCCTTCATAAATGAATAACTCAATTTGAGCAAAGAAAGGAAACAAAGAAAGATTGTTAGATAATAGAATATATTATATCTCGCCACTTAAAAAATGAATTATTGAAATAAAGAAATTAGGGTAAGAAATCCTAGGAGATATCCTATAAGGAGGGGCTACAAACATTAAATCAGGTACACATAAAAATTTCCTTTACAACTTTATACCTTTTATCTTTGAAAATTACTAACTTGGGCATCAAAGTAAGTAGAGGTACTCCCACGCCCTCTCTCTTTGTAACCACGTTGAAGATGGAGAAGGGTCACTTCTTCTAGATGTCTGATACCCATTCATTATGAGAAAACCTTCCTTACCTGAAGGAACAATGACGCCATTTGTTGTAAATAATAAGTAAGTTTCAAACACCTTATAAAAAATACTCAAGGAATTTAGAACCTAAGAAGAAAATTAACTCATAAACTCAATTGTCCATGGTCCGTAGCAAGCACAACTGTGATGAAAAACCCAAGATGAGAGGATGATCTTACCACTTAATCTTTTGGCTTAGAGAATCAAACCCATCAACCTATGGGATTTGAGGTGCCCATAACTCTTCCATAAGAGGAGGAAATCCATAAACCCGAGGTTATTCCAATAGATCTTCCTGTGGAAGGAAATGAAATGGTACATAACTAACCTAAGGGGGATTAACTTGCAAGCAAAACGGTAAACATGTGTTGAGGAATTTATCGGTGACCATGAACAAGAAGTCACCGCTTCTAGGGGAAAGATCCCAAATCATCATCGCAACTAGAGTCACATAGACAAGGCTACTAATTTAAGTAAAGACTCCCCCCGACAAAGAGGAAGTTAAACATAGATGTATGAAGGAATTGTACCATAGTTTCAACTAGAGGGCCAAGTAAATTATAAAAAAATACATTAAAAGGCAAGGAGACAACCTTGCCTATAAATTTGTACAACTATAACAACTATAAAAACTCTAATTAGATACACGGAAAATAAAATCACAAAAAACTAAATTTCTCATTTGATTTGACTTTTATCTACTACCTTGCGAGAACTAAGACTGGGAGTCTCCAGGGAAAGTGAAGGATTTAAAACCCAAAGTTAGGTTAACGTTATCTTGAAATTTAGAACACTTGCACTAGGAGCATCTATTTCAAAGTCTAAAAATTTTCTATTCAGATGAAGCACATCAAATTGTAAGTTAGAAATTATCCTTTCATACCAGACACTGTACGCCAAAGGATGCTCCCCAGCTTAACATTGGCAAGGGTTTTTGAAACCACATCATTCCTAGAACCTTGATTCGTATCTTCATGATTTGCTCCATCTTTCAACCTTGTTCCAAAATGAAAATAAAGATAAATAATAAGAAGAGAAACAATAAGGGAAAGAGACACCATAAGTTCTTATTACATAAAAACAAAGAACACACCTAAAGCACCCAACATTTTCTTCTATGTAGCAGGAAGTAAATGCAAAGAGTTGATAAGGCACACAAAGGCTCGCACCCGATCAAAGTTTTAGATTGACTTTTGATCCTCTAATAGGAGGTTAATATTTCACTCTTTAAATCTTCGAGGATAGTGAAAACTCTTTGTGTCATAAAAAAAGTGATTGTTAGACAAGTAGTGAAGGAATTGTGGTCGACAAGGGTTATTGGCATTATAGATAGACTCGTGGACATGGTGAGATAAAATGTAAAACACTGTGAATGGACAAAATAAATCATCAATGGGTGGAGGAATATGTTTGAATAGATGAAAAGTGGGTTAGAAAATTCCCTTATAACACAAAGATACTACGAAACACTCATGTTGGGGTATTATTTGGAGGTTGGAACATAAGTGCTTAAAGGATCCAATGACTCCAAGAGGGGGAGAAATCATCAAAGAAGATAATTTCTAACTCAATAAAAGGGTACCATTCAAAGGAATAAAAAGGTAAGCAAATCTGTAATCTCTAAAATTTATATCGTACATGGATAAATGACACAATTTGAGGTTATGTCAAATCTGATTACTAGAGCTGAGAAAGATCTTAATATAGTCCTCAATCTCTCCAAAGGATGTCTAATTGTTAAATCAAAACGATCTCTTAGAAACAAAGTAGAAAGACCGACATTTGATATTCACTTTGATTATACTACCCCCTAAGTAATCTATATCTTTGGGTATAATGAAACTGTTGGGGGAAACCCATTGAGAATCACCCATCGTTACTTGTTCAAAGAAAAATTGGAGCTTTGCATTAAAATCCTTATAGACCATTTCCTACACACTCCATATTTTAGTAAAATCCAAAATAAAATACCTTTATCATAAAATAAATAAAGGGAAGAAACTGGATGACAAAAACATGTGACCAAAAAGAAAAAATAATAATCTTGATCAAAGAACCACCAAAACAAATAAAAACACTTTTCCCCATAGTTCGACCACAAAAAAGATCAAAATTTAAAGTTACTATTAAAAATAAAGGAAGATAGAAAAGTACTTACTGAATTAAATACTCAAACAAACAAATGTGCATATTTTTGTATCCAAATCCCCCCCCCCCCCAAGATCCCTTACTATCTCATCATCACAATGCATCAAGATCAGAAACAAGGGTTGTTCTCTTGATTATCCTATTATTAAGTTTGTCCTCAAGGGATCGTCAAACACCTTATTTGTGTATCTCGTACATTTGTGTTTATATTTTTCTAACCATTAATCAAAATACCAAAAATATTTGCTTTTGTTTTGTATATTTTTTATTTTTTTGGTATCAAGCCAAAACATTCGATAAGCGGAGGTTTACGGTAGTTTTTCCCCTAAACTCTTTTTGCACTAATTTTTCAAAAATTTTGAAGTGCAAATAGATTTGAACAAGATGCAAATTAATTTGCACATACGAAAATCTGAAAAATAAGGCAACTTTCAAGTTTTCATATTTGGCTTCAATTTTCTTTTTGTTTTTGAATTTTTTTATCAGTAAGATCACAAAATTAAATTCCATAATACACCCCCATTTGATGACATAAACATCCCTTGATTCAAATTTGGCTCCGAAATTAATTTCCAAGCCTAATTCCATTCACAAACCAAATTTCAAACCACCACTAAGTCCCAAGCCTAAATCCTATAAATAGATGCCTCATTTCATTCAAATTTGATGTTTTTGATAGCCAAACTCACGTTGCTAAAAATTTTCTCTACTCCCTCCATTCTACAAATTCACTTAAAACTCTTCTTCATAAAAGTTAGCAAATAATTCATTCGAATTACTAATCTTTGAGCTAAACCTCCATCTAAATACCTTTTCTTCATCAATTATCTAGATCAAAGCTTGGGGTACTGATACTTGGAGCTGAATTGAAGAAATTTTTGAAGTGGTTTTATGGTCAATTTTCAAGATCTACAGTGGTAAGTGAGATCTTCATCTTCTACAATGTGGTATCTTGATAATTCTTGTGATTTGATTCATTGAGCAATGTTTTTTAGTTCCATTGGTGTTAATTTCTCAAAATTTGTTGGAATTTTCGTACTCAATTGAATCCAAGATCACAAGTTGTTTGGTGAAATGTTTGAATAAGAATTTTTCCTGCTGAAATGTTGTTTTTCTGTTTTTAACAACGAGCAATCGGTTGCACCTGTTAGTGCAATCGATTGCACAACTTGTTTTTTGTGCAAATCGATTTGCACCTGTAGTGTAATCGATTTGCACCTGTAGTGTAATCGATTTGCACTGAAGTCGTAAGGTTTTTTGGCTTGATATTTGTACTGTTTTGATGATTTCTGCTTTTTCAACTCAATTCTTTTGATGTTTTCCTTGGATTGCAATCTTCAATGTCTAACTTCTCTTAAATTCAATAGACTTTGGGTGTTGATGAAGTTAGATAAATCTTCATTAATTCAAATCTACAAATGATATATTTAGCGCTTTAATCCACCAAGATGAGTGGTTGAACTTAAAGATGAAAGAATTTTGAGAAGGTGATATAGGTTGATCTATCATTCCCCTCCCTCTTCCTTTTATACCATTCTTGATTTTGACTTGTGCTACATGTTTTCGGAGGATGATCTATATATCATTTCTCTAACATGTATGGTACATAGATCACTATTGACCGACCTCGTTTTAGGGTAACTTCTATATAAGTTACTTGGCGATTGCTTAACATAGTTCTACATTTTGTCCCTTAAATTGAAAAAATGGGTCTTCGTTGATTAGGTGTTGAGCTACGACTGATAAAATTGTCGATTCATTGTGTAGAGGTTTTGATTCTATCAATCTTTTGATGAGTTCTCATAATTTTCGACCTAGGCTCAAGGCTCAAATCATCGTGAACCGTATGGTTTTATTTTTTCTATTTATGTGACTGATTCTTCGTTGCCAAAGACTTAGACTTGCAAGTTCATGAATGATTAAATTTTGAGCTATAACAAAAAAAATTATCGATTCATCGTGTAGATATTTTAATTTTATCAATCTTCTGATGAGTTCTCATAACTTTTGACTTAGACTCAACGTTCAAATCATTATGGATCCTTCATATGAAACCAACTAACAACTAATCACTAATTACTAACTCCTAACTTCTAACTTTAGTTTTTGATGATTTTTTATCGCTTTACTTTAATTTTAGCATTCATTTTCATGTTTATGTTTATGCCATTTTCTCTTTATCCACTTGGACCTTTATTTTGATTTTTGCTCAAACCATTAATAAAGGACTAAAACCATAAAATTTGTTAACTTGGACTTGGCTACTATTCCTATGCTTGGAGATTGGATCTTGAACTTAGGATTAGGACCTTGACCTTGGCTCAAAGATTTTGTGACTTTGTTGTTATTTTGTCTGAAGTCCTTGGGGTTTACTCCAAGGCATTAAGTTGTTATTTTCTCTATGTGCAGGTCGTTCTGTTTATGCTCATTTATAAGCGGGAATTCCTCTTAATACAATCGTTATTCTGCCCATTTTTTGTGAAGACTTGATTCCATCTGAGGCATTAGTGTATCCGAGGCTTGGTATTTTTGTCCGGTTACTTTGTTGGCTTGGTTTTTAACCCAGAGGACGGGAACGATGTATTGGCCTCTTGGTGTCAAGTACTAGTTTCTTATTCAGTCAGATCATTCTTTCACCTTTACCCTTTACTTTTTTCATTTAGGATAATCCATTCATCTCCTCTCATCTTCTTTAATTTCAAAATCTTCTCCCTCTTCTTTAAAAACCTTTTCTCAAAAGATTAGACTCTTGTCGATTCTTGTAATGATGCAAACTACTATACTTCTATGATATGTAGTGAAGTAAGACATTTCTCACTTGGTGTTGAGTGATGTCTTATTGATGAAAGTCCAAAATATATCCTCTCTCATTATTGTGGGTTATAAGTATGTTTACCACTCGAATATGACGATATGTTTATTCTTCTTAAAATTAACCAACACACAAATTTCAGTCTTTTTTACCCGAACTATATGGGTTTTGATTTCAATATTGCACGTAGTTGGTATGTAGGCCTAGAACTCGTTGGAAGTTCTATCAAATCAAAAATTGTAAAAAATACTTATTTTCTCATCTCCACCATCTATTTTATACATATTTTTATAGCCATATACACAGATTTTCGAAGAGGTTCCTATGGAGTATCATAGAGGTTTAGGGTGCTTAAATCCTTCCATTTGCATAACTAACCCCCGTACCTTGATCTCTATTTTACTTTAGGTTTTACTCCAATGACTTAGTCTCGAAGATTTTTGCCGCTACACATATGAGCTTCAAAAGCCCAAACCTCGAAGATATATATATATATATATATATATATATATATATATATATATATATATATATATATATATATATATATATATATATATATATATATATATATATCTAACCTTTCAAAATTCAAGAAAAATGATCCAACATATATAATTTTCACACATGAGATTCAAGGTCACTTTTCTAATCTACAATATTTTAACTTCATTCATATTGGACTCTATATCTAAATTTTGTGTTGAAGTAGTAATCTTGTAGGTCAACCATGTACCATTGAATTGGAGATTAACACCAGCACCTCAAGAGTCCAATATTGTAAATCAACATTAATTATGGTTTTTGTGTAGAACTCACACTCATACTCACACCCTCCCATGCACGCACACATACATAAACACATACATCAAATCAATCAAACTAGAGAGTCACCTAGTGGAAAACATGTTTTAAGGAGAAATAAATGGATAAGTTTTCCTCTGAAGGAATTATTAAATCTTAGTATATAGGGTTTGGGAAACCTTACCCTCACTTCCACTAGAAAATTATTGTGAAACATCTATGCTACATGATATAAACTCAAGAGAGGAAGTCTGGTCCTTAAAATGGAGGAACCAAAATAGTGTAAAGTGTCCAGAGTCAGGATTGAAAACTAACCCTGTTGCGGTCACACCGAAACAGACTTGGGGTAAATTATTCCTACCTAGTCAAAACTTAAAAGATATCCTAATAACTTAAGGTCATATTTGATTTCAGATCTATATGATGACCTGATGGATAACAATGATCCACAAAATAACAATGATCTAAAATAAAATTATTCGTGTCCTCAGATGACGTCAGAATAATGACATGATGAAGTAAATATATTTTTCATCCAAAACAAGGTTCTAAGACCAAGTAGACAGGCAAATCTAGGCCCACCTTAAAGGAAGAGCTCAAGTAGACAGACAAATCTAGGCCCACCTTAAAATAATTTGAACTAAGGGTCAATATTCAAATGTGATGTCTGATCCAACATGATTTTTTTCTTATCATTATAGTGTGATTAATTTTTAAGGATAAATAAAATTTTGTGAAATTTTTTTATAAGGGTTAATATCCAATTCGCCTATGCAATGTGGATCGAATTCAAAAAATGTCCCTGTAAAAAACATATATTTTGTTCTTGTCGTTTGAAAATTCTTCCATTTTGACCCTTCGTCTGAATTAGTTTAGGCGTAGACTCATTTTACATCCTTCTGAAACTTCCTATTTTAATTTGTATTTAAATAGCTCTCTCTCTCTCTCTCTCAATAGAGAAAATCCAACATTAGATATATTTGGTGATTTATTAAGAGTATGTTTAGATTGATAATATCAGATGAAATAAAATGGAATGGAGTGGTAATTGATGAAATTTGATTGTATGTATTTGCAAATAATGGATGAAGTAGAATGAGATATGATGAAATCCATTGTGTTCTATTTCATCAAATCCTTCAATTTTCATTCCATCTGATTTGAAGTTATTACTATGATTAACCTATTTTACCTTGATTGGAAAAGAATTATTACATCAGTTTTCTAGGCGACATAACGAATAATGTCTTGGTAAGTCACCATATTTCGCCTTGGTGTACATGAAACCGAGAATAAAGGTGGAACTTGTAGTAGATTGGATCTCCAATAACTGTATATTTGTTTTTGTAAGCACATTATTTTACCTCTTACGTTTTAGAATACTTATTGTTCTGATTTTAATCTATAAGTACACATTTTTTATAAATCTGATTCATCATCATCCATGTTAATCTTGAGGAAGAACAAATGTTGTTTTTGTTGCATACTCATTCCTTTTCAAATTCAATGATTTTGCATATAATATATTTTTATTGACTTTTGTATGCATTTTTTCTAATATAAAATATAAAAATGTTAGAAAAATAAAATAAATATTTAATTACAAGATAAGATATTATGTAAAAGCACCAATCTTTAAATTTTACTTGCATTCCATTTCAGAAATTTTTTCAAACTTCTTTAAATTTCACTGTATTCATGACATAGCCTGATGGTTTAAAGATCTAAATTAGAGCTTTAAATCTCAAAACAACATAAAAATATTTTCAAAAATGATATTTTAAATATATAGGGTAAAAAATCGACCATAGATCTCTAAGTTAATCAAGATATAAACATTACACACCTTTCTTTATCTTGGTTCAAAATTTAAAAATAGTGTCATGAAAGACTTTATTATTTTATACCCCTACATATTTGACCTGTCCATACTCCATACATATGATCCCATTTCAATTTATTTATTCAATTAGAAATTGTTCAACAATTAAAACAATTAAAAAATTGAGAGAATTTGTATCCTATTACTTACAATATTAAGACACTCTTTAAGTAAATGATGATTGATAAGTATTAGTAGAATAAAAACTTATAAACAATGTACTAGTTATGTATTGGATTGACCGACATTTAGAGTTGAATCTGAAGTCATGGTCATGCATGGTTGCTTCCACCATATTTCTTGCCAACTACCTCGTGTTTCCATAGTCTAATGCTATCCACCCATGCATCTATCTACCAACCCAAAAAGCAAAGAAAACCACGACCCTAGATTGCCACGTTGCAAAATCCTAACCCTTCAGTAGTAAGTGATGATCAAACGGCCATAATTAATATTCAACAAACCCACTTTTCTTTTTTTCTACTTGTGCAACTTGTCTTTCCCACCTACCAAACTCACATATCACACCAACACACATGCAATACATAATATTATTACAACAATACATTTCGTAGTCTTTTAAATAAATCTCTATATAAAGCATAACCTCTCTTCCTTTCAATCTCAGGAAATTCATAACATATTCTTTCATATTCATTTGAGTTTCCTTTCTCTTAATATTCTTGCATCCAATTCTCAACAAAGAAACGTTAAATATTTTTAGTATTACTTAAGATGGAAGCAGTAGCAGCAGCCATAACAAAAAACAATGGTTACGAGTCATTCTGCGTGACGAATGCGAAGAATAATAACATGAAAGTGAATGGTGCTGATCCTTTGAATTGGGGTATTGCGGCGGAGGCAATGAAAGGGAGTCACTTGGATGAGGTGAAGCGTATGGTGGAGGAGTACCGGAAGCCGGTGGTTCGTCTTGGTGGTGAGACGCTTACAATTTCCCAGGTAGCTGCCATTGCCGCACATGATCATGGTGTGAAAGTGGAGCTGTCAGAATCTGCTAGGGCTGGCGTTAAGGCCAGCAGTGACTGGGTGATGGAGAGTATGAATAAAGGCACAGACAGTTATGGTGTCACCACCGGTTTCGGCGCCACCTCTCATCGTCGAACCAAACAAGGTGGAGCTTTGCAGAAAGAACTTATCAGGTAACATAATTTGCATATATTTATCTACTTATATATAGATAATTAATTACCATTTTTTATTATTTAACCACTACTATTGATGAACTAGTAAAAATTCTTTACATGAATATATAAACTAAATCCATTCAATATATATCTTATGATCAAAATTTTATCCTCAATGTTGAGATTGAAAATCTACTCTCATATGTTTTGTTAGGATCATTAGCTATTTGTAACTTTTAATTAGTTAATATATTGAAGTATTTTTTTTTTGTCAACTTACTACTTAAAAGTTAAAAGAAGTGGTAGGGTATTCTAACCACTACTGATAAATACATACAGTTACGTTTTATTTTTAGTGGAACGTTAAGAAGTTTTCAATATTTATTTATAGGTGCAACTCGTTAAGTAACATTTTTTAATAGCAAAGTTTGTTAAGTTATTTTTTTAGTTTATTCAATAAAAAAAACTATTTTTAGTGTATGGGTAGCAAAAGTTTATATATTTTTAAAAATTACTTAATACTTACTCAAATTAATTTTTGTTTTTCAGGTTTTTAAATGCTGGAATTTTTGGAAATGCAACTGAGTCAAGTCATATACTACCACATACAGCAACAAGAGCTGCTATGATCGTGAGAATCAACACACTTCTCCAAGGTTATTCTGGGATTAGATTTGAAATCTTGGAAGCTATTACCAAACTCATTAACAACAATGTCACCCCATGTTTACCACTTCGTGGTACAATCACAGCTTCTGGAGATTTAGTCCCTCTTTCTTATATTGCTGGTTTATTAACCGGTAGACCAAATTCCAAAGCTCATGGACCATCCGGAGAAATTCTTAATGCAAAAGAAGCTTTTCAATCAGCTGGAATCAATGATGGTTTCTTTGAGTTGCAACCAAAAGAAGGTCTTGCACTTGTTAATGGAACCGCTGTTGGTTCTGGTTTAGCTTCAATTGTTCTATTTGAAGCTAACATATTGGCTGTCTTGTCTGAAGTTCTATCAGCTATTTTTGCTGAAGTTATGCAAGGGAAGCCTGAATTTACAGATCATTTGACTCATAAGTTGAAGCACCATCCTGGTCAAATTGAGGCTGCTGCTATTATGGAACACATTTTGGATGGAAGTGCTTATGTAAAAGCGGCTAAGAAGTTGCATGAGATGGATCCTCTGCAGAAACCAAAACAAGATAGATATGCACTTAGAACTTCACCACAATGGCTCGGTCCTCTGATTGAAGTCATTAGATTTTCTACTAAGTCAATTGAGCGAGAGATTAACTCTGTTAATGATAACCCTTTGATTGATGTATCAAGAAACAAGGCTTTGCATGGAGGAAATTTTCAAGGAACACCTATTGGTGTATCCATGGACAATACACGTCTAGCTCTTGCATCTATTGGTAAACTCATGTTTGCTCAATTCTCCGAGCTTGTCAATGATTTTTACAACAACGGGCTGCCTTCAAATCTCTCTGCCAGTAGAAATCCTAGCTTGGATTATGGTTTCAAAGGATCAGAAATTGCCATGGCTTCTTATTGTTCTGAGTTACAATATCTTGCAAATCCAGTTACAACTCATGTCCAAAGTGCTGAGCAACACAACCAAGATGTGAACTCTTTGGGTTTGATTTCTTCTAGGAAGACATATGAAGCCATTGAAATCCTTCAACTCATGTCTTCCACATTCTTGATTGCACTTTGCCAAGCAATAGACTTAAGACATTTGGAGGAGAACTTGAAAAGCTCAGTTAAGAACATTGTGAGCCAAGTTGCTAAAAGGACCCTTACAACAGGTGTCAATGGAGAACTTCATCCTTCAAGGTTTTGTGAAAAGGACTTGTTGAGAGTGGTTGATAGGGAGCATGTGTTTGCCTACATTGACGATCCTTGTAGTGCTACATATCCATTGATGCAAAAGTTGAGGCAGGTGTTAGTGGAACATGCATTAGTTAATGGAGAAAGTGAGAAGAATTTGAACACATCAATCTTCCAAAAGATTGCAACTTTTGAGGATGAGCTAAAGACCCTTTTGCCAAAAGAGGTTGAAAGCACTAGGGCTGCATATGAGAGTGGAAATCCAACAGTTCCAAACAAGATCAATGGATGCAGATCATATCCACTTTATAAGTTTGTGAGAGAAGAGTTAAGGACTGGTTTGCTAACAGGAGAAAATGTCATTTCACCAGGTGAAGAGTGTGATAAATTGTTCACAGCTATGTGTCAAGGAAAGATCATTGATCCTCTTCTTGAATGCTTGGGTGAGTGGAATGGTGCTCCACTGCCAATTTGTTAAGTGTATTAGTTTATTTTGAAAAAATTTCTTTGTATATCTATATATGCATGTGTTGCAATAATCTCTAGGTTTGTCATGCTTTTAAGGATTAATATGGAAATTTTCCTTTCAATTTCTTTTAATGTCAATGAAAAACTTGTAATTTTTATAATAGAACTTCATTTGTTTGACATAGCTTTTAATAAGACAATGCAAATATATATATATATTTAATCATATATATATATATATATATATATATATATATATATATATATATATATATATATATATATATATATATATATATATATATATATATATATATATATATATATATATATATATATATATATATATATATATATATATATATATATAATTGAGTGAAGATATTATTAGACGAAAAGTCATAAAATAGTTTAAAATAAGTGTTGGTTCATTGTAAGAAAAATTTGTTTTTATGAAATATTAATTTATAGTTGAAAAATCCATCATGGCTGAAACTTTTGCAAGTTTTAATGGATGTAATTGAATTTTCGGAACATGATGAAAAGTTAACTTTTAAGATCAACATACACAATGTTAAAGCAAGGGTGTGTTTGTTTCGCGAATAAAAACTTTAATCCTCAAAATATTATTTTTCAGAATATTATTCTGTAACTAATTTTATTTTTTATGAATATTTATAAAATATAGTTATTTTAATTTTTAAAATAAATAATAAATAAATTAAAATATTTAATAGTGAGAAATTATAGGTGGTTAGTTAGAATAAAAGATTTTCATCCTATAACATGAGAATAGAATGTGACAAAATTATGTGTAAAATAAATTTCTGGGAATAAAAAATTTCCAGGCATAATTTTTTATAACTTGAAACAAACATTGACATACAAAATATTTCAGCCTATATTCCTAGGAATAACTTCACAATCTATGAAACAAACACCCCCTAATGGATGTAATTGAGAACATGACGAAAATTTAGGTGAATTTTCTAACCACCACCCCATGACCTTCTTGCCCACTCTGACGAAATTTTCAAATTGCCCCTAAAATCAGAAATATACTTCCGGTTAACACCCCCATATCATAAAAATCACGTTGAAAAGGGTTGGATGTGAACTAAAAGTGTATTTCTGGTTTCAACCTCTGTGTAATTTTTAAGACGGTAGTTGTTCATCAAATATTGGGAAATTATTCTCAATTCAGTCTCATATACACGCTGATGCTTTATTCTATTGGTAAAATAAAACAATTTGATTTTACAAAATAAAATCAAACATTAAGATTTAATTTAGACAGATAAAAAATTTACGGTATGTTTTGGTCTAAAAATCAGGCAAAATCGTGATCAATAATTAATGTCTTAAATAATTTTTCAATATTTTTAAGACTGTAATTATTGATGCCTGATTTTTAGATCAAAACATACGGTACATTTTTTATTTGTCTAAATTAAATCTTAATGTTTGATTATTTTGTTAAATCAAATTGTTTTATTTTACCGATTGATTTTATTTTGTTAAATCAAATTGTTTTATTTTACCGATAGAATAAAGCGTGTATGTGAGACCAAATTTAAAATAAATTCTTAATATATTTCCAATTTCACTCAAAAATTACAATAAGTGGTGCGAACCGAAAATAAACTTCTGATTTTGTAAAGGACATTTTAAGGTTTTTATGGGGTGCGCCTCATCTTTATGGGGTGGATTAAGAAATCCACAAATTTAGCTTTCTCGATCAACATACACAATACTTTAGGCAATGGATGTAATTAAATTTTTTTCTATAATATCTTGTCATACATTTGTTAAATTCACTATTATAAATGTTTTTAATTCTTGATATAAAATGTGTTGTACCCTGAATAAAGGAGTGAGATAACGAAAGATTTCATAAAAGCTTGTTAAATTAATTATTTAATTAATTAATATGGATCGATATAATTAATTATATTATGGTCATATATAAATAAAATATTAATTATTGATGAATTACTTAAATGAATATAGTGTTTGAATGGACCGTGATGAATTGAATCTTTCAGTTAAGTTTAATGATAGTTTACTACCTTCAACAGGTTAGCAATTTAAGCATTTGACCTATTAAACGATGAAACCATAGACAACAATATTGATCGTCTCTTCAATCTTACAAGATTCTGTTCATATTATTATTAATTATTCTTTGATATATATGCTATAATTTATGTCTATTGAATTTAATTAAATCTATCAATTGATATCAGAGCCTGATTAGATACACTTTCTCTAACTATCATATGAAACATTATCATTTTGCCATTTATTTTAGTACGAGGTGATATATACCTTGTTTTATTATGGCGTATAAATTTTGGAATATAAATCTTAACATTATACATGGATGTTTATTTGTCATTGTCTAAACATTGAATTTTATATCAGTGTTTGTGATTTATTTTAACGATTGAATTTTGCTACAATTGATATATTAATTTTTAATTTTCTTTCGATGATACCACTACTATAAAACGCGTAAACAATAACGTCATGGTCACCACGGTTCTTTCCTACACCGTGGTAACTTCTCTAAACTATGGCGCTATCATATTATTTTTGGTTTTGATTAAAAATTATTTGTATATAGCAGCGGGTTGAGGATCCAACCGTGGTGAAACATTCAAACTTCTGTGGGTTCGAACCTCAACACCACAAAATATTTTATTCTGTTAATGTTAAGACGTGCATTTTCTTTTTTTATTTATTTTAAAACTCACAAATAAAAGGGTTATCGCTACGGTGATTTTTATTAACCGTTGTGATATACTTATAATAAATAAATATTTATCAATACAATTGATAATTTTAACCGTTGTGAAATAGTTTACCCATATATATTAACAATCATTTATTGACAGCAGTGTTGTTTCCTTCACAGTGAAACCCTAGCAACCATTTTTTCTCTTCTTCTTCGCCATTAGTCGTGAATCTTGTGCTTCCTACATGAAAGTATTCTTCTTCTTCCATCTTTTTGTTAGATAGTTCCCCATTGCTGCATTTGTTGTATGTTGTTTTTGTTGATTGTTCTCATTTTTTTCATATTCGTCTTCACTATGGTACATATTGTTTGTGTACCTATGAAAAAAAGTACAAGAAGCATGAAGTTATGATGGAAACTCCATCCACCTTGTACCTATTCTTCATAGCTTCACAAACAAAATGGTTTTCATACTCTGTTGACAAATAAGTTTGCGGTTTCACATGCTAATAAATTTCATGGTTATTATAGGTCTCGATAAGAGCGGTAGCAAACTTCATCTAGTTTGAGAAACTATGAGAAGAAATATAAAAATTAAAAATCTTTTGTGTAAACTTTTACTCCTTATATTTCTTTTTTATAACTTCACAAACTAGATGAATTTCCACGACTTCATGTATATCCATTGATGGTTTAAGTTGTTAGATGATTTTCATACTCTGTTGACAAATAAGATTCTGGTTTCACACGTTGATAATATTCATGGTTATTGTAGGTGTCAACAAGAGCGATAGTGTTGCAACGGTATAGCAACAAGTAAAAAGTAAATTATTATTTTTACCGGGTGATATAAGTTATACGTATCGTGTTCACAAAGATTGGTTACTGATTCACCATTTGAAAATTCGTTCGCTAATGAGTTTGATGTTAAAATGGGTTTGTTTGTAAGGAAAGGGTAAGCATTAAGCTTTGATACCCAAAGTGATTATTAGCTCTAAATTTATCTCTATAATCTAAAAACTAATAGATATTCATCCTTAATCAAGATTTGTGAGGTATATGTCTATAACAACCCAAATCCAAACATGAAGCAAAAAGATCAAGAAAAACATCAACAATGATTTGTAATGCAAGCTTTATACAACGCCATGATCAATACATATACATATGTTCAAAGTATATATAAAAACATAACCCAACAAAATAATGTTTACAAAAATAGGAAAAAGAGATAAACCAACACTTCTCGAGTTGTTAAGACGATTAGTCAGAATCCACCTCCGATTCGACAAGATGTGAGCTCCAATGTTGTTTTCTAAAGTCTAAACTACCAAGGATGAAGGTTTTATGAGTTGGGTACAAATACCTCAAAACATAACCTAAAAAATGTAATTTTTTTGGCCCTTTTAACGTAATTTTGTCCAGGGGACCGAGCTAAGCGGCCAAATCCCACTCAGCGGACTCTACTATTTTGAGGGAAAAAACAGCTTTGTGTTTTCGCCATAAATTGAGAACCGTAACTTTGATTTGCGCCCAGTTCGAAGAGTTGGGAAGCTTATTCACACTACGCAAAAAAACGGCAGCACCACAAAGACAACGCTTTTTGTCAAAAGTGCTGCTATAACTTGCAAAAAAAATTCACTAAAAAAAGCGCTTTCTAAAGCTACCTTTAGAAGGCGCTTTTTAAAAGCGCTTTATTTCCTAATTTTATAATTAAATTTCTTAAACCCTAAACTAACAAAACACGATTTCAGTTTCTCAGTTTTCTCCTTTCTCACACGACCTTTCTCAGTTTCTTAGTTTTCCATCAAACTCGTCGCCGTTGATCGTCTTCCACCCTTAGTCTACTTCGTCAGTTCTTCCGCTGCCGCCGTCATTCAATCTTCGTCTGTGTTGTTGTTCTTCCGCCTACGTTCAACCCTGAACTTGTGATTCTTCTGCCATGGCTGTGATTCTTCGTCAACCCTGAACCCATAATCGTCTTCCTTGGTAAGTTTGTTTTAGTTAGCAATTTGTTAGTTGTTGATGTTTGTTGTTGATTTTTGTTTCACTGAAATTTTGTTCTGTATTTGTTTCATTGAAGAATCTGCTAGTTGTTGATGTTTGTTTCACTGTAATTTTTTTCTGAAGCTGTTAGTTCCTCTCGCCGCCGGACACACTCTCCGCTCCACGACCTTACATTATAACTCACTGTTTTTTCCGTTCTTCTCTAAGTCTTCATCAACAGACACCGGCTAACTTTCATTTGTTAGATAATAGGTTGGTAAAGTTAAAATTTAACTTTCATTTGTTCTTCTCTCTCCGTTCGATGAATTTGAGTTGAGCTGTTATGTTGTTAAACCTGTCTTGTTTAATTTTTGTCACTTTATTCCTTGTTTATGTTAAATTGAATACTGCAGTTTTGTTGATTGATTTATTGTGATGAAATTCTGATGAAAAACAGATTTGATGTTGTTATCTATTGATCGAAATCGGGATGTAAGGGAAACTTGTGATTAGACTTTGGCTCGTCTGTTCTTTTAAATTGTATAGAAGTTTTGATGTTGAGTTTTATTTTCTGCTAGCATAATGGCTATTTGTGTTATGGTAGTGTGCCGAATTATCTTTTTGATGAAGGCATTGGATTTTCGTATTTAGTTTCGATGATGGTTTAATGTTTATGTCGCGTTTAGTCGCATAGATTATAACTGAGAAACTAGTAACAACAAGTATTTGCCTTTATCCTGAAGTAATATAGTAACAACAACACTTCTATTCCTCAAGTTATATAGTAATATATGGTATAATCTTCAGTTGTTTGTTTGTTTATTTTAATTTTGATTGGGTTTTGTAATGGTGTAGGGTTTGGAATTATACTTTATGTTTCTGTGTGTGTTGGTTTACTTGTGTTTAGATTGAATGAATGAATGAGTGAATTGTTTGTTTGTTTATTTGAAAATGGATTTAGAATTTGGGATAACTTTATTATGTCATGATCTTGTTGACTTGTTGTTGGAAAATAAATCCAAGTTTCATAATGATGTAAGTAAGTATGGGTGCATGCCAACGAGATTAGGAGAGTGTCTCACCCAAACTAACGTATTGAATTTTCTATATATAGGGTTACTTGTGAAGTGTGAAAGTCTGATCGTTTATAAGATTTTGGCACTATGTGGGTCTAGAAGTTCCTTATTTCTCTACAGGTAATTAGTTGTTCTCTTCGCTATTGTAACTAGTTGTGCTTTGAATGAATTGCTATGATGGATCGTTTCCACTTAAATTAGTTTCTTAGTTCTCTACTTGTGAATGAACTGTAATTAGTGGTTGAGTCGGTTTTTATTGTATGAAATTTTTTATAATAGAAGTTTTCTTTCCTTTGAATTAGCAGCGTTTCTCGGCCTAGTTCAACGTACAACGCTAATTCTCTGTGTTTTCTTGAGTTCGGTAAATTCGAGGTAAATTTATTCCTCAAATTACTGGTACTGGTGAATTTTTCTAGAATTGCGTGAATATATTGCGTTTTCTTGCTCTGGATCCATTCCGTGTATACTTCGCGTTTTGACAGAAACGCATTATACCGTTGTGTGCCCCAATTAGTTGGTTTTGTTTAGCTTAATTAGTAAAACCATGGATAATACAT
This sequence comes from Vicia sativa, assembly GCA_021764765.1. NCBI lineage: Eukaryota > Viridiplantae > Streptophyta > Magnoliopsida > Fabales > Fabaceae > Vicia > Vicia sativa. The sequence goes on along the minus strand of CM038795.1, from coordinate 120,844,902 downwards.
GGATGTATTCCAATCGATTGTAGAAAGAGTACGAGAGTAGGGTATCAGAATTCGTTAAGTTTGCTGTTCTGCACGCCAAAGACTCCAGTCGGATGACATGTCCTTGCTTGGGTTGCTATTGTGGGAGTCGGGTTGACGCGGTTCAGTTGGCATCGTATTTAATACCGTATAGAATTGATAGAAGTTATACATGTTAGAATTTGCATGGTGAGAAAAGTAACGGGAATGTTTAATCGAGGGATAATAGAACATATGCTTCAAACGATAATTGTACGGATACATACGATTATGATCGAGTCGAAGAGATTGTAGAAGCGCTTGAAGAAGATCTTAAGGATTGTCCCAAAATGTTCGACAGGTTGGTAAGTAATGCAGAGTAACCGTTGTATAATGGTTGTACAAAATTCATAAGATTTTCTGCGGTATTAAAGTTGTACAACTTAAAGGCATGCAATAGATGGTCGGATAAAAGTTTCACAGAGTTATTAGCCATTATGAAAGATATGCTACCAGAGGATAATGTTCTTCCCAATCGAACATATGAGACTAAAAAGATGTTGTGGTATATTGGCATGATCTATGATAAGATACATGCATGTCCAAACGATTGCGTTTTGTTTCGAAACGAGTATGCATTGTTAAATGAGTTTCCTAAATGTGGTGCCCATCGATATAAGAAAAAGTTGTCTCCGACAAAATTCTTATGGTATTTTCCTATAATTTCGAGATTTAGACGCATATATCATAGTGAAACCGATTCAAGACACTTGACTTGGCATGTAGATGAAAGAATTATTGATGGAAAGTTTTGACATCCGAAAGATTCACCACAATGGATGAAAATTGATAATGATTATCCTGAATTTGGAAAAGAAGCAAGAAACATTCACTTGGCATTGTCTACTGATGGAATGAACCCACACGGTATTCAAAGCATCTCGCATAGCACATGGCTTGTGATTCTTATGATCTTTAACCTACCTATGTGGCTATGTATGAAGCGTAAGTACATGATGTTATATATGTTAATTTATGGGACTAAACAACCAGGGAATGACATATACGTATACTTCACACCCTTAATCAAGGATTTAAAGTTTTTGTGGGAGAACGATGTGGAGGTTTATGATGGGTATAGGAAAGAAAGTTTCAACTTGAGGGCGATGTTTTTTGGAACAATTAATGATTTTCCAGCATACATAAATCTATCTGGGTACAACATTAAAGGTCAAAAAGCGTGTCCTGTTTGTGAAGATGGAACCGATATGACACGATTGGACCTTTGTCAGAAGAATGTCTTTCTCGGTCATCGTAGATTCTTAAATTCTAATCATCACCACCGTGGGTGGAGAAAAGCATTCAATGGAGAGGCAAAACAAGGTAGAGCTCCGACAATGTTGACAGGTGATCAAATTTTTGACAAGGTGAAAGATGTGAGTACTTAGTTTGGCAAGTCTTTTGCACATACACTTGTCAAGAGTGGGTGGAAGAAGAGGACAATTTTTTTAACTTCCATATTGGAAGTCGTTGTATGTAAGACATCTCCTCGATGTTATGCATATTGAAAAAAATGTATTTGACAGTGATATTGGTATGTTACTCAATATACAAGGAAAGTCTAAGGATGACCTTAAAGTAAGGGAGGAAATGGTAAAGATGGGAATGAGAACTGAATTGGCATCCGCGTAGAAAGGAAGACAGACATATCTACCACCTGCTGTTTACACTCTATCTAGAAAGGAGAAAAAATATTGTGTAAGTTTCTAAGTGAAGTTAAATTTCCAGAAGGCTACTCATCAGATATTAGAAGACTTGTGTCTATGAAAGACCTCAAGTTAATGAGTTTAGAGACGCATGATTGCCATGTTATAATGGAACATTTTCTACCAATAGGTATACGTTCTATTCTTCCAGAAAAAGTAAGAAGTGCAATAACTAAATAGTGTTTTTTCTTCAAGTTAATTTGCAGTAAGATGATCGATCCTGCTATCTTACCAACATTGCAAAAAGAAATAGTTGTTACTTTGTGTGATCTTGAAATGTATTTTCCTCCCTCGTTTTTTGACATAATGGTTCATCTAGTCGTTCATCTTGTGAAAGAGACACAATTGTGTGGACCAGCTTATAGTAGATGGATGTACCTTATTGAACGTTATATGAAAATATTAAAAAGGTATGTGAAAAACTGAAGTTGACCAGAGGGTTGTATTCCCGAACGATACATTGTTGAAGAAGCGATTGAGTTTTGTACTGAATATTTGTCAAATGTTCAATCAATTGGGCTCCCCAAATCTCATATTATTGAAAAAAAAGAAGGTAAAAATCTAATTGGAAATAAAGTTGTGACAATATAAAGGGTCGAACGGGATCAAGTGCATTTATATGTTCTGCACAATGAGATTGAGGTTGAGGCGTATGTTGAAATGCACAATGGTGTTCTTCAAGGTTTAAATCCGAATAGAAATGAGAATTGGATAGTAAGAGAGCACAATCGAAGTTTCATACCATGGTTTAAGGAACATTTTATTCAAAGTATCGTTCAGATCCTGCTTCAATAATAGAAAGGTTGAGATGTTTAGCATATGGTCCAAGTTTGGTTGTGTTTTCTTATAGCGCATACACAATTAATGGATACACATTTTATACCAAAGAACAAAATGATAAAAGTACTATGCAAAATAGGGGTGTCACGTTGGTAGCTGAAGCAATGCATATATCAAGTGTGAAGGACTTAAATCCGAAATTTGCAAATCTGTCATATTTTGGTGTAATCGAGCGTATTTGGGTGTTTGATTATGAGAAGTTTCAGATTCCTATATTTGGTTGCAAGTGGATTGAAAATAATAGTGGCATACGAATGGGTAAGACAGGATTTTTGCAAGTGGATCTTAATAGGGTGGGGTACAAAGATGAGCCTTTCATTCTAGCCTCTCAAGCTAAACAAGTGTTCTATGTCACTGATCCGACAAGTACGAAATGATCTATAGTGCTTTTATCTAACAAAAATGATCAAAATGAGAATGAATGAGAATGAATCATGTATTAGAAATGATCATAATGAGGGTATTTGGATCAATCCAACCGTCCGCGTTGTAAAGAGACAAGTAGAACATATTCCTACCAAGAAAATAAAGAGACATTAGTGAAAAAGGTAATAGTATAATTATAGCCTATATAATTCAATAAAATTTAAATATGTGTCATTATACACACACACACACACACACACACACACATATATATATATATATATATATATATATATATATATATATATATATATATATATATATATATATATATATATATATATATATATATATGGATTATGGATTATGGATTTTTTATTTTCATTTCTTATATTTCATTCCTCCACATGGTGTAAAGTGTTAATTTTATGATCAGAATAAAAAAAAACTTCATAACTTTATATCTTACATAAGTCTATATGATTTTTAGGTACCTTTTCAAGGGTCACAACAGGTGAGCCAGAAAGTTGGTAGGGTACCACCTAAGAAAAGGGTTCCTGTCCGAAAATTTGTGCCTAGATTTCGGCAGTGTCTGGAAACACTAGTGGGCACATCAGATTTGATGAATGGTGGTATTTGTCAAATGGATATGGATGCATGTGTCTTTGGTTTTCCATGTACCGAAACAATTGGGCAAGAGGACATGGAACAAATCTTTCTTCATGGAGAATTAGGCGTCAGTGTTATACACTCGTACATCAGGTAACCCGATCAATATATTATTTAATTGGTTGAAAAAAAATTTTAAACATTTAATTGAAATAGTCTAATATTAATTATGTTTTTATTTAAGGATGTTATTTGACAAATTGATGCGCGGGAATCATTTGTCAAATAGATTCTATTTCGTGTCTTCCTCCCGTGTCAGCGGAGCAACAATTGTTAGAGAACCAGATTCAGTAAGAGAGCACTTGGTCGATAGATTCATGGCAACTGACAGTACAGAAAGCTTGTATCCTTTGGCGTATAATTCAGGGTTAGATTTTCATTCTAAGTTCATTTTAATATGTATTTTTTACATTAAAATTTTCATCTAAATTGTTGCTTTAATTTATAGATGTCACTGGTTGTTGCTTGCTATCGATCCTATAAAAGAAGTGGTCTATTATCTGAATTCGGTTGACGGTGATTGGACAAATTATCCGAAAATGAAGCTAATGATTGATACGTAAGTGACATTATTCTAAATATTCGTTTGTGTTTATATATTTAACTATTTCTATGTCATTGTTCTAAATAAATATCCAAAAAATTTATCAGTTCAATACAAATATTCCGATGTCAAAGGGAAGCACGGGTACCACGGTCTAAATCAAACAACATTAATTGGATCAAAGTACAGGTATATTAATTTCCACAATTTTGCTTATAATATTTATGCTACTTGATAAAACAATACATCTATATATTTTTATTTGTTTTTCTATGTAGTGTCCTCAACGACAAAACGACATAGATTGCGGATACTTCGTTTTGAAGTTTATCAAAGAAATCATTCAAATGAATGAAATAGAGATTCCAATCACGGTATGGATTTATAACTTATTATGGATTTATACTTTGTTTTATTATTTATCGGATATTTCATACAATTTATTACTTTTAACTAAATCATGAATATTTTTTGTTTTGTTATGTAGTATTTTGATGAATACAAGTGTGGATATTACACGAAACTTCAATTGGAAGAACTCAAAGAGGAGTTGTGTCAATATTTTATTGAGCAAAGAATCTTATAAGGTATGAATACATTATTGTGTGAAAATGGTTATGAATACATTGTTTTGTGTATACAATATTGACCGTGTTATTATGTTTATATCTTGTAGGATCAGGACCTTGAATATATATGTACATTAAGACTGATTTACTTAGTGTTATATAGCTGATTTTGTTTGGGTTGATTTTGGTACATTTAAAAATATGTTAATTGAATTACAATGGTGTATATATATTTTGGATATGAATGGTATATAATGGTATTTGTATATAATATTTAAATTTGGTATTTGGATAACAATGGTATATAATGACATTTGTATATAAGATTGTAAATTACCGGTTTATGAATTACACATTATGCCGGTTTAAAATTATTTAAATTTTTGATTGTTCGAAAACCTATGAAAGCACTTTTGGTAAAAGTGCTTTCACCATAGAGCGCTTTTGAGTAAAGAGCTGCCATAGGCCACCTAAAGCGCTTTTCACCAAAAGCGCTTTTGGCGCTTCTGAAAAGCGCTTTCTGCCTACTAGAATGCCTTTAATGCACAGGCACCGAAAGCAGGGCTACCATGAAAGCGCACCGCCGCTTTCATAAGCATTTCTAAAGCATTTTTTAAACAAAAGCGCACCACCAAAGCGCTTTTAAAGCCCAAAAAAGCGCTTTCGTAGGTCATTTTTGACATAGTGTCTATATGAAGCCTCCAACACCTTAAGACAATCATGGTAAAGATAGTTAAAGGATTTTGATCCAAATACAAAAATTTCAGGGATGTGCAATTGCTAATTGATCATGGAATGCTTCATTTGAAATGATTACCGGTCAAAACGAATATTTTAAGTTGAGAAAGTGAATGGCAAAGCTCACTTGGTAGACTTCGTTTAAGTTGTTGGTGCTAAGATCTAAATATTGAAGTTTGTTCAAGTTTTCTATGTCTTGTGGCAATGGTCCTTTGTTGAAACTCTACTCTACCCGTTCATCACACCCCTTTTATTGAATCAAATTTTCACCCTTATCTTATAACTCTAGAAGAATTCAACAAAGATGATTATCAAACGATCTCTTCTCTCAAACCCTATTACACATTCTCCCAAAGTTTTATTTTCTCTATTCTCTTTGTTTCACATACTAATAGAATGTGACTCATTTTCCTAATTCTTAAAATATATGTGTCATTTCTAATTTTTATTGATTAATTTGACTTTTTATTTATTATCCCAATTTATCCTCACAATTTATCAATTTATCCTTAATTTCTTTAAACACTTTATTTTCTTTAATATTTTATTATTATAATATATCTTCACCTAATAAAATAATTACTCTTATTATTTAATCACTACAATATGCTAAATAATTCTAAATAGTTTCTACACCACCTAATTAATTAATTGACCCAATCCATCAATATATCAAAGCAATCAAAATCACATGTAATTCACAAATAATTTAATAAAAGTAAATAATTGAAAATGGGTTGTTATAGTCTCAGCCACAATGACCATATCCAAATGATCTTCCCAAATTTAATTCCTGCAAACTCTAATAAACTCCTTCATAGCGCAATTCCAATTGAATAATTTGAATTTATCACTATCAATAAATAAAAAATTAAGCAATTTCTTTGACCGCTTGCCATTGGCTTGGAGTTTCTTCTTATAGGTTCTTTTTATCTTCCGGAGCAAACCCTAGCAGAGGACATCTCATCATTTATTTCAGTAGTCAAGGGTTCCAATATTAATAGTTATTTTGTATTATAATAAGTTATTAGCTATAAATTTTATGTGATAAAGAAGAAGAAGTTTAGAGGAAAAAGAGAGAGAAGTAAAATTGATATTGTATATTGTGAAATTGATCGAAAAAGCATTATTTTGCTTACAAGGAAATGTTCCTTATATAGACACATTTCCTGGGCCCAATAGTGTAAACTAAACTAAGGCCCAATATCTAAAGTCCACTACATTTCGACTTCTAGCATCCAAGATAACAGATCGAAATAGCTAAGCTATTTCGATTACCCCTTATTCGATTATTATTGAATCATGAATTATGTACACCTTCTAACATATATTCAATGAAGTGAAATGTCAAAATAAAATGTAAGCCAGAATTCCTCTCACCGAAAAAAATCTCCCACAGTAGTGTTATTTTCACAAAACTAGATTATACATAAATATTTAATAAAGAACCTTATATGGTTCATGAAATTGCTGCACCTTAGAAGAACCGAGGTAAATTTTTTGTGGAACTGGAAATAGATGCTACTTCCATGGAATTTGTTCCATGTATGCAACTATCAATGTTAAAAAAATAAGATTGCTTCATTTTTCAAATATTAAACATCATGCCTATATTGGAATCAATTTTAAAAACTAAAATTACTTAATTTTTTTTCCATATATATTAAATCACAAACCAATACTAATGCATAGTTGCACTTAATTAACTTAGAATGTTCACACAATTTTTCACACAACACACAATGGGTTTGAATTACCCCACTCCACACATACACAAATGTCTCTTGCAACACTACTATTGTGCTACATCATACAGGACAGTTATCGAGATACTTGCACAAATATAACATTTTTAAAAGTTAATAAATTGGAAGAGGAACACCATTCCACTCGCCTAAGCATTCCATAAGAGGATCAATGATTTTTCCCTCACACATCGCGGCGAATACTTTGTCACACTCTTCACCTGGGGAAGTAACCTTTTCTCCTTTTAGCAAACCCGTTTTCAACTCGTCTCTAATAAACTTGTGAAGGGGATAAGATTTGCATTCATTGATCTTGTTTGGAATTGTTGGATTTCCATTCTCATATGCAGCCCTAGTACTTTCAACCTCTTTTGGCAAAAGGGTCTTCAACCCATCCTCAAAAGTCGCAATCTTTTGGAAGATTGATGTGTTCAAATTCTTCTCAAATTCACCATTTACTAATGCATGATCCACTAACACTTGCCTCAGTTTTTGCATCAATGGATATGTAGCATTGCAAGGATCATCAATACAGGCAAACACATGCTCCTTATCAACCACTCTCAACAAGTCCTTTTCACAAAACCTTGAAGGATGAAGTTCTCCATCATTGGCACATGTTGCAAGGGTTCTTCAACTTGTGTATCAAATGATCGGTAAACTCAGGTTTCCCTTGTATAACTTCAGCAAAAATAGCTGATAGGATTTCAGACAACACGGCTAAGATGTTTGCGTCAAATAGAACAATAGAAGCTAAAGCAGAACCAACAGCAGTTCCATTAACAAGTGCAAGACCTTCTTTTGGATGTAATTCAAAGAAATCAGCATTGATTTCAGCTGATTGAAAAGCTTCTTTGGCATTAAGAAGTTCTCCACATGGTCCACGAGCGTTGGAATTTGGCCTTCCGGTTAGCAAGCCAGCAATGTAAGAAAGAGGAATTATATCTCCAGAAGCTGTGATTGTACCCCGAAGTGGTAAACATGGGGTGATGTTGTTGTTAAGGAGCTTGACAATGGCTTCTAAAATTTCAAATCTAATTCCAGAATAGCCTTGGAGAAGTGTGTTGATTCTCACAAGCATAGCAGCTCTTGTTGTTGTGTGTGGTAATGTGTGGCTTGACTCACTTCCAGTTCAAAATATTCCAGCATTCAAAAACCTTAAAAACAAGACTTAAATAGAGTAAGTATGAGGAAACAATGCAAACATATTTTTGTTATCCATATACTAAAAAATATTACCTAATAAGTTCTTTCTGCAAAGTGCAACCTTGATTGGTTCGAAGGTGAGATGTGGAGCCAAAACCAGTTGTAATACCGTAAGTGTCTGTGCCATTTTTTTGTACTTTCCATCACCCAGTCACTACTGGCTTTAACGCCAGCCCTAATGGATTCCGATAACTCCACCTTCGCACCAGGATTGTGTGCAATGGCAGCCACATGAGAAATGCTAAATGTCTCTCCACCAAGACCGATCCCCGACTTCTGGTATTTTTCCACCATACACTTCACCTCATCCAAATGACTCCTTTCATTGCCTCTGCCGCAATACCCCAATTCAAAGGATCATTACCATTCACTTTCATATTAGCATTGGTGAGACAAAATGAAAAATGAATCGTAACAGCTCTTGTTTTTTTGTAATGGTTGCTGGTACTGCTTCCATTTGCTGGAAATTTTTGAGAGAATGGAAATTCAAACGATTATTAAAGAAAATAAACTGAAACGTGAAGGAAGAGTTTGTAGTTGAGCTTTATATAGAAATTCGTTTTGCATGTATGTTGGTTTCACGTGTTCATACCTAGGGTTGTTAAAAAAATCATTGTAATAAACCGAACCACCAAACCGAATTTAACTCGAGTTAAATAATCAAATCATTACTAATGATTAGTGAACAAGACATATATTTTATTAACGGTTTTAGAACCGATTGTTAAATAATTAATTGATTTCAAATTTATTCTGAACTGAACCATAGTTATTTAAGTTCTTAAATTGAATTTATTTATTTTTTTAAGTAAAAAATTGTTTCTTAAAATTAAAAAAGTATTTTTTAAAATAAAAGTCATTTTTTCAAAAAAAAAAAAAATTTAATTTTCCAAAAATAGAAAATCAATTTTTAAATGTTAAAAAAGTCAATTTTTTACAAAAATCAAATAAGCAATTTTCAAGAAAATCACTTTCATAAATTATAATCTGTTTTGTTTCCAACTTATTTCTATAAAATTTTCGGGACAAGTCATATTTTTGAAATAGAAATAGTATTCAAAATAAGTGTTTAACTAAGTTGTATTACTGATAGGATAAATAATTATCATATATTTCAATGAATATTTTTGAAATAGAAATAATATATGAAATAAGTGTTTAATTAAGTTGTATTATTGATAGGATAAATATTACTGATAGGATTGCGCTGCAAATATAAATGTAATAGACTTATAAATGAAATCTTTATAAGTCATGCATACTTGAGTAACAATATGTTGTACCTAACTTATAAGTTATCCGACCTGTGTATTTAAATAAGGAACGAGTTTTTTATTCAACTTGAGATATTTTGGATTTTTCGCAGGGTCTATATTGAGATCACTAGGTCGGAGAAGAAATTTTCATGTTGTGTTGGTCACGAAGGAAACAAAGAAATTCCCATGTTGTGTAAGTCACAAAGGAAACTTGAGAAACTTAGAGATAATATGACCTTCGTGTGTGTAATAATTACAAAACGTCTTAATTTTCGTCTAAATTATTTGTATTCTTGCGCCACATATGTAGATGTAACAGACTCATAAATGAAATCTTTATAAGTTATGCATTCTTGAGTAACAATATGTTGTACCTAACTTAGAAGTTATTCGACCTATGTATTTAAATAAGGAACGAGATTTTTATTCAACTTGGTATATTTTGGATTTTCCGCAGGGTCTATATGAAGATCACTAGGTCGGAGAAGAAATTTTCATGTTGACTTGGTCATGAAGGACACAAAGAAATTCCCATGTTGTGTAAGTCACAAAGGAAACGTGAGAAACTTAGAGATAATATGACCTTCGTGTGTGTAATAATTACAAAACGTCTTAATTTTCGTCTAAATTATTTATATTCTTACGCCGCATATGTAAATGTAACAGACTCATAAATGAAATGTTTATAAGTCATTCATTCTTGAGTAACAATATGTTGTACCTAACTTATAAGTTATTCGACCTATGTATTTAAATAAGGAACGAGATTTTAATTCAACTTGGGATATTTTGGATTTTTCGCAAGGTCTATATGAAGATCACTAGGTCGTAGAAGAAATTCTCATGTTGTGTTGGTCATGATGGACACAAAGAAATTCCCATGTTGTGTTAGTCATGAAGGAAACGTGAGAAACTTAGAGATAATATGACCTTCTGTGTGTAATAATTACAAAACGTCTTAATTTTCGTCTAAATTATTTGTAATTTTGCGCCGCATATGTAAATGTAACATACTCATAAATGAAATCTTTATAAGTCATGCATTCTTGAGTAACAATATGATGTACCTCACTTAGAAGTTATTCGACCTATGTATTTAAATAAGGAACGAGATTTTTATTCAATAAATTTTTTATAAGTGATGCATTCTTGAGTAACAATATGTTGTACCTAACTTAGAAGTTATTCGACCTATGTATTTAAATAAGGAACGAGATTTTTATTCAACTTGGGATATTTTGGATCCCGCAGGGTCTATATGAAGATCAGTAGGTCGGAGAATAAATTTTCATGTTGTGTTGGTCATGAAGGACACAAAGAAATTCCCATGTTGTGTTAGGCATGAAGGAAATGTGAGAAACTTATAGATAATATGACCTTCGTGTGTGTAATAATTACAAAACGTCTTAATTTTCATCTAAATTATTTGTAATCTTGCGCCGCATATGTAAATGTAACAGGCTCATAAATTAAATCTTTATAAGTCATGCATTCTTGAGTAACAATATGTTGTACCTAACGTAGAAGTTATTCGACCTATGTATTTAAATAAGGAACGAGATTTTTATTCAACTTGGGATATTTTGGATTTTCCGCAGGGTCTATATGTAGATCACTAGGTCGGAGAAGAAATTTTCATGTTGTGTTGGTCATGAAGGACACAAAGAAATTCCCATGTTGTGTAAGTCATGAAGGAAACGTGAGAAACTTAGAGATAATATGACCTTCTGTGTGTAATAATTTCAAAACGTCTTAATTTTCGTCTAAATTATTTGTAATCTTGTGTCGCATATGTAAATGTAACAGACTCATAAATGAAATCTTTATAAGTCATGCATTCTTGAGTAACAATATGTTGTACCTAACTTAGAAGTTATTCGACCTATGCATTTAAATAAGGAACGACATTTTTATTCAATAAAAATCTTTATAAGTCATGCATTCTTGAGTAACAATATGTTGTACCTAACTTAGAAGTTATTCGACCTATGTATTTAAATAAGGAACGGGATTTTTATTCAACTTGGGATATTTATGATTTTCCGCAGGGTCTATATGAAGATCACTTGGTCGGAGAATAAATTTTCATGTTGTGTTGGTCATGAAGGACACAAAGAAATTCTCATGTTGTGTTAGTCATGAAGGAAACGTTAGACTTAGAGATAATATGACCTTCGTGTGTGTAATAATTACAAAACGTCTTAATTTTCGTCTAAATTATTTGTAATCTTGTGTCATGAAAGAAATTATATACATGAGGGTGATGAGGTTCGAAGTCATGAAAGCTTGATGTTATCACCACGGTTGGGTTCTCAACCGTTGTTATATACAATTAATTTTTAATCAAAAAATAATAATATAGTAGCACCTTATTTTAGAGATGTCTCCATGGTGTAGGGAGGAACTGTGGTGACCATGGCGTTGTTGTTTCTATGTTTTGTAGTAGTACTCTTAAAAAATCAACCGTGGTGATATATACAACTGTGGAACTCATAAAGGCGCGATTTAACATTAAAGGAATTATATATATGAGGGTGCTGAGGTCCGAAGCCATGAAAGCTTTATGGTATCACCACGGTTGGGTTATCAACCGTTGTTATATACAATTAATTTTTAATCAAATAATAATAATATAGTAGCACCTTATTTTAGAGATGTCACCACGATGTAGGGAAGAACCGTGGTGACCATGGCATTGTTGTTTCTGCGTTTTGTAGTAGTACTCTTAAAAAACCAATCGTGGTGATATATACAAATGTGAAACTCATAAATGCGCGCTTTAACATTAAAGAAATTATATATATGAGGACGTTGAGGTTTGAAGCCATGAAAGCTTGATGGTATCACCACTATTGGGTTTTCAACTGTTATATACAATTAATTTTTAATCAAAAAATAATAATATAGGAGCATCTTATTTTAGAGATGTCACCACACTGTAGGGAAGAACCGTGGTGACCATGGCGTTGTTGTTTCCACATTTTATAGTAGTACTCTTAAAAAACCAACCTAGAGGCCAAAGGCAAGCTCAAGTATACAAAGAATAACCTTGACCGACCAAAGATTCTCAACACAGCCGTCTTCCAGAATACGCATGCCATCCCCACACTAAGATGGCAGACAACCAGATATGAGTAGCTTATTCTAAAACGGAGGAAATGTAGATCCACAGCACTAGAGAACAAACCACTTAGGTCTTCTACCATAAGTGGGAAAATAAATGGAGTCATGGGATATTCTTAATTTAACTCTCTTTGGAAAATAATTTCTTGGATAAGACAACCATTATCCAAGACCACAAGATTATAAAAAAAAACAAACATAATTCAATGCTCTCCACTTAACGTTAAACCTAAATCTAGAAAATATATAATCGATAAAGGTTCGACTAACTGAATCATATGTCTTTTCAAAATCCACTTTGAAAATAAGACTAACTTTTTTATTCCTTTTGGCCACATCCCTAATATCATTCATAGCAACCACCCTATCGACTAACAACCTTCTTTTAAGAAAGGTTAATTGGTTAGGGAAGAGAAGCTTGCCCATAACTACAGAAAGCCTAATTATCAATACTTTGACAACAAGTTAATAGAGAGATCCCACCAAGGAGATAGTTAGAAAATATCCTAACTAAATAGGTATTCAATTGGAATCAAGGTGACCAAAAAGGAAGGAAAAATATGGGTAGAGAAGAGAAACAATGAAACTAATCAAACATCACTCCTAAGTCATATTTAAGAAGATACCAAAACCACATGAAGAAATAGAAAATAAAATCATAGAAGGTGTAACTCTAGAACGGTTACTTACCGTGGAAGTAATAATCGTACAATTGGATTGTTTTATCCTTGAAACGGCACAGTAGTTTGACTATTTTGTATAATTAGATAGCAACTTAGTTTGCAACTTGAACCGATAATTTCTTCTGTGGCTGAATTTTTAAAACCGTGAAACATGTCAATGGAAAACTTTATCCTTCAAGATTGTGGGAAAAAACTTACTAAAAGTGGTGGATAGAGAGTAAGTATTTGCTTTATATTGATGATCATTGTAGTGTACATATCCATTGATGCAAAAACACGGGCAAGTGTTGGTGGGTCATGCATTAATAAGTGGAGAAAGTGAGAAGCACATCAGTTCCAAACAAGATCAATGATTGCATATATTATCCACTTTTCAATTTAATTCTAACCAAATATAAATCAATTTATTTTCAACTCACTTTTAATCAAAAATCAAAATCAATTTTAGTCATCACAGAACCAAACACATACTATATAATAAGCCATAACTTTGATGTCGATGACACTTTTCTTAAAAATCCAATCAAGTAGGCAATGGTTAATTAACCATTCTAATACACCTTAGTTCACTATCTTGAAGACAACTATTTATATTATTTGCACCAGATGATTACATTGTATCAGAATTCTATACAAAATACATCAACTAGGTGAAATGGTTGAAGATTTCAAAAACTAAATCATCAAAAAGAAACTTCCTTTGTATAATCTGTCAGTATGTTTTTACCAATGTTTCCTACATGTCACTAATGTTGCAGTCGAACTAATTTTGAATCAATCGCTGACCTGACTTCTAAGTTTCTGTGGGATTAGCCTATCGTCGTTAGAGTGAATCATAGATAGATGTTTCCATAAACTGATGGTGTCACTGAGCAGGAATTCGAGTGGTATGGTGAATCATAGATTAGATGTTTCCATGTTATGTACATTCTGCTGCAAATTACTATAGAAACAACTACTATAATTTCGGCTCCAAACGTCAGCTAATACCATACTCTTGGAAACGATATCACACTGTGTCTCAAGTTCCTCATGCTTTAATGCTACTGCAGTCTCAACATGCTGAAGTAACATATTGTACTTTTCACTCAACATTTCACACTCCTTTGTGTAGTCAGAGTGCAGCTGCAATATCTGGTAACAAAGAATCAAAATATAAGTTGAAAGTAGCAAGTAACAATACACAAAAGACTATTAAAAGAGGATTTGACAAAAGAAATGGATTGTTGCCCGTACTTTTTCTTCGCGTATCTGATAGGCTTCTTCCCTCTTCTTCGTTATTTGCTCCATTTCTATTAATAATGAGTCTGCATCATCATGTGGCATTTCAAATGGCCCGTAATGAGCTTGAAAATGATCACTGTCCATATATCCAGGATTGGTAATGTCATGAGGAGCACAAGTCAAATTTTCATTCTCGGGCACTTCACTGGTGGGCTGTGATGTCTGGAAGATACAAGCAGGTGCAAATTTTTAGAGATGAAAACAGTGCATGCTATACAATATGATTGGTGATTGAGACACAAATATTATCAATAAACACTCGATAGAACCGAAATTTACTAACCTGTGAGAATGCCACTAAATCTGCAAGTGATAGTTGTGTATATGGTAAAGGCCACTCAGAAAACTCCGAAGTAGTTGACTCACCACATACAGGACTCACTATACTGAACGGCTGTATTACCTCAGGAGCAGCAGTTCTATCACAAGTTAGAGTATCTGTCTCAACATTGAGAAGTTGTGCAGGATAAGTTGACATATTCATAGAATTGTCAATGTCAATCACTTGATTCATTAAAATTGGAAGATCTTCAAAAAAACTGTCATCACATTGTGGAATATCTGAACTTACAATGGGACTCTGTCTTTCCAAAGAACCTGTAACATGGTTGACATACTTGAAATCATTACTTGAATTGGGGAGTTCATTCCAGTGCCCGAGCGATGAAACTTCAGCTGCTACCAAGTTTACGGAATTTATTCCCTCATCTGGAACACATTCCATGGAAGTAGCATCTGCTTCCAGTTCCATAGGAAAACTACAAGGGTTCTTCATGAAAGGTTCTACATGAAAGTTTTCTGTATAAATCTGGTTTTGTGAAAATAGCACTGTTGTGGGAGATTTTCTTGGAAGATCAGCTTCATTCGTGGGAAAGTTTCTTGGAAGATCCGCTTCATTCTTGGGAGATTTCACAAGATTTAAAACATGAGGATGCTGAAAATGCTTTTGTTTCTCATCCTCTACTAAATCTTTCAGCTCAGGTGTCAAGGAGCCTGTACAATTATGTGTATTATCTTTCTCAACACAAAGTTCATTTTGTAAACAGTTTGACAAATCTTTCTCGTGCTTCTGCAGTTTATCGTAAACATAGGTTGCCTCTTCCTCCTCGCAGTTGAAATTCAAGCGCCGTTTTGCAAGATCAAGTGAATGTTTCCTATCAATCTCGTGTTTCAACAAAGAAGCTGCAAGCCAACACTGGAGATACACATTTGATTACACAACTATGATACAATGCCACAACAGATTTCCTTATATAAAAAGACAAAATACTAACCACCGATATTTCAAATGCCTGCACAATAGAAACTTCAAGGCAATGAATGTTGTAATGTTCAAATACATACTCAAGAAGCCTCATGGCGACCGCCTTGACATTTTCCTGCATATAAAAAATGAAATAAAGTGATCAGGCAAACGCCGCAAAACTATATTTCTAGTGTTATTGTATTTAATCGTTATAGTCTAGTTATTAAAATATGTCAGCAATTATTAACAGATAATGTAATCAATATATAATCCAGTGCTAGAGTAATAGCAACTGCTTCCAAGCAACCAGTCATTTAGTTAATAAGGACCAGTACAAATTATTCTATTTCAAAATTCTTCCGTCCAAAACCAGCTTGTAAGGTGAGGGATGTCCCCCACTTATAAACACATTTCTGAGTCATATCTCATCTAATCCGGGACTCTCAACAGTCAACACGCAACCCTCACGTCAATGATTGAGTATCTGGATTCTGGAGCTTGATCTGAGTGGCTCAATGGTGGGTGGCCCGTGGCCAATCAGATCTTAGATAGGCTCTGATACCATTTTAAGACTTGAGTAGGACTTAACTCAACCCTACAAAACCGATTGGTTCGATGAGGGATGTCTCTCACTTATAAACAAATAATATCTAGTTAGTGCAGTGGTTCAATATAATATCTAGTTGAAGGTTTGTCCCAGCTAGTCTGAGAATAGTTCTTAATAGGGATTCCTAACCTCAGTTTCAAGGTGCAATCATGGGAGTTTAGCTTCGTCTTGTTTCCTTACAATATATAGATCTATGACTTATATCCTACACTTTCACTAAGTCGTCAAAGACTTTTTTTAGCAAAATTGTGATATTAGTGCATTGGCAGAGAAAAGGAGAAAAGCACCAATGACTCAATCTAGACCACAGTGGCTTCTATTAAAACTTTCACAAAAAAAGCAAAATCATTTATGTTCAAGTAAAGGTTCCTGAAGTATATAATGAGACCCTACCGGAATGTGTAGAACATCACAGAGATCTGATATATCAGGCTTCGACAAGAGTTTGGTGCTCTTTGGCATCTCAGGCAGCTTCTTTTGTTTTTGAATGGGTTTGTTCATTACAGATACTCCTTTGGTGCTCTTGGGCATCTCAGGCAGCTTCTTTTGTATTTGAATGGGTTTCTTCATTACAGATACCCCTGTCATTTCATCGGGCAAAGGATGTGCTATGGAGTCAAATACTACATTAGAAAAGCCAATCATATTATGTGTGTGTGGGCATGAAAATGAATCAGCAGTAGGATGTGTTAAGATCTTTTATTGGCGGAATGGAAAAAAAAAACGATGGTTTCCTCTAAAGAGTGTGTAACGTGCATCAAGAAATAAACAAAAGACCAAGAGTTAAAGAAATTCAGCAGTACCGTTCAATTTTCTTTTCCTTTTACCAGGACTTCGATTCTTGTTCTTCCGCCTTTTTTTCACATGTTTGGAACCAACAATATCCACGGACACTTTACTTCCATTTGAATCAACAATTTCCTTGGCCACTCTTCCCGTCTTAAGATCAGCAACACTCTTTGAGAATTCCTTTCTCTTTGTACCAACAATATTCTTGGACACTTTCCTTCTTTTGGAGTCAACACTATCCTTGGTGACTTTCCTCTCCTCAGGATCTACATTATACTTCTCAGATTCTGCTAGTGAGTGATGAAAATATTCAACTCTTTTTCTGATCCTTTGAGGCAAAACAGGTAAAAACTTCCAGTGAGGATTCCTTCCTTTTAGGAGATCACTCCATGAAAAAGTATGTGCTTCATTGCCCAATTTCTTCATCTCTCTTTCTCCTAGCAATGAAATGTTTCTTGCATACTCCCCTCCATTTTGTTGCACTCTCGATATGAATGACTGTCCGTGACAATCAGTCTCGTTGCTATCACAAACCAATTTGGATGATAATTCAAAGATTATATCATTCAGAATTGAATGATCAGAGATGCGTGGATCAGAGACCGAGGTGCCGCTTCCATGCAAGTCATCAAGCTTACGGAACAGATAAGAGGCACCCCATTTTAGCAGGCTGTGATTAGTACTCTGGCTAATCAACTGCATGTTGCTGTCAAGGACCATACCGTCTTTTGCAAGCATTAAAACCTTTTCTTCAACAGTGAAGTTTGAGTACAATCTCAAAACTGTTAACTTATTGAACTTTGAGCTGATGGACATTTTTTGTAGGCATTTTAGGTCACTTTGCGGGTCCAAACCACTGTCAAATAATATAATAGTATCCACAGATGACAGCTTAATGCTTGGGACGCAAGCACTGCTCTCTATCAAGAAAACAAATCGTCCACTTTTTCTATCGTTAAATGCGGCCAAAGCAGCTTGTTTCTTTGAAGGTATGTAACCTCTACCATATCGTACATAGCAGTCGTTTCCAAATCTCTGACAAAGAACATCATCCAAAATATTTCCAATTGATCCAGAACCACCACTAGACTGCAGTTATAATTATTTAAAAAAGGGAAAGAGAAAAAACTAATTAAATCCTTGAGAATATAAAAAAAATAAAAATAAAAAAGTCAAAAAACCTACTAATCGATAGTGACAAATACATAATCCATAATGTATGTGCCTTAAGTAATTATATATGATGTCTTAATGAGATAACACTGCATCGTAGCACACCCAAGAGATCAGCATCAAAGCTCTTTCTCAATATAACATGAATTGAACAAACTCGCAGAAATACAAGAAACAAGACAATCAGATAAAAAAGCACGGGACCTCGATAGATTACCTGATATAATATCATCACTCTTAGCTCACGATTTTTAGCTTCAACGAGAATCTTTTCAAGAAGTTGCAATTTTCCACTTGCTTTTATTCCAATATCTAAATGCTCTTCAACAGGCTTTCCTCCAGTGGCAAAACTACTCAGTGACGGGTTGAGGAGATAAGGATGGTTGCAGCACTACAAACAAAAAATGTGGGACTATCATTATGAAGTCATATTAACAATTCATTTAGAGCTAATGGTTTTACAAAAGTTGAATAAGTGTGTGAATCATGAAAGGAAAATTTAACTAAAAGTCGACAGACAAATTTGTGTGATATACAAGGTTTCAGCTTATTTGTTTCTTATCATGTGTACCTTCCTTGTTGAGATGATAAGGTCGCGGAGGGCATCAAAAGAATTAGACTTTTGGCCTGAGCATAACAGCAATGAGTTTGAAAGCATCATTGAACAATACTGCTCAAGCTGCAAACTGGAAAGCTGTGCAGGAACCCAATACTCTATAAACCTGCTGGAGTCAGAACTGCACTTGAGTGCAATGTATTGTTCCAATTGACTCTTCCAATTGGAGATGCTTGCAGATGAGAAATGCAACTCATCATGTCCTGACTTAAGGAATGAAAGGAGTTTGATATAATCCGCACGATCTTCCTAAAAAACCATCAGAAAAGAGTCATTACAGTGAAAAAAAATCAAAATTGAGCACAAGTAGCATACCTTGATTTGTCCACTGATGAGAAGGAGTCGTGTCTCAGCTTTTAGAATATCGAGATTGTCAAACTGTCCTATAATTCTGGGTCGATGGCATTCATCAATTATTATTGCTTCCCATTGAATGTATCTCAATGCATGTAAGTCCTGCATATTGCATTAAAACATAATCAGCACAATGTAACATTTTGTAGAATATGAGAGGAAAAAAACTCATGTTGTTTCTGAAAAGTCCCTTATAAGGGAAGCTGTAGGATTAGAAATATGAATATACCTCAATGATGATATCAGATGATGATAGTAATATTTGAAATGAACTACCACCATCTTCATTGTAAAACTCTAATGCTCTGATGCTATCGCGTACATATTTTGTTCCCTTGTAAACTACAAGGTTGGCAGATGGTGCCAAATTTAAGAATTCTGTTTCCCATGTAGAGAGGCCAGTAGAAGTTGAGATAATGAGAAAAGGCCTTTTCACATTACAACTCAAAGATGATATATACAAAATCACCTTCGTAATCCGCTCCTGCAAAAGTAGTTTAACCATAAATTAGACATTCCACTTTGTATTCTGAATAATTTACCAACCATAACAAACTCCAGCCTCTTTAATTTCTACATTTGACACTTCAAAAATTAGTGTAACATTTTTCTTACAGCAAGTTTTCATACTAATAATGCAACTTATAAAAAATTGTCTGAACTACAAATGTACAACAAGACAAGTAAACTTTGCAGTGTTTGGATGATCATTAAAGATGAATATCCAAAGGTTTATGCTTAGTTGCAGCTTATTCTTCGCCTAATCTACTCTTCTAACTACAGATCCACAAATCTTCTCTCTACATACCCAAACCACCTAAACTTAGTTTTCATCATCATTTTAACTATAAGTGTTACCCCAACTCTCTCTCTCTCTCTAATGTTGTCATTTCTAATCCTATAGCGTCTATTTTTATCACATATTCAACGCAACATCTTTATCTCTGCTACACTTAATTCATTTTTGTGTTGGTTCTTTGGTGTTGGTGCACAAGAATCAAAGATGATAAGAATAATGAGAGAATGACGGCTACACAAAAGGAGAAAGAAATAAGGATTGTTGTTATAAATGACATCTACTACTAGTCTATTTATACAAGGATAAAATTGCCACATAGACCGTAATAAAGGTAAACTTAATAACTAAGCAAACAGTACAAACTAGGAAATACTAAAGTACCCTTAAAACTAAACTTAACAGCTACGCTATAGAACCCAGAAGTTAAACATACTTCTGGACACAACATTAGAGCATCAGAACTTTTGATTAACAACAACTTCTGAATATTGAATTACTCTCCAATACCATCCCTTAATTCATATTCAACTAGTCAAAATCTACAACACCAATTTCATCCCTCAAACGGATAAGGTGTTCAGTCTTGACATCCTTCATCAGAACTTCTGCAAGTTTCTTCTATTTGCTACAGTGTGCAACTTCCAATACTCCATTCAGAAATGCAAATTTCTCCTTGAAAACCGATCTAGCGCTGATGGTTTTCTTCTCCTTTGGAAGCTTAGTTAACTTCCAAGTCTTGTTTCTTTCTGAAGCCTCAAGTTCTTCTTTCATGGCATTCAGCCACACTTTCTTCTTGAGATCCAATACCCATTTGTTCAGAATCTGTATCTCCTTCTGAACTTTCTTCAAAAGTTTTACTAACACCTTTGTTAGCTTCTGGACCTTGTCCAGAACCACCACCTTCAGAAGTTGGATCACCTTCAGAAGCTCTTTCTTCAGAAGTTTCACCTACAGAATCATGACCATCATTAGAGGTTGGACTACCTTTAGAAGCTCCTCCTTCTGAAGGTCCACCTTTAGAGTCATGATTACCACCAAAAGCATGATCATCTCCAGAAGCTTGTCCTCTAGAACCTACGTCTTTAGAGTTTTCTGTTGAATATTAGCACAGAATCAAAACAGATTCAGTCATACTGCATTATTGCTGGATTTAAATTGTAATTAAATAGTAATTAATTGTATTATTCTATTCTTACCTTATTTAGGATTAGCATTTATAGGGAGAATAATTACCCCTATTTCCTAGTGTAATTCATAGTCTATAAATACCTCTTATGTACTGTGTTACAATATATAAAAATAGAAAACATATTTCTATATGGTATCAGTAGCAAAACGAATCCTTTAAGTTTTTTTGTTTGTTTTAGCTTCCGCTCTTTTTTTTCATCCCACAATATACGTCCGAGTCCTCACTTTCACCCAATCATTCCTCATCTGAACCTAAAACACCTAAATTAGTCCGGACGTACCATGAAAACCACCCTGTTCAGATCACAACAATTCGGCTGAACGGTGCTAATTATCTTCGATGGTCGCAATCCGTTCGTATGTATCTCAGGGGGAGAGGAAAGATTGGCTACATAACTGGCGACAAAAAACAACCAGACAAGGCAGGTGCAGATTATGATACATGGGATGCTGAAAATTTCATGGTTATGACATGGTTAGTCAACTCCATGGATGAAGAGATAGGTGCAAATTATCTCTGTTATGAGACTGCAAAAGAACTTTGGGAAGGTGTCTCTCAAATGTACTCTGATTTGGAAAATCAATCCCAAATCTACGAATTAACTCTCAAATTGGGAGAAATTCGGCAAGGTGAAGATTCAGTCACCAAATACTTCAATTGTCTCAAACGTATTTGGCAAGATTTGGACCTTTTCAATGAGTATGAGTGGAAATCAACTGCCGACAGCAAACACTACAAGAAGATGGTGGATGTTAGTCGTGTTTTCAAGTTCCTTGCAGGTCTAAATGTTGATTTTGATGAGGTTCGTGGCCGAATTCTAGGCAGAAATCCTATCCCTCCAATTGGTGAAGTTTTTTCAGAAGTACGTCGGGAAGAGAGTCGTCGGCAAGTGATGCTTGGCAAAAATACAGCAGCTGTCCCTCCACCAGTTGAAGGATCTGCCTTGGCAATTCCCCATGTCAATCGTAAACCACTTCCTAATCAACGAGGTGGCGACAAGAGTCATTTAGTTTGCGACTACTGTGGGCACAATCGCCACACTCGGGAAACTTGCTATAAACTACATGGACGACCAAACCATGGCAAGGCTGGTAAGTTTGGTGACCGTCCTATGCCTATGGCCAATGAGGCTGATTCGTCTCCATGTACGAAGGAGCAAATGGATAACCTTCTTAAGCTTCTAAAGTTCAATTCATCTCTTAATATTCCCTCTGGGCTGTGGCACAAACAAGTAAGGATTCTTGGGCACTATCTGCCCACAACCACTCTAACCCTTGGATAATATATTCAGGGGCATCTGAACACATGACTAATTGCTCTCATCTATTCAATTCCTATTTTCCTAGTTCAGGTTTTGAAAAGTTAGGATAGTGATGGTAGTTACTCAAGTATTGCAGCAAAGGCAACATAAAAATTTGAGCAAATCACTTTGCAATCATTTTACATGTTCAAATTCGCTTGTAATCTTCTCTGTTCATAAATTGTCTAAGGACACTAATTGTTCATTCTTTTCGTCCCTCTACTTGTGTTTTCGGGACCGAACTCGGGAAGACGATTAGAACGCTAGAGATGAATGGACATACTACCTTGATGGAATTCGGTTTGCAATCTGACTTTTTCGATTCAAGCAGTACAAACTCATCTCTGTTTGAGATCAAGTTATGTTATGGCATAAAAGATTAGGCCACCCTAGTTTTCATATCTTAAGCATTTGTTTCTGTTTTTCCAAAGAAATAAATTTCTCACAATTTCATTGTGAAGCTTGTCACTTAGCTAAAGATCATCGTGTGTCTTTTAAATCAAAAGACTATTACCTTCCAAACCTTTTATTTAATTCACGGTGATGTTTGGGGTCCTTCAAAAATTAAAACTATATCGGAAAAAATGGTTTGTGACATTTATTGATGATCATACATACGTGTTGGGTTTATCTCATGGAAAAAAAATCAGAAGTTGAACAAAGATTTCAAGATTTTTTTAATATGATTAACAATCAATTTCAAACCAAGATTGGTATTCTAAGGTCTGACAATGGCTCTGAATATTTCAACAAATATTTAAGTACATTCCTTGAAACTAAGGGGATAATTCATCAATCCACTTGTCGCGATACTCCGCAACAAAATGGTATTGCTGAAAGAAAAAATAGACATCTCCTCGAAGTTACTAGAGCTATTATGTTTTCTATGAATGTACCTAATTATCTTTGGGGAAATGCTTTATTAACTGCTTGTCATCTCATCAATCGAATGCCATCTCGGGTGTTACAATATGAAAGTCCTGTACAAGTGTTAAAAAAAAAAATTTCCTACATCTCGTATTATTACGGATCTTCCCCTTAAAGTTTTTGGTTGTCTTTGTTATGTTTACATCCCAATATTTTTTGTTCTAAGTTGGATCCTAAAGCCGAAAATTGTGTTTTTCTTGGCTATGCATCCAATAAAAAGGGATACAAATGTTTTAACCCTGTTACAAAGAAATTTTTTGAAAGCATGGATGTTCACTTTGTTGAAAATCAACCTTTTTTTAAAAATTCTCTTCAGGGGGAGAGTCAATGTAATATTAAAGAAGATAATTTTTGGGAAACTTTGCCTGCTCTAGATGATATTGTGACAACAAATCACCCAAGTGCTGAGATAATAAAATCTGAAACAGGGGGAGTAACACTGATTAAGGATGATAATCCTGAAATTAAAGTGTATGTTCGAAAAAAATTCCACAAAGGTGGTGCAGGTGGTGCAAATCCTATTGTCTCTTCAGTAGAAATCCAATCTGATTTACCAAGTGAAGGTCCTACAAATAATTTGCCTTCTAGTTCTTCATCTGGTAATCCTTCTTACTCATCCAATGATTTATCTGATTTGTCTTTTTCTGATATTAATCTTCCAATTTCTGTGAGAAAAAATATTCCTGACCTAGATGTCTCAATTGCTGAGAGGAAAGGTTCTCGTATGTGCACTAAACATCCTATGTCTAATTATTTGTCATATGACAAACTATCACACACCCACAAGGCATATGTGTCTAGGATTTCTAATTTGTTTGTGCCCAGAACTATTCAGGAAGCATTAAGTGATCCAAATTGGAAATTAGCGGTGAAAGAAGAGATGGATGCTCTAAACAAAAATAACACTTGGAGT
This sequence comes from Vicia sativa, assembly GCA_021764765.1. Classification (NCBI taxonomy): domain Eukaryota; kingdom Viridiplantae; phylum Streptophyta; class Magnoliopsida; order Fabales; family Fabaceae; genus Vicia; species Vicia sativa. The sequence continues at coordinate 120,820,203 of CM038795.1, read as the reverse complement.
ATCACTGATCTACCACAAGATAAAAAGGCAGTAGGGTGTAAGTGGGTCTTTACAGTGAAATGCAAGGCTGATGGAAGTGTGGAAAGATACAAAGCGAGATTAGTAGCAAAAGGATTTACTCAAACTCATGGTATTGATTACCAAGAGACTTTTGCTCCGATTGCTAAGATCAATTCTATCAGAATTCTCCTTTCCCTTGCAGTAAATTTCAACTGGACACTATATCAATATGATGTTAAGAATGCCTTCTTAAATGGTGAATTACATGAAGAAGTATATATGAGTTTACCTCCTGGATTCGAAAAAAATCTTGGAAGTAACAAAGTGTGCAGATTGAGAAAATCCTTATATGGATTGAAACAATCGCCAAGGGCCTGGTTTGAGAGATTTGGAAGTGTTGTTAAGAGACATGGCTTCATCCAAAGTCAAGCAGATCACACTATGTTCTTTAAACATTCATGTGAAGGTAAAATTGCTATCTTAATAGTGTATGTTGATGACATTATTATTACAGGAGATGACGTCAAAGCAATTAGTGATAAGAGAAGACTTGAGGTGAGTTCGATATCAAGGATCTTGGAAAGTTAAAATACTTCCTTGGGATGGAATTCAAGACCTAAAGAAGGAATTTTTCTCCAGTAGTATATACTCGATTTACATGAAAGAGGATGACAGGTGTAAAGCGGTAGAAACACCAATGGATCCCAATGTGAAACTAAACTCGATTCTTTGAAGATGAAATAGTAGATAGAAACGTTATCAACGATTGGTGGAAGGCTAATTTATTTGTCACATACAAGGCGGATATAGCCTGCGGTGAGTGTAATAAGCCAATTTATGCATGCACAGGGCAGCCCACTTTGAAGCTATTTTGAATATTAAGATATTTGAAAGGTACTCGAGAAAAGTGATATTGAAATAGAGGACATATCTGAGTTGAAGCCTATAGAGATGCTGATTGGGCAGGTAATCTAAATGATAGAAGGTCTACCTCAGGATATTGTACTTTTGTAGGTGGAAATCTAGTTACATGGAGGAGCAAAAAACAAAATGTTGTAGCAGGAAGCGGTCTGAATTGATCATGGCCCATGGTTTTGTAGTATTATGGATCAAAAATTCATGGAAGAATTAAAGTTTTTGGCCCAACTCAATTAAAGTTCTGCGATAATAAGGTTGCTATTTCTATTGCCCATAATCCTGTCCTACATGACAGAACGAAGCATGTTGAAGTAGACAAGCATTTCATCAAAGAAAAAATTGACTGCGGCGAGATTTGTATGTCTTACATACCCACCAAAAGTCAGGTAGCAGATGTTCTCACAAAGAGTCTTCCAAAGAAACTGTTTGATAACATGGTGTGCAAGCTTGCTATGAACGATATATTCATGACTGGGGAATGTTGAATATTACGAATCAAAAGCATTACGTCATCGCATTATGGCTGGATTTAAATTGTAATTAAATAGTAATTAATTGTATTATTCTATTCTTACCTTATTTAGGATTAGCATTTATAGGGAGAATAATTACCCCTATTTCCTAGTGTAATTCATAGTCTATAAATACCTCCTATGTACTGTGTTACAATATATAAAAATAGAAAACATATTTCTATATTTTCCCTTCCAAAAACATGATCGCCACCAGATTTTGGATCATCAAAATCTGGATCAGAATCAGATTCACTATCTGACTCGTTTTTAGAGTCTCCGGAATATTCATCATCTTCTGACTCTAATTCTTCTTCAGAACTTTCAAGTTCTGACTCATCTTCAGAAGTTTCAACTTCTGACTCTTCTTCAGAAGTTTCAACTTCTGACTCTTCTTCAGAAGCAGAATCTCCTTGAGGTTCGAACTCAAATCTTCTGATTCTTCAATGTCATTTTCTGACTCTGACTCATAAAGAAACACTCCTTCTGAATCAGAATATTCAGAATCATCTTCTTCCCCTTCAGAATCAGAAAATGACAATCTGACAGGTTTCTCGTCAGATTCATAAGCCATCAATAACACAGATTCATCATCTGAATCACCTCTGGCTATTTTTGCTTCTTCTTTGTTTGACCAACAATCTCTAGCAAAGTGGCCAAACTGCTTACAACAGTAACATTGAACCATTCTCTTGTCGTACTTCTCCTCCCTTCTGATGTTTCTCATCAGAATAGAAGACTTCTGACTTCTACAACCTACCATGTTTTTTCAACTTCGTGTCCTTCTTGACAAAAGAAGCTTTCAGAGCCTGCACAACTTCTCTCAGAAGTTTTTTCAATCAGACGCAACTCTTGCGCCTCTAGACTACTTTGCAGCTCTTCTATTCTCATGGTGTCCAGATCTTTAGAATGTTCTATTGCTACAACAATGTAATCAAATTGAGGAGTAAGTGACCTCAATACCTTCTCTATGATTACTTGTTTAGAAAGAGTTTCTCCACAAGCCTTCATCTCATTAGTGATCAGAATCACTCTAGAGATATACTCAGAAACCTTCTCATTGTTCTTCATGTTGAGATTCTCATATTGCTTTCTCAAGGACTGAAGCTTTACCTTCTTCACTGATGCGTCACCACCGTAACATCTGATCAGTGTGTCCCACGCCTCCTTTGACGTCATCGAATCTGCAATCTTCTCAAACACGTTCACATCCACACACTGATGGATGAAGAACAACGTCTTCTGATCTTTCTTCTCTTGTTTCTTTGCGCCTCTCTCTCTTCTTCTATCGCATCTGCTGCAACCGGAATATACCCATCAGTAACAAGCTCAAGAACATCTTGAGCTCCAAATAACACGCGCATCTGAATCATCCATTTGTTCCAGTTCTTGCCATCAAAAACTGGAAGTTTGGTACTCATATTGCCGTTTCCGTTCGTCTTCAACCTTGTACAGTAAACTCAGATCTTCACCAAACATAGTGTTTTCCAACCCCACAAAATCAGAAAAAAATGTGATTCTTGTTCAAGATTCAACACGAATTCAAGAACCAAAAAATAACCACACAACGCCTCATGTTTCACTCATGTTTCCCTATGAATGATACCAGGGCTCTAGATACCAATTTGTTGGTGCATAAGAATCAAAGATGATAGGAATAATGAGAGAATAATGAGAGAATGACGGCTACACAAAAGGAGAAAGAAATAAGGATTGTTGTTATAAATGACATCTACTACTAATCTATTTATAGAAGAATAAAATTCCCACATAGGCCCTAATAAAGGTAAACTTAATAACTAAGCAAACAGTACAAACTAGGAAATACTAAAGTACCCTTAAAACTAAACTTAACAGCTACGCTAAAGAACCCAGAAGTTAAACATACTTCTGGACACAACATTAGAGCATTGGAACTTCTGATTAATAACAACTTTTGAATATTGAATTACTCTTCAATACTTTGCAATCTGACATTTTGTCTCGTGCAACATAACCACCCAACATAAATTCAATGTTTTACGCCTCCTGATATTTCCCCGTTGTTTTGTACTATGAACCCAAAATACTTAAATCGCATAAATTGTGGTATGATATGATTTCTAACTTTCACTTCTAAGCTAGAAATGCTCCTCCTTTTGCTAAACTTACATTGCATATATTGTGTCTAACGGGCAACTTTCACTTCTAAGCCAGAAACGATTCACCTTTCACTAAACTTACATTTCATATACTTGGTCAGCTCAAGCAGAAGCCACACTTCTAAGACTCATCTCCAACCTCCCATTTAATGTTGCAAGAATTTGAAAAATAAATGTGAAATGGTTGCTCTTTTTGGTAAAATATATAAATCACCATCTTAGCATGACACTAAAGATAATCATTTGAAACAAAAAAATTAAGGTTTCACATAACATATTGTTGGAGCATAAAGTTGCTTGGAAAAAGTTTGGATATACGATCATAAGTGATGGGTGGACTAACCAGAGAAGAAAAATTATCATAATCTTTTTGGTAAATAATCCTATGGGAACTTCCTTCTTTAAATTATCATAATCTTTTTGGTAAATAATCCTATGGGAACTTCCTTCTTTTTAAAACCAATTGAAGCTTCTGCCATTTCAAATACAAATGATAAAGTTTTCAAAATTATGGATGACGTTGTTTAGGAAGTGTGTGAAGAAAATTGTCCAAATTGTAACCGACAATGTTGCTAACTACTAGTTGATTGGACAAATGTTGATGGGAAAGATAAATAAGTTTTATTGGACACTTTGTGGAGCCCATTGCGTTGATCTAATGTTAGAGGATTTTGAGAATAAGATACATATGCATAAACACGACTTATAAATTTATTACATTAGACTATGCTGAAGGATGTCGGTTGATTAAACCGGGTATCACTCGTTTGACAACATTTTACTTGTGTTTGGGATACTTGAATGAAATGAAAAGAGTGGAGGATTTTACATGCCATATATTACAACAACAGCAACAAGGTGCCCCAAGTATCAAAAGTCTTATTTAATTACAGAATATCTAAAGAGATGAGAAGTCAATGTAGAAAATAATCATTAAGCAAATTGATTAAGTAAGATGTAAGATTAAAACATGAGTATATGGAAAGAAAAAAAACCTGGTCAATTTGATCGTCAACGATAACAGCATTCTGACCTTTGTGCCAACACATGCGAAGCTTGTTCACATAACTCAAATGCTGGTTATACAATCCTGGTGAATCTCCAAATGATGATAATTCCGATAATTCGGTAAAGGAAACTTTTTTCTCCTGCAAGGTCAAACAAATTGCTCGTAAGAGAATGACACTAGTACTACAACAACAACCAAGTCTTACCCCAGTACTACAAAATATAAATTAGAAACATGTTAGTACAAGATTTGAAGTGCGACATTTAGCACAACAAGTCTAAAGATAGATTATTTCGAAAGTATCATCTGATAAATTAGTGTGATTCTAATAAGTGACTTCAAATCTCCAATGATAGATTATTTTTTCCATTGACATATTATCGGCTTTAACATTTTTCACTGAGAAGCGACAAATGTAGACTAGTGTCCCTGCCCATTGATTGTGGACATGGTTGCTGTGCAATAGAAAGAAAGAACCCTCATATTTCTCTCATTGACATTGTAATGTTACCAAAAATACAAGATAACCCGATAAATCCCAATTGAACAGTGCATTACTTCAAACAGAAGACACGTTGACAACTTGAGAAGTAACAAAATTAAGTTATTTTATTTCACTTTACCAAGTGTTAGAAGTGCATTTGCCGAGAGTTGACAAATTTCAAATGATTGCAAGCAGGAAAATCATTTCAGATTAAAATCAATTTTTAATCAAGTAAAAGAGATTATACTTACTCATACCTAAAAGATTATACTTAATCAAGACGTTAAAAATTGAATGAATCGCCAATTCAGCCTTTGATATTTGAAATTGGAGGAGTCAAACCCATTTGGTTTCTGAAATTAACGAAATTCCAAAATGATCCCTGAAACTGAAAAATCGTCCATCATATTAGTTCCTTAGGGATGACTTTATTGACCGATCCAAAAAAGGTAATATGATTGAGGATATTCAATTTCATGGATCATTGTGAAATTACAACTTTTAGAGACCAGATTGTCGAAGCCTACAATCTCAATAATTATAAGTGATTTATGCATTAAGATTATAGATAACTCATTATATGTAATCTTTGATTGCATCTGAGAATGGTCTCTAAGTAACTTCAAACATATAACTTGAAAATTAAAACTTCTAAAAAGATGAAAACTATATCATGAAACAAAAACTATAATAAATATGTATTTAGTAAAAAAAAAAAAGACCTCTTTAGCTTCAAAAGGATTTGACAGTCCAACTGATCTCTTTTGACGACTTTCATAATTCTCTACAAGTTTCATTCCTTTAGAAGATCTCATAAATGAAGCATCGTCTAACTCCCATGTAATATGATCATAACCAAGACCAGTCCATTTCACAAGCCATTCATATTGACAAATTGAATCATTGTCATCATTTCCATCAAAAGGGTCAGCATTTTGCTTTGACAATATAATTTTCCTTTTTAGCACCAACCGTTGAGGTATACTCCAATCTTTATTCCACCTCACAACCTGTTGTTTCTTCTTGTACTTTTCCAAAAGCTTCGGAGCCTCCATAAGCATCTGTTTTTCTGGAATCCAACAGTTGTGAGCATGAGCAAGGCCCTGATACTTCACAAAGTACTCCCTTTCGATACCTTCATCTTTTGAAACCACTTCTCGGGAATCAAATATGGATTCTACCCCTTTAGAAACAGAATGCACGCCAAGCTTTATTTTTTTCTCATTACAACAAATACAATGCCAAAACCCTATAGGAAGAAATTTGAGAGGAAGATCCAAACAAGACGGATGATACCTCCTTCTACATCTTTTACCACAACAGTACCTAAAATATAGTTCCACGTCAATTAAACAGTAGCAAACTAATAACTAATTTCATGAAGGAGAATAAGAACGCATAGAATTATAAGATGAAAAGGGCTTTAATCTACAATGAGTTGTATTACAAAAACTCACAAGAGCGTTCCTCCTCGGTGCAAGCACTTGTAACAAACAACTTCCCCAACACCTTTTCCATTTTTACCATGAGGATCCACAAGTGTGTTATCTTTATATTCTTCAGTCAATTCTTTGTCGTACTTTGAATAGGAATGCCCTCCAATCTATATCAAGATGTATAAGTTCAAATCAACACAACCACTTACAAATGTGAAAAAAAATACTGCAATTCTCAACCCTAAAACAGGGATTTTGCTTCTCTAAATCATCGAACTCGCTTTAGAATGTAACGCAAGTGATAATAAGTAGAAAATGCTATACTTCAGTGGAATAGAAAATGTGATGCTTGAAAGCCTTTTCAAGCAACACGGTAGAGAATATCACATTGTAAATTTGCACTTAAACTAAAAGGTTTATCAATAAGTATTATAAGAATCTGACATAGACACGGACACCGACAAATATAGGGTTAGAAACGCGTCTAAAGTTCAAAGGGAGTTTTATTTTCTCAAATCATTATCATTGTCGACGTGTCAGTATCACGTTCACTATCCATGTCAGTACCTCATAGGTAAGGATACTTTGTACTAGGTTTTACAAAACGGTCTGATACCGCAAAAACGCTTGTGACATAACAGTGGCGAAAGGTGCAAATACTAGCGCGAAAACGCTCGCGACGAACAGTGGTGAAAGGTGCCGATACCGCAAAAACGCTCGCGGAAAAACAGTGGCGAAAGGTGCCGTTACCGCAAAACCGCTCGCGATAAAACAGTGGCAAAACAGTGGAGAAAGGTGTGGATACCGCAAAAACGCTTGCGACAAAAACAGTGACTAAAGGTGCCAATACCGCAAAAATGCTCCCGACAAAACAGTGGCGAAAGAGTGCAAAAGTTGCCAATACCGATACCATTATTCACCATTCTTATGATAAAAAAAAAATTGTGACGATCAATATCGCAACACTTGTACTAACCGAAATCGCAAAAGCCTTTCGCAGCGACAACGCTGGCAACCATTATTTAAAACCTTAAACAATCTCAAAATAAACAGAGACAAATTAACAACGTGTGCAGCATTAGAGGAATGGAAAATAACGGAATCACAAAAACCTACACCAGTAACAAGAGTCTGAGCTTTCTTGTCACATACAACAGTCATATTCTCCTGAGGAATAATTTTCAAGCGATGATCACAGAGAACCTGAAACACAAAAACAAGAAACCCTATTTAACCTTTGCAAATACATTTCAAAACTCAAAAACCAAACATCATAAAACTATACTCAAAAACCATTGAACCATTTTAGAAAGCTCGTAGAAAACACTGTACCATAAACCACACTACACTAGTCTATTGAACAAGAAATTCGTTACCTGTTACTCTTGTTACTCTTAGAAGACGATGATGATTTCTCAACAACCAAACAGAACAACAGCATTGAAAAAAATCCAAAACCCTATGCATTGAAAGAAGACCAAGAGTCCATTTGATTTTATGAGAAAAAAATGGAGAAAGAAATGAAAGGGTATATTTGGTATTTCTGAAGAACAACGCCGCTACATGTTTGGGGTTAAGAAAACATTAAGAATGAAAAGGACAAAGAATGATGTTTGAGGAATGAAGTACGGACAAAATATGCGCAGAATGGAGGTGGAGGAGAACGATTGTGGTGGTCCATAGTGTGTATTACACACCACTATCTCTGCTTCTACAAGTGTAATGTACTTTGCTAAAAGTTGGCTTTTGAGCTTCCAAAAGACATGCTTTATAGGTATGGAATAAGTGAATATTTTTAGTTGGAAACAAAAATATAAGCAATAAAACGTTATTATTATAGATTGAAATTAAAATATAAATTTAACTAAAGGCATTTGAAATAAAATCAAACAAATATTATACTCCCGTCGTTTTATCTGTATGTTAGTGTGGATGAGTGATCCGATGTCGCACACGGATAAAAATGAGCCATTTTGAAAATATAGTTACAGTAACAACAACTCGAATATCGTATCACAAGGATTTTTAGTTCTACTAACTAATTTCAGTAACGATTAGGAAAAATAATTCAAATAAGTGATTATAAAACAAGCTAAAACGAATCAACCTACTGTTCGGGTTCCCAACTTATCATCGGTAATTATAAATTCAAACCCTAAGCGAATTTCAATCCTTATTCGATTATAGTACCAATTAACAAGCGAAATGGACACTATGTGTTTTATATTCCTATTATCTGAATTAAACAAACGTGGTTCGACATACGCAATTTTAACGGTAAAGCAACGCTAAAACACGAAACAAATCAAGAAAACATAAACCAATCGAATTAAATCAACGACATTATATATAACTCGAATTAAGCATACGATAAATATAGAATAATATTGAAAGGGAAAAGCAATTGGATTGAAATTATAAACCCTCAAAGTTTTGGCGAAAACATGAAAAGTATATCGATCCTTGGTGAATAGTTCTCCATAAGAATTTTGCTAAAAGAACAATGTATTTTCCTGAATAGTAAAACGTACAATCTGATTGGCTTCCTATCTTATAAAAAATAAGGGTTTTGAATTATAACCCAACTGCGTCAAAAACAAGGCCCAAATCCGGTCCAAAACTAATGACTTATTATGACTGAAACTTCAACGACTTTTTCAAGGCATCGCATTCGATCCGACCGCTTCAAAATGAAAGTTGCACTGTCTCTTAGCTTTCCAGAAATTCTTAGAACGCCTCAATCTGATTCCTGAAGTTCCAGTTATGAATTTTTCCGTGAAATCTGTTAAAGTTGGAAATTAAATATGAAAATCAAATTAAACAAAAAATAAACTAAATTATAAAAAAATTATAAAACATACAAATAAACAAAGCAAAACATAGAAATACTTCAGTACAAACATGGAAGAATGTGCATCAAAATGCACTGATCAAATTCCCCCACACTTGAACTTTTGCACTCCGAGCAAAATCAAATCTAAACTCGAGAAAACACAAAAGCATCATCAGTTACTCATTCCATGCTACAAACTCTTCTTCGGTTAAAATAGCATCAATAGGTACTAATCTTGCACACTAAGGATATTGTGAGAACACTATTCTGCAATTATGTAGTCACAAGTCTCCTATATATACAAATCAATCTGAATCATGTTATTAAGCCTAAGTCTAACTTACTCATCCTCTTCTCTTTCATTTTGGCGCAATCACATTAAGCTTGTTATCTTCACACACTCATAGTAAGGCGAACAATTAGTGACTCTAATTCTTTTTGCATGGGATTCTGATAACTAAGTGGTATAACCCCTTTGCTCGCCTGATTGTAGTTGCAGGGAATCAGACTGTAATCGGCCCTACCAAGTTCAGCACTAGAAACCTCTGAACCAACCAACAATGAGTCTTAAAATTAAATTTTTGTAGGTTCTACAACCATTGGTTTAAGTGGCCGAGTTAGGGTAACCAACTTAGAAGATGATTTCCTTTTCTTTTTCAAAATAAAACTTGGGTCACTCACTTATTTTCATCGACTTCCTTACGTAGAGCATGTGCGAGATGGTGTCGACTGCAAAGATAAACTACTCAAGAGAATAATGAGAATTCAAGGCTATGCCATACTAAGTATTAAAATTAACTTCCATATGTAGGAGACTTACGGTGTTAAGTGGATATCGATCTTGTGAACTTTTCTCAAGTCTCACAACTAACCTCAGATTAATCTATGGCCTAAAACTTTTAAAGAGATGCAAAATAATTTTTTTACAATGAAACAAAAAACAAAACACAAAAACAAATGAAATACAAATGATTCTCTCCCCCACACTTAAAGCAAGCATTGTCCTCACTGAAAAGGACGCAATAATAAAGCTAGAGTGAGAGAAAAGAAAGGGTGCTCCCTGATCAATTTGTAGTGTAGTTTGGAGCTTCCAAAGAAGACTATTATATGGTTGCATCTTCAGGCACTGAACCTCCATGAAATAGCTTTAGGCGCTACGCATTGACCTTGAAAACTTTGTTAATACCTGCATTTTTAATTTCTACTGCACCATGAGGGAAAACATTAATAACAACAAAAGGGGCAATCCATTTGGACTAAAATTTCCTGGTCATAGCTTAAGGCGGAAGTCAAACAATAAAACTTGTTGGCCCACAGATGTAAGTCTAAGAGTGCCTAAGAGGGGGGTGAATTAGGTATATAAAAATTTATTCGATTTTATAAGAGAACTTGTAGTAATTTTTGTGGTTAAGTGTTTGAAGGTTTTTGACTCTTTCTTATCTTTTCTTGGTTATGGTGATGAAAGCGATAAAAGTAGAAAAGTAAAGAACACAGCGATATATCCTGGTTCCCCTCACAATCTGAGAGCACTTCAGTCCCCTTTCCAACACGAAAGAGATTTCACTATAGTTTAGAATAATTTGTACAACCTATGCTTACTATCTAAACCTATAGGGTGACCAAAGGTTCTTAATACCTTTAAGGTCAAAAACCAAACACTAATGTGAATGAAGAACAATCCTCTTCAAATCACAACACTTACTTCCAACAATCCTGGATAGTAAGGAAATATATTCTTTTGTAATACAATGATTTATTTGAAATAGATGGATAGCACTATCAATCTTTGATTGTTCTTCTTCAAGAAATAAACAATTCTCAAACAATGATTATATATGTTCACAATGCATGTATGAAACTTGTAATGAATGAAAGTGTGTATGGCAAGTTTCACAAGATTATGACTTTTAAGAACACATGAAAGTTTGCAAGAGAATATGAAAATGAATAATGAAAATTGTTAGTTGAAGAAGGTTAATTTGAATTTAAAAATTCTGCACTATTTATAATGTCACACATCCCTTTTCATTCATGCCTTTTAGTATGAAAAGATGCAATGCAACCATGAATGAATACCATTTGAAATATGTCCAAAAATCAAAAGAAATTATGCACTGGTTCGCTGGGAACCGGTTCCGACACAGGCAGAACCCGGTTCCTGGTGAACGTTACAACCAGAAAGTCAAATTTTACACGCAGGAACCGGTTCCCCTATTGGTACAACCCGGTTCCTGGTACAAAAACCAGGGGCGTGTTTTTTTAAGAAGTCTGGAACCCGGTTCCCTGTATGGTAGGAACCGGTTCCTGAAAGTTTATTTTTGAAAATTCTTTTTGAAAAATATTTCAAACATATTTTTTTCTTTTGTTAAACATATGGGATATGTATATGATTATGAATGCATTTTTTTGTGAACATCTATATTCAAGTTTTAGAATTATTTATACCTTTTGCCATTGTTGTTTCTTTAAAAAATTCTTCTTCTAATCTTCAAGACTTGTAGAGATGTTTTATATGATTATATACTTTTTGCACATCCTTTGAATGTTGATATCCATGTTGTCTTCATCAAAACCAATGCTTTAAATATGACTTGAGAAGCTTGCAATTACATTCTCCCCCTTTTTGATTATGACAACCAAGTCTTTGAAAAATAGTTCTTGAACCGTTTATGTTGTTTTGTGTAGTAAGAAAGTTAAGCAAATGCAAGGCTCCCCCTAAATTGTATGCTCCCCCTAAGTCCATGATTCTTTGAATTTTGGAGTGAGTTTTATGATAGTTATTGGCCTGCAATTTCTTTGAAACAAAACAACATATATGCATATTCTTCTCCCCCTTTGTTAACATCAAAAAGGATGGGGAAAAAGAGTGAAATAGATTTTGAAAACACACAAACACATGTAAACATAATCACACGCTAAAGTACGAACATAACAAATTGTACGATACACCATAGAACATAAAACATTAAGAACCTAAACATCACGAAACATAAGATGGAACATTGTCTAAACATAACAAAGTGAAATACGAAAATGAAAGAAATGACATAGAAATTTTAAAAATAAGTCTAGTCTTCATCTTCATTCATCTCATCATCGTTATATTCACTTTCATGCTCACTACCACTTCCACTCCCGGATACCTCTTCCTCTTGAACTTCGTTCCTATCAAGGTGCTCAAGAATAAGTTTTTGAGTGCGTTGGACATTGCGAAGTTGTCGCCGTGTGGAAGCATTTTCTTGTTGGAGCACATCAAAGCGATCATCTACATGTCTTTGGAAGAGGGTCATTTGGTTAAACAACATATCTAAGGTGTAGCCGCCTTCGGGAGGTTGAGCGACATATTGGACAGTTGGTTTGAAATCCTCCTTGTAATGAAAGTGACCTCTAGCATCAAGAATGATGCTGGTGTTCTTAAGAGCGGTTGCGTCTGAGATAGCCTCCTTATCTCCTTGAATTCTAGTCACTTCCCCGTTGAAGGTTAACCCCAGCATGTTCCAGAATATGAGAGATGGCTCGAGCATAGGGTAAACCACCATCTAGTGATTGCATCAGTTGCATATGATACATAATAGACAATGCCCAATTAATCGAGCACCGACGTCTCAAAGCATTCAGGACCATTAGTTCAAACTCATTGATGCGTGAGTGGTTAGAATTCTTTGGAAATAAGATATAGGCAATAATGAGGTGTAGCATTCTGTCACTTACAGAAAGATTTGAGCCAAACAGATTTGATGATGAGAGAAGTTGTTGGCGAGCAGTGTTTTGTTGGTGTGGCCTACACATATCGATAAAAATCTCTACCTTATTGTAGGGTAGCCAATCATGTGGAATAACACCACTAACCAGAACCAAACCTTCATGAGGAATACTCAACAAATCACCAAATTCCTCAACAGTTAAAGAGATACTTGTTGACAATACATGAGAAGTTAGAGTAATATCACCAAATTCATCAGGGGTCAGTTTTAAATTGTGATAAAATTCTCTAACTAGGTCAGGAAATACTTCACCATGGTCACTAACAAACCTAGTTACCCCAGCAGAGGCCAACTGAGCCGGGAACAAAAAGCTATGAGCAGGAAATGTATGAAGTTTACAAAACTTAGCTTTAAGAAGTTTCCGGTTACGGGATTTGAAGGTGAGCCTTCGAGACTTGATGGTCTGAGGATGAATATTAGAAGTTTCATCTTCAACCTGAGCTTTTCCTTTGCTTGACCTTGTAGCTCTTTTGGGACCCATGGAGATTTTGTAGAAAATCTGAAAGTTAGGGTTTGATTGGGAATTTTCGGAATAGTGAGAGTTTGTGAGATTTGAGTATGAAAAATGGAAGGAGAGGTGATTCTATAGTAGTTTAGAGTAGTGGGTATTGAAATGTTGGTGAAGAAAAAGAGATGTTGGAGCTTTTATGAATTGTGTTAATGGAGGTGGAAGGGTTTGTGAGGAAGAAGATGAAGTTGTAATGAGAGATGAATAATGACTATGACATAAAGACTTACTAAAACCCTTATAATTTTACACACACAAAACCTAAAACAAATAATAATTTATTTATATATAAAAAAAAACGTGTTCAGTCTGGAAAACAAGTTGTATGGCAGATTTACGCGCTGGGAACCGGTTCTGCACTATAGGGAACCCGGTTCCTGGCTTTTGTAAAAAATCATGTTTCTGGAAAATGTACCAGGAACCGGTTCTGACCCTTATGGGAACTGGGTTCCTCGTGCAAAAATGTCAAAAAACTTGAAAAATTTGCTAGAAAAGGAAGATTTTTGTACACACAATATACACACACATATTTTAACAAATAGAAACATATAAAAGAAGGAGTAGAAGCAGAGTGTACTAAAACATAAATTTTTGAAGAAAAATTATAACGTGCACCTTATGAGAAACATTTAGAGATCACCTTCATCCAAAATACCAAGTTCCCTTCGGATTTTGAAGAAGGGTTCTCGAGCAAGCGGTTTTGTGAAGATATCTGCGAGTTGGTTATGAGTATCCACAAAAGTGACTTCGACATCCCCTTGAAGTACATGATCACGGAGAAAATGATGTCGAATATCTATATGTTTGGTTCTTGAATGCATGACCGGATTCTTTGTAATATTGATAACACTTGTATTGTCGCATCGAAGAGGAATGCATCCGAGATCAAGGCCGTAGTCACGGAGTTGTTGCTTGAGCCAAAGAATTTGTGCACAACAACTACCTGCTGCTATGTATTACCTTGATCGTGCTAAGAGCAACACATGCTTGCTTTTTACAAGCCCATGATACTAATGCATTTCCAATAATGTGACAAGTACCACTTATGCTTTTACGATCAGTTTTACATCCTGCATAATCCGCGTCAGAATAACCAATTAAAGTGCAAATACTACCTTTAGGATACCATAAGTCGACATTGGTTGTTCCTTTGAGATACTTCATGATCCTTTCAACTGCCATGAGGTGTGATTCCTTTGGATTTGCTTGAAAGCGAGCACATAGACACACACTAAACATTATGTCGACTTGCGTCAAATATAATAAGGAACCAATCATACCTCGATATTTTGTAATATCAATTGAGTACCGGATTCATCTTGATCAACATATGTACGGAGCCCATTGGAGTATTCATTGCTTTACAATTTTCCATATCAAACTTTTCAATAGTTCTTTGCAATACTTAGATTGGTTGATGAAGATTCCATCTTTTAGTTGCTTGATTTGTAGTCCAAGAAAGTAGTTCATCTTTCCCATCATAGACATCTCGAATTCTCCTTGCATCATCAATGAAAATTCCTCACACATTTCTTTGTTAGTCGATCCAAAAATGATATCATCAACATAGACTTGAACCAATAAAGTGTTACTTTTGATTTTCTTAATGAACAAAGTTTTATCAACCTTACCCTTTTCGAAACCTTTTTCACACAAAAAATTGCTAAGTCTATCATACCATGCTCTTGGTGCTTGCTTTAAGCCATAAAGAGCCTTTCTCAACTTAAAGACATGTGTAGGATGTTTGAAGTCTTCAAATCCCGGAGGTTGTTTGACATAGACTTCTTCATTGATGTATCCATTCAAGAATGCGCTTTTGACGTCCATTTGAAAAAGCTGAAAATTTAATGAACAAGCATAAGCAAGTAAAAGACGTATAGCTTCTAACCTTGCAACCGGAGCAAATGTTTCTTCGAAGTCGATTCCTTCCTCTTGATTGTAGCCTTGGGCAACCAACCTTGCTTTGTTTCGAACAATTAGACCATTCTCATCAAGTTTGTTCTTAAACACCCATCTGGTACCTATGATGTGTTTACCACTTGGCATAGGAACAAGTTCCCAAACTTGATTTCTCTCGAATTGATTTAATTCTTCTTGCATAGCAACAATCCATTGATCATCTCCTAAAGCTTCATCAACTTTGGTAGGTTCGATTTGAGAAACAAACGCCATGTTTAAGCAGGCATCTTTTAGATTTAATCTTGTTGATACTCCTTGGCTAATTTCACCAATAATTTTGTCAATAGGATGGTCTCTATGAGTTCTCCATTCTTTTGGTAGATCATTGATATTTGAATCTTATTGTACAATGTCTTCTTGATTTTCCGGTGATTTCACAACTTGATCATTTGAAAGTTCTTCTGAGGGTAAATCTATAGGATCATCATCATCACATACAACTACTTCCTCTTTAGAGGTGTTAGTTTCATCAAAAGATACATGCATAGATTCTTCAATAGTTAAAGTTCTTTTATTATAAATCCTATATGCTTTACTAGAGAGAATAGCCAAGAAAAATACCTTCGTCGGTTCTCGTCAAACTTACCGAGATTGTCTTTGTCATTGTTGAGAACAAAACACTTGCATCCAAAATGTGGAAGTGAGCAATATTTGGCTTTCTTCCTTTGAAGAGTTCATATGGAGTTTTCTTTATTATAGGTCTAATGATAACTCGATTTCCAACATAACATGCCGTACTAACCGCATCCGCCCAAAAATACTTAGGAAGATTTGCATCACTAAGCATGGTTCTTGCAAGTTCCACTAGAAACCTATTCTTTCTTTCAACTACTCCATTTTGTTGTGGAGTTCTAGGTGCTGAAAAATTATGAGAGATACCATGTTCTTCACAAAATTCTTCAAATTGTGCATTTTGGAATTCTCCACCATGATCACTTCTTATGGATACAATCTTTAGTGATTTTTCATTTTGGATTTGCTTTGCATATTTCTTAAAGGCTTTAAAAACATCACTTTTCTGCACAAGAAACAAAGTCCAAGAATATCTAGAAAAATCATCAACAATAACCAAAGCATATACATTACCTCCGAAGCTTTTTGTTCTTGATGGACCAAAGAGATCCATGTGCAACAATTGTAGTGGCCTTGTAGTAGACACCACATTCTTGGATTTGAAAGATGATTTTGTTTGTTTCCCTTTTTGACAAGCATCACAGAGTCTATCTTTGATAAAATTTCTCTTAGGCAAACCAATGACAAGATCATGCTTGATTAGTTTATTCAAATGTTCCATATGAATATGAGCAATCCTTTTGTGCCAAAGCCATGAGTCATCATTGTTTGCCATGAGATATTTTACCTTCAAAGATGGATCATTAAGAGAAATCATAAATATATTATTAACTCTTTTACCTTTGAGTTTTACCTCATTGGTGACTTCATCAATGATTAAGCATTCATCTTTTGTAAATTTGATCTTGAAGCCTTTGTCACAAAGTTGGCTAATGCTAAGAAGATTGTGCTTTAGTCCTTCAACATAAAGAACATCTTCAATGGATGTGAAAGGTGGTGCACCAACTTTGCCTTTGCCAAGAATTCTCCCTTTGTTGTTATCTCCATAAGTGACATAACCCTTGGCCTTTAGAACAAGATTTGAAAAATGGTTTATGTCACCGTCATATGCTTTGAACAACCACTATCAAGATACCATAAATTTGAAGTGGTTTTCAAGCACTCCAAAACAAATTAAGTTTTGTTAGGTACCCAAATTGCTTTGGGTCCTTCATAATTAGTACCTTTCTTTACCCACACATAATGCCCACTTGGAACACTAAAGTTTCTTATGTAGCAAGCATTAGGTGTGTGGCCTTTAATACCACAATAGAAACAGGTAGGTTCAAAATTACTTATATATCTAGGAGGATAAGATTTATTCTTAACAACTCTTTTATTTTTAGGATAATGATGAACTACTTTAGGCTTATTCACTTTCTCTTGAATTGGTTGGTTATTAGCCTTAACAAAGATAGTTTTGTTAGGACTTGGTTGAGAAAATTTTGAAAAACCAAGTCCACTTTTATCTTTAGGATATCTTTGAGTGCTAAGAACATTTTACAATCCAACTTGTCCTTTTTCATACCTTTCTAAGACACTTTTTAATTGAACAATTTGGAAAGAAAGTGATTCACAAGTATTGCATACAAAATTCTGTTTTTGATCACTAATCATCTTTTCTTTTTTCATCTTTATGTTCTTTTTCAATAGTTTTAACTTTTTCTTCTAAAGATGAAATTAATTTCTTTTGAGATGAAATAGTTTTGTATAGAATTTTGCATTCATTTAATAGTTCATCTATAGCACCTTGTGCACCATTATCATAAAGAGAGTTATCGTAACTAACCTCGCCTTCTTCATCATCGGAGTGGTGTGAAGCCATCAATGCTAAATTTGCACTTTCGTCACTATCCGAATCGGATGAAGAACTTGTCTCATTATCTTCCCATGCAACATAAGCCCTTTTGTTCTTGAACTCCTTTTTGCCTTTGAATCCATTTTTCTTGGAGAGTTTTGGACAATCCGGCTTTATGTGACCTTGCTTTCCACATTCATAGTATGTGACATCTTGAATTGATGTGGAGGCTTCTTTATCTTTATGCTTATAAAATTTCTTTCTTTTGACAAAGTTAGCATTATGAATATTATTCTTATGACCAAAATATTTACCTAACCTTTTTACAAGAGGCAAGAAGTTTTCATCTTCCTCCGATGCATCTTTATCTTGACTTTCTTTTGAATCAATTTTCAAAGCAATGCCTTTGGATTTCTTCTCATGATTCTCATGTTTTTCAAGCCTTCCTAGTTCCGTTTCATATTCTTGAAGCTTTCCGAATAATGTTGTGGAAGTCATAGTTGCTAGGCTTTTCTTTTCGGATATTGTCGTCACTTTTGGTTGTCATTCCCTAGTTAAAGACCTAAGCACTTTAAGATTTAATTCATCGTTAGTTAAAGTCTTACCAAGTGCCTTCAAGTGATTTGTCAAGTGAACGAATCTCTTTTGCAAGTCAAGGATGGATTCTCCGGGCAACATTCTGAATAATTCATATTCTTGACTCAAAGTGTTCAATCTAGACCTTTTGACTTCGGCGGTTCCTTCATGAGTTTCTACAAGAGTATCCCAAATTTCCTTTGTCGTTGTACATGCCGATATTCGGAAAAATTCATCCATACTAAGAGCACTTTGGAGAATGTTGATTGCCTTTTTGTCAAAAAGAACCTTTTTCTTGTCATCGTCATCCCATGATGCTTTAGGCTTAGATGACCCAACACCATTGACAACACACACCGGAGTGAATGGACCATTCTCAACAACATTCCATATTTCTTCTCCTTGCGCTTCAAGATGAGCCTTCATGCGAATTTTCCAAAAGTCAAAGTATTCACCACAAAACAGTGGAGGCTTGTTGTTACTACCACCATCTTTGAAAACCGAATTTGGATTTGCGGAAGCCATTCTGGATCTTTAGGAACAAGTTACCTATAACTTGCTCTGATGCCAATTGTAAGTCTAAGAGTGTGCCTAAGAGGGGGGGTGAATTAGGTATATAAAAATTTATTCGGTTTTATAAGAGAACTTGTAGTAATTTTTATGGTTAAGTGTTTGAAGGTTTTTGACTCTTTCTTATCTTTTCTTGGTTATGGTGATGAAAGCGATAAAAGCAGAAAAGTAAAGAACACAACGATATATCCTGGTTCCCCTCACAATCCGAGAGTACTCCAGTCCCCTTTCCAACACGAAAGAGATTTCACTATAGTTTAGAATAATTTGTACAACCTATGCTTACTATCTAAACCTATAGGGTGACCAAAGGTTCTTAATACCTTTAAGGTCAAAAACCAAACACTAATGTGAATGAAGAACAATCCTCTTCAAATCACAACACTTACTTCCAACAATCCTGGATAGTAAGGAAATATATTCTTTTGTAATACAATGATTTATTTGAAATAGATGGATAGCACTATCAATCTTTGATTGTTCTTCTTCAAGAAATAAACAATTCTCAAACAATGATTATATATGTTCACAATGCATGTATGAAACTTGTAATGAATGAAAGTGTGTATGGCAAGTTTCACAAGATTATGACTTTTAAGAACACATGAAAGTTTGCAAGAGAATATGAAAATGAATAATGAAAATTGTTAGTTGAAGAAGGTTAATTTGAATTTAAAAATTCTGCACTATTTATAATGTCACACATCCCTTTTCATTCATGCCTTTTAGTATGAAAAGATGCAATGCAACCATGAATGAATACCATTTGAAATATGTCCAAAAATCAAAAGAAATTATGCACTGGTTCGCTGGGAACCGGTTCCGACACAGGCAGAACCCGGTTCCTGGTGAACGTTACAACCAGAAAGTCAAATTTTACACGCAGGAACCGGTTCCCCTATTGGTACAACCCGGTTCCTGGTACAAAACCAGGCGTGTTTTTAAAATCGGAACCGGTTCCTGTATGGTAGGAACCGGTTCCTGAAAGTTTATTTTTGAAAATTCTTTTTGAAAAATATTTCAAACATATTTTTTTCTTTTGTTAAACATATGGGATATGTATATGATTATGAATGCATTTTTTTGTGAACATCTATATTCAAGTTTTAGAATTATTTATACCTTTTGCCATTGTTGTTTCTTTAAAAAATTCTTCTTCTAATCTTCAAGACTTGTAGAGATGTTTTATATGATTATATACTTTTTGCACATCCTTTGAATGTTGATATCCATGTTGTCTTCATCAAAACCAATGCTTTAAATATGACTTGAGAAGCTTGCAATTACAACAGAGAATTCCTTCCTATAAATCATTTTATCGTGGAAGTGTTTGGCTTTCTCTTTATAAATCCTAGAGCTTTCATAAGCCTCTAGTCTAAGTTCTTTAAGTTGTTGTAATTGGAGTTTCCTTTCAATACTTGCTTGTTGCATCTCCAAATTACAATTTTTCACCGCCTAATAAGCACGGTGTTATATTTCTACAGGAACATGACACGCCTTATCAAAAATAAGTCGATAAAGAGACATACCAATGGGTGTCTTGAAAGATGTTCTTTGAGCCCAAAGTGCATTTTTTATACGACGGCTCTAGTCCTTCCTGTTTGGTTGCACCATCTTCTCTAAAACCTATTTGAACTCTCTGTTTGAAATTTCAGCTTACCCATTAGTTTATGGTGATATGCAATAGAGACTATGTGCACAACTCCATACTTTCGTAGCAAAGCTTCCATGGTGCAGTTACAAAAATGAGTGTCTTGGTCACTTATGATAGCTCACGGTATTTCAAACCTACAAAAGATATTAGACCTGAAAAAATCTATAATAACTCTAGAATCATTAGTCCTGGTGGGGATAGCTTCCACCCACTTTGAAACATAATCAACAGTAATAAAAATATAGAGAAAACCAAATGATACAGGAAAATGACTCATGAAGCCAATTCCCCATACATTAAATACCTCACAAAAAAGCATAGGTTGCTGAGGCATTTCACTCTTACGAGTGATGACTATACCTGCTATCTGGACCTCCTTACAAGTGTGATAAGTCTCATAAGCATCCTTAAAAATAGTGGGCCAATAAAAACTTGAATGTAGGACTTTTCTTGCAGTCCTTTGACGACCAAAATGTCCCCTACTTGAGATGCATGAGCAAAATTCAAAATAGATTCAATCTCATAATCGGGAACACATCTCCTAATTACCTGATCACTAACAAACTTCCAAAGATATGGATCATCCCAAACATAATATTTGGCATCACTTTTGAGTTTGTGAACTTATGATCTAGATGCACCTGTAGAAAAAACACCAGCAACAAGATAATTAACAATATCAGTAAACCAAAGAGTAATCTCATGCAAAAGTAAAAGCTACTCATCAGGAAAGTCATCCTAAATGGGAAAAGGATCTTCATCCCTCTCGATCTTGCTCCAGTGATCAGCCATTAAGTTCTCAACTCCACTTTTGTCTTTAATCTCTATATTAAATTCTTTGAGCAGCAACATCCACCGAATCAATATTGGTTTTGCTTCCGGCTTCTTCAACAAGTACTTTAAAGTTGCATGGTCAGTAAAAATAACAACCTTGGAACCTAGAAAATATGATTTGAATTATCAAGAGCAAAAACAATAGCTAAAAGTTCTTTTTCAGTGGTAGTGTAATTTGACTGTGCAAAAACTAAAGTCCTAGAATGCATAATAAACAACATGGGCAACCTTGTCAACTCTTTGTAGAAGGACATCCCCAACAGCATAATTACAGGCATCACACAAATGGTACAGTCAAGGTTACACAAATGGTACAGTCAGGGGGCTGGATGATGGGCCCAGAGGTCAATCCTTTCTTTAAGAAGTCAAACGCTTGTTTGCATTTGTCATCGAAGTTGAAAGTGACGTCATTCTTCAACAAGTTTGACAGCGGGAGAGCTATCTTGCTAGAATCCTTGATGAAACGCCTGTAAAAACCTGCATGACCAAGAAAAAAATGAATCTCGCAAATGCAAGAGAGGTAAGGTAGTGTAGAAATCACATCAATTTTAGCAGGGTCAAGAAAAATTCCTTTTTCAGAAATTACGTGACCTAGAATAATTTCATGCTCAACCATAAAATGACATTTTTCATAATTTAAAACAATGTCAGTCTTGATGCATCTTTCTAAAACCATGTTCAAACTACTCAAGCATGCATCAAAATAAGAACCATAAACAATGAAGTCATTCATGAACACTTCCATACAATTTTCAATAAAATCAACAAAGATGTTTATCATGCATCAATGGAAAGTGCCATGAGCATTACAAAGACCAAAAGGCATTGTCCTGTAAGCAAAGGTACCCAAGGGGCAAGTAAAAGTGGTATTTTCTTGATCTTCAGGTACAATATGAATCTATAAATAACTTGAAAAACCATCAAAAAAACAGTAATGTGATTTACCAGCAAGCCGTTCAAGCATTTAGTCGATGAACAGTAAATGAAAGTGGTCATCTCTAGTAGCCTAGTCCAATCTCCTGTAATCAACACAAACTCTCCAACTGTTCTGAACTCTAGTGGAAACAAGTTCATTCTTTTAAGTTTTTACCATCGTGAGTCCAGATTTCTTTGGTACAACCTGCATTGGGCTTACCCATTTACAGTCAAAGATAGGATAAATGATACTTGCTTGCAAGAGTTTGGTTACCTCTTTCTTCACCATATCGAGGATCAAAGGGTTAAGCCTCCTTTTGGGGTGCCTTATAGTTTTTGCATCATCCTCAAGTAAAATCTTATGCATATACATAGAACGACTAATACTAGAGATGTCAGCTAATGTCCTAAGTCCAAAGATCAAACTCCGAGCATAAGGATAGTAACCAAGTCCAATTAAAAGTCTTTTATGTTCAAGTTGAATTATTAGGTATTTTGGAAAAGGAAAACAAAGCTCAAGTGAGCAAAATTCAAAATGACAAGAAAATAAAGTGCTCAAGTGAGCAAAGAAGAAAAAATGACATGAAATGTAAATGCTAAAATTAAAGTGCATAAAAGTAAAGAGCATATAAATAAAAGCGGAAAGTAAAGAGCATAAAATAAAAGACAATTAATAAAGATTAGCAAGATGATCATCTTGAAACTTATCAAGTATATCATCGAATTGTTAATTGTAAATCAACAAGGCGACCATCTTGAAACTTGCGAATGAAGACTTGTCAGAAACTTGATAGAATCAATGCGACCACACAACAAGTTTCAATTGCTTTTTGTCAAGTATATCACCGGTTTTAGAATTATTACATCACTTGATCAAGGATGATTGAGAATTTCAAATGGACAAGGTTAGTGGAAACTTGCGGAAGCTTGATTAAAAACCACCACGACAAGCGTCACAGGTGTTGCACCAAAATTAAAGCTCAAGTCATCTTTTGGGGCTTATGTTTGAACATTAAAGTTCATGCCACCAATTGATCACTTTTTCCGAATCGGGATAAAAGAAAAATAAGATGGGGAAGAAGAAATAAATTCTAAATTTATTTTGCATCAGATGAATTTATTCAATCTAATTTCGTCAAAATCAATCAACTCTCTTGGTGGATTTGGTCAAGAGACCTATCAACACCCAAATTTCATTGATGTTGAGGAAATTTGTGACTCAAAATAAATTTAAAAAAAATCAGTCAAAATAAAAAGGAATTAAAAGTAATAAAAAGTAATTAAAATGATGGATGAAACTTAATTTGAAATTTGGTCATTTAATTGGATTTTATTGACGAAATACATAAATAGTATTTTTTTCATCAAAATAGAATTCCTAGAAAATTGCCTAAAGGTCAAACAAAGGCCAACAAGTGTTGAAATTTTTTTCTAGAATTTTTATAAGTCAAAAACTATTTTTTTAAATAAAGAAAAAATGGGGAAATAAACCAAAAAAAATAGCAAATTCAGAAATAAAAATAAAATGAGTTCACCAATATTTGTCAAATGAGCATTAGATCCTTCTATAATTTTTCAAAATTTAAAAATGTCAAAAAGTATTTTAAAACAATTAAAAACATCAAATAAAAGAGAAAAATCATAAAAAATATCAAATCTGAAAATAAAATTATGAAAAAATAAAAGTCAGAAAGATAATATTTCAAAATATTTTTGTGAATTTTTTCATAATTTTTAAGTCAAAAATGAATTTTATATAGTTTTTTTGAAGTTTAAAACATTTAAAATATAAATTCAGAAAATAAAATAAAAACCAAAAAAATATGGACCATCTGATCATAGTCAAAACGCGTGAGTAATCAGATCTAAAGGGTCACACGCGTTGTGCTTGATATGGACCTCCTTGGTTTTCACACCGGATCAGAAATTAAAATTAAATTAAAAAAATAAAACAAGGAAAGATATCACGCATTGGATCGAGTCTGACTCACAGAAGTAATCAGATCCAAGGGCTCCCGAGATGCGTGTATAGTAAGGAGTTATCACCGATCTAATTTGAAAAAATAACATGGCGTGCTTTCATTGGTTGAGGTGAGACATGTCATCGTCTTCAACCTCCAACCACTCCAAAATTGGAGTTCCTCAAACTGTAAAATCAATGCATATGAGTGGTATCCTTGGATTCGTCTCTTCAAGACGGTCTCAACCACATGCTCGCGAAAAATTTATTTACACTGAGTGAAGAGAAATTTGGAAAAAACTCAAATAATAACGAGCACGAGTTTGATGAAATTCTCAATCAATACTTGATGAAAACACAAATGGTGAGGATCACAAGGATCAGGGAGATGAGGAGAATACAATAGAACTTGATTTGACACGATTTGATGAAGAGTCTTACCTGAACGAAGTTCACTTTTAGAGCTCTGAAACTAGGATGGCACAATTTAGGGAGCTTCAAGACACTATTTGTTTTCTGTTAGCTTTAGGGAGGTTCATGGAAGAAGAACCAATGATTAATTTCAAATTGGAAGTGGTTTAAACACAAATTCGAAGTTGCAGAAATGTGAGGTTTGAAGACATTTTGGCAGCGATTTTCTGGCTATCAAAGCTTGAGGAAATAGTGGAATGACTTGCTTATTTATAGGAGAAGTGACTGAGATCAAAAGAGAGGGTGTATGATGCAATTTGGAGCGAAATCATGCACACATGCATCATGAGCAAAGTGTGACTTGCAAGTTGTCAAAACTCAACCAAATTATGCGTTTTATCCTTCTAATCAAACTTGAAAACTTGGTTAATCATGTTTAAGTCAAAAAGTGCATTAATTTGGTCATTAGAAGCCATATTATTGAAAATAAATTCTGACTTTGAGGAAAACTTCAACTTCAAGGCACCCATTTTGCAGCCATGGTTCTCTATACTCGGGGACCTTTATAATGTAATCTTGGGCTCTATAGAAAGCTAAGGTTGCAAGGTTTATAATGTGTTTGGAAAGGTAGCATTTGGCATCTTGAGATAAAATTTGTGATCATTTGAAATCACCAAAAATCACATGACTTTTTCACACTTAGAAAAATTTCTAAGTTTGGCAAAAAAAAAGACTTATAATGTTTTCAATCCAAACATGGTCTTCCATTCAAAATTTGTTCTTGTCATTCAAAGATGAAATGAAATAGATCTCTCAAAGAGAATTTTGCATCAAGAAACAACCAAAAATTCTAAAGATTGAGAAAGTTATGGCCTTATGAAGTTGATGAAAAATCATGAAATGACCTATAATCTCTTGACTTCTCCAAGTAACTTTAAAACACTTGCATTCTTCAAAACATTTATGGAGATAAGTTTCACATCATCAATATTGTTGTGCAAAAAGAATGACCTCAAGGTGATAAATGATGATCAAGATATGATCTCTTGAAGTTAATTGACCAAAAATTGAGAAATTCATCAAAGGCTTGTAATCTTTTAACCTCATAGAAAAATTTTCAACCATTTTATTTTCCTACCAATTGAACTAAGTTGTATTAGACATCCTTAATTTCATTGTGAAAAAATAATGGGCTCAAGGAGACAAGGGATGACCAAGTTATGATCCTTTGAAGTCATACAATATAGATGAAGCATCAATCTAGAGAGTTTGCAATCATAGACCTCCAAAACAATCTTCTCATCAATAAAAATCCTTAGATAAAAGCATATTCATATTAGAAGTCCTTTTAAGAATCAAATGACTTTGAAATCATCCATAAACTTCATACAAACACCAAGATATGGTCCCCAAAAGTCCAAAACCCTAATTTCAAGATGGATGGCCATAGAATGGATAATTCTTCAAATTTGATGATCTTTTTCAAGCATGAAGCATATACTCAATATGAGAGGCCATGGTAGATAATATGAGAAGTCTACAATGAGAGACAATACTTTCAAAATCTTTGAGAATTGAGGAGATAAGGCATGGAAATAAACACATGAACCTATTGACTCCTTAAATACGAAACTTGTGCACCAGATACCTACAACATTTAGAGAGAAAAGTGTACACATATCATTGTTAGCCAAGTATCAATCATAACACACAAGAAATAAACACATTTACAAGGTGCTTGGTGATCTCATATGGGCAAACCCAAAGATAGGAGACAAGAGAGAGGGACCATTTGTGATCTTTGTGTAATGTAATGGTATGAAGTATTAGAGAATCTTAGAGGGGGAAATTGGGGTACAACACTTTCATGTTGACTATTTTGGCTGAATCAATTGGGAACTTGGTGAAAAATGGCCATAAAGTTGAGATAAAAAAACTGACCATGAATGTTTGAAAATATTTTGTAAGTGTTGTATAAAAAGTGACATGACTTTATGGGCTCATAACTCTTAATACAAGCATTTTTGAGGAAGACCTAATATTGACAAAGTTGTATAACTCATCATTTTCTTCAAGTTGAGCCTTGAAGCATGAAAAATTATGGCTTGATGAAGAAGTTATGACTTTGCAAAGTTTAACTTTTCACACATGAAATTTCACTATACTTAGTGAAATTTTAAAATCCAAATTCATAATTTTGAAACTTTTCCTTGATTTCTTGATTAAATCTCGACCAAATGATGTTTCAAACTAAACTTCCATGATTCTTGACTTGATTTACCCTTGGTTGACCAAAAGTCAAAGTTTGACCGCACAATTGACTTTTTCTACATTGAATTTCAAACCTCTATAACCAATGAATTTTTGTAAGAATGGTGTTATTGAGGTATCTTGAGGCTCAAGAAATGGTATAGTTGATGATACTTTGAAGTGGACACCCTTGAACTTTAAACCACAAAACCCTAATTCCTTGATTTTCTCTGATGAATGCCAAAACCCTAATTTCTCCAAACCATTTGATGAAGCAATGATGGAACCCTAACACTTGTGCTTTTGATATAATGATCATGATGATGATACCATACTCTAAGAGATGAGATTCCCATCTTCATATAAACCTAATCTCGAGCATAGTGTGATTCAATGCCTTGAGAACACATGTTATAGATGATTGTGACGCAGATGAAAATGTATATGGATATGAATGTATATAAGATTTAGGTTGACTGTGATAGAGAACAAAAAGGAAAATTTGGGGTGCAACAACGTGGAATGCCATTTGAATTTGACCAAATTTTGTGATTGTTAGCATTGGAAAAAGTCGTCGCTAAACATTTATGGGTTTTTTTAGTGTTGTTCTTAGTCATCTTCCTCAAATTCACAAAATTTCGCAAAACCAAAAACCCAAAACAAATCAACACATATATAATGAACTTAAAATTACTCGAAAATGATTAATTTCAGTTGCCTATGATAATAAATCCAACAAGAAAAAGGGCCAATAAGTTGAAGAATGAGTGAGTCTTAGAAAACTGATCGGTTCGATTCATATGAGCAATGGTATTGCCTCTCTTCCCTTGCTAAATCTCAATAACTTTCTTATCTAGCTTCAATGCAACCACATATTCCTTTAAATAGAGAGCATCTTCAGTAGATAACACATTCTTCTCATTTTACCCAAATCCCAAAACATATCGATCTCCCCCGCATTACACTGAGTCAACATCGTTAAAACTAAATGGTCCCCAATGCGGTCGAAGAACCTTTATTAGAGGTGGAAGTGTTCAACAATGCGTATAGAGAAAGATGGATCGGTTTGGGGTTTAATGGATTCATCGAAATCAATGTAACTAGTGATATGGAGACCTTTGTTCCATTTGTTGAGTAAACTTTCTAGAATGAGGGTGGTTTTTCAGACTCCACGAAGGCCGTGAAGGAGGAGTGGTTGATGGACTCGATGGTGTTGCACGTAGTTGTTAAGGTTTGATTCTAGAATTGTCTTGGAATAATTCTACATGGTTTTTTGATGCCACTTGTTCTATTGGATTGTGCAAATATGAAGTGAGGTAGAGGAGAGAGAATGAACATATGAAGAAGGGTTTTGGGGGTTTAGTTTAGTGACATCGTTATGTTTCTTCTGGTTGATTTTAAGGGTGTATATTTGCGTTCATTTTTAACATAAGAAAAATGTTAAGAAATGTCTCAAGCACTTTTAGAAAATTATTCATTAAATTTGTGTTGATTTACTGTGGGTTTTTGGGTTTGGAAAATTTTTTGAGTTTGAGGAAGATGACTAAGAACCACGCTTAAAAACCCATAAATAATTTTTAGCGACGACTTTTTTCAATGCTAATTCCATCATAAAATTTGGTCAAATCCACGTGAAATTTCATGTCACTGCTACATAGTTTATTAACAAACTTTGACTAATAACCTAAACTGAAAAGACCAGTGTGTTTCAGTATGTATAGCTAAGAGATTTAAATATTATTTTTTTAAATTAAGGGACTAAAATGAACTCTAACAACTTAATTACGCGACTAAATAGTTATTTTGTCTTTTTTTTTTTATATATTTGTTTTATATATATATATATATATATATATATATATATATATATATATATATATATATATATATATATATATATATATATATATATATATATATATATATATATATATATATATATATATATATATATATATATATATATATATATATATATATATATTACACTTAGGAATAAAAAGTTAAAATAATGGGAGACACTCATACCCGTCTCTATGGGGATGATGTTGCGCCCACACGACCTCCTAGATAACGAAATAAAATGGTGAAAGTCGTTCTTTATTTAATTTTTTTTTCTTTTCTTCATATCTCTTACCCCCGGGTCTCTAACTTATTTCCAATTTCCTTCTTGGTTGCGTTGTTACAGAATAAACATGTTGTTCTAAAAAAAAACTCTCTTACATGACAAGTTTATCTTCCTTCGTTCCCATTATTCGTCTCTTTGTGTTCCAGTGAATTTCCTTTTATGTGATTTCTTATTCATGTTGTTCCATCTGAGCTCATGTTGAAAACTTCCTCCTAAAATGGTGGGTGGTGCCACCTTAGATTTTTCCATGAAATAAGTTCATGTTGGTTGGTTCGACCTATATGGGTGGGGGTTCCACTTCCACCCTAGGTGTTTACCCTTAGAACTGAGAGATGGTAGTGATACATTGTAAAGAGGAAGTTATCTTTTTTCCCCTTTTACATATAGTGAAAGGATAGATAAACAAGACCTTATCTTAGACTCACTATTTCTCATTATATGATCAGGTAGAAGATAGGTTTTGAGACTCACTATTTCTCAGTTTATATTTCTTAACCCAAGGATCAAATGGCAAATGGAGGGACATGCTGCTACAATGATGATATGAACGACAATATCTTTCAATAACAACTTAGGACAAAAATGTAGAGAATATGATTCGCGAGTTAGTTTGACAAAGAGCATCAACATTCACACAAATCAACATACAAATAATAGTGTGCTTTACAATCTGATTCCAAAGAAATCAAACACAAACCAAAACATAACAAGTTATAAAATTAATAATCACCTCACAATAACATTAGCCTAAATCATCATACATAACTCATTAATTCAACAAATCCAAAAAACTATGGCAATATATCTTGCCAAAGAATTTAAGACAAACTCTCACATCAATAATTATTCCGTCTCTAAATTCTATGGTTGCTCAATTTTTCTTCTCCTTATAGTATAAGTCTTCATGCAAATATGGTTGCAATAGCAACCACGACTGTCATAACAACTCCAAACACAGATGATACAACATAGTGAGCAGTAGAAGACGGTGGAGGAGAAGCAGGAGTAGGTGCACCTTCTACTACAGTGATAACTAACTTCATTTGACGAGCAACACAATGATCACCTTTTCCGCAAACGTACCATTTTCTCCCTTCAGTTTTCAATGCAATGACATCTTTTCCGGTAGAAAGTGCTTCGTTTTCGGGCGGAAAAGTACAGTTTTGAAATAATGTGCCATTAACTTTGAAGACATTGTGGAAAATAGGGTTATAGTTGAAAACTGAAAAGAAAGAGAAAGTATAATTAACTATAATATAATTAAAATATAAATAAACTTTAAACATGGAAAATTATATATTTTTTCTTCTTTCACATACCAAGATTGTCACCAACACGAAAAACCGTTTCCTGAGCCCATTGAGTGTAATTGATATCGACGGTCCAACCCTTATCACCGCCAACAATATGATCAGTAGCCATTGCAACCGAGGAAAGCAAAATCATAGAAATTGAAAGGATCAAGATCAAACGAGAAGAAGCCATTTCTATATTTCTACTTAAGTATGGAAAAGAATTGTAAAATATGAGTGATGAGAAAAAATTTATAGAATAAAATTTCAATGAAAGAATCACTAGTATATATCTTCAAATGTTATTGTTTAGATGAATGAATTGTGCAATTCAATTTGGGGTATATATAGATTTATGTGTATAATGATTTTATCGACATAATAATACAATATTTAAAACGGCTACCGGCTTTGACAATAAGAAAGCTTTTTGTTTTGTTTTGAGTTCACCATGAGAGGATAGGAATTACAATGACTCGGGTTGAATGTGAATTTTATACTCCTCAAACTTGCATTTGAAATTACCACTTAAACCCGAATTCAACTCTAAAGATTATTCGAGTGATAAAATAACACACGTTCATATATGTTGGTTTTGAGTTTTTTTACTCAAATCCGAACTCACAGTAAAAGTACAATAAATACCACAATAACATTAAAATTCAAATACAAAAATTTGATCAAGTTCTCTCAAATAAATTAAGGAATTAAATTATAATTTTCCATCAAATTTAATAACATTACAATTAAAATTAAGGTCTTAAATTTTTACACTTATATATATTTAAAGATGTCTAAGCGGATGTAGTTTCAAATGTAAGTTTGAATGAACTCAAACCATACTCAAAATATCGTGGCACCCAAATCCAATCAATTCAAATTTTCACCATGAACTCGAATTTGGATGCGGGTGGACCGTGAGCTATCCCTAAAATGGACGGCATGAATACTAATACAAAACTATTGAAAGCAAATTGACAATAAAAAAATACTAGTACTAATGCAAGGACGAAGAGGTTTTCAACTAAATTATTTGTGTAACTTATATTTAGACAAATGGACTAAATGAAGCAATTAGAGGCAGCAACTAAGTTTAACAGGAAATCAAAGTACTGTATAATAATCCCACAGGCAATAATTAAAAAAGCCATAACAATGAATTTGTCGGCCAAAATTTGTAAGAAAAATTGTCTTAAAAATGGGAGAAGATTATCTCCGGTGTTTATTTACACTAGAGAGACAGAAGTGCAAATCTGCACCATTAAAATTTCATCTCTATTTTTTTTTAAAAAAATATTTTTGTATTTAGATCTTTTTTAACAATGGTCTAATTTCAGTAAAAGAAAAATTGAAAGAAAAGGATGGGAGAGACTCCGTTCCCCTTAAAAATGCTCTTGTGTTTATTAATTAAAACTATTCTAATAATCATTTTATTATTATTAATGATGTGATTTGATTTTTCATAAGTAATTTATTTATATTCCACTGTAGACTTCCTTATATTAGATGTGGAAGTTAAACTCACGATTTTTATATGAATGAGTCAACTTTTTGTCAACCGAATCGATCTTTGAAAGTTAACTCAATATTATGATTATTAAAAACAACATTTTTACTACTAGCATTTGTCATATTTTTGTAAACATAGATATGATTTATTGAAGTATGTTAAATATGTTTTATGAGTAATACTTTTTTTTCTCACCAAAATTTCTCTAAAGATTTTTTAACGAGATAATTTGTTTATTTTGCATTAGTTCTTATTTAAATTTCAGCCTGGAGTCTCTCAAAATTTCGTATTCTATTTTCATTTTAATGGTATTATAAGTTGAGTTAAAGGGTTGTCAATATAGAAATGTTTTTTATTCTATTAATTTAAAATAAATATTTAATTAAGATTAATATGAATTTAATATATATTCAAAAGATAAAAACATTGTATAAAAAATAGAAGTGATTTATTAGCAAAATATTGATTAACAATGTTGTTATTCGGAAGAATCGAACTGCTCACGCTAGGCGACAAGCAAAATTATATGTAGTAATCTAACCAATATTTAATCTATATTAAATTAATTTTAATATATAAACATAAATTTGAGGTCACTACAGAGTGAGGTTACTGAGACTCAAAATCGGTCATGTGCAGCGGACTAGGTTGCCAGACCCAAAAGCAACTTTGATATATATATATATATATATATATATATATATATATATATAGTCGTCTCAAGTTTTTAGAGGCTCTGTGTAAGTGAGTCACACTTAGCAAGAACAAAACAAATAGAGAACCTATATAATTACGATTTATTCTAAAAATTTATTTTATGAGGCCCATTTAACCATAAGTTAATCTTGAAAGTTTTGAAGCCCTGTGCGGTAGGTCGCCTTGCACACCCTCAAAGACGAGTTTAAAGTCCCAGACGTTGGCAGATTTTGTAGTTGAATTTAGTTCCCCGTCAGGAGAAGTGGCATTCACAAAATGGGTTCTCTCTGTGGATGGTTCGTCGAACTTAAAAGGTAGCAGGGCCGGTATAGTCCTGGAAGGACTAGGAGATATTATTTTATAATACTCTCTGCGTTTTGGTTTTTAAACTAGAAATAACCAGGCTGAGTATGAAGCGCTAATAGCAGGCATGAAGTTGGCTCTAGAGGTCGAAGTGACACACTTGCTTGTCCGTACTGATCCCTAGTTGGTGGTCGGGAAGGTTGACGGAAGTTTTCAGACGAAGGATCTTGTGCTGGTTAAATATGTCCATCAGGCCCTTCAACTATCTTAGAAGTTTCAAGAGTTTGAGATTTGTCACATTCCTAGAGAAGATAACGTACGGGCCAATCTCCTCGCTCGTTTGGCTAGCACGAAAGCATCGGGAATGAACAAAACTGTTATCCAGGAAACTTTGATGTTACCAATCATTGAAAAGAAAGAAGTATTGACCATCAATGAAGAAGCAGGATGGATGACTCCAATTATCAAGTATCTCCAAAGAAGATGTTCTACCGGTATTTAAATATCTTTAAACTGTTGACCTCTAATCGAAAAAATTAAATTATTATATCGACACAAAAATGAAGTCATCGAGATTTATTTATTCCAAGAAGGAAAGGAAATATCGAATAAAACCCACGAGTAAAGAATAAGATGGTCTACGAGATTTAAGAGATGCAGGTTCGGGAGTCGGTTATGCAAGGGGAAGGTATTAGCACCCCTCACATCCATCGTACTCGATGGTACCCATTTAGTTCAAAGTGTGTTCGTGTGTTAGTGTGAAAATTTTACGATCTTCTAAGTTTTGAAAATAGAAAGAAAGGGAGAAGAAATGTTTTTATTATTTTTGCTCGCCTTTGGTCGTAAGACTTAGTGCCTACGTACTCCCTCGTGCAATGGGAAAGTCAGAGCACCGTAGTTCGGCTAGAAAATAATTGTTTGTTGATTGATTTTAAATGAAAAGACAAGTCGTCATTTTTAAAGGAGAAGACTCGTCTAACGCCCACAAGGTGTGATAAGGAATAAAGGACTACGCACCAACATGAGGGAGGGTATGAGAACGCCTCTAGTACTCAAATGGAGAAGTCTAAAACCTTGGGAATAGAGGAAAGAACATCTCAATTATAAATGAATCATGTCTAATCTAGAAAAGGGCTTAAAGGTAAAGGGTGCTCGGGCGCACAAAAGATATTGAGTGAGTTAAAATTGATTTTAAGTTGTGGATGACAAGTATTGAAACATTAGGCTATCATCTAATGATTCGAATACTAGAAATTGGCGAGTGATCTCAACCAATCATCTTTCATCCCAAAAATTTTATTATGAAATAAGATGTTTCGAGTGAGATAAAATATTTAAATTATTGAGCTATCATCCAACAATCTAAAGACTTTAAATTTGATTAAACCATCGGGCTATCATCCAACAATTTAAACGAATGTTACTCTATTATTTTAATGCGGATAGAAGTATTTAGTCTATTATCATCCAACAACCTAAAGACTTTCAATTCAATTATATTGTCGGGCTATCATCCAACAATTTAATTGAATACCGCTCTAACTTTTGACATGGATAGAAGTTTTATCTTATTGGGCTATCATTCAACAATCTAAAGACTTCAAATTTGTTTAAACCATTAGGCTACCATCTAACGATTTAAACAAATTTCATCCAAGTTTATTATGAAAAATATTTTGAAAACAACTCGACGTTGGATCGAGGTTTGAGAAGAAGACTCGACGTTGGATCGAGTTTTATTTAAAGTGTTTTAAATGCTTGGTGAATGGAGAAAGAATCAGGTTATGATTAATCAAGCCAAAAGACTTGATCAATCTCGAGAGAATAGTCGAGCCTATTCCCTACTATGAAACCCTTATGGAGATGAGAAGAATTTGGTATGTGGACCAAGGCGCGAGAGATGGAAGAGGATCAAAAGAATTGTAAATAATAAATAAAGTGGATAAAACCCATACAAGGTGGCCAACATAAGTATAAAAGCAATTAAATTACATGTGTACTAACAAAGTGGGTTAGTCTACTATAACGACTAATTGGAACAATTAATCGAAATAGACTCACTGTAAGAAGGCCCAGGATCAAGCGCACATGTGTGGTCATCGCGACGCTTCGTAGCTTTGTCGACTTACGGGTTTAAAAATGATTTACAATTATTAGTTAAAAAATGATATTTTTTGGTTTTGTGTAAGTGACGATTAAATTAAATAATAAAGTAAAGACAGTTAAATAAATATTACAAGTTTTTGGGGAGAGGGATACATCGATTACAAATGGGAATTTAAACAGTAAAATAAAATAGAAAGCGTTAAATTAATTACAACGCAAAAAGGGGATTGTGATACATTTTTTCAAATGGGGATAAATTAAAATTACAGAGAAAACGGTAAATTGATTATGTTAAAAGCATACAAACGGAAACTAAATGCGGAGAAACTTAAATATCAATGATTATATCATTTGCATTTTATTATATTAGAATAGATTATAGAAATTAATTCTAAGAATTCAAATAATATATTTATGTTCAATACATATTCGAAAGTCTATACGAAGAAGATTACTATAATATAATTCAAACTTATTTACGAATGAATCTGATAAAGTATAATAATAAAAGTAGTATGTATATAATATTTACAATACTTAACATAAGAAATAAAAATAATATGTATGATTATATTTACAATACTAAGTATAATAATAAAATACTATGTATAATCACATTTACAATATAAAAATAAAATACTAAATGTTTTAGATACACATTACTAAATATTAAATAGTAACATAAATATAAATAACAGTATATATAAAAAATGTGTATAGATGCAACAATATAAAATGTATGCTTGAACCACCCTCAGATATCTTCACGAATAGCAAATTCGTTAGTAGCATTAGTGGAATAAAAGAAATAAAATAAAAAGAAAATGCAATAAATTAGCATATGTGTTAGTAATTACAAACTATAGAATCGAAAATGAAACTAGTATAAATGTATATGAACAAATGAAGAATCAAACAATTGATCATGAGCAAGTTAAAATCTACAAAGTCTAAAAACGGAAGAAGTTCAAGCTATGATTCAATTCGGCTTCAAAACAAAAGAAATCGATTATAAGGTAAGTTACAAACAATGAAATTAAAAATCGGGCAGCACTTATGCACATGAAATAAAGCTTGAATTCAGATTCGAAATTAATTGATTGAAGCAAATTCAGGCAGCCATAATTCAATCGGTTATTTAAGAATGGCAAGTTATCCCATGAGCTTCTTGGTTATATTATTCGTGAATAAACACGGCATTAATACTAAAACATCATCGAAACCACTCCTAAATATCATTCAACCATAAATTCTACTCAAAAATTGAATGGGAGTAACATATTTACACGGTTTCTCGATTAAATCTTACGCGAATAAACGCGACATCGATATTAAACCATCATCAAAACTAAAATGGACTCCTCAATCAATTATTTACAATAGAGATCGACAAAGTGCAATCGTCACAAACTAAAACGAACGCTCCCAATATATGTGTCCATACGGTTTTTGAAAATTCAAATTTAATTAAAGTTTCGAAATCGCAACACAATGGAAAATGTAACAATATGCACTTATAGTTTTCTCGGTTAGATGTACACATGGATTTACACGGCATCATCATTTAGCCTTCATCGAAACAAAAGTGGGATTCTTATCACCAATTCAAAAGAAAACAAAATAACATGACTGCCAATGACAGTTTCTCGGCCAGATCGCGCACAGTTAAATGCGGCATCATTGTTAACCATCATCGAAACTAAACCCGAATTTGGACATAAACCAACACAATTTAGATTGAAATCAAAATGAAAATGAACCACCACTGTATGAGTACTGAAACTAACATCATATCTTCGACATAGTTTCTTTCAGCAACATATCATTTAGACTCAAGTAAATCAAACGCAAAACATCAAACTATTTTCAGATTTTTTTAAAGAATGCAGTCAGACAATTTCACATTATATCAAATATGTCAGATTCAACCTGCATAAACTACTTCAATAACCAAACCTTATGACAAAAACAGAGACAGATCCAATCATAAACGGTATCGATTTTGAATACGCATAGACAACATAACAACTTTATATTCAGATTCAAAACTATAACTACCATATCATAAAATTGCCATAAATCACTTGAAACTTCTTTGCATAATGCCATGAATAGATTATCCAGAAATTAGCATCGAATCTTACCGAAATGCTGAGTTACAAAAGCTGAACGATAGAGTCACAACGAGAAACGGTGTTGAGCTTCCAAGGTTGTTGTTGCAGTGATGAGATAGGGGATGGAGCTTACTGTGAGAGACAGGGTGCGGAATATGGAGGAGGATGAAGAACAGAGTTGCGGAAGGAGGTTGTTGGTTGTTACGGCATAGTGGCTGTGTGAGGAGATATGAAGGGTGAGAGAGACACGAGCTGTTGGAGTATAGAAGGAGTGGTGGTCGTTGAGAGGTTACAAAAGGTGAGAGACGCAAGGGAGTTGCTGGAGTATAGAGGTAGAGGGTGGTATTACAGAAGGGACAGCGGCTGGTTGGCAGTGATAGGGAGGGACTGCGGAGGTGGGGGCTGTATGAATGGCTGTGAGAAGGAGTACGGAATGGAAGATTGGAGGAGTTTTATGGAGGGTTGGCCGGGAATAGAAGAAGATGATGTAGTTGAGACGGCGACGACAAGGATGTATGGAAGGAGAGTATAGCGGACAGAGGGTTTAGGGACCGACAATTGGAAGGAAAATGGAGGCAGAATGAATGGCTGTGAGGAGGTTGTGAGAGGTAGCCGGTTGAATGGAAGGAAGGTAGAAGAAGGAGGTGACGGAAGTTATGAAGAGATTGGGGGTTGCTACGCGTTTTTCTGCGTTTTCGATAGCCTCTGCCTTCTCTTTTTTTGTTTTTAAATTTAGTTTTTTGGTAGCCTCTGTGTTTTCGTTTTTTCCATTCGCCTCTCTCTCTCTCTCTCTCTCTCTCTCTATATATATATATATATATATATATATATATATATATATAATAAAAACTAGGTTTAACAATTTTTTAATAATGCCTAAAATGCTCTTATGACAAATGGGCCACAAAGTCCAAAAGATTAAAAATAATTTATCCAAAAATATTTTGTTTTGATTTTGAAGATAAAATTGAACACCTAAAATTATAAAAATGATATAAATTCGAACAATAAATTATCTGAAAAATAAAATGATTACATTAAAATAAATTACGGGTATCAAAGATTGAAGAAAAATTATCAAAATAATTAAAATCGAAATAAAATAATAATATAGAATTCCCGGTTGCAAAATACTCACAGTTAAAAACGAGTCTTCGAAATGTACCGAAAAATTAGGGAAAACACATTTTTATGATTTACGTGATATTTAAATTTATAAACAGTGAGTAAAAGATTGAAACTTGAAATATTTTCCCCCGCTGATTTTCGCATAGTGTCGAATCGCTTTTAACAGTCTGTTTATAAAACCGAAATATCGATATCATCGACATATAAATAATTTTTAAACAATGCAATAAACAGGCAAAGAGGTAAAAATGGATGAAGTAAGATAACAAGTATTTTATAACTAAAAATGATGCGATATCGATTTAGACCGACTTTTGATCAGTTTAAATACGACGAAATGATGCATATGCAATAAGTGAATGTCTGTTTTTTTAAATATAAATATAATGCAAGTATAAAAAAAGTAAGGTAAAATTTGGGGTGTAACACCCGGTGATAAAGAGGAAGCCAGAAGGGTCAAAAAAGTGTCAACTAGGTACGTGTTTGTGGCTAATAAGCTTTTTAAAATGGGAAGGGCTTTTCCCATGATGCGTTGTGTGTCAGAAGACAATGTCAACATATTTATGAAAGAAGTACATGAGGGTGTGTATGAAAATCACTCAGGTGGTCGATCTCTGGCTAGTAAAATACTTGGCCGGTACTATTGGCCCTATCTGAAGGATTGTGTTCGTTTTGTCAATCTCTACTAAAAGTGTCAGATGTTTGCACCCGTCATCCACACGCCGACCGAGCTCCTCTATTCCGTGCTTACCCTATGGCCTTTCCATCAATGAGGGCTGATATCCTGGGGCTGTTTCCTGTGGCACCCGGACAATTGAAGTTCCTCATCATCGCGGTGAATTACTTTAATAAGTGGGTTGAGGTCAAGGATGTAGCTCAGATAACAACAGAAAAAGTGCGATGATTCTATTGGAGAAATATTATATGCCGATTTGGCCTACCTCGTGTCATCGTTTCTAACAACGGAACTCAATTCAAGCTCCTCGTGATAGAATTTTGTAGGAGCTCGATATTTTCAACAAGTTTATTTCATTGAGCATCCTTGAACGTCAAGCAAAGTCGCCAATAAAGTAATCCCAAGTGCCTTAAAAGAAGTTGGATGAAGCCAAAGGCAACATCTCCATGAGGTCCTATTGGCATATCACACCACTATTCATTCGACAACCCGGAAACCCTTACATAATGGTATTTGTGTCCAATGCTATGATCTTGGTAGAGGTTAACTTACCTTCCTGGCGTGAGAATTTTGAATAGGGTGCTAACGTCTAAGCTTTGAAACGAGGCGACTTGTTAGATGAGGTAAGGAATGTTCGCGCGTAAAATTGCGGCTAAGTAGAGAATAGCCCGAGATATAAATTGAAGTGAATCAACGGGGTTTCGAAGAAGGTGATTTAGTCTTGAAAAAAGTCACTAATCCTACGAAGAAGGGGAATTTGTCTCCTACCTGGGAAGGACCGTTCCGAGTAATAGAAGCTCGAAAAGGGGCTTACAAGCTGAAAATTTTGGACGGAGTAGAAATACCTAGGACTTGGAATGTAACTAGTCTTAGGTTTTATTTCAGTTAAATCTTGTAAGCTGATGTAATAAATCGATGTACTTTTTTCCTAGGCAAGGGCCAAGGTTTTTAATGAGACACCTTAAACAAACTTAGTCAGTGTAAAGGAAATTAAGATGTAATTAGGGCTCCCTGCTGAGTTCTGTAACACCCCCTTCTATTTACCCGCGTTTTATAAATAATAATCAGAGTATTTAATCGTAATCCAAGAGGCGTCACAATTTAAATAATTTAAATCAACCAATACAACTGTCATGCTTTCACTGAAGAAGATTTATTAAGTAAATAAGGCAAAAGTTATGTTTAACAGCGGAAATGAAACATAACCAAAAATTCCGAATACATCATTCATAGTATTCCAGGATAATAAACTAAACAGGATTCAAAACATTAAGGAATTCCATTAAAGAACTTCAAAACAAACGTTTCCCCAGTGTTACATCTACCAGAGCACGACACTGACACGCGGACTAATTAACTGACTCGACTCTAGAGCTATCCTCACCAACTCCAAGCAGTTAATCACTTCGGATCTGAAATTGTTAAAGTAAGGGTGAGATTTCAATTCAATATAACATGTGTTATACGTTTTTAAATACAACAAAATAATCAGATACATTAATCCATTATCAAACACAAAGTCATGGTCAATCCACAAAGAAGTCCACACGATGAATATGTATATAACAAACAATGGAAATTGCAACGAAACCATCCTAGCATGTTACAATCCCATATGCAATGCGACTCTATGCATGTGGTACCAAACGTGAACC
This sequence comes from Vicia sativa, assembly GCA_021764765.1. Taxonomy (NCBI): domain Eukaryota; kingdom Viridiplantae; phylum Streptophyta; class Magnoliopsida; order Fabales; family Fabaceae; genus Vicia; species Vicia sativa. The sequence continues at coordinate 120,779,451 of CM038795.1, read as the reverse complement.
GAGTTCACCCACGCCCGTTTACATGTGGAAAGCGGTGTAATTCCGTGATTCGCCCATAGCCGGGTCAAGAATCCACCTCACTACCTCAATCTCGGGTAAGTCTATTGGCTCACCAGTTCACTTCCGCACAATGGGAATGAACCATAAACAACAAATGCGTATGCATGCATCATAAAAGCATGCAACATTAATTCTCAAATCATGATATCAACATATATCACATAATGCCAATTCATCAGTGTATCACGTTCAATCATAATGAATATCAAGATACAATATAGTAAGCATTAATATTTCATCCGTTAACTTAGACCAATTGTAGATTCTCCATTACCCTTAACTAATCACTCTTTCCAAAATCGGGAGCTCGACCCTTTTAAAATAATTTTTAGCAAAATAATATTTTTCCATTTTTGAAAGGTAGTATTTTAAATTTAAGAAATAACACGAAAATCACTCGAATCGAGTTACGGTTTAGAAAATATGAATTTTGAAGTTTTAGAAGTTTTGAAAAATACACATGGAACCCGGTTCCTACCTATCTGAACCGGTTCACGAAAGTTGAAAAATCTCGCTCCTGGTTTTGTATGGGAACCCGGTTCGACATAGCAGGAACGGTTCTGAGTGTAAAACTCGATTTTGAAAAATAACACTGGAACTCGGTTCCTCCCGAGGAACCGGTTCCCACGACTTTTCTGACATTTTCGCTACTTTTGACATTTGCATCCTTTATCATTTCCACACTTTCTAATACGAATTGTGACATTAGGAACACCAAATCATGATCATTTCACACCATTATAACATCAAACAACATGGTTTACTCATCCATATCAATTATTTGACATACTAATGATCCTAATTCCAAACACCGACACAAAATAGGGTTTTATTCTATAACTCATAATCATCAAAATTCAAACTTCCTAACATACCCAATTATCCATTCGATTCCCAAAACCCATAAGGCATATTAATCGAAAGAAATCACCCCTTACCTCGTGATGTTCTTCGATTTATCTCGGCGTCGGCTTTTCCTCTCTTCTCTTCTCTTCTCCAACTCTACGTATAATAGCTTTTCTCCAAAAAGACCTATTTTTCTTTCTTTTCCTTTATATATTCCTTTTAATGTTCCTTTATTTATTCCAATAAAATAAAATAAATGGTAATTACTAACAGTAGAGTAATTTACTCCTCACACCCCTAATTACACCTCACACCTCCATCTTTGTTTTCTTTAATTCATCCCATTAATTCTAAAAATATAAATAATCAAGTCTTTAATTAATTAAATAATTAAATTCCTATTTATTTAATTTCTGAATTAAATCGGGGTGTCACAACTTCCATCTCGATGTTTCTCCCTAGACAAAGCTCGCGTTTTGCCTCCAGAGCTCCCTACCGGGTTCTATTTCGATGGTTCTCCCTAGGCATAACTCGACGTCTCACAACAAATCTGGGATCCTTGCCGAGTTCCATCTCGATGGTTCTCCCTAGGCAAAGCTCGCGTGTCACCCCCAGGGCTCCCTAGCGAGTTCCATTTCGATGGTTCTCCCTAGGAAAAGCTCGGCGTCTCGCAATAAATCAGGGATCACTGCCGAGTTCCATATTGATGGTTCTTCTTAGGCAAAGCTCGCATTTTTCCCCAGGGCTCCCTGCCGAGTTTCATTTTGATGGTTCTCCCTAGACAAAGCTCGATGTCTCGCAACAAATAAGGACTCACTGTCGAGTTCCATCTTGATGGTTCTTCCTAGGAAAAGCTCGTGTTTCTCCCCCAGGGCTCCCTGCCGAGTTCCATTTCAATGGTTTTCCCTAGGCAAAGTTCGACGTCTCGCAATAAATAAGGGCTCCCTAACGAGTTCCATGTCGATGGTTCTCCCTAGGAAAAGCTCGCGTTTCGCCCCCAGGGCTCCCTTCCGAGTTCCATTTTGATGGTTCTCCCTAGGCAAAGCTCAGTGTCTCACAACAAATCAGGGCTCCCTGCCGAGTTCTATCTCGATGGTTCTCCCTAGGAAAAGCTCGTGTTTCGCCCCCAGGGCTCCCTACGGAGTTCCATTTTGATGGTTCTTCCTAGGCAAAGCTTGGCGTCTCGCAACAAATTAAGGTTCACTGTCGAGTTCCATCTCAATGGTTCTCCTTAGGTATAGCCTGACGCACCACCGTAACCAGGCTCTATGCCGTGGATTGTGAATTCCATGCAGTCCCAGTTTGGCTCGCCTTAATTCAAATAAATACCTTGGTTACTTATGTAATACCGCTCAAACATCTCAAAACAACGCTTCAAGGTATAAAGTTTTCCCGTCCTAATTTTCCTTATAGGCGACTCGGGGGCTTGGCTGCAAGCCAAATTAATAAAGCCGGCTAAAGTCTTTATGGTCTTAAAAGAGCCACTCGACTGGGGGGCTGATATACAAGCACAATCTCTTTTGTAAATGCAAAATGTAGAATGAAAATAAGCAGTATAAATGTGAAAAAGTGCGATACTTAAAGAGAGGCCACCAAAAGGCAGAATGTTAAGATTTTACAAAAATTCACCCATCAAAAGGGTGACTAACGAAAATTAACATAGGTTCAAACAAATATAATGTAAACTAAGGCCTTTATTTGGCCACAAGGTGATAAGTGTCAACAATAATTGGCTCCTCATCCACGGTGCCTTCATCGTCGTCACAGGATCCACCGGCTTTCCATCCATAATTTCCTTACATAAATCGACAACCGAGATGTCAATTTCGGGATAAAGGCAGGCAACCTAGTCTTTGGCCCGGTCAAAAGCCAAGTCCCCAAAATTAAGGACATCCAGCTGAGACTTCTCTAGTGATTATTTCAAATTAGCATAGGATGACTCTGAATCCTTTAAACTGGATGCCATCTCGGAAGCCGAAGTCCTGATGGTTTCAAGCTTTTTCTCCAAAGACTTCACATTCTCTTCATTTTCAGACGCTTTGGTCTTCAAGTGTGAATTGGCTTCGTTAAGATACTTTTCATTATCAGACAACCATTTGACCTCCTTCTCCAAATCAATATATTTGGACTCCGCGACATCTCCAGATTTGTAGATTCCTAGATCTATGTCCATCTCGAATCGCTACCTAAGGTAGAGTCGAAGAAGACAAAAGGGATGATGCAAACAAGTGTTTTGATAGAAGCACACACACAATGCAATGCGCAAACAAATGTCAAACAAGCGTAGGCATAACCTACAGAGAAAATGATGTGAGTTTTGCAATAAATGCGAACCCTAGAAAAGAGTGGAGAGTCAGAATAGGTAACTCTGGCCACTTTGTTATTGACTCGATAAGGAATAACAACGCAGCTCATGTGTGCCATACAAGACACGGACTAGAACTGTGCGGGAGACGACTGTCGATCCTTTCCGCTTGCCCCATATATCATGACTCGATAGCAGGAAAAATAACAATGTGGGTCTTTGCATAGTGGTGCCACGTCGAGATGCCTAACCACTTAACCTATGCAAGCACAAATATAAACACTTACTGAAAATTACCTCCCTATGCACGATGGAGGATTTTAAACAAACCACACACAAGTAACACACAAAATTTCCCTAAATAGGTCTTTAAATATATCAGAGGGGTTCCTGAACATGCTCCAACTATGGAAGCCCCATCATGCGTCTCTATTCCTACTTCTCATGGCAAGGAAAGCGGTAAACTCCTATTTTTCATGCTCTCTAGAAAAAGCGGTAAAAGAATGTGATTAACAAAGTAAAGTTAATACCAAACGGATAATAAAACCCGAAGAGCATTGTAAGCTAAAATCGGAACACCTGCACAAAGGTACATATCCAAACAAAATAGCAGAACATTAGGCATGACAAATAAACCCGGCCCCGCTGGAGCCCGCCCGCCCGCGCCCCGAAATTAGCGGGGAAAACCCGGTTTAACCGGGGCGGGTGCGGGTAAAACCCGTTTTTAATTTACGGGTGCGGGTGCGAGGGCGGGTGATGGTAATACCCGCCCCGCACCCGCCAACTAAATTTATTTTATTTTATTTGTTTTTAATAGTTTTATTACTTATTTACACTTTTTTATACTATTTAATGTTATAATATTATGTTTATTAGAATTATTATTTATTTTTTTGAAAATAAAATTTAAATAAAACTATCAAACTTGAAAAATACTTTTAAAATAATTAAGTATTTAGTTTAATTATTTATTTTTAACTTTATTGAAAAAAATAAAAATTTAAAAATAAAATAAAAATTTTATTCGGGCGGGTGCGGGTGAACCCGTTTCTTGTTGGGGATGGGGGCGGGTGAACAAATTTTAGCCCCGAACGGGTGCGGGTGCAGGTGCGGGTCTGGATCTGGGAGGCGGGTGCGGGTCTGGGTGTGCTTAAACCCGCCCCCGACCCGCCCCGTTGTCATCCCTACAGAACATGTGTTTCTCGTAACATGAGAAAACACAAAGCATTAAAACGCCAACAGAACCACAGGAGAAGTGGTATGTTAGTGTACCGAGATTAGGTACCTAACCAAAACATCCTCACTGTACCTTGCACAAGTTAACAAACACATCAAAAATAACAAGGAAGCGGGAATATAATTGCATACTCACATCACAAGTCAAAATATAACCCAAATACGAAGAAATGGAATGTAAACATGTATTGCAACATGAGAATCGAAAGTCGGGCAGCCACGCACACACAATGCAAAATAATTCATGAACGATATCAAAATCAAGCTAAATTCATCATAATAGTCCTCAAATGCACCAAATAATGCATTATTCACAAAGGAATCGAGGCATGAAGTGTAACTTCTAATAGGGGTAGCAACTACCTATTCTAAAGCTTTCCTAAACATCTCTAAAGATAGAGGAAAAGATTACAAATAAACGTGTAAGAGGAACCTAGAAGAACTATACAAGTATCAAACTAGTTCCTAAGAGTTGAACTACTAAAGGTTAGCTTTAAAGTTCTATCTACAACCCTAAGATGAGGTTTACATTTATCTAAAATTAAATGTGATAAAATGTCCTAAAATTTCTAAGAAACACATGGCACCATACTCCTACAATTAATCTATTCAAATGACAAAAGAGGAACGTGCTTTTAAACATCACAACAAGATCAAAACTTGAGAATTCAGTAAGTATTGAGTTAAATTGGGTATGTAATTCCACAAGTCAGTAGCTAAATCATATTAAATGGTCTCAAATAAAATGTACAAGAAAAAAATCATGGTTGAAACATATTTGTGCACCAAAACTAAGTCAAAAACGATCTATCGTCGCCCTAAGGGTTAACTATCATGGTACCCTAATCATATGGCTCAATTATCAATTCTAAACCAAGGTGAGAACTACCTAAACATGTCAACATGTTAATTAAGAGGTTAGTTCAATGTTAGAAAGAAAATTAGGCATCATGTGCAAAAGATCGATTCCTAACTAGATGAAATAGCAAGCAATTCTACATCTTTATGTGATACAAAAGAAAAATCGGATGAAGACCTAAAAAGATTTTAAAAAATATGAGAAAAATACCTAAAGGCTCCTAATACATCATAAAATCAGAATGTTATTTTTAGGAGTTTTTGTTGTTAAGAAACGATCAAAAGTCGCATCTAAATGCGATGTATATGGAAAAAATTGCTTCTAAACATGTTATCGAAAATAATTAAAACGAGATCACAATTTAATTACAAAAAATCCCAAAAAAATATGATACAACTCTAAAAGTCCTAAAGTATCAGGAACCTATTAATTCATATTTTTATTGTCGAGAAACGATCGAAAACCACATCGAAAATGTGCACGACATCACGGAGCGAGTCATTTCTAAACATGATATCAAAAATTGATTAAAAACTAAAGGAAATTAATTGTTAAAATTCACAAAAAATATCAAAAATATCCTAAGACATTAAAATGTCAGAAACTTATCTTTATGTATTTTTTATAAGTCGATAGAATGGAACTCAGAAGTTAAATTGACTATATATCAAGATTATGAGCATTGAAACAGTGAGGTGTAATCCAAGTTTCTATTTTGAACTAACTTAAGTCCAATTGGTGCTATGGCCTAAAAATGCAGGAGGTGCTAATCATAATAGCGATAGGCCCAGCTGTTTGATCCATCATCTCCAAAAAAAACAAAAAAATTTAGAAAAGCTTGTCACGTTTTTATTTTATGTATCACTAACAATGTCAATTGGTCAAAATATTACTTAAGCTATCAGAAAAATAAGAAATAAAAGAAAAAAGAATATGACACGTGGCAGATTCTGGTTGGTTAGTAAAGAAAAAACATGAATCAATAGCAAAACGACATGCCTAGGGCTCGTGGATAGGTCGACGGAAAGGGATTTTTCATTGTCTTCTCCAGAGAGGCGACAACGAAGCAGCCGGAAAAAAACGCGAAATAAACTCCACTCCACTCGGTTTTCAACACTGATTCTAAATTCGTTCCCAAAGTTTCCTAATTCTTTCTCTATTTCAAGATTCAAAGCGAGATTCAACGGTGTCGAAAACCAGATCTGAAAATCAAAAGTGGAATCGATACATACTTCTATTTCCCAAAGCATTCATAGTTTATCTACGTGATGCTAGAAAACTAGGAATGGTTCAAGAAACCTTACTTGTTCGTAGGCCGTTGATTGGAGGAGGAGTTCCAGAAAACACTGAAGTTTCGTTCTCGAGGTTTTGGCGATGAAGACGAACAACTTATGAATAGAATCTTGAATCTCTGAGAAATAAACTCAGAGGTTTTATAAATCCAACAGACGGATGCCACGTGTGATGAAGCGAGAGTAGGCGTTCTTTTACGAAAACGAGCGAAAGAGTGAAAGCTTGCTCATCTACGAATCAACGACACCATTCTGCAATGAAGAGAGAGCTTGTTTTCTTTTCATGTAGAAGTTTGTTATGGTGGTCGGAGGAAATTGGTTAGGGTGGTGGGAGAAAGGAGTTTGTTGTGTGGAAGAGATGAAGAGAGAGTGTGATAACCGTTGTTACAATGGCGACGAGAAAGGGTGAAGAAGGAGAATGTTGTTATTATTTTTTTTCTGTCAAGGTCTATTGTGGAGGATTAAGAAAAGTGATTGGTAGTTTGATGGTAGCGGTTGTTAGAGAGAGATCTACAAAGAGAAACAGAAGAACGAGTGAAAGGATGATGGGAACTTGTGAAGTTTTTTTTTTAGAGGAAGAAGATTATGATGGTGATGAGAGGAAGTTTGTTACAGGTTGTTGAAGGTTACGGAGCGTGTGGAGGAAGATGAGGAAGTATGGTTGAAGAATGAGAGAAGAAAAAAAAGAAAGAGAGCAGAAGTTCTGGCCATTAGGAGTAGAAGTTCTGGCATTTAGGAGGTTCTGATTTTTGTTCATAAAGTTTTGTCATGTGATGACGGGTGAGAGAATCGTGAAGGTGGTGATGAATGGATGATGGTGTCAGAAGAGAGTGGTTGAACTAAAAAAAGGGAATGACTCTATTTTTTGGTATCTTTTCCACCATGCCTTCAAAGTCAATCCACTCGAGCCACAAGCCTTTTTTCTATGTGATGCCAAGACCAAAATTGGAGAGGACACATTGATGAACAACTTTCATGTTTGGAGTTTTTCGAACTGATGCCTATAGCATGCTTTAAAAAGACCTCAAAGTTAAGAAATCATCATTGACAAAATACCGACAACGCTGGGAAAAATTTGCCGAATATTTTCCTTGGACTTTACAGCCTTGTAACTCTCGATCTATGGCTCGAATCAATTTGATTTCTTTTGCAACGTTAGAGATCTCCGCGAAGTGAATAACTTTGTAGTTAAGCGTTTTTCGACACGGAGCCACGAACTATATGAAAATCAAACCCAAAGTCGTCGATCTGACTTTGTGAAAACTTCAGCGAAATTTCACTAAGTGTTGGACTTCGCACACATAATGAATTTATAACTTCCGATCCTCATAACTTTCGATCCGAGTCCGAATGGATTCGATTCCTTGATAAAGTTGTGCATTGTCACAAGGTGAACAACTTTGATTTTAAACTCGACGCAAAACGACGTTTGGAAACACGTGTAAAATACCTTCGAAGTTGATCACTTGAACATGTTGAAAAACACTAAAAATCTCACTAAGTATGAACTTCAAAAGTTATGAGCATTAAACTTCGGAGCTTCATAACTCGAAATCTCGGCATTTTTGGAGAAATCTTCACAAGGACAAATTTGGAGTACGAAATACGCTTTTTCCAACAATTACCAATTCATGAAATTTCGACCCAGACGAGAGATACGGAGTCGGCAACATGGCTCCGTGAACACAAAGTGCTTAAAACTGAAAAAATTTTTCTAAGTCCAAGATTACTTAAATTGCAAGAAATCTTATTTTCACTCGATTCTTCCTATTTTTCTCAACAAACGATCACATTTTCCCAAATCTTGACTTTTGACAATAATTTTGACCAAAAATTCCACTCGGTCAAACTTTGACTTTTGTTTACTTTTCAGTACGCATACCCAAATCTCTTTTTTATCCGGTCGCTCTTGATTTTCTGATGAATCGCATAGGTCGATAAGCCGTATACAGATACTTCAAGACTCACAGAAGACCATAGAATCATTTCGGGCTCAAATATTTGACCACAACCCGCTCTTGCACGAAAACCTTAATCAATACCCACATGAGAGGGAATTAGAACTCCAAAACCTTGATTCTCGAGAGATGATCAGAATCTTCTGGATGCACACATCTTGTATATTGAGATAGCACTCGAAATAACGGGACCTCAAATATTCAGCCTTTATGAATAAAACACTTATTTTGAATTGTGTTGGTTCATATGATTAGAAAATCTCGAACCCATGGCTAATAAATGAATGATACACATGTAATGCACGTACTGGTTAAACGTAGCTAATTATTTATTAAAAAACTAAAGAGGGCGAATTTTAGGTTGCAACAGCTCGAGACTTAATGTAAACGTATTGGTTAACCCACTAAGAGATAGTCAATTAAGTAATACGATTGATTTTACGTATTTCATTGAACACAAATAACATACACAAGGTGATAATATTATTTTTTCACTATAATATGTATAATTGATCACGAGAATACATGAGGATAAAATAATAAACTATAATCCTGACAATCTAATCTCATATGTTAATCTTATTTTCATTTACTGTCATTATAACTTATTTATATAAATAAACATCTTTTCATTTAAAGTGTTTAACAAATTAATATTGCATGAATTTCTGTTAGGGGTGGACATCAGTTCCGGCCGGTTCAAGCCAAAACCCCAATCCGGCCAACCCTCGGGTGAGAGAACATGGCCCTATTCAGTCTGTTTGATATTTTGGGTTCGGTTATAGAGGTCGGATATTGTTGGGCCCAATCCAATTTTTATGTATTGGGCCATAATGTTCCAAATTTACAAAATTTCAAATACTTATTTTTACATACCTAGTTTTTTTGGTTTATTATTATATAGGCTTAATATTGGGACTAAATACTTGATTACTTTTATAAAAGAAAAACTGAATAATTTAAAGTCATTAATCCCTTTGAACTACTTGTGTGACACTTCTTTGTCTGATTTTTGCCCTGATAGAGTTGTGACTACCATATTGATACTTCTTGAGGAACAACCATTGTAAGCTTTAGGTTTTCACTACTTCTTGACATTGTGTACAAAGAGGATGCGGATGAACTTCTAAGAAGGTATCGGAATAGTCCATTATGACATGATTCTTTTGGAAATTAAATGTATTGATTGCTTTAACTGAACAACTACCCTGCCATAGGTTAAGATTAAGGGTTTAATTTTTATACAAAAAGAAACTCTTACTTATAGGCTCGAAGGGGTTAACGAGGGATTATCTTCCTTATATCTTCACTGTTTGGGAATTTGAAGCAATGCTTGTACATCATTAGCAAATTCTTATTTGAAAGCATACTATTGCTGCTCGAGTATTGTTTTTACATAACCCTCCCTCCAACATGTGCTTAAACAGAAAGTTGATAAAGAAAGTGAAGTGGAAATAAAAGCAAAATTGTTTTTGTTATTTTGAGTGATAATAAGAAAATAAAAGCAAGTGAACATGATATGATTAATTCAAAATATGCAATGCTCATTTCATTAAAATTACGATTAAAGATAACAAAGTTCAAATGCAAAGTAACAAATTACAAACAAGAAAGTTGCAAAAATGAAATGATAAAGATCCTAGTGACTATTAACAACAATGATGAGCTTTCTCGTCTGATAACTGGCTTTAGAAGATTCCCTGGGGTCTTGGCACTGATCATGGCATATGATTGGTAACCATATTACGTATGTCTAGAAAGGAGAGTATCTTCTGGTCAATCAGATCTTGAACTTTTCTATTAAGAACCCAACAATCTTCGACGAAGTGACATGCTACACCACTAGGAAAATCACATTTAACATTTAGATTGTAACCAGGAAGAAATTGAGTTGTAATAGGTTGAGTTTCCCTGGGAGCTATTGCGTCATGCTTGACCATATATGGCCACAATTGAGTGTAGGTAATTGGAATAGAATCAATACGGTGAACCTCATTTTGTTGGTATCTGGGATCCATATTCTGATTCTGCTACTGATTCTGATTCTGAGGAACATTCTGCTAAGAGTTCTAAGGAGGAGCCGCCCATGGCTATTGATATGGAGGCATATCAAAGTTAGGTTGCTGGTATTAAGTAGTTGCAACATACATATACTGATAATATGACATGAATGGTAGTTGCTGAACAACTGAGGCAACTGAGGGTTGGTAAGGTTGTGGTGTATGAGATCCACATCCACTAATTACAACAACATTAGTTTCACCCTCCTTTTTCTTTTGGAAGATTCCAGAGAATTTCTTAGCATTGTTGTTTATGGGTGATCAAACAACACCGAAATTTTTCCCATTCTTAAAGCATTCTTCAATTCGCTCACCAATAGTAACCAAATCACCAAAATAGAAGATATGTCTCCAACCATTTTCTCATAAAAGATTGGCTGCAAAGTGTCCATGAACATGTATGTGAGTTCCTTCTCACCTAAAGGAGGGTTGAGCATACTCCTTAAATATTTCCTCTAAGAATTTGGATGTACAATCCTAATCTCGGAAATATTGTCATTAATTACGATAGACTTGCAAGGTGACAATATTTCAGAGTTTCTCTCGAGTGGTATTAATGTCCACCATAATTAAGAGTTCCTAAAAGGAAACTAGAGTCAATGATCCATTTGAACAACGTTAATGACATAATATAGGTGTGTAACCCAATAACATCCCCAACAGAATCTACTCTAGGCACGATCTTTGCACCAACCCACAAGTCAGGAGTCTTGCACATCTAAGTGTATGAATAAGAAGTGTTTCTATATTTGACCTTAAGATTTTGATGATAACTTTACATGATATCATTAAGAACAATTGTATACTCTAATGGTTTTGTTTTAGGATGTAGTTGTTGTCGTAATGTTCTGACTCAAGAAACAAGGTGCATTTGTAATCAGTTTGGTTATAGTAGTTTAAGTCCTCAAATAAGGAGAAACCATTCAGGGGGAGGGTGGACAGATTAACCTTGTTTAAGGTGAATCCGGATAAATCTTTTGTATCTTTTACTCTTGATTGTCTTTAACGCTATTATCATTTGAGTGCTCATAGTTTCTTGTATTTTCTCTACCTTCACTAAGTACTATACAACACCCTTCTAATGCAAATGTTTTTCTCATACTTGTGTATTGGGTCTCGCACATAGTGATGAATCACCCATAAGTATCCCAATATCACAACATCAAAATAAAAACATGATATAATGATAGATAAGAAAAAAACAAATAAACAAAAGTAAACACACAAACAAACAAAGAACTAAACTAGGGTAGACTCACTTGAGAAAATTCTCCCTAGTGAAGTCTTTAAACTGTAGTGCCTCGAAAATATTACTATCATTCAATTCAATGAAATCACCATCTAACTTTATTTATTCATAAGAAGGAAATAGAAAATATAGATAAAACCCAAGAAAGAAATGTAATGGTCATCGCAACCAAGAGATAGGTTCGGGAGTCAGTTATGCAAGGGGAAGATATTAGCACCCTTCATATCCATTGTACTCGATGGGAACCGTTTAGTTCTAAGTGTTTAAATTTTTTTGCAATCTTCTACTTATTGTGCGAGAAAAGAGTAAAGAAAAGAGAAATATTTTTAGGTTTTTTGAAAGTGAATTTGCCTTAATTTTGTAATCGTGTGCCTACAATGCGATAGGAGAGTCCGAGCTTACGTAGTTCTTGAGATGCAGAAGAATTGATCCAAATGCAAATGAGTCCGATGAAAGATTAGCAGCGGAAGTTTCCAATTCACCAATTCAACTTTTAAGGAATAGTAAGCAAACCTTCCGTATAAACATGTCTCTTAGTTTATTTCATTTATTGCTATAAAAGTATAATTTATTTGGCAGATGAATAGTTTCGCATGCACACACACATTTCACTGATTATGTATATTCTTCCTACACGTTTCTAATTTTTTAGTAATATATAAACAATTGAAATAGTACTTATTGAATGCGTATATATTATTGTCAATGTCATATGAAGTATTTACTTTATAAGATTTTTTCAATATTTGAAAGCATTGTATTCTATACCATTTATTCAACTGTAAATACAAATATTTATTACATCCCCACAATTTCTCTATATAGATAATATATATTTTTCCGTATAAAATAAATAATATACTTCTCAATTGGCACAATAGATCTAATTTCTCATTCATCTTCGAGAAGGTTATAAACATATCATATTGTACTTAAAACTATTTGTGTTTATCAAACTAAAATATTATTCCATCCGATTTAGTATTATTAACCTTTTTTGTGGTGTAGTGTTTCGTCCAATACAACAGAGGTAGCAATGGAAATGATAGAGGGGATGAAGATGCAAGTTGACCATGAACAACCTCTGAACCGTGTTGAAGCAAATGTTCTGTTTCCTTAAATTAATTCCAACCATATGATAATCTAGAAGATATTGCAGTACATCAGAACAATGATAATCATGTCAGTGCACAACACTCACACTCCAAAAGACTATATGTGAGATATTGGGTCGAACTCTATTGGGTCGAAGGATGCTAGGGTTGTTAGCATCGAATTGGGCTTGTTTGTTATGTCCAATTGGTTAAGTTAGCTTGTACCCTAAGTTAGCTTGTAATGGGTATTTGTGATAAAAGCCCATTAGTTTAGTATGTTAGGTTTATTATAAATAGCATACTAGTCTCTCATCATTATAAATTGCAAATCCTAATTTAGGGTGAGAGGGTTATTTGTTATTCTTGTATACTTGTAATCTTGGTTTTAAGATAAAGGAAAGAATAGCAGTTAATAACCAATCCTTGTGTTCATTGTGTTCTTCATTCTTCTTCCCTACAAGCTTATATATATTTGTTTCAAGGCATCCGATTCACAACACTATATGATAATGTAAAGTTGTTTTGGAAGAAAGAAATCACAAAAGTATCAAAAGAAAGAAAGAATGTCATGGTGACAAATCATATAAACTATTTTGTAGTGTCTTATAGAAATTTTTTCATCTATTTGGAAACTTCATTTTTATTATGTGGGAACTGACAAAAATAAAATTTTCAGAATCTTCCAGCTGAGATTGTTAGGAATGATTTTTGCGCGGATCACAAACTACTCTAATTTGATGGACCTTGATGAAATGGAATATCATGATTGTTAGATTCTTAAAGGAAAAGACCACATGTTAAGATGTATGTATCTTGGAAATGGTTGATATAACTATGCAAAGTCCAAAAACTTCAATGTTGGTGATGTCTTGATTTTTCATTACTGATCTCATTAAGAGACGTTGTATGTTAAGCTGATGAGAAAGCACCAAAAAATGGTCGGTAAAATTAATGTATGAGGATTTTGCCACTTTGTCAATGTCAATTAAATATTTGTTTCAAAATAAATTGTCATAAAATTCTATCATATTCAATATTAAGATTAATATTTGCTTTTTTTTTTTTAAATGTTATCTAAGAGTTATAAATATTAAATAATATATCAGGTTATTATCATGAACATAGAATGATTTACACGTTTATTCATGCTATTCTAATTAGGGTGGTAAAATGGGTTGTGACCTATTGGGCTGGACCACGCACCCGTCAAAGAATGGGATGAATTGGAATTTTGAGACTGCCGCTCATCAAAATCTATCCCACTAAAGATTGTCACTTGCCAATATTCGTTCCGCCAAAACTCACCGTCCGTCAAAATCCGTCGCACCGATTATTTTAATTTGTTCCACCTAAGTCCATCCCTGTTTAGTTAATTATAATAATTACATTTATTAATGGTTTCATTGTATACATTAATTTGAGAATATATTTAAGTAAAATTTTTGTTAATAAGATTTCTTTATAAAAAATTAGTTTAAAATATAAATAATAAATCTAATTAAAATAAAATAATTCTATTAATCTATTAAAAATAAAATAAAGAAATAAATAAATAAGTCGGCGGGTAAGACCGCCGCCCACCATTTTGGCGGAATGAATTATATTTTTATACTCATTTTTATTTGACGGACTTACTCGTCCCGTTTTTTTTGACGGATTTAAAATATAACGAGACGAATAACCCATTTTACTATCTTTAATTCTAAACGGTAATATAAAAAAATGACTTTGCGCCACATGTGCAAATGGACATATTCCTTACTAATTCATGATAAAAATTTCTGTTAAGTCTTTTATTTCAGAAAAATTGTCATAATTATTTATTGTTTATTGCTAATTAATTAAAGTAATTGAGCAAGAAATGCTTTTTGTCGTTGTCAGCCCTTCAATTAATTAATTGAGCTGAACAAAACCTATTAGGAAATTGAACAAATTAAATTAGCACCCTAATGTTATCGTTAAAATATTAATTACTCTTTAATTCCAAAATAGGAAAAAAAAAAGTGAATACAATATTAGTAATCTTCTTCCTTCTCCAAATTCCAAACATCCACACACAGTTCTAACCTCACAACACATTCACATTCACACCAACTTCAAACAAACCCAATCTCCCAATCTCGCGTCGAAACCACGACCATCACTAGCGCGTGAATATGATATCCCTCTCGCAAACGCCATAATCCGAAAACTCAACCGGAGAGAATCAAGAAGCGCGATGAGCGACCAATCGCGGTTGCAAAACGTGCGTTCTACAGCACAGCTTCTCCGAGAAGCGACTTCTTCATTCTCCTCAAATCTCTTCACATTCCTCTTCCTTTCTCTCTTGATATTCTCCTTTCGAACCATCGTCGAAAACGGTACCTCGCGTTTCATCGCTTTCGTTGACCGCGATCCCGCCGTTAAGGCGCTTCTTTCCCGGATTGACCTTGCCGGTAACGTGAATCATCATCACCGCCAACGGGACCATGACCATCAGTTTCAGCCTTCGCCGGCGGCGCTTCGGAGGCGTCGGCCGTTTTTGCATCTCACTCGTGTGGGAACCCTAGATGATGATTTTTTCTCCGGGGATGATGATGATGGTCGGACTTTGTTTGGATCCAATTCTAAAGCGGCTGTTAATGGTAGCGTTGTTGCTTTTGGACCGTTTGCTGTTGATTCGGGATTCTCGGATCTTGTTGCTGATAATGGTGTTAGGGTTTTGGAAGTTGTTCGGTCGGGAATCACGTTGAGGGTGGAGGATTCTTTGATTGAGGGTGAAAAAGAGGATGTGGAGGATGATGTTGATGATGATGTTGATGATGAGAAAGAGGGGAAGAAGGAGAAGAGTGATTTGGGGAATGGGGATAAAGAAATGGTGACAACGGTTGATTTGCAATTGTTTGTCAAGGGGTTGGAGATAAATCATCGTGATACTGCGGCGTTCTTTGCTTTGTTGGGTTTGTTATCAGTGGCGTATGGGTGGGTGATTATGGTTTTTCTTGTTACGTATTCCTGTGTGTTAGGTGTTGTTATTGTTTCGGTTGTGAATGATCTTTTAGGAAGGTTTAGTTCGGCTACTGGGGTGGTTTGGGATGGTTTCAGATTAGGTCTCAAGAGGATTTCTGCGGTTGTTTTGATTAGGTGGGCAGTGAGGGATGCAGTGACTCAGCTTGTGGGGATTTGGTATTTTGCTGAGATTGAGGATCAGTTTTCGTTTTTCAAGCTATTTGTTAGGTTGAAATTGATGCCTTTTTCGGTTATGTCGCCTTGGGTTAAGGGTTTTGAGAAGGAGATTTCTGGGTTTTTGTTTACTTGGTTTCTTATGGATACTTTTGTGACTTTTATATTCTCTGTGGATTTCTGGGTTGCTTTGGAGGATTTCAGAAGGGGTAGTAAAGAGATTGTGAAGGAAGGTTGTTATTTGTTGTCTTCTATGTTGTTTCAGGCTATTCAGATTAAATGCTTAGAAGCTGTGCTTTGTGGATCGCTTGTGAGATGGGGTATGTCTCGAATTTTCGGGAGAGTCGTAGCCAAGATGTTTCAGTCTACCATGGAGATTTACTTCATGGTTACTTGGCTTGTGTTTTACTTTGTGGCTAAGTCTAGGGATGCCAATCAACAGGGCAGGAGGTTTGGGCAGAGGGAAATTGAAGGCTTAATTGATGGGCACAGATGATACTTAGTTGTACTTGCATTGACAGTTTTATCGTGCGGGTTTTTGATTCAGAATGCACACAAGTAGCTGCAATGTTTCACAGGTTTATGTCACCTACTTATGCAGTCACTGTTGGCCATCGCCACCATTCTGTAGTTTTGTCATGCCATTAGACGTGTTGAATGTTAGTTCGCCTGAAGGCCAAAATGCTTCTTGTGTATATTCTAAATGAGGATACTTCATATGTATATTATTCGTGGAATCATTTAATTAGCTCACAAAAAGTGTTGGTGAATGGTGATGATAGTTTGTAGTCCCAAATTACAAGGTTTGAGAAATGAAGAATGTTGATGATTTTTCTCCATGCAACATGGAGTTATATGTTGTGATTATAAAAGTAAACCTATAGCATTTTTTTTATTTGGTGCTGTATTCTATTTTGTAAGTACAATTAGGGGCATGAATTTGGCGTCATCTACTAGAAAAAGGAATCTACTACAATTAGGGGCATGAATCTGCAAGAGCTGGCAAAATTTGTGAGTTATGCATTTATTTTTCTCCTGTTATGAAGTTCCATGATGTTGATTAAGATTAAATTAACTTATCTCTGTTTTGCATGATTGCCAGCATCTTTTGCTGATAGGTTTTTATGTTTGCTGTGCGTATAGGTATATCTTGCATACATTTCATAAAATAAGTTTTACAACATGTAGTTACTTTGGCAGAGTTTGAATAAGTGGTAAAAATTCAAGTCAATAACAAAAATAGGGGTATATATTTAAACGGGACATTTAGAATATTGAAAGCTAATTGTTGAAAAGATTTGTGTTTGGTTCTGTGTTGGTAAATGGCTGGCTGTGGTAAATTTTTGACAACTGCCATAGACAATTGGTGAAGGGAGATATGCCATAGGCTGCAATGGCGAGTTTTCATGTTGTATTTTTGGTCTTTCACCAGATTCTGCCACCTGCAATTGACAATACTGGTTTAGTTCTACAAAACTGATGTTTAGTAATCAGAATCACATTTTGTTGTTCTCTGTTTTGTGGCCGACATGCTTTTGTTTTGTTATTTCAATGGTTTTTTGGTTTTCAACATGTTTCCCTTCACTCTAGCTTTGGTAATGAAAAGGGTTCATCTGAACCGATCAGGGATATAAAGAGTGGAAATGAAATCATGAGTGCAGTTTAATGAATGGCAGTGTTCCTATAACAATTAAAACAAGGGGGCGGTTTCCCTAAGGTAGCATGTTGAGGGTTATGGGCTATCCTGTAAAACTAAAATCTTTGAAGGGTTCCCATTCTTTTCCCATTGCTTGTAACAATCCCATTGATATAGATTTAGATAATGTTTGATGTGATTTTACATTAAAATTAAAAGTAAACATCATCATTAGGATTTTTTGGTTTTTTATGGTTTCATTTAATAGGTTCTTTGTGAACCAGGTAATATGACCATATATTAATGCAAAAGTAGATATTACAGTAGTATGTAGCAAAAGAGACATACTGATACAGTCATACAATTCTGATTTCCTTACAAATAGCAATACTGAATTGTATGAATTAAACAGTTACCAGCCTTAACAATGATCAATGCCAAACAGAAGCTACGTAGTTCTTTAGTCATATGCCTAATTTATTTATTTATTTTAGAGATGGAGGAAGATATTTATGCTGAGTGGTAGTTTCCCAACAGCACTAATAATATATCTAGCTATAATATTGTCCCTCCTTTTATTAAATGGGCGACAGCATATACCTGTATTAGTCTTGTCTATTAAAGGTACAACTGCATTTTGATTTTCATTCTTGTCAAATATAACATTTCTACTTCTTACAAAGCAAATTTTGTCGAATCTCTATGACATGGGACTTCTTATTATAATCAAATTGCAGGGCTTGCTAGTTTGTGAGTATTGTGGATTGCAATTACTCTTCCATTTGTATAATTTTACTGGTTGTATTTATAGAATTTCTTTATCTTTAGACGGATGCTATATTTGTTTTGGTTCCGTTCACCAAACCCATATGCTGCAGATTACGTATTTCCTTCAATAAGCATTTAGGTGTGTGAAAATCAAATAAACTTTCCAACCTCCTTGGCATTTTCCATAAATTTAAATAAACTTTCCAATCTCCTTGCATTTCCCATTAAACACGCATAAGCAACTTTTGACATACAATGTGCACATTTTGCATTTGTAACATAGAGCGGGGAAGAGATTTTAATGAAAAGAAGGGAAGGAGAGATTTTAAAAAATTATAAACCTAAAAGAGAACAATATTACATCCCTTGGAACATTTATAAGTAATAATTTTTTTTAAAATTAATTGAATCATTGATGTATCTAGTCATTATTTTATTTTAGGTACATCATTGATTCAATGTACCTAAATTTTTAAAATTTTTTATTGCTTATAAATGTGTCCGGAGTGTACATTTTTACAAAAAAAACGTACATGTTAAGAAAATCTAAACAATCATTTTAAGGTTAAATAAACAAGGCAATGCTAATAAATCATAAAAATAATCTCATGTTCACACTCCATACGAGATCATGGTTTGAACCTACTGCTTACAATCCTGAACTGAATTCCCACCAATTGCCCATGATAATAATTCACGTCAAGGCTTCTTGGGGTTGAATAAAATTATCATTTATGCTTTAATCCCACAGAAAATGGCAGCTATTAATAACCCTTAAAGTCGTCCATGATACAACCATCTCTACCAATCTCAAACAAGAAAGGTGTGTGATACAACCATCTCTACCAATCTCAAACAAGAAAGGTGTGTTTAGGGTTGTTTTCGATCCAGATATTCAGGTCCTGAGAAGTAGATCGAAATTCTAATTGGGTAAATTGAGACTGGACTATAATAATGATGAAATATTTTTTAGACCGAAATCGGTGCGGTGGTAAATCGAGATCGGACTAAAATATCTTTACTTGTCTTGTGAGAACTAAGACCGGATCGATAATTTTCGGTTGGGTAATCGGACCACCCAAAAAAGAAGGGAAAAAAAATTAAATTGTAAAGTTTCATAATTTCTAATTATAAAAAAAAATTATTCATGTTTAATTCACTATGTATAATCTAGATTCTTGATAAAATAGACAAGGGAGGACATTACATTACATTTTTTTTATAAATTCTTAATTTTGATTCTTAATTCACATTGTATTATTGAAATTGAAAGGCATGAAATTTCATAGGGATAAGGAAGGACATTACATCACAACACCTTCTCAAAAAACTTGTTAAAACATAAGTTATGAAACTTATGTTTTAAAAAAGTACAAAATAACATTACATATTTTAATGATGTCTCAGAACAATTTCACCATTGGCATTTGGCATTGCAAATACAAATCTTCAACTTGCAGTTGTCGAAGAAGCGACATCTGAATCTTCACCAAAATGATATGTCAAAAGTTCATCTCATGGTTCCTCAAACTACAAATGGAAAAGTATAAAGTGAAATAACATATTAAAGCAATATACATATTAAATTAAAAAGGACATAAGCAAAATTTACTTAGAACCCTAGCATTGCAGTCCCTTTTTAATCCCATACTTCTCTGTCACCCAATCACCCTTACAAACTATCATTCCAACTTCTTAGTTTTAATAGATGATCGTTTCAGATCAATAACCCTTTTTCCAACACTAAAAGTTGCTTCTGAAACAACAATAGTAACCAGAATAATTAGGATATCCTTTGCCAATTTACTAAAAACATGATACTTGGATTCATTCCCCATCCACCATGTTAAAACATCAAACTTATCTTTAAGGAGAAATTTCAAGGGAGGCTCCTCAATATATAATTCAAGATCAGATTTTGAATTACTATTACCCACAACAGTTTCTAAAACCTCTCAAAATTCCTCCTTCCCAACCCATAACTAGATCCTACTTCTGAAGTTTCAGATACATGGGCAATCTCATCATTTGTTTCATAGGTATCTTGATACAATTGAAAGAGGAAATTAAAGTTCGTTGACAATTCTTATTCATAGGCAATTGCTTGAGTAGGATTTGGATACAAGAATGTGTATACATTTGATGAAGATCATCTTATACCTATTTGATCAAGTAAAGTATAAGGTAACAATATTGACCTCAAAATAATTCGCAAGGAAACATATTTGACCTAGTAATTAATTTTAATCATAGGCACAAAATTCCCAAGGAGGTAACATAATAGGCCTCTGACAAAATTAAATTCATAAGCATGTAACAAAACAGGCCTCATATACTATAATCAAATAAAGTAGATCAAACATAATTCATCACATGCACTATTAAATCACAACTCACAAGACAAATTTGTCGTATCTAGAAAAATAGACGGATACGAAGGTGGCAAAAGAAGAGTCGCCATCAATGTTATTTATCCATAGAGAGGGAAAGAAAAGACTGAGTAAACCTAAGGAACTGTAATCACATGATCTCGCAACAAAGAGAAAAGGGTAAGGAAGTCGATTACGCAAGGGGAATGTATTAGTATCCCTCACGTTTGTGGTATTTCACAGGATCCACTCAAGTTGTTCTAATCAAAGGGTGTATCTATAAGTATAAAGCTTAATGTTAAGGAAATGCATGCAATTTATTGGGGGAAAAGAAAATATTATTATGGTGCTCGTCTCAATTGCGAACCTTTGTGCCTACGTACCCTATTCGTGCAATGAGAGATCAGGGTACTCATAGTTCACCTAAAAAGGTATTTTGGTTTGTTGTGTGTTTTTTATGAACAATGATGGCGAAGCATGTCCATTTTTGAAAGTTTAAAAGAAAAATCCCCAAAGGGAAAAAAAGTTTTGATTCGTTGAGTGTTTTTTTGGGAGAATACTTCAGATGGTCCTCCAAGGCCGGAGGTATCTGAGTACTTCTTCCTTAATTTTGAAAGTGTTTGAGGAAGTACAATTCTAAATCCTATGGCATGAGATAATTTGAATGATCAAGTCAGCCTCCTCGGATCCAAAGTCCTCTACATGTGCTTAAGGCTCATGGTGTATTTGTACATGCCACATTTATTAAGTATTTTAAAAGTTTGAAGAAGAAAAGAAGTTTTAGTTTTAGAATGGATGCAAAATAGAAAGACTAATCAAAATGGAATCTCAATCCTACTTGTTATCATGCTATTGGAACTAAAGTTTGGATAAAGGGAGACCTACCTAATATTATCATACATGGATTCCAAACCTAAGGTCTATTTAGTTCAATCTTAACCAAAAATGAACTAAATGATCCTATGTGTAGCACACAATCTCACAAGGAAAGATGAAGAAGAAGAAGAAATCAAATACATAGACAAGGTAATGAAATCAAGCAAATATCACGTGAGAAGTAACCACTTACTCATAAATTAGGCACTTAGACAAGATACCTAAATCATACCTACTTAGATAAGCAAGTAAAACAAAAACAATCATGTTATTAGGTGGGCACCTAAGCAATATCAAACCATGATCAAAGATAACATAAATACTAGACTTAGACAAGTAGCATTCATGTCATCTATAAGATAAAATATGGCAATTAGACAATCATACATCACATGAGAAGTAGACATTTGCTCACTCATTATATACTTAGATTAGATACCTAGAAATACCTGCTCAGACAAGCAAGAAATAAGGAAGAAAGAAAATTCATATAGATAGACACCTAAGCAAGAAATAAAGTAGAAGGGAAGATGATAATACATCAAGTAAAAAAAGAATATAGGTAAGGCATACAAGAGATGGATATCTCGTAACCTAAGAACTATCATACTTGAATAACTAAGGAAAAAAAGCAAAGAAGCAATGGTTAACCAACCAAAATAAATGACATGAGAACAAATCAAAACATCATGGAGTTTATGGTCCTAACATTTTATAGGTATTAATCTACCCTAATCATAGTAGTAAGGGTCAAGAAGAATAAGAAATAACCTAACTAGGTAAATGGGAAAACAAGCAAGCAATTAGAGGTCACAACTTCAAACAATGTCAAAGTAAGCAAGAAAATGAGAGACAAAAGGTGAATATCTAAGTCTAAACAAGATTTAAGACATCACAGATTATGAACCAAAGTTTACATTTTAACAAACGTTACTTAATCGCATATAGTAGCTAAGCATGACAAAGAAGGGAAAAACTTCTCAAACAAATTGCAAACATTAGCTCAAGCATGAAGCATGTTATCAATCCATAAAGGGCATCAACTTTACATCAATGTAACTAAACATAATGTTATCTAACCCTAAGTCTCATTCACAATAGGAATAGTTATTATGTAATACAAGAGAAGGTAAACACCTAAGTATGCTAGCATGTGAAGCTTTATATGCATTTGCCTAACTTATCATGACATGAGATGGTGACTTAAGGTAAAAGAGATGAAGGGACATACAAGTCAGTAGAAAAGGAATCAATGAATCATTATTATCACACAAACATGCTTGAGAAATATTCACAATCAAATCACACACGCAAAAGAAACCACACAACCCTAAGTGGACACAAAGTCTCTATACAATGCTATAAAGCAAAACAAGTTGAAAGAGGAGGGATGTGGGAAGAGGGAAATACAAGTATGGATATGGTATTCAATTATCATAAGTCTCAAGATCATAAAAAGTTCAATCAATAATTAAAGTCATGGTATAGACAACAAAGCATCAAGCAATGTTCAAGAAATAATGCATTCAAGATGACAAACAAATATCAAAGCATAGCATACAAAGACGAATTGCAGCACATAGGGTGGAAAGCCACGCGGGGAAGAAAACACACCATAATGCACACATACAAGTAATATTCAAATATTAGAAACTAAATTCCAAGTATTAACCAAAGATAGGTTAATAAACTCAAGCAGTCAAACAAGTAAGTTCAAAGAAAATTAGACAAGTAATGATCAAACAATGAAAGCATAAACATGGTATCATGGAATATGTGACTTGTGCAAGAAGTTAAATCACGAAGAGGTTCAAAAATAACAAGATAAGTTATCAAAACTTCATGCACAAAGACATTTCAAGTAACTTGACAAACAAACAACAATATCATCCAAGAGAGGAATCATCCATTTCAAATCAAGTAAGTAAGAGAATGGTCAAGAAATTAAACACTTAGATGCCATAGGGAAGTATCATAGCTTATCATAAAGTATCAATACTAATTCCTAAAATTCAAGAAGTTTCACCAAGATATCATACTCAACATACATGATGAACTTGCAAAGTTAAAGATTAACATCACCCTCGATAAGGATCATTTGTCCAAACCAAGTGAGCAAAATAAAGGAACAAGATAAGGACCTATATTAGATACACATATCTGAACAATGATGATTAGAGAGTTTTCAAATAATTCTCATTCTAACTCCTGGATTCTTAAATGCTAAGGATATGTCCCAACATTTTCTTGGACATTAGGACCTTTCTCCTTCACAAAAGTAATCAATTTCCAGACCGTGATCAGTTAGTTGACTTAGAATATTTAGAGAAGAAGTCAGACTGAAGCAGTGAGACTATACCAGTTCTCCACACAATCTTTAACATTTTCACCAAAGAATGAGATATAAGGTTCATAATAACACCTTTATCCAATAACAGACTTCCAAAGGACTCATTCCTTAAGTATCAAAATACTATTTGAGTTAGACCCTTGGGATAAGCACTCAAAATTCCAGCTACTTCCTCCTTCTTCATAAGAGTGACATGCTCAACTAAATAATCTTCCTTTATGATGTCTAACATGATGTTTAGACATTATAACCCAGCTTTACTTATGATGGAATCAATCTCACACCCCCTGAGTATCTTCTTGACAAAGCCTTGAGAGATCCTTTAGATTTTTCAGACCCCTCCCATCAACACAGAACATTCTCAACTACTTTTGAAAAATTTACAAGTTTAGAGAATAATAAAAATCATTTCTTCTACGAATTACAAGGGATGGACACACATTCTTCTTCTTCAGTCATAGGATGAGGCATCAAATTATCCCTTCATATAGACTTCTTCCCTAAGTAAGAAGAAAATCTTCTCATACAGGACCACACAAATCTGACTCCTTTTGATTAGATGTCAGAGGAGATTTCCTCTACATTTGAACTTTTCCTCCATGAGAACCTGATTAAGATAACAAATCTCCACTAGAAGATAAAGCTCAACCTCTTCACTTCTACTTACATGGATCAGAAATAAAATGACCTACGCAATAATCAATGTGTGGACCACCCCTATTGTCTAAGACATATTTCTTAGAGACTTCCTGGATACACCACCCAAATGCTTCTTCAAGATCAATCTGGAGAAGTATTCAGACGTACTTGATTAACACTGCTATGTTATTCCTTCCACCATAAACTTTGCCGATGAGATGTTTCAACATCCAGTGGAACAACAATATCCTTTACAATGATCACATAAGCAATAAAACCAACTCAGGTTTGAATATAAATCAACCATGCATCATCTGAGGTTCAACAACAGAAGACAATCAACAACCAAGAGAAAAATAAATTCTAAACATGTCGAGGCATCATGTCTGACACTTTTTCATAGTGGCAGTAGTCTAACCACATTTTATAAGTGCCTTTATGAGTAGATTTGAGATGAACATCAAGTATATTTGACAACTTTAAAATGTCGGTTAAAGCTATCTCCCATGAACCACCACACTATTGAACAACCTTTCAGAGGAAACTAGATCATAATGCTTTTTCTCTTATTGGTATGCCAAGAAAAAAACTTTCTAAAAAACCACATAGCCAGATACATAAGGAACTACTAGAGGTTTTATATCAGACACACAGGCAGCGGAAAAAAACTCCTCAGTCCCCTTCTATCACAGAAATCACTTGCCACACAAGCACACTAATCCAAGTGACAACAGGACAATATAGGTTTGAAAATAAATCAAACACACAAAGTAGTTTATTACCAAAGCAATATGCCTGAAAGTTTCAGACATGACCATTACTCACCCGGTTACCAATAGTCAAAACTCCTCCTCAAGGGACCATCAAATTAACAATATGAATTATCCAAGTTCATACATCAGGGAAGATGTCACAACATTTGGTAGTATATCATGCACACACATATACCATTATCAACAGTAGTATCATAAGCATATTATAGCCTTAGAAGCAAGACAATCTTGATTATCTTCGAGTGACTCTCCACCTTTTGCCTCTATCAAATAAAGTTGTGCATATCTCTCCTAAAACTTAAGACATCAATCATTAGTTTCCTAATTTCTCTCCTAAAATTTAAGAAATCAATTTACAATTCAAATTTTTGTACATTCATCAAATAAATCATTCAACTTTAACAGAAAAATATGCATCAGAGATATAGTCTTCATAACCTTCTTCTAAACACATCAACATAGAGAATTAATCTTCTCAATCAGGTGAATGTCAGAACATGATGTTTCGACATCTTTTCATGACTCCATTGGAACACACCAAACTTAACATCATAGAACACCAACATCGGGATGAAAGTAGTAGAAAGTCTTAAAGTCATTTGGTGTACATGAGGAAGAATATGTCTACCTCCCGAGTTATACGGGGTACCCTGAACGTACCTTATTAAATGGCCTTATTGGATGAAACACTCTATCTCCTTTTTCAATTGATGACAATTATATGTGTGGTGAACTTTAACTTGGTGGTACTTACCACTTATTTGGTTAGTTTTCCATCACCTCTCACTTAGGAGGCAAAGGGTTGGGATGACCTTCTTGTGGAGTACCTAACACCATATATACTATTGTTTAGTGTTAAGCGGTGTGTAGCTTTCTATGGATTTTCTAGAGGACTTGAAAGTCTTCCTGTCACAAATGAATAAGTTGTTGATAATAGTTTTTGTGTTGGTGGGTGGATTCAGACCCCAGTGTTGGGTTCCTACACGTTTGTGGCCATTTTTTACTCAAAAATCCAAATGAACCCCATCCAAGAAATGCTAGTGAGAGATTTCTAGAACGAACTCAAGCCTGAACATTTCAACTAATTCCTAGTCCAATAACTACAGAATCTATGGAAGAAATAACAGTGAGGGCTAGATGATATGTGAAAGGCAGAGATTCGTTGAAATGATAACCTATCATGAACATACAAAAATTCTCATTAGGATAACTTTCTGACTCTATTTCTTTTTAAAATAATTCTAGTTTATGTCAAACACATTAGATGCCTCTTGTTGACATTGAACGTTAAGACGGTAAAAGTGTGTTTGAACGAGGTAATTAAGAATTTTTAAGAAAATCAAAATTCTAAGCAATTCAAATGTTTCAATTGAAATTCATTCAATTTTAAATTCTTTTGTTTGGATAGAATATTAAAATGATTCATTGTTAAATTTTTAAGGTCATTTTCATAATTTTTACTTTTGGGCCAAATTTAAAATATGGACCAATTTGCAATTTTTGAAAATTTAAAGGGACCAATTTGTAATTTTTGACAATGATTTAAGGACTTATTTACAATTTTTTGAAAATTTTAGAGGTAAGTTTGTAATTTTCAAAAAAATAAGGATCATTTTGCAAATTTTGAACAATTATTAATAAATAATTTAACATTTAAATTATGGAGCAATCTCAAATTCTTTACTTTTTGGTGTCATTTGAAATTTCTTAAATTTGATTTGAATAAATTTACATCATTTTAACAATTCTCCGTATTTTTTATCCAAACAATAGATTTTGATCAATTCATTTTAAATTCCCTCATAAAATCACTCTCCCTCATTAAAATGCTTCATCCAAACACACTCTAAAATAGTGTGTTTGGATGAGGTAACTAAGAATTTTTAAGGAATTCAAAATTCTAAATAATTCAAATGATTCAATTTAAAAAAATTTGTTTGGATGGAGTATTAAAATGATTCATTAAATTTAAGATCATTTTCATAAAAATTTAAATTTTTGGACCAAATTTAAAATATAAAAAATAGGGACCAATTTGTAATTTATGAAAATTTAAAGGACCAATTTGTAAATTATAAATTTTTTTAGGGACTTGTTTGCAATTTTTGAAAAATTTAGAGATAAATTTGTAATTTTTATAAAATATGAGAACCATTTTGCAAATTTTGAAAATATAATAATAAACAATTTAACATTCAAATTATGTTACAATCTCAAATTCTTTTTTTTTTTTTTTTGTATTATTTTAAATTTCTTAAGTTTGACTCGAATAAAATACTTCGTAAATTTAAATCATTTTAACAATTCTTTATATTTTTCATCCAAACTCACTTAAGGAACAATTGAGATAATGTTTGTTTGTACATATACCGAGTTTTCCACGTGTTTCTAGTGAGAGAGAGTCTCCCTTCTCACTAAAACTTATTGTGTCTCTCCCCAAATTCCTTCTAGGGTTTGGTGGCTTTCCTTTTCCTCAGTTCGACATCTGATATTTGATCTCCAATCTTTTTTATTTTTCTTTTCTACGTCTATGTAGAAGTTTTCTTGTTTGTCTGTGTTTTTTCTATTGCTATCAGTTTGCTGTATTCCGAAGGTTAGAGCTATGGACAAGTGGAGAACCATGGCGCTTTCAAAGGAGGAGGAGGAATGAGTGACGACGGAAATAGAAGAAGCAAGTGGGGACAAAATTTCCAGCGTACATTGGCTGGGAAGCTTTGGACGGATAACAACTTCAACTCGCGAGCTTTCACCTCAACCATGGTTAATGCGTAGAAACTTAAAAACTCGGTGGAGACACATGAGCTGAGCAAAAATCTGTTTCTGTTTAGATTTGCTACTAAAAGGGATCTGGAGAAGGTGCTCAAGAATGGACCATGGAACTTCGACAAAAAATTGTTAATATTGGATCGAGTGTCTGGTGAGGAACAACCATCGGACTTAAAAATGCACTATGGAGTCTTCTGGGTCAGGGTGTATGAGCTGCCCCTTATGCTCAGATCTGAAGCCATGGCAAAAAAGATAGGAGGAATTCTGGGCCTTTTCGAGGAAATGGATCAGCGAGAGGCTCACTGCAATGGACGTTTTCTGCGTATAAAGGTCAAGATGGACCTAAAAATACCCCTTAAACGGGGAACAATAGTTCGATTTAAGGATAAGAATCTAAGGGTGTACTTTAAATACGAAAGGCTGCCAAATTTCTGTTTTTCTTGTGGAAGGATTGGGTATCAGCTAAAGGACTGTGAAGCGCTTAAGGATTTGGATAAAGAGAGTTATGAGGAGTTAGATGAAAAAGATCTTTCCTTTGGCCTGTGGCTTCGAGCCTCACCACTGCCCCGTATTTCAGAGGACCAGAAGAAGAAAGATTCAAGCTCTAGAACCTGCAACAAAAACTTATTTAATATCTCCTCAAGTCATAGAAGGTGTGAGACAAAGGGTAAAGATAAGGAAGGTGACAATGTAGAGGTTGAATAACCTCCTGTTGGAGGTAACACCTTTCCTGTTGAAACTATACTAGGACGTAGGGAAGGTAATAGTATGGGAAATCTGATGGCCAGTGAATCAGTGGCAAAACCGCTTAGGGCGGTTGACATTTCTAAGAAAGGAAAGGAGGGGGAAAAAGATTCTAAGGTATCAATAACAAAGCAAAAAAAATGGTCGAGGAAAAAAGCAGAGAAGAAGAGTGTCTCCTAAGAATGTTTTGGTGAATCCAGAGGGGGGAATAGACGATTAATAGATGTGATGGTGGTGGAGGGTACTCTTGAGGAATGCGGGAGTAGTGAAAAGAAAATGGAGCAATTTCCCTATCAGGGCAAACAACATACAACGGGACCAGAGGTGGTGTTGGAGATCCAACACCGCCTACACCAATGAAGATCGTTAGCTGGAACTGTCGGGGTTTGGGGAGTCCCTGGGAAGTTCGAGCCTTGCTAAGGCTCCTCTGTCTTGAAAACCCCGATGTGGTCTTTCTCATGGAAGCAAAACTTAAAGAAATGGAATTTCGTAGAATCAAAATTCAAAGTGGAATTGGAAACCGTCTGGTGGTTGATTATGCGGGGAGCGACAATGAGTATGTTGGTGGTTTGGCCCTGCTGTGGAAGGATCAAATTCAAATCTCTATTATATCTTTCTCCTTAAATAACATAGGGGGGATGCCAGAGGATGATCAAGGAGGAAAATAGTGGCTTCTTAATGGCTTATATGGTTTCCCCAATGAGCAACAAAAAAGGAATACCTGGGAGCTATTGGAGGAAGTGGTGCTGAATAGTGATAATAAAGTTATTTGTTTTAGGGACTTCAATGATGTCGTGTCCGCAGAAGAAAAGGTGGGGGTCTAGAAGATCTTTTTTTTCAATTAGCCTGGGATCGGATCGCTATTAGAAGGTGTCAACTTGTGGACTTGGGCTTCGAGGGGTACCCGTTCACATGTTCAAATGGAAGGGATGGGGGAGAAAATATACAATGCAGATTGGATAGAGCGCTTGCTAGCGAAGACTTTATTAACCGTTTTTCTCCTCAGAAGGTTTCTCACTTGCAAAGGTTTGGATCTGATCATGTCGCAATTTCTATTAATCTTGAAACAGATCTGGGGGAAAGAAGGAATAAAAGAGTGTGTATTTTCATATTTGAAGAAGCTTGGGCCAAAGATCCTAAACGTGTAACTTCGGTGAGGCAGTTGTGGCACAATCAAGCAGGTGGTGTGACTCACAAACTTAGATCATTGCAAAGCTTAGATGACACCTTTAAGGAGTATCGTATTGGGGTGATCACCAAAGAGATTTAGAGGATTGAGAAAAATCTGGAGAAGGATGAAGTTTGGTCGGCAAGCTCGGAGGAGATTCAAAAGTATAGGGCTTTGGAGAAACAAATGAATTCTTTGCTGTTCACTGAAGAAGTTATTTGGTGGCAGAAAAGCAGAGCAGTGTGGTTGCGTCATGGTGACCGTAACACAAAATATTTCATGGCAAGACTGCTTAGAAGAGGTGAACGAGTTCAATTTTGAAGATGAAGAGCGAAAATGGTCAATTTTGAATTTTTCAGAAATTTTGAATTGTTGTTGGCCCGAATGTGTGTAATTTGGCGCTTGATATTCTAAACAACGACAAAGATCCTGGCCTAGTCAATAACACTTTTATTGCGCTTATCCCAAAGTTGAAAAATCCAGCCAGCCCCAAAGATTTTAGGCTGATCAGCTTATGCAACGTCGTGATGAAGGTTGTCACCAAGTCTATTGCAAACACATTAGAGCAACTTCTTTCGGATGTGGTCGATGAGGAGCAAAGTGCCTTCGTGAAAGGGAGACTTATCACAGACAATGCTTTAATTGCCATGGAATGTTTCCATTGGATGAAAAAGAAGGTGAAAGGAAAGAGAGGTGTGCTAGCCATGAAACTCGACATGCCCAAGGCTTACGACAGGTTGGAATGAGAGTTTGTCCTGGAGACGTTGAGCTCGATGGGTTTCCCCGAGCCCCTGGTAGCCCTCGTTGGTAGATGTATTTCTATGGTGTCTTATAAAGTTTTGATAAACGGACAAACCAATAGATGTTTTTGTCCAGAGAGGGGCTTCACCAAGGCGACCCACTCTCACCTTATCTCTTTATTTTGTGTGCTAATGTGTTTTCAGGTTTGCTCAAGGAGGCGAAGCAAAAGAAGGACATCGACGACATTAAAATTACGCGACACTCTCCAAAAATTTCACAACTCTTTTTCGTGGATGACAACCTCTTATTTGCTTGTGCCAATTTGAAAGAAGAAGACGTCATCCTTAAGATCCTACAACAATACCAGAATTCCTCTGGCCAAATGGTTAACCTTGAGAAGTCTGAAACGTCTTTTAGTCAAAATGTGCGGGAAGAAGACAAATATATGATCCGTAACTGGATGAAAGTTAAGACCGTGACGAATCATGCGAAATATCTCGGTTTACCAGTGGTTTTTGGACGATCCAAGAAAGAGATTTTTGGCTTAGTTGTGGAGAGAGTTTGGAAAAAGATGAAGTGGTGGAAAGAGAAATTTATGTCTAGGGAAGGGAAAAAGGTGCTTATTAAAGTCGTTGCCCAAGCCATTCCAAGTTACATTATGAGCTGCTATAAAATCTCGGAGGCGTGCTGTCATGAAATTGAAGCTTTGGTGGCTAAATTCTGGTAGGGAGCCAAGGAGGATGAGCGAAAAGTACACTGGTTAAGTTGGGAAAGGCTAGCTTGGGCAAAAGGAGAAGGTGGCATGGGTTTTAGAGGCTTTAGAGACTTTAACACAAGTTTATTAGGAAAACATTACTAGCGAATTTTATCGGGTGAATCGTCCCTTATGGCTCAGGTTTTCAAGGGAAGATATTACCCCCGGACCTCCATTGTGGACAACAAGCTGGGTTTCTCACCTAGCTATGCCTGGCGGAGTGTGTTGAGTTCTCAGGATTTTATTTCAAAAGGGTGCCGCTAGCGTGTTGGGAACGGTTCTCAGATTAAAATCTAGAAGGATAGTTGGTTTCCAGAGAATGCCAGTTTCAAGGTTTTTAGTCCGATTAACAATCTAGGCTCCGAGGCCTTCGTGAGTGACCTGATCGACTTTGATTTGACTTGTTGGAGGAGGGAATTAATGTATACTTGTTTTCTCCCTTCAGAAGCTAGACAAATTTGTAGCATTCCTTTATCCAGACGCTTCCCAAGTGACAAATTAATTTGGCATAGTGAGCTTGATGGTGATTATTCGGTGAAATGGGCTTATCGCCTTTGCACCCAAGCAAGGCAGACTCGTGTTCCGGGATCTTCGAGCACTCCTTCATCGAAGCTTTGGAAGGAAATCTGGAAAGCACCGATTTAGAATAATATTAGAAATTTTCTATGGCACTTAGCTAGGAACATTCTCCCCACAAAAGTTAACCTCTCAAAGAAAGGTGTTCCCCTTGATCTTGAATGCCCATTCTGCCATGGTGAGCCTGAATATGCTCATCACCTCTTTTCACAATGTAATTTCACCAAACAGGTTTTCTTCTATTCGCCATTGGGTTACAGGATTTCGGAAAATGTAGACCTGAATGTTTGGATCCTCCAATGTTTGGGTTATTTCTACACCCTTGCATCCTAACTGCTATGTACCATGCTTTGGAAGATTTAGTATGTTCGAAATCTGGCTGTTTTCAAACACAAACAAGTTCTCTCGACACAAGTTGCAGATGACGCCCTGCACCACATCCTTGAGTTTTCTGTCGCAACCCGGAAGTTGGTGCGAAGAAGCAGAATGTGTTGAATGTTGCTCCAATCCCCCTCCTCGTGGCGCAATTCTGGTACAGGTGGATGCAGGTTTTTTGATGACATGTGAAGCTATTTTTGGCTGTGTGCTGAAGGATGTGGACGGAGAAATTCTGTTTGCAGCCAGTAAAACATCAACCATGGCAACAGATGTGATGACAACGGAAATCTTGGCAATCCGTTGGTGCCTGCATCTAGCTCAGCAACAACGATGTGATATTGATCGTGATTCATTTTGATGCAAAATTGGTGGTGAACTGCATTAATGATTTCCTTCCCCTCGCAGCTCTTTCGCATATTTCTGATGATGGTAGGATCTTGTTAAAGTCTTTTAGAGTTGCTTCCATTTTATATTATTTCTAGAGAGCTCAATAGTGATACTCACAATGTTGTTGGATTAGAAAAATTGTATGGTTCTAGAACTTGGTCTGAGGGCTATCCTTCCATGGATGCTCACCGTTTTGTTGTTCCTCCAGTTTCCCGTTAATGGAAATTATGTTCTCATAAAAAAAAGAACAATTGAGATAATTTAATTGAGATGATTTAACATAAATGTTAAGAATCTTTATCGAGGCTTTGAATTCAAAATGACATGTGTATTTAGATTGACGGTGAATAGAATTGATTCTAGTAGAATTAAATTTGATAAAATTGATTTTAATAGAATTGAGTTTAGTAGAATTGATTTATGCTTGGATCATTTATGTAAAAGTGAGTTGAACAATAAATTTCAGTGTAAAAATCACCCAGAAACAATTCTGAAGACAGAAACTACAAATTATAATTTCAAATAGAATCAATTCTAAAATCAGAATCAATTCTACTTTTAATAAAATAAACACCTCAAAATTAATTATCCAGAATCAATTCTACCATTCTAAAATTGATTATGACTTTTGTAGAATTAACACCAAACATATACATAGAAGTTCTAGGTCATTGAACAAATGCCATCATGCCAAAGTCTCAATCACCGATTAATGATCTCTTATTCTTTTCTTCCGGTGTGTTCCTCCTTTTCACTAACTTCCACCATAGTTTCCACCTCATTAATTCATCGAGTAAGAAAGTTTCCTAATACTCTTGCTAAATGAGTAAACTTTATCATCCACCATAAATAGGATGACAAATTGATGAATCATGAAAGGTCGTGGAAATACCTTATGCATTTATGTTTCTACCAAATATTACCAACTCATGTCATTGATAGACCAAAATTCTTGGTTGAGAAATACAAATATATAAAGTAGTTTAATATTTCGTATTAAAAAAATATGGTTAATTTTATGTAAATAAATTAGACATAATTTAATAATAATAATTTTTATTAGTTACACTAAAAGGAAATGTAAAAAAAATCAAAAGAAGGAATAATAATACTTAACGTATATAAAAATTTATTAGGTTGAATTACAGTTTTGGTTCCCCTATTTTAGTGTTTTCACGATTTTCGTCCTCCTATTTTGTTTTTAAACAGTTTTGATCTTCATTCCTATTTTGGCTAAAAAAAACGCTTATATGTCACTTTTTAAAATACGTCGCATATAATAAAATATCACTTGTGTGTTATGTAATTAAAGATAAAATAGGGGGACTAAAATCGTGAAATACTAAAATAAGAGGACAAAAAATATAATTTAATCAATTTATTATTATTAAATTAAAATTATAAAATAATTTATAATTTAAAATAATATATTTTTTAAATTATAAAATAATTTATAATTTATGACGGAGAATATAATATTTATAGACTTGCTTAAATAGAAAAAATATTTAAGTCTCAAATAAATATATTTCTATGTAATCACAAACATACTTAATTAGTTTAGCTGCATAAACAAATACTATGTTTAATGTTTGTAATTTCCATTTTAATTTTAAAAAACATTTCCAATTTTTTTGACTGAAAACAACAATAAATATAAAATTATATAAACACAGTTAACTAAAATATTAATAAGAAAGATAAAAGGAAAATTAAAATGCCAATAGAAAAAAAAAAGGTTCTATTTCCTTAAAAAAAAAAAAAAAACTATTCTATTTACTCAAACTACCAATTCTGCTTCTATTACAAAAGCAAATAATAAAAAAAGAACAGAAACCTCATGTTTCTGAATTTATTAATACAAATTAACATAAACATAGTTGTTAGAACACTAAACATACCTAAATGAACTACATGTAATAATAACAAATAACATAAACATAGGTGTTAGAACTTAATTTAACTCTATTAACTAAATACTCAACTCAAATGATAATTAATTTCTCATGTTAAACACAAACAAACACCCTTTCATGATGTGGAGAGCTAACAAAACTAAGAATACTAAGAAAAAAATGTTCATTACATGGAATACAAAGTTTAGAATCAGCAATGAAATCATATTCTTCTCGAGCTTGATCCAACAAAGCTTTAAAAAGTGGATGATTAAGCAATACAACCTTGATGACAAATCTCTTGCAATTCTCTCCTACATAGACAACCAAGTGACCCTTTGGAACATCCTTTGGAATAGACGAGGATAATCTAAACCAATAGTTACAAGGTGTTGTCAATAATTCATTCCTCATTTTCTTCCACTTGTTTACACACCCTATTAGAAACTTGCACTTCATTGTACTTTGAGAGAAAGAAAGAGAGAGAGATAGAGAACAAGTACATGGAGTACTTTGAAAAATGTAAAAAAAGGTTTATATAATTGAGGTACGGGTTTGTACCAAATTTGGAACATTTAACGGTTGACATGGTTCTTTGCTTTTTGCAATAAAATATACTGTTATAGGATATAACAGAATCCAATGTACATTGCACCTTGATACTAATGCTCGAATAAGTATGTCTTTTTCTATATGCCTATTTGTAATAATATTATAGGAATATACTAGTACTCTCTAAATACACATTTCTAAAAACAATTTCTTCTATTTATTAAAAAAATAAATGGTTATTTATAAATTTTAGGGTTATATATATTTTTGGTTTCTATAAATATCTTAATTTTGACTTTTAGTTCTTATAATTTTTCTTTTGAATTTTAGTCCCTATAAAATTATTTTTGCACGCAGTTTTAGTCTCTGCTGAGGGAGTAAAACTGCATGTAAAGGTAATATTATAGGGATTAAAACTCAATTTTTTTTATAGGAACTAAAGTTCCTTTTTGATAATTTTATAAGGACAAAAAACATATTTAACCCTAAATTTTAATACTTTAATTAGAAAAAAATAGGTATTAGGATGTGAAAAATTTATTTTGACATGAGTTTTTTTGACAAAATTAAATTAAAATCAAATCATTAAATAATATTGTCTAATATATGGAAGACTCAAATGAACTTTGCATCTAGGCTAAGAATAGGTTGCTCTAGCCAGGCTTGAGCTACATAATTAGCTTGACACATAATAAATTTGACTTCAAAGTCATTTCAAAAAGTTAGAAGATTCTTAATATTTGGAATGATCATACTGTATTCAGAGTTATCAGATAAAGTAGCGTGAGTAGTTTGAACCACTAATTGTGAGTCGCTTTTAAAGATGATATGATTCAAGTTTAACTGAATTGCTCCTTGGGTCGCTTCCTTCAAAGCCAACGTCTCCTCTTCAACAATAGAATATCGCCCATGATCCCACGATATACATGCCACAACAAAACCCCCAAAATAATCTCTAACACACCACACTCTATTAGTCGTGCCAAGAAGATCGTTAAATCCAACAGCCACATTACATTTCAACCAACTAGTTTGAGGTGGTTGACATTGAACAAGTTGATTCCCAACCTATAGATGACTTTTACCCTAATATTATTCTATCGAGATTGTTAGAGATTTGTTGCTGATCTCTTTAACCAAAATAAATCCTTTTCTAGGAAAGCTCAATAAACCAATAACAAAGATTTATGGTTTATCTCAAGAAGCAAAATTCGATCTCTTAAAAGTATTGCACCCTTAAGACTATAAATGACCAGCACGATCACTTACAAAATTATTCTCCTCACAAATAAAATTGCACTCCAAAGCACTAAGGCAACCACAAGTGAAGGAAAAGTCTCTAGTGAGAGAAGGAGAGAGCTTAGAGAGATAAATTCTAAACAAACATGAAAATATCGCAAAATGTCATGATTTCAAAGGAGCAAGTCACCCCTTTATATAGTAGTCAAAATCATTCAATAAGGAAATAATCCATGTGCCTCGTTAACTATTTAATCAATTGATCTATTCGATTAGTTTAATGGAATATGTCTTTGATGATTCTTAAAATGGAAGATTGTGACATAGATCTGTTGTCAATTGTTTAGGAGTTGTATAAATGTCTTAGGGTGTAGTTTGATCTTTTATAATTGATTAGACTAAGGTTTTAATGGATTAAATTAGACAAAAATTTCCCTCTGGTTATTTTTAGTGTTCCTAAGTTATTTGACACAAATTCCCAATAAATTTTAAATGTTTTTCTTTTTGGAATTTTTTTAGTGTGTGTGTGAGTTGCCTTAGTATTTTTAAGCTATTATTTTATTTTTACAATAATTGGTCCGCTCATACAGACTGACAAGACTTGGCGAGCTTCTACGTTTTTCCTTTGAGGAAACTCTTAGGACTCATGTTGTGTTTGTCAATTGTCTTTGAGTACTTTATATTGATATCAATTAACTTTGCATGCGTCATGTTTGTAGATGCGTTGTTGTCATCAAAACTTAGTTGTTAACTACAAGCACATAGATCCGTAATTCTTGTTGAAACTTATCCAATGGAGCTTCTTGAACATAGAGGAGAGCTTCAACATCATAGAGTATTGGTGAATCTATACTCCCATACATTTTCATCACAACTAGATTGCTCCTCTAGTAAGGAATATGAAATGGCTTTTATTTGCAACACATACTCGATAATGGAGGGATTGATTTTCTTCATTGATTTCACCTTCGTCTATGCATTAAAATACTGAAGAATTTTGAATGTGTGCTTGCATGATAAGACACTAGGTAGTACTAATTTAATGATCGTAACCAGAAGCCATATAAGCCCAGTTTGTTCTTGCACAATACAAGACTCATACTCTTAATAAAGTTTGCCTTCGAGATAATCAATTTGTGCATTCTCCATGTGAGAATCACTCCCTAAACATGTTGATTTCATATAAGGTAGTTGTTGTCTTATAGTTTGATATAAAATTTTGGACCAAAGTTGTGACTTGAGCTTAAATCAGAGACACCAAAAGGAATTAGCTATGAAGTTAGGGTGAAACATGTCATTATAGCAGTTTATGCAGGATTTACCATGGCTAATATATAGGAAAGGTTAAAAAGGGAATAAAGAAGAAGTTATTATATTACTTGATGAATGAGATAACAAAAAGCTTATTAGATAGATGTAACAAAACTTGTTAGAGTACCGGAAGTGGATATAACTAAGTAAATAATACCATAATATTGCAATGGAAGTCCAAATTCTTTAAATATTGCAAACATTGATCAAGTCTTACAATTGATCTAATGCGGTATTTATTCTGGTGTATAATGTTAACTTTATCTGCATTGCTATTTTAAAGCACACATACATATTCCTAGCACAAGGCACACATACACAACTAAAGGTGGCAAAACGTGCTACCTGACCTGTAATGAGTTTAGACCTTTTGCGGGTCGGGTCTAAAAGCCCAAAATTAAAACGGGGTATAACTTAATTGTTTAAGTTCAACCGTTTACGAACTATGATTATTCGGGTCAGCCTAAATTATATTTAATATTACTTTTTTCATTAAAAATATGATTCTTTTATAAATAAATATATAAATAAATTAATTAAAAAAATAGGATTAAATATGTTTAAATCCCTCTAATTTAGGTATTTTCATTTTCTCCCCTCTAAAAAAATTATTTAACGAATCGTCCCTCTTAAGTTAAAGATTTTAAATTTTGTCCCTCCTTCTAAAACAGATACTTAAATCGTCGTTAATTCAGTCGATAAATAGTAAACCGTCGCTAATTCAGTCGCTAAGTTGTAAAAATCATCATTAAGTTGCAGGAGGGACAAATCCTAACTTTAGAGGAACAATTCTGTAACAAAACTTTTTGGAGGGACGAAAAGAAAAAATACCTAATTTTAGATGGATTTCATACAATATTTAACCCTAAAAAAAGCCATAAACTAAGATAAATTATCATAAAAATAAACTATTTCAATCAAATATCAAAACTCGATTTAAAACAACTACTTACAATAAATTAATAAGTTTTATTTATACATAATACCTTATTAATTATAAAATGAAGCAAATAATATTAATTCATTTTGATGATATTTGATGGTTAAATTAATTCAAATAAATTAATATTTTAAATAAAAGTAAGGCGTATTTAATATAAATTTACAAGAAGATGCTTAAGGTTTTTCAATATATTACACTATCTTCTTGTCTAAAGGATTAAGTAATACTACTTTTTATTATGGAATGTATTACTCAATCAACCCTAGAAAAATATATTCTCTCAGTCTCAAATTTATAAGAGAAAGCTACTTTTTAGATTCATTGTATAATTAATGTATCTGGTCTATATATATAGATCAGATACATTAATTATGCAATGAATCTAAAAAGTATCTCTTATAAATTGGGACAGAGGGAGTATTATACTTCGAACACGAAATGTATTTAAGTTTGGCTACAAAAGCGACAAATGATGTCCTGAAAAACCGTCACTTTACTTCTTGGCTTTTAAAACACCTATCGGGGAAAATCATCTGTACATGGGTTCAAATCTCAATATCTGCACTTTTATTATTTTCAAAACTTGTGTATCACATCTCTTAGTTAATCAATAAAACCGATGGACAAGACTAGTTATTTTTTTTAAAAGTCGTTACATTGTTTACATAAAAAATTAATAAAGTAATTTGTTTACAAACTACATTGTTTATCAAGAATATTACATTGTTTATGTAAAGTATTAAAGTAAAAATATATTTTCCTGGAGATATGATTTTAGATCTTCGAATCATTAAATTTTGGGTTAGATCAAATGATGGGTGTTAGATATTCTCTATGGCTTTTTCTTGTATTTGTTTATGATATAAAAAAAGAGAGTTAGATACATAAAATAAATATTCACCCAACACTCTTTTATTGTTAAAGTCTCTCCAATCTTGGAATTTCTTTATCCAACACTAATTCATTCTTGAAAGCATAAAATTTAATGCTTTCAAAAATAAACAAATATGGAATGAAAACTAGAAGTATTGGAGAACTTTTCTTTAAGGGAAATTCTGAGGAGGAAGTATTTTATACTTGTGACACATTTTTTTGTGAAAGACTGTAACACGGTGGGAGAACTGACTTGTTTGTTTTGTGTTTTATCGCAAATATGCGGATAATAAGAGTCGCCACCGCCTTTTCTTTTCTCCAATAAAGTAAAGGTGAAAAGAACAGGAGCAACCTTTTATCGATTCTGAGTACGGCAGGTAATTATGAAAAGGGAAGGTATTAGCATCCTTTCCATCTGTAGTTATCTACAGGCTCTTAATTTCTTAGCTCACCTTTTGAAAATTTGCTTTCTGTGCGTGTGTGATTTGAAAAGTATTTTTTGAAAAAGGTATTTCTCTTTGACTTCGTAATGATTCTTGTATCAGTCCTCAAGAATGTATACGAAGTGTTCGGAAATATTTGTATGGAAAAAATGTTTAACTTTGTAATGATTCTCGTTGGAATGTATACAAAGTGTTTGAAAAGTATTTTTAAAATAAGTGTGCGGTGTAAAAAGTGATTTGTTTGATTGGAGAAAGCAATAAAGTCTTATCACCTACTAAGAATGGTCGTTTCTTGTTACTTTCCTTCTCCTTTAGGATAGTGCTATCCATACCATTAGTTGGTAGGTAACCCTATCTGTTGAAGGGACAATCGTAGGGTCATCGTATGGTCATTGGAGGCAACATGTAAGGATACCTTAGCAATTCGAAGGGACAATCATCACTTTTCGTAGGCAACAATCGAGGGACGAGATCATATATTTGTAGGCAACAATCGAGGGTCATCAAGGGACTATGATCTTTGGGATGATTTTATTCGTAGGCAACTTTGCAATGGTACCCCTACGTTCGAGGGACATGACCATTTTTATCTGAAAGGCAACAAGAGAGGATACCCTAAGGGGGTGCAAGTGTGAAGAGTGTGTTTGATTCAGATATTTAGTCTTGATTATTAGAGTGATCTAACGGTTGATTTTAGATCTTTTCATGCAATCCTATTAGCATACATCTAACAGTTAATATCTGTACAGGAAATACAGTGCAGGAATTTACACCTAAGACTATTACATAGCTTTGGGGAAGTTACATAATAGAGCTGTGGAAAATTAAAATTATCCTAAGTTATTACATCCCATGAGCAGTTACA
Organism: Vicia sativa; assembly: GCA_021764765.1. Classification (NCBI taxonomy): domain Eukaryota; kingdom Viridiplantae; phylum Streptophyta; class Magnoliopsida; order Fabales; family Fabaceae; genus Vicia; species Vicia sativa. Next base: position 120,738,284 of record CM038795.1, on the reverse strand, counting down.
AAAATATAGAAAAAGTGCGAGGAAAGATAAATCTACGCTATTACAAAATAACCGCGTGACCTATACATTATTTTCTAGAATTTAAAAGACATAAAGAAGTAAATAAATAAGAAAAATGTTTTTGAATGTTAGTAAAAAAATATTTTAAATTAGTTAATTGCTAGCAATAAAAAAGAAATTTGTGAATTTTCTGGATTGATTTTAATTGAGAAAATAAATTAAAAGTTAAATTTAAGATTAATTAAATAATTAATTTAAATAAAGAGAAAAAAAGATTATTTTTTTGTGTCAAAAATTAAATAAGCATTTTTAAAACCTAATTCTAAAAATAAAAATATTTTTGTGATTTTTGTAGTATTTTAGAAAAATATTTGAAAGAAAAATAAATTAAAAAAAAAAGAAATAGAAAAGAAAATATGGAAAATGTTAGAAAAATAGGTTAGTAAGAATTGACAAAAAAATAGGTTGGTGGAGGCTGGGTCCGAACCTAGGACCTCATGGTGAAAGGCGCGTGTCACTTGCCATCTGAGCTACCTGCAATCGGTGTTAGTGGGATGGAAATAATATAATATATAGTAAAAATAAATTTCAAAATATATTAAAACGAAACGCACGCGAAGGTGCTTCGTCCCCGATTTGAATTTTCTAGGAAGTTTACCCACGATCTTTCCATGGGTAAGGCTATACCAACGGTTTCTGTCCGTCACCATATCCCTGCACAATTCAAAACTTAAAAATACAAATGATAAATTAGATGTGAGACCATATATTGATTGGAATCGATCCTCTGAACACAACCATGCCCTCAGTTTCGTCTAATCTTGGCTAAATTAGAAAACCCTAATTTGAAGCTCAAAACCCTAGCCATGGCGAATCCTTATACCTGCACTCAAACTTGAAGTGAACCATACAGAAAGCTTCAAAATTGCATTAGGAACACAAATATGTAATCAAATTATATTAAATATGCATGAATCATAGTAATCAAAATTGAAATAGGGGTGTGCAAACCGTTATCGTGTTTTCTGGATTCTGGACGCTTTGGTTGATTGTAAAGGTCTGGGATGGATTAGAGGATCACCAAAAAGCTAATGGAATGCTTGGAACGGACTAAATCGGTCTGAAACTTTGGCTGCAAGTTACTTGTGTGTCACGTTTTTTGAGACTTTGCTAGGGTTGTTGAAGGCAGTAATCCGTCTCCTCAGCATTAGGGTTCATTGTGTATATATAGTAGATGAATTTAGGTCAATAATTCTGATCAAGAATCAAGCCTTGAAAGCAAAAATATTTTGATTAAGAATTTGCACCAAATATTTCCTTTTTTGGATTCAATCATGTTCAATCTCGCCAATCAATGATATTTCGAAATTGACAACTCTTATTGAGTATCTCGGACTTCAAGGAACTTGATTTTACAGCTTGCATTCATCAATTTGATTTTTGGTATTTTATTTTAATTAAAATTGGATTTAAATGAATAAATTTCAAAATAAATAAAATAAAATAAAGAGAGGCGTGCAAGTGGACTTAGAAGTCATGGATTACCTTTGAAATAAGTCCAAACTATAAAAACTATGGCCCATTTGGAAAAAATTTGAGTTTGCTTAGTATTCCTCTTCATGCACTTTTTAAAAAATGCCAAACTTGCACAAGTTGTATCTTGCTCAATTTTCAACATTTTGAAGTGTTCTTGGACTTTTTAGAAATCTCAAGATGTCCTCTAAACACTCCTTTTGGTTTCATCTTCATTGAATCTTCCATGTTCATGTACACTTCCTTGAAAAAATATGACTTTTTGTTGACTTTTAGAAGGACCTATAATGTCTTGATCCATAACTCTCAAATGAAGCATTTTTTGCCAAAGCTTGTGAGACACAAAGTTGTATAGAATTGAATTCTCTTCAAAATAAGATTTTATGGAAAAATTTCTGATAAAGTATATGAAAGTTATGCTTGGTCAAAGTTCTGTTGACTTTTTATCAAGAAACCCTAATTTAGAAACTTTGACTTTTGATCAAATCTTGAGTTTTCTTGATGAATCATGATCAACTCTTGATCAAATGATGAATGTGACTTCAAAATCTTGATGTTGACCAAAAATGATGAATTTGACTATATGTTGACCGCAATTGACTGTTTGTCCAATACAACTGATTTTCAACCATCTGAGCAATTGACTGAGCAAACTTGAGTTGTGAGGCTTAAAACTTGACATGGTAATACCTTGAGACATATGAGGAGGTATGATGATCACTTGAGGAAATATAAACCATCTTTTACTTGAGAGAATCAAAACCCTAGTGTGGGTTGACTGCTTAGGAGAGGAATCATTTGGTCAATCCTTGAGAAATTCTTGCGTATGGAGATATGGATTGACTGGAGAAATAAGAGTGCATATTTTGGGGTATAGCAAAGACACACCACATATGCACCTAAAATATTAAGGTGATAGGTGTGTGGATTCTCTCACTTATATAGTGTTAAATCTTCCCTTTTTCTAATCAATGTGGGACTTCTTTCTCACACTTGATTCTCAACACTCTCTCTCAAGTGTGAGTCACAATGCTCCCCCTCAAGTGGAAGCTCTATCTTCCATATACACTTGTACAACCGTTGACACTCTTCAATGGAACACATTCTACCCACCATCCACGAAAAGTGTTCGATACAAGTAAGTCGGTCCTTATCTCGAACGTAAAGGCTCATGATACCACAATTATGGGAAATTTTGATGAGGGAAGATTTTACACTTTGGACACACCTTTTTTGTGAAAGACACGCCACATATCCACCTAAAACCTTAAGGTGATAGGTGTGCGAATTCTCTCACTTATATATTATTCAATATTTCCTTTTGTAATCAATGTAGGACTTCTTCATCACACTTTATTCTCAACAATTTTAACAATAAAAAGAATGAGATAAAGGATGAGTTGCAGAATGATAGAAAAACATTAATATGTGTAAGATATGTTCCAAATACAACATTATTTTTCGTAAGATTATTTCCAAAACCAATTTAATAGTTTATATGTTCAAAGAGGAGTTAGTGAAACAAACAACCGTCATTAGATATAATAAACACAACTCGACGGAACAAGATGAGAGTTGCACAAAAAACAATATCAATACTTAAACTCAATAACAATAAAAAACTACAACAAATGAACAATAAAACTCAATGTCTCAGCAACAATAACTACAAAATGAGTGACGATGTTTGGCTTACCTGATCTCTAAAGAAGAAGTGAAAGAAAATGTTTGGAATCTATGAAGAAGTAACGAGAGCCCTAAACATATATCATCTTCTAATAAAGATGATATATGTTTTTGGATCTCTTGCTGGATCTATTGTTCAAATCTCTTCGTTAGGGTTTAGACAAGTGAAAATGAATGCTACAAGCTAAAACTTCATATATCATGGAAAAAAATTCACCTCGGTTGGTGTTATACCCCAAAAATTTCCCTCATATTTTTGAGATCAAGATACATCTCCATACTCAAGAATTACTCAAGGGTTGATCAAACAAGCCCTTTCCTAAGCAGTCAACCCATAAATAGGGTTTTGCTTCTCTCAAGACAAAAATGGTTTCTAATGGCTCAAGTGAATATCATGTCTTCTCATATGCTTCAAAGTATCACTATATCAAGTTTCAAGCATCATAGCCAAAGTTTGCTCAGTCAATTGCTCAGATGGTTAAAAATCAGTTGTATTAGACACAAGTCAACTGTGGTCAACATACAGTCAAACTTCATCATTTTTGGTCAACATCAAGGTTTTGAGGTCACATTAATCATTTGATCAAGGGTTGATCATGATTCATCAAGAAAATTCAAGAATTGATCAAAAGTCAAAAGTTTCTAAATTAAGGTTTCTTAAGGGAAAGTCAACAGAACTTTGACCAAGCACTACTTTCACATACTTCATCAGAAAATTTTCCACCAAATCTCATTTTAAAGGGAACTCAATTCTCTATAACTTTTCCTCTCACAATGTTTGCCCAAAAATGCTTCATTTGAGAGATATGAGTCAAGACATTATAGGTCCTTTCAAAAGTCAACAAAAAGTCATCCTTTTCCAAAGAAGTGTACATGAACATGGAAGCTTCAATGAAGATAAAACCAAAGAGACATTTTAAAGGACATCTTAAGATTTCTAAAAAGTCCAAGATCACTCTGAAATGATAAAAAATGAGCAAGATATGGTTTGTGCAAGTTTGGAAAGTTTGAAGAAGTGCATGAAAGAAATATTGATAAATCTTGAGAATTTTCCAAATGGGCCTATGTTTTCATGATCCAAACTTGTTTCTAACATTATCCATGATCTCTAACCCAGACACACGCCACATTACCATTTATTTTATTTATTTTTGAATTAATTCATTAAAATTGAATTTTAATTAAAATAAAATGCAAAAACAAGGAACATGCTTGCAAGGCCTTTGACTTAAGTGCCTTGAGGACCAAGGAAACCCATGATAGCTGGGAAAATCACGCAAGAAGAGATTGGCATGAGATTGAGCAAATTTCGAAGTTTTACGTTTGATTCTTCAATCAAATATTTTCCAATGAATGCAATATATTTTCTCTCAAATTTCTAACCTAGCTCTTCACTTCTATATATACTACAAGACACAAAGCAAGAAGACACAGATTGCTACTCTCTTACACAATCCCTAAGCTTTCAAAATTTCAAAGTTTTAGGGCAAGATCAAAAGCAATTCTCCAGCCTGTTTGAATCGAAACTAACTATCCATTCATCCTCCTGAGCCTTCCAGCAATTGATCCAAGTCCTTAAGCAAGCAAAATCGTGCCCAGAACCATCCCTACAAAGTTGCACTGGTTGGTAAGGTTTCTTGAATCTCAAACCTTTTTTTATGCAATATAAATGATTTCGATGCATGTATACATGCTCATACTAATTTTTGTGAATGTTTAGAACCATCGTGCATAAGTTATAGTGCAGGGATTTTGAGTTGCCATTGTTAGGGCATGAAGCTTTTGCTTCGTCGAAACCCTAGTTCTAGGTTGTTTCTGATCAAACCAATGCCATCATTAGATTCACAGCACCTTATTTAGTGGATCTGGGTTGTTTTCATTTTCGTTTTGATTGATTTTTGCAGGTTTTGATGTTTGAATGGCCGGAGATGGTGACCGAAACCACCGTCCCATGGTGTTTGACCGACGAAGACCAAGGCAGGGCAGACGTGGCAAGGATCTAGTGGTCCGCTTGAAATCAAGGGACCCACATGCGTGCATTTTTAATTAAATTGATTTTCTGATATTATTGTCACATATATATTTATGAAGTTGGTAAAATAAATGGATGTATAGCCACCCTAGTGGCAAGACATGCACGCGTAGTCCCCTTACCCCTATCAGGTCACCAATTCGAACCTGTCTTTTGCCAAAAAAATTCATATTTTCTGATTTTTAGAGGTTATCATACATAAACAATTGGAAGCGTGATACTTGCAACACATGTAAGTGATGCAGTGGTCATGTTTTGGCTCAGTAACCCCAGGGCCACGAGTTCAACACCCTGGGGTGCCATACCTATTTTTTAACACCTTTCTCTTTCATATTTTTCTAACTTGTTTTCAATTTTTAACTTATTTTAATTTCCTTTTAAAAATTGTTTTAACTATTTTCTAAAACCCTAAAAAATATTTTGATTTTATTTTTAGTTTAATAAAATCTTTATTTAATTTTTGACACAAAAACATATTAATTTTCTCATCCTTTAAATTTGTTTCTTAATTAATTGCTAATTAACTTAGAATTAGATTTTCTTAATTAAAATCAATTTCAAAAAATACTAAAAAAAATTTCCTTTTAAATTAGGGTTTAGAACACTTATATCTTCATTAAAACTTTTTTCTATTATTTATTTGTTGTTTTTCTTATTTAAATTCTAAAAATCGATGTATAGGTTGCACGAATTTTTTTGTAATAGCGTAGATTTAATTTCCCCGCACTTTTTTTCTCATTATTATGTATCTGCTCACGGGATGTAATAGCTTAGGTAATTTACTTTTCCGCACCTCTTTATTACGTAACTGCCACAAAGCCCTGTAATAACGTAGGATATTTACTTTCTGCACCTTTACAATTCCGCAAATATTTAACTGCTTAGATGTATGCTAATTAGAGTTTGTATGGCAAGACATAAAATCAATCTTAGATAACCCTAATTCAAAGATAAATATTTGAACTGAATCAATTTGCACACTTGCACCCCTAGGGTATTCTCTCTTGTTGCCTTACGAATAAACATGGTCATGTCCCTCGAACGTATGGATATCTTAGCAAAAGACCATTGATTCAAAAATCACCATAAAGATCACAGTCCCTCGATGACCCTCGATGTTGCCTACGAATATATGATCTCGTCCCTTGATGCTGCCTACGAATAAATGATGATCGTCCCTACGAATTTGCTAAGGTATCCTTACAACGTTGCCTTCAATGACCATACGATGATCATACACCTGTCCCTTTACATCCAACGGGTAGAGCTACATACTAACTAATGGTATGGATAACACTATCCTAAAGGAGAAGGAAAAGAACAAAGAATGACCTTTCGAGTAGGTAGTTACTCTTAATTGCTTGCTCAAACAAATCATTTTTACACCTCACATTTTTTCAAACAAATATTTCCAAACACTTCGTATACATTCTTGAGGACTGATACAAGAATCATACAAAGTCAAAGTCAAAATACTTTTCAAACGAATCACACACACACAAAAGCAATTTTCAAAACTGAGGTAAAGCAATTAAGAGCCCATAGATAACTACGGATGAAAAAATGCTAACATTTTCCCTTTTCATAATTACCTCCCGAACTCAGAATCTATCAAAGGTATTTCCTGTTCTTTTCACCTTTTCTTTATTGGATAAAAGAAAAGTCGATGGTGACTCTTGCTAACTGCAACATTTGCGATAAAACGCAAAACAACTAAGTCAGTTCTCCCACTGTGTTACAGTTGGAAAACAAAACTGAGGTGAAATGTGGCTTATTTTTATATTAAAAATAAAATATTTCATAAGGCGTCACTTTCAATGACATAAAAACATAGTATGATGTTGTTGGAATTCAAAGCATGTATATCGACAAAGTTTACCCCTCTGATTTTAGAATAAACCGATGTGATATAGTATTTTTTTAAGAAAAAATAACATGACACGTATAAGATATATATATATATATATATATATATATATATATATATATATATATATATATATATATATATATATATATATATATATATATATATATATATATATATATATATATATATATATATATATATCAATTTTATAATAAGTGAGGTGAAATAGTTGTCATAGAAAATAATCTTTCTAGTAGTAACGTAGCTAGATATTTTAGAGTCTTCCTTATATTAATTAATTACTATGTTATAATTATCTATTTGTCTTGCAAAAATTGTAAGTCTCATTTCTCTTTAGTTATATTAATTTCAAATGATATAGCTAGGCAACAATTCGGGGGATCAATACAAGAGATCATTTAATATTAGGTCAAGAGCAACACAAGTGAGAGATATATCATATATTAACCCAAAATTTTAAGTGGTAGGTGTGTGGATTCTCTCACTTATAAAGTTCTCAATCTTCTCTTTTCTAATCAATATGAGACTTCTTCCTCACACTCGATTCTCAACACTTTCTCTCAAGTGATTCCAATGCCGCCATAAGTGGAAGCTCTTTCTTCCACATACACACTTGTAGTGTCGTTAACACGTTTTAACAAACACCTCATATCCACTACCTGCGGGGAGTACTTTCGATACAAGTAAGTTGATTCTTTCACTCGAAATCAAAGTGCTCAATATTCTCCTTCCTAATCAATGTGAGACTTCTTCCTCACACTAGATTCTCAACATCCCCTCAAGTGTAAGTTTGTTCACCATCCTCCCCCTAAGAAGAAGCTCTTTCACTCACATGCTTATATCACCAATGATAGACACTCTTACTAGTCATCTGCACTACAATGAGACACGCCGTCTAACCACCATGTTAGAAAGAATTTCGTCACAAGGTGTCAGTTACTTAGTTGAATCATCGGATCTGATACCATCTGTTGGCACAACAATCGGGGGTAGAGCGAGGAGCATTTTTAACTTTGGAATATAACAACACACATTTGTGAGTGACATGCCACTTGCTCACCCAAAAGTTTAAAGTGATAGGTGAGTTGGTTCTCCCACTTATAAATGCTCAAGTCACCACATTTCTATCTAATGTAAGATTATTTCCTCGTACTACTATATTCACTCTTACTATATTCTTAACAATATACGCGTGAATATTAATATTAATAGTATAATGGATTAGTATTTTCGTTAAAAAGAATTAATAAAATAATCAGACTACATGTAATCCAGTCAGACTACCCTTGATAAATATCAAACTTTTAAGGGTTAGGATCAAAAGCCCAAATAACAAACGACTCTAATTTTCTTATTTTTTTTATGCAAACTTTTGAACTGGATCTATTCACGAATATAATTATATTTTTTAGTGGAGTGTTTGTTTCGCAGTATAAAAATATAATCTCAGAATTAATCTTTCAAGAAATAATATTTCACAATAATAATTTTTATAAAATGTGTTTGGATAGTATCTTAAACTCTCAGAATTCTTTTAAAATTCTTTTTAATTAATAATATATTATAATTATAGATAAAAATAATAATTTAAAAAATAAAAAGTTTAGTAGTTGAATAAAATTTAAGGGTAACAATCCGGAGTAAAAGATTCTCATATTTATGAAAGAGAATTAAAAAGTCATTAAACATTAAAAAGTTGTATTTCTTAAATAGATTATTCCTGAAATTTTCTAACAAGATATGTATTTTTAATTCCAACTTTAAAATTTTAAAAATATATTTTATACCATAAAACAAACACACCTTAATAAAACTAGATTATGAAGATTATATTTACTTAAAATAATTAAATAACCGTAATTGATTAAATGTTTTAAATTACCTGTATTAAGTATTCCAATATTCCTTTGCAATTTTTTCAACTCATTTGTGTCTTTAGAATATTAATGTTTTGTTCATTGATTTTTTTGTATTTAAATTTTTTATTTTATTATATTTCAACTTTACTAACTACAATTAATAACAATTTTTTAATTAATGAACTTAAGTTATCATTATAATTTCATAAAACTAAAAAAATAATACTTAAAATGAGATAGAGGGAGAAACATATTTGTCTAATAAGTAAACATGTTTTTGTCTTTATGTGATCAACGACCTTTCGAAATTCTTAAATTCCAGGCCCCACTACTTTGGGAAGAAAATCTAAGTTATATTTTCTTTTTATAAAGTTGAATATAATAGATATATGAAGAAGGAATGAGACAAGTTTACTGGGTGAAGTACACTACTTCATGGTCAACCCATTTATAAGTGTACATACTTATTCAGGTTAAATTTTTGTATAAAAAAGAATATATATATAGCAACATACACCTTTGGGGTATTTAATGTATTTTTAGTCATAATTTAATGATACACTCTTTCCAAAAATAAAATAGAGTATTTTAGAAAATATCTATAAGAAATGCTAATTTACACCAACCTAATTTGTAAAATGAGTGTTTTAGCAATATACACCTTAGGGTACATTTAATCATTTTTAAGTTAATGTTTGCTAAAACACACATTCATTAATACAAGTGGGTAAAAATATATATATATATATATATATATATATATATATATATATATATATATATATATATATATATATATATATATATATATATATATATATATATATATATATATAGGAGGGATCAAATTACATCCGAAAAGTTACACCATGAGTTACACTCACTCAAGAACGCCAATTTGGATTAATATTTTTTAAAATCAACCGTTGGATTAAAATATATCATCATATAGATCGTACATATAAAGTTTGAGATTAATCTATAATGATTTACTATGTCATTGAACTACATAAAAATTAACGCTATATGAAAGTCCATTTTGAGGAGGGATCAAATTACACCCGAAGAATTACACCATGAGTTACACTCGCTCAAAAACGCCACTTCGGATTAATATTTTTTAAAATCAACCGTTGGATTGAAACATACCATCATATAGATCATACATATAAAGTTTGAGATTAACCTATAATGATTTACTATGTCATTGAACTACATAAAAATTAACGCTATATGAAAGTCTATTTTGAGGAGGATCACACGAAATTACCATGAGCACTGCCAAAACGCCACTGATTAATATTTTTAATCACCGTTGGATTGAAACATACCATCATATAGATCATACATATAAAGTTTGAGATTAACCTATAATGATTTACTATGTCATTGAACTACATAAAAATTAATGCTATATGAAAGTCCATTTTGACGTTAATTTTTGGATATCTTGATCGTATAGTAAATCATTATAGATTAATCTCAAACTTTATATGTATGATCTATATGATGATATATTTCAATCCAACGGTTGATTTTAAAAAATATTAATCCAGAGTGGCGTTTTTGAGCGAGTGTAACTCATGGTGTAACTCTTCGGGTGTAATTTGATCATTCCTCATATAAATATTTTGATTTTAAAATATATATATATATATATATATATATATATATATATATATATATATATATATTTAAAATATTTATTTTGATTAATTATATTCTATTAATTTAAATTAAAGGATAAAATGTACATACTAATTTAAAAGTTATATATAAATTATAGATATAAAATATTTTAATTTTAATATATATATATATATATATATATATATATATATATATATATATATATATATATATATATATATATATATATATATATATATATATATAAGAAATCGTTTTAAAATTTAAAAATCACAAAGATGATTTTTTTCATTTTTCTTATTGCTATGAAATCCCTCATCATATATAAAAAAAAAAAGTTTCTTTTAACTTTTAAACAAATTTTTCATTGTTTTATTTTTTAATTAAATTAGATTCTACTTATTTAATTTAAAGGATAAAATTAATATATTTTTAAATAAAGTATGAAATAATATTCAAATCCATATATATTAACAAAATACTATTTCTTATATAAAGTATGAAATATTGTATCTAAAATATTATTTATATATTAATAAAATATTTTTTCTCACACGACTGATCAATTTCATATATATTTATATACATACATGTAACCCTAATCAAAATTTTTAATATTTGTCCTATTAATCTTTTTTACACGGCAAAATAAATACCAACTCATAAAATGCGGAAGATATTTTTCCTCCTTCATATCCAATTTATTCACCCAAAAAACTATCTCCTTCCAAACTCTCTTCACCATATTACAAATAAAAAATAAATAAATAATAAATGGTCCTATAAATAATCTCTTCACTATATTAATATTTTCTCTATTATTTTTTAAATTTAATTAATAATTAATATATTTGATGTATATATAAATCAAATATTTGTTGATATAGAAGCAGCAATCAATTAAGTAATTAATTAAGGAGATAAATATACAGATTATAAACCATTTATGCATTGAAGTTACTCCTATTTTCATTTGAGTTGCTTTGATGTCCTTTCACATGCATTTCAGTGCTCACATGAGCTCGTGTTTGAGGCCCCATTATCATAATTTCATGACTGTCTCCATTAATTCCTCTCCATGCTTCCTTTTCGGAAGCAATGCCCCTCGAATTCTTGAGAAACTTGGATTGGTCAGAATAAATGTTTCAGATCCAAAATATATTTCACTGTCGGTTGTGTAAGTGGAAACATTGGACTGAATGAATTCTACTATCCCAAAACTATACTACAAGTAGTAGTAAAGGTTAAAAAAATTAATTGATGTATATTATGACTGATAGAGAAAAAACAGGGCATTCTCTTTCAACAGTACAGAAAATAGATAAGAACTTTCATAAAGAACAAACTCTAAAGAATTTATCTAATAACACTCACTTCTATAATATTTATTTAGGTGTTTTAGTCGAGCTCGACTTAATTATTTATAGGAAAAGCTAACATGTACTTTAAGACTATTTAAAGAAATATTATCTTATAATACGTGTATTTAATATTTTAAAATTTTAAATATAATTTTATTACAGTTAATAACATTAAAAAAATTAATTATAATATCCTTAACATGTATCTTTAGAAGACATATTAACATTATTCTTTTTTATATTATATTATTTTTTAATTAAACTATATTTTTTTAATATTTATACAATTCATCAATAATTTTAAAATAAATCACATTAGACAAAAGAAACTTTATTGGAGGGACACTTACTAGTTCTCCGTATATTTACAAAAGAAATTTTGATTTGAACTGAGTCTGAGAATAGAAGAAGAACAAAGTTCAGAATGTACTGCCTCATCTTTTTCCATAAGACTCAACTGCATACGATATGCATCGTTATTTATTAAGTATTTTGAGTTTTCTAACAAGAAAATGTTTTTGTTTAGAATGCAATGCAAACAACTAACAAGTGCAAAGAAATCTCAATCCTACTGGTTGTCATGCAATGGTAACCCTAAAATTATGATATAGGGAATCCTACCTAATATTATCATGTTTGGTTTACAAATTTAAGGTCTATTTTATTCGAATCTTAATTAAGATTGAATCAAATATCCTATGGGAGGATGACATAACAAGATGAACAATATAACATCATTGAAGCATAGGTAACAATCCAATGATAAACATCACATGCAAAGAATCACATATGCCTAACAATACACTCACAAGTACCTCAAGTATATCTCATGCATCAAGCCAACACACTCAACTAAGTGATCACACAACTCATCTAAGTAATAGGTGCTCTCTAGCACAACTTAAGTCTCTCTAGACATAAGATTCAAAGGGTTATTATCTATGTAAAGATGCTCTCTAGCACAACCTAAGTTTCTTTAGACTTAAGGTTGAAAGGGTTACTTATCTAACTAAATGATTATGAATTTTTTTCAGAGTTTCAATTGCAATGGTAAAAAAGATGAACAACAATAATTAAAATTAAAAAATAATTTTTAACGTCGGTTTTTCTTACGCTAATTTCACAAGAGTTGGTCAAATCCACTTGTCATTAGCACATAAATTTTTAAGAGACTTTGACCAGTGGAATAGACGAAGGAAACTCATATACATCTATTGAAAAGTTAAAGAATCAATTTAACATGAAAAAAATTAAAAAACCCAATTAAATTTAAAATTATAGTTAAGAGACTAAAATAGGTATTTTGCCTAAATTTTAAATTGAACCATTCAAACATTATTTTGAAGCCTTATACCAAGAGTCTCTCTACACCACTACTACACCACAGTGAATTAACATTAAGCTTGAAATAACCATAACTAACTTCATCTTGACTGAATTTTTAAAGGTATCAGAATTTCAAATTGCTTTGTTACATTTCAGCCATACAAACTGTTTTTCTAAAGATATTGATTGCACCAGGTTGATTTGGTAATTTGAAATTCAAACTTTTCAAATGAGTTTTATTGTTATGCCTGCTCGAAAAATTAAACTCGAAATGCTTAAACACTAGTCTGATTCCACCAATCAAAATGCTAGAAATGAAAATATGCCTCTTCAGTTCCTCAACAGCCATACAAAACAAATTAGATTTTGCATCACCTATTTGGTTCTTGTCTCTATTTTAGGTTTTATTTGTTTTCTACTTTATTTTGTGGTTTAAAAATATATTTTGTTTTTAAAATTGTACCAATGTAGTCCTTTTTGTTAAAAGTGTGACACAAACATGACCATTTTAATGTAACTTTACATAATAAAAGGGTCTATTTTAAATGTGTTTCTAGAACCATAAAGGTTAAGTCATGAGGTGTCAGGATTTTCATGATCTAATTTAATCCCAATAGGAAAAATCAATTTGAAAAATAATTCCACTTACTAAAGGTAGTAGTAGTATTATACCATTATCTTGTGTTCTAAAAAAGATTTGTCTCTTTATTCTCATTGCATTGCATGTTGATAAATAAAATCATAGTGAAATTGTATGAAGACCCACCTTCCTTTGACAAGACCCACTATCATTGGACTTAATTTAAAAAATGAAATTTGTATCCAACTAAGTTACAATTTTATTCACTCTATTTTTAAATAATTTTTTTATTAAATTATTTTAGTCTTCAATATTTAAAATTACAGTGCTCTACATGTATACATTTTAAAGCTAAATTTTGAATTTTTTTAGACACCATTTAGATAGTTATTTATTTACAACTATTTACATTTATATTAAAATATATCTTGATTTATATTACCATAAAGACTAAAATTAATACAAAAAAAACTATTTAAAGTTTCCATTTCATATTTAATTTTATATATTCAGTTAATTTATCACATAAATATTATTTAGGAAATGTGGAGTCCCACGTTAAGCATATAGTCAATATATTTAAACTGGCTCCGCGTCTTATAAATTGATTTTATAAAAATAAATTAAAATATTTTTAATATAATATTAAAATTTATTAGTGGAATCATAGACCATACTTGTTTATATTCACGTATAAATTTAATATTATTTTCGATCCTTAATATAAGAAAAAATTTACTATTTAAATTTATTTAAAAATTAATATATTTAAACTATATATAGTTCAAATAAATTGATTTTTAAATAAACTTAAAAGTGAATTTTACTTTTATATTAAATCCCACGTCAATTTTATATGAATGTCTTAATTTAAATTTTAATTCTAATAAATATTTCATTGTTAAATCGATAAATTTAAGAGACATGATTCAATCATTTATTTTACTACATAATTTACCAGAACAAAGTTATAAATTAGAGACCAATTGTTATTTTATTCATCGGTAATTGACACTAAATTTAGTATAAAAAAACTTATAACTGAAAGAGTTGGAAAAAAATTGTGTAGTAAAATATATTTTGTTTTATAATATTAAAAAAATTATTAATGATATTTTTTGAATTATATTTTTAAGAATTTATTATATGTTTGCTTTTAATTTTTTGAATTTATCTTTTTATGCAATTAAAAAATAATAATTTTGTAAAATCTTTTATAATTTATCTTTTAAAGAATAATTATATCTTTTAATATGTATATAAAGTAAAATAACGACTTATAAAAGAACGAAAGAAGTGTTTGTTAGCCTATTTAAAAAGCATAGAATTTTACTCAACATTACTTATAGAGTCACTAATTGAATTATATGATGAAAGATTAAGGCAATTTCTTTATCTATTTCATATTTTTCTTACGCACCACGTCAAATTTTAAAAATATTTTTAAAAAACTAAAAATATATTTTTAGTGTACATTAACTTATTTGTTTTCTAAAATTTAATTTATTTTATAATAATTTTATTTTAATATGCACTTTTGATATAAAACCAAAATTACACTTCTAAGTTTTTTGTTACATATAGTTAGTTAACATAAGGCCATGATGTGTTTTGTGACATTAATTAGTGTTAGTGATATCTAAAAGAATTTGTCTTTGCCATTAGAAGTGGAAGTAGGTCAGACCAATAACAGAGGCCTATAGGCTAACCTATTTAGACTCAGGTCAGACTAGACTATTTTTTTAAATAGAAAAGACTCAGGCTTTTTTATAAGTCTATTTAGTTATAAAAAAAAAAGGCTAGATCACAGGCCGCAGAAAAAATCTTTTAAACCTATCAGACTGGCCTATTTAAATAAGTATAAATAATTTTATTATTTGGTGTTTGTATTTTAAATTAAAATACAAAATAAAGTTTAGATATCTAGAAGAACTTATGAAAATATGCTGAAAAATTCTTATGAACAATATCATAAGTTGTTTTCACAAGTTCTTTCAAACAAATAGTATCATAAAATATATGTTAATAGGTAAACTTGAATAAGTCAATGCAAATAAATATTTAGTCTAATTAATATTTTAATTTGTTAGCCTATTTTAACATTTGTTTAATTCCTTATTTAAAAATGTTAAAATAAAATAGGTCAGACTCAGGCCTAAAAACAAGTCTTTGATAAGTCACAGACCATACTTACACTTTAAAATTTTTAATAACTCAGATTCAAACTTAGCAAAGTCTAACTCGATCTAATCTATTTCCACCCCTAGTAACAACATAACAAATTAACTAGTGAGGTGTAAAAAAAACAAGGGAATTAGTTGATTATTTCTTTTGTAGGATATCATGTAAAAAATTGTTATTCTTACCCCATTTCCTACACCTATACTATATTTCACTTGAAAAATGAAATATTATTAAAATAAAAATATTTTTTTAAATAAAAAGAAATAGTTTTTTAAAAAATAATTTACCATTTTTTTAGATTAAAAAACAAAATTACTTGACTAACCAATTTCATAACTTTATTATCCAATTTTATACCTTTCATTAACCAACTTACATAATTACTAAAAATCTAGACATTCTATTAACCAACTTTGCAATTTTATTAATCAATTTTTTACATTTAACTAACTAATTTTATTTTACTAAAAATAATTTTTAATATCTGCATGTCTATTAACCAACTTCATCATTATATTAATCAATTTTTTACATTTCATTAACCAACTTCACTTTATCATTAAAAGTCACTATTTATATATTATTCAGGAACACTATTTACCGACATTGTTCACGCACTATTCATATTATTTTTTATAAAATATATATTTTTTTAAAAAAAAAATTGTTCACCATATAAATACAGTGAACGATGTGTAGTGTAAGTATTTGGGTGTAGATTGTGGTGTACAAATAGCAAACCTGATATGATATGTGACATTAACGTAAGATAATACATTATTTTTTGTCAAAACACAAACATGGATCGTAAGTGTATTTCCTATTTATACCAGAAATGTATTTCTAGTATATTTTTTTTATATTTTAAAGCATGAAACCATAATTGACTTATTTTATAAATAAATAAAAAATGCGAAACAGAAATACACTTTCAATTTTTTTTAAAAAAAATTCAAAATTATATAAGATATCCCTTTTTATTACATGATGGATTAAGAAATACTCGAGATTAAAATAAAATTGAATAACTCAAAATCATAATTAATATATTACATGGATCATCAAACTACAAACCGTAAGCGTATTTCCTATTTATATCAGAAATGTATTTCTAGTATATTTTTTTTATATTTTAAAGCATGAAACCATAATTGACTTATTTTATAAATAAATAAAAAATGCGAAACAGAAATACACTTTCAATTTTTTTTAAAAAAAAATTCAAAATTATATAAGATATCCCTTTTTATTACAGGATGGATTAAGAAATACTCGAGATTAAAATAAAATTGAATAACTCAAAATCATAATTAATATATAACAAAGTTGTAAAGTATTAAAACTATTAAAAGTTTTTAAATAAAAAACCATAACACCTAAAAAAAAAGTATAAAAGCATCATAGAGTATGTCAGTTTTCGTGTTTATCAAACATTTATACAATTTTTGTCTGATAAATGTTTTAACTAGTGAAATTTAAATTTTTTATGTATTACTTTTTGAAATCAATTTTTAAAATTTGAAGTATTACTTAATTTTGACTTTTTAAAAAAAATTAAAAAGGAAACATTAATCATAAGAGTTTGCAAAATTCCCCTGTTCAAACTTTTTCATTAATTATTTTGATCAATTTCTATCAGATTGATTATATGAACAGTCATATGCCCACTCAATTTCGAAAGAAATGTCGTCTAATGTTTTTTAACATAAATTAAAAAAATAATAATAAAAGAAAGAAAGTTAACTTTACCAAATTATTTTTAGAAACTATTATATTTTATTTATCATTAATACAAGATAAAAAAATAATAATTATAGAATATTAATTAGAGGTATAATTGAAAAATAAATATTAAAATTACAAACTACAAGTAACACTGATTTTAAAACAGATAATTTTCTATGCATGAATAAAAATAGAGGGATTAAATGAAGAAACGTTGCATTTCATAAAACTTACCCTCGTATTACTTTATCCATTTAATAATTAGCATTCCAGTAAAAATATACTACATAATGGTTGTAAATCCGAAGAATATCAGTCATTTAACAAAAGTATAATACTAGAGAAACAAATTATCATTCTAATCTTTCATTATCCGTAGTTTCATTTCAATAGTCTAAAAAGATAATAGTCTCTAAACTTTTATTTTAATAAAACTATTTTTAATCCAACAACTTTGTTTTTGACCATTAAGAAATTCTGTATTTTAAAGTCTTTGAGTGATAACTTATATTTCTAAAATTTAAAGGCCCAATCCTATAGAAGAGATAATGATAGTTTATAGATTATATTGGAAGTTACTCAAAAATAATTGCCAGTCACATTTTGGTTTGAAAAATATTGTCATACTTGTGGTTTGATTTAGTCTTATAATTAGGATTAAAGGACTATAAGATAGCTTGTATCTGATTAATATAATCATGTTTTTTTACCAAAGCAACACAAAAAAATTGTAGAATAATTAGATATATAAGCTTATACTTGAGCCAACAAAAAAAAACCACCCCCTACTATTCCAAAAACAGCAAGTAGGTCAGAGATGCAGAGTAAATTTTGGAGGGGTTTGTCTTCACCAACAATTAGATACATAGGCTTATACAATACATTCTAACATACTAAGATTGTTCTTTGATTCCTTGATCTCCAATAGACTCACCATTGGGTGTCAAACCCCTAATCTTAACATCATAGTATACTTCCTCTACTTTTCTTAGGTCATACTTCATGCCTGCCAACAGCGGAAACATGTCAACCAATCGGCAGAAAGACAACACTATTTGATGATTGTAGCAGTGACAAAAGGGAGAAAAAAAGATGCATTGGACAAGGTTAAAGCAGTGACTTACCATCAAACTTCTTACGCAGAAAATCATTTCGTAGATTGAGCATTCGGAATGCAGCATGAAGATCTGTTAAAAACTTTAAGACTTTCCTAGGACAATCATAGTCACCAGATGTTACTTGATTAACCACATACCTTGGCTGCAAGTTACAAAATACATACAACTGTTGTGATGTCTTTTATAATCTGTTGTGGCCATATTTCTATTGGCAAAGTTATAAACATTGTGTTAAATATCTCCTGCATTTTCTACAGGTTGATATTTAAAATTTAGAAGAAAAATAGTTCTTACCAATTCATTAGACATGAAACAAACACCTGTATGAAAAAAATGCATCAGTACATTCTGTAAAAAATGGAGATGTGGCCGAGTAAAAAGAGATTAAAAATCAAGATTTGTGAAATACTCTAAATATGCCAACAACCATGTCATTTTGTTTTCTTGCTATTTTACACTGAAAGACCTACGGACTCTAACTGCTACACTCATTTCTTAATGATAACCATATTTAAATTGGTCCCTATTCACTCAAAGAAACTAGTCTAAAAAAATTGAAGTGCAAAAAAGATGATTTTATTCATTCATCTATAGTTCTTCGGTAATGTTAATTACGCAGCAGCAACAAACAAATAATGCATTTATTCAATGAAATTAAATACATACGCAGAACACTCACCAACTAGGTAGTCTTCAACATCTAGACTAAATTCCTCCGGACCATTCACTGCAAAATAGTTAACAATATACATAAATATAAATAACTAGCATTATAAATCTCATAATACTTGGAAATGGGCATAAGATAGAAGTTAACATTATGGCTAATAAAAAGAAAAGTTAAATAAGAGTTCAAAACTGCAACTTATTCATTCAGTCAGAAAAGACATGAATGTGTATTAAGCATATAGAAGATAAACAAATAAAGCAATACTTCATATGCTAATGGAACTCGAAATGTGGTCACACTCTTAAAGATAAGCAATGGAACTCGAAATGTGGTCACACTCTTAAAGATAAGCAATGGTCTCATAATCATATCAATCTGAAATCAATTATTGCATTTGAATCTTCTAACATGTGATGGTCATTTTGCACAATAAAGCATGGAGTTGACACCACTTATGCAAAAATCACCGTTAAATATTTTTTAAGCTTACAAGCACCTACGTAATTAAATGATCAAAGAAGCAACTCGCTTGATCTTACTACTCCAGATCAAAGTAAAGTGCACCTTGCACTTCACATTTGGAAGATCTAAATCCCAAATGTTAGACTAGTTTCAACTTGAAATTATTATCAAATTCTGGAAGGCATTCTTTATCCTTACAGAAAAGTGCAGATCAACCTATAAGATAAAGCAAAAGCCACACATGCCTACATTATTCTTCATAACAACCATGTAAAATTTGTACAGATAATATTTGCTTCCATGTTCATCCCTATTCCCTTCTATAATAGCATGCATAAACTTATTTCACCAGAAACAGATAATTGAATTCACGGTCCCCTAATGCTTAGAAATCTATAGACTTCATAACTATGAAGCCCAGACACCAACACATCGACAACGGTAATAATTTGACAAAATGAATAAATTAAACTTCACAAGTGTTAATATCCGACACAGACATAGACACGCCTTTTTTTCAGAAGTGTGTCGGTGCTCCAGAGCTTCATAATGTATTCAATTAGCAAGTAGCAACAACATCAACACGCATGCACAAACACCCAAATAATAGAAAACAATTAAACATAAATCGACATGCAAATAGGAGTATCAAGACATACAGCCTAGTTTTTCTTCAGCTTCTTTGTGTTCGAGAAGTGTCCCCGTTTCAAGCCAATGCATAAAAGTAAGCATAGAAACAACAGATTGTGTTTCACTCTTCCAATCACCATGATACCTACATTATGTCAAACCAATGTCAACTTCCCACAAAATGAAAAGACTACAGATAATGTACACAAAAGCTAATCAGAAACCTCAATCACCTGTAGTACTGACCCGGACATCCTCCAAGAATATCAGCAAGTTGTCTGTACTTGTCCTTTAAAACATCAATCTGAGACTTAGCCTTCTCCAAAAGTTCTATCCAAACAACAACAAAAAACCCAATGAAAAAACACTTCCCAAAAAAAACTACAAGTGCATTATCACAAAACTCCAAAGCATAAAACAAAACCGACAAGTTTCGATTAGGGTTAAAGGAAGAAGCATGAGAGGGGCATTTGTACCTGGGGTAGGACGAGAGTGATGAACGAGAAGAATGTTAGCATACATCAGTCTCGTGGTGGACTCAATATCTGTAACGACGGTTCGAATTCGGTCGCGCAAGGTTCCGGATTCTTCTAGGTGAGTTCTGAACTCTCCGAATTGTTTCTCCAGAGAGAGAGCGGAAGCTGAAGAGAAGTGAGAGGACGCCATTGATGAAGAGAAGAAGGAAAGAGGGTGAATTGGTGATGGTGAAGAGAAGATGAAAGGGTTATTAGGGTTTAAGGTTAAGAAGAAGGAGCGAGACACGGTGTGGCAGAAACTACCGTTACGAAACGACGGTTTCATAAATTGCATTTTTTTTTTTTGTTTTTATTATTTGTTTTTGTGATTTAGTACTAGCATGTTCATAACATGACATGTATGTAGTACTATGTATGTTTAACAAGTGTTACTATCAATGGTTACTTGTGTCTTCAAACCGATCGTGTGACACTCAATTTTTGTTTTTTCTTAGTTTGCTAGATTTTTACCCCCATTATTACTATTATTAATCCAAAGACTAAACATAAGATTTTTAAAATACTCATTTGTTATTAAATGAATATATTTTAACATTTAGATTAATAATAATAAATAGGTAGAATTTGGTCTTATATCACATTGGTGTCAGTTAACTTTTTTTAATTTTTTTAATATAAAAAGACAAATATTTACTATTTGGTTAAAGAATAAAAATTGTACGGTGAACTGATGAAATTAGATTCGATAGAATTTTTTTTAAATGTGACAAATAAGAGATAGACTTATAAAGTTAACACTTCAATCCTAAAATTAATAAATGAATAACAAAAGAGTAAAGTAAGTTATGGTTAGCACATACATCATATTTTGTGTGAAATATTTTGTATATGATGAGATGGTTATAGATGTACCATGATTCAGATGTGGAACATAGGGAATCGTTAGATAATATCTAATAGTGAGTAATTGTTGGTATTGTGGATTGAGTGCGAGTCTCAAGATAGTGGATGCATTGTACCTTCAACATCTTATGATTTTGAGTTGATGATTGAGACTATCCGTTATTGGGGCCATGTATGTCCCAAACATTTAACATAATTATTCTCGATTAGTAATTAGTTTCTACACTTTTATTTCCCATCTTAAAATAGATTTTTATTTGCTTAACATTTTTTAAGTGTGTTTAATATTTAGGACTTTCTTCAACTTACTAATGTTAGTTTATCACGAATGTTATTTCATCTATTCCAAAATAAAAAATTGATAAATGAAAGAAAATAATGATTTTATCTAATTATATTTATCGACTATTTATGTTTTTTTTTTTTATAATACTTTTTTGTTACAGGGCTAAAGAAATAGAAAATGAGCAAAGCAAATATCAAATTCTTAAAAATACTTTTTTGTATAATACTTTTTTGTTACGAGTTGGAGTGTTATTATAATTTTCATCTACATTAATAATCGTGCTAGAGTACTTTTTAGAATTCTAATTAATGGGTGTGCCCTGTTTGAAATCGCTAAAGTATATAGTGAAAGAATCTGTCATAAAATGGATGGCCAAGAAAATATACCTTAGAATAATTTCATGAGAAATACAAATAGTGTTATAGTTTCCCCAGGTCCACCAAATTTTCGCATCGAAGGGGTTATGACGGGTACCCTATATCTCGTTTTTTATCCAAGAATTATCATTTTGGTTCAAGAAGAAGCCTGGATAACTAAACCCAAGTTGCAACAAAAGGTTTATAGAAATCATATAGTCATAGACACATTGGAGGAAATTCTCCTCTTCAAGGTCATATCTAGAGCATAAAGTCGAGGGGGTTATGTTTCGATGGAAACAAACTTGTGACAAGTAAGCCAAAAGAGGAACTTTATCTTTTCTGATAGACATAATTTCTAAATTTAAATCCATGATTGAGTGACGTTGATAGAATCATGAAACTCTTTTTCTTGCATAAGATCCAAAAGTAGCCACTCTTAATAGTGTAAGTATTATTTATGTGATCGAACCAAATGAAGAAGTTTTTTTCTTAGGGGTTGAAGCTAAGACTTTTAGAGGTGATTTTAGTGGTGGCGTAAGGAGGGAGTTGAGTATACATATATTGAATTGAATGTGGAATGAGATGTAAATTAATTTTTTTATAATTAGAGCATTGTCATGTATGTGAATACAATCAGTAAGAAAATTTAAGGGGACAAGAGAAAACCAATGATTGTACATGAAAGATGAGGACCCTGATCCCAATCTCCATTTAAAACCATCTTTTAACACATCATTTGCTTTGATAATAAAGTTCCAGCTGAAGGAACCTATTGTAGAAGAAAAATAGAGTAAATGAGCACCAGACAAATACTTTTGAGCAAGAAGATGTACCCAAAGTTTACTTTCTATATTCACAAACAATCAAACATATAAATCATTCTTAAAGTTGTAAAAACTATTGAACGTCTTTGAATCATGTGCAAATTGTGATTCGCGTCATAGATGTAAAAATCTTTCTATTTTCCTCTATTTGATTTGATTCGACTCATAAGTTATGAGTGATTTGAGTTACACAAAAGAAAATTCAGTTTTTCAAAATAATTTATAATTTCACAAGAAAGGCATTTAATGCATTTGTTCCTAAGACTGACGATGTTCCATCAAAGCTTCCACGTTTGTAGAAGTTAATGAGTGAATAAGGTGTGTCAAAAAATCTGATCCTGTAAAGTTGAATCAAGGATTTAGGGGCAACTGTTTCGGGCCGCCTGCAAGACCCAAAGGTCAAAGGCCCAATAACAAGACAACGAAGCACTGAATGTCGAACATGTAAATCATTTCCTTTCACTAAATAGAAAATCCTTCTTGCAAAGGCATCACCAACCAGATCATTCTAACGACTAACTACAATTCATGTCTTGTCACATATGTTCAGTTGTCAATCGTTTATCCTATTTAAAGAAGAAAGTGTGTTATTTCTCTAGTATTCAAATTATTTCTCCTTCAAACACCACTTTTCCCTCTCATATTGATCTAAGAGTTAGAGCGCTAACCTTGTACGTCAGTCACTCTCTACCGTGTCAGAAACGTAAAACCACCGCAACAAACTCTGAATCTTTACTTTCAAATCAACTCTTATTCCATCACTGAACACTGGCGTCTTCTATGAGAATCGTCTGATTCCTATGATTTTCCACTGAGAGATCACATAAGGAGTTTAAGATTGTAGAAGTATTTAACACTAGTAGTCACCAAAATTCCAGGTCTTTTTTTTTTGGAATTTATGTGTTGTTCAACATTAAAATAGAAGCCTAGTGTTTCGGTAATAGATGTGTACATGAGAAAATTAATATCTTGATATCTTGTAAACAACATTGCATTAGCACACCTAGTGTACTGTCAATTAGTGAAAGAAATCTCAATCTATTTTACATTGGGACTAGAGTAGGTGGTATGCAAGGACGATGCATCTAAACTAAGATAAATTCGATTTAGATTTCTCTCTTCCTACTTCCTTCTTTACTTGCTTTAATTCATGCAAAATATTGAATATGATAGAATTAAGTTTAGTTCAACTTTGTATATGTATCCGAACAATCCTCTTTTTACATTAACTTATTTCAAAATTTATACTTGTTATTCAAAGACCACATTAGGAGCGACTAAATTTTATTATTAGAATTAAACCGACTTAAAATTTGAGAAATGTCACTCTATATAAACTATTTCAATGCTCTATCTTCAACTAATGTGGAACTTGAAATCTTTCTGATATTTATACCTAAGGTTTAGTTTGTGAATGTTAAAAATTGTTCAATTTAATAGGAAACAAATGTTTAATCTGCTACAAGAGCTCTACACTATCTTTTGCCAAGTAAAGTTTACTTACACCAAAGTAAGCACAATTACAACAACT
The DNA here is from genome assembly GCA_021764765.1 of Vicia sativa. Classification (NCBI taxonomy): domain Eukaryota; kingdom Viridiplantae; phylum Streptophyta; class Magnoliopsida; order Fabales; family Fabaceae; genus Vicia; species Vicia sativa. The sequence goes on along the minus strand of CM038795.1, from coordinate 120,713,198 downwards.
TTACATAAAAACCTAAAATGGTAAGAACATCTATAAGGCTAAACCTACTTAGTCAACTGAATCTAGTATCACATTCACATTTTATAAACTATGATTTATACACAGAGATCACCTACAAAACATCGAACCTATGTCCTATCAGATGTCTGTCTTCTACAGGCAAACGCCGACCGACCTTTGGTTGTAGAGGATCTGAAATGCGAAATATCATCCCAAATCACCTCTTTTGGGAAATTACCAGACAAATGAAGGCTACAACTCGGGCAATTATTCCATACAAAATGAGGACAATTAGACAAACATTCCACGAGTTGACATTATAACTACTGCTCATCAGTGAACTACAACGAGTTATCAGCCATACCCCAGTGTACCTAACCAAAAACAGCAATGCATAATTTTACTCATGTTAAACTGAGTTACATAATTTGTACGTGCGCGTGAGTGCATATGATTTTAGATGTAAGCAGACCTTTCAGCATTTGCAATGATAAAAGCCTCCAAAGCCCATTTCGGATAGCAGAACTGTACTAGGATCTTCATAAATGCAGTATCTCTAGTCTGGTTGGCAATGAGAGTCATAACAACAGGAACCAGTACTGACCACTACAAAGGAAAAAGAGATGCAGTAATTATCAGCAACAGCTTGAAAGAACATGTGTGAGTTTATTGATATGATAATTACCAGCTGGGCAGGACCAGGTTGAAAGAAGATGGCTAATGCATAAGCCATGCCAGTGACACAGTACACCAAACAAACCAAAACTAAGTAATTACTTCCAAAGGATGACCTGGGATTACTTAAAAAAAAGAACATGGAGAGATAAACTACAGGTTTGGTGATTGTACTGAAAAGATCGATCGTATCTTTCGCGAGAAAATGGGCTAGACTACTGATCCCAGCTGCACTTTCCCTCCAGTATTGTAGCTTATCCATAGTAAATGATCTGAGAGCCGCGATCTTGCAGAGTAGAGCTGCACATATATGCAATATATAAGTGAGGTTTCATTTCTAGAATCGGCATACTGATGATATTCGAACGAAATAGTGAGGTTTGAGGCTTACAAACAGAAATGACTGTATATGTATAACCAAGGGACCCAAATGTTTCGTCGTTTACTTTGGTGAGAGTTCCTAAGATAGCGCCCGCGACCAATAAAAGGAGATAGTCAACTGCTTGTAATTTTGCTTCTCTCAACTGCTGCTTGCCAACCCTGAAAAGTTGAACTTAATCAAGGATAAACAACTCATTCAAATAAGATATTTTTTATATCAATGTACTATAAGATATTTTTATATGCTCTAATAATGAATTTTGTACCGGCCAACAAAGTATCTATATTGGTGGACTACACTAGGAGTTACTCGGCCAGACAAATCCTTTGTTCTTGAGAAGATTGCTTCTATGTGATCTCGTTGCGTCCTAATATTGCTATTCAAATCCTCCCACAACTCTACAAAAAACGATTCATCAGAAGTTTCCTCAGTACCCTTTGATGTGCTAGTTGTATCCGAGGCAGCAGATGAAGGAGCGGCAATTTGATCGGTCAAATGAAGCATATCAGGTGGTACTGGATATCCATTATGAAGCATCCATCTCACAGGAAGTGTCTCAATAGTTACACCAGAAGTTGGTTTCTCTAAACCTTCAAGAATATCAATGAAATGGTCTGGAGGATTGACACGATCCGGTACCGGGATTCCAATGCCTGCAAAGTATTCTTCCACTTTTTTCACAGGACCATGATATGCTGTAAGACCACCTTTGGCTAGAAATACTATATCATCAAACATTCTGAACAAAGTATAGCTGCAACATGATAAAATCAAACTATAATATATAGATATATTAATCTTGGAATGTTTGGTGAAAAACTTTGGAAAAAGCATGTTACCTTGGCTGGTGAAGTACCATGCAGATATTTACACCTTCAAGAGCTTCACGGCGAAGTGCTTTAAGAAGTAAACTCGAAGATGCACTGTCCAAACCAGTTGTAGGTTCATCTAAGATTAATAATGAAGGCTCCATCACCATCTCTAGTCCAACATTTACACGTTTTCTTTGTCCTCCGGATATGCCTCGCTTCTCTATCGTCCCAACTAGAGAATCCCTTACTGGCTGTAGCCCTAAGGCCTCAATCACTCTTTCAACTATCAGAACCTTATCTGGTTTCGGCATGTCTGCAGGGAGCCTACAGTGTTAAGAAACCGAAGTTTAAATATGGTAAACAGTTAGATGAAGATAGAAACTAAAAAGAACATATTAAAACAATTAGTGGAAAGAGTAGCTTCTGCAAGGAAAATCAGATACCTGCATCTTGCGCTGAAACCAAGATTTTCCTCTACTGTCAAGTTTCCATGCACAATATCATCTTGGGGTACAAAACCAGTTATTTTTCTATAAGAGTGAATGGATTCATTTTTTCCATTAACTAGAATTGATCCCGACTGATTGCACCCTCTTGCTTTTCCAGCCAAAGCTGAAAGATATGTTGTTTTTCCAGCTCCAGAGGGTCCCATAACAGCCGAAACTCGACCAGGCATAAATTTACCACTCACACACCTGAGTATGTGCTTGTTTTTACCTTTCAAAGTAAGGGTTACATCATTGAAAGCTACCTCAATCGAAGGTCTTGATTTTACTTCCTCACCTTCAGAGGCCATCGAAATTAGTCCCGAGAATGTCATGTTCTTGTTTTGTTCTTGCTGAGCTTTCTCCTTCTCAATCTGACCATAAGCATACCTTAAAATTTGGCTATGAGTGTGTAAGTTTTTCCCCTTCGGCATTTGCTTTTTAATGTTCTTATCACCAATCTTAAAATCAAATCCTTCAGGTGCATCATCCTCAATGGAATGCATCATTTTAGTAAGATCACTAGGCTCCTTGTTTTTGGCTTTCGATGCTTGTCCTGGTTTGCTTGACGAATCTGGAAGTGTTGGTGGAATTAGATCTCCTTGCTTACTGGATTTCTTGCGTGAAAAGGTTCGAGACATCTGCTTCTGCAATCCAGCTGAACTTTTCTTAGCAAACTCTCTTGCTTGTTTCCATCTTTCGCGAGCTTGTACCGTTTCTCTTACGTGTTTTGCTGCAGCTTCTCTTGATTTAGCCTTCCTTCTTTCCCTAGTAGCTAGAACTTGATCAGAACAATTATAAATGAAGATCAGAGCAGTACTCATACCAACCTACAAGGAAGAATAATCCCAAATATCATGAAGGAACGACATGACACTTTATCAAAGATGGTTTCATCAAATTCTAGATTGGAATCTACTTACAATCATCAAAGCGCCGTAAGCATGCATGTTTTGGGTTGATGTATTTGGATTGCAGCTACTCAACCTGGAGCATCCTTCACAAATGAACAATACAATGTAGAGCGTGCAAACGGACATAAGAGAAGAATCATATTGCTAATTATAACGAAAGTGTGTCGAAACTAATCTTTAATTAAAACTTACGATTTTGATGAGTTGAACCCATCCTGCAGTAATGTCTGAAACGAGAGAACTTGATATCAGTAACATGGATTCTCATAATTCAATTATAGATTATTATAAGTTGCAAGAAATACCCTTTATCGCAAGAAACTTTGCGCGTGGGAGACGGACAATATGATCCTGGAGAACAAAAGATATTACTATTGTTCACAACACCAGACCAAATATCAGCACTACCACAAGTATGCTTTGGGTCTCCAGCAGGAATTTGATAACTATATCTGCAAATGTTCAAATTTCCATACATCAAAGTAGTTATTGCACGGATAAGCATAAACAACAATCGAGAAAAAATTTAGATCAATATTAGAACTTACGGATCGCATACTCCAGTTGTTTCATTCAATTTAGCAAGTGGACAATAAGAACCAAGTGGACATGCTTCATTAAGAGAAGAAAGTAACAAAAGTTAAAAACATTTAATTAAGATAAAACAATAAGATGCATAATAAACAGGACCGTCTTTGAGGGTGTGAAAGACGTACTATTGAACAAAACCCAAAATTTCTCACGATTAAATCATGGTTACATATGGTCTCATAAAATATTGTCACAGTTAAATTGTTATAAGTAGGGTCTCTAAAACTTGAGACGGATCTGATAATAAGATATATACTTACTTATCATGCAAGTTAATCCCTGAGGACAGAAAAACCCTTCACAACATGGTTGACAGTCATTGGTTCTAGAAGGAACATCCTTTGTATCTTTTTTGAGATCAATTTTTTGATCAGCACTACAACTCCAACCAGGCTCACAACCCGAAACCCATGAAGTCAAGTTGCAATTTTTGTTAGGTTTTACATAACTCGCAGACGTGCCTCCTTCTATGAAAAAACTCTGAAAGTAGTTCCTTATTTCAGCAGTGGTACAAACTCTATCAGTAAAATCACCTGTCAATTAAATCAAATTAAATAAGGTCACCCAAGCCGCTAGAGGCACAGTTGACCGAACTTCGTGATCAAATCACATGTGTTCTTTTATTTACATTATACATACCTTTTTGCTTAAAACAAGCCTCTACAAAATCCAATTTCCCCTTAAAATTAAAGGCTTCCTCCCAATCTTTATTCCTGAAAGATAGTGAATTAATTAACAACTAAGAAAAATTAACCTAACAAAATAATTAATTAAATTATGAATATATAGCAATACATACACATCTTGTATGCAGAAACCTAAATCTTCTTTGATATCTTTTGTTAAAGTGGTAGTGAGACCTTGAAGCTGTTTGTAGATTTCCTTTGTGACAAAGGAAGGTGCAAGAGAATTACCTTGATCTAGACATAGAACATGTGGTAGGAGTAACAAATTTGTGATGGTAAAAGTGGACAAGAAAAAAATGTGATTCATTTCCATTACAACATTTCGTGAAGATGTTGCTTGATCATGAAGCAATGTATAATGTGGTATGAATTGTTAACATAGTCATGAAGAGATTAGATACAAGGAATTGTATGAATACAGAAATTGGAGTGACAGATTTTGATTTTGTTGATTGATGTGATTTGGTCAAAGTGAAAAGGGTGTGAAGAAATGGAGGAGAGAACTGGAAGGCTTAGGATGTGGGTATTGGAGCAATGTTTTCTTTTATTCAAAATAAAGAGTTTTTGGTATAAATAAAAAAATAAAAAAACATTTTTTTTATAAATTACTAACGATATAAATGATGTTGATAATACCAAATACATGTTAAATATTATTATCTGTGACACATAATTATCGCATTCGATTATTTTTTTATATTAAAAATTAACTTTTTAATTATAACCAACTTTGCATTCAAGAGTACTAGGTGTACTTTAATCCGATTGCAGGTAAAAAAATTGTATCATAAAGATCCAATTAAAACAAAATAAGAAAATTTAATAGATATTTACACCACTCATAAAAATCACATTTAAACATTTTGAACCTATAACAAGCCACCTTCATGTAAACATTTTGACATTGAATGTTATTTACACTACTCATAAAGAAAACAGTCGATTGTTAACCCGGTTCGGTGCAACTCACATACTCTGGAGATACTAAATCAGGAAGGAAGTCAACTATTAATAGTATTAGTTCAAAGCTAAATAATCACAGTTTATAACTTCTCTCCTAATCCCTACCCAGTGCAACTTCTACAGAGACACCTCCTAGATATGAAAAATTGCCACCTCACCTTCAACTGCAGTGATAAGACCTACCCCAATCACAGTGGCAGTCTATAGACCAATTACAATCACAATAATTAGTACAAGGATAAACTTAATATAAGATCGTACTTCAATTACAATACTTAGTTAAGACTCTTAACTAGGAATAATACTTGATTTGCTTAAAAGTTTTAACCAAGAACAATACTCAACTCTTTGCTTAAAAGTTTAGAGGAGAATAATATTCAACTCATTATCAAAAGGTTTATGAGTGAGGACATTGCATCTACCACAAGTATCAAAAGATACAAGGGTGACTTACACCCCAAGGAACACAAGAGACTCTCAAACCAAAACCCTTATATTTTACAATCTATTAAGCACATTTTTACCCTAGGTCTTGGTCTTCCTTTTATAAGCTTCAAATGTCCATGGACTTCAAATTCTCTACCCAATTATTCCTTGATCCCCAAGCTGATTACTGTAGAAAATATCTACCAAAATCTTAGAACAAATCTTCAAGTGTGCTAAATTAACTCAACAACCAAATTTAGAAACTTTAATGTTTTGGAGATTTGATTTACTTGTTTCAAATTACATCTTCTAAACTTGCAAAAATAACTGAGACATGTCCAAAAGGAATCTCATAAAGTCAAATCAACTTGTTAAGAAATACTAAACAACAGTGTTTATTGCATTAGACCAAAATGTTATGACATTGTCTTCGACATCTGGTTGAAAAACTCATAACAGGAAAATTGTTATGACAGTTGATGTAGATGTTAAAAAATCTTGCTCAACATCAATAGAACCGTGTTTTAGAAAAATTTAGGCAATCATAAAACCATGGAACTAACATGTACAATACACTGAAAATTACTGATCTTTGACATTTTTCATCACAACCAGTACATCACCAATACCTTTAGCTTCCAGAGTATTGTCATTTGCGAATTTCATCTCGTTCTTCATCGAGGACTTCTTTTAACAAACCAATCTTTCCTACCAGTCATGTGTGATGAGCATCCTGAGTCCAAGTACAACTGTTCCTTGAATCTCTCTTGATCTCTTGTTGAGACCATCAACAACATCTCATTTTCTTCATTTTACAAGTCTTGCATCATTTTTTTATTCTTTTGTTTTTCAGGACAATCACTTGAATAATGATCATACTTTTGATAGTTGTAACACTGAATATGGCTCTTGCAAGGTTTTCTTCAACCATTTCTTCCTCTACTTGCATCACCATTGTTGTGGTTTCTCTGGTTTGAAGGTATCCTCTAATTCGACGAGTTTTCCTCTTATTGGTTTCCTCTACTAGTCGAATTGTTGTAGCCTTGTCTATCTTTGTTGTCAAGCCACCTTTCTTTGCCTTTATTTTCTTTTGTTGATTGCGCCTGTATAGCCACATTGCTCTTTGAGTTACTTGCAAATCTTTCAACCATTCTTTGCTCATGAGATTCAAGTGTTCCTTGAAGCTCTTCCTTTGTCAAAGTTGACAAATCTTTCGATTTTTCTATTGTTATTACCACATGATCGAACTTTGGAGCAAATGACCTCAAGAACTCTACGACAATTGATCTTAATGTCAATGATCCACATATTTTAATTTGATTCACCAGTTTCGTAACTGTAGTGAAGAAATCTATTATGCTTTCACTTTCTTTCATTTGAAGCAATTCATACATTCTTTTGTGAGTTTGTAACATAACTTCTTTCACCTTTTATTCACCTCCAAACGATTCCTCTAGAATATATCATGCTTCTTTCACCGATTTTACATCATTCAGCTTTTTAAAACTATCTATATCAATATATTGGTGAATTATAAAGAGAGCTTTATAATCTTTCTTCTTCAATTTTTTATGTGCAGCCTTTTATTCATTTGTAGCGCTTTCTCTAATTGGCGTTACTTCTACCTTCACAAATTCCCAAAGATCTTGATAGTAGAAAATAATCTTCATATGTTTACATCAATTCTCATAGTTCTTATATTTCAAAATTAGAAGACTTGCTGGAAAGTACCTGTTTGGATGATTCACCGCGCCATGCTTCCCAAGAATCACACAGTCAGTGCTCTAGATACCATATGTTGGAATTAAACCTCAATGTTAGAGCTAATTTGAATCAATCTTGATGAACAATAATTAATCATTCATATTGATTGCGCCTCTTGTTCTTAACTCTTCACTCGAATGAATCGAGCACACCTTGGTTGAAAGATGACTCTTGTTGCACAAAAAATTTTAGAAGAAAAAAAGAAGATGAATTCAGAAAGAAAAGAGAAATTATGGTTAGAGAGAAAAAGGAAGATTAGGGAGATTCTGCACGGTTTTTATCTGTTTTCATACTGAAATTTATTCAAAAAATTTTCACACACGGTTTTTATCTACTTTCAAACTGAAATTTATTCAAATTTTTTTCACACTTTGCAATAATAGGGTACCTCCCTATTTATACTTGAAATTGTTTGTACACCAAGCAATCTCTAACTAACTAGCTGAGGTAAAACATACAAATAAAACTAAGTTTAAATCATTCGAGGCTACCTCCTTTGACAACTATACATGACTTGACTACTACATGAATTTCGACAGATACTTGTTATATTCGACTCTCTGTCAAATACAACTAATACAAAGTCTATCGAATTCCTACTTCAACACAAAGAATTATACTTTCAACAAAAATTAATAAATAAAAGTTAAAACTCGTGTAAGAAAATCTTATCAAAGGAGTTCTTTTTGAGTTGATATGAATTGAAAAGTTAAAAATAAATGTTATGTTTAAATTGATGGAACATAACAAAGCTGATCAGAATAGAACATGATAAAGCAGAATGAAGTGGAACGGAATGAAATAAAAATTTCACTCTATTGTTTGACTATTTTATTATAAACATTTCATTCTATCTCAATCCAAACATATTCTAAATGATACATTATTGTTCCGAAATTGACATGGGCAAGAGAACACGGGTGGGTGAAGCACATGAACTGCACTAACGTGCAGGAAGCTGAGTGACAGGGTTAGCAGTCGGGGTAGCCTAGCCTAACGTAAAGAATGCCTCCCTATTAATTTTCCAACGATATGTTTCTTTCTTTGGTTACTTACTTTTCAATCCGTTATTCACATTTTCGAACAAACAAGACCAAAACTTTTCCTGGACTCTAATACCCTTTCCACATTCAAACCAAATTATAATCTTAAAAAAATACACTACTAATTTTTAGCAACACTTATTCATTGTTTTGTGTTGACCTTAACCTTAATACATGTCATGTTTCCGTATTTCACGGGTATAATCCTAAACTCTCATACCAAATTCAACTCCACTTCTTCTTCCTTTCATTCTAGGAACTTTCAGTTAATCCAATCTTTGACACATGAATACTTTTCTCTTCACACCATAGCTCAGTTTCTATTTCTTAATATATGCAGTTTTATCCTCTTAATTGATTATGATGGTTGGAATTTTGAATTGTTGATAGGAGAAATTGGGTTGTTGCTGAGGCTGCTTTTGATCTATATGTAGCACTCATACCTCTGGAGAAATTGGGTTGTTTCAGATATCCGTGCTTCATAGCTTTTGACTTTGATACAGAAGCTGTTTGATGATACAGATATTTGATACAAGTGGGTGAGAATGAGATGAATTCAATTTCACAAGTTTTCATTATCCTATAGCTTTTCAATATTGATGATTTTCAATGACTATATCATGTTTTCCTTATGAAAATGCAGTTTGGTTTGGTATTATGAAGTGTTTTTTATTCCAATCTGGTAATAAGAAAGATGAACTGAAAGGGATGCAATCTGGGTCGGGCAGGTCAGACAGTTCCGCGTATGTTGATGTTGAAGGAAGAAGATGTGGTTCTGAGTTGAATTCTCTGGATGTTTCGGATAGTGGCAGCGTGGAATCGCTCAGGAGGAACGCGCCTCCCAATTTGTCCCAGAGGCCGAGTAACCTTAGAGTGTTTACTGTATCTGAACTGAAATCGGCTACAAAGAGTTTCAGTCGATCGGTTATGCTTGGAGAGGGCGGCTTCGGCTGTGTCTATCTGGGGGTAATTAGAAGTGTAGAGGATCCTTCTAGGAGAATTGAGGTTGCTGTTAAACAACTTAGTAAAAGAGGAGTGCAGGTAAGGTGTTTGCTTATGTTGTTCTATTGCCACAATTGGCCGAATTCGTGTGCATCTGTTTATCTTATTGCTTTACAACTGGATTTGGTTTTCAGGGGCATAGGGAATGGGTGACGGAAGTGAATGTTTTAGGCATCGTTGAGCATCCGAATCTTGTGAAACTAGTGGGATACTGTGCTGATGATGATGAAAGAGGAATCCAACGGCTTCTGATATATGAATACATGCCAAACAAAAGCGTGGAACACCATTTATCTCACCGAGCCGAGACTCCTCTCCCGTGGAGTAGGAGATTAAAAATAGCACAAGACGCCGCTCGTGGATTAACATACCTGCATGAAGAAATGGATTTTCAGGTATATAGGTCTATAGTAACTTTTCCGAAAAACTAGGATACCCGATGAGCCAAATTTGATGAATGTCATGCTAACTGTGTACACATTATTTAGATAATTTTCAGAGATTTCAAATCTTCAAATATCCTTTTGGACGATCAGTGGAATGCAAAGCTATCAGACTTCGGGTTAGCGAGACTGGGACCATCGGATGGACTAACTCATGTCTCAACAGCGGTATACCTTTTTTTATTAATCTATAATTTGTTATTGAGATGTCGTTCACATATACAGAGAGTTTGTTAGAGACTGTGTTGCTAATGCTAGCACTCTTCGATGTGGAATCTAGTGACTTGGATACACGACTTATGTTGAAATCGATGTTTATGCTCGTCAGGTTGTAGGAACAATGGGGTACGCAGCTCCTGAATATCTTCAAACCGGACGTCTCACGTCAAAGAACGACGTGTGGAGCTACGGTGTTTTCCTTTATGAGATCATTACAGGCAGACGCCCTTTAGATCGAAATCGCCCCAAGGGCGAACAGAAGCTGTTAGAATGGATAAAGCCATACCTATCAGATACAAAGAAATTTCAACTGATATTGGATCCACGCCTTGATAAGAAACAAGTACTCAAATCAGCCCAAAGACTTGCTACAATAGCTAACCGATGCTTAGTTAAAAACCCGAAGAATCGCCCGAAGATGAGCGAGGTTTTGGGAATGGTGAATGGACTAGTAGACCCAACATCCGACGCTAATTCACAACTACCCTTGAAGAATGTTTCGAGAGTAGAAGTTTCTCAAGAAGGTGAAATGAACAGCGCGAAGAAACGGAGCATGGATCAGAAGTCTAGAGAAAGTAATTGGTTTTTTAAGATGTGGAGACCAAAGCTTTTAAGAACATGAAATATACAAAATGGTTATTGAGTCTGAAGTGAAATGATTGTTAGTTTAGATATAGTTTTAAATTGTTACTATTTACTTATATCTTGTAATTTTACCAGTTACATATAAAAGACCTTAGAAATTTTGTAGAGTTTGGTATCAAATACACAAAATGCATAAATGATTCTTGCATAGAAATTCAAGTTTAAATCCCAGGGAAACAAATCTTGTCCAGAATTTGCATGATCCTTGTGCTGTTGTATTTTAATTTTGACCTGTAATTTGTTTGCATACGGTGGCAAGCATATTATTTAATGTCTAGCCACAAGAACAAATACTTCAGTAAAGTTAGGCTCATACCTTTGTAGGAAACCTCTGGTCTTATGCTTTGAGAAAATACCATTTGGATTCAGCTTGACCTTGAAGATTCACTTAACAACAATTGTCTTTTTGTTACCTAGTAATTCAACCAACTATTATGTCTTGTTCTTTTCAACCGCTCTTAATTCTTCTCACATGGCCTTCTTCCACACTTCATTTTTCATGGCTCTCTTGTAGTTAAGTGGTTCAGCATCAGCTAGTAATCCAAACCTTCGTTATTGTTATTGTTAGAATAATAAGTAGTAAGATATTCGTGTCAGGTACGCACTCCAAAAATTTGAATAGTGGGGTAATCATATATATTTTTTCAATAATTATCAAAAGTATAGTAAAAAAATAATTGAAAATAAAAAATGTAATCTTTAAATATTTAATGCATTTTCACAATAATATTTAAATTTATCAAAATTATAAACACATTCAAATTTTAAAGGAAATTTCTTCACTCATCAAGTAGATTTCTCCCACATTCCCGAAAAATTAAAACTACTCTTTGTAAGTGTATTTACGAATTGACCTTGTAGGGTGAATTCGTAAGTGCACTTACGAATACACCTTATTTTAGACGTTTTATTATTTTAAACGTTGACATTTAAAAAAATAATCTTAGTTCGTAAGTGTACTTACAAATTCACCTTTTTGGGTGAATTCATAAGCACACTTACGAAATGTCTCTTTGTATACTAAAGTGTTGCATGACCACCTCTTCATACTATCTCATTCATTTTCCACACCTCTAAACACAAAAACCCTCCAAACTTCACCCAAAATCAATATAATTTTTTTTCCAAATCAAATTTCAAGTGTGTGATCCTAGCAAAGTGAGCATTGGAAGCTACAATTTGAGGTAAACTTTCATCCCCTCAACCTACATTTGTTGCATTGTTGTTGTTTCGTTGTTACATAAAACAGTGTCGCTTCGCAAGTACACTTGCGAAGTACACCAGAAAAATTCGCAAGTGTACTTGCGAATTATTCTCTCAAGTGCATGGACTAATATTCTTAATTCTTCTACTAAAGAGATGTATACTGCGAATGTGATCCACTTTAGGAATTTGTGTGTGGAATATTCCAAACTTTTTAAATATGTTGAATCCACTATTCTTGATCAAGTCAAAGAGAAAGTGGTGTATGCATGGACGAACCGTGTTAGACATTTGGGAAACACAACCACTAATAGAGTGGAATCCGCACATGAGGCTTTGAAGAGGTGGTTGGGTGATAGTAAGGGTGAATTATGTAGAGATTGAGATGTTGTGAACCAAATGCTCATAAACCAACATAATAAAATTCAAACATTTGGTAGGAGCAAAACTGTATTGGAATACTGGTTCAAAGACAAGACTCTTTGTGCACATTTGGTTCACAATATATCCCGGGCAAGATTGAATTTTATTTTTTGTGAAGCAAAACGAGCAGAAACAACGGGTCCCGATAGTTTGAAATATGGGTGTACAATACGAACAACTTATGGACTTCCATGTGCTTGTATTATTTCAAAAAAAAACTCAATTCCCATATTCGAATGGATGAGATATGCACTCATTGGAAAATGCTCTATTTCGATGATTACGAGTCGACAAAGGAAGGTAGTTCCAACATTACCATCACAACCGAGTTGGAAATCATAGTAGACCGTTTTTCAAAAGCGGGCGATGCTACAAAGTTTCACATTAAAGAACAATTGAGAAAAGTCGCATTTCCAGAAAGAACCGATTGAAGCCTCCGACCCAACCGGTGAAAACTAAAGGTGCCCCAAAAAAGGTAAAAACCTCACAAGCCGACTGTACAATCAAACCTACTCCTTCTTATCACGAAGTCGTCGATGAATTATTCTCGGATTCTCCAACCCCAAAATCCAAGACAAGTGCTAAAAAAGGAGCCCAGATTTTAAAACCACCTCAGCCTACACCGACACCACCACCACCACCAATAATATACATTAATGAGATGCCTTTATTTATGCACAAACACATTGAAAAAATTGTGGATGTAGGAAGCGATAGTAATTGCAGGTATCAGGACGTATCCGCTTTGCTTGGCCAAGGAGAGGAGCAACACATTCTTTTTTTCATAAAAACCTTATCTTGGAGTTGATCTCGCATAGTGAAATTTATACGCATTTATACGTGACAAAGGAAAAGTTTAATAAAACCATCATGCTCTAGCTCCAAGTGTTATCGTCCATGCACCGGTTAAAAAATGGATGTGCTTCCTCGAAATGGGACATCTTATAGCAAGTGCTTATAACGTAGTGTTCGTCGACTTGACAAGTTATAGTTTTTCGGAAGAAAAAAATTCCTCTACAAGCTACACCACCTATTGATCCATCCGGACGCATCGTGTGTGTTGGCTATCTACGGTCATGCCATTTTGTTCAAGTATATTTGAAATCGGGTTGTCCTATTTCGGCCACATCCGTGGAATGGATGGAACATCACAAAAAAGAGGCAGAAACTTGGTCGGATCATTTTTTGGAGAGAATGACGGAGTTCACCCATTGGATGGATCTTGAGAGAGAATTTGATAGGGAGCAATCAAAGAAAAAAACCAGTTTTAGATTTAAGCGGAGACAATTTTTTTCGGTTCAGTTTAGAATGTAACTGAAACATTTTTTGTATGTATTGTCGAAGCATTGTAAAATCTTAACGTTTCAATACATACATACATACATACATACATATATGTGTGTGTGTGTGTGTGTGAGAGAGAGAGAGAGAGAGAGAGAGAGAGAGAGTTTTATAGTATTTACCATTTTATCTATGTCTATAACAATTTGAATGTCTACAAAACCAACTAACATAATTCGGTTGCAGCCAAAACTGATTTTGAGTCTGTTCTTGTAGAATTCGCAAGTACAGTGGCGAATTCTGCCTGTTTTTTTTATAAAAAAAACAACATAGGGAACAATTCGTAAGTGCACTTATGAATTAACCTGATTTAGTATAATTTGTAAGTGTACTTGCGAAATGTGACCTCATAAGATTTCTTTGGTCCATATTAGTCCTAGTTGCCTATAAATTGAGTCTACAACCCATTCCATTCTCCATCACAAACCAAAACTAGAAAAATGACACAAACTTATCCACATATTGCATTTGTCTACTTCACATCTGCGTGTGCGCCAGTTCAATTCAGGCTCTTGCAGGACACCCTGTACGAAGAGCTCATTGCAACACTGCATTCTCTGTTGCAGTATCCAAATAATCGCAAGGTCTTAAAGCTTGAGTAACGTTCACCTTCACTTGACACTGAAGGAAAATTCAAGTTCACCCGATTTCAGCTGAAGAACGACGAGGACTTAGAGGTTATGTGGGAGACCTTTCAACAATACTCGACAAAGGGTCCGATTGAGATGGATGTGTCGCTTTGTAAATCGGCAGAAAATGTTATCAAGATGTTGCAACATCCTCAGCTTCCCGTTTATTATAATATGTAATTTAATTTTCTACATCCACTATGTAATTTCTTTGAATGAACTAAGTTGAATGACTGATTTGAATTGTGTTAAATGTTTCTGAATTCTGCCCAGACAAAAATTCGTAGGTGTACTTATGAATTCACCAATCAATTGAACTCGCAAGTGCACCTGCGAATTCACCTTATTTTTAGAAAGTAAGGCGAATTCGTAAGTGCACTTACGAATTCACCTTATTTTTCAAAAAACAAGGTGAATTCGCAGGTGCACTTGCGAATTCACCTTATTTTTTGAAAATCCTGGATTATTTTGTAAGTGCACTTGCGAAGTCCACCTCCGAAGTGAATTTGTAAGTGCACTTACGAAACCTGAAGATATTTTTGATTTTTCATCAAGGGTGAGGAAGAAACCCACTAAGTGGGTGAAGAAATTTCCATTTTAAATATGATTTTGTTATTATTATATATCTTTATGAAAGGTTAATAAAATTTTGTTTTCTAAAATATCATAGATAAGTAATATATGTACATAGTACTATGTAAGTAACATACGTAGTATTAATAGAATATTATTCAAAATTTTGTGGGGGCCTCAGCCCACACTCCTTTCAACTTGGGTCCATCGTTGATTCATGCTTCCACACAAATAATTAAATAAGTGCCACAAAGTATTACTCAAAATAACGATATTTTAATATTTATTATGTGTTTTCCAAAAGCATATGATTGACAACAAATATGCAATAAGCTATGCCAAAAAACCAATTAATTTGACATGAAATAAGAAAGTATATTGAGAAAAGATTTCATTTCACAAGGGAACAAGTGATCAACATTATGATAGAAGTCATACACTGTCCTAAAAATGAGCATTGGTAGATGGCTTGAAGATTGGGAGTTTTTATATTTGAATAGTCAATTAGGACTTGTAAACATTTAGAATTACAGGGAGGATGATGTAATAATTCTAAATTAGGTTTATAACTAACTAGGAGTTGGTTAGGTATTTAGTTAAGTTGGTTATATGTGTAATTTAGTTTTCAGTATGTGATTAATGATAATTTAATATGTGATTAATGATAGTTAAGTATGTGGTAAATGGTAGTTAAACATGTGGTTAAAGCTATTTATACATGTGATTAATATAAACTATGAATGTGGTTACTATCTAGAGTTAGTTAGTATTATTATCCAATATAAATGATGTAATATGTAACACTTCAATTTAGATTATGTTATTATTTATAAATATGTATTTAATTAATTATTGAGTTATGTTAATTAAATAAATATGGGCGATGGTGTGACACCCTAAATTAATTCAAGTATTAAATACTTAGAAATTTAATTATTAATTTAATTAAAGGCTTGATTATTGATATTTTTGGATTAAATGGATTAATTATTTAATTAATTAAAAGGAAGGTTGGAGATGTAAGGTTGAATTGGAGGTGTGTAGAGTAAAAAGCTCTACTAAATCCTAAGTTAGTTATTTCTATTATTTGGCAAATAATAGGGAATAAATAAAGAAATAAAAGGAACAAGTGAGGAAAGGAAATAAGGATTTGCATTCTATGTGAAATTGGAAAAGAGAAGAGAAAGAGGAGAAAAAGCCAAACGCCGAGAATTCGAAGATTCATCGCGAGGTAAGGGGGGATTGAATCTGATTTTTATGCCTTATGGATTTTGATGATCATTAGAACGAATCAATCCGTTAGAAATCTTGAATTCGGGTAATTGAATATGCCCTAATGTTATAATCCGACGAAAAACCGTAATTGGGACTGTTATGAATAATTAATCTATGCATGATGTATATAGGTTAATTAGAAAACAAATTTGATGATTAATTGGATGTAAAAACGCAGTAAATAATTCTGTTCTATGATCATATGATGTTTGGTAATGATTGGGGTTGATGGGAATTCGTAACAGTAGAGAAAACTGGGTTTTTGATGAAAATCAACATGTATGGGTCGACACAAGAGGATATGAATCGATGCATGCTGTGAAAATTTGGAAAATCAGAAGCTTGGAAAAGCCATGCATCGACTCATAGATTCATGCATCGATACATATGGGAATTTGGGAAGCTATGCATCGATGCAAGATGTGTATGCATCGATACATAGGCCAAAAACAGGGCTATGCATCGATGCAAGTTTCATATGTGTCGACACATACTGTAATATTTTTGAAAAATTGCAGAATTTTATGTTATGCATCGATGCATAACAATTTGGGGTCGATGCAAGTTGATTATGAATCGATGCATAGCCTTATGCATCGATGCATACTGTATTGAGACAGAACATGGATTTTTCTGAAAACGATTTTGATCATATCTTTTTAACCGTAGCTCCGATTTAGGCATAGTTGGTATCGTTGGAAAGCTTAGAATGAGTACTACGTAATGGAAATATTTCCAACACTAATAATAGAAATCTGGGAGAATTAATTTAGCTTCCGTAATCAGAACTAGTTGAAAATTATTGGTTCATGTGTTGAATAATTGTGCAGAATGTTGATTTTATGGATTGTGATTAACATTGATGTTTATGATTGTTGTACCAGATGTTGTTATTGTTATTGAGTTATAATTGGAATAATGTTGTGTGTTCATGTTGCATGTTTTGAATTGTTGCATGCTTCTGATGTGCATGCATGAGCATTTGGTAATGGTTCATTCCCATTGTGTGGAATTGAACTTGCAGGGCCAATAAACTTACCTATGGGCAGAGGTAGTGAGGCTAGATTCTTGACTCGGTGATGTATGGGCGAATCATTGAATTGACGTTGTTTCCGAAGTGTAAGCGGAACGGGGTGTGGACTTGGTTCACAATTGGTATCACATGCATTTGAGTCTGCATTGCATATGTGATTGTAACATGTTAGGATGAATTCCAGTGTTTCAATTGCATTTAATTGTTGTTGTATGCATAATGTATGTTTGGTTTGTGTTTGCGAATCGTATGTTAATGTTGTTAATAAGGGTGAATAATGAATTGATTGTTTTATTGTTCTTGAGAAATGTATAATGCATCTTAATTTTGATGAAATCTCACCCTTACTTTAATGATTTCATATTCGAAGTGATTAGTTGCTTGGAATTGGTGAGGACAGCTTTTAGAGTTGTGCTAATTAGATATTCCGCGTGTCAGTGTCATGCTCTGGTAGTTGTAACACTGGGGAACGTTTGATTGGAAGTTTTATAGATTTAAAACTGGTTGTTTTGTTATGTTTCGGTTTATGTCATGAAACAATTATTGATTGAAGTATTTTGGAGTTTATATTATCTTTCCGCAGTTTAAACATGATTCATTGGTTTTATTTCATTTAATACGTTCTTCAGTTAAAAGGCATGACTACTGTTTTTGGTTATTGAATTAATTAAAATTGTGACGCCTCTTGTTATTTTTAAAACTCTGATTAATTATATAAATCGCGGGTAAATTAAAAGGGGTGTTACAGATGGCGTGTGTGTGACCTTATGGTAGGAGTGTAGAGAGTAATTAGAAGCAGATATAATAACTTAGACTTATTTTATTAATTAAAATAATGTTTTAATTTTAATATTTAAATAAAATAATAATAAAAAATAAAAATAGGAGTTTGTAGAGACATTGAGGACAATGTGGAAGTTAGGAAAAAAGGTGAAGGTAAGGTAGGAATATCCTAATGAAGGTATTAGGTTACTAATAAAAGGGTTAGTAAGGAATGGTGAGAGGTTTTCATACGTAAAATCAGAATTTGGTGGGGAGGAAGAGGCAAGGGTTGGGGCATAAGAGGAGCATCCATTGAAAGAGTTTTGAATAATTTTGTTGGATAAATCTAAGGTAAGGGAGAATAACTTTAATAAAGGGTATATGCGTGAGGGTAGTGTAGAAAAGTTCTTAACCTCCAATAGAAAATGTTAATATGACAAATTTTGAAATTCGTCGATGTTGTGATGATTATTGGCTGGAATGATGATGATTTTCGTATGAATATATGTGCTTGATTTTCTATTTTGATATATTGATATTTTCCACCACTGTTGAAGGTTGAAGCTTCGGGGCTAATGTGTTTTTCAATAAAATTCAGAATAATACGTCAAAATTTTGTTTCAATCATTAGATAATGGTAGTACGTCAAATTTTGAGATAAAGGGTTTTTACGAAATCAAATTGGAGGTCCAAAAGGCCTTCGATGGTGAAAAACACAGAATTTTTGCATTTTGAAGGTCCATGGAGAACGCCATGCCCGTGTGTTGTATCCTAATTTTTGACCTAATATCCTATTTCATATGCATCATTGCATCTCTAACAAAATATTAAAAAATAGTTGTGTGTTTCCTCATTATGTTAAGCAGGTTGAATCAAAATTTCATCAGACAATTGTCTTGACCAAATTAGGGTTTTGACTGAAGCAAATAAATCATTGATTTTGGCTTAGTGCATGATCTAATGGCTTGAAGCATGATTCAAAGAAATCAAATACAACATCTTGACCTGATTGCATGGCTTAAGACATTTTCAGAAAAATAGTGGATTGATAGTGAAAATTGGATTGATTGATCAAAAGTCAATTGTCTCACCAAAAGTCAAACTTGGACTTTTTGGTTAACTTTGAACTTCAAAAGTCAAGTATCATCAAGGGATTCAAATTTGTCAACATTAGGGATGGCAAGCAGACCCAAACCCGCGGGATCCACCCACACTCGAACCCGAGTCAACGGGTGAAAACCCGAGTTGACCGGGTTTGGGATCGGGTGCCACCCGATATTTCGAGCGCGAGTTTGGGTTCACTCAAACCCGCACCCGAAACCACAACCTCTTAGACATTAAATTACATAAGTACCCCTAAATATATAAGTGTAAAAATTTAAGATCTTAATTTTAATTGTAATGTTACCAAACTTAACGGAAAATTATAATTTAATTCCTTAATTTCTTTGAGAGACCACGATGAAATTCTTGTGTTTCAAATTTCAATGTTGTTGTTGTTGTATTTTTTATGTTTTTGTTGCGGGTTCAGGTTTGGGTGAAAAACCCGAATCCAGCGAGTGTGGGCGTGAGTGTTATTTTACCACCCGAATAGTCTATGGGTTTGGATTCGGGTTCGGATGGTGATTTCAAGTGCGGGTTTGGGTAGTGTGAAACCCACACCCGACCTAACCCGTTGCCATCCCTAATCAACATTGATTATCAAGAATCAAGAAAATCAAAAAAGTCAACAAAAGTCAAAGTTTAAGTGTTTTTGTGCTTTAAAAGACCTAACTTCATGAACAAGTTACACCATGATCCAAGTTGATTCAAAGAAAACTTCCAACATGAAATTTGTAGAGAATGAAAAATCCTACAACTTTATCTATGAGGGTTGATCTCCAAATTGTGCCTAAATCAAGAGATATGAGTTCATGAAAGTGTGATACTTTTTCAACACTTAGAAAACAAAATACCAAAACAAATTTTTTGACCTAAAAAGTAACCAATTTATTTTTCACTATGATCCAAGTTGATTAAATAAAAGTGTTAAACATGAAAGTTGTAGATATGGTTTTAAGCTTTCCAAAATGTCCAAGAGCATGAATTTATCTCATTTGAGTTGAGAGTTTCGAATTTTTATAGATGGATGATCAAATTTAGATTACAAGTCATTTTAGCATAAAGTGAACATTTCCATTTTCATACAACAAGTTTTGCATAAAACTTGTTTAGAGCCCATACCTATGCCCTATTTCTGATTACACTCCACTTGAATCAAGGGAACATAGTTCCTTCACCAAGCCATGACTTGTACTTTGTCTTGTAACATTGATTTACACTTTTCTTCACCACCAAGTTTCAAACTTTTTGTTCAAGAAATTGATCAACCCCAAGCCCTATGGCTTCTCTATAAATAGATACCATATTTACACTTTAAAGACCAATTCACAACCAACTAAACACCTATAAACTCCCTCAAAATCAAAATTGCACAAAAACTCCATTATGAGTTTCAAAGTCCAAAAACTTTGAAATTCTTCATCCTTGCAAGTTTTGTATAAACTAATCATTTATACACCTCATATACATCATATATAACTCATCCAAATACTTGTTACACTTATGTAACATCATCTTCATTATCATCCAAATTCAAAATCTGAAGCTTGCACATTGACTTGGTTGAGAAGTTTCAGCAACTTTAATCACAAAGTAAGAATTTGGCTAGATTCCTGGAGGTCCAAGGAAGCTTATTTGATCATCATTCACATCTGGAAGTGCTCAAGAGAGTATTGGACTTTTCTCAAATAGGTAAGATTTCTTGAATTTCGAAATCTCCATACATGCATCATTTGTGTTAGATTTTTGAATAAAAATATAGATATCATTGCGCTCAAGCTAACCATGTAGTTAGTTTCCATTTATATTGTCTGTATGTTGAGAATTTTAGCTCTGACCAGTTAGATTTTCGTTTTGGGATTAAGAAAATTATTGTTAATCTTTGAGTCTTGATTAAAATTAATTGTACGGTTGAATTCGTGGTGATATTCTAAGCAACTTTGATGTTTAAAGTTTTTAAAATGGTTGAGAAATGGAAGTTTTCAAATTTTGAAAATGGTGGTGATGGTGTTGTTCACGCGAGGAAGAAGAAGTGGAAAAGCAAATTTTCAAAAATAAATTTATAATATATTTAGTGGTAGGCGTTATATGATTGGATGAAATAGCCAATCCAGTGGCCGGACATGCTTTTGTTAAGGCTTTGTGACTTTTGGTCTGGTGGTATATCGTTTGGTATGTGATGTTAAGGGCGTGAGTTCAACACCTCCCAAGCCCAAAACATTTTTATCATTTATTTTTTAAGTTTTTTTTATCTAACGTCTTCAATATTTTTAACCTATCAAAACAACTCTTTTTGAGTTGATTTTTTGCACACTATTTATTTATCTACCCTTTTTTATTAATATGAGAAAAAATCCAAAAAAATATTATTTATTTAACTTTTTTAATTAAATTAAAACTAATACTTTTTAGTTGTTTTAAAAACCTTTTCTTGTTTTTTTTGTTAAATTTTTTCAATTAAAACTTTTTTTCCAAATAATCTCACCATGTAACCTTTCAAAACTATTAAAATTATAGTTTTATCAACTCCAACATTTAATGTTTAATTTGGTCAAAACTATATTCAAATAATATTTTGAGATTTTTTCAAAAGTAACTTTCTCTATATAATAGTGGCTAAAGAAATCCCTCCATATTTTATCATTGGTTGCATTGTTTTGGGATAATAACTTTAAACAATTCAAATGGATTCAGAACTTGCTTTTATTTATAGTTTTTTCTTGTTAATCTCCTTTTATTAAAAAAATACAAACAAAAATGAAATTATAAGAGGCATCTCGTGTAGGACTAGTGCGCTTAAAATCCAATACCTACCACATAAAACAAACGAAGAAACCATTTCACGCTGTGGCGAATCGTATATAAAGCGCGTGATAAACCAAACCAATCAAAACACACTAAATCCTTTCTAAATATAATAAAAATCTTTAATATTTTTTTTTAATTTTCCTTTATCTTATTTATTTTTTAAACTATGCTGATTGTTAAAATCTTTGTAAATAATTAAAAAAAAATAATCAATTTTAAGAAAAAATAAATACATGACCAAAATCAAAAAACACTGAAATTTAGTTGGATGAAAAAAGTATTTAAGCTTAATAATAATTTGGGAATTGAATTGAATGCATCCATCGTGGTCATCTATTGCAATTGTACCTTCTCTGCTACAACACTGATTTCTTCACAACAACCCCACCCTCCTCCTCTCCCCTCTTTCCTTTCTTTTGCATGTAATTCAATTTTCCAATCTCATCCACAATTTCAACCTCTTCACGGTAATACTCGCACTCTCCTGTCTTTTCTTTCTGCGTTTTTCTTTATGAATTTCAATTACTATTTCCCAGCTTTGATTATATATCATTTCAGCGTTGTTCAAAGGGTTTCAAATGGTTTTATATGAGCATTCAGATGTTTATCAGTGGGGTCTTAATCTTCTTGACGGTGACCCTGGTTATAATCTCAATTACTATGACAACATAGTTCAAAATAATAACGCTGACATCTATAACGGACACTACTTCCATTCCAACTATGACCATCTAGAGAATGATGAGATCATCGCCCGTGCTCTTCAAGACCAGTTTTCACACCTACAGATTGCTGAGTCTTCCAGGTATTTACAGACGGATCAAAATCAGTTTCAGCCGACGTATGATTGGCGTGATTCTGCAATGGTTAATTATTGTTCACAAGGTATCTTTAAGTCGCACAGCTTTTTCTTGATTGTTTCTTGGATTTATCTCTTAACTATATATGTTTGTTTATTCAATTTAAACATCCAGGCCATGATTATACACAAGAAGGAGCCGGTGATGTAGAAAGTTCATGTTCCAGTCCTCTTGAAACAGAGGAATATTCATTGGAGATAACCGACAATTATCCACTTGACGATCAAGTAGGGAAGCGATTGAGTCAAATGATACCTATTCCGGTATGTCCACATCTACTTATGCAGACTAATAACTATTTCGGTCCTAAGCAGATAACACATCATGTTATATTTCTGTGAGCCTAGTGATAACTTTTTCATGTCTTGGGGTTTTCATTTGTTTTGACAAATGCATTGGACTGTGGCCCTTAACGTGCATTCTATTAATTGTGTAGCATGTTCCAAAAATTAATGGAGAGATTCCTTCCATTGACGAAGCTACATCGGATCATCAAAGGCTTCTGGATAGGTATTAGTCTTAAACATTTTTCTTTCTTTAAGAAAATGATATATTTGCTGCTAGGATTGTTTTAGCCTAGAAACTAAAATATTTGCTAGTTTGTTATATTTTTCCGTTTTTGTTTCTTTGGACTATATTCAAGCTTGAGCTATTTTCACAGATTGCAGTTATACGACTTTGTGGAGAACAAGGTGCACGGTGATGGCAATTGCCAGGTTCGTTGCTTATAACATTCACTTGTTTTCATTATTTTTGACAATCCACGTGGTGAAATAGATTTCATAAGTTTTGAATCAGGATAGAGAAATATCAATTATCATTATGTGATCCAAAGGTTTTCTAGATATAAATAGGAATTTGTTGTTTCCTAGCTTTGTTCCTCCACTTTAGCTCCTTGATATCACATTTTTTTCCTATTGTTCATTAGGTGAGCATATAGTACTTACTTGACCTAACCTAGTAAACGTTTCCACTTTTCAATCACATATTAATGATTTATACTTTTCGGTAGCAACTTTATGTTGAGAGTAAATATCAAGAAATCACTTTTATTTTCATTTCTTCGCAGTTCCGTGCACTGTCAGATCAATTGTATCATGCCCCCGAGCGCCACAAGTTTGTGAGGAGACAAGTTGTCAGCCAGGTTTGTTGTTTAATTGATTATCATTTTTTCCGGTTGCCTGGAATATAAAACCCGCTCTGCTTTTGTGAAGCTATTCATCAGTTCTTCTGATTGTTGAATCGTGTTTTTAATCACAGCTCAAATCTAATCCGGAGATTTATGATGGATATGTTCCCATGGAATATGGCGACTATTTGGACAAGATGTCAAAGTAAAGACCTCTCTCTTTTTCTCTCTGTATGCTTCATGATTTTGGTTCTAATCAAATTTTATTGTAAACACAATCAACTAGGAGTGGAGAATGGGGAGATCATGTCACTCTCCAAGCTGCTGCAGATTCGGTATGACTTTTACTACTCTTCCACAATTTTTTTTTTGTAACACTTATTCAACTATTCATTAATTTAACACAAAACAAAGTAATTCTTTCAGTATGGTGTGAGAATATTTGTCATGACTTCTTTCAAAGACACCTGTTGCATAGAGATACTTCCTCATTTTGAGAAGCCGAAAGGAGGTTTGTTTTCTTTGTGACAAATATGAAGAGAGGAATTATTAAATCACTTGGCGATAGTGTTGCTTTTGTATATGTTTCTATTGTGATGCAAATCCGAGATACGACTTCAGAAATTGTTTAAGCTATTTGTGTTTTGTTGAATCATATATATAGTATAATGAACTTGGCTAATATGTGCTGTTTATTGCAGTGATTTTTCTGAGTTTTTGGGCAGAGGTCCATTACAATTCCATCTACCCTCAAGGAGGTACATTTACAAATTTTGCATTTTAGAAATTAACTTGTTAATGATTTCAATCATTAGACTAAATCAAAACATTATTTGAATTTTGTATGATACTTGTTGGCTAATCATGTATATATTATATTACACACAATGATTCAGATATAACTTCAGACGAGTCGAGAAAAAAGAAAAGATGGTGGAATTTCGGGAGCAAGAATTAGAGATTCGGCTGACCTATAAAGAACATACCCAATATGAATCTGTATACTCTCCTTGTTCAGGATTTAACTTATACATTTAGAAATTCCCTACTTTCATGCAATCGTTTTGGAAATGGATCAGCATCAGACAGTTCTGATGCCAACTTTGCATTTTAGACCCGATTTACCAAAGTTGGAATATGAACTGTCTGATTTTGATCCTATGATTCAGATTTCAGATTGCGTGACTGCATCTAAAGCGTGATTTCTTCAATGCAGTAAGTGTTAATGTCAATCATGTTAATTAATTAATTTGATTTTCTTCTTTTAATAATGTTAGTGTAAATCTGGGTATGCTGATAGAGCTGCATCCCAGTGGCATTTTGGATGGAATGTTAAAAGAAATCAGAGGGTTTTATACACCACTAAATTCTTTAAGATTTAATAGAAGGTTCTTAATAAAATGTCATTGCTATTATGTAACTTAAAAGATAATCATAACAAAATGATTAAACTCAAGAGCAATTAGATGATACAAACTTATTTAATTTAACCAAGATTTGATTTTGGACATGGCATGGTTGAAAATTTCAGGAGAATATTGGTTTACATTAAATTAAGATTTGTTTTATTT
Organism: Vicia sativa; assembly: GCA_021764765.1. Lineage (NCBI taxonomy): Eukaryota > Viridiplantae > Streptophyta > Magnoliopsida > Fabales > Fabaceae > Vicia > Vicia sativa. Next base: position 120,687,440 of record CM038795.1, on the reverse strand, counting down.
ATTTGGTTTCACATTGAAACATTTAAACCGCATATATAGGGACACCTCTGAAATTTTTTGGTGCTACAAGGAATAGCTTCTTTAATTATGCAGTAGTAAGTAACCCGTGCTGTCGCACGGGTCCGGTCGAGATTTCATATAACATGGAACTAATTTTGTCATGTAATAGAACATTCCTATATTTTTTAAGTATGACAGCGTATTTTCAATTATATAAGACAACAATTAAAAAAATAGTTAACAGATAAATATTAAAATGACCAATCAATAGTTGGTTGTCATATGTTCACATTTTACCCGTGAATCTCGATGAGTTAACAAACCCCAATATTAAACCAATTTTAGATATTAGCATATTTTCCAAATATAAAATGTATGACAGCTTCCCGTCGTGATTCACACTACATGTCTACCAAATTATCTTTTGTAAAGTTTGAATTCATTCTCTAATCGGTTAACATTCTTATAATTATAAATATAAGTTAATAATATACATAAATTTTTAAGCATTGATATGTACTTATAATAAATCGTACATTCGATTCTCTAAATTCAATTATATAAAACAATAGCAATATAAATTTTTAAAATATGAACATTAAAATGAACAGTCTACAACTGGTATCTCATGGATACGTTCACATCTACCCGTAAATCCAGATGAGTTAACAAACCCAGTTGAATCCAAATGAGTTAATTCTAAAACTATATTACATCCTACAATGTATGACAACTTCTCGTTACATTTCAATTTTATTATCTTCTTATTAGATGATATTTATAAATTTTACATAGTTTATTAATTTTTGACTGAACCCCGTCAAAAATTAATAAACTATGTAAATATGTAACTTATTCTAACTATACAAAATATTAATTACTTCCAATATATGTAGCTTATTCTCATTTATACATGTCTACTAAATCATTATTTGTAAAGTTTGAATTCATTTTTCAATCGGTTAACATTCTTATAGTTTTTAATATAAACTAATAATATATACAAACTTTTAAGTATTGATCTGTACTTATAATAAATCGTACATTCGATTCTCTAACTTCAACTATATAAAACAATAGTAAAACAAATTTAAAAGATTGACATTAAAATGAACACCCTACAGTTGATATCTCATAAATACGTGTGAATCTAGATGAGTTAACAAACTCAATACAGTTGATATCCCATAAATACGTTCACATTTACCGTGAATCTAAATGAGTTAACAAACTCAGTACAGTTGATATCTCATAGATACATTCACATCTACCCGTGAATCTAGATGAGTTACCAATATCTGATATCTCATAGATACATTCACATCTACCCGTGAATCCAGATGAGTTAACAAACCAGTATGAATCCAAAAAATTATATCCTACAATGTATGACAACTTCTCGTTACATTTCAATTTTAAAACCTTATTAGATCATATTTACAAATTTTACATACTTTTAAAATCTTCTCACCGATACTTTAGTCCTTATGTTTAATATTATAACTTATTTCCGTTAATAAAATAATTATGCAAATATAGACTTTTTTTATTTATAAGTGTCATTAACCTGTGTAATGTTTTACGAAATTATTTTTTACTTATTCATGTTAAAAACAATTGCATCAATAGTTGAATTTTTTTATTATAAAAATATTTGTAACTTATTCCCGTTTATAAAAATTATTATAACTTTTTTTTTTATAAAAAATAATTTTTTATCATATTATAAAATTTTATGGATAAAAATATAATTTATTTTTTATTATGTTATAAATATGGAAATAAAAGAGAATAATAATTTTAATAATATAATCATTTTTGTTTTAATATAAATGTGTTATTGATAATTAAAAAAATTACAACTATAAATAATAATATAACATTTATTATTATAGATATCGGTAGGGAAAGAAATAATTCAAAATATATTTTATTTTAAATAAGGATCTAAATAATTACAAAATAATTTTTATTCTTATATTTTTAGAATGTACAACCATTTTTATAACTACAATTACATATAACAGCAACAAAAGAAACAGTTAAAAGATGAATATTATTTATAACTTCAATTATATATAACATCAACAAAAGAAATACATGCAAATGATTAGTTAAGTAGATTTTTTAAAAAATACGTGATCTTTATTAATATTTCATAAAAATACATGATTTTAAATATTTTTTATGATAGCAAAATACTACTTTTATTCAAATTTCACACAAAATAAATGAGTATAAATTTATGGAATCAAATCATGCATAAAAATAAAATATATTAATGTCACCATTCAAAATAATTTAGCTATATAATAAAAATAAATGATATTAATGCCTCCATTAAAAATATATATTTGTAAAATTTCGATTTATATATTCTAATGTCTATAACATTTTTACAATATGAAACAACATCAAATTTATAATATTAAAATAGAATTCAAATTTTATTGATCATAATATTTTGTGGAATCAAATCATGCATATAAATAAAATAGATTGATCATAAATCTTATGGAATCAAATCATGCATAAAAATATAATATATTAATGTAATCATTCAAAATAATTTCCATATAAATATAATAAAAATAAATTATATTAATTTCTCCATTCAAAAGATATATTTGTACCGTTCGATTTAAATGGTACTCAAATACTACTATTTGATAAAACAAAATTCAAATATTCGTTTCTAATATTTGATAAAACATATTAATTAGTCATACTTTAAAAAATGTTAAACAAAAATAAATCATAAACACTATAAGAAATTGTAATAATTATTTCTAAAATTATAACAACTAAAATAAAAATATATCAATACAAAATACTACTTTTATTTAAACTAGTGTGTATACCCGTGCGAGGCACGGCTTTAATTTGTATTAGTTTAAATAATTATGTCTATTACATATAAAATAATTATATTTCGAATATCTAATTAAAATAATAAAATAGAGATAATTTAATTAAAAATTAAAATTAAAATAATATAATAATATAATAATATTTTTTGTCTTATTAGTTTCATTTTTTAATACAATATTTTATCGAAATTATAATTATTAAATAATAATTTTTAGAAGAAATTATAATTTTTATAAAAAAATTATAAATCACAAAATAAATTTATAGTAAAATATATATATTTTTTTAAAATATAGTATTTACTATTAATATAGATATATTTGTTTTATTTAAATATAAAATGATTATTTATTATAAATATATATTTTTTTCATATTAATATCAACAGAGATATTAAGTATATGAAAAAATAAATAAAATATTAAATCCTTTATAAAAAATAATTTCCACAAATAGTGACACATATGTCTAACTGAAACGTGTGAGAATGAGAAAAGTTAATCTAGAAACGGAATAGAAAGTATTTATTTTATAATTTATTTTTTAAAATAATCTTTAAATATAATAATAATTAAATATACTAAAATAAAAGTATCATTAATTATAATTCTAATATTTTTGAAAGATTAATCTTTGCAATTGCTCAAAGGAGATTATTATAAAATATTATTTATATTATAAAAAATTTAAAAAATATATATTTACAGATTAATTTTATTTATGTGATCATAAAATAATTATGATTTGTTTATATTAACATATACCTTCAATGTCATTTAATTCATATATTAAATATGATTTGTTTGATTTAAATATTATTAGTTATTTATACTATTTATTAGCAATAAATATTCAAATAACTTTTTTGACATGTTATTTATGCAATTTATCTCATCAATCTCTAATATGCACTATTAGATTTAAGTAATATTATTTTGAGATATTGAAGAATATTAATTAATTATTTTAATTCCTAATTTGTATATATATATATATATATATATATATATATATATATATATATATATATATATTTCATTAAAACTTAGTATTTATAAATATTATTTTAATTGTATAAACAATAATAATAACAATTATTTTAATTTACTCATTAATTAAAAATTTTAACATTTAACAACAATTTGAAGAAATCTTCTTCCAAACTCGTCTCTGAAGCATCCTTCATATAGCTAAATGGTTGAGTAGGTGATCCAATGTTATCGCTAATAAGAAAGAAATAAGAAAGAAAAAAGTAATAATCAATTATTAACTTTCAGAAACTTCAGAAGACTTAATTATACAAATTGAAAGATATGTGAATCAAAAAGTATTTACTTCAGCTTTAAAGAATCTGCCTCGGGTATGTTTAGGTATGCATCAAAGTTCATCAACATATGGTCCAAACAGCGTACAATCAAGCTTCATCCTACAGGAAACCAATTAATTCAAAAGTTATTGGAATCATATGACTTACCCATGGGATTGTAACTCAATAACCTTAAACTTAGTAGTTAAGGTCAAGGTCAAGCTTCATCCTACAGGAAACCAATTAATTCAAAAGTTATTGGAATCATATGACTTACACATGGGATTGTAACTCAATAACCTTAAACTTAGTAGTTAAGGTCAAGGTCAAGCTTCATCAGGAAACCAATTAATTCAAAAGTTATTGGAATCATATGACTTACCCATGGCATTGTAACTCAATAACCTTAAACTTAGTAGTTAAGGTCAAGCTTCATCCTACAGGAAACCAATTAATTCAAAAGTTATTGGAATCATATGACTTACCCATGGCATTGTAACTCAATAACCTTAAACTTAGTAGTTAAGGTCAAGGTCAAGCTTCATCCTACAGGAAACCAATTAATTCAAAAGTTATTGGAATCATATGACTTACCCATGGCATTGTAACTCAATAACCTTAAACTTAGTAGTTAAGGTCAAGCTTCATCCTACAGGAAACCAATTAATTCAAAAGTTATTGGAATCATATGACTTACCCATGGCATTGTAACTCAATAACCTTAAACTTAGTAGTTAAGGTCAAGCTTCATCCTACAGGAAACCAATTAATTCAAATGTCATGGGATTGTAACTCAATAACCTTAAACTTAGTAGTTACACCATTCTTTTCATAGACCCTTTCACGTCCAACAGCCGATTGGACAAAATGGCCACAACATCTATTACATAGATTAGACAAATTAGATGATGATATAATTGAATAATAACGAAAATTGAAGACAATAAAAAACAAATAGAATATTTGTTTTGAATTAAATAAAAGTCAACAATCTCTGGGAAGGACACAAATGAGTAAGCGGTTCCTGTTATGGGATCATCACCAATTTCTGTAACCACAGTAGAACTCTGCAAATTTAACTTAAATGGATGTTTCGTGGTCCTATACCCTCCAGTATTAGCGGCAACCCCAAAATATTGAAAATTATAAACAATACCGTCACGAATCTTATTCTCAAATCGAGACAGCAGAGCCTTACGAACAGATGCTTGTATCTTGAAACCCTATAAACAATAACAAACAAATATCAGAATAAAATGATATATAATAATATGCAAAGAAAAAAATTACAAATCAAACAACAACAACAACCTTCTCATCAATTAAAACCATCTCCATCGCATAATGTTTTTGTTTACAATTCATGTCTGGCACAAACCATGATTCTTTTGCTGGTGTGATTTCAGAAACAAAATCGTATCTTGTGGCAGCCATTGTAAAATATTGGAAAATTGAAACGGTTCAAAGAGAATGAGAATTTGGAGATGATATAAGTCATATTTATATATGTAGAATAAGCAATCATACAAAGAAATTGAAAGAACAAACTTGGAATTGGGAAATATGCAGAAACCTTGAATGGGGAAAAGAAACCTTGAATTGGAAAAGGGAAGAAGAACATGAATAGATGGAGGCGTGTGGGAATTGTGCCGTCAATGCAATTTAAGCGTAAAAAATGGGAAACGAAAAGAACGCATGAAAGGAGGTTCTGCCGTCAATTGTAAATTCAATGCAATGTAATGGGAAAAAAACAAAGGTGTGTGTGGAAAAATTTGTGTACGGGTTAAAAAATTTGTAGAATAAAAAATATTTTATAAGTATTTACAATTAAAGTATATATGTTATTAGACAGAAAAAATTGAATTTTTTTTTTAAATAAAATATATATCTTATATGTCATTAAAAAATAATAAATTCATCAAATTATAATGCAAAAATATGAGATTGAGGTCAAAACTATTTTAACTAAAAAAAGATTAATTTCCTAAATGAAAGATTGAGGTCAAAACTATTTGTATCAATTTTATAATATAAAGGTTAATATTTTATCATAAAAAAAATATTATTTCAACTGAATTTTATTTTTTCTTATATCATATGTCATAATATCTTATATTCCATCCGTCTAAAAATAAGTATCATTTAATTAAGTATAAAATATTTGTTTATCGAAGGGATATCATTCTTAGTACATTGGATTAAAATAAATATTTTATATATATATATAATTATTATAAGGTATTTTCTATATTTTGTTAAAATTTTGTGTGAACTAATTATAATAAAAAGAATTATATTTCTTGTTTCTTATGTTAGGTAAAAATGCCTTTTATAAAATTAACTATAATTAAATAATTAATAAGTATTCAAAATTTATTGTGTGATTCTATGTTTAAAAAAATTAGCATATTAATAGATTTATTTTTATTTCTAATTTACCTTCTTATATAATGGTCAAATAAAAAAACTTGAAAGTAGAATTTACATTTTGTATATGGTAAACATGAAAATAAGATAATTTTGAAAAAATTACATGAAAATGATTAATTAGATTTGTTTCGTACATTTAATTTAGATAACTTTATTTGTTTTAAAAAAATAATAAGAATGAAAAAATAGAAATATAAAATAACTTTACCAGTGAATTTTGTTTTTGGTACAACAAAATATTTATATGATCAAATTAATTGTGTATCATTTATATTTTACAAAAAAATAGTAAAAATCATTTATGTTGGCTATAAATATTGGTATTAATTATTAATAAATTCTATAAAATAAACTGAAATAATTCTTAATGAATCTCAAACTTAATTCTATTTTTTCTTTTTATAATTATTATAATTATTAATTATATAGAGAAAGTAAATTTACGAATTTATATTATAGTTTTATATTTATTAAATGCATTTTAATTCTTCAAAATATGAGTATTCAAAATATGTCAGTTAACATTTTTACTTTGTAATAATGATCATAAAGAAATTAATGGGAAGGAAATTAATGCTTCATTTTTGCACTGGAACAATACAAAAGTTAATGGGAAGAAAAATAATGTGGACGGTTCATTTTTCTAAAAATCCCAATTGCTGTGTAAGGGTGACATTACAGAATTTGTGTAATGATATCAAAAATTAAAATAAAATTAATAATAATTAAATAAAAGAAAGTTTTCATTTATAGAAAATTTACAAATAGAAGAATGCATGAGAATTTGACAAGTGGCAAACTTGCCAAAGTACTCATCTTGCTTTTTTCTATTGTATGATTTCACACAAAATAAATGCATAAGAAACGGTAGAAAATTTTATTTGTTAAATTATAATTTTCATTCTAAATAAAATAGAATTTAAATTTTATTGATCATAAATTTTATGAAAGATCTGAGGAGTTCCTGTTCAAAGTTTTGTATCATATCCTCAAACTCAGCTTTCATCTTGTCCCGTTGCTTGGTTTTAGCAAGGATGACATCTTGTATTTTCAGTACAGGTTCTTCTTTCATGTTTCTTATTTGTCGCATACACTACATAAGAGCACCATCTAATTGCGATGTCTGATCCTCAACAGTAAGTTTTGAAAGAGTGATTGATCCTTCCGCTTCTGCCTTTTCCCAGCCTACAGAAATTGAATACAATTTTAGCTTAGCTAAAAAAAGGAAGCCCTTTAGCAGGAACTTTTTTTACATTAAAGAACAATACACAAGACATCATCTTCAGCTACTTTATCAAGTTGTTTTATCAAACCTTCATTAGTATTTTTCTCAGTGTTTTCCGCTTTTAGTTTTTCATTTATTCTGCAATCTCATCCTCAACTATCTCTACCTTTTCTTCACATGACTACAATTGATATGCCAAACCTAACAGGCCATAGCAGAAAAATAAGAAACGTATACATTGTTAAAATTAAGCTGAACTTAGCATCAAAATGAAAAACACTTCAATTCGAACAATTCTTATGCTTATGCAAAATGCCAACAAACATGCCAATAAACATTTATCTAATTATTTTGATTAGATGCACCAGCAGAGCAGAATACAATTCAAAAAAAAACTCAAAAAGGTAATAAAAAAACAAAAACAGATTATACATAATTCCTTTTTACCAATTAACTGGATCCAAACCTCTTACCTGAAGCTAACTCATCAAACCATGTCAAGTTAATTCTCAAAATCTTGCTACAAAACTCCATCCTATACAGTACTGCAACCCTGTCGAAAAATCAGAGAAATTAAACAATCCAAACAGAAGTAGTTAAACATTAAGCCATAATAGTTCACCATAAACCTGCATCATAATAGTTCACCATAAACATTAAGCCATAATAGTTCACCATAAACCTGCATCAAGTTGTTTTATCAAACCTTCATTGGTATTTATCTCAGTGTTTTCCGCTTTTAGTTTTTCATTTATTCTGCAATCTCATCCTCAACTATCTCTACCTACTACAATTGATATACCAAACCTAACAGTCCATAGCAAAAAAATAAAAAACGTATACATTGTTAAAATTAAGCTGAACTTAGCATCAAAATGAAAAACACTTCAATTCGAACAATTCTTATGCTTATGCAAAATACCAACAAACATGCCAATAAACATTTATCTAATTATTTTGATTAGATGCACCAGCAGAGCAGAATACAATTCAACAGCTACTTTCTAAAGCACAATTTTAATTTTTTTTCTTCCAAGACAATGTAGAACGAATGAGACTCACATAAATTAAAAAAAACTCAAAAAGGTAATAAAAAAACAAAAACAGATTATGCATAATTCCTTTTTACCAATTAACTGGATCCAAACCTCTTACCTGAAGCTAACTCATCAAACCATGTCAAGTTAATTCTCAAAATCTTGCTACAAAACTCCATCCTATACAGTACTGCAACCCTGTCGAAAAATCAGAGAAATTAAACAATCCAAACAGAAGTAGTTAAACATTAAGCCATAATAGTTCACCATAAACCTGCATCATAATAGTTCACCATAAACATTAAGCCATAATAGTTCACCATAAACCTGCATCAAGTTGTTTTATCAAACCTCTATTGGTATTTATCTCAGTGTTTTCCGCTTTTAGTTTTTCATTTATTCTGCAATCTCATCCTCAACTATCTCTACCTTTTCTTCACATGACTACAATTGATATGCCAAACCTAACAGTCCATAGCAGAAAAATAAAAAACGTATACATTGTTAAAATTAAGCTGAACTTAGCATCAAAATGAAAAACACTTCAATTCGAACAATTCTTATGCTTATGCAAAATGCCAACAAACATGTCAATAAACATTTATCTAATTATTCTAATTAGATGCACCAGCAGAGCAGAATACAATTCAGCAACTACTTTCTAAAGCAAAATTTTAATTTTTTTCTTACAAGACAATGTAGAACGAATGAGACTCACATAAATTTAAAAAACTCAAAAAGGTAATAAAAAAACAAAAACAAATTATACTTAATTCCTTTTCACCAATTAACTGGATCCAAACCTCTTACCTGAAGCTAACTCATCAAACCATGTCAAATTAATTCTCAAAATCTTGCTACAAAACTCCATCCTATACAGTACTGCAGCCCTGCCCAAAAATCAGAGAAATTAAACAATCCAAACAGAAGTAGTTAAACATTAAGCCATAATAGTTCACCATAAACCTGCATCAACAGTACTGCAGCCCTGTCCAAAAATCAGAGAAATTAAACAATCCAAATAGAAGTAGTATAACATTAAGCCATAATAGTTCACCACAAACCTGCATCAAGTTGTTTTATCAAACCTTCATTGGTATTTATCTCAGTGTTTTCCGCTTTTAGTCTTTCATTTATTCTGCAATCTCATCCTCAACTATCTCTACCTTTTCTTCACATGACTACAATTGATATGCCAAACCTAACAGGCCATAGCAGAAAAATAAGAAACGTATACATTGTTAAAATTAAACTGAACTTAGCATCAAAATGAAAAACACTTCAATTCAAACAATTCTTATACTTATGCAAAATGCCAACAAACATGTCAATAAACATTTATCTAATTATTCTGATTAGATGCACCAGCAAAATACAATTCAACAACTACTTTCTAAAACACAATTTTAATTTTTTTTCTCAGAAAAAAGAAGTAAAACACATATCAAGAAGATACACATACCAGGTCCTGTTTGTTGGCTAACACCACGATGACACTGTTGAGCATAAATGGGTCATTTATGATATTCTGCAAGTAATCCATAGATAAGTTCAAAGTCCATTGGTAATAACATGGTGTGTGTAATCGCGAAGTTTTTACTTCATCACCGAAATGCTTTGCTTTGCTTTCCCAATTCTCTCGGTCCAAACTATCAACAACATAGATCCGCATAAGAAAGCACATATGTATCAACCTTGATACATTAGATCCATATCCTTTTCGGTCCTATAGAATACACGAATGCTTGTAGTAGGAAAAGCAAAATTTTACAAACCAACTAATGAAAAAATCAATGCTTACGGACCATCTGTGTTGTTAAAATAATGCCTCCAGAGTGCCCTCAATTTCTCTTGGCCTCCAAGATCCCAAACGGTGAAAACAACATTCTTATACTGAACCTTCTCTACATTAAAACCTACAACGCATACAGACTAATATCAATGCTAAGTAGATTTTAATGTAGAGAATGTAGAACGAATGAGACTCACATAAATTAAAAAAACTCAAAAAGGTAATAAAAAAACAAAAACAGATTATACTTAATTCCTTTTCACCAATTAACTGGATCCAAACCTCTTACCTAAAGCTAACTCATCAAACCATGTCAAGTTAATTCTCAAATTCCTTCGAATTGTTGATAAATTCGATAGGGCGCGACATTGATTGATATAGGGTATCTTTAAAGAATCAGTGAAAAGCAAGTTAGGCATATTGAAGAAAGAAGAATGGATAAAGAATAACAAAAAAAATAACAACAGATCGGTTGTTCCATCCAGCTGCGTTTTGTAACAAATCAGACAGGGTTGTGTGAAGCAATTGACAGGGATGTGTGAAGCAATTTAGGATTAGGTTTGATGCAAGGTTTGAGATTATAGGGAAGTAGACAATGGGGAAGCATTGAAGGAAGAGAGAAGAACTGTTGGTTTCCCATTGCAATTTGAATCTTAATTCAGAGAGAGATAATGATAGCGCATGGGGAAGGGAACAACGTTTGGTATTCCCAGAAATTTTCATTCCTTGCCTTTTGATTACATTCCAATTAGGGTTAATAGGGATATTAATAAATTTATTTGTTTAGTGTAAAAAAAGAAAATTATAAAAATGGGGAAAAAATGGGAGAGTGACACGTCAGCTCCAAATGAATGTGGTGCAAACATTTGTCAAAGTTACTTTATTACCCTTATAAAATAGACCAAATTGAAATTTTTCAGAAAGGGTGTTGTGGTAAATTAATGGTACTTTCATTTTTATAGATTTATAATAGATTAGATTAGATTGATCGTCTCGCCAGTTTTTATTTTATCGAGTACACCAGCAAATACCCGTGCGAAAAGCACGGGATTCTCATGACTTTTTTTATTGAGTCAAATAATATTTTAAAAAATATATATAGTTAAATGATTAAGAAAAGTTATTTATTTTTAAGGATTTAATGAAAATACTAAAATAAATTTACACCGTCAATGAAATTATAATTGTTAATTTTTATAAAAATTTGACTTTATTTCAATTCACTATCTTTAAACTTTATATATATATATATATATATATATATATATATATATATATATATATATATATATATATATATATATATATATATATATATATATATATATATATATATATATATATATATATATTAGTTAATTGATTAATGATAAAATACTTGTCACATGTTTTTCATTGATCAAATAGTTTTATAATTTATTTTAAAACAAATATTGAAAAAAAAGTTAATATAATATAATTTGTTTTCCTTTTTATGTTTGTTAATTTTAAAAACTGATTATTTGCCGCTTGTTTCGTATAGGACTCAAACTCTGGATAAATATTCAAACTAATAATATTGATATTTTTCAATTGATTTACACCATATTACTATTTTTATGTTGAGGAAATTTAAATAGCTTTAAACATAGATAAATAATTAATAAAATATCTTTTTTAATCCCTTAACTATACCTCGGATATATATTAGTCTCTTATTTTTAAAAAGTTTTAAAATAACCAAAATTCAAACCCATATAATTTCGGAAGAAGAAGATCACACTTACCACTAAACCACTTTACAACTGTTAATTATCATTGCATTTAACTTTGTATGAATAATTTGTTTCTTAATGGTTACCTCAAGGAAATTTTCTTTTTATGCATCAGAAGGGTATTCTGACTCAACTAAGCCTAGTATTTTCTTCAATAGTGTCTCTTAAAATCAACTTTGTATAGCTGTATATTTTTAAATGTGACTTTTCATTTTGGAAAATCAACTTTTCCTTAAATAGTTGGTAAGTTTCAAAACATTCTCACATTCGAATCCGCATCAATAAAAATCGGACAGAAAGGACCAACTTTGATATTTTTAAAAAATAATGGACTCCGAAATATATTTAAAGGATCAAAATGAATATTTTGTCTAAATAATTTGTAAAATATATTTGTCCCGTAAGAAAATCAGTTTTTTTAATCTATTTAGTGATTATTTTTTAATCTAATTAGTTTTTTTATATTATTATTATTATTTTTTTTTAATTTTATTTAAAATTATAAAAAATTAATCAATTAGTAACAAATAGTTGAATATAAATACTATTATTTTAATAACTCATTTGAAAATAAAAATAAAAATAAATGAATGTAATTAATTAGCTATTAACATTTATCTGTATATAAATTAGTTTTCAGCACTTTAAAATAATTTTATTATAAAAATTAATGTGAAAACAATAAAGTAACTACTAAAAATATTTGAAAAATAATATTTTATAGATTTTTATTTTGAACACAATGTAAAAGTTTTAAAAAATTAAATGAAACATTATGTTAAGTTCAGAATACAAAAAGTAAAGTTACATATGTTAAATAGCAATATTATCTCAAAAATTGTATACAATTTAGTATATAAATGTTACATTTAAATGTGAAAACAATGAAGTTTCTAAAGTTTTATAGGAGAAGATAAATAAAAAATTTATTTTATTGATTTTTTTATAAAAATTCAAGATTAATTGTTATGTACTATTTTTTTTTTACAAGTCATCACAATCATAAAATTTTTGTTTTATAAATTATTAAAATGAAAGTTAAATATTAACAAAGATTTATTGGCCACAATTAATTGGCGGTATTTATATCGTCGGCGTATTTTAATTAAATTCAAAAAATTAGACATGTTTGTTTTAGAAATCTAACTTAAATGTTAAAAACCATTAGACCTATAAGCTTTGAAAAAAATTCTCGGAGGAAGACTTTATCCTATACTCTCGATATTTATCAAAATATTTCCATTATATTTTTTATATTTATAATTAAATTTTTCAAAATTGAAAATTTTGTACCCCTATATTAATATATCGGATAATTTGAAATTAAGTATTTCAGTAAGAATATATACTCAATTTTTTGATAGTTTATAAATTGTTCACCAGCAGCTGATTTAAGCAAATATTTAACACCTGGGTAAAAGTGGTGCTTATAGGAATTGAAGTTGTTTATTTTAGACCACGGTGTTGTCTAAACTTGTTCCAATTTTTTATTTTAGACAACAAGTTAAACTTGTTGCTAAACGTGATGATGACTTTAGGCCACGTATTTTTCTGTTGCATAATTTATTTTGTTTGACTTAGAATAACTTACTAAAAGTTGTCGGAAACTACTATTTTTCTTCTATTTTTATTCATACATACATAATCTATTTATTTAAAGGTATTCTAGTCAATTTAAATGAATTATAGGCGTAAGTTTGTTTCAAGGTTAAAAGAAGTGTTCATGAAAATATAACATTGAAATGTAATATTTATGTTTGATTCAAGTTTAAAAATTCAATTTCAAAATTAACATTTTGAGTCACTTGAAAAATATTTATAAATTTGAATTTAACTCAATATGGTAAGTAATACAAATTTTCATATGATTGTACTAAACCAATTTTTTTAACAACTATTTAGTTATTATAGCAGAGGAAAGCATCAACACAAATTAAGCATCAACACAAATTGTTTTTATCAGTCAATTTTATTACATCAATAAAATTATTATAGATCTATGTGCTTGCAGGTATGAAGATATTGATCCCACTGATAATTTTTTTGAAGTTTTGATGATAGTTAAGGTTAGCAAGGTTCGTGGTAAAAGTTCTCCAACGCTTTGAAGATGGTGATTAAACTTAAAAAATTTACCAAGCCCCATAAAATAGAATAATCAAGACTCATTGAAGTGTTTATATGATTAGTATATCTAGAAAAAATATTAAAGGCCTACGAGTTATGAAAAGAGAGAAAGTGTGAAACCTCTCCTGGTCATGTTGGTCTGAGTGAACAAAGTTTTATAGAAGTAAGAAAGTAACTCCTAAGATACTAAGACAACTCACACATAAAAAATACACTTATTCACACAAACACACACACACACACTCTCCCTTTCTTTCTTTCTTTCTCTCTCTCTCTCTCACACACGCACACGCACACACACTTGAATCCTGCTTTTTATCTATCAAATATCTTAAAAATGTTTTCAAATCTAAGCCAAGTGGTTAGGATATTGTCAACCTTCATTTCAATGCCTTTTTAACTAATTGATCGGTTAGGACCTTAAAACAACTGACTGAAATATAATTTTGAAATCAGGTAGAACCTTAAGAAAATTGATTCGATTATTTTTTGAAGTATATAACAAATTAGAACCTTAAGCTAATCCGATTAGAAAATCCATTGTAAAAGCAATAATGATAATGTCTTAACGACTAGAAATAACTTCGTATTAAATCTTTCCATTTTGAGCCAAGAAAATTGATTTTTTAGATCATCTAATTGATACACATTTAAGTCTAATTGATTATGACATTTAAAAGACCCATGGGTCGTTTCTGTTTTTCAATTATTCCTTCTCTTATATAAAAAAGGGTCACATCCATTTCAATCCACACTAATCCCCAACGTTTTACATTTCTTTAGGATTCTCTCTCTCTCATTGAGTTTTTGCTTTTGAGATAAACCATGAATCTCTGTTATTTGTTTATTAATCTTAATCAGAAAAGTTTGATTTTGGTTAAAGAGATCAACCATAAATATCTAATAGTCTAGATAGATTAAGTTAGGTAAAAGTCGCCTATAAGTTGAGAATAAGTTTGTTCAAATTTAAATATCAGATTGTATTAAGGTTTGTGGACATAATAGATAAAAATTCACAAGTTTTTAGTGAAAAATCTCAAGAAGACCTCTCGGGGACAGGACTAGACCAACGTTTGGCCAAACTTAGATAACTCTCTTGTGCGATATTTTTATCCTTACTATATTTTCTTTTCTTCAATTTATTTTATTTACTTTACTTCCGATATGCTAAATTACTCAAACTTTACTAACACGATCTTAATCGAGAAAGGGAAAATTAATCATTGTTTTTGAATACCATAATTCACCCCCTCTTGTGATTGAGGTCACTTGTTCAACAAGTGAAATCATAGCCTAACTTCTATTAAGGACTAATCATCAGGAGGAAAAGATGACTTTAAGCTATTCACTATACAAACCTCCATCCTTCAATGGAGACGAGTATGGGCTGTGGAAATAGAGAAATAAAGTTTTTCATAGAGGGAATGAGACGTGATATTTGGAAGGTTGTGAAAGAAGGATCATTTGTTCATACACACGAAGTTGATGGTGTTGTAGAAAACAAACCTGAAAATGATATTGGTCCAAAGAGGATAAAGATAATGTGAAATATAGTTTGAAAGCTAAGAACATCATGACCACCGCACTTGGTCTTGATGAATTCTTACAAGTTTCCCGATGCAAAACTGCTAAAGAAATGTGACATCCTCCAAATTACTCATGATTGTACTACTGAGGTAAAAAAGACAAAGTTGGGCACATTAACCTATGAATATGAACTTTTCAGAATGAAACCTCGAACGGAGAAGTTTTTCAAGTTACTCTGAGATTTTAAGGTTTAGGATTTTAATAGATATTGAAAAATCGAAAAACTTTGATTGGTTCTCTAGTAAGTGATTTAGTAACTGCTTAGGCAATTAACTTTATTTTATCCTAACCTATGGTTGATTTTCAAGTTGTTTTAGAACAAAGCGATACAACATGCCTAGAGTCCTACATTAATCTAAGGCCCAATGAGGATAAAAAGAAGAAAGAATCTAAGATGAGAAAGAAAGAAGTAGACAACAAAGTTTCTTCTCAATATAGAAAGCCTCAAAAGCATTTGAGCTATATTTGAGAAATAATCAAGGGAAATAAGTTCTCTAAAGATTACATACCATTTGTTTTCAAAGCTTGATGCTACCTTTAATGGAGAGAAATAAAAATGTTAGTTCCTATTTCTTACTCCTTACTCTGGAATGCTCATGTCTATAACTATAAAGGTAATTAATTGGTTTCCTCTACATGAATCTATTTGCTTTGATTACTTTCTTCCTTTTTTATTATGACAAAGGGAGCGAAATAGGGGTGTTCAAAAAATGATTAATTGAATTGAACAATAAAAAAAAACTGAACCATTTAAATGATTATTAAACTGAATAATTTAATCAAAACAATTTAAATTCAGTTTTAAACTAATTCAAAATCAGTTTTTATTATAAATTGGTTTAATTATATAAATTAGTATTTAATAAAATAGTATTATAAAATAAATAAATTTTAAAAAATCAAATAAACTTATTTTTCAAAAAATTTATCTCAAAAAACTGAAAAAAATATGAAAAAAGAATAATTTTTTGGAAAAAAACTGAAATATTATGTTCCGAAAAATAAAAAAAGGAAAAAAAAAGTTCTGCAAAAAAATTAAACTGTAATTTCTTTTTGTTTCCGAAAAATAAAGAAAAATGGGAAAAAAAAATAATATTTTGGAAAAGAAAAAGTGGAAAATTTTCTTAGAAAAATAAAAAAAGCTGAATTTTTTTTTGACAATAAAATAAATTACTGAATTTTTTTTTCATAAAGACCTAAAATAATTTTAAATAAAAAAACTGAATTTTTTTTCCTAAAAAAATGTTTTTTTGAAGATATCAATTTGTTGAAAAAAAACTTTAAAATCAATTTTAAATTCAATTAAAATATTTAATTTTTTAAAATAAAACTAGTTTAAAACTAGTTTAAATATATTTAACTAGTTTGAAATTATAAATTTATTTGAACTAATTATAAACTGAATTGTAACTAGTTTAACGGATTAAACATTTTTTATTAAAATGATTTTTAATAACTGAATTGAACCATTAATGTGGTTCAATTTAATTCAATTCATTAACCATGAACGCCCATAGAACGAAGTATACTCTTAGGGGAAATAGAGTATACTCTCTTCTAAATTATGGGAGAGTTTAACTACTCCAATTATATTTCTATATGTTTCTCCTTTACCACCTCCCCTGAGATATGTGTTGTTATCATAAAAGGGGATAATGTGGATCTATGTGCTCGTAGGTATGGAGATAATGATCCTATTGATAACCCCTATGACATGTGGCTCATAGAAATCGATGCCTCTCCGTCAAGAGGCCTTGGGACGGTTCTCTACCTAACTCTAGCATGCTCATTCTAAAGTCTAGCCCTCTCACATCGAAAGAACGTGTGTTGGGTTTCAAGGTCGAGTTTCATTCTGGCGTCGTTGTTAGCTGCCATTTTTCCTTAAAAAAATGAGAAAAAGACATCATGACATTTTCGAATATGCATCTTTGAAAATCAGGAAGGACATAATTCAAAGATGCATCTCTGAAAAAGCTCGTGTTTGCAACAATGTTAGAAACATATATTCATCTTGTCCTAACAACCCAAAATGTAACCAAATTATAGTGGATATCTCTAACATATACCTTTTTTGAATGTGACTATTATCTAATGCATTTAAAACTAACTATTTTACCTAATACATTAATCTAACTAGAAAAGTTAAATAAGAAACTTACTCAAAAAAGTGTTGATGAGAATGAAAAATGTTTAATGTAATAAGTGAAGTGCGTTGGGATTGAAATGATTGAAGCAAATGTACTTTTGTTCCTTGAAAAATTGCCTGGAAGAATGTTGCCCACGAGCTCCAATAAGGGTATCACAAAAATTTCAAAAAATAAAGAAGGAGAAGAGAGAGGGTCTGACGCGCATTATATATCAATTTAACGCATTCAAAGACGCATCTTCGAAAAACACCTAAATTTAAAAATAAGGGTTAATTTGGAGTTGCATCTGCATGAAAAACCCTAAAACACATACGCAGATGCATCTCAAAATTAAAATTCGGAAAAGTGAAGAAAACTCAACCATTTACGCTTATTTTGTATGAAACGGGGCATCTGAAGTTGCATATGCATACTTGAAAACTGTGAACATTTTTGACTTTTCGCGAGGGTTAGGGAGAACTCTATAGGTGGAAAAAGAAATTGATTTTTTTTCCGAGCCCAGACATTGAATTTGGGCTTGAGATACCGAGGTCATAAACCCAGTGGCCCATTAACGACACACTTCCATTGTCATTAATTTCAACGGAAATGATATCTATTTTCTTTGAAAGTTGAGGTTTAGTGTTAAACGTGTGAAAAACAAAACCTCATCTATAACTCTTTCCTTCTCTGTCTTCCTTGGAATCATCATTGTAATAAGAGCAGCGAACTCTATCACAATGTTTTCTCCGCCCACACCATTTCCTTCTAGAATTCTCCCTTCTCCTTCAGGTAAAGTTCTTCTTCCAAGAAATATGTAATTCAGTTATACTTAATTAATAGATTTTGTAATTTGTGTCCTATTAGTGTATCTAATCACACACATTCAACACTTTTATCCTTAAAATCCTAACGAAGTCGTTACAGGTGTTCGACAATGATTGCGGTCAGGTCACCACATGGCCATACAGAGCCATGTGGTGAACACTTCATTAACCATTTAAAAAGTTGTTTAGTTTTGCTGTCTTGATGTTGAAATACTACCATTTCTGCATTTTCCATTCAGCTGCTGTGTTATATTTTGTGCAGTTATGATGCTTCATGAGCAAGCTACTCTTGCAGTTTCTTCTTTACCTTCTAGTTTTACTGCTCAGTGTTTTCCTACCTCGGTTCTTTTGCAAGAGCATCGCGATGAATATAGGCCAATACTTCATATACATAAAGAAGACAAGACACCCCAGGTTCTGATTTTGTTCGCATACAAGCATTCTTTCTAGTTTCTAGATCCTTTTAGTTGTCGCGTTTAATGTAATGTTCCTATTGTACATTTTATCGATTTATATTCTTTTTATTTTACTGAAGGCAGCCTTAAATACAAGGGCAGTGGATGTGATGTTAGTTCCTGAGAAAAACAATGATGACGATGTTGATGAGTTGGAAGATGACTCTATGCGGCAATTGCATCTTCGGTGTCATTTACAGAACTTGTAAGATAAATTGATTTGCTTGCACTCGTGCTAGTTTTACGATTGGTATTGTTAATTGGCTCCTTAATAGGTTTTTGTATTGTCTAACTCAGATTGGCTTCTTCGCCGGAAGAGGATTTTGTTTCTTCTTCTTCTTCAACTATGCAGCTTGTTGATGATTTCCAATGGAGTGCACTTTCTCTTGCCAAGCAAGCCTTATCAGCCTCAAAACAAGCTTCTGCAGTGGCTGAAGAGTTGAAATTGATTATAATTGATGATGATAATGATTCATCACCTCTCGGGTTAGTTCTAGCTTTGCGGTGTTAACTTTGCATCCTTGATTTGGTATTTATCTATTCACAGGATACTTTGTTGTGATTAATATCTAAATTTTGCAATTTATTCTGGCCTTCGCAAGTTTGGCAGACTCTTCAATTGGAAAGGATAAAGTCGTGAGGTCAACACGGCTTAAAGAAAGGCGATCTATACAGAGAAAAGTATCAAACTCAAAAGTTCTTGATGAAGAAAGGTACTTTACGAAAAAGCCTGATGTAAAGAGAAGGTTACGTGTAGAGAAAAAGTTAAAAGAAGGGCTTGAAGGAAATAATGCCCTGCACTTGTTCTTATGGAGTCCTGAAACAAAGCAACTTTTGAACCTTGAAGAAGAGTCTCAATTGATTGCTCAGATACAGGTGTTACTGAGAATTCCATGTTTCATTAAAATGTTTTGTATGTTGAATTAAGGAACTTCTTTTGCCATAATGTGGAATATGCAACAGGATTTATTTAAATTGAAAGAAACAAAGATCAAGCTTCAGTCTCAGTATGGAAGAGAACCAACTTTGCACGAATGGGCAGATTGTCTTGGCCTAAGCTGCCGCGTCCTTCTGGCACGGCTTCATTCTGGTAAAAAAAGCAAAAATAAGCTGATTAATGCCAACTTACGCCTGGTAGTTCACGTTGCTAAATACTATCAGGGGTATGGTCTCAACCTTCAGGACTTATTGCAGGTATCCGTCACTACCAAAATCAGTTTGTGTTTCATTTCTAATCCTTATATCTGTAGTTAATACTTAGCTTTCCATATGTGTTCTAAATTATACCTGAACTAAGAAAACTCGCAAGATAAATGTTTTGCTAAAGTCGAAGCTGCAATTGTAGGGGAGAAGCTTCAGTTAAAGGATCTCTATGGAGTATTTATTTGTTTAGAACCTAAATTTTTTACATTGCTTTTCTGGTGATATTTGTTATAGGAGGGAAGTATGGGCCTTATGAGGAGTGTCGAAAAGTTCAAACCCCGACCTGGTTGCCGGTTCAGTACTTATGCTTACTGGTGGATAAGGCAAACAATAAAGAAGGCCATATATCTGCATTCCAAAGCAATTCGTCTTCCGGTAAAAATAATTAGTTCATTTCTTTATAATCTAGTTAGCTAAACTTAAGCTCTTTTCCTCTTTTTGAAATGTAAATTGCCAGTATTCATGAGATTGTTGTGTATGAACAAAGAATAAAATTACATTACTATTGCATCACAGTTTATTCCTAATATGTTATTTGTAAAGCTAAAGCAAAGATCTTCTCTATTTTCTTTAACATGGTACCAAAATACTATTTTTTCAGGAGAATATATACGGCCTTTTGGGTAAAGTCGCGAAAGCAAAGAAATTGTACGTTAAAGAAGGAAACTATAACCCTACCAAAGAAGAAATAGCAAGCAGAGTAAATATCACAGTAGATAAGTTGGAAATGTTGTTATTTTCTACAAGAAATCCGCTTTCGATGGAGCAAGCTGTTTGGTCAGGCCAGACCACAACTTTCCAGGTACGACCTTAAAGTAAACATCAAATTTTCCCGCAAAAATATTATTTACAAACTAATAATTGAAAACAGTGAAAAACCCCCTCTGTATTGATATACAGAGTCTTTTGCTTGTGCTGATAACTGTTGGAACATATTTGAGGAAATGTAATTGGAAATAAAGCCAAAATGTTATTGCCTGCGAAAATCACCTAAAATTTGCAGTTGTTACATTCCGTTATGAAAAAAAGTGCAAAAAATCGTCTGTGTTGGTATATCGAGTCTTTTGCTTGTGCTGATAACTGTTATAGAACGAATTGGAGGAAATGTAATTGCAAATAAAGCCAAAGTGTAATAGCCTGCTAGAATCACCTCAAATTTGCAGTTATTACATTCTGTAGTGCCTGATGGAAAGGAGCCATCAGCAAGAGCCAAAAGATTTCTTTTCAATGGTGTGAAGGAGATGCTAGATCATATTGCTACAATTTAGTATGTGATAAGCCTGGGAAAGCATAACATAATACTGAACATAGGAGTATCAAACAAACTGAGTAAACTAGTTCAACAAAACCACGTGGTTTTATTTCATTGCTCATTCTTTTGGTTTAGTGTTTTTAGCGTAAACTGAACCGAGTCATATGTTTAAATAGTTTTCTTACAGTTATTATATTATTAGGAGCAATTTGGTGCCAATTATTAGTATTATTATTAGGAGCAATTTAGTGCCAGTTATTATTATTATTAGGAGCAATTTAGTATCGGTTATTATATTATTAGGAGCAGCTGTGTTTAGAATAAATAGGAGCAGTTAGTTCAGAGTTTATTATCTTGGAATTGAACCCGAAAGGGTCCATTTTGGTATTAGGGGAGGTGCAGACCCACGGAATTCTACTCTATCATTCTGGAATCAAAAGGACTTTCCCTATTTCCTTCTTCTATATAACTTGGTTTCTATTAACTGGTACCAGAGCAATTCTGATCCAGGAAGATTCTATGGTGTGCTGGAAATTTTGGCATGAAGGTGGCTGTAGATTTGATTGAAGGGATGTCTATTGGTGGCTGATCTAGGTAGAGTAATATTTTGGTTAAAGAAAGATGAGTGAAGAGATGAAACTTTGTTGGATTATTGCATTTGCATTGAGAGGAGATGCCCTTGATTGGTGGTTTTCTTGAAAGAAGAACAATCCAAATACTTGTTGGTGAGATTTTGCAAAGGCCATTCTCAAGATATATTAAATTGTTTCAAGATATATTTTGCGCTTGTCTTCTGAACTCAGAATGAAGAACAAGGAAACCTTGGCGTATTTCAAATTCAAAACGAAAAGCAAGAACAACTAGCATCTCAAACTATAGAAAAACTTCATCCTTGTGATGAAGTTGAAGGCACACATATCCAAAAACACATTGAAAAAGATTGTACACTTGAAACCAAATTTGATTGTGAGGGTGACAAAGTGATGAATACAAATTCATTAATAGAGGTTGCCATTCCATCACAAATCGCAGCGGATGGCTAGACAATTAACTCAAAGGAAAGGATGGTGATGATGACATAAGTCGAGAGAAGAAAGTCCTCATGAAAGGGGTGAGAGAGCTCAATACAAATGTTATGCAAATACTGGTGCATGTTCAGAGATCTGCTGATGTCACCAGTATCATCAGTTATCGTTGGGAAGACAGAATTACTCTACTTTGAGGGTAGATAAGCCTATGTATGGTTGGGAAGGCAGAATTACTCTACTTTGAGGGTAGATAAGCCTCCTAAAAAGAAGATAAAAAGAAAAGACTAATTTCTTATTTTTTATGATGATTGCATAAGCCAATATAAAGTTATATAGGGATCTCCATAATATAATTGGCAATCCAATAATAATAAAAATGCTAACAAACTTATTCTAGAATGTACATGGTCACCACTTCATTCAATTTTGGATTCCACACTAAGTTGGGCCTTTAGGATCATAACATTACCCACCCTTCAAAATCAACCTTGTCCTCAAGGTTGTGGAAATTGCTCCCGACACAAATTTTACCTGGATCCCATTGCTTGAACTTTGATGACCACATTGTTGTACGCATATCAACATGTCTACCAAGATGCCACTTTTTTTTTCATCTTCACTTGACTAGTTCAGCCACAAGGTCTCACAATTATACACATGGATTCATATCTATTGGTTATTAAGGTAACCATTTTGGTAACACTACTACAAAAAATGCATTTAACAACGGTTGGAAAAGTAATACTACTACTATGTATAGTGTTGTTGTAATTACGTTACCTACAATCACGATCCTGAGACCGTTATGGTATATTGAAAAGTGCAAGCGATATTACAAGGGTTAGTTAACTCAACCATTGTGATTGACCTGTATAAGAATTTAAAGAATAAAACAGTGCCTCTTTCTTGTGACTTAAGAACATCTGTCAACAACAACAACATACAACAATACAATAAATACATGCAACAAAATAAAAAACATACATTTTAGCAACAAAACACTAACAACATACAATATCACAAGTGTCACACACTAAATTTCGCCCATAATTTTTTTTATCTGATTCATTTGCATCCAAGATAGTTTTCTTTGACTTTACATGCCACATTTCACATTTGTTTGAAATTCATATTTGGTTCCTGATTCTTAGTTAGTAATCACTTTAGTTTTGCATCAAGATTCGTTTCAGTCACCTTTGTATATCATTTTTAGGTGATTAAATCAGGTCTTTGTATAAAAGTTATTCAATCGTTTTTGCACCGTCACTATCTTTAATTGATTAATCAAATTTTCATTTTTGCGTCCTTACTTTATCACACCCTAAATTTCGCTCCTAATTTTTTTTATCTGATTCATTTGCTTCCAAGATAGTTTTCTTTGACTTTACATGTTGCATTTCGCATTTGTATCAAATTCATATTTGGTTCCTGATTCTTAGTTAGAAATCACTTTAGTTTTGCATCAAGATTCGTTTTAGTCACCTTTGTATATCATTGTTAGGTGATTAAATCAGGTCTTTGTATTAAAGTTATTCAGTCGTTTTTGCACTATCAGTATCTATAATCGATTAATCAAATTTGCATTTTCGCGTCCTTCTTACTTCTATCTTTATTATGATATTTAAATTACTTAGTAATTAAAAGTTATTATTAGGTAGTTCTATTAAATTGAATAACAAAATACAACAAGTAAGAAGTAATCAATTATAGATAGTGACAGTGCAAATGCATATTTGTCCAACAACAAAGGATGCACAAGACCAATATTTCTTACAAGCTTTGAAAGATTGTAATGGTTTGGTGAAACCATGAAGAGGAAATCATGAATCCACATTGATTCATCTATTTAAGCATTTGTTGGAACTTTCAGGCCAAGCTTTTTGAGAAGACCAACTTGGTAGTGATCTTTATATTGCCATGGAATCTCGCATATAGGACATTTTATCGAAGAACACACTTGAGAAGAATCAGACAAAATGCAACATTTGGAGGCATCCTAAAAAGCACAAATGTTCCTTAAATTTAATGACGATGATGCGTACACTTCCCAACCATATGTGTTGTTAGTCAAAAATCCTGGAACGAAGGTTAACCAAGAGACAACACATTGTTCAGACATTTAAGCAAACACCTTTTGTGCAGAGTACATCCAATCGAAATTTGCATAGAAATTTATCAAATAAATCAAAGATTCTGTGTCACGGTCAACCATACTTTTCCCTTGATTTCTATAACAGGCCAAACCAGCCTTAAAATGCCAAACACAATTTATGGAGGTATATGTATATATTGGAACCAATATTAAATGTATTTTCCAGGGTTCTTGGTCAAATTCCTTGTTTGCTTTAGTATCGTTGCATTTAAATTCCAGGGTTAAATGCAACGATACTCGGTTTGTAGTCCAGGACCCTTGCAAGCTAAGATATTTTCCAGGGTCTAATAAAGGAACTAAGTGTTAGGGTGGTGTTGATGAGGTAGTGTTCACAATCGCCTTCATCGATGGCACGACGAACACCGGAGGGAACATTGCGAGTGTAAAGCAAGAGGAATGGTGACTTGAGCATTTAAAAGTGGGAAAACCCACTCACCTATCACCTTAAGGTTTTAGGTGGGCAAGTGGTGTGTCTCCCATAAAGGTGTGTTGCTCAAACGGAAAGTCTCGAAATTAAGAATGTTCCTTGCTCGACCCTCGGGCTTGGCTGTGGTGTAAAGCCGTTACTTGAAGTATTTCTCGATGAAAGGCACCCACCAATTGAAAACACCTTTTAAAATGTGTGGGTTGGGCCTAACTCGACCTACAAAACTGGCTTGTAAGGTGATGATTGTTCCTACTTTTAAACACACGTTCATGTCATATATTATTCGACGTGGGCCTCTTAACACACCCTCTCACGCTTTTAACACCCCCTCTCACGCCCAAGAATTAGGTTGGAGCGTGGAACTAAATGGTGGGTGGCCCAATGGATCTTAGAATGTGTGGGTTGGACCTAACTCAACCCTACAAAACTGGCTTGTAAGGTGATGATTGCTCCCACTTTTAAACACATGTTCAGGCCATTTATCGTCTGATATGAGACTCTTAACAACACCAATGTTATGGTTGGAAAAACAGAATTACTCTACTTTGAGGTAGAGAAGCCTCCTAAGAAGAAGATAAAAAGAAAAGACTAATTTCTCATGATAATTGTATAAGCCAATACAAGGTTATATAGCCATCTCAATAATATAATAGGTAACCCAATAATAATAAAAATGCTAACAAACTTATTCTAGAATGTAGATGATCACCACTTTATTCAATTTTAGACTTGACACTTCTTTAACAGGGAAAATTAGAGAGTTGAGAGTTAGAGATGGACCAAATGAGCTGCCACCTCCTCAATGGTTATACCAACAATCTGTTTGATTACTCCTCTCCCTATTGGTTCTTCTGTTTGGTTGTTTTTCTCTCTATTACGTCTTCTGTTTGATTACTCCTTTTCCTATTGATTCTTCAGTTTGATTGCTTCTCTCTATTGGTTCTTCTGTTTGGTTACTCCTTCTTAGATGTTTCTTCTGATTGGTTTGATTTGGTCTCTCTTTGAATGCTCCTCCTTTTTCTGTTGGTTTTTCTCTGGTTGTTGCTCTTCTCTACGATGATTCTTCTTATTGATTGTTATTTCGGTTGGTTATGATATTAGTTTTGTTGGTTGGTTATGATATTAGTTTTGTCTATTATTAGGTACATTTTTGTTTTTATGTATGTCAAACTCTAAATACTTTGTCTTAATGCATTAGCATTATGAGTTAGAAGGGAGATATTAAATAACATATAACTACCTTTTGATGGGTCATGGGTCTTTCAATTTATTTATATTTTATTATATATTATATTTGTAATCCTTATTTTCACAAGTTATATTATTTGGATTATTGAAACCCTAGTCTCTTACTCTTCTCCCTACTTTGTTTTAGAATTGTTCCAAATTAACCAAACTTTATGATATACTTGCAGGAGATTACCGCAGACTCTTCAATTGACATCCCAAGCGTAGTTGTTGAAAAACAACTAATGAGGAGCCATGTACGCAGCCTCCTAAACACATTAAGCCCAAAGGAAAGAAGGATAATCAGATTAAGATTTGGTATTGAAGATGGCTATGAGAAATCTCTGTCAGAAATTGGCAAGATGTTGGGTGTGTGTAAGGAAAGGGTCAGACAGATAGAGAGCAAAGGATTGGACAAGCTAAAGCAGTGCCTTGTTGATCAACAGCTTGATGCATATGAGCATTTGATCATTTAGATATTTATATAAATATATATTTTTTGTAGAAAAAATAATAAGTTATTAAAAAATAGCAATATAAAAGATATTCATATAAGTATATATTTTTGGAAAAAATATAATAAGTTATTAAAAAAACAACAAGAGACATTAAGGGAATCACATCTTCACGATCTAAACCTTTACCATTAGGCCACACACATACTTTTTAAATTATATAAATTCATATATTTAATATATATATTAAATTTTACCGTTGATTTAATTAGTCTATTTGAAGAACTTATTTAATTACACAACTTTTGGAAAACTCTTAAAAACTATTTAAAAAATTTATGGGAATAAATTAATAATTTAAATACAAATAAATTGATATTTTTATCAATTGTTATAGAAATAATTTATGCATATATTTATATGATAACAACGCTTAAATTTTTTTAATTTAAAGGTTTTTTAATTTAAAGGACACGTAACTGTTATTTTGTTTTGAGAGTTTTGTGGTTTCCTGTAGTTTTTTCTGATTTTGATAAATTAGTCTTGACAGTTACATGTATAAAATAGTCTACTTATAAAAAAAATTATTTATAGAATCAATTTAATTTAACTTCTGCATTTTTTAATGGAGTTTATATTTTATTTAGATTTTTAGGTTTTGTTTGGAAATTTGGAAGGGAGGAGAAGAGAAACTTTTCAAAATTAATTTTAAATAAATATAAAATAATATTTGATATTTTTTAAAAAGATTAGTTTACATAAAATAATAAAAGAGCATTAATAATTATTATATTTTTAATTTTGTTGATACTATAATAATATAAAATATGGTTAAAAATTTATGTAAATTTTTCAAAACTCTCAACTCCATTTTCTGTAAAGAGATTTTTGGTGTTGTGAATAAAAGCAAACTCTTCCAAATTATTTCTACTAAAATCATTCAAAATTTTTTTTTTTTAATTCTCTACTCTATTCCCCTTCAACCTCCTCCTAAACAGACCATTAAAAAATTGTGCACTTATAATAAAGAGGAATATATTGTTATTTATTTGTTTATATCTCCAAATCCTCTTTCATTTCATATATATATATATATATATATATATATATATATATATATATATATATATATATATATATATATATATATATATATATATGGTAGAGTTTGTGTTATCTTTAATAAAAATTACTTTATTCTATATTATAAATAAATTTTATATGTTGACCAAATACCTTAATTATTTAATAAATTTAAAAAATAAAATTTACTAGATGGAGCGGGTATACAAGACTCGTCTAATTTTTATAGGGTCTTGAAATGACACATGCACAAGCAAGAAAACATGAATTTATGTCTTTTGATACTTAATTTGACAAAAGCTACACACATGTGAGTACTAGTAGAACTTAAAACGACATAATGATGTCATAAGAAAGATACACGTGGGTGCAAATAGCATCAATGTTTTGTTTATTACTTGTACTTTAGCTTTAACCATATTTAGGACTTAAATTATCATCCTTAAAAAGGAAATGTATCCATCTTTTCAAACCAAGAGATAAGAAAGCTCATATTAGTTAGATGAAGGGCCCTCATTAAAGATGTATCCTCAAACCTAATAAAGGCTATTCAACTTCAAATCAAGCTAAACAATAAACCCATGATAGGTCCTATGAAGAAGACATCTAACTAATTAAGTACTGCTACTAATTACAAATCCTTAACTTTTGTATCACACTTTCACTTTCTTGTCAAGTTTATCCCTCCATTATCTCTTTAGCAAAAACATTAAACTCTTTCATTGGAATATAGTTTTCAACTTGTGTCCACATTTACAAAACTCTTCAAACTATGTTTTTTATTCTCTTTTTATTATATCGGTATATTTTGTTATCTGTTTATCATCTATTTTATATAATTTTGATTATATAAAAATCAAATTTATTTAAATTTAAGATCGAATGAAATATCATTTAAGAATATTTATAATGCAAAATCTGATTTTTCTATGATCTATTTTACATTTGAGCTAATTATAACTTGATAGAATAAAATACAGGATTAAATACGTTTTCAGTCCCTATATATATGCGACCTTGCAATTTTGGCATCTTTAAAATTTTCCTTTGAATAATAGTCATCGTAAAATTATTATGCATGTATTTTTAGTCTTTGCTGTTAAATCGATATATATTTTTGAATGATTATTTTACAAACATGTGTAAAACGTTATAAAAAGTTCATCGAAAAAAATAAACTCAAAATTCGATTTCTAAATCGAGATTTTTATTGTTTTTATCAATATTTTTTAAAATTTAAAAAATTCATATTTAATTCTTCTCATTTTAAAAAAATTTAAAATATAATAAATTAATATTTTATAGTATTCTGAACACATATAAAAAAATTAAAATTTGAGGATAATTAAACCGTTTTTTTTTTAAATAACAAGGACTAAAATTGATTGAATAAAAATTTCCGATCATCATTTTTCAAAAAATTAAAATTTAGAGGAATCAAAATTATAAGATCACATATTTATAAAGAATAAAAACGTATTTAGCTCTAAAATATATAATATTTTTCTCTCTTAAACTAGCAATTTATACTCGATTATTCCATAAAATCAACTATAAAATATTTTAATTTATAGATTTAGTAGGACAATTGTTAGAATAATATCTAAATATGATTTCGACATGTAAAATTGGCATAAAAGAGGAGCATACCGATCCAAATGAACCTATAATTGAGTTAATCAAACTGTAGCGGCAAAAACCGCGAGTATAAGTCATTGAATCGACTTAACTCAAAAAGTAATAAAAGAGTCGCCATCACGCTTTTATTTTACCCAAAGGACTAGGAAAAAGAGCAAATAAAATCCTAAAAAAAGATCAGAGATCTGGGACCGGGGGTTAGTTATGCAAAGGGAAGGTGTTAGGCACCCAAAACATCTACGGTACTCCGCAGAAACCTTTTTAAAAATTTGTATATGTGTGCTAAAAAGTGTATGTACAAAATGGATGGTGGGGGAGAAAAGAAGTATTTTTTATAATTTTTGGTTTGATAGAACTTCCAATGAGTTTCAGGCCTACATACCAATAATGTGCAATGTTGAAATCAAAACCAAGTATTTCGGCTAAAAAAGACCAAAATTGTGTGTTGGTTGATTTTAAGAAAATGTTAGTTAGAAAAGATACAAAGAGCTCAAATTTTTTGAATGAGGTTAGGTGTTTTTTATTCTTATGAAAAGAAAAGTCAAAGTATTATTAAATGAATTGAAAGTTTATTAAGAAAAGAAGTTTTGAAAATTCATGGACCTAAGTCCAAGTTTTTTATGAAAGCGGTTCGAGTTTCAAAAACAAGAATCTTTTGAAAAAGAGGGAAGATTTTGAAAATTAAAGAATGGGGAGGAGATGAAGAGGCTAACCTATGTACATAAAGTAAAAGGTAAGGGTAAAGAAAGATCTAACCGGGTGAGAAGACTAGTACTTGACATCAAGAGCCAATAACATATCCCATCATTTGTATTACCATATAAGCAACAAATAATCAGACAAAAAAAAAAGAAGCTTCAGATAAGTCAATGCTTTTGATGAACTCTCTTGTCTCAAGAAAAACGTGCAGAGTAACAGTTGTATTTTGAGGAAATTCACTCTTAATCGAGTATAATGGAATAACCTGCATACAAAGATAATAACCAGACAAGACATAATAACACCAAGGGCACATAAATCTCCAAGCTGAGGTAGAGGTCCTAATCCTAAGTCCAAAGATCAAGCTCCAAGCACAAGGATAGTAACCAAGTCC
Organism: Vicia sativa; assembly: GCA_021764765.1. Lineage (NCBI taxonomy): Eukaryota > Viridiplantae > Streptophyta > Magnoliopsida > Fabales > Fabaceae > Vicia > Vicia sativa. The sequence continues at coordinate 120,656,348 of CM038795.1, read as the reverse complement.
AATTAAGAGTTTTTTATGTTCAAGTTGAATTATTAAGTGTTTTGGAAAAGAAAAATAAAGCTCAAGTGAACAAATTCAAAATGACAAGAAAATAAAATGCTCAAGTGAGCAGATTCAAAATAGCAAGAAAATAAAATGCTCAAGTGAGCAAAGAAAAAATGACAAGAAAATAAAATGCTCAAGTGAGCAAAGAAAAAATAGCATGAAATGTAAATGCTAAAATTAAAGGCATAAAAGTAAACAGCATAAAAATAAAAGCGAAAAGTAAAAAAAGCAATTAATAAAGGTTAGGAAGATGGACATCTTGAAACTTGTCAAGTATGTCATCGAATTGTTAATTGTTAGTCGTCATCAAGGAGACCATCTTGAAACTTACGCATGAAGACTTGCCAGAAGCTTGATAGAATCAACGCGATCATACAACAAGTTTCAATTGTTTTTTGTCAAGTATATCACCGGTTTTAGAATTATCATATCACTTGATTAAAGATGATTGGGAATTTCAAATGGACAAGGTTATTGGAAACTTTCCAGAAGCTTGATTAGAAATCAACACGACCACACGACAAGCGCCACAAGTGTTGAACCAAAATCAAAGCTCAAGTAATCTTTTGGGGATTTTTTTGAACATTAAAAGTTCATGCCACCAATTGATCTCTTTTTCCGAGTCGGGACAAAATAAAAATAAGATGAAGAAAAAAGCAATGTAGCGCTATGTTAAGCAATCGCCAAGTGACTTATGTAGAAGCCACCCTACAACGAGGTCGGTCAATGGTGATGCATGTGATGAAAAAGCAAACGAGAAGAATGATATGTAGATCATCTTCTAATGTTTGTCAACACATGTAAAATAAAAAATAATGATGGATCAACTTAGATTATCTTCTCTAATTTCTTCCATCTTTAAGTTCAATCACTCATCTTGGTGGATTAAGACACAAAATATATTATTGACTCAAAGCACCAAGAATTAATTGTATAATTAATCTTTTGATAGATTTGAATCACCAATACATTTCTTCAACCTCATTAACACCCAAGGTCCATTGAGATTAAAGAGGAATTAGGTGTACAAGACTACAATCCAAGACAATCATCAAAAAAATGGAGTAGAAGAAGAGTAAAGATCCAAAACAAGTCAAAAAACAAGTGAAAATCACAATTCTGCCTCTGCGCAATCGATTGCAGCAGGATGCATATCGATTGCACATTGTAGTTTTTTCAAAAAAATTTAAAACGTGGCCCGTGCAATCGGTTGCAGCAAAATGCAAAATCGATTGCACATTGTAAAAACCAGAAAAATCACATTTCTAAAGGCCAAATTCTTGTTCAAAACTTTTCACAAACACCTTGTGTTCCTTGATTTAATTGAGCACGAAAATTCCAATTAATTTCTGAGATTTTAACATCAATGGAACTAAAAAAAAGTTTTCTCAATGAATCAAATAACAATAATTATCAAGAGATCACATAATGAAAGATGAAGATCAACACTCACCACTTGTAGATCTTGAGAAAATTTGCAAGAGTAACACTTCAATTTGCTTCACTTCAACTTCAAAAATCAGAATCACAAGCCTAGATCTAAAGAATTGATAAAGAAAAAGAGAGTGGATGGAGGTTTAGCTCAAAGAATTAGAGAATTCTAATGAAGAAGAAAGAGCTTTGAGTGAGTTGAGAGAATTGGAGAAAATGAGAGAATGAGGAGAAATTTTGACAAGGTGTATTTGGCTATCAAAATCTTGCCATTTGAATGAGAGGAGACCTCTATTTATAAGGTTTTGTTTTGGGAATGAATGGTGGTTTGGAGTTTGGTTTGAAAATTAGAATTAGGCTTGGAAATTGATTTTGGAGGCAAAATTGAATCAATTAGTAATTAATTTCGAAATTAAAAGAAAATAAAAAATGAAATTGGAGCCCAAGCCCACAAACTTGAAAATTGCCCAATTTTTCAACATTTTGCGCAGTGCAATCGATTGCACTCTAGTGCAAATCGATTTCACTAAGCGTATTTTTTGAAAAATTGTTGAAATTGGTCAGTGAGAAATCGATTGCTCCAAAGTGAAGATCGATTGCACACTGTTTCTTTTCTTTTATTTTTTTTTTTAAAAATTGGTTTTAAATCAAGTTTTAGGAAAAAAAACACCAGAAAAACTTACACTTGCCTGATGTCTTGGTTTGATACCTACAAAATATAAATATACAAAGACAAAAACAAATATTTTTGGTATTTTAATCAAAGGTTAGCATATGAAATAAATACAGGTCAATCATGCATGCAAAATACAATCAGGGTGCTTGGTGATTCCTTAAGAGCAAACTTAGGAATAGGACAACCATTAGAGCCCAACCTTGTTTGTGATCTTAATTCATTGCGATGATGAGGGATCTTAGGGACAAAAATTGGGGTACAACACAAACATAACATTCCTCACTCGTTTGAACTTAAATAAGTAGACGAAGAATCTTAAAAGGTCCAAAAGATAAACAATTGAGCAATAATTAGACAAAGTTATGTTGAAAGTGTGACTAATGACCCGGACAATACACGATCAAGGAAATTTCATGTCATTGTTTCCACATAAAACCAATAATGCAAATAGCCAAAAAAAGAAGTTAAACTCAATTATGCTTATATCTACTATATTTTAATAACAAAAGTCAATTCTTAAGGGGTCAAGTAGGTCCCATAAATGTGTAGTTTCCACCATCCTTGTCTATCTTATTGCACATACGAGGAATTCACATTTCATGGGTCACGAGTTGTATCCTTCTAAGTAGGTACATTGGTTAGAAAATGAAACATTGGTGTAGCTTTTAATCCCATAATTCTAACTCAATCTTAAAGTATGGTAATATTATATAGCTTTCTTAATCTGTAGTTTAATCAAGATATTTTATATATAAAGCTCAAAGTTGTCTTAAGTTTATGAATATGTTTATGAAGATATTTTATAAGTTAGTTATGCTTTATTTTATACAAAACAATAAAGAATAAGGAGCTTAATTAATCATAATTTAAGACAATTTACGAAATTTAGATTAAGGAGCTTAGACAATTTATTTGTCCCTAGACAATTTATTTGTCCCAAAACAAATAGAGATTTTATTTAACTATGATTCAATGACAATAATATTTTATAAAATTTCAGTTTAGTTACGATTTAATTGTAATAAATTTTGAATTTTATGTTGTAGTCTGTCTTAAACTCCATAAAAGACGACTCTATGAATGATCACATAAGATCTAAATTTCAGATGCATCAAACGATTCTCTGCAATTCACGCTTGACAAATAATAAATTTGTTATCCTCTCTACTAAATATAGAGATGTTGTCAAACTCAAGTACTAACTTTCGATACATTTCAATTTATTCTTCCTCACATAGTGACTTGAGCGTTGGAAGCTTACATCTACCATTATTTCTGATCCTCACTCCATTTTTGGTTTCAGAACGAAACATGGGTCCCATATGTGGGAAGTTACTTTTGATTCCCGTGTTTTCCAAAATTTCATGACTTATCCTATTCATTAGTTTGAAACCTTCACATGTCATCGAATCATGTGAATTCGAAATTGAACACGGAGATTTGTTGCGTTCGATCCAATCAAGCATCGTTTCAACTCTAATTTTCTAAATTTCCTGATCCCCAATTCATACACTCCCATGTAATGGATGGATCAAAGACTATTCCTTTCACTAATGCGTGAGAAATTTCTACCACTACTATAACTCAAGCAACGATCAACCAACCACTTCTACCTCATTTGGAAAGTGTTGGGATCTAGAAGTTGAGGTTCAGTTGCACCATATCTAGTATAGAATTCTCAAATAGCATGATTTATCCAATGGCCTTTGATTGGACCTCATATTTCACATCTAGTTTCACATTATGAATTTTTACCTAATTTCTAATTACCGCAAGCAAAATTCGGATATCAAGGCACTAACAAGTTGTTGAACAACATGTATAGCATTTTTTGGTAGCATAATTCACTAGCAATAGAAGAAAGGTTACTCTACCTCGAAGAAAGTCTCAACAATGCTCCTCCATGTGGAAACACTATTCAAGAAGTTATATCAACAATGACTCAAACTACCGTCTCTAAGCTGACTGCGACGAAGAAGGATGAAGCTCCTAAGTTGAAAAGTCAATAGATGAGTAAGAAGCACCAAAGTCTTCCCCAAAGTCTTGAGGAAGATCAAGGCAGTCGCATTCTTCCTCGGATCTTACAGAAAACCAACTAAATAAGAACCAACTAAAGCCTCCTTTGTGTTCTAAGATCCTGGACGACAAAGTACCAAAATCCCTGGAGAAGTTTTCCAAGTAGGGTGAGTATGATGGAAAGGTAGATCCAAATCTGCACGTCCAACTCAAGCAAAATGCGAAGACGCTAAGACAAATACACTTCATTAAATTCCTCTAGAGAGAATATCTACCAAGACTATTCCAACATAAAATGCAAGAAAAGAGGAATTAAAGTCTTTTTCTCGTCAAAGAGACATCTCGAATAGATAAATCGAAATACTATTGATTCCTTAAAGGACACGACGAAAACACCGAGTAATTCATCTAGCTAAAGGATTCCATTGAAGGGTCGACCAAAAGAGGTCGAATAACTAAGTATGTGACAGAGGGGTAAAAGAGAAAGGGAGGAATAACCCAAGGGTAAATCTCCCTCGAAGACTGTAGAGGTTGAGACCAATAGAGAGAACAAAGAGGCCATCAAAGGTAAGGACCCATACATCACCTCCACCAGTAGAGGAGAAAGTTCCCACCAAGGGATTGAAGAGAAAAATTGCTGAGATGTTGCCCATCCGTAAAAAGAATGGATGTACATATAAGCTTAGATCCCTGGCTCACCGGTGCTAGGATTCTTTACTATAGGAAGATGAGAGGCATTCCTATCAAAATATTCCCCTTGGTGATTGTAGCCACTTTAGGGTAGTTCGACGTCTCACGAACCTTGATTGATGATATTAATTCATGCAAAATCATGTATTTAGAGATGTTTGAAAAGATGAGCCTCGAATGAGGAAGCTTATGGCCATATGAAGGCTCGAACATTACATGAATTCAACGGGACGAAAATTCATCTATGGGCGTGTGTTAAACTATTCGGAGAAGTAAAGGAAATATGAATAGAAAATTCGCAATTCCTCATCTTCCCTTGCAAGAGCATCTTTAAATACATTATGGAAAGACCCTTCGCAACCACACTTGACATTGTATCATCATAGTTCCTTCTCAAACTCAAATACCATAACTTGCAAGGGGAGTCAACTTCCCTAGTTGCCAATATTGACGGAGAAAAATGATCTATCAAGCGCTTCAGCGAGACCGATGAGAGTGAACGATGATGGATATAAAACTAGCTTCCTTAAATAACCAGATCATAAGCATGAACTTCCACCAACCAAGATACGACTAAGCTATAAGAAAGCAAACAATGATAATAGGTGGCAGCTAGACCGTCTAGTTATGTTTTCTTTCCTATTTGTATTAAATGTTATGTTGTATAACCATCCTCCTTATATACAAGATAAATTCTCGATTGTGAAAGAAATACTACAAGTTCTGATATATTTATTTCTTTGTGATTATGGACAGTAACAACGAGTTCGGGGTACGACCAACATGATCGAGGTCCGACACAAAGAACTTCAGTGGTACTATCTCAAATGCCTTGCGAGTGCGACTATAATAATCAAATCTCCATACTCAGGGATAGTGTCACAAATGGTTAGCTTGTGCGACTACAATAGTCATTCCCTAAAACACAAAGCACACATAAAGAAATTCAGGGGTGTTGTTGCAAACTCCTCGCGTGTGCGACTATAACAACCACAATCAAGGATGTTGTCGCAAAGGCCTTGTGAAAGAAACTATAATAATCAATTCCCCACATTCAGGGGTATTATTGCATGTGCTTAGATCATGTGACTATGGAAATTAATTCCCCCACACATAATAACCTTCCACTCCATCTAGTAGTTAGCCACTCTATAGGCCATAGTGGATTGGCTACACGTCTACCTCAGATTGGGTTTTCACCTGAGGGGGGGAGGGGAACTGATCCTTAGCCATGAAGGTCCCTAATGATGTCCAATAAACTTCGAGGGAAGACCTCAGGGTTGACATCCATATGGTCGACCAAACATTGAGTAGGAGAAACAAGAGTAAAGATTATAATTCCCTCTCAGTTCTAAATAGAGATGCTTGAGTAGATTATAGATTACCTCGACTTGAAGCTAGAGCCCAATTATTTCTTGCCTCAGTCATCACCATATGAGTAACTTGGTTGGTCAGAGGAATAAGGATATTAGGGGGAGCAAAGTGTCCCTTATCCTAATAAGAGAGGTAAAAGTTGTATGTATTTCTTGCTCGTACCTGTCCGCTGAAGCGTCAGATTGAAAACACTTTTTTCCAACTGGTGATTTTCTTCGTGTTGTTGGTAATACCAAATAATATTCCATCGATTGATGCCCTCAAAGTTCAAATCAATAGAGGCACACTGGGTAGATCAAGCAGAGTTGCCAATTATTCCTCTAGGGCACACCCATACAGGTTGGCCATATATAAGCAATCCTCCTTAGGAGAAGAAGTCCTAAATTCTCTATAGGAGTAAGGTCTCGACCCAGAAGCACTCTACAACCCTAGAAGATAAACTAGAGCAACAACACTTCCAAAAGGCCCTAAAATAGTATAAGGACATGCTTGAGTCCCTGCTGGACATATGCCTCGTCTTAAGTGCCAGAGCTTTACTTCATCCATCATCGAATCTCCACCCAACCATCGTTAGAGAAAACACATCATAATCAAGCAAATTGAAAGCAAAAGGCCAGAAAGTTACCAAAGATAATCTTACTATCTTGAAAAGAAAAGCCCGAGTTCTATCCTCCTTTAGCAATTGGGCATCAATCAGGTGCTTTAAGCGTTTCCAATCGGCCTACTATGAGGGGACATCACCCCTAAAATAACTCAGGTCATTGATGAAGCTCATCAACTACTTCCTCTGGTACAGATCCTCCATAGAAAGGTCTCCCTCTTTGTATATATCCACCCTATTCTCATGAGGAAATGGTGCTCCATCCAATAATTAGGTAACAACTTGCACATCTACCTTATATTTTGTTCCCAACAACACAAACTTTAGTATAAACCTCTGGATGTCCAGGGTTAACCATAAAGAACCAATCTTTAAAAGGTTTTAACTCAAGAAAGGCCATAAAGCCCATGATGGCCAACACCAGATTTGTGGGGCCATAGTGGGAGAAGGATTACCCTTCAAGTATTCCCACAAGTATTGGAAGACTTTCACATACGTCCAACTTGCTTTGTGAAGTTGTGATAGAGCCATCACTAGATGCATAAGAACTTCCACCTAGAAAGTAGTGAAAGTTAGGCATAAGCCCAAAACTGAGAAGGTGCATTCATAAAAAGAATGGCGCAATCGCTATACTCTCCGTAGATTCTATAATGAGGGTCAAGATGCCCCAAGTATAATATGGACAACCTCAGGGAAAGCTCCGCCGAGATTACCCTATCTCCAAATAGGGCCCACCCGCAGAGATTGAGCATTCTTTTAGGATTTTTGGGTATTTTTCTGTGATTTTTTTAATCATGATGTACTAGCTTTTCAGATACAAGAAAGCAAATTATCAAGAAGCAGGGTAACCACTAAACTGGGAAAATGACTCAAAAAAGGTACGACATTGAGTCCTCAAGAGTCAGTATGATAAAATGCAAAAGGAAGTAAACATTATTAAAGTTGTCAAATCACTCACATACAACACTCGAAATTTTCAATTCCCAAGGATCATAATGATGGTACCTCTAAAAAGATGTAAACTGCATGGATCATTAAAGGCGTGAATCCCTAGGAAATTAAAATGTTTCCTCTTGCTCTTTCAAATATAAGTAGGAGAGCAATCGATTACCGAGGCTAAAACAACAAACCCTACCTTGTTGTGCATATACATGGGCCATCCATAGCGACACTGGCCGAGCACTTTAAAGGAATTGCAATCCTTCTAGAGCTTTCTCAATCCACGAAGATTCTTCTACAAATGATCTCACGGGATCTAAAATTCCGATGCATCCAACGGCTCTCTGTGATTCACACCTCTGAAATATCAAGTTTGTTATTTCCTCTCAACTATATATAGAGAAGGCGTCAAACTTAGGTATTAAGTTTCACATTTACTTTCAATTCACTCTTTTTTCTCACAAGCCGACTTGAATATTTGAGTGTTAACCTTATAAGTCATCATCCTTTCCACTGCGCCAGAAGCTCATATTCATCATTACTTTCAATCTTCACTCCATTTCTAAATTTGGAACTATATATATATATATATATATATATATATATATATATATATATATATATATATATATATATATATATATATATATATATATATAATTTTGTTCTAGAACCTCAAATGGACACACACGCGCACACACACATACATGCACACACGCACACACACGAATGTGCTCACACACACACACACACTATAGAACTAGAATTGATTGGTAAATGAGAAGGCGTACCTTATCACTGTTGTCCTGAGCTTCAATGTGATGAAGAAGAGGCTGACCTATAAGATTATCACTTCAATACTCAAGTTAGTAGAAAAGTGAAAAATAATGCTTGAATGAGAGTGAATTTAAATATTTGAGACATGACACACTTTCTCTCTTAAATAGGAGAAGTGGTTCTCAACTGGAAAATGTAGAATAAAATGTGGATTGCAGTCAATCGTCTGATTTATTAGAGCTGTCAATATAGCTTCTTTAAGTGAAAACACTTCTTGAGATGAGAAGTCTATCTATTCTGCACGTTTCTACCGCTTTTAATTTACCATTGAACCTTTTGTCTTTTGCTTTTGTGAATTGTCTTGATCACTTATGAGTATATATAACAAAATACACAATTTGATAGAATAGTAGTACAATGAGACTTTCTTTTTTTAACTTACCCCAAAAAATAGCATAACTCATCATAGGAAGAAATTACGTTAGCACTATTTAGAAGTGGTAAAATAAAAAATATAGCAACCTAGGCCCATTCTACTTTGATATGGTTCTGACAACTGGTGATATTTCAATAGTAACAGTCCATACTTGATTTAGAAGAGTACTACCATAGATAAAAAATCTCTTCATTCCTATATATAAACACCTATATAGTGGAACCTGAAGCTACCATAGATTCACTGCTATATGGTTCCATATCAGGAATTTCTAGTTCCAGAACAAAAATATCATTCATGGCAGTGAAGGAAATTAACAAAACAAGGAGCCAAAATAGTACTACAACAACTCAACAACAACAACAACAAGAAGAAGAAGGTTGTGATCCTTGCAAATCTTTTGGCCAAAAGTGCAGTCACTTGGTCAAGAAACAGCGTGCAAAATTCTACATTCTTCGCCGGTGTATCGCGATGCTGTTATGCTATCATGAACGTTCTGAGCACTGAAAAATTCAAGGTGGCTTCAACAAGTTAGGAGATATTCATGTAATTGTACTATTATTATCTTTTATAAGGTTGAGACATAATTTAAGGTACTATGTTATATGTTACTATAGTTTTTGTTATAGGGTTTGCATTGTGTGTAAATTAAATTACTACATGCAGATGCTAAAATGTGAATGAGATTAGATCTGTTTCAATTTTCTGAATTATTGATTAGATCTTCTTTTTTAGATGCTCACATTAATGTCATTTCATCTATTATTCTATGCTTTTCTAATAATGTCATTTCTTTAAACCAAGTACTTGGGCTTGGGCTCTAGTGAGAATTTTTTTTCTCAAAAACGAAGCATTCGAATATTATTTGAGTTTGTGTTTTTGGTGGAAACAAAATTTAACTAGTGAATAGGCCGTCTAAACCTCAAATATTATTCGAGTTGGGCATAAATTATTTATTCTTTTTATTCTCACAAAGATCTCTTGTTTTAAAAAACTTCTTTGCAATTAATTTGTGTTCTATGTTATCTCTTGCTTCTTGATTATTTTGATTTGATTTGATTTCTTAAATCAGTAATTCCCAATACTATTTTTTTTGAACTAGTAATCTAGATTTTTATTTTTTAGTTTTAAAATGAACTAGTAATCTAGATTTTTATTTTTTATTTTTAAAATTGACATCCAATTTAAAGATAGATTAATGAGGAGATCAATCCAATTGTCTATTAATAGGAGACCAAATTTATAACGATTAAACTGTTTTATTATAGAAATTGTTGGTATTTGAATGATAAGAAATTATTGAAATTATATGAAATTGAGAATTTAAAATAATATTAATTTTCTCAGATTTTAATTTTTTTAACATTATTGCAAGTATGTATAAATAATTTTACTTTAATTTAATATTTTTTTCGGAAGAAACCATGTGGGTACTGAAATTGTCCTTCACTTGGTCCTGTCAAACATTTTAATGATATGAAAAATTAATTTAAAATTAGTCTTTTTCCCTACCGGCTGAAGGAGGCAAAAAGCAGAGAGGTAGAAATAAACTATATAATATAAAGTTTTTAAAATAATATTAGTAAAAACATAAGAGAATAGTTATTTATTAAATAAAGGTTGTTGTGCTAAGGAAACATGAGACAAGATCAAGCTTCAATTTGATTTACTTTCCAATTATTTTCTTATAATATTTTGTCTTTAAATACCACACATATTCTTGGTTAAATGTTTCTATTCAACCAACAAATAAAGTTCAATATCATATAAAGTTAAAATTAATGTAAAAATATGTACAACATAAATTCTATACACATCTATTGAATATTAATACAATTTTAATTTCTTAAAAACAATTAGACAGTTTTTTTTCTAATACCGATATAGTCCGATTCATAAATCAATTCTAACAACAAGTGATTCAAGTCTTCTTTTAATCACAATTGTAGAGATCGAACTATGATATAAAGTCTTTCGATCACAGTTGCAGAAATTAAATCGTGATATAAAATTAAAATAATAGTATTAAAGATTTATTAATTTTACTCGATAATATTCTTTATTTTAAATAATTAGTCTTTGCAGTTGAAACTTTTGGTGGTAGTTTTCTCTGTATCATTAGCTTTTCATTATTGGACAGGAGAACTACTATTCATCAACACGTATTGAAAGCGAAACATTTTGAAAGAAGTTTGGTTATTAAGATTAAATGTGATGATTTGGTTAGAAATAAAAGCAAAGAAAGAAAAGACATGGTAGGTAGTAATTAAAGAAGATGATAATAGAAGAGTGAGTGAAGTGTGGTGGTGGGGAGAAAGAAGAGGAGACAGCAGGAATCGTAATGAAAAGAAAAGGTGAGATGTGGGTCATATGGACAGCCCTTCTGTTCAGCTGACTTGACCCTCGTGCGGCCCTCTTATGCGTGGCCTCACACTCACCTTACTCCTTTTCTTAACCTTTATTTTGGTCCCACTCATTTTTCAACTTCTATACAACTATATATGCTCCACCAAAATCGACTTACACCTTAGTAAGTACTCGTTTTTTACCAATTGTACCCAACTTTCAAACATATTCCAAACAATTATTGATAGAATGAGTTTAGCAGCCATTACTAAATCTAAGGTTAACCATTAAAATAAACACAAATAAGAAGAAATAAAAATTCTCAAATAATTTTCTACTCTTCCCTTAAAACATCATTTCCTTTAAATACAAATAACAATTTCATGATATTGTCCTAATGGGCCTAGCCCACTTGAAGAAATAACAAAAAGAATATCATAACAATAAAACTAAAACAATTATTTTGTAACAAAGTGTTGCATCTACTTGAACTTGGATCTAATTCGTATGGGCTTACTATTATTACTATTCGGCTCAAAAACACCTTTGACCTCAAGGTTGGGTTTAAGAGCACTTTTGAGTGGTTGAAATGGCCAATTATTAGGCCCATAGAAATTGGAGCAGTGTGTTTGAAGAAGAACTGACCAAATTGTTGTGGGAAACATGTTGAAGATTAGGGTTAGCTGGTTGTAACACAAGAAAGCATGTAGCAATGTCTAAGTGTGGATGCATGCGGGACAAGTGGTGGTCTTGACGGGTCACCTCGACACAACACAATGGAAATGGTGGATGGCTTTGGGACTGTGATATCATGTGAGAGTTCAGCAACATGAAATGTTTTGTGTCGAGTGGATTTAATGAGGAGGGAATTTAAGGAATCCTGCGACTCAAATTGAGAGAGAATGATACGCTTGGGACTAAATAAGTCGTTTACTTCTTTATGTTTCCCCACAAAAGTAAATAAGAACACTAGTGAAAGTGTTAGACAAACAGAATGTGCGAGCAACATTGGAAGTCTTAGTTATTCCATTGATTATACTAGATCCGACATTGCATATGTCATGAGATTTTCGTGCAGGTATACTAGAAGACCGAGTAATAAACATTGACAAGCTATTGAGCGAGTCATGCGGTATCTTTAAAGGACGATAAATATCGGTTTACATTATCAGAGATTTATTGTCGTACTTGAAGGATACAATGATGCAGATTGTAATACCTTATCGGATGATTCCAAAGCAACTAATGGCTATCTATTCCATAGCTAGAGGAGTTGTATCTTATCCCCCAGTTGAATTTAAAGAAGTGATTTTATAAGTAACATCAAACATTTCTAAGATTGTGCATAAACAAAGGTGTCTACGACTTGAACCTTTGCGTAGCAAGTAGAACTCTGATTCAACAAGAGTGACACAAATGTCTTGAACTCTATCTCAAACATCAAACCCGCACACAACATTTTCTTAAGGTGTATTCTAATAGCCCGTGCTTTAATGGCCCTGCACATGTATCCCAGTTTAGTGAAAGCTCTAGGAATTTCGCCTCAAAATTCCATAGGAACTAGCCTAAGTTCCACAATCACATAGGTGAGTCTATCAAGAGTACTCATGTATCCTGTGCACTCCCTCATACAGAGTATAGATATCATTAAGAGTTTATATTATCTCATCCTCTTATCACTTCAGAATTCATGCTTCTTGTATTCACATTAGCATGTTCACCTCATATTACTCACAACTTGTTATTACCCATTAAACCTATTTCTTGGGATCTCCAGTCATTTAGGTCGGGTTACCATCATGAGCAACTCATATTCCTTTAGGCATTAGTCTCATCTTATATGATGTATTATAGACTTTCTCTCTAGCTAATCTTTTCGTCAAAGGATCTACTAAATTTTCACCAGTGCATACATAATCCACTCTTAAAGCTCCTTTAAAGATACAATCTCTAAAAGTGTTGAGCTTTATTCTAATTTGACGTCTTTTACTGCTATAATAATGATTCTTATTTTTTTGCAATAGTCGTGGTACTATCGCATTGAATTAACACATCTGACATAGGTTTTTCCCATAAGGGAATCTCAATTAGGAAGCATCTTAACCAAGTTGCTTCTTCACTAGCAGTCGCTAATGCTATCATCTCATACTCTGACGTGGACTGAGCCATGATAGTCTGTTTCTTTGATTTCCAATATACATTTCCTCTAGCTATGGAATAGATAGCCACTAGTTGCTTTGGAATCATCCGATAAGGTATTACAATCTGCATCATTGTATCCTTCAAGTACAACAACAAATCTCTGATAATGTAAACTGATATTAATGGTCCTTTTAACGTACCACATAACTATCTCAATAGCTTGTTAATGTTTATTATTCGGTCTACTAGTAAACCTGCACAAAAAACCCACGACATATGCAATGTCGGATCTAGTACAATCAATGGAATAACTAGGACTTCCATTAAGATTAAGAAAACACTTAGAAAGGGGGAGGGGGTTGAATAAGTTTTTCCTCTTTTTGATTTTATTTTTTCTTAACAACAATCTAAAACACAATTATTTTTATCCTGGTTTGTTTGAAACTAAAACTACTCCAGTCCATCCGCCAAGGTGATTTTTCCTCTCTCAACGAGGACTTAATTCACTATAATCAAAACTGATTACAATTGCACAACCAATTGTCGTGACTAACAATACAGAGCACAAGCCAACTCCAATTGACTAACACCTCTAAGACTCTCTAGTCCTAGCCCTCTTGAGAAATCTGACCCAACTGGTCTTTCAAGGAATAATTACAAAGAAAACTTCTAACAATGTATTAGTTTGCTTCTAAAAAGCTTTATCACAACAGTGATGTTTTACACTACGTTTAAGCTCCATACAAAAATGATAACTCAAATTATTTTTTTGCTAGATTTTTGTTCAGCGTAAGTTTTCTAATGATAGCACGTTGTTGTTTCTTTGAATGCTTGAACTTATGTATAGCTTCAAAAATTTTCCATTGCGTGTCTTGAACAAAGAGAGTGCATTTAATGTTGCTTGTTTGCTTTTAATTTATGGTTTCCATGTACCTCGAACTTTGTTCCACTTGATTACTTCAGTCGTCTTAGTTTTAATCAATTAACGGTGTTGTGGCAGAACTTGTCTTAGAAGATGACGTCTTGATAACTCATTTTTCTTTATCTTCTGTAAGCCTTTGTTATCTTAGCTTCTAACATAGGTTGATTCGACTAGATCTTATTAGAGGTGGAATTTGCATGCTTCTTTCAGAATTTGATTTCAACTGAAACAACCGGCTGAACATCATCCGATAACTATATCAATGAAGTTGTCATTGAACGTCTTTTATCTCACGACAGAGAAAGGAAAACATCGAGTAAACCTGAAGGGGAGAAATCACGGTCCTTCGACCGAGAGATCGAGAGAATCTAGGTAAGAGAGTTAGTTACACGAGGGGAATGGATTAACACCCCACACGCCCGTAGTACTCAACGGTATCCACTTCTATTTTCTAGCTAAGGGGTGTGTTTATATCTATCTATGCTCAAACACTACAATGCATGCAAAAGAAAAGAGAAAATAAAGAAACCATAAGGAAAAGAATGAAGTATTTACAAGTTGTGCTCGATCGAGCCCCATGACAAGATGACTACGTATTTCCTTATGCAATGAGAAAGTCAGGGCGCCGTAGTTCGGCTCACTTGTTTTGGTGGGTTTTGTGTTTTTTACTATTGAAAAAGGTTTTAAACACAAAAGAAAATGCACCCGTAAGCAAAAAAGCGTTTGCATTGGTTGGCTGTTTTTACCTTTGAAAAAGGAGTTTGAACCATTATTAAGTGGTTTGATTTTCAAAAGAAAAGAAAACAAGTTTTAGTTTTATTACATGCAAGGATGCAAAAGAAACTAGAAAACAAGAAAGGGAAACTAACTAGTTCTACCCCTAATGTTATCATGCAAAGTGACCCTATGGTTGAGGATAAAAGTCTAAGCTCGAAGACTATCCTAACCGAGCAAACCTAGGAAACTATCTTAACATCCACCTCGGTTGAACGACCAAGGGATGAAGAGGGATTAAGCAAACAAGTGCTTTGACGGAAGCACACAAACAATGCAATGCGCAAACAAATGTCAAACAAACGTAGGCATAACCTATAGAGAAAATGATGCGAGTTCTACAATAAATGAGAACCCCAGTAATGAGTGGAGAGTCAAAACAGGGGACTTTGGCCACCTTGTTATTGACTCGATAAAGGAATAGTAACACGATTCGCGTGTACCATACAAGACACGGACTAGAATTGCGAGGGACGACTGCCGACCCTTTCCGCTTGCCCATCATATCAATGACTCGATAACATGAAATATAAAAAGCGGGACTTTGCTTGGTGGTGCCACGTCGGGTGTCCTAACCACTTCTGACCTATGCAAGCACAATTGTAAACACACAATGAAAATCGCCTCTCTATGCACGGAATAGGACTTTAAACAAACCAAGCACAATTAGCACACAGAAGCGCCCTAAACGGGTCTTTAAATAAACCAGAGGGGTTCCTGAACATGCTCCAACTACGGAAGCCCCATCATGCATATCTATTTCTACTTCTCATGGAAAGGAAAGCGGTAAAATCCTACTTCTCATGCTCTCTAGAAATGCGGTAAACAAGGTAAAGTTAATATCAAACAGATGATAATCTGAAGAGCTCTGCAAGCTAAAAAGTACTCCGGAAAATTTCAGGTAAGCTGTTATTAACAAAGAAATCTGGTGAGAAATATGCGGAGGCACCAAAAGCATAATCGAAATTTGCTTCATACACATCCAAAGCAAATACACCTGTATAAGATTGCAATCCAGATAATACAGACAAAGGATGTGCATTGATATGCATGGTCAAGAACGTGTGTCTATACACATTCGACGTAGATCCAATGAACCTGCAAGAAACTAAAATCCAGACAAAGCAAACAAAGAGTTCACACACATGTGTTCAAGATCGAGACATGGATACTACACATCAGAATCTCAAGTATAACCTGCAAGAAACAGTGAAAACCAAGTAGGCGGATAAAGAGTGCACACACATGTGTGCAAGCAAAAGATATGGATACTACACATCCAAATCGATCTGATAACCTGCAAGAAAGGTGAAAACCAAACAAGAAGACAAAGAGTGCACGCACATGTGTGCATGCATGAGAAATGGATCCGACACATCCAAATCACAAGTATAATGCTCGTTGTACCTCGCACAAACAACAAAGTGTTAGAAATAGCAATGAGGCTTTTAAAGAAAGCATAAGATGAAAAAGCGATTATTCACAAAGGAATCGAAGCATGAAGGATGAATTCCTAGTAGGAGAAGCTGTGACACCCCAAATTAATTCAAGTATTAAATAATTAGAAATTTAATTATTAATTTAATTAAAGGTTTAATTATTAATATTTTTGAATTAATGGATTTAATTATTTAATTAATTAAAAGGAAGTTAGGGGTGTAAGATTGAATTGGAGGTGTGTGGAGTAAAAAGCTCTACTAAATCCTAATTTAGTTATTTCTATTATTTGACAAATAAAAGGGAATAAATAAAGGAATAAAAGGAAAAAGTGTGAGGAAAAAGGAATTAGGATTGCATACTACGTGAAATTGGAAAAGAGAAGAGAAAAGAGGAGAAAAAGTCAAACGCCGAGAATTCGAAGATTCATTGCGAGGTAAGGGGGGATTGAATCTGATTATTATGCCTTATGGGTTTTGATGATCAATAGAACGAATCGAATCGTTAGTAATCTCGAATTAGGATAATTGAATATGCCTTAATGTTATAATCCGACGTAAAACCATAATTGGAATTGTTAAGAACGATTAGATTAATGTGGAATGATTCTAGGTTAATTGGGAAACATATTCCTATAATCAAAAGCATGTGAATTTTTATGAATTAATTCTGTTTTGGTGATAATATGTTGTTTGGTGATAATTAGAATTAATAGAAATTCGTAACAGTAGAGAAATATGGGTTTTTGATGAAAATCAACATGTATGGATCGACACATGAGGATATGAATCGATGCATGCTGTGAAAATTTGGAAAACCAGAAGCTTGGAAAAGCCATGCATAGAGTCATGCATCGATTCATAAGAAGAAAAACAAGGCCATGTATCGATGCAAAAGGGTTATGGATCGATGCAAGAGAGTTATGCATCGACATATGATGCGTATGTGTCGACACATACTGAACAATTTTTGAAAAAAAAGAATTTTTAAGTTATGCATCGATGCATAACTATTTTGGGTCGATGCAAGCTGTTTATGTATCGATGCATACTGTGTTGGAATGGACAGAATTTTTCTGAAAACGATTTTTATCATAACTTTTTAACCGTAACTCCGATTTAGGCATAGTTGGTATCGTTGGAAAGCTTAGGACGAGTACTATATAATAATATTTTCAAAACCATTAATTGAGACCTGGAGGAAATTAATATGGTTTCCGTAGTGCAAATACGTTGTAAATTCGTGGTTATCCGTTGCGTGGAAAAACTGTATGTTAATTCTATGTATTGAGATTGATGTTATGTTCATGATTTCACTGCTGGCATGTGTTATTGTTGTTGTATTTGATCATGGATGGAATAATGTTGTATGTTCATACTATGTATTTGAATTGTTTCTTGCTTCTGATGTGCATGCATAAGCATTGTTTATGGTTCATTCCCATTGTGCGGAATTTAGCTGCTTGTAGGGCCAATAAACTTACCTAATGGAGAGAGGTAGTGAGGCAAGATTCTTGACCCTGTGATGTATGGGCGAATCATTGGATTGACGCTGTTTTCTGAAGTGTGAGCGGAACAGGGTGTGAACTTGGTTCACGATTGGTACCACATGCATTGAGTCTGCATTGCATATGTATTTGGAATATGTTAGGATGATTTCCAGTGTTTCAATTGCATCTATTTGCTGCTGTATGTATAAATGAATGTGTGAATTGTGTTTGTGAAATCGTATGCTAATGCTATTAATGAGGGTGAATAATGAATTGGTTGTTTTATTATTTTGAGAAATGCCTAATGCATCTTAATTTTGATGAAATCTCACCCTTACTTTAATGATTTCAGATTTGAAGTGATTAGCTGCTTTGGGATTAGTGAGGACAGCTTCTAGAGTTGTGCTACTTAGTTATTCCGCATGTCAGTGTCATGCTCTGGTAGTTGTAACACTGGGGAACGATTGATTGGGATTTTTCCTTTTATGGATTCAAAACTGGCTGTTTTGGTTATGTTTTTTGTTTATGTTTTGGAACGATTATTGATTGAAGTGTTCCGGATCTTTTTGTTATATTCCGCTGTTTAAAACATAATCCGTTTTTCATTTTAATTACTAAGTTCTTCAGTTTTGGCATGTGCACTATTTTTTGGTATTTGAATTAATTAAATTGTGACGCCTCTTGTTATGTGATTAAAACTCTGATAAATTATATAAATCACGGATAAATTAGAAGGGGTGTTACAATAGTGGTATCAAAGCATAGTCGGTCGTGTCTTAGAGTCTTTATCCCTTTCGTATGCGACTGGTGCAAGGTAACACTGTCGATACTTGTGTGCTGATGTGATTGTTTTGTAATGTTACAGAACAATGGCCGGAAGAGGTAACGGAAGAGACGATGCTGCTATTGCTGAAGCCATGAGAATGCTAGCTGGTGTGCTTGGAGGAAACCAGTTAGGAGGAGGTATTGGTGCTGATAGGCAGTTGGGGAACTTTCAGATGAACAATCCTCCATTGTTCAAAGGCACTCATGATCCAGCAGGTGCTCAGAAGTGGTTGAAGGAGATCGAAAGGATCTTCAGGGTAATTGATTGTGCTGAAGAGCTGAAGGTGAGGTATGGTACTCACATGTTGGCAGAGGAAGCTGATGACTGGTGGGTTGCTACTAGAACTGAAATGGAAGAAGATGGCATTGCATTGATTTGGGCTATGTTCAGGAGAGCTTTCCTGAGGAGATAATTTCCTGAAGACATTCGGGGCAAAAAGGAGATTGAGTTTCTGGAGCTCAAGCAAGGCAACAAGTCTGTGAGTGAGTATGCTTCGAAGTTTACTGAGCTGGCGAAGTACTATGCTCATTATACTAATGATGCAGATGGAGAATTTTCCAAATGTATCAAGTTTGAGAATGGTCTTCGTGATGAGATCAAGCAGGGTATTAGGTATCAGCGCATCAGGAGGTTTTCTGATTTAGTAGATTGTAGTAGGATTCTAGAAGAGGATCTTGCTAGTACTAAGACGAATGCTCAAGGATATGTTGATCGTAAAGGAAAGAAACAGATGGATCGTGGTAAACCCTATGATAAGAATAATAAAAAATTCGGCGGTTGGAAGAAGCCTAGTGGGGGAGATTCTGGTTCTTCCATTAAGTGCTACAGATGTGGTGAAATGGGGCATAGAGGTAATGAATGCAAGAATGATGCAAAGAAGTGCAACAACTATGGGAGATTTGGTCATGTAGCTGCTGAGTGCAGAGCCAGAAAGATAACTTGTTACAACTGTGGCGAAGAAGGTCATACTCGTCCGTAGTGCACTAAGCCAAAGAAAGAGCAAGCTGGTGGAAAAGTGTTCGCTTTTTCAGGATCAGAGACTAAGCCAGATGATCAGTTGATTAAAGGTACATGTTTTATTAATGGCATACCTTTAATTGCGATTATTGATACTGGAGCGACACATTCTTTTATTGCTTTGGATTGTGCTAAGAGATTGAACTTGGATATTTCTAATATGGATGGAAGTATGGTCATTGACACTCCTATTTCGGGTTCAGTGACTACTTCATATGTTTGTAGGAATTGTCCTATTGTAATTTTGGTAGAGAATTCGATATGGATTTAGTGTGCCTACCGTTAGAACAACTTGATATCATCCTTGGGATGAACTGGTTGGTATTCAACCAGGTTCATATTAACTGTTTTGAGAAGACGGTTATTTTCCCTAAAGAAACTAAAGTTGAAGATATAACCATGTCAGTTAAGCAGATGAATTCAGCTGTTAAAGATGGTGCTGTGGTGTTTATGTTGTATTCTTCGACGGAGGTGAAAGGAAAAGCTAAGAGTGGTGAATTTCCAGTGGTGAATGAATTTCCAGAAGTGTTTCTGGAAGATGTTAGTGAGCTGCTACCTGAGAGAGAAGTGGAGTTTGCTATAGATCTGATTCCTGGAACTAGTCCGGTGTCGATGGTGCCTTATCGCATGTCGGCATCTGAATTGTCTGAGTTAAAGAAGCAGTTGGAGGAATTACTTGAGAAGAAGTTTATTCGTCCTAGTGTTTCGCGTGGGGTTCTCCGGTGTTGTTGGTTAAGAAGAAGGAGGGTACAATGAGACTGTGTGTTGATTATAGGCAGTTGAAGAAAGTAACAATCAAGAATCGGTATCCATTGTCGAGGATTGATGATTTGATGGATCAGTTAGTTGGAGCTTGTGTATTTAGTAAGATCGATCTGAGATCTGGATATCATCAGATTCGTGTGAAGACGGAGGATATTTAGAAGACTGCATTTAGAACGAGGTATGGACATTATGTGTATTCCGTTATGCCGTTTGGAGTTACTAATGCACCTGGTGTTTTCATGGAGTATATGAACAGGATATTTCATCCGTATCTTGATAAGTTTGTGGTGGTATTTATTGATGACATTCTGATCTATTCAAAGAATGATGAAGAACATGCAGAACATCTTAGAATTGTGTTGGAACTGTTGAAAGAGAAGAAGTTGTATGCGAAGTTGTCTAAGTGTGAATTCTGGTTGAGTGAAGTAAGCTTTCTTGGTCATGTGATTTCCAAGAATGGCATTGTTGTTGATCCTATGAAGGTAGAAGCGATATCTCAGTGGGAAGCGCCGAAGAATGCTTCTGAAATCCGTAGTTTTCTTGGTCTTGCAGGCTATTACAGAAAGTTCATTGAAGGATATTCGAAGTTAGCTTTGCTGTTGAATAAGTTGACAAGAAAGGGATAGGTGTTTGTTTGGGATTCTGATTGTGAGAAAGGATTCCAAGAGTTGAAGAAGAGGTTGACTAGTGCTCCGATTCTAATTTTGCCTAATCCGACAGAATCTTTTGTTGTGTATTGTGATGCCTCCTTGATGGGATTAGGTGGTGTTTTGATGCAAGATAAGCAGGTTTTGGCTTATGCTTCGAGACAATTGAAGGTTCAT
Source organism: Vicia sativa (assembly GCA_021764765.1). Classification (NCBI taxonomy): domain Eukaryota; kingdom Viridiplantae; phylum Streptophyta; class Magnoliopsida; order Fabales; family Fabaceae; genus Vicia; species Vicia sativa. The sequence goes on along the minus strand of CM038795.1, from coordinate 120,634,821 downwards.
GAAAGGAATTATCCGACTCATGATTTAGAATTGACAGCAGTAGTATTTGTTTTGAAATTGTGGAGGCATTATCTGTATGGTTCTCGATTTGAGGTGTTCAGTGATCATAAGAGTTTAAAGCATCTCTTCGATCAGAAAGAGTTGAATATGAGGCAGAGAAGATGGTTAGAATTTCTCAAGGATTATGATTTTGGTTTGAATTACCATCCTGGTAAGGCAAACGTTGTTGCAGATGCATTGAGTAGGAATTCATTGCATATGTCAATGTTGATGGTTCGTGAATTGGAATTGGTTGAGCAGTTCAGAGATTTGAGTCTAGTATGTGAGACTACTTCTGATAGTGTAAAATTAGGAACGTTGAAGTTGACTAGTGGTATTCTTGAGGAAATTCGAACTGGGTAGAAATCTGATGTCGTTTTGGTGGATAAGTTGACATTGATCAACCAAGGTCAAGGAGGTGAATTCCGAATTGACGAGAACGGTGTTATGAGATTTGGTGATAGGGTGTGTGTTCTAGATATTACAGAACTTCGGAAGAGTATTTTGGAAGAAGGACATCTTAGTGGATTGAGTATTCATCCCGGTGCTACTAAGATGTATCATGATTTGAAAAAGTTATTCTGGTGGCCTGGAATGAAAAAGGAAATTGCCGAGTTTGTTTATGCTTGTTTGGTTTGTCAGAAGTCGAAAATTGAACATCAGAAACCGTCAGGATTGATGGAATCGTTGTTTATTCCAGAATGGAAATGGGATGGCATTTCTATGGATTTTGTATCTGGTTTACCAAGGACAGCGAAGAATTGTGATTCTATTTGGGTTATTGTTGATCGGTTGACAAAGTCTGCTCACTTTATTCCTATAAGAATGGACTATCCAATGGAGAGGTTTGCAGAATTGTATGTTGAGAAGATTGTAAGTTTACATGGTATTCCTTCTAGTATTGTGTCAGATAGAGATCTGAGGTTCACGTCTAAGTTTTGGACGGGGCTGCAAGAAGCGTTAGGTACTAAGTTGAGATTGAGTTCCGCTTATCATCCGCAGACAGATGGTCAGACGGAAAAGACGATTCAGTCGTTAGAAGATTTGTTGAGAGCTTGCGTGTTAGAGAGAGGTGAAGCTTGGGATAGTTATCTACCATTGATTGAGTTTACCTACAACAATTGAAGTATTAAGGATGACTTCCTAATGAGGGCAGCAACTAAATTGTTCTAAATCTATCCTAAACATTTAAACAAATGGAGGAAAAAAACCACAACTTAAACATGCGAAAGGAAGCTAGAAAAACTATACAATTAACAAACTAGTTCCTAAGAATCGAACTATCAAAGGTTAGCTATGAAATTCTATTTACAATCCTAAGATAAGATATACATTTAACTACAATTAGATGGTAGTAAAATAACCTAAAGTTTCTAAGAACACATGGTATTACACTCCTAAGATTGATCAATTCAAGTGACGAAGGAAAAACATGCTTTTAAACATCGTTACATGACCAAAACTTGAGGAGGAAGTAAGTATTGAATTAAATTAGACATAGAGCTTTACAAGTCAGTAGCTAATTCCTATTAAATGATCTCAAAAAAAATGTACAAGAAAAATCATGGTTAAAACATATTCGTGCACAAAACGAAGTCAAAACGATCAATCGTCGCTCTAACGGTTAGCTACCATGAGATCCTAATTATATGACTCAATTAAGGATTCTAAATCAAAGATCCAACTACCTAAACATGCCCACATATTATTCAAGAGGTTAGTTGAGAGTTATAACAAGTATTAGACATTATATGCAAAGAAAATCAACACCACAAATGTATGTGTGTGTAGTGTACAAAAAAGGTTCGCTCTGACACTTTTCGAGTCAAAAAAACACCATTATGGATAAATATGAAAAGTGAACCAAAATACAAGGCATAAGCTAAATAAAACAATCAAAATGATTTATCAAAAATATCGGAAGCTATGCACACGCGTACGGTCTCAAAAATACGGACGGTTCGGTCAAATCTTGTTCAAAGATATATTTTTCGCCTAAAAGTCAGCAACTCCCAGATTTGATCGAAACATGTCCAAATCAAGAAACTGTTCGCTCGGAGAGCTTCGGATGGCTCAAGAAACATGATTTACATTAAGAAAAATCGAAAAAACTCATGGCGGATTAAAAGTTAGAGCCAAAACAAATATTATGTCCAACTTTATCAATTTTTAAAGTGTCATGTTATTTTCCACCAAACTCAAACAAACTTATTTCCAATGTGTTTTGATGGTATTTAGATGAATAAAAATGCAAGTGTACGTGATATCATGTGCAAGTGATACATACTCAATGAAAATACTACCTAAATGCTATGTAAACATGTAAGAATGTTGAGAAAAATTAGATGTTCAAAGTGTCAAAGTGTTGTGAAAAGTGAAATTTCAATATATTTTTATGTCATAAAAGTCGAACAACACCACATCAAATTAATTCAACTATCCTACATGCAAATGTATGGATATGAAAAGATGCAACTTATGTCATAATGTATGAATTCAAGTGTGTGTATGTGAGTTGTGTGCAATGTGTAGGTGTAGCGCAGGTGTACCTAAAAATTAGGTGTTAGTTCCTACATTTCAACGCAATTTCAATGCACGAAATAAGCCTCAAATTAATGATTCAATGCATGTCAAATAATTTACATATTACTTGATGCATGATCATATAATTTGTGATCCAAAAGGCTCACATCAAGTACCTAAATACAATGCAAAGTCACAACACAAGTGTAGGTGTGTGTAGTGTGTAGAAAGTTTCACACCGACACCTTTAAGGCTCCAAAAACGGCTCAAGATCTATGAATTTGACAAAACAAATGCTATAATCGGAATCCACATGGAATTTGCAAGCAATCTCAATATTCAATTTCAAGAAATTCAACAATTGAAAAATCGATTGAAATAAGCACTTAGGTAAATAAGCACTTACTTGTACTTGAAGCTTTGAGTTGAAATTGATGAGGAAAATCTTGTAATTCTCCAAGAAAATACCAAATCAAAGTTGAATTGATGATAATAAGAGAGGAGAATCTTGAATCCTTGGAGAATTGATGAAGAGGAAAACTTCAACTCTTCACCTCGACACCATAAACGCTCTTTAACGTTCTTGATTGATGAAAAGCTTGATTTCATCCTTGAGAAGTGAAAGGGAATAGAAGAGTATGGAGCTGTGCTGGAGAAGGAGAGAAGAAGAAACAAATAAGAAAAAGTTTTCCGGCGCGGTGGGTTTGGAATTCCGGTGGTTGTTGTGCAACTTTGAGTTAAGAGAGAATTGAGAGAGAAAAGTGAGAACTCTTGGGTCAAATTTAACAAATGATTCTCTCTACCAATTTTGTTAGTGGTAAAATATATTTATAGTGTAAAAAATTTGGCTTTGGAGTGCCTTGGATCTACAATTAAATCCAAACCACGATTATCAAAATAATTTTCGTACACAGTCCAAAACAGCCAAATCCGTGCAGAATTTGAAATTGGAATGTAAACGAAAAATGTCCAGAACACGATTTTGCTTGCTGAATCAAAATTTTGACGCGATCAAATGAAAGGTCAATGTGATATGAATTTTTGAAGTTTCAGCACAGTTTTCGGGCGTCTGACGCATGCAGAATTCTCAATGCGCTCTTCAGAGAAAATGCCTCGATCGAGGATCTTCTGATCAAAATTTGCAAGCGAGTGTTTCTAAGATAACCGAAGCTAACAAAATTTGTGAACTTTTGGCACTAGTCCCATCTTGTTTCGATAAAAAACAAGCGAGATATGATTTTTTGAAGTTTGCGTACCAGATGAAAATTGCTCGGTTCAGCTCAAAATTACGTTGGAAGAATAAAAAACTGGTCTTGAACAATGAGGAATCAGATCCCGAGTTGTAAATGAAAGTTGTAGAAGGATCCGGTACGGAATTTTAGAAATTGGTCCCGCTCAGTTTCGAGTTTCCAACTAAGAGATATAAAGTTTTTAGTGGGCAGAACACACGGTTCAGCACTAAAATTCAGTTTAATCCTCTTGAGAAATTGAATTTTTCGGGGACCTTCCTCACATAAATTGCTTCCAGATTTCGAACAAAAATTATAGATAAAAATGAGAGGGACATGCCAGTAAAAATTCATAAGAAAACACATGACGAGCTGTGAGATACGCTCTCTGGAGTGCCCGAAACGCACTGAAAACCCAAAATCCACTTTATTGAGAAATAAGCGAATAAATTCAGTTTTCTTGTCGAAATGACCTCCAACCGAAACAGATAATCTGAAGGATATATTGATATGATTCCAGAGATTGTGGAACCAAGCCAAAATAGCTTCCTGGCCAAAAAATCTTGCAAATAGTCGCACGAACTGAGAAGCATTGATTCTTGGCTCAAAATGATCTGAGATAGCTGAAACACGCAGTTTCTTTCGTACTTGGGATATTTTGAACCTGGTAACCCCATGATCAATAATATGCATGCACCTACATGTATGTTTATGCAATCAAATTATAAGTCGGAAATACGAAAAAGAAGATGGTGAATTTTGGGGTACAACAGTGAGATGTGTTAATGGCTAAAGAACTTCCTAAAAGCCAACATGGGAGTTGCACCATAATCTTTCAGCAAGGTGGTTTCGACGTAAATAAAATTCTTGGGATGATTTAGTTTCAAGTGTAGTATACTCTTTATGGTGGAGTATGATGATTTTATTTGTCGGTATAGATAATGAGAATTATGATTGTCGGTGTAGACAATGAAGATTGAAGACCATTACAATCAAGGTGGAGATTGTTGGGGTTGATTGTAAGCCTAATTTCTTTAATAAAGAAGGAGGTTAAAAAGTAGTTTTTTAAGAAGTCCCACATTGTTTAGTGTGGTGAAGCAAGGGGGAGACCAAGGCTATATATTGGACATGAGTTTTTTGTTTTTAGATATACCAATCAATAACACTTTAAGCTTATATTTAAATTTTAGTTTAAATATTTACTTTGTAAGAGTGTGGGTGTACTAGGGGATTGGGTGAGAATAGAGAAGTCTATGTGTTGTAAAAAATTTCACATAGTAATAATTCTCCGGTTGTCTATTTAGGCAACAGTCGTGGTTTTTCTCCGATTTTGGAGTTTTCATGTTATATTCTTGTGTTGTTGGTTGTTTTTATGTTATATTCTTATGTTGTTGGTTGTGTTTAGTTTATTTTTTTCTTTTTCAGCTGTGTTATTTTCCAACAAATTCTAACTCTAATATCCCTAACTCTAAGCTAGAAGGTGAAAAGAACCTTCAAGAGGAGTTTTTATACTAATTCTAATAGCAGAGCAAGTCATGAAAATGGCACAGCTACTGACTTTGTTGTTGGCTCAATGTAAAAGATTCAATGGCACATGAAATAATTAAGATTCAATGGCACATGAAACAATTAAGCAAAGATTCAATGTAAAATAAGCAGTGCCACTGAACCTTAGGAATCTATTCTTTAAAAAATCACAAAAGTCAAACAAATCTATCACATTAATTGTTTTTCCTTTCTGAATTTCATTAAAATATGGTTGGTAGAATTGAATTTGATTTAATTTTAAACCCAGAAACAAAGAAACATAAATATTTGTAAAATCTGGAAATTTTGATGAAGATGAAACAACAACTCATTTGGAAATTTTGGATAAGTATTATGTATTGAACACAAATTAAACCCTCAGCCCCAAATCAGTGAGGAAAATTTTGGGTTTATAGAACCAAGCGGAAGATTCGTGAAAAATCTAATCAAGTGGAAAATCTGAGTTTGCATCAATTGAATCCAGCCTAAATAATTTTTTCTTGATAATCTAATTTTTTTTTGTTGATAATAAATTTGAATGAAAGGATAAACATCAATTGCAAAGGAATTTAGTGGTAATACATTTCTCCTCTATACTTCATTTTGCAAGTTAAAACAACATCCAGCAAAGTGTTCTGGTGATAAACATGAAGTGTAGCAACCAAGGTGAACCTGGTTCAAATCCAGGCTGAAGGAACAATTTTTGAAGCTTTTTGAAAATTTGGGTGACCTTTGATTATGAATAGAACAATTGTCACGTTAGATGCCACATAAGCAAAAATTGATGCCATTAGTAAAAATTGGACAGAAAGGACCAACGTGGACCTTTTTGAACAATTAAAGGACTACTTTGTCATTTTTTAAAAATAAGGGACCAGAATGGACCCCGATGTATACTTAATGGACCAAAAAGAATATTTTTCCTAAAAATAATTTCACTGTTAGAAATACGATGGACAAATTTGGAGTATGACATCTGTTTTTTGTTTTTAATTATTTTAAATTTAAAAAAATTATAAAAAAATCCATTTCAAATTCAGAAATTATGATAAAAAATCCCAAAAATACTTTTGAGTATTCTCTTTCTGATTTTTATTTTTTTATAATTTTATTTTATGATTTGATATTTTGTATGGTTTTTCTCATCTTTTGATATGTTTAAATTGTTAAAAAAATGTTTTTAGACCTTTAAAAATGCTGAAAAAATTAATAAAGGATCCAATGACCTCTTGAAAAATATTTGTGACCTCATTAGATTTTTATTTTTTATTTTACATATTTTGTGATTTTTAGTTTATTCAACTTAATTATTTATATTTTAAAAATAGTTTCTGACTTTTAAAAATTCTTTAAAAAATTGTCTACACTCATTGAACTTTAGTTGACCATTGGTATTTTTTTTTGGATTTTTATTTGGTGTAACGATACCCTTTGTGTATTTCGTCAATAAAATCTAATTAAAATAACCATTTTAAAACATTTTTATTTATTATTTTAATTGATTTTTGTATTTATTTGACTTGGAGATGCATGTATACATCTTGGGTCATAAATTTCATCAATATCAATGGAACTTGGGTGTTGATAGGTCAAAAGACCAAATCCACCAAGATAGTTGATTGATTTTGATGAAGTTAGACCTAGTTGTGATTCATCTGAGGGATGAGTTTCACTGTGACTTTTCCTTCCTCTTCATCTTATTTCCCTTCTTCCCTTACTATTGATTGGTTCTTAGTGGCCCAAGCTTTATGTTTGAAATTGTCCAAGTATGATTAGGTGTTGAACTATGACTAATAACCTTGAAAGCTCGTTGTTTGGAGGCTTTTATTCTATCAATCCTCTAATGAGTATTCATCAATTTTGACTTAGGCTCAAGGCTCAAATCATCATGAACCATATCGTATAGATTTTCCCCTCACATCTCTTTTACTTGATTGATTCTTAGTTACTTAAACTTTGTGTTTGCAAGTCCAAGGATGATTAAATGTTGAATTATGGTCAATAACCTTGAAAGCTCATTGTTAGGAGGCTTTATTTCTATCAATGCTCTAACGAGTCTTCATCAATTTTGACTTAGGCTCAATTTTTAAATCATTATGGATCATTCATTTAAAACTCCTTTTTACCACTAACAACTAATCACTAACTTCTAGCAATTAACTTATAACTTCTAACTTTACTTTTATGCTTCTTTTATTTTTTTACTTTATTTTTTAGCATTCATTCACATGTTTATGTTTATGAAATTATCCCATTGTCCATTTTGAAATTTAATTTTGTTTGTGCTTAAAACACTAATAAAGGATTGAACTCTAAAAATGTTAACATGGACTTGGTTACTATGACCTATGCTTGAATATTGGATCTTGGACTTAGGATTAGAGCTTGGACCATGACTTGTAGGATTCCTCTGTGCACAAATGTTATGTTGCTCAATCTTTGTCTGAATTCCTTGGGGTTTACTCCAAGACATTGGTTTGTGTTTACTCTTATGCAGGTGTTATTTTGAACTCAAGAAAGTTCATCTAATACCTTTGGAATCTTAAATAAAAATTAAGATTTTTCTTGGTTCTTAATTCATCTGAAGCATTATTTCGTTTGAGGTTTATTTCATCATAGATTTGGTTTTATCTTGGTATTATACTTGTTGTTAGAACAAAGTTTGTTTCTAATGATATATTAAATGTTTTGATGATAACAAGCATAATAAATTTTGTATGAATGAAATAAATTTTGTATGAATAAATATGATATTCGTTAGAACAAAATTTATTCCTAATAATATATTAAAAGTTTTAATGATAACAAGCAAAATAAATTTTGTATAATTGAATATGATACTCTGATGTGTATAATGTTTTATTTTCAGAAGGTGTTCTGACTCTAGCTATAAAATGGAAAATATCATGCTGAGCAGAAGATATCGTTAGAAGTTCTAATGAGAAAAGAACTTCTGGACAAAGCAAGCTAAAAAGGAGTGCTGGAAGAAACACGTTGTAGAAGTTTGAAAAAGACAAAACGCGCTGCTAACAGAAACACGCCTTAGAAGTTTTTAGCGAGAACTTCTGGAAGACACGCTACTTAGAAAGCCTCTGAAGTAAAAGAGTTAAATACAACTCGGCGAAGCGAAGCGCAGATAAAGAAAGCGAGCACACAGAAGCTAGCACAACACAGAAGCTAGCACAGCGCAGAAGCAAGCACATCGCAGAAGCAAGCACAACGCAACTTCGGATAGAAGCAAGAACAACAAACTTCTGATATAAGTAAACTCTGACAGAAGTAGGCAAAGTAAACTTCTGATGGAAGCACCAACAGAAGTTCTGATGAGAAAATATCTAGAAGATCTTTTGAATATGAACGTTATCTTCTAAAAGACAAAATCTGCAAACAGTAAATTTGACCCATTATTCTTGTCAGAAGCTGCGCTATTCTTGCTTCTATCAGAAGCTGCGCTATGCTTGCTTCTCCATTGATCTTGCTTCTGCTTCTGTGTTGTGCTTTGTTCTGCATTGTGCTTGCTTCTGTGTTGTGCTAGCTTCTGCGTTGTGCTTGCTTCTGTGTTGTGCTAGCTGCGTTATACGCCTTGATGTTGTGCTTCGCTTACGTGTTGCTGCTTTAAAAGCTGCGTTGTGCTTACTTTTGACAAGGATGTGAATTCTACATTGACTTCTTCATGTCAAGTGCTGGCTTCTTGTTGGTTAGACCATTATTTTTCCTAGCTTTTACTTTATGTATATAGGATAGTCCTTCATCTCCTCCTATGTTATTTAATTTCACCCCCCTTTCAAAACTCTTCTTATCTTAAAAACTTGAACCGCTTTCATACTAAACTTGGACTCAGGTTCATGCATTTTCAAAGTTCTTTTTCTTAGATAAATCGTTAATCAATTTAATCATACTTTGAAATATTTTTACAAGACTAAAAGTCATTAACCTCATCCAAACCACTTTATCATTTTCCGTTTCTTTTTAATTTAAATTTTTTTCTCAAAAGATTACACTCTTGTTAATTCTTGTAGTGATGCAAGCTACTATACTTCTACGATATATACAGTGAAGTGATACATTTTCCACTTGGGTGTTGAATGATGCCTAGTTGATGTTAAATCCAAGCTATATCCTCCACTTTGAGATTATGCAAATTCTCCCTTCTCATAGTTGTGGGTAATAAGTATGTTTTCACTCGAATGTGACGATATGTCTCTTCTATTAAAATTAACGAATGCACGTGTGTTATTACAAACTTTTTAAGGTGAACTACGAGTGCCCTGATCCTCTATTGTATGAGTGGGGTACATAAGCACACAGGTTTGCAACCGAGGTGGGAGCAAAAATTGTAAAAAATGTACTTATTTTCTCATCTCCGCCATCTATTTTATAAATAACTTTTCGTAGCCAACATGCACAAATTTTCAAAAAGGTTCTTCAGAATATTGTAGATGTTTAGGGTGTTAATACCTTCCCTTTGCATAACTAACCACAGTACCTAGATCTTTGTTTTATTAGTTTTTGTTTTAAAAAATTCTTTGAATTTATTCGCTCTTTTACCATTTCCTTTGGATATAATAAAGCGCAGTGGCGACTTTCACCGACTATGAGTTGAGTCAATCAATGACTTAGTCTCGAGATTTTTATCGCTACAAGTATAACATGAGGATTTAATGATGTGTTGTTTCTTGTTGTTGTATTATAACTACTGTATTCATTCCTTATAACTTTTATAATTGTTATGATTTACTCACCCTTTCTGCTTGGAAATGTTGCCTCTATACGTGGGTAACTTGCAGGTAATTAGGAAGAGACGTTTAAGCTCGAGGATAGCTTATGGGGTCTTTTAGTTGCTTTATCGCAAATAAAGAGGGTATTTCTCTGATATATAACATCGGGGTCTTTGGGATCGTTTTTGAATTAAACTTGTATTATTTGTTGATTTGTTGCATTAAGATGTTTATTCCGTTTTAAGAATGTTTCAATATATTTATGAAGTATGAAATGTGGAGGTCTTTTTATTTGAGACATTTAATAAATATGTTTGATACAAATAACTCGTTTGCGATGTGTTGAAGTTTCACAATGATAATTTCAATAAGATGGATGTTTTAATTTTGAGAACTCGTGTTACGGAGTATGAAGCATTTTACTATGATATTTTATATGAAGATATGACACCTTTTTTTGCGAAATACTCTGATTTAATTATTGAATTAATTGCGAATATATCTTGGGGTTTAGAAGGGTGTTACATATCCACAACAATACCTCCATTAGAAATCACAAGGACGAGAAAACTCAGTTTTTCCAACCAAAACTCACACTTTGACAACTTAGCATACAATTTCTTCTCTTGCAACAACTTCAACACAACTCTTAGATGTTCAGCATGTTCCTCATCATTCTATGAATATATTAGGATATCTTCACTAAACACCACCACAAAGTTATCCAAATATGGATGAAAAATCATATTCATATACTCCATGAACACTCCAGGAGCGTTAGACACAGTGAACCGCATCACGGGATACTCGTAATGATTGTACCTCATTCTGAATACAGTCTTTGGAATATCTTCAGCCTCCACACAAATCTAGTGATATCCCAACCTCAAATAAATCTTGTTGAAGAGACAACCACCTACAAACTGATCTATCAAATCATCAATTCTTAGAAGAGGATACTTATTCATGATATTAACTTTATTTAGATGTCAATAGTAAACAAATAAACATATACTACCACTTTTCTTCTTCACTAACAATACTGACGCACCCTATGATGAAACAATTGGCCAAATGAAATTATTCTCGAGAAAATCCTCTAGTTTCTTATTCATCTCGCTCAACTCTGCAACAAACATTTGATACAGAGCCATTGAAATAGGACTAGTACCTAGTACAAAGCTTATTGTAAACTCTACTTCACACTCTGGCGGTAAATCACTAATGTCTTCTGGAAACTCACAAACTAGCGGTAAATCATTAATTACTCACTTTCTCTTAGCATCCAACAACTGTAACACCATAAACATCACTGCACCACCTTTCACATACACATCTACTTGCTTAACAATCAAAAACAGATCATTCTCGTCCATGAACTCTATAAACATCACTATCTTGGAATAATAGTTGATATGAACACAGTTAAACTCCTACAAGTTCATTCCAAGGATAACATCAAGTTGATTCAACTTCTAGCTCTGGCAGAAAATCGCAAATATCCCTAAGAAAACATCAAGAAACTCACATATAATAGGCATATCAATATCCACAAAATTTCTCTCCACTCTAAAATATGTGAACCACACAAGTACCTGATCATCTCCTCTTAAGGACACTTTGACCTTACTGGAAAACATGAATCTCGAATTCGTACTTTTTTCGGGTTCAAGAAATAACACCACCACAACAACACATGCACTCCTACAATGAGCAACACATTAAACCAATACTCCACAAATAAAACATCTCAAAAAAGGAAAAGCTTCTCCCCCAACTTATTTCAATCACGCTCCAACAAGCTGTTAGAAAAATAATGAATACTGATAGTGTTTCACACACATGCCGCATAAGAAGAACTAACAACATTACACAACCTGGCAGAATGAACTGACATTCTCTGATACTACTATATAACACCCTAAAATCTCGACTTATTATAATAAAATAAAGCATGCAAAGAATACATATATACACTTAGGATGTTACTCGACATTAAATTCATTTTCTTTGTAACACATAATTTCATAAACAAGGCATTCAAGACTTGTCATCACATGCTCACCTTTACTTAGGATATCATTGCAGCAGAATCATAAAGATAAACATGATTTGTAAACTCATAAGTATTATTAAATACTTTATTAAAAATCAATAAATACGGTAAAAATATACTCAAAGCAACATAGTAGGCATCAAACACGAGAGCATAACATTCTACTCTTTAATTAATATAAATAGAATACAAATAGCATAATTTTCCCCACCCAGTGTTACAAGTCAGAGAAACGTAATTCTAATAATGCAAAAACAAAAAGGAAAGAATAACAACTCCTTACCATCATTCTTCTCTAAGATACTACTCAGTTACCTTCTATTCTAGACTCTGAAGAGAAGCACGAACCACGCCAAAAACAAAGGGGTGAGAAATAAAATTAATACAGTAAAGGGTACATACGACAAGGTAGAGTATTAACACATACAAACTCCACATATAACTACATGCAACATTACATAATACATTCTCACACCAACTCAACAATCATACATAAACAAATATTATGCACACAACTCATAACGTAACTCAACTATTTAACTCAATGCATATGCATGTGGTATCAATTTAACATCTGGTCCTCTCAAGAATCGGGTCCACTATTTGAACCTATGAACCCCCTCTCTGAGTTTCAATCCCTCTCTCCGAGCTTGGGACAAGCGACTAGTCCACTCTCTGAACTAGCAAACATGCATCTTGACACAATTCAGAAGACGCATCAATCATATATATCAAGGTTAATGCATTAAGAACCATCTATGATCTTAACATAATGCACTAACGACTCTCTTAATCCACCCTCCAGATTACCATGCAAACAAAGTCACAAATGCACAACACAACTAAAATAAGTGCAACACAATTATTAAATAATTTCCAATTTATTAATACTTATCATCTCAAATATAACATAAACAACCCTTGTAATCCACATCCATTACTCAGCTTATCACAACACATGCATCCCCTAAAAACAATTATATTTGACAATAATTCTTTTTTCCAACACTTCAAATGGAAACTAATTTGGACTTACAGATCAAAGGTTATGGCCGTAATCGTCGAAGAATACAACTTAAGTTAAAACGACGTTTTTTTCAAATTCTACCCAATAACGTGTCGACTCCTAAGAAGCATGTGTCGACCTATTGGACTTATGTGTCGGCCTATGGGACTTATGTGTCGACTTCAAAAGTACATAAAGTATAAATTTGCAAATGACTCATTATGGGTCGACCTATATGACGTGTGTTTTGACACCCAATTGCAGAATGCGGAATTTTTGAGTTTTTTCAACATCGGTGACCTTTCGGACCTCCAATTTTGATTCCATAAAAAGCCACAATCTCATAATTTAATGTACTACACTTATATAATGAGTGAAACAACAATTTAACACATATAATTCTCAACTTTCTTAAAAATATATTAACGTCAAAGCTTCAACCTTCAATAATGGTGGAAATATGAACAATTTCGAAACACTAAGTACATATCAAATTATACATGAAAATGCACATCAATTATGCTAATTGACATCATCATATCATATAAACTCAAATTTCTTTAACAACCCAATGCTCTATTGGAGGTTAAGGGCTCATCTACCCTACCTCTCATGCACATACCCTTTATTAAGATTATTCTCCACCTTACCTTAATTCCTAGCAAAAATTCTTAATTGGATGTTGTTCTTCTCGTTCAAGCTCTAGCTAACCCTTTTCCTCCATTGCCTCTTAATACTTTTTCTACGTACTCATATAACTCTTGTCTCCTAACTACCTTTTTTAAAATCAAAACCTAATTCCCTCGTTACGATATTCCTACCTTACCCTCACCTTTTTCTCTAAGTCTCACCTTGTCCTCAATATCTCTACAAACTCTTATTTTTCCTTTATCTTATTATTTTATTTAAATAATAAAACTAAAATAATATTTTATTTAATAAAATAAATATTATTTATTTTATCCTTCTCCTGTTACTCTCCAAACTCCCATCATAAAGTTATACACCCTTAATATCTCCCCCATTTATTTAAGTATATCCATATAATAATTAAATAAATATCCAAAATTCATAAATAATCTAAATAAATAAAACAATCTAAATTTTGGTGTTATAGAGATTGCTCTTATGTGAGTGTCTAGCATGAATGGGGTAGAGAGAGGTCCTCACTCTCCAATATGTGTTATTGCTTTTAATGTTGTGGATGTTTATGTGTTTGATGATGAAATTGTGTCAAATATGAGTTGAGCATTCATGTTTATTGGGTTTTGAGTTGATCTACATGATTCATAGATTTGAGTTAGATTGATAATTTAGATGGTGAATCTGTATGGTAGTTGATGTGTTAGATGTTTTATGAGTATGTGTGATTACTCATGTTCAAAAATTGAATTAATATAAATATAAGTTGGAAAAAATGAGTTTAGAAGTGAATTTTTCGTGAAAAATTAGCAGAAAAACACTACAATTTTTTTATTCAAATCAGAGCTTTTGCACTGTGAATTTAATTCTAATCATAGACTTCTAGGAGCCGCTTCCCGATTTGTTTGATTTGAATTACAGTTTACACATGTTTAGAATTAGAAAGGTAAAAATTTCAAAATATTTTTTTCTGTTTGAGACGCAATTCGAAGTGTTGGGTAGCTGACGCTAAATACTAATCCCTCCATTATATTTTATAAGCAAATTTTCACTTTTTAAATTCATTGAATAATTAATGTATCCACTCTATATACAGTCCAAATACATCGCTTATTCAATGAACTTAAATATTCAAAATTTTCTTATAAAAGATAATGGAGGGAGTGTCTTATTTTGAGATTTTATATGCATTTAAAAATATGAATAATACGTTTACTTGTGATATGTTTTAAAGGATGATTTTTGAATAACGATATGATTATGGCTTGATGGTTTCTAGTCATATGAGTTATGTTTTCGGAGAATGATTAGGTGATGAGTTATTTAATTAATATATGATCAAATGGTGAATATAATCATATGTGAGTTATATGCAAATTATGATTATTGTTGAATCTTTGGGATGTTGCATTATTAAATATGTGGATATTAATTATTGTGATGATATTATTGATGATGTTACACTTTAAATTATGTACATACTATATTTGTTGTGGTAACATTGTTAGTGATGCGCACAGTCAAAAGAGAGGTCAATAGTGAATATGTAGAGTTTCATGTTATTGTTGAAAGTCATGCATCATGGTATATGAACTTTAGTTTAGTTTTGGTGTTCTTTGGTCCTATAGAGAGGGGGGTTGCGAGCGAGTAGTCTATAAAAGATAATGGAGGGAATGTCTTATTCTAAAAGATTATTTTGATATTTTATATGCATTTAAAAACATGAATAATATGTTTACTTGTGATATGTTTTAAAGGATGAATGTTGAGTACTGATATGGTTATGATTTGATGGTTGCTAGTCGTGTGAGTTATGTGTCTGGTGAATGATTAGGTGATGAGTAATTTAATTAATATATGATTAAATGGTGAATTATAATCATATGTGAGTTATATGAAAAATTATGATTGTTGTTGAATCTTGGGGATGTTGCATTGTTAAATATGTGCTTATTAATTATTGTGGTGATATTGTTGGTGATGTTGCACATTAAATTATGTGGCATACTATATTTGTTGTGGTGATATTGTTAGTAATGTGCATAGTCAAAAGAGAGGTCAATAGTGAATGTGTATGGTTTCATGTTATTGTTGAAAATCATGCATCGTGGTATATGAACTTCAGTTTAGATTTGTGTTCTCTGGTCCTATAGGGGGGGTTGGGAGAGAGTAGTCAATTTTGATAAGGGATTGGTGAATTGTTACTATATGGTGATTAGTAGCAATTTTGGTGTGCTATGGTCCTATGGTGAGGATCGGGAGCGAGTAGCTAATTCCACTTGGGAATTAATGAAGCATTAATATATGGTGATTTATAGCGATTTTGGTGTGCTCTGGTTTCAATAAGGAATCGGGAGCGAAATAGGTTTGTGTTATCCATAAATGGTACCACATGCATATAGATTTAGTTGAGGAGTACATTTACGTATATGTTTGTATATGTAATTGTTTATTCGTGGTGTCGTTGATTGGTTGAAAATTCACAATGTGATTGGTGATTTTTTGTGATTAGGGTGTGTATGTCATGATTATGTGAATTATCCCACCCTTTCTTTATTTTATACCACTAATATATTTTGAGTGTATTTTAACCTCCTTTTGTTTATTTGTGGTGTCCATGCTTCTGTGGAGTACAAACAAGCATGATATAGAGTAGCTGCTTGAGTTAGAGGACGACTATGCCTCCTTAGTTACTTGTTCATTTGAGTCATAGTGGAGTCGCTCTAATAACGTAACATCGGGGGAAATCGATTATTCTTTATTTCTTATTTCTTGTTTTATGTTATTTTGAAGTTGTTAAGCCATTTTGGGCATTTATGTGAATAAATGAAACTATGGTGTCAAACGAATTATTTTCTGCTTTGTATTTCAAAAGATTATTTGATTTTGTGTTTGTTTTGATTGGAGGATCAGGTGTAGCATTTTAATTGTGGAATTTATTTGTCGTGTTATTATAAGTTATGTTTAATCAGATATTAAGGTGTTACAATAATTCCTATTAAAATACTAACTTTAATGTGTTTCGTTCGAGAATAAAATATCATATTCTTAATGAGATTTATGATTCGTGGGAAATAGTTTTTTTTAATAAAAATTATATTCATTCATTCAAATTGATAGAATACGTCGGATAATACAAAATCAAAATCATTATAAACTGAAAAAGATGAATCTGCAAACAAACTCGCAACATTCATGTTCATTGCATATAATGGCAAAATGCCTACAAATGTGACAACATATAAATATGATAAAATTGAAATGCTCGGAATACACATGTCTCTGAGTCTATAGTGCTGGCGATGTTAAAGTCATTTATTGAATTTGCACTGAACCAAAATTAATCTATCGATTTGAACCAAACAACGTTGCAAGAAGACGACGACCAACACAACATCGCATTAAAACGACGAAATCACAAAGAAAAAACTAAAAATATATGTCAAATTACTTATTTGAATGAAAATAAAATATTTCAGAGTGATGTCGAATCAAAAATTGATCCTAAAACTACTCACCCATGTTTTGTAAATGAAGAAAAAACTAGGGAGAGTTATTGGATGTCATTTGTAAGTCAAGTGCAGTATGGAAGCATTAGAAGTTGTTTTTTTCAAACAACTTATTTGAAAAAGTTGTTCTGCTACTAAAGCAGAAATTCTGGTTTTCGAAGAGGAAACTGGTTTCCTCATTTGGAGAAACCGGTTTCTACAACGAGTTTTGTTTTTCTGCACTCTGTATGTAGCAGTTTCTAGGGGTGTTCAAAACCAAACCAACCCAATAGAAAACCGCAAACTAAATTAAACCAAACCGAAACCGCAAAAACCGCATTTGGTTCGGATTAGTTTGGGTCATTTTTTAACAAAACCGCATGGTTTGGTTCGGTTTGCGGTTTGTATTTTGCAAACCGAACCAAACCGAATCAAACCGCATTATGTTAAAACCTAAATTTTTCTTAACTAGCATCTAACCCAAACCTAAACCTATTATACATTAGCCTTATGATTACATACAATTTTCTCATCTTTACAGTTATGGTTTCAGTTTCAATCTTCTTAAATATCTCCTAACATTATCACTTCATCTTCACTACTTACATCTTGTCTCTTCTTCTCTAATCTCTGCTGTCTTATATTGTTTCCTTTTCAAGTTTTTATTTTTATGCAATTTTTCTCTCTTTCAATTTCATTTTATCGCACATCTTTATCTCTAATCTCTTCTCTCTTATGTTTTTTCTTTTTCATCTTCACTAATTTCTCATATCTTCTATTTTTTTTGTTTTACTATAATATTTTTTATATTGTTTTATGCTATTATTTTATGTTTATTATTTTACTTTTGTCTAATTTAACTTTTACATATTAAATGGGAAGTTATTGTCTAAATATGATTAGTTTTTTTGTTATAATTTAGTTGTGTATCATGTATGAATGACCAAATACAAAGTTATGTTGTCATATATATGTGAATGTATGACTCAACAAATTATTTGTAAAAAACCGAGCCAACCGCATTGGTTTGGTTTGATTTTTTTTCTAAAAGTCAACCGAACCAAACCAAACCGCATGTCTTTTTCTCTCGTGGTTCGGATGATTTTTTGCGTCAAAACCGCCAAAACCGCACCGCGAACACCCCTAGCAGTTTCTGTTTTAGTTTGTTGTTTGTTTTGTGTTGTGTTTGACACATTATAAATACTCTCTCATGTAATATACTTGTTAATGCCATTGTGAATAAACATAATTTTCTCCTCAATTACTCTCTCTCTCTCTCTCTCTCTCTCTCTTTCAATTTACAATTTCTCTCTAAACTTCATCTTTTCCAATTAACCTTTTTACCATTAATTCACCATCAATTTACCATCAACCTTTTGTGTATGTTCCAACATTTGGCATCAAGAGTCTTGATTTTGATCCGTTAATCTGTTGCAAATATGTCAACCACCGATCGAATCCCTACCAACCTCCCAATTCTTGATTTCAAGAATTATAATAAATAGTACAAACAAATAAAAGTTTTGTTTGGGTATCAAAAAGTCCTTGAAGTGGTAAACGATTGAGTTGCACCACTTGTTGAAGAAGCTACAGCATCCCAACAAACTACCTTCAAAAAAGAGTCTAACATCCTAATTTTTTTTGTATCTTCCTAGATTTTACTTTACGATAATTAGATAAAACAAATATTTTCTTATATAAATTAACTATTATGATTATTACTATTATTATTATTATTATTACTATTATTATTTATATATTTGTTAATTCTTTTATTATTATTATTATTATTATTATTATTATTATTATTATTATTATTATTATTATTATTATTAATATTATTATTGTATTATATAAAAAAAATAGAAGTGTAGTAACATGCATATATGATATTATGCATACACGATATATCATTAGACTATTAAATACAAAGAAAAATCCAGAACATGGGTGATTTCATGCATGAGCTCGTTCTTTTCTTAATGCCCAAGAAAACCATAGGTGATATATACTAGAATTTTCTACCAAATTATTTTATATTACTTTCCTACTAGTATAAATAGGTGAGTTACTACCCCTTATTCCTCACTTCATTCATCCACTAAAGCAAACTAGTTCTATGTATTTTAAACCCTCTTCGGTGAAGTTTTAAAGTTAGCAAGACTCCGATATAATTTTTCTTCGTTACCGATAAGCCGTTATAATACGTAAATTTTAGTAATTATTTATTTTAACTATTATTTATTATCGTTATAATGTTTAAATATTTTTATTTATTCAAAATATTATTTTTATATTATTGTTATAATATTCAAATATTTTTGATTATTTGAAATATTATTTTTAGTACTGTTATAATGTTCAAATATTTTTTATTTATTCAAAATGTTATTAAGGTCATGTTCTCGGTAAATTTTAAAACCTATCAAATATAAATGAGGGTATAGTCTAATTAACATTTTGAACTGAATAAATATTTAATATTTAAAATGATATTTTATAGGTTATAATTAGTTAATTTTACATTATTATCTTCTAACAACCCGAGGATCGGTGAAAATTAGGCTATTTTCAAGATTTGAAAGCGACACCCGAGGAAATTTTCACAACACCTTCAATAAAAGGTAGGGGCAAAGATTCTATACACATTGAGACCGTTAGCGTAAAATAGCTCAATATATATGTGTAGTCGTGACTCAAGCCCTACTAGAGATAAATAAGTGAGGAGAGCCTATTCTCGAATAATGATTTTTACGAATCACTAAACAAGGTACACCGGCCTTGATTATTTATCATAGGAATAACCTATGATAATTTTAGGTTGTATTGTATTTGCATTATTTGATTAGTTGTCTAAATGTTTATTCATTTATACTTGAATGATTGTGATTGTTAGACTAAGAGAATATTATATTACTCTATTAAGGAGGGAAACGACAACATAGTTAGATATTAGGTGTTAGATTCCCAATAACATAAGGGGGATAGATACATTGAAAAGTTGTATTTGGTTGGGTTCTGGTTAAGGAAAGACTTGGTTAACTATGTCTTTTACAGTTCACCTCTCTTACCTGGAAAGTCAACCATACAATATTCATTGTACTAACTGAACTAATTGTATAGAGATAAGAATCATGCTTAGAAGGATTAAAGAAATATTTGATGGATTTGGCACTCAACCTAAGTATCTAGATAAATAGTATAACTTTAAAAGTTGATACGATAATTCACGAGCATTAACTTAATACTTATTGTTGAGAGTTTCCATAAGATGATTGAGTGATCATATAGACTTGCATTGAGGAATGTGTAAGTCCACTGTCGTACGGTATGTGACGTACGAGGTTTATTGGTCTCACACTATCCCGTCAGGGATTATTATTTATGCATGCTAGGCAGGACGAGGTTTTTGGCCTGATTTCTCAAGGAAGATCGGCTTATAACACTTGGGCTCCACGTGAAGTCAGGTGGCGTAGCTCTTGGTAATTAGGAGTACGTTAGTGGCATGTGGTCTTGTGATATCTGATCTTGGTAAATGTGAAGATATCCTTGACAATGTTTAATGGCCTGAGTTAGCATATAGTTCAGGGATTCATTAAATATACCGATAATAACTATAAATAGATGTGTGATAAGGATACGCTTATTTGGACTAATTGTGTTTGTCATATATATTATTATTTTACACCCCATCCCCACTTTTATACATGTACGTAAATCTTAGCCCTATATTATTTTTCTCTTGCATTTTTGGAATGATCTATGACGATCAGGCAACGAGCTAGATTCCCTCTTACAGCCCACCAGTTCAGGAGGGAAGGCCAGGGAGTGACGTGGAGATGGATTACGATGATGTCAAGATTAATGGTTGTTAGAGTTTTATCAAACGCTTATCACATCACTTATATTATGTGATATTATATATAGTCAGTATAAGTGTCGGTCTTGTTGGACTTAGGAAGTCCTTGTTGTTATGTTTTCTTTTGGTTTTTTTTATGTACTTTTCTTTTCAATTTTATCTACGTGGTAGTGCCACTAGTCTTAGTCGTGTCAAACTCTTTATAAACTTGAAAAATATATATATATATATATATATATATATATATATATATATATATATATATATATATATATATATATATATATATATATATATATATAAAGCAATATATTTAATTATTCAATATTTCAAAAAAAATTCCAATATTTTTATTAAGATTTATAGGCTTTAATTAGAATTTTACTAATGGGACATAGGCTGTCTCAAAGAGAAGAAGAAAGACTACAAAGTCCTCTTCTTGATACATTCTTGTGTGGACAATGACAACTTTGAGAAAGTTGGTGATTGTACATCGGCAAAACAAGCTTAGGAGCTCTTGAAGAAAGTCTATGAAGGTGCTGACAAAGCGAAGGTGATGAGGTTACAAACTCACAAGAGGCAGTTTGAGTTGGTGGAAATGGAAGAAAAGTGTTGCACCCCAAAATTCACCCTCTTCTTTTTCGTATTTCTGGCTTATAATTCGATTGCATAAACATACCTGTAGTTGCATGCATATCATTGATCATGGGGTTACTAGGTTCAAAACATCCCAAGTACGAAAGAAACGGCGTGTTTTAGCTATCTCAGATCATTTTGAGCCAAGAATCAATGTTTCTCGGTTCGTACAACTATTTACAAGATTTTTTGGTCAGGAAGCTATTTTGGCTTGGTTCCACAATCTCTGGAATCATATCAATATGTCCTCTAGATTATCTGTTCAGGTTGGAGGTCATTTCGTCAAGAAAACTGAATTTATTCGCTTATTTCTCAATACAGTGGATTTTGGGTTTTCAGTCCGTTTCGGGCACTCCAGAGAGCCTATCTCACAGCTCGTCAGGTGTTTTCTTATGAATTTTTATTGGCATGTCCCTTTCATTCTTATCTACAATTTTTGTTTGAAATCCGGAAGCAAGTTATGTGAGGAAGGTCCCCGAAAAATTCAATTTCTCAAGAGGATTAAACTGAATTTTAGTGCTGAACCGTGTGTTCTGCCCACTAAAAAGTTCATATCTCCTAGCTGGAAACTCGAAACTGAGCGGGACCAATTTTTAAAATTCCGTATCAAACCCTTCTACAACTTTCATTTACAACTCGGAAGTTGATTCCTCACCGTTTAAGACCAGTCTTTTATTCTTCGGACACAATTTTCAGTTGGACCGAGCAATTTTCATTTGATACGCGAACTTCAAAAAATCATATCTCGCTTGTTTTTTACTGAAACGAGATGGGACCAGTGGCAAAAGTTCACAAATTTGTTATATTCGGTTGTCTCATAAACACTCACTTGCAAATTTTGATCAGAAGATCCTCTTTCGAGGCATTTTCTCCGAAGAGCGCATTGAGAATTCTACATGCGTCAGACGCTCAAAAACTGTGCTGAAGCTTCAAAAATTCATATCATATTTACCGTTCATCTGATCGCGTCGAAATTTTGATTCGCGCAAGCAAAATTGCGTTCTGGACATTTTTTGTTTACATTCCAGTTTCAAATTCCGCACGGATTTGGCTGTTTTGGACTGTGTACGAAAATTATTTTGATACTCGCGATTTGAATTTAATTGTGGATCCAAGGCATTCCAAAGCCAAATTTTTTACACTATAAATATATTTTACCACTAACAAAATTGGTAGAGGGAATTATTGTTAAATTTGACCCAAGAGCTCTCACCTTTCTCTCTCAATTCTCTTTCAACTCAAAGTTGCACAACCACCTCCAACCACCAACAACCACCACCGGAATTCCAAAACCACCGCGCCGGAAAACTTTTCTTATTTGTTTCTTCTTCTCTCCTTCTCCAGTACAGCATCATACTCTTCTATTCTCTTTCAATTCTCAAGGATCAAATCAAGCTTTTCATTAATCAAGAACATTGAAGAGCGTTTATGGTGTCGAGGTGAAGAGTTGAAGTTTTCCTCTTCATCAATTCTCCAAGGATTCAAGATTCTCCTCTCTTATTATCATCAATTCAACTTTGATTTGGTATTTTCTTGGAGAATTACAAGATTTTCCTCATCAATTTCAACTCAAAGCTTCAAGTACAAGTAAGTGCTTATTTACTTAAGTGCTTATTTCAATCGATTTTTCAATTGTTCAATTTCTTGAAATTGAATATTGAGATTGCTTTCAAATTCTGTGTGAATTCCGATTATAGCATTTGTTTTGTCGAATTCATTGACGTTAATCCGTTTTTGGAGCCTTAAAAGTGTCGGTGTGAAACTTTCTACACACCTACACTTGTGTTGTGACTTTGCATTGTATTTAGGTACTTGATGTGAGCATTGTGGACCACAAATTATATGATCATGCATCAAGTAATATGTAAATTCTTTGACATGCATTGAATCATTAATTTGAGGCTTATTCGTGCATTGAAATTGCGTTGAAATGTAGGAACTAACACATAGTTTTTAGGTACACTTGCACTACACTTACACATTGCACACAACTCACATACACACACTTGAATTCATACATTGTGACATAAGTTGCATCTTTGCATATCCATACATTTGCATGTAGGATAGTTGAATTAATTTGATATGGTGTTGTTCGACTCTTATGGCATAAAAATATGTTGAAATTTCACTTTTCACAACACTTTGACACTTTGAACATCTAATTTCTCTCAACATTCTTACATGTTTGTATAACATTTAGGTAGTATTTGCATTGAGTATGTATCACTTGCACATGATATCACGTACACTTGCATTTTTATTCATCTAAATACCATCAAAACACATTGGAAACAAGTTTGTTTGAATTTAGTGGAAAATGACATGACACTTGAACATTGATAAAGTTAGACATAATATTTGTTTTGGCTCTAATTTTTAATCCGTGATGAGTTTTTTTGACTTTTCTTAATGTAAATCATGTTTCTCGAGCCATCCGAATCTCTCTACGTGAACAGTTTCTTGATTTGGACATGTTTCAATCAAATCTGGGAGTTGCTGACCTTTAGGCGAAAAATATATCTTTGAACAAAATTTGACCGAACCGTCCGCATTTTTGAGACCGTACGCGTGTGCATAGCTTCCGATATTTTTGATAAATCATTTTGATTGTTTTCTTTAGCTTATGCCTTGTGTTTTGGTTCACTTTTCAAATCTATCCATAATGGTGTTTTTTGACTCGAAAAGTGTCGGAGCGAACCTTTTTTGTACACTACACACATACATTTGTGGTGTTAATTTTCTTTGCATATAATATCTAATACTTGTTCTAACCCTCAACTAACATCTTGACTAATATGTGGACATGTTTAGGTAGTTGGCGCTTTGATTTAGAACCCTTAATTGAGTCATATAATTAGGATCCCATGGTAGCTAACCGTTAGAGCGACGATTGATCGTTTTGGCTTCATTTTGTGCACGAATATGCATAATTTTTCTTGTGCATTTCATTTGAGATCATTTAGCATGAGTTAGCTACTGACTTGTATGATTTTATATCTATTTGAATTTAATAGTTGCTTAATTCTCAAGTTTCGATTGACTTGTAATGTTTAGAAGCATGTTTTTCCTTTGTCGTTTGAATTGACTAATCTTAGGAGTGTAATTTCATGTTTTTCTTTGAAAATTTAGGATGTTTTTTTACCATCTAATTGTACTTAAATGTGTACCTCACCTTAGGATTGTAAATAGAATTTCAAATCTAACTTTTAATGGTTCGATTCTTAGGAACTAGTTTGATAATTGTATAGTTTTTCTAGCTTTCTTTCGCATGTTTAGTTTGTGGTTTTCCTTCTATTTATTTAGATGTTTAGGAATGATTTATAGAATTTAGTTGCTTCCCTCACTAGGAAGTCATCCTTAATACTTCAATCTCATTGTAAACAATCGCTTTTGCGTCTTGTGCTTTCTTTAAGAGCCTCATTGCTATTTTTGATACTTTGTTTCGTATGCGAGGTACACGGAGCATTATACTTGTGATTTGGATGTGTAGGATCCATGTTTTGATGTTGCACACATGCGTGTGCACTCTTTATCTATCTTCTTGGTTTTCACCATTTTTGCAGGTTATTTGATTGATTTGGATGTGTAGAATCCATATTTGTTGCTTGCTCACATGCGTGTGCCCTCTTTGTCTGGATTGTAATTTCATGCAGGTTCATTGGATATACATCGAATGTGTATAGCCACACATTCTTGACCGTGCATATCGATGCACATCCTATGTCTATATTATCTGGATAGTTTCTTGCAGGTTTATTGGATATACGTCAAATGTGTATAAACACACATTCTTGACCGTGCATATCGATGCACATCCTTTATCTGTATTGTCTGGATTACGATCTTGTACAGGTGTATTTGCTTCGGATGTGCATCACACACATTCCGATTATGCTTTTTGTGCCTCCGTACACTTCTCACCGGATTTCTTTATTGCGTGCCAGCAGTACTTGAAGTTTTCCGGAGTATTTTTTTAGCTCGCAGTGCTCTTCGGATCATTATCTGTTTGGTATTTATTTTACTTTGTTTACCGTATTCTTTTACCGCTTTTCTAGAGAGCATGAGAAGTAGGGTTTTACCGCTTTCCTTGCCATGAGAAGTAGGAATAGAGATGTATGAAGGGGCTTCCGTAGTTGGAGCATGTTCAGGAACCCCTCTGGTTTATTTAAAGACCCATTTAGGGCGCTTCTGTTTGCTAATTGTGTTTGGTTTGTTTAAAATCCTCCATCTGCATAGGGAGGTAATTCTCAGTAAGTGTTTATATTTGTGCTTGCATAGGTCAAGAGTGGTTAGGACACCCGACGTGGCACCACCAAGCAAAGTTCCGCTTTTTATATTTCCTGCTATCGAGTCATGATGATATGATGGGCAAGTAGAAAGCATCTGCAATCGACCCCCGCACAGTTCTAGTTCGTGTCATCTCAGCACACGCGAATCGTGTTGCTTCCTTTATCGAGTCAATAATAATAAAGTGGCAAGAGTTCCCTATTCTGACTCTCCACGCTTTCCTGGGGTTCACATTTATTGCAGAGCTCGCATCATTTGCTCTTCACACTTGACAATTCATGTCATGCGGTGATACCATTCACATGAATCGGATGTGTCGGGTCCTAGTTGACTCACGGTATGCTCGTTATTGTTCGAGGCTATGGGACTTCCTCTTTTTCCTGCGCTTGTGTGACATTTGTTTGTTTGCATTGCATTCTTTGTGTGCTTCTGCTAAAGCACTTGCTTGCTTCATCCCTTTTTGTCATCTACGATTCTACTTTAGGTAGCGAATCAAGATAGACATAGATTTAGGTTGTAAACCTTTGACATGTTCCCTTAGGATTCCCTCGAATCTACTTTAGGTAGTAATTCGAGTTAGACCTTAGGTTGTAATCCATGCATGATAACATTAGGGATAGAGCTAGATAGTTTCCCTTGTTTGTTTTCTAGTTTCTTTCGCATCCTTGCATGTAGTAAAACTAAAACTTGTTTTATTTTTCCTTTACAAATCAAAACACTTAATAATGGTTCAAACTCCTTTTTTTAAGGTACAAACAACCAACCAATGCAAAAAAATTTTGCCTACGGGTTTTCTTGTTTTGTGTTTAAAATTCTTTTGTATAAGTAAAAAACACATAACCCACCAAAACATATAAGCCGAACTATGGCGCTCTGACTTTCCCATTGCAAGAGGGAATACGTAGGCATCTTGTCACGGGGCTCGATCAAGCAAACTTTGTAAATATTCCTTTTCCCCGTGTTTTCTTTATTTTCTTTTCTTTCACATGCATTCTCTTTTAGCATAACATTATAGCAATTAAGCAGTAAATAGATATAAACACACCCATTAGACAGAAAATAGAAGTGGATACCGTAGAGTACTACGGACGTGTGAGGTGCTAATACCTTCCCTTTGCGTAATAGATTCCCTTACCCTATCTCTCGATCGCAAGACCGTGTCTTATCCCTTTTAGGTTTTCGCGATGTGTTTACCTTTCTTCTTTTGTGAGATAAAAAACGTTCGATGGCGACTTCATTGATATAGTTATCGGATGATGTTCATCCGGTTGTTTCAAAAAGGAATCGTTCAACGACTACATTACGCATATAACTTGTTTGATGAATCAAATGAAGGCTTGCGGTGAAACTATTTCGGTACAAAATGTAGTGGCTAAAATCTTGTGTTCTTTAACGTCAAGATTTGATAAAATAGGGATGGCAATAGAAGAGTCAAAGGATCTTATCTCTATGAGAAAGGAGGAGCTTCAAAGCTCATTAAAAGCACATGAACAAAGAATGGGTGAAAGGGGAAATGACAAAGCCAAGAAGGAAATTGCATTGCAAGCACGGTTCAATGAGAAGAAAAAGAGACCGAGAGGCAAGTGGCCTTCGAAGAGCAAGGAAAATTTCTAGAATTTTGGTGGAAAAGATCCATAGAATTCAAAGGGTTCCATGCTCAAAAAGGAGAGAGAAGCTCCAAGAGTGGTGGTCAAGGAAATAACTATAAGAGGAATGATAAAAGTAATGTGAAGTGCTTTAATTGTCACAAGTTTGGTCATTTCGCAAATGAATGTAATGCGAAATTGAAGGAAAATCAAGGGGATGAGGCCAAAGTTGCAAGGAAAGAGGTAGAAGATGATGATATGCTTTTTGTCATTATCACGGAGGAGAACAATGGCAATAGAGAGTTTCTGGACAACAACAATAGTATGTGTCGAGGGCTGGGCAGCAACACTATTAGTGCAGAATTTTCTGCACAAACGCGTTCGGAGCGAAACGCAGTGGTAACCGTTCGAGGTGGAGTCCAAGGAAGTGATAAGTGGTACTTGGATTCTGGTTGTTCAGCTCATATGACATGTATAAAAGATTGGTTTGTGAATATCAATCAATCCACGAAGAATAGAGTAAGATTCACAGATGACACCACTTTAGCGGTCGATGGTGTGGGTGATGTTTTGATCATGAAGAGGGATGGGAGCCATTCCTTGATCAAGTATGTGTTGTACATTCTTGGAACTAAGTGTAATCTCTTAAGTATTGGCCAATTGCTTGAGAAGAATTACACAATTCGCATGGAAAATAAGATTTTGCGTGTTTTTTATCGAAATGGAGTCTTAATCCTTAGAGCACCCATGGCTACAAATCGTACTTTCAACATAGAATTGAAGGTAATGGAGCACAAGTGTATTGCTACAGCGGGAAGTTGTGATGAGTGGTTGTGGCACTACCGTCTTGGACACCTCAATTTTAGAGACCTCGACGCATTGTAAAGGTATGGTATGGTGACCGGACTGCCCAAGATAAATCTTCCAGCTAAAATGTTTGAAGAGTGTGTGCAAGGGAAGCAACATAAGAATAGTTTCAGCAAGGATGTGTGTCATAGGATTAAGTAACATCTTGAGGTGGTGTATTCCGACGTGTGTGGTCCAATGCAAGTTTACTTATACGGCAAAAATAAGTATTTTGTCACGTTTATTGATGATTTTAGTAGGAAGCTATGAATTTATCTTATAAAGAGGAAGGATGAGGTGTTTGATGTATTCAAGCGTTTTAAGTCCATGGCGGAGCGACAAAGCGGTCACGATGTGAAAATTCTTAAAACGGACAGTGGGGGTGAATATACCTCAAGTAAAATTGGAAATTATTGTGATGATGAGGGTATAGTGCGAGAGGTTGTTCCACCCTATACGCCTCAGAAAAATTATATCACCGAAAGAAGAAATCGCTCAATTATGAATATGGTTCGTAGCATGTTGAAAGGGAAGAACTTGCCAAAAAAACTATGGGGAGAAGCGGTTTGTACATCAGGCTATTAGTTGAATAGGTGCCTTACTAAGAAGTTGGACAAGGTGACACCAGAAGAGGTATGGTTTGGTCATAAACCGAGCTTGAGTCATTTGAAGGTTTTCGGTTCGATGGCATTTCGGCATATTTTGGGTCATCTTCGAAAGAAGTTGGATGACAAAGGAGAGGTAATATTACTTGTTGGTTATCATTCTACCGGAGGCTACAAATTGTTCGATATGAGTAGCAAGAAGATTGTGATTAGTCGAGACGTGGTAGTGGACGAGATGATGTTGTTTGACAGTAGAAAAATGTAGATGACAACAGCAGAAACCGGTTTCTCAACAGAAGGAAACATGTTTCCTTCGCGATTTTCGCATACTGAAGGCTCTTGAATGGGATTCTTGGAAGCAGAAACTGGTTCCCCTGATCTTGGAAACCGGTTTCCACCAAAAAAATGCAGAAACTCAGTAGGTTGCAAAACTAGTTTCAAATTCGATCAAAGTTAAGAATGGTGAATCCAGTAGGAGACCAACAAGACGCAGAGGTCTACCTCAAAGGCTCCATGATTGTGAAGTATTCCATGACAATGAGATCAACAATGATGGTGATCTTATACACTTTGAGCTTATAGACGAATTCGAGTCGGTGAATACAGAAGAGGCATTAAGAAACTCAAAGTGGGTGTGTGCGATGAAAAAAGAGCTGGAATCCATTGACAAAACAATACTTGGGAGCTGGTTGATTTACTGGAACAAAATAAAGCAATCAGAGTAAAATGGGTATATAAAGTGAAGGCATATCCTAAAGGCGAAATTGTCAAGCATAAGGCTTGACTAGTGGCGGAAGGATTTTTGTTACGAGAAGGTATATACTATGATGAGGTATTTTCTCTGGTGGCTAGACTAGAGAAGATACGGCTGGTTGTTGTTGTCGCAAATAGCAAAAATTGGCGGATGTATCGAATGAATGTAAAATCTGCATTTTTGAATGGTCCACTTGAGAAGAAAGTCTATGTAGAGCAGCCCCCTGGTTTTGTGGTGAAGAATCAAGAGGGAAGGGTCTTAAAATTAAGGAAGGCACTCTATGGTTTAAAACAAGCACCTAGAGCTTGGAACAAACGCATAGATACCTTTCTTGTTGAGGTGGGCTTCAAGAAGTGTGTATCCGAACATGGTATTTATGTGAAAGTGGATGCAAACAAAGGTGTGATTATACTTTGCTTATATGTGAACGATCTATTGATCACGGGCAGCAATTATGAGTTTATTTCCAAGTTTGAAGGTGAGCTTGTGGAATAATTTGAGATAAGTGACCTTGGTGTCATGACATATTTCCTTAGCATAGAGTTCCACAAGTCAAAGTCGGGACTACTCATGCATCAAAGAAAGTATGCTCTTGAGATATTGAAGAGACGTGATATGGAGCATTGTAATGCTGCCAATACACCAATTGAACCAAGGTTGCAGTTGTCTAAGAATGAAGATGAGTCTGATGTTGATCCAACTCAATATAGAAGGTTGATTGGATCATTACGTTACTTGTGCAATACGCGTCCAGATTTGGCATTTAGTGTCGGTGTTGTTAGTAGATTTATGGAGAGACCAAATGTGTCTCATTTTGCAGCAGTTAAGAGGATCCTTTGCTACATTAAAGGTACTCTTGGTTGCTGAATTCTCCGCAACTGATAAGGCAGTATATGCGAGTTACTCGATTTTACGGATTCTAATTAGTGTGAAAATAAAGATGATCGAAAGTCTACGGCTGATTTTGTCTTTATGTTCGGCGGAGCTCCAATCTCTTGGTGCTCTAAAAAGGAACATGTGGTGACACTCTCTTCTTGTGAGGCCGAGTATATCGCTTTATCTATGTGTGCGTGTCAAGTTGTATGGGTAATGAAACTACTTAGAAAGTTGGTCAACATTGATGTAAAAGTTGTCACGCTTTTGTTGACAATCTCTCGGCTATCAATCTTGCAAGGAATCCTATAACACATGGGAGGAGCAAACATATAGAGATGATGTTTCATTACTTAACGGAATTGGTGTGTGGAGAACAACTGAAGCTAGCTTATTGTCAAAGCGAAGAACAACTCGCAGATTTGTTAACGAATGCGGTAATGAATGAAGTGTTCGAGAGACTTGTGAAGAGTTTGAACTTGAGGAATGTGGAGCACTTGACTTAAAGTGGTGTATTGGATGTCATGTGTAAGTCAAGTACAGTATGGAGGCATTAGAAGCTATTTTTTTGAAATAACTTATTTGAAAAAGTTGTTCTGCTACTGAAGCAGAAATTCTGATTTTTGAAGAGAAACTCATTTGGAGAAATCGATTTCTGTCACGAATTTTTGTTTTTTTGCACTGTTGTATGTATTAGTTTCTGTGTTGGTTTGTTGTTTATTTTGTGTTGTATTTAACACATTATAAATATTCTCTCGTGTAATATACTTGTTAACACCATTGTGAATAAACATAATTTTCTCTTCAATTACTCTCTCTCTCAATTTATAATTCTTCTCTAAAATTCATCTTCTCCAATTAACTTTTATTATTATCAATTCACCGTCAATCTTTTGTGTATGTTAATGAAAGGAGGTGTCTATGCTTTGTTTATTTTCCAAATTATTTATTACCTTAAAATTATTTTATGATGTACATTGATTAAAAGCACAATTTATAATAACATTACAAGATTAAATAATAAAAAGTCAATGCTACAAATTTTTATGAATGTCTCACCCCTTCTTCCACCGACCCTTTTCAAATCAACCGTGCAAATTACTTCGTGCATGTTCTTATCCTGATGATAAAAATGTACTAGTACTTCCTTTTTGCAAAAGAAACAGAGTCCAGATTCAAACTCGAACAACTTGTTTGAATTTATTGGAAATAATTTAGAGCGAATATGATTTTCATAGTTGAATTAAAAGTAGTGGCATCAATTAGATCGTACTGAAAGAGAAATTCTAATAGCAGGTTTGTCAGACGATTTGTTGGGATCATAGCTAGCTAGGCTGGCTACTGTGCACGTGCTCTCGCCACTGTGTTCAATTTTCCCCTTACCAAATTTTTAAAGTGAATTGGGTTTTGGAAATTTACTATGTCATCATCCATGACATTCTTTTGCTTCTAGTAGGAATCAATCCTATAAATAGGGTGAGAATTTTAGAGATTGTGATTCTCAAATTAATTTCTTTTTTATAGTAAGAGATTGGAGTATTCATTAATGAGAATTTTATTTAATTTAACGTTTTTTTAGTTAACTTGAAATAAAACCATAAACTATAAAGTTACATAGTACCTAAAAGAGTGTCAAATGATTACTTTTTAAAATGAAATGATTTTAATTGTGGATCATCTCAAATTTTGTTTCATATTTTTTACGATCTGATTTGTAAATAAAGATTTTTATTTTAAATTCATTAAATAGTAAATATATTTGATCTTTTATATAAATCAGATACATTAATTATTCAATGAATTAGAGTGTATTTGTTTTAAGGTTTAAAATTATATTCTTTGAAATATTATTCCCAAGATTATTATTCCTTTGAATATTATTCTAACCTATGTGTTTGATAAAAAGTTAGATTCTTAAAAATTATTATAAAATTTGTTTAATTTAAAATAATAAAAATAATAGAAAATGTGAATGTATGTGAGAAGTTATAATTAATTAAATGTATTTTCATGAGAAACTTATATTCTCATCCTTTAAGCTTTGGAATAAATTTAAAAAGATCATGTGTAAAAATGATTCCTTAGAATAAAAGATGTCTTAGAATAGTTTTTATAAATTTGAATCGAACATGGAAACATTGCATTCTCATAGTTATATTCCCAGGAATATTTTTTTTAATCTTGAAACAAACACCCCCTTAAAAAAAAAAATTATTTATAAATTAGAATAGATGAGTCTTCGTCAATATCAATAATATTTTCAAATTTAAATATCCTTAACTTTATTATGATTATAAATAAAATAAATGAAATTGATTATAGTTAGAGCTATCAAATGGGTTGAAGCTGTTTCGAGAGCTACATACCTGATAAACAGATGTTTTTGACTGCATTAGATACGAAGACACCTGGAAAAGTTTGGTCAGAACATTCACTAGATCTCGACAAATTGAGAGTATTTGTTGTGTAGCCTATGCTCACATTATGCAAGGTTGAACCTAGAGCTCTGAAATGCATGTTCATGAGATACCCTAAAGGAGTCAAAGCTTATAGGCTATGGTGCCTAGGTTTAGGTTGCATGAGGTGTATCACCAGTCGAGATATTGTTTTCAATGAAGCTTAAATGGCTTTAAAAAAAACTAATGACATTGGTCGGAATGCAGAAATATCCGATGAAGAGCCATAATAGAGAGATATTTCTGTTGAGATGGAACGTATTGATGTTGAATTGTGAGTGACATAGTCAACATATCGACACTGATGTCTTACTCATTTTTATGATAAATTGGATTTTTTTATATGATTATGTCTTACTCATTTTTATGATAAATTGAATTTTTTTATATGATTTCTTGTTATATAAGTTAACAAGTGCTTATATAAAAGAAATAATTTTGACAGTTATCATTTTCATTCTAAACAATTTCTAGTCATGGATCAATATGATCATTCTAACTATTTTTATTTATCGGTTGTACTATACCTTCATGAGTAATTTCAACGGTGTCTATTTCTTTTGCAGAATTGGTGTGAGAAATAAAAAAAATAAACTCATCAATACAGAAAAGGATAGTGATAATAATTTTAGCTTTCAAACAATAGTTCACATTTTCTTTATTCTATTAGTCCAAAATTCTATATGGTGTTTTCTACACAACTCCATCAATTAGATGTGTGGTGAAGAGGACCAATCAAGAGCATAAGAAGAGATTTAAATATTTTATTTTAATCTATTTTATAATAATTCTATTTAGTTTTAATTTGAAATTGTAATAGTTTTAATGTATATTTAATTGATATTTAATTCCTTACACTTATTTTAACCCAATATGAGCATTAAAATGGTGTTTATGGCCCATTTATATTTATGAGAACTCTCACTATAATTAAGAATTTTGTAATGTCTTTTGAATAAGTTTGAAATGAAGTGAAATTTTCTCTCATATGAAATACGAGTGAGTTAGGTTTCTTATTTTTGGTTCTTCTATTGAATTCTTAATTGAATCCTACCAATTACTTTCTAACTATTGTGTATATTCTTCATTGACTTATCTATCTTCTAGATTATGGCGCATTGCTTCTTCATCATGTTCATCTCACCCATTTTTTGTTCGTTGTATTCCCTATATGCAACCCCAAATCGCGCTAATAACTCATATACTTGCGTCAAATCAATTTTTTTGGTATCAGTGGAAAAATCGACATAAAAAATGAACATAAACATTACACAAGTACATAATATGAATTTTTTACAATAATGTCACCTTTCGAAATAAAAGATACTAATATGTCATTCTTTAAAAAATATCACACCTTTTTTATTGGTTCGTCCATGGATTGGACGAACGAGTCTCATTTTTGTTTACCTTCAAAGATTCTTCCATGGGTTGAACGAACGGGTCTCACTTTAACTTAAAACAAATTATAACATTTAAAATTAAAAAAAATGAATGCACATGGACGAACCCTTGAAGAAAAACAAAAGTGAGATCCGTTCATCCAATCCATTAACGAACCAATGAGAAAATGTGACATTCTAAGAATTATGTTTCAAAGAGTAGCATATTAATATTTTTTTATTTCAAAAGATGGCATTACGGTAAAAAATTCACATAATATAGGAACTCTAAATCTCGAAAAAAAATAGTATTTATCAATGTTTTAAAAATTGGATCGGATCGGTCAAACCAAAAACCGACCAGGTAATCGGTCTGGTTCAGTTGTTAGATCGGATGTGTCTTCAAACCGGTGTGAACTGGTCAAAACCGGTGTAAATTGAAAAAACCGACAGTTTTTCGAAACATGTGGTTCATTGCATTTTTATTTTTTTTAATTCTTTTTTAATTTAATTTTTTGTAATTTTAAAAATCATAATGACTAGTCTTTTAATTAATTAATTAAATTTTTAAATAGAAAATAAAACAAAATTATGATTTTATTGACGAGGAACATGTTGTAAATGTAATAGATTTTGTTGCAAATGATTTTAATATTGAAGAAGGAGATCTCAATATTGAAATAATTTATCCTCCATAAAATTAAATATAGTAGACAATGAAATAATCTCTCTCACACACACACACACACACACATATATATATATATATATATATATATATATATATATATATATATATATATATATATATATAATATTTAAATCTGAAACTTTAAAAAGAATATATTCTCGGCTCCTAAGATTTCATGATTCATGTTGTATTTAAATTGACGGTTAATAGAATTGATTTTATCATAATTAAATTTTATAAAATTGAGTTTAACATAATTGATTTATATTTAAATAATTTATGTAAAATTGAATTGAATAATATTATAATATAAAAATTATTTAAAATTAATTATAAAAATAAAAACTATAAATTCTAGAGATTAAATTTTGAATACAAAATCAATTTTATTTTTAATAAAACAAACATCTATCTTAAAATCATTTGAATCAATTCTACCTATCTAAAAGATTTTTGGATTTATAAATCATTTTCTTGGACTAGTTTTCTTGGACTAGTGTTTTTTTAACAAAATATTATTCTTTCCGTATTAAAATAATTACGTTTTAGGGAGAAAAAAATGTTTTAAAATAATTTTATTATCATTTTTAATATAATAATAATTACTATTTTTTTAATTATATGATTGAATTATTCTTCTATGCACTATTTTCAATATTATTATATTTCCTAATCAGTGTATAAAAATATTAAAATTACACTCATTTTAAAATCAAGAAAATAGTATTAGCGTAAATGAATGATAGGAGAGGGGGACCGGTTTGAAAACACGTGCAACCTGACAAGATTGAAATGAATGTGAATGTTACTGTGTCAATAAAAGCAAATGAAAGTGCCCATTTCAACTTGTGTTCCCACATAGAGACACACGTGTGGCCATCATAAAATTACTGTACACTGCAATCATTAAAATTACTCATTTTCTTTATTTATATAATATACCTGTACCTATTTATAGGTTATCTTCATCAACTGTCAGTCAGTGCTGCTGTCATAACTTTTAATTTTTAATTCTTATTTGTTCAATTTTAAAAAATTGATAAAGTTACTTTTAATATAAAATATCTTTACAATAATGTATAATTGTACTATTTGATAAATTATTAAATATATAAAATTAAATGAGATTTTGTGATTGAATTAAAGAAGATTATTCAATTTTTTGTGATGGATAAAGTAGTTGTTCCATTCATTTTTGTTTATTTATTTCAATCATCATTAAAATTAATATATTTATTTTGTATAAAGACAATTTCTTCTTATCATTTAAATTAATATATATATATATATATATATATATATATATATATATATATATATATATATATATATATATATATATATATAAAATATTGTTAAATCAATTCAATTAATATTATACAGAGAGTTCGAATACAAAGATGAATTTGAATCAACAACATTTCATTTATTTATTTTTAAATTAGAATTTTAATAACTAAATTACTAGATTTAAAAAATGTGTAAATAAAAAATATTTAACTTAATTAATAGTTTGTTTTTATATCAATGTATATTAAGATTAATATGAAATCAAATTCCCTATTGTCATACTTTCTCTGCATTTACAATTCAACGTGTTTGTAATCGTTGACTTAAAATTAAATGTTCTAGATTTTAATTAACTTTAAAAAAATATTGAATTTTAAATATAAATTATCCAAATCATTCAACCAATGTGAATGATTCAAATGTGTGAATATAGAAAAGTTTAAATAGTCTTTTTGTTCTTGTAAGTTAGTGTGTTTTTTATTTTCGTTCCTGTAATTTAATTTTTTGGAAATGTTGTTGAATGTTAAAGTCCGCAAAAAAAATCGAAGGAAAATCCGCAGGAAATTGTTGCACCCTAAAATTTATCCTCTTCATCTTTTATTGTAATTGGCTTATGTTTCTCAACGCACGTACATGCATTCATAGTATTGGTTCTATAGTTATGGGTTTGAGGTGGCTCCCAATGGTTCTTTACAAGCTATAAAAGATGTTCGTGTTTTCAATCAATTTAAAAGGTTTGAGAGTGACAAGTGTTTGGCAGTGAATCTTGTTCTCTTATCCGTCGGTTCTTGGGCATGAGTTTTGATTGCTGGAATGTGTTACTTCTTCCTTGACAAAATGCTAGAAGCATTGTCATATCAGGTATCATCTTAATGCGCGAGACGTGTTGTTTCAAGAGATCGGTTTATCATGAGTCTAGGGTTTACTGGTGGTTTGAGGTCTTATCCAATAAAGTCTGATGTCTCATATTCTTCTGATTATTCAGTTTCTTCAACAAAAAAAGTAAAAAGGTTTCTCATACCTCAAGACATCTCAATATGTCCATCATTTCATCATATGTTTGAATTCATCAGAATATTAAAGTAAATCATGTTCCCATGTCCATTTCTTTGAAATTAGGTTTTGTGTTGAGATTGTCTTTTCCATAAAGTTTCTTCGATATGATTCGTTGATGTTGGATTAAAGTTCAATTGATTTTTGGTCATCAACTCAAAAGGTTGCATTTGACTACTTGTATTACAAGTTATGACCTTGAATTTTTCTTAGTAAGAATGGAGGTACTACATTGTGTATGTGGAAGCATTCATTTGGAACTTGGAAAGGTATCCGACCTTTAAGAAAGATTAAAATTTGAATTTGTTCGATTAACTCGATGTTCAAGGCATTCATTCGAGGGCTTTCAAGATATGGCAATGTTTAAAGATCTGCTTCGAAACTCCAAGTGTTATGGCATAAAGATCTCAAGCACTTCGTCATGAACAAATTCTAAAATTTCTTTGGTCTAATCCCAAACCACTTCATTAATCTACAAGTATGGTGCCTAAAACCTCAAGGTGCATCTTGTTTAATACCAAACAACATTTCAAGTTGAAAGGATAAGATCGAATTTGCAGTATAGCAAGACTTTGTTTACTTAATCATTCAAGAACTTTTAATTGATCTAAACTTCACAAAGTTACATTATCCTCATTTCAATTTTACAAGGGTTCAACTACATCATCACCAAATCAAGAGATCCAAATTCTTATGTCTAAATGTAAGTTACTACACATCACAAGGAATATTCAAGTTCTATGTTCCTACAATACAAGTTAAAATAGAATTCCTAATCTAATCCTATGATTACTAATAACAAATCTTCTTCTCTTGAAACTTCGTCCAACTCCAAACTTTTTGCCTTGCCATCACCATCATTTTGCACATGAAATCAAAACAAGGAAAGGTTAGAATCAATAATATTCGAGATTGAGACATGAACAAAAAGCTATTAAAGGAATTTCACAAATTCATCATCAGGGATTATTGGCAAGAATTAGGGTAAAGATTTTTTTAATCATGTTTAAGCTCAACCAAAGGCCGCATATTATGTAACTTCATAATCTATCATTGGCAAATATTACAAATCACAAAGGGATGTTTGATTCACAATAATGCAAGCAAAAGGAAAATCAAGTTCAAAGCAACATAAAGCCTCATGGAATCAGAATTTTATCAATCATAGGCCTAAACCTCTATTGCAAATCACAATTATTTTTAGTTCACAAAAAGAGGTTCAATAAGCAAGAAAGGATTTAAAGAGCAACAAGTACAAAACTCAGAAAAATCATCATGGTTCATCAGAAAAATCACAATCACAAAAAGAGGTTTAATTTTATTTTGTTTTTTTGTTTTTTTTTTTATATTAATTAAGTTGCTTAGAGATAAGTGTTGTGATTTGGTGGTGACAAGTTCCACCATCCTTATTTATTTTCTGATTATTTTTTTGGGTAACTCCATACTATCATCATCATCATCCGACGCTTCTGGTGAGCTCCCCACGGTGCACCCTCATGATGTGGCTGCATTAGATTCATCAGCAACAATTGGGCTTCCCTTTATTTGGGTCTGGACTTCCCAACTGGATTTCTTATTAACACCCCTAGAATTGCTTCAAAACAGACCCATTTCTAAACTCTCCTCTTTATTTATTTTAATTATGCAAATAAATTGTGTGGATGTATTAAATAACTATTAGTCTTAGGATAATTTTTACTTGATAATTATCGACTAAATTATTAGTTAATTTTTTATCAAATAAAAAAGATCTTTTCTAATAATTATTAGTTAATTATATATAAATTATGTTTATTATGGTACTTTAGGCGGGGCGGGAACTCCACGGGACAGAGGATATTTACACCACTTTGTTCTCCACTCCCGTCTCCGTGAAAGAAGAATTCTCCGTTTTTAGATCCCCAAATGAAAAACCAACGCGGTGATCCCCACAAATAGAAAAAGTTGGCATTGTTTGCTATGATAAACAGAGAGCATAAAGTGTGCACAAGAAAACTGCTTTGCAGTGTTAACTATTATTCATCATCCATTACACAAAGAGATTACAAACAATATATATATATGGATTAGGACAGCTGGTACAGAAATCTCTAACTAACCAATAACAAACTGTAACATACAGATAAGGAAGAAACAATTTGGAAAAGGAAAGCTAACAATAACTGCCAGCACTATCTGATAACAAGAAATCGTATCATATAATTGCTATGAAATTAGCCCATTTTAATATCGCATTGATCCATTTAACTCCCGAATGTTCCGAGTTTTCATGTCTTTTTGCAGGTACTACATGTCTCAAGTCAAATTAGCAGAAAAGATCATATAAACGAAGTCAACATGCAAGATCAGAAGGAAAAGAACAATACTGCAAAATTCTCAAGATTTTGTTGCTGTGACGCTCATCACACACCTGTCACGGCCGTAACGCCACACTAATCCATGTTACGCTCGTCACCCTCTTGTAACGACCGTAACACGCTACTACTCAAGGAAAGGCCGTCACACACCACTGGCGACCGTAACACGCTAAAATGCAGTTTATGAAAAGCGTGGAGACGTGGGCAAGCATAAAGGAAGGAGTCTTAGATACTCCTAAAAACTCTCAAGCACAACATTACCCACTACCCTGAGTTTTCTCATGAGTTCAGATACAAGGCCCACGATGCAAAACTTTCAACTACCAATTCCTTCCTCTATAAATACCAGAAGCTTGGATGAAGAAAGCACATAGTTTTATTTCAGAATTTTCTTGCGGAAGCTCTGCCAATTTTACAACCCAATTTCTAGTTTTTAACATTCTCTTGTTTTTACTTCCTTTGTTTCCTGTACCGTTTAATAGCTATTTCCAACATTGGGAAATTTGCTATTTTTAATTAGGATTTATTTTAGCCTCAGACTTAGTTTTCAATTCCGATTTCGAAGGTTCCGATCTTGCCGATTTGTGGAAGAGGGAGTGTGAGGAGTAGTATTGTAATTCAGGTTTTTAATTGCATTTAATTCTAAGTACAATTTATTTATGATAAGTTTCTGTTATTTGTTTAATAAGCATACTTTACTGTTTTCCAATTATACTTCCTGTATGTTTGTTTCAATTACCATGTCTAGCTAGATTTTCTGAGTCAATATGTAATAACAGTGGCAGTAGGAATTAAATTGTTCCCAAGCTAAAATCTTAATTAACTTAATTTCTGGTTATGACTTTTTGTAATTAAAAATAAATCTTTTTGTTACGAAAGTAAGAAAAGTAGAATAGGTTATGATCGAGACCACGAGAGTGTGGGGTTTTAACTGGATAGCCAAAGTTAGGCATTCGATTTAAATACAGCGAGAGCACTTTAAAACGAATTAGATTTTATTAAGTTTTCAAAGAATATTTTCTAAACACTTATGGGCTAGCGAGAGCAGGCATAAGGCTTTAGGAGTATAATCCGAGATAAGACCACGAGAGTGTGAGTTAAGGGTTTTTGAACTGATAATCTCTACAGAACAATTAAGTTAACCATCTTTATACGCTTAGGTTCGATTAAATCCGCTTAGGTTCACTATATTACCTACTGACCGCTTTATTATTATTTCCTTAATTCGATTAGTTTTCCTCTACCTTAACTTCCAAAAACCAAACGTGACATTATTCGCCTTAGCTAAATTAGCAAACCTTTATAGCACTAGAGTGATTACGAAGTCCCTGTGGGTTCGACATCTTTTTATTACTACCGCGATAGACTGTGCACTTGCAGTTAAGATACAGTTAGACACATTAGGTCGACCGCACATCAACTTTTTATTTTTCCCTCTGTTGTATGCCAGATACTCGCTCCCGAAGCGAGCCTTTGCATCTACAAATCAACGATATCGAGCGTTATCTCAAATTTAAACGCCGAATTCAAGAATATCGTGAACTCAACAATCTTCCTCCGACTAAGCTTCCTGATATCTCAGTTCCTGAGTTAGTTGAAGAACCGAAGATGGCTGACGCACCAACTCCACCTCGTCCTCTCAAGGATTACGCAGTTCCCTCTCAAGTGGAGCCTCACAACAGTATTGTTGCTCCTGCTATCGCTCGTAACGATTTCGAGCTGAAACCTTCGCTTCTTTCCTTCGTTCAGCAGAATCAATTTTCTGGATCTCCTACTGATGACCCGAACCTGCATCTGTCTGTGTTTGTGCAGTACGCAGGCACTGCAAAAGAAAATGGTGTAAACCCCGAGGCGATACGATTGCGCCTATTTCCTTTTTCTTTAAGAGACAGAGCTCGCGCATGGTTCCAATCTCTTCCTTCAAACTCAATCACCACATGGGATGAGTTGAAGAAGGTCTTTTTGGCTAGATATTTCCCACCAAGCAAAACTGCTATGCTCAGAGCCAACATCAATGGTTTCAGACAAAAAGATAACGAATCACTATTCGAAGCATGGGAACACTATAAGGACATGCTTAGACTCTGTCCTCATCATGGTTTAGAAGAATGACTGATCATTCATATGTTTTATAACGGTCTTTTGTACAACACAAGGTTGACTATAGACGCTGCTGTTGGTGGCGCACTGATGGATAAACCATATGCCGATGCAAACCAACTTATCAAAAGTATGGCTCAGAACCATTATCAATGGGGAAGCGAAAGAGCTAATATGGAAAAACCTCAAACAAAAGGTGGCATGGTTGAAGTGAATAGTCTGGATCAAGTCAACGCTAAAGTGGAAGCTCCCACCCAAAAGCTAGAGAGTCTTACTTCCGCTCCCGCAGGTATCGTAGCTGCAGTAGCTCAAACTTGCGATTTATGTGGTCTTCAATCACATCTTGCTCCAGAATGCCCACTTCTAACAGGAATTCCAGCTGAAC
Source organism: Vicia sativa (assembly GCA_021764765.1). NCBI lineage: Eukaryota > Viridiplantae > Streptophyta > Magnoliopsida > Fabales > Fabaceae > Vicia > Vicia sativa. Next base: position 120,592,430 of record CM038795.1, on the reverse strand, counting down.
AAGCGAATTACGTACAGGGAAACCCTTACAGTAATACCTATAACCCTGGTTGGAAGAATCATCCGAACTTTTTGTATAAAAGCAATAATGCGTTATACGCACCTGGACAAGCTCCCGCCACACCACTTGGTTATCTGAAAGCTATCCCAAATCACCCTAATAATGGACCTAATACATCCAACGTCCATAGGAAATCTAATCTTGAAATCATGATAGAACACTTCATTGCTCCTCAATCTCAGACTAATAAAGATGTTCTAAATCAGAATTTACATACTAATGAGCAGATTAAACAATTATCTGGTAAGGTTGAAGCTTTAGCTACCCATAATAAGATGCTTGAAACTCAAATTTCACAGGTAGCTCAACAACAAGCACCTACTGCTGCCCCAACTGGAATTTTGCCTGGTCAACCACAACCTAACCCAAAAGGACACACTAATGCTGTGATACTGAGAAGTGGAAAAGAACTTGACGGACCTGTTGATCCAAGACTCGAAAATCCAGCGATGTACCAAAAGCAGAATAAGCCGACTAAAAATGAGAATGAACCAAAAGAAAAGGAAAACAAGAACCAAGAGGCAGTGGAAAAAGAGAAGCCTTATGTGCCTCCACCACCTTATAAACCGCCGATTCCGTATCCTCAGAGATTAACCAATTCCAAAATGATGGGTCAATTCTAGAAATTCGTTGAACTTCTAAAACAACTGAATATCACAATACCGTTTACAGAAGCTATCACCCAGATGCCCTCGTACGCTAAATTTCTTAAGGAAATCCTATCTAACAAGAAAAAGATAGAAGACAACGGAACAGTTACACTTACCGCTGAGTGTAGCGCTATAATTCAAAACGATATGCCCCCTAAGTTAAAAGATCCAGGTAGTTTCTCTATACCTTGTAACATTGGAAAGTTTGTCATAGACAAAGCTCTGTGTGACTTGGGAGCAAGTATCAGTGTCATGCCCCTATCTATTTGCAAAAAGCTGGAGATGGGAGAACTAAGACCCACGAAAATGTCCGTACAATTAGCTGACCGATCAGTTAAATACCCTGTAGGTATACTGGAAAACGTTCCAGTTAGAATAGGTCAATTCTATATCCCGACCGATTTCATAATCATGGACATTACCGAAGATTCAGTTACCCCTATCATATTGGCAAGACCCTTCCTAGACACAGCTGGAGCTATAATTGACGTAAAGAAGGGCACACTAACATTCGAAGTTGGAGAGGAAAAAGTGGAATTCATCCTTACTCAATTCTTACAAGCACCAGCCATGAATGACACATGTTATTTAATCGACGTTATAGACGAGTGCGCAAGAGAGATGGAAGTGGAACAAACCACATACTCCGAAATAATGAAAATCCAAACTCCTTTGATATTCGAAGACGACAATTAGCGTGAACCATATCAAGATGATAGTCTAAGCGAAAGTCTAGCACTTACACCTGATCATATGCCATGTCCAAAGAAACCTGGTTTAGAACTAAAAACTTTACCTAGAAACCTAAGGTACGAATTCCTAGATGCCGAACGTACTCGACCAGTGATAGTCAATTCCAGTTTAGGAACGCTCGAAACTCAGAAACTGTTAGACGTCCTAAGGAAGTACCCGACCGCATTGGGTTATAACATATCCGATTTAAAAGGAATATGTCCTTCAATTTGTATGCACCGTATTATGCTAGAAGAAGATTGCAAAACCTCTAGAGAACCTCAAAGAAGAATTAATCCAATCCTTAGCACTGTAGTCAGAGATGAAACTAAGAAGCTATTGGAAGCTGGAATCATATATCCAATCTCCGACAGTAAATGGGTTTGGCCAGTACACGTCGTACCGAAGAAAAGAGGTGTCACTGTTGTGAAAAACACAAAAGGCGAATCGATAACACAAAGACTGGTTAATGGGCATAGAGTGTGCATTGATTACAGAAAACTAAACAAAGCTACTCGAAAAGACCATTTTCCTTTACCCTTCATAGATCAAATGTTAGAGCGATTAGCCAAACGTTCTTACTTCTGCTATCTAGATGGTTATTCCGGATTTTTCCAAATTCCTATTCACCCTGATGATCAAGAGAAGACTACATTCACGTGTCCCTATAGAACATTCACGTACAGACAAATGCCCTTCGGATTGTGCAATGCCCCAGCAACCTTTCAACGATGTATGATGTCAATCTTTGCATATTTCATCGATAACATCATGGAAGTGTTTATGGACGACTTCTTCGTATGCGGGCAAAGTTTTGAAGGATGCCTATCAAACCTAGAAAATGTTTTAGAAAGATGTGTGAAAGTAAACCTCGTGCTTAGCTGGGAAAAATGCCATTTCATGGTCAAAGAAGGAATCGTACTAGGACATGTTATCTCTAATAAAGGAATTGAAGTTGATAAGGCTAAGATAGAGGTAATTAAAGAACTTCAACCACCCAAGACCGTTCGAGAAATACGAAGTTTTTTAGGTCACGCCGGTTTTTACCGAAGATTTATCAAAGATTTCTCGAAGATTACAAAACCGCTTACCGGTCTATTAATGAAAGATGCTGAGTTCATATTCGATGACGATTGTCTTAAAGCTTTTGAAACTCTAAAATCAACCCTTATCTCCGCACCAATCATGCAACCACCCGATTGGAGGTTACCTTTTGAAATCATGTGCAATGCGAGTGACTACACCGTAAGCGCAGTTCTTGGACAAAGGAAGGACAAGAAACTTCACGCAATCTACTACGCCAGTAGAACGCTAGACTCAGCTCAAATGAACTACGCCCTAACTGAAAAAGAGCTGTTAGCACTAGTCTTTGCGCTTGACAAATTCTGTTCTTACCTAGTAGGAGCGAAGATAATCATTTATAAAGACCACGCTGCTATCAGATATCTACTAACCAAGAAGGATGCAAAACCAAGACTCCTTAGATGGATCTTAATTTTGCAAGAGTTTGATCTAGAGATTAAGGATAAGAAAGGAACCGAAAACGTCGTAGCAGACCACTTGTCAAGATTAGAAGGTATAAAACCCGAACAAGTGCCAATTAACGACGATTTTCCGTATGAACATCTGATAGCGCAAATAAGAAGCGATCTAGCTCAACTGGATTTAAACGAACCAAAAGCCAAGGAAGTCGTGGAAGCAATCCATATGACCATGGGACTTCCATGGTATGCTGACATAGTCAACTAGTTAGCTGCAGGCGCGCTCCCACCGGACTTAACTTACCAAGAAAAAAAGAAATTCTTCCACGATCTCAAGTATTATTATTGGGATGAACCACTATTATTTAAAAGAGGACCGGACGGAATTTTCCGCCGATGCGTACCTGAAGAAGAGATAGAATATGTTATTTCTCACTGTCATTCATCTCCCTATGGCGGACATGCTAGCACTTCTAAAACCTGTGCAAAGATTCTACAAGCCGGTCTATTCTAGCCTAATCCATGGAAGGATTTCCACATCGCTGTTAAAAACTGTGATCGATGTCAACGCACCGGTAATATCTTAAGACACGATGAAATGCCTCAAAAAGGAATATTAGAAGTAAAAGTGTTTGATGTTTGGGGAATCGATTTTATGGGACCCTTCCCATCTTCTTTCAGAAACAAGTATATACTCGTAGCTGTCGATTATGTTTCAAAATGGATTGAGGCTATAGCTTCTCCTACAAATGACACGCGAGTTGTAATTAAGCTCTTTAAAAATACAATCTTTCCAACATTTGGTGTGCCTAGACTTGTCATTAGTGACGGTGGCTCTCATTTTATTTCGAAGATATTCGACAAATTATTATCTAAGTATGGAGTCAAGCACCGCGTAGCAACACCATATCATCCACAAACCAGTGGACAGGTCGAAGTTTCGAACAGAGAAATTAAACAAATCTTAGAGAAAACTGTCGCCATATCTAGGAAAGATTGGTCATCTAAGATTAACAAAGCTTTATGGGCTTATAGGACAGCCTACAAGACTCCTATAGGAACTACACCCTTCAAGCTTGTATACGGAAAGTCCTGTCATCTCCCGGTAGAATTAGAGCACAAGGCATATTGGGCAATCAAAACGCTCAATATAAACTACATTGTTGCTGGAGAAAAGCGAATCCTCGACTTAAATGAACTGGAAGAATTGAGATTAGACGCGTATGAAAACGCTAAGATATACAAGGAAAGAACCAAAAAGTGGCACGATAAGCGTTTATCCCAGAAAGAATTCAGTGTGGGAGACGTTGTGCTCCTATTCAACTCTAGACTTAGGCTTTTCCCTGGAAAACTGAAATCCAGATGGTCTGGTCCTTTCGAAGTTACAAAAGTGTTTCCTAGTGGAGCAATAGAAATTAAAGATAGGAATAGTGACCCGTTCACAGTGAACGGACATCGATTAAAACAATATCATCATATTGAGAATAGGGATTATGTGCATAGTCTAAAACTTGTAGAATTGCCCACTATTTCCCTTGAATGATCTATCACTAAGCACTTTGTCAGGCTTATGACGTTAAAAACAGCGCATAGTGGGAGACAACCCACCTTTTTGTTTTTTTATTGTTTCGTTTGTTTCTATTTACTACTTTTGATTTTCTTTTCCGTTTATGCATTTATTTCTTTTACAGCGTTATTTTCTTTTTCATATTTCTAAAAAACCTTTATAAAACTGCTGCTGATTTCAAAAAAATTCTACTTGCCACAGGATTTCTGAAAAGTATTTTTCTATCTTACTTTCTCCCCTGATTTGTTTCCCCATTTAACATTTACTATGGAACCACAACCACAAAACTTTATGGAAACCACCTTTAGAGGAAGAAACCAAAGGAGGAGATTTGACGATTTGTCTCAAAGGGACATCGGTACGACTCTGTATTATGATGAACCAACTATGGATGGGAAAAAGCCCACATTAAGTCTAGGTTTGTCATATACCGCGAGCTTACCCATGAATTTTTGAGCTCCCTAGTTTATATACCTGAGCACGGTGTCAGAACCAGAAAAGGAATCATAGCCTTCAGACTTTTCGGTATTGAGTTCACTTATAACCATAGGGATTTAGCGAACTTACTAGGATTCCCTAGCGGACCTTTTGCTTTTACCACCACCCAAGTGGAATTAATGGATTTCGAACTCGACTACTTTTGGGGTACCTTAACCGGAAACTATCACCCTGAGCCGGATAGCATGGACAACAATGAAATACACAACCCCGCTGTCCGCTATTTCCATAAGATTCTAGCCCATACTGTATTCGGAAAGGAACAGAACCAAACTGTAGTGTCTAAGGATGAGATATTTTTACTATACTGTATGAACCAAGGCCGACCCGTTAATACTGTGCCATTCATGATGAAAACATTCTCTCGCGTTAATGAGGACCCTAATGAACCTACCATTGTGGGAGACCTAGTTATCGTGATTGCAAATGCCCTCGGACTTAGATACCAACTGCATAACAGTACACCTTTCGGGTCAATTTGCCCTATGAATATTGACTTCTGTTTCGACCTTCGTATAATAGGAAATCTAGGTCCTGCACCATTTGAATACCTGATAAGGAATGAAGTTGTCACTTTATTTACCCTTCCAAACCATGCTAAAGTGAGTGTCCACAATCGCGATAACTTGCTTTATGAGCTGGACCCTCCTGACCATCCTTCAACACCTGAAACACCACAATCTTACCAAGTTGTTGATGATAAAATGTCTGATGAAAGTGATCCTGAGACCCCTCCTGGTTACTATGACATTAATAATATGGCAGAGGATACTGAAGCCCCTGAAATAACCACAGAAGAATACACTGCGAACTTGAACACAATCTTAACCACACTGGATGCTTATAAGACTGACATTGATGGAATCAAGGATGAATTGAAGAGTATGCGTCTGGACATAATTGGCTTGACTGACATAAATATGGAGCAATTTTATCACATAACTTCGGCTTTAGAAGACTTAAAAACAAAACTTGGATGAAGTAGCAGTAGTCAGCTTTAGTTTTTATTTTTCCTTTTGTTTTTGTTTCTAGGTAGTTTCCCTTTCTGCAAATTTCATATTTCCATTTTAATTTTGCACAAGTTTACTTCCTTTAAAAAAAAAACAAGTATTCATTTTAATACAAATTCCAGTTTACTTTCAATTACAAGTTTCGTTACATTCAGTGCATGTTACAGCAAAAATTAATTTCACTGCCTATGTCTTAGCAGTAGCATATTATACTGAAACTTGTTTTATGAAGATTTTTATTTTGATTGCTTGATTATTTGATAATTGGGGTGTGTACTAAATGGACTGATATCATGTTTAATTTATACTGTTGTTGGAATATCTATTGTGTTGCGTTGGATTTAATATGTTTCATTTCGAGCAAGTGTTGTTCTGGTTTGGATTTAACAAATTTTGTAGCCGTAACGGTCGTAACCTACCCATTACGCTCGTAACACGCATTTTAGCGTGTTACGCCCGTCATCCCAACGTATCTTTCACAAATTTCTCCCTGTCTTCCATATCTTTCACATTCCAACAGAACCCATTCACGTTCTATCCCTTGCATGCCATGGCCAACAGCAACCAACAAATTCTCAACATCATCCTCAGAGAAGGTGACCAAGGAGAATCCCAAAGGACCAAGTTCCACAAATTCCAACGCCGTGGTCTCCAACCAACTCAGTATGTCGACCTCGACTGTCTGAGGGATTTGGGATTGCTTGAAAGCGTTCAACATCTTCCACAAAACGTCAATCTGTGGACTTTGTGCAACCAACCTCAGCCCATCAATGAAACTCTCACTTTGGAGTTTCTTAGTTCGTTTTGTTACATCACTCCTACCGGTGCCACCAACCAACTCTCTGGCGTAGCCAAATTTCGCATGTTCGGCACTGAGTACCAGCTTTCACAAATTCAGATCGCGCGGCTACTCGATTTCAGTATCGATGAAGGTGTCCACCTTCGTGTTCTAGACAATTTCAGTGAGGAGGCTTTCAACATGTGGCACAGCTTGACAAATAATCGTGCCAACTCTTATGATCACCTCAACGCCACCCACATCCATAATCCCGCAATCCGATACTTTCACCGCATCCTCTGCAACACTATCTTCGCCAGAGATAGCAATCACAAGCTCAACTCCAAGGAGCTTTTCTTCATGCATTATGCATTCACAGGCCAAAAGATCAACGCCGCTCCATTCCTCTTAGCCCACATTCACTCCATCTGCACTAGAGGCGGCAAACCTTTCTATTTCGGAGGGATTGTCACTTCTCTTGCTCTGGCTTTGAACCATGGTGCCGCCCTCACTGAATTGCCTTCCATGGCACCAGCATTGCTTACTTTGGACCACTATAAGTCTGCCCATCTCATCCACGAGCGCGACGATGGCAAATTCCATCCTGTGATACGGAACATCATTTTTCTAACATTCTCTTGCCTTGCAGGGACCGTATTAATCCGCAAAACCAAGCCAATTGGCTTTTCGGCCCTGCAGCACCCGAGGGCCATGTTCCTATTCATGAAGATCAGCCCACTTCCCCCGCGGACGAGATGCAAGAGGAATTGGATCGAGCTGCCCCCGTTCATGACATCCCAGAGTCTTCATCCGCCCCATCTCCTATCACTCTTGATGATATTCTCCGATCCATCCATCAGCAAAACCAAGTGGGTGCAACACTTGAAAGGAAACAACAGGAACAATATGACAGCTTGTGTGCACAGAATGCTCAAATTTTGAATGGCCAACGAAGCATGAACGAGAAGCTGAATGAAGCACTGTCTGAACTGAACGCCTTACGGATGGATGTCAGCACCCTTGGTCCCCAGAGCACTGATTCCGAAGCCACACCCACCAGAATATCCCGCACCAGAAGCAGAGGACGTGGCCATCAGTAGTTTTTTTATTTCTTCCTTATTTTGCATTTTGCTGTTTATTCATGTATTTGGATTTTCCCCGCTATTATATCACAACATTGAGACAATGTCTGATATAGTGTGGGAGAGGTACCGCATTTTCCATTAAATGAGTAATTTCTATGCTTACTGATATTTCACCGTTTCATTTTCTCCCCGCTTTATTCAGCCATACCAAAAAATTTCCGCTTTACTTTCGCATTGTCGATATTACCTACCTTAACGAAATCCTAGTTAGGAAGTCGAGAACGATTCAACAAGATCGATACGGTTATGACACCTTAGACTTCCTACTTACGTGATCCGTTTCAATAACCGTTATACCGATATCTTGAGTTTTAGTTCTAAAGTAACCCCTAGTAGTTTATACTAGCAGTCAGCACCGTCTAGACACAAACCACGTGGGGAGCCGATGAATATAAGTGTTTGATGCCTTATCAACGATATATCCTTCTTATCTCGCTGCTAAAAAAGAATTTGCACCAAAATACATGGTCGCATGCAAGAGATGAGAAAATAATGAAGAAAGCCCATTGTTGGTTGGTTCAGAGGTATCTGGTTCTGAACTTGGTAGGGCGTGCTACGGCTCAATCCCCCATAACCTCCAATTTGGAAAATACGTGTAGGGTTGCCACATTCGTGTACCAGACCCCGTGCTTAAAAAAGGATCAAAGTCACTAACCAGCTACTCCACTACGTGTGTGCTAAGACAATGGGCTTAATGTGATTGCGCTAGAACGAAAACGGGTGAAATAGGTACAAGAAGCTCCGGGTTGAATTATAACAGAACAATTAAACTGTTTGTTTAAAATGGAAGTCCACAACTTAGCTTGTTGCTTGTGTCATTAGCGTATCGTTAGTGTTTTACTTAAATATCGGTCGAACTAACGTTTGATTTCTTGTGATTATTTTGAAAACCAAAGGTATGCTAGGCGTGTGCGTCTGATAAAAACTTGTCCGATTTTTCTAAATGATTATTTGCTTGAGGACAAGCAAAGGTTTAAGTATGGGGGAATTTGATAACAAGAAATCGTATCATATACTTGCTATGAAATTAGCCCGTTTTAATATCGCATTGATCCATTTAACTCCCGAATGTTCCGAGTTTTCATGTCTTTTTGCAGGTACTACATGTCTCAAGTCAAATTAGCAGAAAAGATCATATAAACGAAGTCAACATGCAAGATCAGAAGGAAAAGAACAATACTGCAAAATTCTGCAGATTTTGTTGCTGTGACGCTCGTCACACACCTGTCACGGCCGTAACGCCACGCTAAGCCATGTTACGCTCGTCACCCACTTGTAACGACCGTAACACGTTACTACTCAAGGAAAGGTCGTCACACACCACTGGCGACCGTAACACGCTAAAATGCAGTTTATGAAAAGCGTGGAGACGTGGGCAAGCATAAAGGAAGGAGTCTTAGATACTCCTAAAAACTCTCAAGCACAACATTACCCACTACCCTGAGTTTTCTCATGAGTTCAGATACAAGGCCCACGATGCAAAACTTCCAACTACCAATTCCTTCCTCTATAAATACCAGAAGCTTGGATGAAGAAAGCACAAAGTTTTATTTCAGAATTTTCTTGCGGAAGCTCTGCCAATTTTACAACCCAATTTCCAATTTTTAATATTCTCTTGTTTTTACTTCCTTTGTTTCCTGTACCGTTTAATAGCTATTTCCAACATTAGGAAATTTGTTATTTTTAATTAGGATTTATTTTAGCCTCAGACTTAGATTTCAATTTCGATTCCGAAGGTTCCGATCTTGCCGATTTGTGGAAGAGGGAGCGTGAGGAGTAGAATTGTAATTCAGGTTTTTAATTGCATTTAATTCTAAGTACAATTTATTTATGATAAATTTCTATTATTTATTTAATATGCACACTTTACTGTTTTCCAATTATACTTCCTGTATGTTTGTTTCAATTACCATGTCTAGCTAGATTTCCTGAGTCGGTATGTAATAGCAGTGACAGTAGGAATTAAATTGATCCCAAGCTAAAATCTTAATTAACTTAATTTCTGGCTATGACTTTTTGTAATTAAAAATAAATCTTTTTGTTACGAAAGTAAGAAAAGTAGAATAGGTTAGGATCGAGACCACGAGAGTGTGAGATTTTAACCGGATAGCTAAAGTTAGGCATTCCATTTAAATACAGCGAGAGCGCTTTAAAACAAATTAGATTTTATTAAGTTTTCAAAGAATATTTTCTAAACACTTATGGGCTAGCGAGAGCAGGCATAGGGCTTTAGGAGTATAATCCGAGATAAGACCACGAGAGTGTGAGTTGAGGGTTTTTAAACTGATAATCTCTATAGAACAATTAAGTTAACCATCATTATACGCTTAGGTTCGATTAAATTCGCTTAGGTTCACTATATTACATACTGACCGCTTTATTATTATTTCCTTAATTCGATTAGTTTTCCTCTACCTTAACTTCCAAAAACCAAACGTGACATTATTCTCCTTAGCTAAATTAGCAAACCTTTATAGCACTAGAGTGATTACGAAGTCCCTGTGGGTTCAACATCTTTTTATTACTACCGCGATAGACTGTGCACTTGCAGTTAAGATACCGTTAGACACATTAGGTCGATCGCACATCACTATCTAACTGCCAGCACTATCTAACTGCAAGCACTATTTAACTGCAAGCACTATAAAACTTCTAATACTCCCTTACAAGCTCAAAGTGGTGACAAGGGCACGACTTTAAGCTTGTTTCTTAGATCCCATGATATCAGCCAGCTGTGCAGATGCAGGAACATGTTGTATTTTTAGTTTGTTTGCCATAACTTTCTCTCTAACAAAGTGCAAATCCAATTCAATGTGCTTAGTCCTAGCCTGAAGGATGGGGTTGTGTGACAGCATAACTGCACTGAGAATATCATAGAGCAGAGCTGGAGAGAAATGTTTCACTTTGAGCTCAGCTAAAAGAGATTATATCCATAATACTTCAGAGGTTGTATGCGCAAGTGCCCTATACTCTGCTTCAGCACTCGATCTTACCACCAAGGTTTGTTTCTTCGAGCTCCATGAACTCAGATTAGGTCCAATGAAAATACAAGTTCCAGATGTGGACCTCTTCTCATCTAGATCATTGGCCCAGTCAGAATCACTATATGCCCTTAATGACAGTTGCTGAGTAGGATTTGCAACAGAGAGAAGTAAGCCAAGATTGGAAATACCACTGAGATACCTGAGGATTCTTTTGACCATGCTCCAATGGCTGTCAAGAGGATTGGACATGAATTGACATGTCTTATTTACACTATAAGAGATATCAGGTCTGATTAGTGTGATGTATTGCAGGGCACCAACTACAGATCTATATTGGAGAGGTTATTGCATACAATCTTTCCCAAACTTGCTAGGTTTTCACTGATCAACATAAGAGATAGTACACCATTGGCAGTTTCCATGTTAACTTTGGCCAGCATAGCCATTTTGTTGGTACTTTACTTCTATTCCTAAGAAGTATTCGGGTTTCCCAAGCTTTTTCAGAGCAAACTAATCATGAAGCTTGCTGATCAGCTTATGAATGAGTGTGGGAGAAGAGCCTGTGATAAGAATATTATCTACATAGACAAGCATATACAGAGTAACTCCCAAATGACAATAAATGAAGAGTGAATGATCACATCTGCTAGTAGTGAAACCAAACTGAAACAGAGTTTGATGCAGTTTCTCATACCAGCACCTGGGAGTCTGTTTAAGGCTATACATAGCTTTATTTAGCTTGCACACAAGGGCTTTATTCTCATGTTCAAAACCTGGAGGTTGCATCATATACACTTCTTCACGAAGTATCCCATTCAAGAAAGAATTGTGGATGTCAACTTGCTGAATTTCCCACTTATATGTCATGACAAGAGTAAGAATGATTCTAATCGTGGCAGGTTTCACAACAGGGGAGAAAGTATCATGAAAATCAAAGCCATACTGTTGGTAAAATCCTTTGGCAACTAACCTGGCTTTGAACTTGTTCGGAGTTCTATCATAGTTTTCTTTGACTCTAAATACCCATTTGTTGCCTATTACTCTTCTATGAGATGGTAAAGTGGTTAGTGACCAGGTTTTATTCGCTATAAGAGCATCATACTCCTATTTCGTAGCTTCTAGCCACTCAGGTTGAGTCATTGCTTGCTTGGATTTTGTTGGTTCAATACAAGCTAGGAAAGTTTTTGGTTTTAGTTTCCATGTCGTTCCTCTTGTGAGCATACTGTGTTTGTTGGTGACAAGAGGGACAGCTTCTTGATAGTCATGAATGGAAGCAGATAAGGAATTCTCTGTATTAACAAAAGAGTCAAGATTGGGATTGTGTTGAATGGACAAGGATTGATTGTTAGTGGAGGAGTCATTGGTTGTGTTTGCATCTGATTTAATGTCACTATTATCCTGTCCATTGAGATTATTGGAAATTTGGATGTTATTAGAAATTTGGTGGTTGTTTGGATTTTCATAGGTGAGGTAAAGAGACTCAGCAGAGTGAGCATATGTATTTTGAACAGAGAAAACAATATTAGACCTGCTATTGTCATCATTGTTAGTGGAAGGTGGATTTATGACTTGAGGAGGAATGCATGGAAAAGGTAAAGACTTGGATGTACAACTGGACTTTTCTTTTGTACAGTGTTGTACTAAGCTAGAGTAGGGAAATTTTGACTCATTAAAAATAACATCCTTGGAGATGTAAACTCTACCCTCTTTACTTAGGAACTTGTACCCTTTGTGAAGTGGTGAGATTCCAAGGTATATGCATTCAGCACTCCTAAGTTGGAGCTTGTTTTTATTGTAAGGTCTTAGGTGAGGGAAACAAGAACAACCAAAAGTTTTGAGAGTGGTATAGTCTGGTATTTGTTTATAAAGGGCATGAAAGGGAGAGGTAAATTTGGGTAATGTAGGTGTGGGTAGCCTATTTATTAAGTGCACAACCGTTGTGAAGATATGATCCCAAAACTCTATAGGCAGGTTAGCATGAGCTACCAGAGTTAATCCCATTTTAACAATGCTCCTGTGTTTTCTCCCACAAAATCAGATTAAACTGCTTTAATTGTAGTTTGAAACTAAGTTTTGACATAGGCAAGAAACTGTTTAAAGGCTCTTATGGCTTCAGATTTCTGTTTTAAGAAGTAGACCCAAGTATATTTGGCGAATATGTCTACAAAGGCAATATAATAGGAGTAGCCTTGACTAGAAGGGTTAGGGGAGGGTCCCCATAAATTTGTGTGAATAAGTTCAAAAGGAGAGGAATACACAGTATGAGTTAATGGTGCATATAGTCTATGAGACTTGCCAACACAGCAGGAATTGCAAAATTCAACACAATCATTCTTATTCAGAGGAATGTTACACAATTGCAGAATAGTTTTAACATCTAGACTATTGGCATGTCCTAATCTAAAGTGCCATAGAGCAAATTTATTTGAACCTGAAGAGACAACAATTGAATTATTAAGGGAGACAATAGCTGAGTTTGCAGATGGCTGAGAGATAGACTTCAAGGTGGAATTTTGAAAATAGTAGAGTCCATTGACATCAAGGAATTCCTTCAAGAGCACCTCCTTAGATGCCTGAGATTTGATAAAGCAATGATTAGGGTAAAATTCAAAAGAGACATTATTGTCTTTTGCAAATTTTGACACAGAAATTAAGTTGCGGGTTATGCTAAGAACATAAAGCAGATTGTTCAAGGACAACATAGAGTGAGGTGAGGCATGAGATGCAATCTTTGCAAAGCCAATAGACTTAATCTTAAAGCTTTGGCCATTGCCTATCAAAACTTTGTTTGTGCCTAAGTAAGGATGTGTATGATGTAAGTGAGAAGAATTAAAGGTTAGATGATGGGAGGCACCTGAATCAGCAAACCAAGCTTGTGATTCAAGGTTGGTTGGTATGTTGAATTCTTCCTGATGAGCTAAGAATGCAGAAGCTTGTGTTGAGTCAGATGCCTGATTCTTCTGTTCTTCTTCTTTAGCATTTGCAGATTGGGCATTTGCTTGAGTTCTTGGCTGTGATGGCTCATAATTCTCATCATAGCAATGCCAACAGTCAATGAATGAATGCCCATACTTGCCACATAATTGGCAGGTAGTTTGATCTAGATCTTCCACGACCTCTGCCTCTGTAGTTCCCTCTTCCTCTGGATTATTGAGCACCACCTATGGTGGTTTGGAACTGGAGTTCACTTCATTGAGCGCAATATTGGCCGTTGCATTTGTAAGCGAGAGTTCTTGTCGATATTTGTCAAGTTGAGCTTCTTGAACATAGAGAAGCGCTTCAATGTCATAGAGAGTTGATGGTTCGATTCTACCGTATACCATCATGACAAAGGGATTGTATTCCTCTTGAAGACCTTGTAGGATAACATCAATTTGATCTCTCTCTGATATGGGATCTCCAATCACAAATAACGCATCTGCAATGGCACGAATGCGCAAGACATATTCAAAGATTGAGTGATTGGCTTTCTTCGTGATTTTCAATTCTGAACGTAATTGATGAACCCTAGCTTTCATGAGAGTGTTGAAATGTTTGTGAATTTGATCCCAGATCTGATAAGAGTGTTTGCAAGACAACAATCGTGGTAGAACCGCTTCAGAGATCGTTGAAAGAAGCCAGCTACCAAAGTTTGAAACCTTGAAAACATGCTCTCAATAGTTTCATCATCCTCCATTTTGAAGGATTCATACTTTTGAATCAAGGCCACGACCTTGGTTTCTTTGACTTGATCATTTACTTCATGGTTCATCCTATGAGAATAAAATATAGACTTTGCAGAGTCTTTATTTGTTATCATTTTATACTCAGTCTATGAAACGGCGTTCAACATAATGGTTCTAGATATGTGGTGATTTTTGTTGTCCCTTTTATGTGGATCATTCATAGCACTTCTGTCAAGTTTGAAACCATTTTTCATTTACATAATGTATGTAACCATCTGATACCATATCTCATAGATCAACATTAAATCCAAGAAATAAACTTTCTATTATATGCTTCCAGTAGTCAAACTTTTCACCTTTAAAGACTGGTGGTTTATCATCAAAATGAATTTTGTCATTGTTGGTATTTTTTTATGGAACTTCCGCCACTTTGTTTAAACTATTGGATCTTTATCTAACACGATTAAGTGTTTTAATAATAATCAACACCATAACTGCAGCTTTGTTACCAATTGAAGGTTCAATGAATCATAAGAAAAGGGGGGCTTGAATTGAGTTTCAAGATTTAAATCTTTTTTCAAACACCTAAACACAAACTGAAAAATAGAAGAAAGGATAAAGAACACAAGATTGTATCCTGGTTCACCGTTAAATAGGCTACCTCCAATCCACCCAACCCAAGTGATTTTTCCTTATCAACAAGGACTTAATCCAATAATCAAATACCTTTTGATTACAATCTCAATGACTACCTGTCAATTCCTTCTATAGGATCCTAACTAAACCTTTAATCCCCCAAGGATTATTAATCAACTTGATTAAACTACAAAGTGTCATGTTTACCAAATTCTTCTTGAAAAGTTGATACACACAATTACAATACAATGAGATTTAAAAAGAATTAAAGTTATGAAGCTTTAAATAAAATAAAATCGTTGTTCTTTTTGTTGATGATCTATTTTTTCTACGCGTTTCTCTTTTCATTTTGAATATATTTTTATGTTTCATGTCAATTGTTATTGATAATTCATTTTCTTGCTTTTTCCATGGCTTCAAACACTCCTTTAAATAAATGAAAAATATATTTTTTGGAGGGTGGAGTTGGAATTTCAAAATCCATAACCTACATTGAGACGTTAAGTAGTACAATAATAGAGTTGCGGTAGCAGTCTAGTGGAAGGTGAGGATATGACATTTTACAAAAGTTGGTACTGACAACAGTCCTTTTATCCTCTTTTACAAGGTAGTGGAATGATGATGATTTTTAATATTTTAATATTTTCACATTTTCTTCCTTCGTAGTAATCTCTTTTAAACTGAGGTTTCAAAAAGAATATGGTGAATTTTGATCAAAGTCCAGAGTTACTAAGTTTCTTCACATCTAACTACTTGAGTTAGAGGCTTTTGATATATTCAGATGAAACTTGATCAGGGTAAGTCTTTCGTGCTTTGCAAAACATCGAGTCATCAGGTGCTTGAACTACTGAGTCGGTCTGGATTATTTTTGTACATTGGATGACTTAATACTTTGTAGAAGCAGATATGTCGCTGTAAACACTTCTCACTTCTCAATATAGAAATAATGATGAAATCCAAATTTCCATAAACATGATAAGCCAGAAACATTGACTGGATTGACACAACAAGAAACCATTTTATGGCCAATAATGATGAGCCAGTCAGTTAGCATCATGCACCAATCGATTGATAAGCTTCAAATAATCGATTAATAAGCTCAAAAAGGAAATGAAATATATTTAGTCGTTGTCTATCATTAAAATGTTGTTATATTCACTTAGAGAACATTTTTGAATTGATCCAATCGATTGGATTAAGGTGGAAATCAATTAGAAAAGACAAAAAGTTCCCCGCATCTTTTCACACAGCTCCAACTCATCTGGCACGACTTTAAGGCATTTTTGAAAATATTTTCTTAAAAAGAATATGTTTAAAAATTGTTTGTGTGTATGTTTGACTAGTTCTATACTTTGCAAGAACTCCCTAATGCTTTTATAATATATTCACTCAGATGAATATGGGCAAGCTTTCACATACTTCAAGTCTTGCCAGATACTTCTATCTTGTAGAAACTGACTTGAGTTCACTTTGAGATAAGGCTTGAGTTATATTCCATTTGATTGCCATCATAGGAAAGTTAAATCCATCAAACCCTAATATTTTGATTTTCATCTTTAACCACTTTATGCTTGACTTTAGTTGTTGTCATTATCAAAAGCATGTTCCTCTGTAATAGAAGCTCCTTGATTAGCAACCTGGAAAAAAAGGTTCCACAAGGATGAATAGTAAGAGATTAGAAAAGAAATTTTTGATTTCCAATTCTTGAGTAGCACTACATGAGAATCACCAATGTGTTTTATTTAAGTTAGAATAATGTTAATAAATATTACAAGGTGGTTACACTCATTTCTCTTTATTCTAGTGTAAATTTTCTTTTGAAATGAATAAGAGTTACATAAAATTTTAAAAAAGGGGTTCCCATCAAATTAGAGGTCAATTTTTATCATATCACATCAATAATATAATAGATATATAGCTATTAGTACCTCTGGTCCCATTTATAAAATAAAAAATTACTTTTAGAATCATTAAATAATTAATGTATCTAATTGAATTGGGTAAAAAAATTAAAAATGTGTGGCTCCTCTATGCTGGTAAGGTGGTTAGAGGCTTTATACTTTGTGGTCGTTTAGGAAAGCTCGCGCATGTGAGAAGCATTGTTTTGAGGTGTTTTCTATGAGATGAGAGCAAGCTCACGAGGGTGAGAAACTATGTACTTTGGGGTAATTTCATAGTGAATATCAGGTTATGCTCCTCAACCCTAGAGTTGAGGTATTTGTAGAGAACCATGGGCCTAGATTTAGGGTTTCTCGAAAATAGCAACCACCCATCTTATAATGGTAGTGGACCACTAAATCCCTATTTCCTAGGAAGTCGTGGGTTAATTACTTGACTCTTTTTCTAGATTATCTTTTACCTAATTGTGTTGTTTCCCATGTTTCCCTATACTGGGTGAGTGGGGAGTGCCACATGCAAGGTTATTTCCCTCTTGGACGATAGGATTTGGTCTCCCCTTGTTGGCGACATGGTCTTCTCGCCCATTGTGGGTCCTTTGTAAATATATCACTACACAATCCCTCAAGCACATGGGCTTGGTAAAGGGCGGAGTGCTTAATTTACTATGTTTCAAAGGTGTCTATCTTATAAGACTCTAAGTCAAGGCCCTCGGGTGGGGTTTTAATTTAAGCCTATCTTATGGGACTTTATGTCCCTTAGAAGAGGTGTTTAAATGAATCTGGTTATTTAAACTCCAATTTCCTCCTGCTAGTGGCTTATATGAGTCTGAATGATGAGACTCTAAGTCATTCATGTGAGGCGTTTAAATGAGCATATTTGATGAGACTCTAAGTCCCACAGGTTAGGATTTTAGAACTAAGTCTCTGAAGCAAAAATTTAGTTAATCCCCCAGGAGAGACTTTAAGCTGAGCCTTCCTGATGGACCTCTAAGTCTCAGAGGCAAGGCATTTAGATGAGCTTGTATGATGAGACTCTAAGTCCCTCAAGAAAGACATATATGAGCTTGTTTGATGAGACTCTAAGTCTCTCAGGTGAGGCATTTAAATGAACCTATCTGATGAGACTCTATGTCCCTCAGGAAATGCATTTAAAGTTGAATCTCTCAGTCAAGAATTTTTGTCAAATCGCTTAGGGGAGACTTTAAGTTAGGTTTCTCAGTTCATACTTCAATTTATTCCCTTATGCAAGACTTTAAGCCGGACATATTTGATGAGATTCTAAGTCCCTCACCCGAGACATTTAGATGTGTCTATCTAATAAGACTCTAAGTCTCTCAGGCGATGCGTTTAGTGAGATTATCTGATGAAAATCTAAGTTCCTCACACGAAATGTTTCGAGTTAAGTCTCTCGGGGAAGACTTCGGTTGAACCCATCTGGTAATACTTTAAGCTAAGTTTGTCTAATGGGACTCTAATTCCTTCAAGCTAAGGGTTTAGATAAGTCTGTTTGATGAGGCATTTAAAGTTGAATCTATGAGGCAAGACTTCAGTCGAATCCCTTTAGAAATTCTTTTTGTTGAGCTTGTCTGATAGGACTCAAAGTCCCTCAGGCTATGCGTTTAGATGAGCATGTTTGATGAGACTCTAAGTCCCTCAGGTGAGACATTTAGATGAGCATGTCTCATGAGACTCTAAGTCCCTCAGAATATGCGTTTATAGGAGGTGATCCCCCACATATAGCCCATTTGTATTGACCTTAAGGGTGGAAAGGAGCTTGTCGTGGAAGTCCGTCATATTCGTATTTCCTTGAGAGGCAGCAGGGATCTTCCTGTGGAAGTCCAACGTTCTTTATTTTCTTAATATGCGGGAAGGATCTTCCTGTGGAAGTCCAACATACTTTATTACCTTAACGGGGGAAAAGATCTTCTTGTGGATGTCCTATATACATAATAGTAAAACCAAACTATTCTCCTTGCTCATAAACATTCAAAAATTTATACATAGGTGAGATACATTGCCCCCTCTAAAAAAATACATAAATATCTTAACTGTAATAATATTTTAAACTGGTGGGATTTCAAATAACTTTTATTATTACAGGTTTGTACATTTCGGTCTCTCCAATTAATTCGTATTCTTTGAGTCTGATGCTTGAGAGACTTTGTGCATTTCAGTCTCTCTCCTTAAAACACTTCACTTCTTTCTACTTATTTTGAGGAAATGTATACATTTTAGTCTTATTCTGGAACACATAAAATCTAATCAGGGAGCAATTGGGTCGGATGGGAACCCAAACACAAATTGATCTTTGGGCCAACTTAAGCAAACAGGCCATACCAAGAATAACACATACACATCCAATTGACGACATGAACACCTTAAAACGCAAACATTCCTTAAGGGAGACTTCTCACTCTATTCAGTGTCTATTTAGAAAGCAAGACATGCACCCTAATAAAAAATGAATAGGTCATAAAGGACTCATAGACGAATAGATCTTATAAATACCAACAATCACCACATACTTAAGGGAGACTTCCCACTCTCACACTTACACAAAACACTACAATATTTACTTACGTACACCAATAGAATATTCTACATATACAAGGTTACTTAAGAACAATGTTAAATAATATTTTAAAATTTTAAAGATATAATTTGTCACTTGTTTTCCTCCTCGCAATTTATCCCCACAAGAAACATAAAGTGACTTGATGATCCATTACACATGAATTTCCACGTGACAGTACCTCTCAAAAAGTTATTTAGTCTAATCAAGTAGTAATAAATTTCCAACTATCTTTGCCACAAATCATGTCTTGAGCATAATCATACTCATAGATGGAAACTCTAATATTTATAACATCACACAAACTCGTGGGTTGTTTTCCTTTGAGGAACATGAACCCTATTTTTCCTGCAAACATTGACTTGTTGCTTATGCACAAAGTCCCCCCTAATGTCCCATCACTAAGCATGTGAACTTAATAAATTTGACTCAAACAAATTTTACAGCCATTAACCAACTTGATTGTGATACCAATATCAAATTTGCGCACGTCTTTATATTTTTCTACGCTTTTTGACTTCATCATAAAAGCACAGGAATTGCAGATTAGTTGGGAGACAACAAGAACAAAATAAATAATCAAACCAAATAATTGTCTCAAAATAATATAATAAAAACACAGAAAATAGCAAACAATATTTATAAACGACGTACGTTAAAAAAATTGATTTTAAATGAACGATAAAATTATATATTTTATTTTATTTTTTAAATTAAATAAATATAAAATATTATTTTTTATATTTCCTTCAAAACTTTTAATATTTAACTATTACGTATGCAAAAATAAAAATGATTTTTACTTTTCAACTTTTTCAATTGTAATTTATAAAAAGTTATCAACTAAAATGTGTTGAAAATTTGAAAAAACAAATTACAAAAAGAAAAAAAAGTAAAGTATATAAAATTTAAATAAACATTTGACATTTTTTACTAGAATAATTTTACAATTAATAGTAAATTTGAATTTTGTTTTGAATAAAAAATATTTGCTTTCATGACATAGAACTAATCACATATGAAAATGAATTAATATTATAAAGTGATAGGTGAGTGAATTTTTTCACTTACTCACACTCACATGTGTACCGTCTTCGATACAAGTCGGTTTCTTTCTCGAACCAAATTATATATTTTTGTGAAATACATATAATTTATTCATTTAAAACTTTAAAATAGTAGGTGAGTGGATTATCCCATTTATATATATTTAAGCCTTCTCATTCCTATTCAATACATTTTTTATACAGTTAATACTTTTTTTTCAATAAAAATAGCCATACAAAAGAACCTTTAAAAAGATAGAAATCCGTACAAAAATAATTCTAAACTAATGGTACAAAAAGAGAGTAGTGAAGTTATAGTAAGAAGATAAAAGTAAATGAGAGAATTTTAACACAAAAAGTAAAAATTATGCGGGTTGGATTTGAGGGACTTTGAGATTTTGTAACTTTGGTTATTTACCTCTATCTTTTATTAAATCAATTTATTTTATTCACTCATTCATCTTTTCAATCGTCTAAAGTTACAAAGTTACAATAACAGAAAAGTTACTGAAACCTTACCCAAATTATACATCATTGCACGCAAAATTTTCTTTATATAAAGGTTTGGGTTTATGGCCCAAAATAAAAAGATGTGCGCTCCTAGTATTAGAGGTGTTAACTTAGTCGATTTGAATTTGAATTTGGTACTCTTTTAATTTTCATTATTCTTGAAATATCTTTGTTGAGTTGAGAAGAATTTTCGGACGAAATATTTCAAATACACTAAAATTTTCGGTAGTTTAATAATTCAAGTTTTTTAATGATCAGAATTTTATTGACGATTATAGAGAGTTCTGATTGCACCGACAAATTTGTGTGGTCTATAGTTCATCGCCATTTGTATAAATAGGACATATGTTAGAGACGAATACATCTAAAAAAATATTCATTCCACAATTTCTGATTAAGGTAGAAGTGTATTTCAACGGAAACAATCTTCCTGTTAAATTCAAGCTTTCAGATGGTGCCACATCCCTCGCCAACATGACAGATAAATTGAATAAATTGGTGCCTGATACCGATAACATAAGGGTGAGTAAGATCGAGTTTCGGGAACATTGGATTGATACAGATGGTTAGGTGAAATGCAACCAGATTGAGTTGAAGGCTGGCGAAGATGTTAAGACCGTGTGGAAATTATTTCGGTGTAGGATAACCAATGGTACGATAAAGTTGGATGCGCGGATAACAATATATGTCAACGACATAATGAAGATGCTGAAACGTCCATAATCATCTGGTAGTGCCTATGTTTTCATGTTTAGTTGTTTTTAATTTATGTTTGTTGTACTATTATATGATGTTCATCTTCGAATCAAAAATGTAATCGTCAAAATGTTATGCAATAAATAAGAAGTTTTTGTGCCTCAAAATATACAAATAATACAACAAAAGATATAATAGATCTACATACACCCCCATAGGCTACGTACGTTAACCAAGCTAAACCTATATAAATATCACCATTAACGTTTATCAAACCCAAGAGGTTATCTAAATGAAGAGCAATAAATTGTAGGTGGTTGTCCTAGTCACCTGTAGGTGGTGGAGATGGTGATGGCGTCACGATAGAAACCCTAGCACGTGAAGGCCCCGGTACATCAGAAACCATAGTCAGTGGTATGGCCCTAGGTTGTAATATATTGTGATACCACTTTAGGTATCCATCTTCTCACTGTGCAGGATCCTGGATCATACCTATTGTATCTCTTATCTCACGGGCAGAGCTAATGATATGACTCTAGAACCACTTGCCCTTCCATCTCATCATCGGTGGACCACTAGCTAAGATATAGTGGATCTTCATTTCACAGATGTGGGTGAAGTGCTCGTATATAAAGCATTGCATAAATAAATTGATAACTCATATACTCAAATAAATTAATAAACACCAGACAACCAGATACTCAAATAAATGCTAGTATACCTGGAGTAGGCTCAGATAACCAGCTAGCTATCTAGTCTCAGATAACCAGCTAGCTATCTAGTCTCAGACTGAGAAGCCACTCCAACTGTTGTGACAGATAATCTTACTTTTCATTAATTGATGTGTTTGATACGTTTGTTTTTGAATTTCTTTTTGAAATTTATTCTGTTTTTTCCAAATCAAGTAAAATATGGTTTAAATCAACACATACATGCTCAAGTTGTTGCAATTATTGATGATACTCAACCTCATCATTATCCCCTACAACTTTCATTCATAATGTGTAAATCTCCTTTTACATGTCAATCATAACATATTACTTGTGTATTAAACCAACGTTTTAGTTGATATTAAATCTATAATGCCAATTAATCGTCTTTGAAAACACGACTTCAGTTGCTTTCAAGCAAGATCTCTATCATTAAAAATCACTTTAAGACACAATCATTTCTTAGTGGCACTTTGTGTTCCACTATTTGTTTCCATGTATTTCCTATCTTTATCACAATCAAATATAACTTTATCTCTCTCTCTCTCTCTCTCTCTCTCTCTCTCTCTCTCTCTCTGTTTCATATTTGAACGAGTGATGATAATATTTACTTTACTTTTTATTCTAACCTATTAATCCACCTTATCTTATATTCTTGTGTATCAAATCTTTGTGTAGTTAAGAATGTGTCAGATGATGCAAAAATAATTACTCTGAAGCGATCTGATGCAAAAATATTTACACCAACTTCATCTGATGCAAAAATATTTACACCAAGTTTATATGATGCAAAAATAATTCCTCTGAAGCTATCTGATGCAAACTTGCACCTGGTGCACTTATTATTCATCTGATGTTTATTACATCATTGTGTGTGGCTTTAATCCAAAGGATGAGAACGCTATGTTAACATTATTATGTCAAGAGTTGGCTTCTTGTTTGGTTAAATATTTCTTACCCTATCTTTTACTTTATGCTTTAGGATAGTCCCTTTATCTCTTGCCCATCTTCTTTAATTTTAAAATCTTCTCCCTCATTTTCAAAAACTTTCCTTCATTGGTAAACTTAAACCAATTTCATTAAAAACCTTGACTTTGTCAAGTGCATTTTCAAAATATTTTTCTTAAAAAAACATTAATCCATGTAATAAAAGTGGAACCTTTTACTTTTAAAACTAAAAAATACAAAACCTTTAAATTTTTTGCCATTTGGCTTTTGATTTTAAATTTTTTTCCTAAAAATTAGATGTAATTCATTTCTATGATTGAGATATAATTATCCCATATCCATAACCTTGATTGATATGATATTGAATCTTTTCCACTTGAAGGGGTTAGTGGCATACTTGTTGAGTTATCCAGGTTGGAGCCCTCATTTAACTTGTGATTCACAGATCCATTGTTCACATGTTTATGGATGTTTGGTTGAGTATTCTCCCTAAGCTGACAAACTGTCCATTATCTTAAAATTAACCATATGATTTCATTCTGAGATAGTTTCTTATTTGAAAATTTCCTCTTAGAATATTGAAACTTCTACTTAGAAGTTTGATAAGTTTGAGATAGTTGTGTACATGGATTCTTTGAACATTAAGATGCTTGGTCAACATAACTTATGATATGAAGTGTCCCTATAAATATCATATCCCACCAGTTTCTTCCTTTTATTCTTCACTCCTCATTTTGTTTTTAATTTTTCAGGTGGTGGGCACATTGAAGTCGTAATGGGGTAAGCAATATCACAAACCCTACTTTTAACACTCTTTTTCCAACAATATCTAGTGACATTTACCTTCTCCATAATGCATTTACTGCAGTACTCATATTCACCTCTAATAAATCAACTACGTCTACCTCCAAGCCAACTTCCATACTACTTATTTTTCTTCAATGGATATAAACAACAATATTGGTATTAAATCACCACCAAGTGTGTATCTTACTAACTCAAAAGCACAAGACAACTCATAAGATGTTCTAAGAGTACACCGAGTGTTGGTTCCCACATAATCAACTTTCACTAACTCTTTAGTAATGCATCTCTAAGTAGCTCGAAATATTGATCCACACATATTCTCAAAAAAGGGACTAGTGTGCGTGTTCTCAAGTTGATAAAAATATTCTGAAAAGAAGCTCTAATGTTTCCCAATCGTAACTCCAAGTTGTTATTCTTAGCATCCCAGAATTTGCACATGCCACTTATACTATTCTTTAACATTTTATTTAATTACCAATGAGCAGACTAAACTCTAATAAAAAATAAAAACATCAAACCATCACAGTAAACATCAAAAGAATACAAACTAATGTTATTAATGGTACATAACAATTGTTGTGGTGGTACCCAAATACAATACTCGATTAATTCATGCTCCATTAAATTTATGCATATGAGGAGTCAGCCATGTGTCTTTCATTTAAAGTAAGTGTTAAACATGAAAGTTGTATATAATGTTTCAAGCTTTTCAAAATGTCCAAGAGCACGAATTTATCATGCTTGAGAAAGGAGAATTGAAGAGATGGAGTTGGGTGTTCAAGGTTGCATTATAGATAATTTTTTTGACAAGATTTTGAACAAATCTCCAAGCCATACCAAGAGGTCACACTTTACAGGCCATGAGATCTCTAAATCTATCCAAGATCAGAGGATTACACAAACTTTTGAGCCATTGTCCAAGTGATTAATGCTTTATCCAAGTTAACTTGTCATTTAAGGGAGAAAGGCATCATTACCATTTTGAAAAAGCAATGGTTTGCACAAAGTCCTCCTTGAACCCATACATTGCTTCATCTGATCCCATTCAGGTACAATATATATAAAATCTCCAACCACTCTAGAAACTTTTGTACTATGCATTGAAACCATATCTTTAAATTTCTTCTCAACTAAGTTTCAAAACCTTATGCTTTAAACGAATCAGTTTCAAACCCTAATGTACTCCTATAAATAGAGATCATTTAACACATAAAAGAAATGAATTCACAACCTCAAAACCTCTAAAAAATTTCCCAAACTCATAATTGTCCGAAAATTCCATTTTGAACTTTGAAGAACCATATCTTAGAAATTCATAATCATTGACATATCCTTGCAAACTAACCATTCACAAACCTTCCATAACTCGTATGTAAGGCATCTGAACCATCATTACACGACTGTAACACCTCCATCACCATCCTCCATATCTCACCTTTTCTATTTGCAACTTGAGTTGGTTAGAGAGATTTAGGAGGTTTTTAAGCAAAGTAGTTATACCATTAGCTTCCTGGAGGTTCAAAGAACCTCATTGCATCGTTATTTCTCATCCAGAAGCAGTAAAAAAAGCATTGGACCTTACTCCAATAGGTGAATATTTTTTAATTTTGAAGTCATTCATACAAGCATAATTTTGAATATTTCTTGATACTATTATGCTTGTTAAATTTCCATGAATAAAACCACTATGAAAATAGGTATTGGTTTACCTTGTGTGTAATTTAATTTAACTTTGAAAAATTAGGTTTTTCTGGTTGTGATTAAAACTCGTTTGATACGGTGGATATAAATTAATTTTAATTACATATTTGAATTTCTTGTGAAATTCTAAAGCAGGTTTGGTTCTTACACTTTTGAATTTGGTTGAGAAATGTGAAAGTTAGAATTAATGGCATAGTTGTTATTACTGTTACACTAACGATGAAGAAGGTGAAGTGTGAAAAAAATAATTTTTAAAAATTAAGTTTATTTTATATTTAGTGCAAACTGTTATATTAAGGAATTGACATTGTGTTTCAGTGGAGAGAATGTTGGTTAAATATACTCTGCATGCACAAAGATGCAGGTTTGGTCCATGGTGAACCTCCCTTTTCCATTTTTTTTCATCTTTTTTTTTGGTTTTGTTATGCGCTCAGTGATTTGTTTCAAATATTACTATTCAATAAGCATGTCATATTAATACCAAAAACACGTGGTCCATTGGCTATAATTTTGAACTATAATCTAGAGGGTGTGGGTTCAACACCCTTTGGCCCCAAAACCTTCTTTTTAATCACTATTTTTCTTATTTTTGTTTTTTTTACTTCTATTTCTTTATTTAATTTTAGTTTATTTGATTATTTTTATTTCCCCTCTTTATTTTTATCATATCACATTAAAATTTAAAATACCAAAAAACATTTTATCTTATTTTATCAAGTTTTGAGTTTACTTTATCTATTTAATATATTAGTTATTAAAAAAAAACAAAAAAAAAAGATTATTTGTTTAATTAGTATTTTCTTTTAAACCTTTTTGTAATTTTTTTTAAATGACTCTTTTAAATACCATGATGCTTTAATGTGTTTATTTGTTTGTGATTCTATTTTTATACTATAATTAAGTATTGATTAAATGAACATGATTTAAAATGTCTTGTTTGTTTTGAATGAATTTTTAGGTTTTGTTTTTATCATGCTTAGCTAAATCCTTACTATTGTTTTGAGATCATGATTGATATTTTGATCCATGAATCTTGCATGTTTATCTGTTTTGATATTAATTTAAATATTCAAGTGATGTTGGTTGATATGTATACTTCATTTGTGTTAATACTTGTGTCAAAATTCAAGGGAAAGGATAGTTTTATTGACTTTGTAGTCATGTGCATATGCATTACCTTACGCTTAACCTTGTGTGTTTATATTTGTATATTACCCTTATAATTGTTGATGTTTACCCTATGTATCCTCATATACTCTAAAAAAACTTTTTCACTTGAACCCTAAATATCATTTTTAAACTATCACATTTTTCATATAAAAAACTTTAACTTTGCGTCATTGTATTTTCAAACTTTCTTTTTAATCAGATATTTCAATATACTTAAGCATATCAATACAAATTTTAAAATACTAAAAGTGATATAACCTCACTCAAATCTTTTTGTCACTTAGATTTTCAATTTAAAATAGTTTCTCAAAGAGATTAGATATAAATCTTCTTCATAGTTGAGATATGATTCTCATATCCTCATAGTAATTGTTAAAGTAAATGTATTTATTTCCACATAAAGATGTTAAATGGAAAATTGTTAATCTTTATATCCAAGTTAGTAGCTCTTCCTTCATGATGATGCAAGATTCATCTTCTCATACTTGTGGTGGTATTAGTTGAGTTTTCTCTCTTAAAGATGAATAAATATCTTTCCTCATAAAATCAACCCCGACAAACCTTTTGTTATTTTTATCATGAACTACAAGGTTTTGATCCTTAAGGGTGTGATTGGAACAAACGAAGTAGAGACGAAAGAAATACATGCGAGAGAGAAAGCAAAGAAATTATACACTTTTCTTGATTGGAACAACAGAGAAATGAGAGAGAGAGAGAGAGAGAGAGATTAAATAAGTGTGGGGCCTACACGATATAAGTTCTCTCCAATATAGGGAAGAAAGAGCATAGAAGTATTCAAAATTTTGAGTTTTGCTTACTTTGCCCTTCGATCTTTGTCTTACTAGATCATTTTTAAGAAACTATATGCCTTATTTTGTTTTCTTACAATTATTCGTGTTTTAATTATTTAAATCAAATTAATTAATTGAATATTTTACTTTTATAAGTTTAATTTTTTATAATTAAAAGTAATAGATTAATTATATTAAAATAATATAATTAATTATTTTTAAGAATAAATTAAAGTTTAATATTATACTTTTTATCTAAGGGTATTATAATATTTTCAAAAATATATAACTCTTCTCTCTTTTCAATTTCTTCTCTCTTTCTCTTAATTCAATCAATACCTTAAACCCATTTTATTTCTCACCATTTTCTTTCCTCTTACACTCTCTCTTATCTATTTATCTCTTCACATCTTCTCTTTTAAACCAAACACAACCTAATTATTATGTAGGTATAAGACTATGTCTTTTCAAACAAAAATATAAATAAAATATATTTTTCCTCATCTAGACACTCATTTAGCAAGTAAAAAACTTTAACAAAACAAATATTATAAAAGCTTCATGTAGAGTATTACAGATACATATGGTGCTAATACTTTCTCTTTGTATAAACTAACCACGTACCTTAGATCTTTTCTTTATGTTTTGCTTTAATATTCTACTTCTTGCATTGCATGCTTAAACAATATGGTTTTGATCTTTTTCCTTTTCCTTGGAAACAATTAAGTTCGGTGGTGACTTCTTAATTCATTGTGAGTCATGTTTCTCAATAGCTTGGTGTCCTTTAGTTTTCAATGCGACAAAGGAGTAGGGGTAAATGTAGAAGTATGTGGTAAAACTTTCATATTAAAGCCATGTGAATATGAGATTTAGGCCAGACTGCTTAACACATGTAAACTTTCTTGAGCCCGTTGAAAGGATTTTTTTCCTAAGCTTTTTCCCCTCCCCAATGTCTAAATTCTTAAATCAGGAGGTGACAAAACGGGTCGTGGCCTGTCGGACCGGCCCGCACACCCACTAAAAAATAATGTGTTAGATTGGAAATTTAGACTCACTGCTCACCAAAGCCCGCCACACTAAAGACCTTCGTCCGCCAAAATCTGCTCTGCCAAAATCCGCAACCCGACACAATCTAACGTACTTATTCGTTCAGTTTGTCTCACCTTAAGCTCGCCTTTTATAGTTAATTCTAGTATGCCCAATTTTTTGTGATTTTATTTTATACATTTATTTGTTAATATAGACAATTTTTTTAAGTAAATCTTGTTTAAAAAAAATTGTTCTAAAAAATAAGTGTAACATCTAATTGAAATAAAAAAACCTTTTGATATATATAAAAATAATATAAATAAATAAAAAAGTAAGGGGGCAAGTCCACCAACCCGCCACCTTGACGGGGGCGAGATAGATTTTGTTAGACTACGTCGAGTTATCTATAGGGGAGAATAGATTCCCGATTAAAAATTGCCTATAAAAAATGGTTACTTAAAAACTTATTTGAAAAACAATGTTGAACAGAAGGTTTTTGGCCTAGATCAGTATAGTAGTCTAAATTACTCCAGTTATAGGAAACTCGGATTTGCACAAGCCATATGGAATTTATTTATGATAAATTCAATCAACATAGTAATATCTCAATTAATCGTTTAATATCCAACACAACAGTTTTCTATTTAAAATGAAATCATATTAAAAACATACCTTGACAATTTATTAAACATGTGGCGCACAATCAATTTTTCAGAATTTCCTTTGAGCTTTGTTGATATGAAGAAGCACTTAGAACAAAAAATGATTATAAGCTAATCAACGAAGCAATTTTCCTTTAATAATCAATGATAAATTTTATACAAATCGATCGATCAACAACCCATTCAACAAATGTAATATATAAATCAAATGAGAGTAAGAGATGGAGATAGAGAGAAAGCGAGAGTGACACAAGAATTTGTTTAGGAAGTTCACCAATCGTCCTCGTTATGGCTACGTCTTCTCCTAATTCCCAGTTTAGAATTACGATAATTTCTTACTTTTAAAAAGTATGATTACAAGATAAATGTTCAAGAGAAACCCTACAAACCCCAACCGTTTGATGTTGATTCAACCCTTTTTCTTCTTTTGATTTTCAATGAGACCAAGACACAATAGTTGCAAATTAACTACCTAGATCTTGCTACTCCTTTGCATACTTTATATCCAAAGATTTCGTGCACCATCAATTTCACCTATTGCAACACAAGACTTCAATTTTGATTTGTCGATCTCTCGCTACTTCGTTTACGTTCTTTATCTCCAAAGGATTTTTTGCATTCTTTATTTCCAAATGGTTTTACTTGGCTGCAATCCTCTTTTGAATTTCTTGCATGAAAACTTCCAATCAATGATCTAGGAGGACAAACCTGCAGTTTTTTCGGATGAAGACCCCTGCAAATCTCAACTCATTATTCTCGACTACATAAGAATCTAATCAGGCGTTATCAATCCTCTCTAGATGGAACCTCAACAAATATTCGTTACAATGGTTTGTTAGTGTGTATGCATAGATTGGAGGTTGAAAATGATGAGCAAGTGTAGGCTAATTTTATGGTATCATCAAGTTGAAATGATGCATTAATGAAGTATTTATAATTTTAGAAGTTTATGAAAAAAGAGGATATTTTCGAAATTAAAAGATTGAAAATTTGACCAAATCAATATGTGTCGACTTATAAATTGTATGCGGCGACATATACGTTAAGTTTAATTTGTATGTGTCGACCTCGACAGGTTTATGTGTCGACCGAAACAAGTTAGAGGTTGCAGTCTTTAAAACGATAGTAAATGTGTCAACCTGAAATTTGTATGTTTTGACACATAAAATAAAAATTTCTGCAAATTTATAGAATGCTTCAGTATGCGTCGACATGTATGAAACATGTGTCGACCCAAACAAATCAGAAGCTAAAAGCTTATTTATTGACTTGCATGTGTCGACTTGAAATGCGTATGTGTCGACACATGCAATGAAAAAATATGCTGAAATTAGGGGTGTTCGTGGGTCGGTTTGGTTCGGTTTTGAGAGAATCTGACACCCAAACCGATTAAAATTATATGGATTGGTTTGGATTAGATTCGCAATTTTTTGCGATAAAGTCCAAACCGAACCGAACCGAGAAACAACGGGTTGGTTTGGGTTGGATTGATCGGGTAGATAAAAAAAGCAAAAATATTTTTAAAAAATAAGTTATTTACGAAAATTAAATTTTCATAATAATATAAAAATATAGTATTAATAGTATTTAATCGTAAATATTAGACTAGCAATTTTTATATCAGATTCTAAAATATCTAACAAGAAAAATATATATCATCAAGGCATTTGAATCCATAATCAGTCACTTGAGTTAGTATGATAATGAATGTGATTCAGAGCTCGACACTCAGTTACCACAATGCACAAACAATTTTTTAATAACAAATTAAAATAGAATAATTTGTCCGCATGCGATATTTCACTTTTTTCTTCTTGAACTTGAATGATCGGTTGTAATTTTAATGATAATTAATTATGATTGGTTTGGGTTGGGTTTGCGGGTAGAAAATTAAAAATTCGATGTCTGAACCAATTAACATCAGATTTCATTGGTTTGGTTTGAATTTCTCCCGAACTAAAAAAATATCTGAGCCAGACACCTTGGTTTGGTTTGGATCTTGGTTTGGTTCGAATTTGTCTGAACCAATGAACACCCCTAGCTTAAACTTATTTTTCATGACTTGGATGAACCTTCAAATAATTTTTAATGATTCCTAAGACCTCTAATACAAGGGAGTGCCATATGACATAGAGATATCGTCCAATATACATAAATGTTAAATTTTCTTAATTTTGACATCATGCAAAACATCTAATGGTGAAGTTGCACTCACATATTTTTGGACCAATTTCAACTTGACAGGCTTTCCCGCCCCATTTTTTTTAGCAGGGTGGGGCGAAGCGAATGACCCATTTTGCCACTCCTACATAAAACCCCTCAAAACATTTTCTTTTTTATTTAATTTTGATCTTTTATAAATATTTTATTGTACATTTTATTAAAATGAGCATTTTACTCTTCCAAAATATACGATAAAAAGATTAGGGGTGTAAGCGGATAAAAAAATCAATTAAAACAACAATTCAAACCAAATCGGAAAAAACTGAATATTCTTGGTTTGGTTCAAAAACCGAATCATACAAATTAAAACCGAGATCGTTTGGTTTGCTTATCGGTTTTAATTTTTAAAAACCGCCAAAGCGATGAATTGACTGATGACTACAAAAATCTACTTAATCTTTTATTTAGCTCATTATTAAGCCTATCGGTCCAACACTTGCCCATATATTTGTACACTTTCTTTCTTTGAACAAAATATGTAGCCAAAATCAAACTTCAAACATAAAAAATAGAAACTTTAACCCATAGCTCTCGATAAACTGTTACTCTGATTGTCCGCCGCCACTGTTTCTTGTTTCTCTCGCCACCATCATTCTTATAGGTTATGGTTGCTTTATCCATGGTCAAATTATCTTAATTAGTTTTCATCTTTTTATTACCTTTTGTGTTTCTTCAACGAATTTCTTGCTAATCTTGTCGCAAAATAGTTTTAATATGTGTTTTAGATGTGAAACATGTTAATTTAAGTGTATTAAAACTTTGATTTTTATTGTTGAACTTTATTTGTTACTTTCAAATCTCTTCCCAGCATTTTCATGTTTATTTGTTACACTTTCAAATCTCTTCCCAGCATTTTCATGTCAAGTGCCAATTTTTTTACTCTATAATAAACTTATTTCTCATGACGTATGAAAATTATAGCATTATTTCATATGGATGAAAAACAACTTGTAAGTTATTTGAAAAGCATAGTATAAAATATATCATATGAAATATATTATTTAAAAAAATAATAGTATAACCGAAAAATATAATAGAAATTAATACACTAATATATAATGTTTAGAAAAAAATATTAATCAAACCAATTGAGATAACATCGGGGTTGAGAAATTTTTAACCAAAAGATTACTCACAATCGTCAATAAGTTATAAAAAGGATTAAGCAAACATCACAAAATGAGGCACCAAAGAAAATTAAATGATATGCCTACCAACAACTCATATAGCATAATAATAAGGGCTTATGCCAGTGTGGCCATGGGAGAAAAGCAATAGTTCAGAAATGAAGATTTCGGACAAGAAAATGAGATGGAAACCCTTTGAGAAGGTGATTTAGGTAGAGCCTGATTTTGCTTTAATATATTTAAGGTTTTCTAAAGTTGTGTAAATTAGAATATATAATAAAAAACAATATTGACAATGCTCTTTATTTTCCTCGTATTTAAGAAGAAAAAAACAATGCACAATCATCATTCGAGACTTCCATCTGCAAACATCTCACAAAACAAACAAAAAACTAGGTGCATGTAAAGGAAGAACATTGATTATATATAAAAACTTTAAAGAGACAAATGTGTAAAATTTGTGTAAAACTTTGTTCATGTGAAAGTTCCAAAAGCTGTTAAGTTAAACAAAAAACTAAAACAGTTTTCTAATGTATGCCATATAAACAAATGCTTTTAAGAAGCAGCGACAATAACAATCCAAAGTAAGCCTTTGGGGACTTCAAGCGCAAAGTGAAAAGTACATAAATAAGACAGTTCAGGCATTCTTTCAATTATCAGAAAACGTATAAGTTTGATCTAACTGTAAAGATCATCATCATCAGCTCCACCAGCAGATGTAAATGGATCAGATGCACCTGTAGCAGCAGCACCACTGGAGCCGGAATCTGCAAACCTAAACTCAGTTCCAAACCCTCTGGATTGCTGCAATGTTTGGGCGAATGCCTGGTATTTGCGAATGTCGGCATCACTTACACTCCTTCGGGCATACTTCATTGATTCCTCAAAGTGAGCTGCCTTAATTTCCGCTACTTCATCATCAACATCCTCTTCCATGGCCTCAGGGTTCTCACTTCTCTTTCTCTCTTTTTCAATGTCCTGGTGAGAGTAACAAGAAACAAAAAAAAAACATTATAACAGATCTAATTTCTATAATAATTTTAAATTTTAATTGTAAATAGAAAAGGGAGAAGCTCAAAACTGTACCTTTTCAATATTCTCTCTAATGGCATACTTGCATGCACGCTGGCAAATCTCAGTAATATCAGCACCACTAAAGCCTTGGGTGTACTTTGCAAGAGCTCTAATATCAACATCTTTTGAGATGGGGGATTTTCTCAAGCAAGCTTTGAATATCTGGTGACGGGAATCTTCATCTGGGAGAGGGATATAAATCAACTGGTCTAGACGCCCCGGACGCAGAAGAGCGGGATCTATAATGTCAGGTCGGTTAGTGGCGCCAATGATGAACACGGTTTTCTTTGCTGACATCCCATCCATTTCTGTTAGCAGCTGGTTCAAAACCCTGTCAGCAGCACCACCAGCATCTCCTACACTACTACCTCTCTGCAGGATAAAGAAAAACAGACATTAGGTGACCATAGCTAATGTTCTCTATTTGAAATAGTTGAAATGAATGAAGAGTAGTAAAAGTTTGACAACAAATTTTGCCCAAGTCCAAATTATATCTTAGTAATCCGAACTGGTACCAACCTGAGTTGCAATAGAGTCAAGTTCGTCAAAGAATAGGACACATGGAGCAGAACCACGAGCTTTGTCAAATATTTCCCTCACGTTTGCCTCACTTTCTCCAAACCACATAGTGAGCAGCTCAGGACCTTTGATACTGATGAAGTTTGCCTGGCATTCATTGGCAATAGCTTTTGCCAAAAGTGTTTTACCACAACCAGGAGGACCATAGA
Organism: Vicia sativa; assembly: GCA_021764765.1. Lineage (NCBI taxonomy): Eukaryota > Viridiplantae > Streptophyta > Magnoliopsida > Fabales > Fabaceae > Vicia > Vicia sativa. The sequence goes on along the minus strand of CM038795.1, from coordinate 120,557,532 downwards.
AAAGAACTCCCTTTGAGGGGGACATTCCAAACTTCTCAAACTTTTCAGGGTGTTCCACTGGATATTGAACAGTCTGCAAAACAGAGCAACAAAAATATTCAGAGGCAGATAAAAGGAAACTAGTATATCGACATGATTATGTAAGAGCTTCACTCACCTCTTGGAGTTCCCTCTTAACATTTTCAAGACCACCGATATCTTCCCAGCTGCAATTAGGCACTTCAACAACCTGTTTCAACAGAGAAGTTTAGATTATACATACCCAATAAAGTGAGAACAAGAGAACAAATAGCTCAACAATGTCAAGCAAAAAAATCGGGGTAAAATATGTACCGTTTCACGGAGAGCAGAAGGATTGCTTGATCCAAGAGCAGTAGCAAAATGCTCATTTGTCACTGCCATGGAGTTCAATATTTCGGCATCAATTGTCTCATCTTCCAAGTCAATCACATCCATTTTTTCTCTGATGCATTGAAGTGCAGCCTCAGTACACAATGCAGCTAGATCAGCACCAACATAACCATGTGTTTCCTTAGCAATTTTTTCTAAATCAACCTGCAAATGTCAGAAAGGACAAATTTCTTTCAGAAATCATGTTATTCAAATCAAACTATAACTTAGAGAAAAGTAATTTCAATATTACATCTTCAGCGAGTTTCATATTCTTTGTATGAATTCGAAGAACCTCAAGACGCCCAATTTCATCTGGAACACCAATATCAATCTCCCTATCAAACCTTCCAAACCTCCTAAGTGCAGGGTCAATGCTGTTGGGCCTATTTGTGGCTCCCATAACAATTACATGTGCGCGTGATTTAAGACCGTCCATGAGAGTCAGGAGCTGGGAAACAATTCTCCTCTCAACTTCACCGTGAGTTTTCTCTCGCTTAGGAGCTATGGAATCTATCTCATCAATAAAGATGATGGATGGTGCATTCTTCTCTGCTTCCTCAAATGCCTTCCTTAGATTGCTTTCACTCTCACCAGCAAGTTTTGACATTATCTCAGGGCCATTAATGCAGAAAAAGAAGGCACCTGTTTCATTTGCAACTGCTCGGGCAATCAAAGTCTTTCCGGATCCAGGAGGTCCATACAACAGAATCCCTTTTGGTGGCTTGACACCAATAGACTTGAATAACTGTGGGTGCCTCAGAGGCAATTCCACCAGTTCCCTAATCTGTGCCATCTGCTTCCTTACACCACCAACATCATCATAACCAACCTCGTCCAATCGATTCTCATCTTCCCTTTTAATTGGCTCTCCTTCACAGAAGATCTCTGTGTCAGGGGCAACAACACAGTACTCATGTGGATCAGTTTCAATAACCTTGAATTCTACACTTCTCATCCCCCCTCTCACAAGGAAGAAGTCACCCTTTCTCACTGGTCTATATGCCTCTAGGAAATAAGCTGCAAACATTAAACTCAGATTAAAATTCAAAAGAAATTAAAATGCGGCAGGTTTATATGTCATGAGAGAGTCAATGCCAGTAAAAAACTGATCAAATTTCCTGTCTGTTAATTTGTGGCATGTTTATGTTCCAAATTCAATAAATTGCAAGTAAAAAATATTACAGGGATTGCTTGGTATGATTTATCCTAGAAAATGAAATACAAACAGACAGTGGCAGAATTTTTAGAAAAAATCAATGCTAGGAAACAATAAAACTGCACAAAATTTACAATGACATAGCATGGATATAAATGAGTTAATTATCTCCTTATATGGATAAGAAGGAATAAGGATCATTGATTGTCAGTGATTGCATATTTGGGATTATGGTAATAACTCAGCGACTAAATTTAATTTAATTAAAATATATTGTCATATAATGTTAGAGAAAACAAAATAGTAATTGACTAAAAAATGCTTTCTTGAAATGCAATCCAGCCATTATTCCCAATAACAAGCCTTGCAAATACAAAAGCATACTTAAAGAAGACAAACAAATAGGAAAGATGCATATGACAACTGACAAGTACCAATGTCAAGTACCAATGTGTATGGCAAATATAGAGTAAAAGATAAAGCAGATGAAAAAAAACTAATAGAACACCCAAAAACACAATGAAGTAAAATCTAAAGCAGATGGAAAAAAAAACCTACTGAATACACAAAAACACAATGAAGAGCAACTCACGTTTCAAGTAAGCATCAAAGAGATTCCCGGTCACTCCTTCAATAGTATCATCGACAGGAAGAATGTGAACTCTCTTCCCATACTTAACATCAGCACATTGATGCACAGAAACAACATCTCCAAGCCTAACCCTAAGATTGTTTCTCACAACCTTATTCATTCTTATTTTCGGCTCCTCGCACGTATCATCAGCAAGTGCAATACAAATAGTATCCTTCCTTTTCTTACCCTAAAAACCAAAACAACAAACAAAATCCCAATGATTAGTCAACAAACAAACAAATCACCCTAATACAAAGCAATTTCACTCCAAAACCCTAATAATTGAAAAACAAACAATACCTTGATCAAGATAGTGTCACCGCGGAAGAGTTGAAGCTTCTCCATGGTCTCGGGATGAAGAGCTACGACGGAGTTATCATCGTTGACAGCCTCGTCGACGACGAGACGATTAGGAGCTTTTTTGCGTTCCAGAATGGCAGTGCTAAAATCTCTCTTTGTTCCCTTACTGAAACAAACATGATCAAATTCAAATTCATCAAAATTGAACAAAAAAAATGAGAAATCGAAACGAATGAGGAGAATGAGAGACTTACGCATCGGAGGATTCTGGCTGATTGGCCATGGCCGAACGATCAGAGAAGATGGTTGAGTTTTTGTTTTCTGAAATTTGAGAGGAAAAAGAGAAGTTTATAGATCTGAGTGGGGTTTGGTTTTGGAGTGTTTGGGAGATATTTATAGAGTGGCTTTGGTTCTTTTCGTGTTATTAAAGAAAATAATAATGATTTTGTTTTTATTTGATTCTTAGATTCATATTGAAACAAATTTGTTTTTACTTTGTTTGTGATAAGAGATCAGATTTGTTATTGATGAAGAATATTTTTGTGATACTTTGAATTATAGATCTTTGGTGATTTTTTATTTTAAATTTTGTGTTAATGAAAAATTAATAATGTTTTTTTTGTTTTTTTTTATAATAATTGGTCAAATCAAATTTGTTATTGATGTGCTATATATTTGCGAAATTTGTTAGGAGATCTTTCATAGGTTTTCAATTTTAATTCTCTTTCTTGTTATTAAATAAATTAAAATTTATTTTTGAAAATTTGATTTATTTTTTCTTGTTATAATATCTCATCTAATAAAAAAAATCAAATAATCTAGTAGTTGGAATTTAATATGTTATTTATCATGAAAAATTCAATTTAATATAATTATGTCCTATTTTTATAAAATTTTGGATTATAAATCTTTGATAAAATTCTCCATTTTAATTTTTTTTTTGTCATTGACAGAATTAAGAATATTTATTTATTTTTCTTCTTTAAAATATTTTGTTGAATCAAAAATTTTATTTTTTATTTTAAATGTTATTGATTTACAAATATTAATTTTTTACGAGTTGAACTTTGAACAAGCAACTTACATCCATTTAATCTAACTAATAATTATCATTTGAGCTATCCAACTCATCCCATTAAATTTGATATTAAAGTGATATGTTTTTGTGAAATTTTGGTTTGCGAATTTTTATAAGAGGTTAATAAAGATGAATTAATAGTGTAAAAAAGAATTACACCGACATATTATTATGTTATGTCATATAAATAATTTAAAAATTATACTATAATTTAATAAAATATATCGTTGTGATTGATTGAGAATAAATAAATATTTTACTACATCACTCTTAATTTTGATAAACTTCTCAATTTTGATTTTTCTTGTGATATTGAAGAAAGTGATTTTTTTTAATCCTTATAATATCTTGTTGAATCAAGTTTTCTATTTTTATTTATTTCAAAAAAAGAATTTATTTGCATGACATATATTTGCAAAATTTTCGGTTTGAATATTGATTTTTTGTGTTATTGAAGATATAATAATGTTTTCTTTCTTTTTATATTATCTTGTCTTATTAAAAAATTTATTATTATTTATGATAAAATATCAAATTTGTTATTCATATATTTTTGTAAAATATTTAAGTGGAATATACCGATAATTTAAAGCATATTTACATCAACATTGAATCACAATCGTCATATCTTAAATTATGTGTGATTTTTATTTTAACTATATATAAAATAACTATATAAAATAACAATTATAAATGGTTGTGATGAATTGATAGTGTAAAACTTTTTATACTCACAGTGCATAACAATTAAATTCATTTGTAAAATTTGAGATTATAGATCCTTCTTAAGTTTTTGAATTTGATTAAAAATATAAAATTAGCTTCTCAATTTTATTTTGGATATATGCACTTTTGGTCCTTTTAGATATGAACAATTGGTCCTTTTTTTTTTTTTTGGTTTAATTCACTTTTGTCCCTTTAATTTAGATGTTTTAAACAATTGATCCTTCTATTACAAAAATATTTGTTCTAGTCCCTTAATTTTGATGGTCTTTGGACTCTTGTGGTTTCCCCCACTTTTGCAGTTGTGACATTGATAGATAAAAAATATTTGTTAATGATGTGTGTGACTAGTATAATTTTTAAATTAATATGATTTTTAAATTAATATATTTTTAAATTTATTTATACGTTATAATTTTAATTAAGTTTTTTTGTTAAATAAATAAATTAGAATTTTGAAACAATGTTTTTGCGCCAAAGACTGTTTCACTGCAATAACAGCCCGCAACCAAGTGACATTAAGCTATGAATATAAAAACCTTATAAACACCTATAATATTGGCTAAAATTTTGATGTGAGACAAAACAAAAGTCTTATGTTACACAAATCAAAACAGTCCTTCGTGATATGATTGACTTCATAGAAAAAAAATTCATCACAGTCAGCTTGTTGCAACATAAAGTTTCATAAACTATTCCATTTTACAAAACACATATAAAACTCATGCACATGCCTCTAACTAACACATGTGAAGTTCACAAACAAGCTTGAAATATTAGCGCAATGATTACAACAACAAAAAATATAACTTCTTCCTACAAAAGATTTCATGGTGTTCATCTTCTTCCTCCTTGTAACCTTGATCACCCGCTACATGATAAACATGTATGAAATTGTAGAAACATGACATGATATGGTCATACAATATTGGTACAAATGGCGCAATAAAATGAAAGAAACACCGTGATCGAAGTGTTTTTAGAATGCCCCGATAGAAAATGGAATCCATGAAATTCTGTTAACTAGTTGCAATAAAAAAATAATGAGGGGATTGTTGTCTACAATTAGAATGTGGTCTAGATTCTTTCATATGAAAGCAAGATCCTTAACATGTTCCCTGCAAGAATATAGCATTTATAAGAATGCTTGTAATTTGTTCAAGAGGCTTTCTCCAAATTTCAAGTCCAAAAACATAAACAATCAAATAATTCTAAAAATTCAAAGATGTTACATATTAATAGCACATGAAAGAAACAACTACATAGGAACTCTTATTCCATGCACTTCAAAATAATAACTTGAAAAGAAGTCAATAAATTTTAAACAGACATATGATTTGGAGTTAATGAAATTGTCATGATCATTTATTAGCTTAAGAAACAACTTCAGAATGTTAACTAAGTATCCAACTACTACTACAAATAAAAAATTCAAGGAAGAGTAAAATGGTATAAGTTGGGAGATGCATCTGTCACTATATGGCACGAGCTCGTAATTGAATCCCACATCATTTTTTTCATAAACAATTTTGGTGTTTATAAAAGACAACAATACATAATCCAATTTCTTCATGTTCAAAGCTTGAAATGGACGCTATTACAAATTGGGCTTAGGCCTTGAAAATATTTTTGAAATTTTAATTAATTAATTTTTAAAAGTATTAATTAAAATAATTAACTATTAATGTATTCTATAAAATATATTAATTAATCAATTATCCTAATCATCATTGTTATATCATTAAAATTATTTTTTATCCCAATCATTAATGTCACGTTTATAAAAATTGAGGGAGCCACAAAAATTCAAAGGCCATAAAAATTATAGGACCATAATAGCAGATTTTGTAATAGGGAGATTAATTATTTAAAACGTTCAAACTTAAAGGACTAAACGTGCATTTAAGTCTTTTATTTTTTGGCAAAGCAACTCGGTTAGAAATGAATTTTTTTAAAAAAAAACTTCAAAGAGTAAGTGGAGGAATGTATTTTTATTTGATTGACCAATGGATAAATAGTCATTCTACAAAAAAAAAAAAATCTATTAGCACCTATAGATTAGTAACAAATATAAGGAATTATGTTTCTGCTAAAGAATAGGTTTTATTCTAATAAAGCAGTAGACTATAACAAAATAAGGGTTCATCTAACATTCTTTCCCTTAAACTAAAATACTTGTATTTTAGTTTAACTCTGACGCGATATGATTTTGTCATCAGGTATTCTATTTGCTCATAAGAATTACAATACATTAATTCTACAACACCTTCATTACTAAGTTTCTTAAGAAATAAAATCAAATGTATATATGCTTGCATTTCCATTAGATTCTTAGCCAATTGAATTGGTATAGTTATTGTCACATTGAATTATAGTTCGTTCATCTTGCTCTACTGCAATCTTTCTGAAGATTCTCTTGAGCCATATACTCTGACAAGCACATCGAGTTAATGTGACAAAGTCACTGGAAGCTATTTTTTAGATGACAAAGATACAGCTCCAGATCATATCGTGAACACATATCCATATGTATTTCGTCTATCATAAAAATCACTCGTGTATCCAATATCTATGAATGCTACAAGTTTTGAACAACCTCCTTTCTTTAGGTAGAAAATGACGCAATCACCATATATACGGAATATTCTTTCATCGTCGGTGGGAGTTAAGGTACCCCAATTAGATGATGGGTCAACTTCAAGAAAGGCTCCATCGAGACTTCCATTTTTGGAAAACACAGAAACATTGAAAGAGTATACAAAATCCATCAAAGAAGAGGGAGCATTCTTCTGAGATTCGTGATCACTTTTCTATGATTTTCTTACCCACAATATCCTAACTTTTAAAATGCATAAAATTGAAATCTCAAAAAAGGATGATAGCCATTAAACTAAGAAAATGACTCAAAAGAAAACAATGTTGATTCTTCAAGAACTACACTCTAGCATGCAAAAGGAAGTAGACTCTATAAAACGTGCCAATTTAGCAGCACGCAACACTCAAGGGTTTCGGTTCCCAAGAGTCATAATAATAATACCTCCGAAAAGATATTTGAAGTATGGAGTATTCAATGCATGAATCCCTAAGAAACTGAAACATTTCTTGTACGCTCTTCTTAAGGGAAACAAGACAGTGGTCGTCATCCGAGACTAACGTGACAAACGATCATCTTGTTTTGCATAAGTAAGGGATCATGGGACAACTGTTCTGAGCAAAGCATATCAACCTCGACCGACCACCATGAAGGAACCACAATCCTTCTAGAATATTCTTAGCATACTAAGACTTCCCTCCTTATGATCACCAAGGATTTCCTGCCATTTACTCATGTCAAACAACGAGTTTGTTATTTCCATTCTCTCTATATATAGAAGACGCTAAATTCACGCAATAAATTTCAAACGCAATTCTAATTCACTATTTTTCTTCACATATTGACTTGAGCGTTGAAGTGATACTTTATAAGTCAATATTCTCTCCACCGCGCTAGAAGTTTAGATCTACCATCACTTTCGATTCTCACTCCATTTCTAGTTTATAACAAAACAATAATTATTCATTTTCTAATTGATATTTTAAAAAAACGTTATTTTTCATCAATAAATTGTTTTTATATTTTAAATTTATTTATCAATAATAAGTTAAATTTACCACAATGAACCATTTTTAAACATGTTACATCATGATAATACTTTCTTTAAAATAAAATAAATCAAACATCTTCTATAATATATTGTACTATAAATGATAAATAAATAAATAGTATAATATAATTTGATGTTTGATATTCTCAATTTGTATCGGTAGCAGAAGAATTGACTTGGAATTTTGCGGCGATTTACTCAGTTCAGTCACCATCTTCAAATTTCCAGAGCTCGGTACAGTAGATCTCTGTTGTAACAATGACTCTAGCTTTAACTGTTGGGGTTTTCGGTGCTCTTGTTATATTTCACGCCGCTTATTCCACCATCCAGTGTAAACACACCTTTCTGTTACTATTTATGCTTAAAGCTTTCAACTTTGAACTCTTGTTAATTTGTTTTGATGTTAATTACTTGGTTGTAGATAAGAGCTTGTTGAAGATCACAGAAGAAGAGTTTTCAGCACCTCCTTTCAATGTAACCTAATTAATTAACTTCACTTTTTTATTTGTTTTTGAGTTTAGGGTTTTATGTGATTATGATGATGCAGGTGGTGATTGAACTGTTGGTTGGATTGTTGCTTTGTTTCTGGGCTGCGCTCATTGTTCCTGGGAAGTTTCTGTCCATACACCCACAATCTGATGAGAACAGGTTTGTTTTTCTTATCTATTCCATTCAATTATTTAGGGTCCTTGCTGGAATAGTTTGTTTTTACTAGGTTGCCTTTTGTTATTCGTGCTTGTTTGGACTATTGGATGTGAATGGTTTATTTTTTGGTTTGAAAGATTTACTTTTATGTTAGAGAAGGGAGAAGACCTGTAGATTCTGTGGTTAGGAAAGTAGATCAGATGGAGAGAAGTCAAACAATTAGACGAAGAAGACTTAGAAAGCTATAAGAGAAATTATTAAGAAAGATCTCGAGATTAATGATTTGGATAAAAACGTGGTCTTGGATAGAACATTATGGCTAAAGTTGATCCATGTAACCGACTCCACTTAGGCTTCGTTGTTGTTGTTTTTGTTAGAGAAGGGAACTATAATGTTCAAAGTAAAATAATTCGTAAAATGTACTATACCCAGCTTGAGTTGCTCATATTAGATATTGAAGAATTGACCATTTTACCTTGATTTAATTCTGTCGTTTTATTTGAAGCTAGTTTTGTTCTTGGAGAATACTTGACAGTGAGGACTGGAGCTAAACAGTAATAAATCAACATTCCCTCCGTTTCTCATGGACCATCGTTTAGAAAAAATAAAATATTCAAATGGAGTGTCATTTTGCGCTTTAACACGGTTAATATTTTAAAATGTTACGCACAAATTGATATTAGACATCAGTCTTGGCTTATTATACTCCACTATGCACTTATGACAACGTTTAAACCCCAATGATTAGTAAGAATGCTATTTTAAACTTGTTACACTTATTCATTCATTCGTTTATTATTTTTATTGTGTGGAAAACCTTATATGACGGTCAAGGGTCACCTAGAAACAGATGGAGTGGAAAAAAAGAAGAAAAATAAGTGGTGTTTAAGTTTTGACTTATGAAGGAATGGAAAAGTTTTACTTTATGCAATATTTTGAGAAGTTGAACGCAAGAATAATTTGAATTGAATCCGCTTCAATCAAGCTTACTTATTAGGAGTTTTCACTTTGATTACAGATGGATATAATATTTCTAGGTAAGAAATATGAATGAACTAGCCAATATTCATTTAGTTGGGATAAAATGAAGACATACAATCCTGTCTTAAACAAATAAGATTACATTATTGAGTAATTTGGGTTTCTATGATTTTATTTATGTTCAATTTCACTTACTTTTCTTTAACTCAAACTCAAGGAACACTTTTTTAACATTACGAATGGCAAGTCAGTTATTCTCTAGTATATATTTTGTCTTATATCTATACCAAGCAAATCCTTGGTTTCCTTTCATGCTATATATGGAATTGACATGTCTTCCTTGATGGTTTATGAGGATTCTACTAGTGGGTTGGTTTGCTTATATGAACGCTACCTAAGACCATTGATGTGTTTTCATTGAATTGGCAAAGTCCGTTATTTTGCTATGGGACTTTTAAGCAACTGTGTGTGGTTTACATTCACCTAATGCGTTTTTGAATCATTCCTAAAGGAACTACGAAGCAGTGTTATCAATAGTGGATCGCGGAAAATAGATTGTTAAAATTCCGCTAAGCAATAGTGCTACAGCACCACTATAGCCACTATTTGACCACATTTAGTAGTAGATAGCGTGTTGCGGACAATAGCAGTTTGTCCTAATTCCTTTACGTTAAAGTGGTAGAGCGCCGCCATAGCTGCTATTTAACAACACTGCTATGATGTTCCTTTCAGTCATACATGATACATCATAGCCTATTGTGAAATTATCAGCAGCTAGGTTTTATCTGACTAAAATGCTCAGTACTGACATCATTTGTCAAAAAGAGAAGGGACAAAGGAAAAGTTAAATATGCTTCAGCAGATTGAGCATTGTTCATCCCGTAGTTTGATATTTGAACAAAACATTACTAAATAAATTATCATTGATGTTATTCATTGTATTGACAAGGTTAATTAATTTGCAATGGATCACTTAAGTTGTATTTGTCAGTTTTTTCATTTATAAGTCATAACAAGTTAGTAGATTATTGGCAGTTGGGTTTGATTTGACTAATATTTTCAATATTGACATCATTGGTCTTAAAGAAAAGGGTGAAAGGAAATTGTATACTCTCTTTGGCAAGACTTATGCTTAAGCTGATAAAGCACTGAGAACCTTCTTCTTCACATAAATATAAAGCAGTTGATCTGAAATTTTCTGTTTGCAAGGCTTTTTAATTTCATTTTGTGTTCTGTTCATAGTTAATGGAAGTATCACTTGTCATGGAATTATTTGAATCCTTACACCAGAATTTCCTCCACTTCAATGCAGGATTGTTTCTTTACCTGCAAACCTAGACTTCATGATCTTCAATCACCGAGGCAAAGTTTTCCCCCTGGAAACAGATTTGAAGCTTAAACACTAAGGACTAAGGACTCTAGTATCAAGTATCAACCATCAAGTGTCATTTTCCGTCGTGTAAGAAAAATATTGTCTCTTAATATGAAAGAATTTGAATGTGTTTGATATAACTGTTGGTTGATGTATGAAATCATGTTGTAGCTCATGCTTATCAGTAGTCAGTACTGGCCACTCGCCCTTGTAATTTTGAGAGTAATTAACTACTTGTATTATTTATGAAAGCCAGCTTTCACTTTGACCATACTTTGATCTAAAATATTTTTTGACCTTATATTAAAGGCTGTAGAGGGTAGGTTGCACTTAAGATGCTTTCTAACTAGACAACACAACATGCCCCAAAGCAGGTTTCCCATTCATGTGGCATTGCATTGCCCACAACACTAAAGTTTCTCTTGGGTAGTTGGGACTTTGATTGATTAGGAGGTAGATACATGTTGAGTATTTTAGTTGCAAGTGGGTTTTGAAACACCATGGCAAACCAACCATATTCTCGGTTTTAGATAACAGGTGAATATTCAATAAATGAAAAGTCAATTGCTTGTAATTGTTTGTGATACTATTAGTCAAAGCAAAAAAAAAGGAATTTTCTGTGATGTTAGCCAAGGCATTAGAACGAAGAGAAATATATTTTAAATGTTCTTTGGAGCTTCTCCAAGTAAAGAATCAAGTAGGCTTAAATAAAGCATGGTAGGAATATTGCCACATGCAACTGGCTAATTTCTTTCTATAAAAGGCATATTTTTATTCTGGTCAGTAGAAGAAAATACCGATATCTGAAATTCTTCTCACCGCCATTCACAATAATTGTAAAACGTGTGACAGGTCCATATTTTTTCCATTAGTGAAACTATTGCCTCTTATCACATGTTCTCAACAATCGGCTGCAAGCTACTCCAAAATTATTGCCCCTACCCTACATCATAAAATGAAGGTCATGTATGGCATAGAAATAGTAAATTCAGTATCTCAGTGTATAAATTCAATGTGAGGGAGTAGATTGGGAGGAGATTCTGAGCGTTTGTTTCAGTTTTTTAAATAATTTTTTTAGTGTAACATATTAATGAAAGCTTTAAATAAAAAATTAATTAAAATATATATGGGAGTAGTATCATGAATATCCAAATAAAAATGGCTCACCAACTCATGCTCCCAAACAAAAACCCTTTCTCCATCTTAGATCACAAACCTAGACCACGCCGCGGACGAGAAATTATCTTGCCACCCCTTAAATTAAACCTGCTATCTCGAAAAAAAAATTTATTCTAAAATTATCCATCTTGAAATTTTCAATACTCCAACGAATTTTTCGGTACCCCTTAAAAAATTCCAATAATTTTAAATATTTTATAATATTGGAAATTTCAGTGTATTTGAAATTTTCAGTATGTACCGAAAACTTCAAATACATTGAAATTTCCAATATTAAATAAAAAAAATTCAAAAAAATTATGTTTTTTTATTGGAAATCGTAAAATTTTGGTTTTTTTTTAAATATTTTGAAATATACTGGAAATTTCCGATACTACCCTCCTAATTTTTGGTATTTAAATTTTTTTTTTTTTTTCAAAATTCTAAAATATACTGAAATTTTTGGTATGAGATTCAAAATTTCTGATATTTGACTGAAATTTCCGATACACCCTCCAAATTTCCGGTAAAAATTAAATATTTTGAAAAATTAGTAGTAAAATTATACCCTTCGATAAATCCTCCCCAATAACCCATGTTTCCAACTTCTGATCTTGCTAAATGAATGTACGAAAAGACTACTTCTGATCTTGCTAAATGAAGGTACGAAAAGAGTCTGGAAAACAAACTTTTAAAGTGGTTGACCCCATCCAAGGGTTATACTTGAAAGAAGTGAGAAAGTCCCTATCCACCTTCCTAGACACATATTCCACAAACAAGTAAATAGTTTTGAGGAAGTATTGATAAATTAACGTTTAATTAGGTCAATATAGAAATAGAAGACAATCGTATAATAAGCTGCGCCGCTACTCCTTTTAAAATTGCAAAATCAATCATCTTAAAAACTACATCCATAGATCTAGGAGATACAACATTGTTATTCATAAATCTTTGAACTCTTTGTAAAAGATCCACTTCTTCTGGGGCTAGAAAATCAAAAGTGTCAAAGGCAAATGGTGTAAAAATATGTTGATTTTCAGACACACTTTCTCATATTTGACCACTTTATTTGAAGCAACTTTGAGAACTGTCTGTCCCACATTAAAACCATCACCCCTCAAACCCATTAGTGGAGAAATTCCTGTCAAGTTCACACAAGCATGTTTTCCTCCTATTTTGTAGTGACATTAAGATTCGAGCATAATGTCATTGAGATTTGAGCATAAGACAAAAAAATTCTTTCGCCAAGCAGAAGTCAAAATAAGATCTTCGGACCTTTCTCCAATAAGGGACGTGACAACTTGAGGTCCATATCTAGCAGAAAGGAAATCCCGCTATAAACTAGTGGAGAAATTAATTTGCCACTCCTATTTTTATACATGCTACCCCCAAATTTCATTATTCTCAAAATATTTCTTTTACTATTTCCTCTTAATTTTTTTACTTTTGTCAAAAAAATTTTACCATTGGTCAAAGGAGTTAAAAATCGAAAATTCTGGTACGCTAAGTAAATTTCAGATGCCGATTTTGGTCGCTTATCGGATATTCTTTACATTCTACAAATTTTCGGTTGCGATTCATCGGAAATTTTCTGTGTCAATTTTCAAAAGCTATCTCACATACTGGAAATTACGTAAGTTTCTGGTAGAAAACGTTAACCGGAAATTTGAATTTTCCGGGGTACCGAAAATTTTAGCTATACTTGAAATTTCCAGTATGTATGCAGATGAAATTTAAATCTTTACAATACTGAACTGGCACCGTCAGCTTCTTCTACGAATTCGTGTACTGATCTTATGCAGTTATTCATCACAGATGCAATATGATTCTTATTTAATTTATACATTTTTATTTGTTTTTTTGTATATAGACGAAGTTTACTAATTATATGTTGTTGTAATTGTCAGATTTTTGAATCACGAGCTAAAGTTCTAGAATAAACACAATCTATTGGTAAAAATCATGGTATTGCTATTGTTACAATTAAGTATGATTCTACTAATAGACTACGAGAGAGAGAGAGAGAGAGAGAGAGAGAGAATAAATTGATTATGGCTTGTGGCAGAGAGGAAAATTATAAAAAGAAAAATGAATAAGGGAACCTTTCTAATGGCTACTATACTATGAAGGTTAGATGTCCATTTAGGCTGAGATCTATTCCAACTGGTATCGGTTTCAAGGTGATGGTTAGATGTGGTTTGCATAATCATAGACTAGGGATTTGGAAGGCCATGCCATATTGGGTCGTCTAAAAGAGCATGAAATAGAGTTTGTGAATGACATGACCCAAAAAATCTCACAAGTATTACCCATGTATATCGATTTAGAGCAACATACAAACTGGACAAGAGAGGTGAATGACAGAAATGTAAATATTATTGAGCCTTATTCATCAAAAGCAATACAAGTATTGGACTAGAAATAGGGAGAATTCGAATATAGTGGGTGATATCTTCTAGACACATCCTGATTCTGTGAAGTTGTTGAACATGTTTCATATGGTGGTAATATTTGATTGCACATACAAGACAAATAGGTAAAAATTTACTTCTCTCATTCTACAATACGATTGAGTTACATGGTTGTTTATGTGTATTTTAATCGTACAGGGCTACCATTGCTGGAAATTGTTTGTGTTACATCAACAAAATTGACGTTTTTAGTCTCTTTTGCCTACTTGGAACATGAAAGGAAGGAGAACTTCTCATGGGCACTACATAAGCTCAAAGAGTTATTCTATCTAGAGAAATTGCATCCGAATGTTATGGTGACAGACCGGGAACTTGCATTAATGAATGCCATTGATTATGTGTTTCCAAATGCAAATCGTCTATTGTGTACGTTCCATATTTCAAAAAATGTGAGCATGAAATGTAAGGAGTGTGTGAAATCAGAAAGACAAGAACATGTCATGGATAAATGGAACAACATCATGTATTCAAATATTTAAACATAATCCTATAATAAAAGTGAGCCTTTTTTCACCCTATTTTCTTCAAAATGGACAAAGGATACATATTAACCATCAAACAAAGAAAACATAAAAACCTCACAAAAACCCACAAACCAGTTGATCTGGCTAATGGGAAAGGTTCTGCACACATCCTTACTCACAATCTTCCAGATCAGATCACAAGAATACCAAACTTTCATTAACAACAACACACAAATAAAGCAGATCATAGCACACAAAATACAACAATCTAACTAGGAATAAAAGGTTGATATGAAAAAGCTCTAGCAGATTTGGGTGGCCACACATGCATTTTTTTAATTAAGACGAGACCATGATTTCTGGAAAAGCCTTTCATGAATCAAATCCTTTGAGAATATATGAAGGAAAAATAACATCTAGGATTTCTTCATCAAAAACCAAACATATAGCGTCAACAAGAGAAATAATGGGTATCACTTCCCACTACCAATTGAGCTACGTAGCTAAATTGGTAGTGGAAATAGATTGAAAATGTACTTGAACCCCATGGTACAGGGTTCGATTCCCACGAAAGGAAAAAACTCTACTAGTGAGGGGGTAGAGAAGATCCTGAGGTAGCAATGCCAGAAGCCCCTTGCGGGGGGCCGGGCTGTTACATTTCCCAATAAATAACTCATAACCCAAGGACAATATACTTGGGGCAACACCAATCTCACCATCACAAGTAACTATATATTAAATTTGAAAACTCAAAATACCACATATTAAAGAGGGAACATCAATAGGTGATTGAATGACATGATACTCAACATGTTTAATAAAACCTTTACAAACACCTTTTTTGGTAGTGTATATAACAATGATTTCCTGCATAGACTTGGCTTCATGGATAAGTGCCTTGATAATGTGACTTTTCACTTCCCAAACATAGGTGCCAAACATATCTTCATCACCAACTAAACCAAATTCATTAATAACAAGAACATTATGAAGACTAATGTCAGAGATATGTTTCCTAGCAAATAATTTGTAATTGAAATTCAGTAACCCAAGAGCAATACCAACTTCATCCCCACCAGTAATAGAATCATTCTTTACACCAAAAATTAAAGAGAGAAACCTAATAGGTAGTTTAACCACAAATTCCTTCACTAATTTAGGATAGCAAGATCCAACATTCAACACTATCTTCCATAACTGAGTATCACTCAGAAGCTCCACAATATCACTGCACTTCAGCAATCCTCCCATGATAAACAAGATTCCATTTGACTGTACTTTCTTTATAATGAAAAGGAACAAATTAAGTGTTCTTTGGAGGCTTCTTTCCTTCAATAGACATTCTAGAATTTTAAAACGCTTTATAACACGCTCAATGATCTTCTCATCGTTATCAACAACATCCAATGTGTTAGTGACAAGTTCCTCAACATCATGCTCTCCAATGTTTGGAGCAGTCTTTTTTCTTATTCTGGGGAATTTTTAAAAAGAGGGAATCTCATTAGAAATGTCATCATTGTTGACCTCAATGTCGTTATTATTAACATCTTCACTGAAAAACTCATCCATATCGAGATATTAATTAACATCTTCACTAAAATATTCAGTGGAATATTTATAAACATTAATATTATTGCCAAGCCCTTTAGGTTCAAAGGTTGGACATCATGCATAGGGTTATCAGGACCATTTTAGTGGCGAGAGCCTCCATATTTAGGATAACAACAATCACATTATTAAGAGGAGAATTATCATAATCATTAAAGGCATATATTTTATCAATAACAACTTGATTATTGTCAATAATAACAATAGTATCATACAAGATAAATGTTTCATAGATTTTATCATGAACATCCTTAGGCTTGATGAGAGAAGAAACACCTCTGAACTTACCATCGACCTTTACTTTAATCTTTACACCTTTCATATGAAATCCATGAGATTTCATAACTACAATGTATTTTTCATACCTTTTATTCTTCCATGTCTTCTTTGGAATGCCATAGGTATGCAACTATTTAGTTTTTTTTCCTATCATGCTTTCAAATTGATTTGAAGTGCAAAATAAAAAACAGAAAAATATGGTCTTTTTGAAAATTTAAATACGATAACTTTCCTTGTTGCGCTGAAGGATACAAGTGACATTATTAATGAGATGAGTGAGCCAATAAAAGTTCCAGTATGCCCAAGAAAACACATTCACCAACACTTTCAATAATTACTATAATCTGATAATGCAAAAGCCTAAAGCTAATTGGAGATTCTCAAATTAGACAACATCAAGAGCTTTTTTGAGTATAAACCAATTATTGCTCTATTCGAACTTGCTCAAAGGTGATCTTCTTATCTTTGACTAGTTCCTTGATGAAATGATGACGACTATTAATATGGTTCTTTCAGCCTTGTTGAACATGATGTTTAGAGATGGAACTTAAGTTGTCACAATATAATGTTATGACATATTGTGTCACATTATATTCTTTGAGAATTTGTTTCCTCCACCACCATTAAGTCTAACTGCTTCCAGCAACAATATACTCTACTTTTGCCAAGACAATGTCACAATATCCAGCTAGCAAAGAGTTGGTATCAAAAGATTATAAAAGACCATAATTATATGTTTCACTTATATACTTAATGATTATCCTAACTTTAGTAAGATGAGTAATCTTAGGATTTGCTTGAAAGAAATCACACACACAAATAGAGAAAGTAATGTTAGGATGATTTCCAGTGAGATATAAGGGGTTACCAATCATACTTTTGTATAATATTTAATCCACAGTCACACCTTGTTTATCTTTAGAGAGCTTGACATGGGTGGCAATAAGTCTACATTTTTTCTACCATTTTCCATGCCAAATTTGCTTCATAATGTTGCTAGCATACTTATTTTAGGACACAAATATTCCATCATTCATTTACTTTACTTGAAAACCAAGAAAGTAGGTAAGTTCACCTACCATGCTCATCTATATTTTAGATTGAATTTGTTGAACAAATTGATCTAACATCTTACTTGTCATTCCTCAAAACACAATGTCATCAACATATAAATCTAAACTATCATAGAACTTCCATTGTCTTTCACAATGACACCATCTATGTTATTAATATCACTATTAGCTTCCTGAATGACTTCCAGGTAATGGTAAAGTTTGAACTTAAGGAGACAAGACAATACTAGTAACAATATGATGACTTGAAGATGGGTAATAAGAGCAAAAACTTCATCAAACTCAACACTTCGATTTAAGCATAATATTGCGCTCCAAGTCGTGCTTTCTTTCTATTAACAATTTATTTCTCATCAAATTTATTTTTATAAATACATTGTGCCCCAATGACATTAGCATAATTTGGTTAGTCTAAGAACAAGCTCTCATACTCCGTTTCTTTCAAAATGAAGAAGCTCTTCTAGATCTTTTCTTCGTGAAGTAGAACATTCATCTAGATATTCTATATGATATTTTCAATATATGATTCTTCTTAGTACTTTCTTCTATTTCATCATCATCATCATCTAAATTTCCATCTTCTTCATCAGGCTGCAAGTTATTTCTTATATTGTCAGCAACACCTTGCTCATAATTATCATTAGTGAGGTCATAATGTTCATCTTCATTGGGAGTCACTTCACTTTGAACATCATTAATACATACTTTTATGGATTTACCACCCGGGGCTTAGGCCCAATATATCCCTTCTACTTCCATACCCATTGGTTTACCAGCTGGGGCTTAGGTCCAATATATTTCTTAACATCACTTTCTACCGCTCACACTACATGTTGGTACTGAGTTTATTTTGAATTGGGCCTCCAGGGTCCTCGGTGCGAGTATTTTTCTGATGTTGTAGAGCACCCCCCTTTTTTTAGTTTGTTTATTTTGTTTTTTGCTCCCCCAAACCCCCTTCATAGTTTTTTTAATTGTATTTTTATTTGTTGATTAAATTCATAAATATTGTAAAATAAAAAAAACTATATTTTATTTTTAATATAAAACCAAATTATTTTCACAATAACTAAAATATTTTTCACAAATAAATCAGATGAAAAAGGACTAGTTGGATGCATATCTCTCTTTCCTCCGAGTATTTGGATACAAACCGTATAACTTGCCTTTCGAATACTTGTCATATTTTCAATTTTAATCAAACTCAGATTATAACATTTTTATAATAAATCAGATGAAAAAAGACTAGTTGGATGTATATCCCTCTTTTCCACGAGTATTTGGATACAAGTCGTATAATTTGCCTTTCAAATACTTGTCATCCTCTCAAAACTTAATAACACAATTGAATTTAACTCGTTCCTTAATGGATGGAAAATGATTAATTGGACACAATATCCCCTTTCTCATCGAGTTCTTGGATACAAGCCGGTATATCTTGCCTTTTGAGTGTTTGTCGTTATTGAGGCATCTTGACTCGATTCATATAAAACTTCTTTTTACAATGAAATACCAGATGAAAAAGGATTAATTGGACGTATGCCCCTTTCTTCCCCGAGTATTCTAATACAAAGTGTATAGCTTGCCTTTCGGATGCTCATCTTTCGATAAAAAATACATTAATTAACCAAATTTAGTTCATTCTTTATTGGGAGAAAAAAAAGACTAATTGGATGTATATCCATTTTTCCCAAGAATTCAGATACAAGCCATAAAGCTTGCCTTTCAGATGCTTGTCTTTCGTTAAAGAATTGTGACTCAATTTGTCTCACATATTTTCTAAATAAAATCAGATGAAAAATGACTAGTTGGACGTATATCACTTTTCTCCTGAATATTTGGATACAAGCCATAATAGTTTTCCTTTCAGATACTCGTCATCCACCTAAAATCAACTTCAACCGATCAAACCTATTTTTTCCGCCTCAACGCGACGAAAAAACTTTTCATAAACGAATAGTGTTTTCTTTGGCCATCAAGTAGAGTTTTTAAGCATGTAGAAGGTGATTGAGGCCTATGCCACATTCGATTCTATGAGTTTTTGAGTTATTCTAAGCTTTTACTCATAGTAAGAAATTTTTAGATTTGATCTTGATCTGATATTTTGTGGTCATGACTTTTAAAAAAATGTGAAATAGAGTTAGTTTTGATCAGAATTTTTTTGACTATTAATTATTAAATGTCTACAATCATTAGTTTAACTTAGAAAGCTAGTTTAGGCCCATGCTTTGAGTTTTGCCATTGCTTTGGTTGACTAGGAATAACTACCTTTCTTTTTATTTTGCGCATCCTTATTTTTCTTATTTTTATTTTTGTCGTGGTTATTATATTGTTCAGTTCACTTACTAATTTTAAATATTCTCTAACTTTTGCTTATGTTCTTTTTAACATATGTTAATCCTTTGCAACTAAAAAGAAAAAACTATGCAACATGTCAAAGAAATTCTTAATGGGCTATTCGTTTTAAAAATGAGAGACATTATTTATACCTTTTATTTTATACTAAGCTCTATTTAAAAAAAAAAAAAAAACTTAGGCATAATCGAAATAACTAATCATATTTTTTATTAATTAAAAAATAAAAATATAATAATCTCTTCTTCATAAATACAACTACTGCCATGATAATAATTTAAAATTTTTTTTTTTTAAAATAAATTAACTATTTTGTACATTTTTATTGATTGTTTGTAACAATAAAAAGAAGATAAAAATATAAATAAATATATCTAGTAACTAGTTTCATTTAATAAGTGTCAAGAATACCTTTTATAAAAAAGTTCATAGAAGTTGAGAATTACAGGTTGTAAAGGTATGCTCCAACGTATTAAATATTAGTTATATATTTTATTATCTTAGTTATATTTGCGAAATTAATATTAATATTTTTTTTATTTAATATTTTTAATTTAGTCTTTTATTTCTTTTAGATAACATCAAAAGCAAATATTTATGAATCATAATGAAATACAAGCCTTTTATATGTTTGCTGTTTTGTTTTTGAAAAACATCATAAACTTATAGTTTTAACTAATTCAAATAACACTAATTATTTTACATCCATCTCTAAACAAAATTTAAATTCAAGAACAATGCTAAGCTCTTATCACTAAACCAAGTGTAGTAGTATAGTATAACTCAACAAAATGAATAATGACTACATACATATATATGCCCAACATCATATACATCTTAAAAAGGTGATGATGACATAAGACCAAACCAAATATAGCACTCCTTAATTTCCCAAAGAATTTCATTAAACTGTTAAAGAATAAGTTATCACAGTAACCACTAAAAATACATTAATTTGAGACATGAAAGTATTGCACTACCATGTGTTACAAACTGGTATTGCATCGATTCTCTATAATCTTTTCAAGTTCTTGTGGCCTACAAGGAACACCAATAGCACCCTCTTGTTCATAACCAAACTCTTCCTTAGCTTCCTCCAACAGTTTCATGAAACGAGAATCTCTTAAATATTCCAACTCAAGTACAAATCTCTTTCTTTCTTCGCCTTGCATTGCTACAACAACAAAATAACCTTCTGGAACTGTTGTTGCTCTTTCTTCATCATCATCACCAATGCTTCTAACTCTCACATAATTTCCTCTTCTTGCATACACTTTACTTCTTTCCAAAAAAAGAACACCCTTTAATACCTTCGATATCAAATTCTTTAGCTTCAACTTCTTTGTAACTTCCATGACTATAGCTATTCTTCTCCTGAGACAATGACAATAGGGATCTTATTTTTTTTGGAATTTTTTCAGTTAGAAGAGTTCAATTAATTAACAAGTGTTGATTGTAGAGTTAGATAGAGTGTGTGGATTTTATAAAAGTATTGGTCAAAGGAAAAACACACGAAGTTTCTTAATACTAAACTAGCACTGTACATGTCATATTCATACCGTGTTTTTGCTGCGACAAATCATTTAATGCATTTTAGACGCGTCGGTTTCTTTCCTAACCTTAAACGCGGGACTTTGTTCGTAGCTAGCTAACGTACTAATAGTACGTTCTTATTTTATTACCTAATTTGCTGTCTGCATCACTGTCATATATATATATATATATATATATATATATATATATATATATATATATATATATATATATATATATATATATATATATATATATATACGGTTATCTCCATGCAGTAGATTTAAACATTGATTGGAAGCCAGTTTGGCATTCATCAATCATAACTGCGTAAGTATTCTGACATATTTAGAACAACTTTGCATGCACATTTGGCATTCATAATTTATATAATAGGAATGTTATCGGTTCAATTATTAGGGTTTAAAGAGAAATAGATATTTTAAATGAAAAATAAAAATTATTTTTGCCGACATTTACGGGATGTACGAAACTATGAACACCGTCAAGAAAACCTTTGATTTGTTGTGTCAATAATGACAAGGCATGGCATGTACGGATGTTCCCATTTGCTTGCAAATAAAATGGATGACTTTATTTAATATTTATTTTGACCAAAACAGTGATTTCCGTACGATTTTTTTTCTTTCAAATTGCCTCATATTTGAAATTATATTTTTAAAATGTCATAATTTTAAAAAAATTCTCAAAATACCACATTTTTTGCCCGCATTCGGCCATTTTTTCAAAAGTTTGTCCATTCAATGGCCGAGTGGATATAAGATTTATTTATTTTAATTAAATCTTATATTTGTAATATTTTACATTATAAATAAATTATTTTAATATATATTATTAATATTAATAATAATGTAAATATTAATATTTCTTTTAATATTTTCAGATTTTAATATTTTTTTAATAAATTTAATATCAATAATTTATTATTACAATAAAATAGTTTAAGTATATTTTTGCTTGCACGTGTGAGAAAAAAAATGTTTTTTTTTAAAGCTTCCTTTTCCAGTTTCTCTATTTTCACGATGAGGTACTCTTTGTACCGTGGTTTTGTAGTTTCCAAACACATTAAATAATATTTTTTTATTGTTATTGTTTATAAATTATACGTCATATTATTTTATTATTTAGATGTTCGGATATTCGTTGGCCGAACACATCAAACTTAAGTGTTTCATGTTCTTCCATCCAAATGGCGAGCATAATAATATTTTATTAATATATATTTAGTTTGATATAAATAAGTATGTTTGCTTATTTGTAACTCACACCAATTACCACCAATATCTTCAACTTACTCTAAAATATGTCTGAATTTTTGAGATAAAGACGCCCTTCATCTGTGCCCGAAGAACCGCTTTCAATGTTTTCATTTATGAAAAGAAATTTTGCCCCTTATGTACAAGAAAGGTCCAGGTAGACCTAGAAAGTTAAGGATAAGAGAATGTGGTGAAGAGAGTTCTATAAGGAGGAGATTGCTAGATGTTTTTACAGGTGTACTACTTGTGACAAGTTTGGCCATAATGCTCAAACATGTAAAAGCACAACACAAGATCCTAATGGACTAAAGAGAAATGTATGTGTTTTATTTTTGAACTTACAAGTTGCTAACATGACATGTATTTTGAACTTACATGCATAGTATTTTATTTTTGTAGAGGAAGTTCAAGCTAGGTACAAATGATGCAACAGAACCAACTGCAGAAATATGACCAAATCATGAACCTGCAAAAACTGAAGCAAAGCATGAACCTGCACAAACTGCACAAACTGGCTCAAATGTTGCACCAACACAAAGTGCACAAACTGGAGCAACTACTGCACCAACACAAACTGCACAAATTGAAGCACCAATAGAAAGTGCAATAAATGAGACAAATGAAACTGAAGTACCAACAGAAACTGCAACAAATGACTATTTTGAAGACATTACTAATGATTTCATTTCAAGCATTCTTGAAATTAACACAACACAATGTTCTGGTGAGGTTGGTAAAGCAGACAGAAAGGGCAAGAAAAAAGTGACAACTTCCAAGCTAATGAGAAAGATATGCAGTGAAAGAGTAAAACTCCGGTGGTTTCAAAAACCAATCACAGGGGCAGGTTCAAACCCCGAGCAACCTATGTATTTGATAGAAGAAGAGAATGATTGTGATTCTAAGGGTGCAAAGAATAAATCTAACAAGTAGAATTAAGTTATGTATTGCTTATAAGTTATTCATTTTGTTTGATCCCTTTGATTATGTATGTACTGCCTAAGACTTATGCGTTGTGTTAACCTACAACTTATGTATTTTGTTAAGCTGTAATGACAATGACTTTTGTAATACCTATGCCTTAATGTAATGGCAATGTTATCATTATGGTTAAGCTGTGATTTCATATGATAATACTTATGTCTCATATGTGACTATATCATTATGGTTTCATCTGATAATACGATTGATAAGACAAAATTGTAAGAAAAATTTAACACTTTTATTCATTCAAACTTGAAATTACACAAACATCATATTGCATTGATAAACCAACACATCATAATGCAAGTTCATTACAACGATACATTATACATGAAATTACAAATAATTGTACAACACTGCAAATGTAAACCAAGACATCAAAATTTCCATATTAAGTTAGGATATTTTCCTCTTTAACCCGGCTATCTTCAACTTGTATTTTTCCAGTTTTCTTTCTATCAAATCATACTTCACCATTTCCACATCACACCGTTTGCAGTAACTTTCAGAATTTGAGATTTCACTAATGGAGTGAGAAATTTCATCATTCCAAATAAATAACTCATAGCTATTGTCCATCTACAAACAAAGTCAAAATTAACCCCAGAAAATGGTAAACGTATTTAACAAGACTCAAATAATCAAGCACTTACCCCTGCATTCCTACACTTCCAGAATTTCCTATTAGGATTTTTTATGGTGTTAGCAACCCACATCTTCATCAGACGACAACATCCGTAGATAGGAACCTTCGATTTCTCGTACGAATTGCAGCTTCCAACACTCTTGCTAGCATCCATTTGAACGCAAATAGGGTTACAATAATCAATTACAATTTCCAAATTGGGGGAACAAGATGAGGATGGCAGTAGGGAAAGAAGAATTTAAAGAGAAGGTCCAAAAATTTGAAATGAGGACCCGAAGAAATGAAACCCTAGAAATTGAGGAAAAGAATTCGTGACCTATGCTATAATTATAAGACCATGACAGTCCAGCATGTCAATAATTACCCAGTCAACAAATAGATTCTGGCCACGTAAACAAATCAAATGGAATCTTGGACTAAAAAGTTTTTCATTGTGGAATCTATATTTTTTGAGGGGCGAAAAGATTTTTTTTTAAAAAGGGGGGGTAAACCAAAACACGTTATTATTGCAGGGGGAAAATGTATTTAACCATATAATATAATAAATAATTAATAATTAATAAATAACTATTAAAATTTGGAATGTTACATGTATGGTAACACCATTTCATGCACAATCCCTTATTTTTCACATAATTTGTCGAAGTCTTTCTACACATATTCTCCACTACCAGTTGTTCTTAAATTTTTGAGCTTTCGACCACTTTATCTTTCGACCATAGACTTAAACTTGACAAATACCTCGATCACTTCACTTTTTTATCAGATAAGTCCATAGTTTTCGATTGAAATTATCTATGAATGTGACAAAGTATTTGTTACCTCCATATGAATCCATATGGATTGGTCCACATACATCAGAGTATATGACTTCAAGAACAACCTTCGACTTGCTTCGTGTATCCTTGCTGAATTTATTCTTGTGTTGCTTCGCTTGCACATATTCCTCACACACTTCGTTTGGAATGTCATCTTTTGGAAATCCTGAAACCATATTCTTCCTCTTTAAATCTCGGATGTCTCAAAAGTTGAGATGACCTAGTCGATAGTTCCATATCCATCCGTCTCTGTTATCTGCAGTCGAAATACATTAGTGTTCCATTACACTACGTTCGATCTTGAAGGTTCTATTCTGAGACATATAGGCCTTCAAGATTAATATTTCATTGGCGTTGACAACTCTCATCATCTTTTCCTCGACCATTACTTTGTAATTCTTTTTGACCAACTGCCATATGCTGAGCAAGTTACTCTTCATGCCTGGTATGTATAATACATTTGAAATTACTGACCTTTTTCCACCTTTCCTCATAATCAAAACATCTCCAATACCTTTAACTGCTAGAGTATTGTCATTTGCAAATTTTACCATGTTCTTCATTGAGGGTTTTAGGTTGACAAACCAATCTTTCCTTCCAGACACGTGTGATGAGCATTCGAAATCCAAGTACCGTTGGTCCTTGAATTTCTCTTCATTTGTTGTTGTAAGAATAAACAACAGCTCTTCTTAATTATTCGCAAACTTTGTTTCACTTTCTTGATTCTTTCGCTTTTATGGACAATCACTAGAATAATGACCATACTTCTGACAATTGTAACACTAAATGTGAATTTTGTCAGGTTATCGACCACCACTTCTTCCTCTATTTGCAACAACACCTATTTGGTTGCCTTGGTATGGTCTTCTCTAATTCGACACGTTTTCTTTGTGCTAGTTTTCTCTATCAGTAGAATTGTGGTAGCCACCTCTACCTTTGTTGTCTAACCACTTTCCTTTTCCCTTCTTATCTTTTGTTGATTGATCTTGCAGAGCCATATCACTTTTCGACTTACATGCAGCTTTTTCAATCATTCTTTGATCATGAGATTCAAGCGTCCATTGAAACTCTTCCTTCGACAAAGTTGACATGTCCTTCGATTCTTCTATGGCCACTACCATATGATCGAACTTTAGAGCCAAAGATATTAAGAACTTCGAAACAATAGCTCTTGTTATTAATGTCTCTCCACAAATCATGATTTGATTAATTAGTTTTGTAACCCTATTAAAGAAATCAGATATTTAATCATGACAACAATTATATCATTATTGATACAACACTTTCATGATTACAAGTACCACTAACTCCGTTGACTAGTCATTCTTGTATAACGTAGCAAATAAAATGTCATCGTAATCTAACAACCATACTGTCATTTTCTTTGTCAGCACTCAATTTCTATTAAATGCCTAAAAGCAAGACAAATCACATGATAAGATATCATAAAGCCTCAACTTCAATGTAGTGTTAGCCACCAACTTAATGACCTCAACAACACTAAGCTATAATTTCACATTTGATTATCAAGTGCTTCATCTCTTAAATAGTGTTGATCATCGATGGAGTAATCCCAATAATAGTGAGCTCTAATTTCAAATTTGGTATATGCACATGCATATATAAATTTTATAAATTTATTTCACCAAAACAATAAAGTCAAACAATAGTTCACATTAATGTATGAAATGCAATAGTTGAAATATAAATTCAACATCAATTTTTAAACTTCCAATAACTTTTTTTATAAACAAATATATATTAATAGGAGAACTTATGATTCTCATTCTCAATTACAAACAAACGAGACAAAGCTCGGCAAAAAAAAAAAAAATTACAATCTTATTGAAACTTAAGATAAATAAAAACAAAATTTTTTACTTTTGACAACACTATCACCTCCTATAATATTCAAAGAACCCTCTATCATTAATATCATACTCTTTCTTATTAGAAAAAGGTGTAAAATTTAAAATAAATGAAATAATTTAATATATAATACTTAATTTTAAGAAAACCAGGTATAAAATAAAGTCGTGATAAATCTATAAATATAAATTTATACCTTATTCTGAGAAAAAATAGTGTACATATTAATGACTAAAATAACGACAAATTTAATGACTGTCATTAATATCATACTAAATTATAATCCTACAATTTCTTCTGCCAAAACTTTCCGTCAAAATGTAAATATTTTATAATAAATAAAATTAAAAAAAATAAATTAAAAATGACAATAATAAAATAAATAAATAAATAAAAATAATAAACTGTTATAAATGATATGATTATGGATGTCCATCAATTATGAGATTTCATATTGATTTTCTATTTGTTACATATGTCCTATAAATATGACTCATTGTACATGAAATCTACACTGATAATGAGAATAATACAATCTTATTTTCTCTCTTTCTCTACCAACATGAATAATGAGAATAATATATTGTACTTTTTTTATTCTCTATGTATTATTTATAAATATTGATAAGAAAAAGAAAATCAGTGATGATTTTCATGCATCCCATAAGGATTGCATGAATAATATTAAAGCATCCTTGAAGGATTGCAAAACAAATTATTCATATAGTTTCTGAAGAACTTATCAAGTTAGGATAACAAAATAAAAAATAAATTATTTATAAAGTTTCTGAAGAACCTATCAAGCTATTCCTAAAGGATAGGAAAATAAATTATTTATATAGCTCCCGAAACCCTATGAAGCTATCCAAAAGGTTGCATCTATAACTAATAATCTAGAAGAATTGGATCTATAATATTAATGAATTCTAGAAGGATTGGATCTATAATATAAATGAATTTTAGAAAAATTGCATCAATTATATTAAAAATTAGCAAAAAGATTACATCAATAATATTATCCAATTCGAGAAAGATCGAAAGAATAATATTGAATATAGAAAAATTGCATCAATTATGTTAAAAATTCATATAAAGATTGCATCAATAATATTATCTAATTCGAGAAACATTGAAAGAATAGTATTAAATATCACAGAAGGATTTCATAAATATTTTTTGCTCATAAAATAATTATTATTCTAGAAGAATGACACAAATGATTTTAACACATTCCAGAATCATCCCAGAAGGATGATTATATTTTTTAGATCATCATTTATAAACTAATAATTTAAGTGCATCCTAAAAAGATGATTATATTTATTTTAGATTATTGTTTATAAATGTTTATATTATTCTAAATTTTTGTTCTCTAACATTTGACTAGGTTAGAAATTCCTCAAATTGTTAGAATATAATTTGTTACATGTTTGAGATTATAAACCTAAATATTTAATTTTATTAAATTTAATTAATTTATACATACATATTTGATCTAATATATCTCAATTGAAAATGATCAGGACATAGAAATTTATAAATTCCTTCTTAGAAGGATCCGAACCCAAAGATATTTAATCTTTACATTTGTTTAAATTTATAAATTTGTTCCTAGAATGAATCGATCCCAAAGACCGTTAATCTTTACATTTGTTTAAATGTATGTAATATATTTCTTGAAGAAAAATAAAGAACACAACATCCTTGAAGAATATTTCAAAGAATGTATTTTTTTCATCATTTATTATATCACTCACTAAGAGCTATATATTCTCCAACAGATTGGCTATATAATATTTTTTATTTATAATTGAGCCATTGTCTATGTGTTGGTGTTAAAATATTTTACTAGAAGAAATTTTATTAGGTATAATATATCATTTAGTATGTTAATGTATTAATTAGTCAATTTTATGAATTTTATTGCTGCTATTAAATATTAAGGTGTGTTTGATATTTTTGATAATTTTTAATTAATATATTTTGGTGCAACAATTTTAAAGATATTGTATTTTTTATTTATTTATACTATATAATAATAGCTTATGGTAATTAAGAAATAAAATATTATTATTTTGACTATCACGCTTAATAAATAATAATGTGGTTTCCATATTTGTATGAAATTTATTTAATTTTTGTGATAAAATAAAATTGAATTGCATACGGTTCTTTTGGCTAAATGTGTGTGACCTAAATAATATTATTATATATGAAATAAATTTTGATTTAACTTATAACAATTAAATCATATAAAAATATGTATGTATGGTTTATGAAGATTTATTTATTAGAGAATAATATGGTTGATTCAAACAATTTAGAATAATTAAAATACATATATGTATTATTGTAAATTAGAAGTTTACAAGTCACACTTAACTGTGCTGTTGGCAAAATCTATTGGGTCATTTCAAATGTATTATGATGTGAAAATTAATATTCAAGAACATGAAGTTTCTTCAATCTAATATGTTTTGTATGTTCCTAAAGGAAATTAAAATTTTATAAATTGAGTTTGTATATAACATATGTAAGGTGATATTTTTATAAATTGAGTTTGTATATAACATATGTAAGGTGATATTTGTGAATCAATACACCAATCGTGCAGACGATTTAAATATTTTACTATATTAATTATTGTATCGACTAAAAGATAATGCATATGTTTGTTTTTACTCACAACCAAAAATTTGCGAAATTATTTTCTCAACTAAAAGATCATGAATATGTATCATGATGTGGAAATTCGCGATGAAGAACCATAAATTTCTTCAATTCAATAAATTTTGTGTGTTTCTAAATGAATAAAATTCTAAGAATGTGAGTTTTTCATGACAATTTTTACATCGACTAAAATATCATGCAAATGTTTATTGTCTACTCGCGACTAGAAGTTTGTGATGTTATTTTCTCAGACTAAGATCTCAATTTCTAAATTTTTCAGAACTCTCTTGATAAGTATCACATATATTATTAAACTTAATATTGAACATCAAGTAGCATATGTTCATTAAAAAAATGGACTTGAAGATCCATTCTTTAGACGTCTAAAGTTAATTGTATGGTTGATACTTGTGAGATTATAAATTCTAAGTTAGATATTTGAAACACACAGTATGTGTTAGTTCTCCTATTAACTTACAAATTGTTGTAGGTTAATAACCTAATACATCTCATCTAAGTAAATTTTTGGATGTGTCGAGATTATTCAATTGCTCAAATATAGTTCGCCAAGACGAATTTTTGAAAGAACGTTGAGAAAATGTATTTTATA
The DNA here is from genome assembly GCA_021764765.1 of Vicia sativa. Lineage (NCBI taxonomy): Eukaryota > Viridiplantae > Streptophyta > Magnoliopsida > Fabales > Fabaceae > Vicia > Vicia sativa. Next base: position 120,526,797 of record CM038795.1, on the reverse strand, counting down.
TGAATTATGTATTTGAAGGTATGTCTGGATTCAATAATTGAATACTTGTTTGAAGTCCAATAGGCTGATTATCAATTGATAATTTAATTTACTAATATTAAGGGGAGAGAATAAGCAGCTAAATGTGTGAACCAGATGTTCGAATGAACAATTTAAAATAAAATATTATTATATAATTTTGATACTCAAAGTTCGAAACACAATTCATTTGCAAAGTTTATGAAACAAATTATCAGCAACTAATACTCCACTCGAAATGGATTTTCTTATTGAAAAATTTGATATTGCAAATGAGTTGTAGTCGAGCCTAAAGCGTGGTAGGAAAGTCGGTTCCAATGTTAAAAGTATTTTACCAAGAAAAGAAACAAAATTTAAAGATGACCCAAATAAGGATATGAAAAATCTAAGAGAGCATTGACATAATTTATTTTTTCAGTTCCAGAAGAACTAATCAAGTACTTGAAATATGAAATAAAGAGATATCGATAAATTATGTCATGGATGAAATAGAATGGAACCAAAATTGAAATAACCATAATAAAGTCAATATTGACAATTTCTTTGTATATAATATAGCGCTAAAAGTAATCAATGATAATGAGGATCATGAGTCAAAGTCTATTAAAGATTATAGACAAAGTGAAAATTGACCAAAATGAATATATTCAATTGAAGAAGAATTAAACTCACTTTACAAGTGACCCGATTTTGAACTTGTAGTCCAAATACCTCAACATGTAAAACCAATGAGAAATAAATGAGTTTTTGTGGGAAAAAAGAATGGTACAAAGCTTGATTTATTGTTTAATAATTTTCACCAAGACCTAAGATTTATTTTGCTGATATATATCCACCTGCAGTGAATGCAATTTAATTTTTGATATTTAATTATCGTTGTAGAACATGAAATACTTTATTTGAACATGGTGGATATGGTAACAGCTTATTAGCATGACTCACTTGGTAGTGACATGTAGAAATTACCTAAAGGGTTTAATATATCAGAGATACATAATTTTGGATATCAAGCAAGTTAGTCCATCAAATTGAACAAGTATCTATATGGGTTAAAACAACACGAATACATGCGGTAAAATTATCTCAGTGAATATTTGCTAAGAGAGAGATATACAAACAAGTCCATATGTCCTTGTATTTTTATTAAAAGATTTAGAAAATAATTTTCTATAATAGTACGTGGGTGATATAAAATTATTAGAACTCCTGAAGAGATTCCAAAAGTTATAAATCTCTTAAGAAACAATTTGAGATAAATGACATAGGAAAAAGATAAAGTTATGTATAGATTTATAAGTTGCGCATTTGGACAATAGAAAAGACAAAGGTGTTCAAATGTTTCTATATGAACAGAACTCGTATTTCATGTACCCCGATGATGTTAGATCATTGAATGTGTCAAAGATTCTATTAGACCTTGAAAAGAGGATAAAAACTAATTGGTCATGAAGCACCATATCTCAGTGTCATTCAAACATTGATCTATCGTACTAATTATATAGACCACGATATATCAATTTCTATTAATTTATTAGCTAGGTACAATTTTTCACCTACACGAAGATATTGGAACATAGTCAAACATATACTTTATTACCTTAGAGATACAATAGACATTGATTTGTTTATAAAAAATATTCGAATTCGAATTAATAGGGTATGACGATGCATGTTAATTGTCAGATCCTCATAATGGTAGATCACAAACAGAACTTTTGGAACTACATGAGGCGAGTCGAAAATGCATTTGGTTGAGATCCTTAATCCAACATATACAAAATGCATGTGATTTGTCTTTTGGAAAACAAATACAACGACCATATATGAAGATAATACTGCATGCGTCACTCTATTGAAAGATAGTTACATTAAACGAGACTCAACAAAACACATTTCTCCAATGTTCTTTTCACTCATGATCTTCAAAAATGTGGTGATATAAGCTCCAAATTTTTTGTCAATGTGATAATCTTGAAGACTTTTCATTGCAACAAATTGGTCTTCATCATAGAAAAAATGATCATTCAGCTGAGGAGGAGAAATGAATTTGTTCAGCTGAGGGGGAGGAATGAATTTTTTTCAAAATGATATGTACTCTTTTTTCTTCACTAAATTTTTTCCCTCTGAGTTTTTTCTAGAAAGGTTTTAACAAGGCATATCCAAAACAAACATCCAATGGAGAGTATTATAAATAATTGATGATTATATCCCTATAATTTTCTTTCTTATTTGTAATAATCTGTATTGATTAGTAATGAGGTAGTTCTCTCACAAAGAATATTGTACTCATTTTCATTCACTAAAAATTTTTTCACTCTGTTTTTTCTAGTAAGATTTTAACGAGCATATTATTTATTGACATCCAAGAGAGAGTGTTATAAATTGTATAATTATGAATGTCCATCAATTAGGAGATTTCATATTGATTTTCTATTGTTACATATATCCTATAAATAAGACTCATATTATATATGAAATCTACACTAATAATGAAAATAATACAAGTTTATTTTTTTTCTTTCTATACCCCGTCTCTTCTTTTTTATTTCTTCATATTAATTTCATAACATAAAAAATATTTTATCTATGTTAGTGGGTTATAGACTTATAGTTACTGCCATTCTAAAAACTTAAAATCGATTATTTCCATTTGACAAAATAAACAATAATAATAATAATTAATGACTTAATTAAATACAAATTATTAAATAAATAAATATATATATATATATATATATATATATATATATATATATATATATATATATATATATATATATATATATATATATATATATATATATATATATATATATATATATATATATATATATATATATATATATATATATATATATATATATATATATATATATATATATATATATATATATATATATATATACACACATTTGTAGTGGGTTATAGTTATCTCCACTTTAAAAACTTCAAACCAATTTTCACTTTTCTATATAACAAATCAAATAATAAATAAAGAATAAATAACTCCACTAATCTTTTAACTCTCACCCAATGTTTTAAAAGTCGGACCGGTCGAACTAGGAACTGGCCAGGTAATCGGTCTGATTCAATAGTTAGATCGGATGTGTCTTCGAACCAGTGTGAACCAGTCAAAATTGGTGTAAACTAGAAAAATTCAGAAAACCGGCGGTTTTTCAAAACCATTAGTTCAATTGTATTTTTAATTTTTTTTAATTTTTTTTTAATTTTTTAATTTTTAATTTTATTTTTTAATTTTAAAAATTAAAATGACTAGTATTTTTAATTTATTAATAAACTTTTTAAATAAAAACAACATAAAATTATGATTTTATTGGCGAGTAACATGTTGTAGATGTAATTGATTTTGTTGCAGATGATTTTGATATTGAAGAAGGAGATCTCAACATTGAAATAATTTATCCTCCTTAAAATTAAATATAGTAGACAGTAAAACTATTTTATTATAAACTATTTTATTAGATTATATTGCAATTAGACTTTGTTTATGATTAGACTTTGTAATTCTGTACTATTTTATTATATGTGATACTTGTGTTTAAAATTTAAATTTAAATTATGAACTTGTGAATTTATTAATGATATGATATTTGTAAAAAAATTAATTGTTAATTATATTTTGTGGAGACGGAATCATTCAATTTGACAAGTTTTATACCTATATAATTTTGTTATAATGACCAGTCTATTCAACCGAGTTATCCGGTTCAACTCGGTTTTGTCATGCGGTTCGACCAGTGACCCAGTGATTCGACCAATAAACCAATGACCCAATACTCTCACTAATTTAATGTTCGGTCCGATTTTTAAAATAGTGCTCTCACCTGCTTATGGGAATTAAATCTATAGTTATTATAACTAACTAATCCAAATTTTAAAGAACTAACTAACCATATGATTTATATTAACATAATACACTACTATGTTTTAAAATTAATAACTCCATTGAAAATGGTAAAAAATTAAAATTTATTGGATGTGTTTGGATGTCATTTTATGAAGCCGATCAGTTCAGATCAGATTTCAGATTGATTTTTTAAAACCAATCCAAATCAAACCGAACCGCATACATATATTTTTATACTTATTTACTTTTTATTAGTATGATATGTTACATGAATTTACTATTAGATGATAATAATTTTTTAATAATTTTGATTATTTCAACCATAATGAATCACTCTTATGTTACATGAATTTGGATATCCAAAAATTGATCCATATTAAATCGTATAAAACTAAATCGGGTTGGATTGGATTTTTTAATATATAATTCAAAACGGAATCGAAAGTAAATTTATCTTTAGATGAAATGCGTTTCTGTCTTAAAATCGATCCAAACCGAACCGCGAACAGCCCTATCACTTATCCTAATAGTACCCAATTAACACATTCACATTATTTTCTTCTAAAATGCATCAATTTCGCCACCATTTTTTAATGGTACAATTATTTTTACATTTTCACTATATTTCATGGGTGGCGTCTAGCCTGATCTAACAATATTTTGACCATGATGAGCAGGTTGTCATTTTTACCGGTTAAGAATATTTTATTATTTTTATTTTTGTTGAGTGAAAACCTTTAAATTCATAATATTTTGTTCTATTAAATGAGTCAATCACTTTATTATTCCATTCCTTCAAAAAAAAAATTCTTTCTCCCTAAATTTATCAGCTAGAAGCATTAAAATATTAAACATAATGGTTTTGAAGAGAGAGCACGTTAGCTTTTTAATGTATTGATTTGGAAACATCATTTTGTTTATGCTGTTTTTTAAGTTCCAGCAAACCATTTTACTCCTACACCTGCACAATATTTTTGTTTAAATCAATGTAGGAAAATTTGTTCTATCATAGATGCAGGTTAGTTCTATTTTTTCTTCATTTCCTTTCCTTGAACAAACCATGAAGCGTCCATAAGTATAAGCATGACTGAAAAAAGATGCAGGGTTATATGTTAAAAATATAATTTCGAATACGAAATAAAGAACACAATTGTATTTATGGTGCAAATAATACAAAATTGAAACACTAGGATACCACTTCCATCTAGCTAAAAGGCCACAAAAATATTTGAAGAGGCAATTAGTATATAATGTTAGAAATGTATACTTAGATACTCCTGAGTAGGTAACTGATACATTTTTTGTACAGGAGCTGATTGCTATGGCATATGCCAATGGAGCCACAACCAAGGTGCATGGTGTTGTACCATGGAAGACTAATATATATATATATATATATATATATATATAGTTAAATAACATAGGCAATAAGCACTTTATGAAAATGGTGATAATGGCTTTGTGTGTGGTCTTAACCATCCAGTTTTCTCGGGCAAAAACCATAGTAATCCCCAATAACTATTAGACACGACTATGCTTGAAAAATGGTCTTTATGAAAAGATGAAACGCATGCACTCCACTAGATACATTTACGTACTATATTCTTATTTCCAGTTATGGGCGAGAATAGTAATTATGTTCCGGATGTTATTTCATATAACAGTTTGATCAACTGCCTCAGAAAGAATGGAGATGTTGATGAAGCTCGCATGAGATTCAAAGAGATGCAAGAGAAAGGATTAAATTCTGATGTTGAAACTTATAGCACACTTATTGAATGCTTCGGCAAGATTGATAAAGTTGAGAAAAAAACACACCGACGAGGAAGATGACAATATTAAATTTTCTCTCACTAAAAATGTCACTTGCAATAGGTGTCAACATCATAATTAGAAAAATATTAAATTCCGATGTTGAAACTTATAGCACACTTTTTGCACAATAGGTGCCAAGATGCATGTCATAAGTATTAGAAAAAAAAATTTAAATAGTAACAAAATTAATTAATTATTTTTGATGAAGTAATTAGAACAAATAGTGAGTTATAGATAATCAGTCGTCCATCATAGCCATTCAAATTAAATAATAATATATCAACGGCTTAAAACCTAACTTGATCATAATAGTCAAAATTTTGTTTGACCATCCTAAACGCCACTCATTTAATGTCTGAAAGTGTTTTTTCTCTCTATTATAAATATTAAGAAGAAATTGAAGTTTCTGGAAAGTTTTTCTGAATATGCTTCTCTTTCCTTCTATCAAAATTTGATTCTAATTCAAATAAAAAAACACATTATTGTCGATTTCCTCCCTTTGTCTAACTTTTATTTTACACTTTGAAATGTTTCCTTATTCCTTCAATTAAAATTTTAATTAAATCTTACATCAAACATATCTTTGATGTGTATTCCATTACACTTACTTAGATTATGATCATCTCATTATATTTTAATTCATTTTTTTTCTTTTGTTTTAACGAGTTGCTTTCACTTTTTATTTACTTATTTTTATTTTTTTTCAATTTTTATTTTTTAATTTTAAATACTATCTTAGTTACTAATTATGGTTATATTAATTTGTAGGTGATTTTGAAGCATCATAAAATACAATTTTCAGCAAAACCAAATTGTCGAAGATATCATAATGTGAAATAAAGTGTGAATTTTTTATTTCACTCTTATTTTTCTTGCGAACTACGTGAATTTTTTAAAATGTCCTTAAAAATTGAAAGTATATTTTTGGTTCGCACATTATATCATGCAAATCACGTTGAAAATGGTTGAGTGAAAACTGGAAGTATAACTCCAATTTCAAACCGTAAGTATATTTTCGATTCTTGGACGCACTTAAGGGCGCCAGAAACTCTTCCCCTCCCCATAACAACAAACATTTTTAAAAACAAACATAACCTCTCTCAAACACTCTTTTTAACTCTTTCTCTCAAAATCAATTTTTTTCTCAAACAATCAACACAAACTATCAAGCATTTGATAAATATAACAACTAATGGAATCAAGCAAGCAATAACCATCTTCAATCAATCAAGTAAGTGATTTAAGATATTTTTAGAGTTTATGTAATTTCTATTGAAATTGGTGAAATAGGATTTTAAATGTGTTGTTTTATGTAGTTTATATCATTAGGAGTCATTAGAACACTATTTGTAAACTTTATTTGACAATCAATGTATGGTTTTTTACACATTTGGGATTTTGGGGAGGGCTGCTACGTAGCTCTATTTTCGCAGAGGAAACCAAAGGTTTATTTCCGATTTTGGGTAAGAAAAAAATTGGAACTATACTTCTGGTTTTTGTGTGCAATTTTTTTTTATACCTTTTTCCCACTATAAGTCATAGTCTAACGTTTCATTCTTACTTCTACATGAGATATGGCTGAGAGACCGTCACATTTGAGGTATGGTTGGGTTGCACAACATGCTTCTGTACAGAGAGAGAGAGGAGTCACACAACACAGGCTCCTTCGACATCCAGACAGGATATGCCGAATGCACATTCTTCTACTTTTGAGTCTGCCCCTTCTACATCTTTCTCCCGTAGCAGACGAGATTCTCCAGTCCATCCTTCACCTCCTCCGTCCTACCGCAAACGCATATCCTCACCACTTAGGGTTTTAGAGACGAGATTCTAATCTACTTCACAGGTGCAACCATCTGAGGTAAGACCTGATGCTACACCCTTAGCACTTGGTGTACCGGTGCCACCCGAGGCACCAGTGGAACCCGAGGCACTGGTGCCACCCGAGGAACCAAAGATATCGGAGGCACCGACGACAGTAGAAGCTCCCCAGGTCCCTCAAGTCTTTGGAGGGGGACTTTCTAACTTATCTTTGCTTTCTCTTTATCTTACCCATGTGGCTAGACATATATGGGATGAAGAGGTATGAAATTTACATTTATATTATAGTTATGAATTTACTTATGAACATTATTATGAATTATAACAATGAATTTTTTCTTGCAGGATCACAATACATTGAAAGTCATAAACCATGGGAGGAAGATCAACATACTTATTACCCCTACCGAGCCATGGTTTGACGAGCTTCTTAGTCTTACAGGGTTGAGATATTTGAACCTCTATGGATATAACGTGGTCAACTAGGGGATGATCAACGCTTTTATAGAGAGGTGACACCATGACACGTCTTCATTTCATCTACCTCATGGCGAGTAGACAATCACACTCGATAATGTCGCGTGTCTGCTTCACCTGTCGATCAGAGGGACCTTTTTGGATCATCAAAAGTTAGAGAAAGACGAGGCCATTACTTTGTTGGTTATGAGCCTGGTAGTTACCCTAGATAGCGCACCGAAGGGGGTTGATAAGACACATGGTTGTAACGTGAGATATAGCTGGTTGGCGAAGTTTTTTAGGGAGGAGCTTGCGCGTGCTACAACTGTTGATGGTGATCCCGGGCAGGTTACCCTTCACAGGGGGTATGCAATGATAACATACCTCTTGTATCTTGTTGGCACATAAATATTTGTGGACACCAGTTCCACTTACACTAACATCATGTATCTTAGGTAATTTGGTGATTTTGAGGCGATAGGTGGGTGGAACCGGGGGGATGCCTGCTTGATTTACTTGTATACCAAATTGGATGAAGGTCTTAAGTGGAATACGAGACACATCACCGGCAGCATGCCACTCATGACGGTATAAATTATTTCTCTTAGCAGCCTTTTTTAATTATTCTAAACCTGAAACTAACTGGTTTAAGTTTGTTATTTTAGGGATGGATCCTACAACACTTCCCATGCATTTCTGGATGGTCACTTTTTGAGGGTTATACTGAGGATATGTTGTGTGCCTATGCATACGAGCCACTCAGAGGGAACTGAGCGACATTGTCGTTTCGGGTTTACCTGGACCGGGCATGAGGACATTCACTTTAGTGCCTACGCGGACCACCGTGAGACGACACCGTTTGATGAGGTTTCACTATTTACAGGTTGGTTGGCCTCCGGGACTCGGAAGACTGCTCCTTATATGCCCGATCGAGTGATGCGTCAGTTCAGGTTTACCTAGACCATTTCTTGGGATCCTGTTGTATGTGCTCCTCCAACAGTGAATGGGAGGGAGATGAATGAGTTTTTTGATGATTTTGAGAATCATCTTGTACCTGATACGACTAGGAGTATCATGGCTCCAGAGACTGGAGTTACGCGTACAATTTCATGATATGGTTCTTCAGGGTTCCCCATTCATACATGGTAGAGGATGCTCTAGAGAACACGCCCAGGCCAGTTCATCAGGAGATCTTGGAGGAGGAGCAGTCGGGGAGAGATCATGCTCATGCGTGCTGCCTAGGTGTCGTTGTATCATGGAGCTTGCTATGGATAACATTGACATAAGGCTGTTTCCTGACGGATCTGATGTTAGAGGAGTTTTGGAGGCCATCATGGCGGAGGCTCAGGGTTCCCTGTTATACATGAGACAACAAAGGGACGCCTCGAGGGTGATAAGCCGGCTCATCATTCACCATACCCAGTAGTTTAGGTTGATCATCCACTTGTATTTTGATTTTAGTTTTTTGATTTTGTATTCTATCGAATTTGTGTTTTGGATACCATTACCATTATTATGAAATGTATTTTGGATAACATTTTTGGTCTTTTGTTCGAATTGTAAATTGTATAATTTGTTAAATTTCTAATTTGTATAACTTTTCCAATTATTATTTTTGTTAAATTTTTCTGCTAACTGGCATGCCTTGAACCAGAAGTATACATCCAACATGGAACCGGATATATACTTCCAATTTTAACTCAAATATTTCAGAAAATGATGTGTGTGACACCCCAAGTAAATCGATTATTAAATAATTACGATTTTTAATTATTAATTTAATTAGGAATGTAATATTTAATATTTTGGATTATTGGAAGTCAATTGAATTAAATGGAAGTGGGTTTATTGGTGGTATGATGAATAAAGTGAGGGTGTGAGGAGTAAAAGACTCTACTCACATTAATTATGTTATTTTTATTATGTTAGAATAATAAAAGAAATAAAAGAAGGAAAAGAGGAAAAAAGATCTTTTGGAGAAAACTCACCGTACGTGGAATTGAGAAGAGGAGAAAAGGAGGAAGAAGACCTAAGGTGTCGAATTCAAGAACCCACAAGGTAAGGGTGATTTCGATTGATTATGGTTTATTATCAGTTTTGATTTTAATATTATAGATCATAGCATGTTAGAAAATCTATGTTTAGGGATTTCTAAGTTTCCATGGGTGTATACCTAATGGTGTCAGATGATGTCAGATTGTGTCAGAATGTATAGATTAATGGATCGGTATGATATAGGATCATTACTGACGGATAAAACATGTTATATTGTATGTTATTGATGATGAATGAGTGAATTTATGGTGTCGGAATGTGTGGCACGTTTTGGAATAAAGAGGAAATGGTTTTGGGAAAATAATGCTGTCAAAACTAAATTTTTGGGTCTGATGGTCGTGGGAACCGGTTCCCCAGTGGGAGAACCCGGGTTCCAGCTTTTAAAATGGTGAAAAATGGTATTTTTGAACTCAGGAACCGGTTCCTGTGTGGGAGGAACCGGGTTCCACGTTAATTTTCCAGAAAAATGAAATTTTACTGGAACCGGTTCCTACTGGAGGAACCGGGTTCCCATACATTTTCAGGCGTGTATTTTGAGTTGTGGGAACCGGTTACTCGAGGAGGAACCGGTTCCAAACTTTTGAAAATTTTCCAAACTTTAAAATTCATAACTTTCAAACCGTAAGTCCGTTTTGCGCCGTTTTGGACGTTGTTTCTTAAATTTAATGCTTTATCTTATAAAATGGAAAGATTTTCTAAAAGTTGAAATTATTTTGAAAAGAGGAAAATTTCAAACAAACAATTATTGGTGATGCACTTTGAGGTGCATGTAACGAAACTGTGGTGATGAGTATATTGATCTTGAGTGAATGTAAAGCGTGTTATCTTGTGGTTATTTGTATGCATGATGGTTGGAATATCATGTTTTGAGTTTGATTCGGTTTATGATGATTGGTGTATTCATGAATTGTATTGATATCATGTGTTTGTTGGTGTTGTATATGCCGATGGTTGTTGACCTTAGTTGTCATTGTTGTGATATATCTTGGTGAGAGTCTTACCAATTGAAGGGTAAGTGTTTGGCATATTTATGCTCGGTGATGAATTATTTCATGATAGGTGATTATATCATGTTGATTGGTTTGCATGTTTATCCGATGTTAGATGTATGCATGATTGGTTTATATATCATGTTGATTGTTGTGATTCGATTATGTTAAATGAATGTATACATAGATCGATTAATGTTGCATCTGGTGATGTGCGTGCATATGCATTGTTTTGGTGAAGTTAATTCCATTGTGCGGAATTTGACTTGGATTCCGATAACCGATACCCGAGTGAGGATGGGTGGTTAGCCGGATTCGTGTCCGGTGTTTATGGACGAATCGATGGTCATCCGGTTGGTGATGGATCGGTGTTGGGTGACTTTGAGTCACGAGTCGGTACCGCATGCATTGAGTGCATTTTGATTGTGTGGGATAGTAACATGTTAGGATGTCTTCCATGTTACTATTTTCGATTGATGATGGTTATGCATGATGATTATATGGTTGTGATTGTGTATGGAATATGAAGTCATGTTGAAATGGGTGGGTTAATATGCTTGAAATATCCGTTAATTGAGAAGCTTATAATATGTTTTAATTATGAGAAGTCTCACCTTACTTACCATTTCGATTAAAGATTAGCGGGAGTCGGTGAGGATGACTCTAGAGCTTATCGTTTAAAGTCGATGTCATGCTCGATTAGATTGTAACGGGAATGTTAGATGAGGAATTAGATATTGGTTTATTAATTATTTAAAACTTTGTTGGGAATAATAATGATGGAATTATTCCGTGTTTGGTTATGATGTTTTCCGCTGTGTAAGACATGGTCTTATCTATATTGAATTATTTTGAAAGTGTTGATCCTCGGTAGCTTGCTCTTTGTTTGAATGAATTTTTATTTTTACCTATTAGTTGTGACATCCCGTGATTACCGTGTTAAACTCTGATTAAAGATGATTTAAATATTAATTTAATTAATATATTTTGGGGTATTTAGATGGGGTGTTACAATGTGCACCAAAAATATATTTCCGGAAGCATTTTCGAAAATACATAGCGTTTAATTCCACCACATGGAGTGGATTAAGAAATTCTCAATAAAATTAGTTTCAATATGAATTGGTGTTGTCCCGTAGATTTTTATTTCTTTTAGAATTTTTTTTGTTGTTAATGCTTTTAATAAAAATATTTATATCTATATACTAAAAAAATTACTAATATAATTACTTATTAATATTATTAACTTCTTTTATGCAGATAAAAGACATTGAAGAATTATAAAATATTTTTTTTATGATTCTTCCTTATAAAATATTAAAAGAAAAAAGAATATTAAATTTATTATTATTATTATTTCAATCTTTATTATTTGATTCCTATTTTTTTAGGTTTTAATTTATTTTATTATTGTTTGTTAATTTTTAGTTATGTTTATTTTGTAGGTCTATTTTTTTTATTATTGTTTGTTAATTTTTAGTAATGTTTATTTTGTAGATATAAAGTTTGAAACATTACATATTAGTAAATATTTTAGAGGAATTTGGGTTATGGAAGATGCTAGATTATTATATTAATTTATTTTACTGTTGTTATAATTTTTTTTTTATTTTTACTATCCAATTGCAATCAAATATTATTATTATAACTTCATTTTTATAAATTACTACTATTAAATTATTATTAATTTCTTTTAATGAAAACACAATTCAATAAAAAATTAATACAAATATATTTTATAATTTTTACTAAATCAATATTCGTTGATAATATTTAGGGGTATAAATGAATCGGTTTGGATCGATTTTTGATCAATAAAAAGTCTGAACCGACGATATTTTCTATCGGTTTGGTTTAGATCAGTTTCTAATATTTTTCAATAATGGAACCGAACCAAACTAATTAATTTTGTTTGGTTTGATTGATCGATTTACAATATTTTTTTAAAATATTATATTCATCAGTGTAAGACACTATCATGGTTTCTGATGTGTTTTATGCTATTATTTTTTAAAATAATACATTTTATATAATTTATTTCATACTCTTTTTTGCAACAAACTACAAGTTGCTCTTAATCCATATGAAACAATTACATAATTTTGCACTAAGAAATAAGTTCACTATTAATTATAAAAGTTAATACTTGACATCAGAATGTTTGAAAGAGATTTGAAAACTTAGCAAACAAAACATAATAAAACACACATCAATTAACATGTTTCTCACCTCAAACATACATCAAAACTATTTTCTAACAAGACTAGAAGAATTTTGTTGAAGAATAAACAAAAAAGATTTTAAAAAATAACCAAGAGAACTTGAACACGAATAAGGCGACAATAACATATAAATTTGACTGTAGTGAGAGCAACAATGATGGCAGGAAGCGATAGCAGCATTTCAATGAAAATAAAGTTTTTTTTATGATTTATGATTTCTATTATCTATGTTTTGGAGTTTGGTTCTAGATGTATATTTTGTCGAAAAGAAGGAAGAGTAAATAAAGATGGAGAATGGTTTGACTAATAAAAATTGGGTTTAACGATGATGGAATAAAATATTTAGAGCGTAATTATTTTCATTGGATCGCTTCATCGGTTTGGCGGTATTTAAAATTAAAATCGAGAACCGATACAAACTACATCAATTTTTATTGGTTCAGTTCGGTTTTAGAATCAAACTAGAAAGAATTGGTTTTAATTCGGTTTGGTTTGCTTTGAATTGTCGATTTAATTGAATTTTTTTGATTCGCTTATCCCTAATAATACTTACCCGTGCATCGCACGGGTAAACTGCTAGTATTATTCTAAGAAAATTCGGTGTGATATTTTTTCAGATGCTCGCAATTCTGCTTTCATTCCAATAACAAAAATGGGGTCATGCTAACCAGTGCCCCGGGCACTAGCTAATAATTCTAAATAAAGAAAATATTTCATGTTTAATGCATTGAATACACGCAATATTCTTAAAAAATTTAATTATTTCTATTTTCAATGCATTGAAAATTTTTTTTTTATTAAAAAAATTTATATTTTTAATTTATTAAAAAATACTTAACTTACATTTTAAATCTCTTAACTAGTGTCGGTGGTACTCGTTAGCATTTCCAAAAAAAAAAACGAAAGCATGAAGAGTATCCTCTTCTAACATGAATCATCATGCTTCCTAAAACATGTGCATCGCCGCTTGAATCTATCCCTCATAATATTTGAAGTTTGAAACCATTGAATCTCTCGATCTTCTCTCAATTCTTTTTATTTTCTCCTTTAGCCAGTCTCAAACATAATAATCAATCAAACCCTAAAAACCCCAATTGAAGTTGTTTAGGATCACTTCAACCTTGCTCTATTGAATATTTACGATTCAATCTTTCTCAATCAAAATCTATGAATAATGTCAATCTTGATTCAAAATCTCTCTCTCAATTATTTTCTCGATTCAAGCTTTCAATATTTCTACAGTAAGAACCAATATCCTTTTGTGTTGTAGCGCAAGTCCTAGTATCGTGTTCTTTCTAAAACACGTAGATGTTTTCTAGGACGCACAACACGAAGAAAACTCCCATTTTAATCAATCTCGGTGAGTCTTTAATAGACATTCACTTTTATTTAAGTATTGTCATCTTTTAGAGTACAATCACTTTTATTTATTCGTATAAACATATTACGTGTCATGATTTTGCTAATAACTAAAAACAAGTTAATAATTTTGTGATTGCCTTTGTGAAGATGGATACTAGATGTAGTCTTACTTGCATGTTTACCTTGTATTGTCATTGTTCATAGATTCATGATTATACTTATCGCAAAAATGTTAACTCATAAAAAGGATACTTATAAATGGTTTTGGAATAAAGACTAGTTGAAAATTTCCTTCTATAAGTGACTACACATGTTAATGCTAGTAATATTTGTTTTACTATAGCTAAAATCAATTTCTTACACTTTTATGTGAACCAAATTTTAGAGGAACAAAAGTCTTGGTATGGAATTTCACACTTCAATCCATATAGCAAATTCTTCCCATCAAACTATAGAAAATATGTTGATTTCAATCCATTGTTGGCCATCATGTTATGAGTGCTTATTTCTTTATCCTTAATAATGGGTCCAATTTTTATACTCAAACTCTAGAATTCTCTTTTGGGTAATCTAATCTCACTTCTAAATTATCTTTAGTTTCAAACCCAATTTAACACTTGTGCCTTTAATACAGCGTGGTAGTAATTCTATCATGAACATGTTAATTTCCTTTGTCTCGTCTTCATGCAGTGAACTCATGTTTGTTAGATGGGAGATTTTTTGTCTGTGTTATCAAAATGTCTTGTTAAGATTAAAACTTACAAAAACTATAACAAAACTAACAAAAACTTGTAAATTTCTAAACTATAGGAAGGAAAATAAAATTAAGCTAATAAAATGAATTTTCATTTTCATTTCTTTGATTTAATGTCCCAATGAAACTACAATATAATACTTATAATGGGTAATATACTTAAAGACTCAAATATTAGTAAAAGCCCAATAACAATATTGATAACTAATAATATAAACTAGAACTTTATTATACCCCTCTATCAAATGAATCTTCTCCTATTTCAGAATGGGCGATGATGAAGGTTTTAAAACTTACAACAAGTTTAACAGTGGTACCGTAGGTTGGCGGTGGGGAAATAGTGAATCCACATGATTTTGTAAAAGCTTTAGGTGAGTGTTTTTTTTTTCATATTTGGAATAGAATTAGGAGATTTCAGTGGAATTTTGTAAACACCGTGAAAATATCCAACGTTGGAAGGAAGTTCAGCCGTGGGAGTTGATACTGATAATAAATTTGTGATTTTAGATGATGTGAAGAAGAAGACAAATGGTTCTGTTTGTGATTTAGAATTGATGATTAACTCAAGATGATTTGGTCACTCTCAAGAGCGAGAATCAGTGCATGATCTTCAAGGAAGGAAGTTACTTCTATGAATTTCATAGATTTCAGATCTGTATTCCCCTGCTCTACAATTGGAAAAATATTTCTTGTAACACTTTGCTCCTTCAAGGATGACAACTCTTCAATCAGTTCCTCTTCCTCATCCAAAATTGATAAAATTTCTCTCCATTCAGGTTTAAAACCCCATAACAATGTTGTTGTAAGGGTATCCCAACTATATCTGCCATGAACATGAGACCACAATATCCACCATTTGAGAGAAGAACTTCTCAATGCCCCAACAACTTTCAAAACCTTCATTGACACGGGTATTTCATGCTCTTTGAAAAAAATTTCAAAACAAAGGGGAAAGGCCAGTGATGGCTGCTAGGTTGAACAAAGTGGATGTAAACATCCCACAAGGAAGTTGAAAATTGTTAGTTATGTCTTCCCAAAAGAAAATTGAAGCTAGGATCAAGTTGAGGTTAATCCTATGAGCATTCCTCGACAACTGGATAATGTCAAAGATACCACATCTTTCCATTGTTCCTGTTTTTTCCCTTGGACTCTGTCTAACGAGGCGAGATAATTTTTGTTACCTGGAGTTGGCATAGTGTCACTCACCAAAATTCCCTCCCCTTCATATGTTTTCTAATGCCTTTTAATTTCAGATAAATGAGATGGCACATTTGGTAAAGGAGCACTTGTAAGGAGACATAAGCGGAAGGTGTCATGCTCCAAAAATCAGAATTAATTATTTAATTAGTTATTTGTGATTATTTGGGAATTACTATGATTTACATGATGCATCGTGGTGTTTGACGATAATATGTTATGGAGTAGTGTTGGAATAAGAAATGTATGATGAGTATTTGATTAGTTAATAATTATTTAGAAATTAAATAATTATTTGGAATTAAGAGGATTTAATTATAATATTTAGAATTATTAGTATTAATAAAATAAAGAAAATATGGTGTAGAAACAAGAAGGGTTAAATAGTAATGTTATGTGGAATAAGTGAGGGTAAGAATTAAATGACATATTAGGGGTCCTAAGGGTAAAAAGAGAAAACAAGGAAAAGGTTGTCATTCTGTACAATCGTATTTTTGGAAGAAGCAGTGAAAGAAGAGGCTATGGCACGAGGAATTTGGGAATCATCGTAGAGATCGCAAAGAGAAAGATCAAGAGCTAGGAATCTAAGGTAAGAGATGCTTATCATTGTTATTATAATCGATCTAAGGTTTAGATAATAGTTGGATTGTGTGTTTGTTTGATTATCTAGGATGAAGATTGATAAAATTGATGAAAAATCATGTGTTTAATGAATGAATGAGTGAATCCTTGGTGAATATATGATGTTAGGACCTTTAAATAATTGTTATAGGGATTTCAAATTCTGAAATCGGGGCTTTTTACGGAATCGATCGAGGTCCGAAGGCCTCAAAACGCGAGGAAAAGTGCGAAAAAACAACATCTGAGACGGTTTGCGACAAACAGCGATCGATGCAAAATAGCGATGGTCGACGTGGTCAACACAACCCGAAGGAAGTCCAAGTTTTGACAGATTTTTGTAACGACCATAACTTTTGAACCGTAACTCCGATTGATGCGCTGTTCGAACCGTTGGAAAGCTAACAAAATTAACTACATTATGATTGAATTATATGAGTGTTTTGATGCACGATTCCAGTATCTATGTTTTTATGAGATTGATCTATTATATGTTTCTAAACCATGATGTGCTATTTGAATGATAAACTCGATGTTGATTTGATGTTTTATCGTGGTGATTTGTTAATGATGTTGTTGTGACGTAAATGATATGATTCATGATGACTTAGTGATGTGTGCGTGAAATTATAATACATGCTATTGTAGTGATTTTATGATGTTTTTGGTGATAAGTTGTATTGAGAAAAACTCGGTTTGAGGTGTCACTCGAAGTGTTAAATAACTAACGCAATAAACTTTATTTAGGTGTGATAAAATGAATAATAAGAAGACCATCCCCAATATCTAATTTAAAATAAAGTTAGGTTCCCGTATTAAATTATGATAGTGATGATTTATAAAGATGATTAGAATACAATAATTGATGATACCTTATATAATGTAAGAACATGATGATGAGTTGTGGGTTATGGAGATGCTTGGATACTAGGATGATTAGTTGATGATATGATGATAATGATGTTTTCATGATGATATAATTTCTTTGATGATGATATAATTTCTTTGATGATGATATGATGGTAATGATGTTATGATGATGATATGATGATAATGAAGTTATGATGATGATATAATTTCTTTGATGATGATAATGATTTCATGATGAGAATATGATTGCTTTGATGATGACCCGATGAGGATATGATGGTGTGACAATGATGTTTTAATTTCATGAGTATACATGATGATGCATTTTTGGTTAAGATGATATGATGAAATCATGAATGATGATGCGTTTTGACTAGCCATGGTCGTTTATACTTGAGTATTGCGCATCATGCATTCATTGGACAGCTTTGGTCCGTTTTGATGATTTAGGACGTTGGTCCAATGATTTTGGTCTCAATCCCATTGTGTGGATTTAGGATGTCTATGATTTGCTCCGGTTTCAAGTGGGAATCAATCCTATGATTGGGATCTTTGGAGGGTGATGGCCCAATGTCCATCAAGTGAATTGGTACCACATGCACGAGTCTATGTCCTTGCACTACATCTTATGTGGCATTGTATAGTTATTGATTCTATGATGTTTATTATGTTGTTGTACTGGATGATGATATTTTTTGAGTTGGTGTTGTGATACTTGTTGGTTTATTCTACTATGTCTGGTCCTTATGTCTTTTATAATGATTATGATTTACTCGCACTTTCTACTGTGATGTTGCCTCTACGTTAACGTGGGTAACGTGTAGGTAATCAGGAATAGTTCTTAAAGGCTTAGAAGAATAGCTTTGGAGTGTGTGATTTACTTTCCGTTAAGTCTAGAAGGTCTTGCTCTGATATGTAACATCGGGGATGGGAACACTTATTTTGAAAACAATGATGTTCTTGATTTGTTATGATCTTTTGAATTGTTGTTCATGAAGTTTAAGTTGTTTTGAATTGAGAACCATAAAAAATAAAGTATTATGATGTGTTCCTTTTAATAAAGATATTATGAAACTATAATTCCGCTGCAAGTATATTGAAGTATCAGTGTTGCTATTTAATGATGCACACGTCATGAATAATTTTTGAAAACCCGTGTTACGGAGTGAGTCTTGCATATATGTCATTTATGAATAAAATGTGATGCCCTTTTTATTTGAATTACTCTGATATTATTTTTTTAAAATATTATGAATATTGATTGGGGTTTAGAAGGGTGTTACAGAAGGTCCTGTGTTCAATCTCACTTTTCGCACTTTTTAATTTTATTTTAGTTTTCTTCCTTTTGTCATTATTCCCAAAGAAAATCATAAAACATACCATCTTCGTTCCTTTTTATTAGAGACGATTCATTTTTAGATTCATTGAATAATTAATATATTTGAATTTTTTTAAATTTATATTTTTTAAATATTTGATTTTATGCACTGATTAGCCAAAATCCAAAAATAAATCAAATCTTTTTCAAAATCAATCTTTTTCATCATCGAATCAATCACAATAAACAAGCCCATTGGATATGTTAGTTTGTGTTGGCAGCAATTTTAGTAAAATATTATGCTCAGGGAATGTCATGAAGAAAGCCTTAGCATGTGAAGCAAAATGTATCAACAGTTTTTACAAGATGTCAAAACAGATGTCTTGACATGTGCTCAGAACTGAACTGGTTTTTCTGTGTAGAAATTATAGGCGTTATTTTATGTAAGTTGTTTGCTTAAGGTTAGCAACTTTATGTAACGTTCTACTGCAATAATTTTGGAGAACTTTTATCCTACTTTCATGGAGAAAGTAACAGAAACGTTAAAGACTAATGTGAAGCGAAACCCTAGTTGTTGTTTGTATAAAAGGACGAATAACCCTACTTGCAGAGTTAGTTACACTAAAGGAAGCAGAACGTATTGTGTTTAAGTTTTAAGTTTTAGTCTGTGTTTATTGTTCCTTGTGAGCCACTCCCGTATTATTTAATACTTGAGTTAAACGTTAGTTAAATTGTAACTTGTTAATCGTCCATAAGCTTTGAAGCAATGATGATTATGTGTATTTGAAGTGTGTCTTCAAGTCTTTGTCATTGTTTTATCACTATAAGAAAATTAGGGTTTTACAACACAAAATTTACAATAATCACTTGATAACTGTCGTAACTCAAATATAGAGACGCATGTCACGACGGTATACACCTACAGTCCTTATATTTTTATAAAATTATTAAATATGACGACAGTTATCATTAAATTGTCATAAAAATATATTCACGACTGTCCTAAGAACTGTCCTAAATTTTATATCACGATGGTACAATAAACATGCCCTGTAACTTGAAAACTAATCAGAAATGACGACGGTTAACCAACCGTTGCCCTCTATTACTAAATAAATTTATCAAAGGTCACGACGGCGAACCTACCGTTGCCCTCTATTGTTGAAAAATTATCAAAAGGAATGTTCAATTAAACTTCACTAGAGTTTGCTACTTTGAAATAACAAGCGTTTTCAACTTCCCTCTTCGTTTTCATTCACCGCTAAATAGAGTGACTCTTCCCTCTCAAACTCTAAACCTTCTTTTTCGAAACCCTAAAATCAACTCACAAACTCAAACTAAAAAATTTCTTCTTCTCCCTAAACTCACTCACGAACCCTTAACTACAAACTCACAATCTCAGAATCGCTTCGTCTTTTTAAAATCACAAAACCTAAATTGGTTCTTCTTCAAGATCCCTAACATAAAATATTCCCGTATTTGCGAAGCTTTTTGTTTTCTCTTCTCTATCAGTATGAATGAATTGTTGTCGATTCCATATCGTATCCTGATTTCGATCTACTCTTCGGTTGTTTGTTTGACCCACCGAGCTATTCGATCCATACAAAGACTTCATTCTAGGGCAGTATTCCAGCGTTAAATGGTAAGTAAGAACCTGAAATCGCTTCTATGTTCATATTTACAATTTTTAGATGAAATTATTGTGGCCTCCACCTCTCTAAACTCCCTTTAAGGCATCTTTATGGAAAATAGTACTTTCAACTTTGGATCTGTCAGCTTTTAAGTGATATTTGATATTTCTCATACATTAGTAGTTTAATTGTATTATGATTAACAAAAATTATTTGTATATTGCAGGATATAAGGTTTTTCAGGTTATAGTAAGGGTGAATATATCTTGGATCTATACCGCTGAGTAAGGAAGAACTTAATGAAGTACTGGATTGATGCTGGATTATACAGTGAAGTGAACAAACAAATGTACTGTAAGTGTATACTAGTTACAATGCTATATTATTCACTTTTTCTCATTAATTACAAATTATTGTTGATTATTGGTTCAAATTATAATTGAAGAAATAAGTCTCAAATGTGATAACTTTGAAATGATTTGAAATGATCTAGTGTGAGATGATAATGTCAGTTAGTGAGATTAGAAAGTTCCATGAACCAAATTCTATTATGACAATTAACTAAGTTACTGTCTGTTATTCAATATAATGACACTTATTAAATAGTAATGATTCTTTCACAACACAAAAGTTGAAAACTTTTTATTTATACCTTTCTTGAAATAACTACTATGTATCCATCTTTTGACTAGTGTTCAGGTTGTTTTTAAGAAAAATCGAAGCTAATTGTCTGTGATTAGTTGATTTTCGTCTTTGATTTTTTGTCTATTTGTTTGGAGAATGGCTTTACTGATTGGTGTCATTGTTGTTCTTAGAAAAATATTGATGAGGTCTTGCTTTCATTTCCGGGTATAGCTTTGTTGTTTCAAAAGATTGAAGGTGTGGAAGTATGCCCTATTTGAAATCTACATTCAAGAATTTGAAGTTGAAAGTCAATTTCCCAATAAATGTCGGTTGTATATTTCATATCTAGACCTGAAGAATTTTAGGCCAAAAGTTAAATTAGTATTTTTTTACCATAAAATTTTGAATTTTATGCCCTATTTGAAATCTACATTCAAGAATTTGAAGTTGAAAGTCAATTTCTCAATAAATGTCGGTTGTATATTTCATATCTAGACCTGAAGTATTTTAGGCCAAAAGTTAAATTAGTATTTTTTACCATGAAATTTTGAATTTTGTTAAGTTATGTTTAGGTTTTGAAATGTAAAGTTTGATTTTATAAATGTTTGTTTTGTTTATTGAATTTTGAAATGTAAAGTTTGATTTTATAAATGTTTGTTTTGTTTATTGAATTTTGAAGATCACATCATTCAATAAATCAAATAAGTTAATATAGTATTTATCATTATGTTTGTGAGAGCCATCCGTAAGATACATTTTTTTAAAATTAATTTATTTAGGGTTTTAAAATCGTCACAATGAACATTGAAAACAAAACACCAAATAAAATCACGACAGTTTCAAACTGTCGCAATTAACATTGAATATACAAACAAAATTTCACGACGGTTTGCAACAGTCGCAACTTACAATTTACGTTCGTTCCTTAGCCGTCGCGATTGAGAACGACGGTTGGTGTGGCGGTTTTAGCAACCGTCGCGAAACAGCCTGGGGACACATGTTTCTGCGACAGTACAAAAACCGTCGTAGATTTCAAAGTGCGATGATTTTTATCGTCGTAACTTGTTAAAATAACCATCGCAATCTGTTAATTTTCATGTAGTGGGGAGTGAGGGGGGTTTCTCATATCTACGAGATTCGTAGGTAGAAGTTTCATTGGGTAGTGATTAAGTGAGGGTTGTAAACGGGCGAGTTTAACTCTAAATTAATATTGTTGGTAGTGAACTTCATCCCTGACTTGGTGTTGCACCCCAAAATTTGCCCTCCTATCTCGATTTAATCTGGCTTAGGCTTCACATTCATCTGCATACGCTTCCATTAGGTCATTGCATTAAACAGTCATTCATGCATTGCACATGCATCATTTCGTCGTATTTAAATTGACCAAAAGTTAGTTTAAATCGATATTTGCATCGTTTTATAATTATAAAATACCCGATATTTCACTTCATTCATTTTTATCTTCTTACATGTTTCTTGCATCGTTTTAAGTTGATTATATGACGATGATATCAATATTTCGGTTTTATAAACAGACTGTTAAAAACGATTCGATACTGTACGAAAATTAGTGGGAAAAATATTTCAAACTTTCGCCTCTAACTCACTGCTTTATGAATCTACGTGTCGTGGATTATGAAAATGTGATCTCTAATTTTTCGATACATTTCGAAGATTTGTTTTTAACCGTAAGTGTTTTAAAATCAGGTATTCTTCATTATCGTTTTATTTCAATTTTAATTATTTCAATAATTTTTCTTTAATCTATGAAACCCGTAGTTTATTTTAATGTGCTCATTTAATTTTTTCGGACAATTTAATATTCAAATTTATATCATTTTTAACAACTTTAGGTGTCAATTTTTTATTTCCAAAAACTAAAACAAAAATATTTTATGATAGATTTTTTTTTAATCTAATCTATTGGGCTTTTAAGCCCAATCCATCAAAAGGTCATTTTAGGCATTTTTAAAATTGATCTAAACCTAATATATGACTATATATTGGAAGCTTGTTCACTGTTCACGGGAGGCCAATTTGAAAAAAAGAAAAATAATGTAAAGGCAGCGGCGGATAATGGTTCCTCCAGATCTTTTGACAACCTTCATCAATCTCTCCCTCTGTTAGCCACCCACTACAATGTAGACATCCCTCCAACACCTCCTCTTCTTCCTCACAATAATACCCCATATTTACCATCTACACTCCCATTTTCCACCTTGGTTAAAGGCGAGTTGAAGAAACAAGCAAGAACTCAACAACAACAATGAGTGGCATAACATTCATACAGCACCTTGTAATCTCTAACGCATCTTCTTCTTCATCATCCAAATTTCAAAACCCTTCAGAACCAACAACCACACTCCATCCGTTTCTCCTCCTTACCTCCATTCCTTCAACTCACCTCTTTCTTTCGCCACCATCCTCTTCATCCTCACTCCGTTAACTCCCCCTGCCTCTCTCCGTCGCTCACTCCGTTCCCTTCTGTCCTCCCGCCGATACCCTGTTACTTCCATCCATTGCCCTCACCTTCGTCCTTCTTCACGCCGTAAACCCTCTCTTACCGTCACCCATCACACCATCTCCACATCGCTTTACTCCCTTTTCCAGCAGAGCCTCCGTCCTCAATCGTCCCTCAGCCGCCTGCTAACCTCCAGCCATCATTCTCCATCGCTCCCATCTGTCTCTCTCCATCCCGCCGCGGCCAACACAGAACCTTCATCACCGTTCCATTCTGTCTCATCTTCATCGCTGGAAGCCCTGAAGTCTCTTCTCCAGGCTCGATCCGGAAGAGGCGTTATCTAACACCCAATTCTACCCAAAGTTTTATATGCAAAATCGAGTAATTTTAAAATTTCATAAATTAAATCTTGAGGCGTTACACCATCAAAACAACTCACTTTAAAGCAGTTTACTTTAAAGTATAAATTTGGATACATAGCATCGGAAAAACATAAATTGATTCATAGAAATCAAAACATCTCCTTTATTAAACTTCCTCATCAAAATCATGTTTTTATGAATTATGGTTCTTATTCACAAAAGGAATGATAGTAAAACAACAACAACAAGACGACATAAATATTTCCCGAGTGCTACGTATCGGGCGACAGACTCGACTAATGCTATAGACTCGTCTTCAAAACACACGTTACCAATATATTGGTAGCGCGAAACAAGTAAAGGTGAGATACTCCAAAACATATAATTAAGGCATGATAAATATATATATATATATATATATATATATATATATATATATATATATATATATATATATATATATATATATATATATATAGTTTTAATTATAAAGGGTATGAATTAATAGGTGTAATTCCAACACATAATCATAACTCACTTACTTTACTCGCCATCCTAATGTGTATAATCTACTCTATATCACCATAACCTCATCGGCATAAAACGTCGCAACAACACATAACCCTCCGTCACCACGAAATCGTCACGAGCTAATACATCGCTAAATTAACACGGTAGTCTTAAACAACAACATCAACCAACAACATTAAATAATGCTAGTAATATAAACAACATAACAAATCATCACAAATTGGCTAAAGCCCATCCTCGCTTTTGGCATAAAGCCTCATCTTCGCATTTGGCATAAAGCCCATCATCACAACATCATCACAAACATCATCACATCATATATCATCGCAATTCAATATCATCCATCAATCAACAAAAACCCAACGCCAAACAACTCAAACATAAACATAACCGACTCCATGAGACACGACTATGTTATGCATGTGGTACCCATCGCTTTGTCCGTAATTAGGGACACTTGGCATAAAGCCGATCTTCGCTCGGCATAAAAGCCATCATCGCTTGGCATAAAAGCCTCTTCGCTTGGCATAAAAGCCCTATTCGCTTATGCAATGTATGTGACTCGACAATAAAACAACACAACACAAAAACATCATCATCGCTCATCCAAATTGGCATAAAGTCCACATCGCCATAATTTATCCAAAATAAGATAAATATATCATCACATCCTAATTGCATTATGCAAACATCATCAATAAATTCATCAAAAGTCATGCATTCAAAAATCAGAAGCATTTATTAACAACATCAATTTCATCATCACATTGCATATCAACAGTATTCATTTCTTTTTCACGAATTTTGCAACTCTTAACCGTATTAGAACGTGGACAACTTATTACTTGATCACACAACTTCAACTTAGTAGACTTGTAGGTTCAACTACTTACTTTTAAAAACAAACTCGATCAACTCGGAAAATTTCAAGAGTCTTAATCTAAAAGGCATTCTATATATGCCACCAATTACAAATTAATTATTTATAGTAATAGTGTCATTGTTGGACTTTATACTATTGTTGCTACGTGAGGGATAAATTAACATGAAAGGTTTGATTAAAAAAAAAAATACTTAAATGATATATATCAATTTTCAAATGATCACTCTTAAACAAATCAATACTCATGTGTCTACTTTTCATTCAAAGAAATTTGGTATAGAAAGCTTAGACACCTTAGTAATAAAGTCTTAGTCTGTTAGACTAGATGTTAAATATTTTTAACGTTAAGACTTCACCTAACCATACTAGTTTATTTTTATGATTCCTAATATTTAAGAAAATCTCATATTCTATTCTTTAAGTCCTGTTCTCCCCATACTCATGATTCGTTTAAAATAGTGTGATACTAGATTTTACATGTTACTAATTAACAAAGAATCAACTATTATATTTCATTTACTATAACAATTTAAATGCACACGTCAGCAACATAAAGATAATTGTGCTAACACATTATTTCACAATTCACACAATGGATATTACACAAATGACACAATCAGACTACAATAACACTCTATGCGCATATTTATCAGCCATGCATACTCATGAAGTTTTAGAATTGATTCACTAACATGATTTAGTAACCATAGTTCTAAACACAATAAGAATCATGTTTCAATTTCACAGATATAATAAATATTCATATAACCCTAATTCCCAAATTTATTTAATGAAATTTTTCCTTAAAGTTACAACTAAACTAGAACTCACCTCTAATAGGAAAGATGATGAAAAATAAAGATTGATGGTGGTGTTGATGCTACGCTTCCTTCTTTTTCTCCTTAACTTTCTTCTTCACTCATTTCTCTTACTTTCCTCTTTTTCCTTCTTTCTTTCTTTTTTCTTCTGATATCTCTGTTACTCTTATCCATATTTTCTTTTTTTTCTTTCTACCACATACATATAAATATAATAATATATTATATTGTGTGGTTAATGTTAAAAGTTGGTATTAAAATATATCAATTGATATTTTCTTACTACTAGCCCAATTGAATCATTATTAATATTTACCAATATTATTTATTCAATCAATTAAAATAATTTCGGGGAATTAAATATCGGATCCGAATATTATTTTACCGAACCGAACGTCGCCGGATAAATTAATAGATATATTAATTAACAAAAATATTCTCGTCACAAAATAATTATCGATCGGTAAATTCGAAAATATTAATATAATATAATATTAATAAAAACAGGGCGTTACAACTCTCCCCCACTTATGAACTTTTCGTCCTCGAAATTTCAACTCAAACGAACAAAACGTGACATGCCTACGCATTCGTCCACACAATCCTCGCGTCAATTAAACAACATATAAAATACACCAAACACAAGGGCATCTCCCTGACCACAACGTCTAGACAAGAACAACCATGCCGAGATACAAAGCTCATACAATGCACTCGACAACCAAACGAACAAGATCGATACCATCTTAACGTCTCAACCATAGAATTAATCATACACTCGAACCGACGCCTCGGAAACGAGTCACCAGGATAGGAACATAAAGTCCTACGACACAACACCGACATCATCGCTAAAACGAAAACAACAAACTGGTTATACCAACCAAAACTAAAACAATTAGAAAAGGACAAAACCACACGTGCTACACAAACATGAAAAGATGCCTTCATTCACGCATAAGCACGAACTCAAGAATTACACTTGCAGTTACCGTTCTCATTCTAGAAGTCACAAGGTCACATCATCCTTGTAGAACACCAATGCACAACCCTTGAACAAAACAAGTTACTCAAAACAGATACGCTCAAAGCGTACACCCATCAAGATAACTCGCAACCTCAGCCTCATCAACTCGAAGAATCACTCTTTCATTCTCGATTGATCAACGTCCATTGGTCTTCTAAATATACGACATAGTTTGACCTTTTCAAATACGGTCCAAATATCTCACTTGTGAAACTTCGACGTATACACTTGACTTCAACGAAGTCGTCCCTTAAAACAATTCAATTCCCAAAATTGCATTAAGTAATCGCCATCCTCGCACCGTCGCAACAATCAATACACAGGCTTCTCATTTGAAACACCTTCCATAACTTTCCATCGTCCCAAGTGGTAACTCAATCACAACACTCTCTCAAGAATTCAACCCATCGACGCCGTCTCATACTACTAGAATTACAACCCAGGTTGGACTTAGAACCATAAGATCAATTTCTATGGAACCCAACAAGAACACTGTCGCGACCGACTTCAGTCCCAAAATAAACATGAAACATTCTTCAATATAATAAATCCCAAATTAGATATTCTTGAGTTATCCGCGATATCAACATACTAAACTCAACAACAGAAGAAGCCTCTTATAAATCGTACTCAAACTTGAATTGTCTTCCACAATTCCAATCTCCTCGTCGTTAACATCTGCACCAAGATATTTCCAATGATCACAACAGCATCAACCTCTAACTCACAAGTCCGACAATTTTTCCTTATGAAAAATCAAATTGTTCCATGGTAGTAATACACTTTCCCACTCTATTGTTGACATACATCTTAAGTCCAAAATAAAATATCACAATACACCACACAAGGTTCTTTAGTACAAAACAAGGCCAAAACCAAAGCATTCGCTAAACTTTCCACTGGTTCGAACAAATTCGCTTCCCATTGCGGAATCCAAATAGCGACTCAACCATCTCGAGTCAAAGTGCTCACGATCAAAACCAACTTATAAAAAGGATCTTCCGTCAAACTCACAAAGTTAACCATCCAAAACAAAGGAACTTCTAAGCTCTGAAATAACCCCTTAAAGTCTTCTACAAGATACAAAATAAATCTTCGCGGAATTGTCCAAAATATCACCGTCTAAGTCGCTTACTTAAGGCACTCACGTCCAACAGTTCAAAATTCTATCTTTAGAATACTCGCTGCGCACTGATCTAACTTCACTACTGATAACGCAAAGCTCGGATGCTTGCCACAATTCCTTAACTTGATGTGAACCAATTAATATCCATGAACACGAAATGACTCTTACAGCTACTCATGAGAGTACTGTCAGAACGTCCCAAAATCACACCTGACGCATTAATCACACTAATGACATCAACCAAATACTCGCCAGGACCAAACACTATCCCAAAAGCATTGTCTAAACATCTTCAGCTCTCACACTAACTCGTAGACAGCCAGACTTCACATCGATCTTACTAAACGCAAAAATTCCAAATGACTGATTCATCCAAATATCAATCCTTGCAAGTAGACACTTGCCCTCAATATCCACTTCGTTCCTTGACTGCAAACAACACACCAACTCGGGTAACCTTTGCTCTTCTCGAACAACACAACGGTAGCTCTCCACGGTGACCCGCTCGAATAAACAACCCTGCTCAACCAATCCTCAAGTTGACTCTTCAACTCTAATTCAGAAGCAAACATCCCTTAAGGATACCTCGAATCCCAACTAGTTTCGGAAACTCAATCCATCAAACTTCACCTCACACCACAACGGTAATTCACTCACATCTCCACCATAAGCTTCGGATGATTCACAACACGAAGCTCGCTTGCCAAAATCTTGTTTCTCACCAAAATCCAAATTTGCTCACAACTCAAGTAACCATGCGCTACCTTGTGCCAACACATCTACTTCATACACTATTAAGCTGGCAAGACAAATCTATCCCAACCAACACAATTCCCGACTACTATCAACAAGAGATTAAGGATGATCAGTCCCTCAATTTGTCAATAGACAGTCGATAATCATGATGGTGACATAAACCATCTCTACCAACTACAACAGTGTCTTCAAACTTACACTTCAAGTTACCGAGCGTAACCCTGCTTGAGGCTCCATCCTAAGCCACAAGCGCCACCAAGAAGTAAAACTTCTCCCCCACTTATTTCAAACTCATCTCTGTAGACAAACAATTTGAAACAAACAAGTACCGACAAGGTTTCACACACATGTCGTATACAACAGGATTAAACACACTAATAACTTGGTCGACAGACCGACCTGCTCTGATACCACTAATGTAACACCCCAATTCTACCCAAAGTTTTATATGCAAAAATCAGAGTAATTTTAAAATTTCATAAATTAAATACTGAGGCGTTACACCATCAAAAACAACTCACTTTAAAACAGTTTACTTTAAAGTATAAATTTCGGATACATAGCATCGCAGGAAAAACATAAATTGATTCATAGAAATCAAAACATCTCCTTTATTAAACTTCCTCATCAAAATCATGTTTTTATGAATTATGGTTCTTATTCACAAAAGGAATGATAGTAAAACAACAACAACAAGACGACATAAATATTTCCCCCGAGTGCTACGTATCAGAGCGACACCGACTCGACTAACAGCAGCTATAGACTCCGTCTTCAAAACCTGCACGTTACCAATATATTGGTAACGGCGAAACAAGTAAAGGGTGAGATACTCCAAAACATATAATTAAGGCATGATAAAATATATATATATATATATATATATATATATATATATATATATATATATATATATAGTTTCGAATTATAAAGGGTATGAATTAATAGGTGTAATTCCAACACATAATCATAACTCACTTACTTTACTCGCCATCCTAATGTGTATAATCTACTCTATATCACCATAACCTCATCGGCATAAAACGTCGCAACAACACATAACCCTCCGTCACCACGAAATCGTCACGAGCTAATACATCGCTAAATTAACACGGTAGTCTTAAACAACAACATCAACCAACAACATTAAATAATGCTAGTAATATAAACAACATAACAAATCATCACAAATTGGCTAAAGCCCATCCTCGCTTTTGGCATAAAGCCTCATCTTCGCATTTGGCATAAAGCCCATCATCACAACATCATCACAAACATCATCACATCATATATCATCGCAATTCAATATCATCCATCAATCAACAAAAACCCAACGCCAAACAACTCAAACATAAACATAACCGACTCCATGAGACACGACTATGTTATGCATGTGGTACCCATCGCTTTGTCCGTAATTAGGGACACTTGGCATAAAGCCGATCTTCGCTCGGCATAAAAGCCATCATCGCTTGGCATAAAAGCCTCTTCGCTTGGCATAAAAGCCCTATTCGCTTATGCAATGTATGTGACTCGACAATAAAACAACACAACACAAAAACATCATCATCGCTCATCCAAATTGGCATAAAGTCCACATCGCCATAATTTATCCAAAATAAGATAAATATATCATCACATCCTAATTGCATTA
Organism: Vicia sativa; assembly: GCA_021764765.1. Classification (NCBI taxonomy): domain Eukaryota; kingdom Viridiplantae; phylum Streptophyta; class Magnoliopsida; order Fabales; family Fabaceae; genus Vicia; species Vicia sativa. Next base: position 120,495,561 of record CM038795.1, on the reverse strand, counting down.
TGCAAACATCATCAATAAATTCATCAAAAGTCATGCATTCACAAATCGGAAGCATTTATTAACAACATCAATTTCATCATCACATTGCATATCAACAGTATTCATTTCTTTTTCACGAATTTTGCAACTCTTAACCGTATTAGAACGTGGACAACTTATTACTTGATCACACAACTTCAACTTAGTAGACTTGTAGGTTCAACTACTTACTTTTAAAAACAAACTCGATCAACTCGGAAAATTTCAAGAGTCTCAATCTAAAAGGCATTCTATATATGCCACCAATTACAAATTAATTATTTATAGTAATAGTGTCATTGTTGGACTTTATACTATTGTTGCTACGTGAGGGATAAATTAACATGAAAGGTTTCATTAAAAAAAAAAAAGATACTTAAATGATATATATCAATTTTCAAATGATCACTCTTAAACAAATCAATACTCATGTGTCTACTTTTCATTCAAAGAAATTTGGTATAGAAAGCTTAGACACCTTAGTAATAAAGTCTTAGTCTGTTAGACTAGATGTTAAATATTTTTAACGTTAAGACTTCACCTAACCATACTAGTTTATTTTTATGATTCCTAATATTTAAGAAAATCTCATATTCTATTCTTTAAGTCCTGTTCTCCCCATACTCATGATTCGTTTAAAATAGTGTGATACTAGATTTTACATGTTACTAATTAACAAAGAATCAACTATTATATTTCATTTACTATAACAATTTAAATGCACACGTAATACAGAAGCATAAACAGATAATTGTGCTAACACATTATTTCACAATTCACACAATGGATATTACACAAATGACACAATCAGACTACAATAACACTCTATGCGCATATTTATCAGCCATGCATACTCATGAAGTTTTAGAATTGATTCACTAACATGATTTAGTAACCATAGTTCTAAACACAATAAGAATCATGTTTCAATTTCACAGATATAATAAATATTCATATAACCCTAATTCCCAAATTTATTTAATGAAATTTTTCCTTAAAGTTACAACTAAACTAGAACTCACCTCTAATAGGAAAGATGATGAAAAATAAAGATTGATGGTGGTGTTGATGCTACGCTTCCTTCTTTTTCTCCTTAACTTTCTTCTTCACTCATTTCTCTTACTTTCCTCTTTTTCCTTCTTTCTTTCTTTTTTCTTCTGATATCTCTGTTACTCTTATCCATATTTTCTTTTTTTTCTTTCTACCACATACATATAAATATAATAATATATTATATTGTGTGGTTAATGTTAAAAGTTGGTATTAAAATATATCAATTGATATTTTCTTACTACTAGCCCAATTGAATCATTATTAATATTTACCAATATTATTTATTCAATCAATTAAAATAATTTCGGGGAATTAAATATCGGATCCGAATATTATTTTACCGAACTGAACGTCGCCGGATAAATTAATAGATATATTAATTAACAAAAATATTCTCGTCACAAAATAATTATCGATCGGTAAATTCGAAAATATTAATATAATATAATATTAATAAAAACAGGGCGTTACATTATCGATCCTCAAACAACGGATCTCATCGCAACCAACAGTATCAGGCTGGAAGTTCCTCGCGGCTGAGGTTAATCACCGTTTGACCGTGGTCTTGTTTTTTATTGTTGTTAATTATATTTCATTTTCTGATATTACAACTTAAGTCTAATTGCCTAAATGACATAAGTATTAATATATATAATAATAATTCTGTCCAAAAAAAATATACATAGTAATAACCAAAAATCAGGATATGGACTTAAGTGATTTGGATCGGGCTTAGTGCTATTCGGATTCTTACCCCCAGTTTAGGCCCAGTCTGCATGTAATGATAGGAATTAGTTCATTAGATAATTCAGAACTGCACCCCCTGTTTCTATATTTCATGATTTCTTACACATGTCCAATTTTGCTTCCGATTCCGTATTTTGCTCACTAACCATTTTTCAATTTTATACCTTGCAATTTCATTTCGTCTTTAATTCTTATACCACTCATGTTACTAACGAGTTTATTATTTGTGTAGACGTTCGAGGATCGATCGGAACGTTCAATCTCTTTTAGCACATCTACACCTTTATATTTAACATTTTAATATTCATATTAGTATGTTTATTTAATATTTAGTAATGTATATACAGTATATTTAGTATTTTTGTTTTTTTTTATATTTAATACTGAAAGATTTAATTATAGATATTACTTTTATTCTTATAACTTTATTCATATCCATTTGTAAATAAATTCAATTACATTGTAATGATCTTTGTGTTGCAATTTCGAATTTGGAGTTTAATTCAACCTTCGAATGAATTTGAATGCAAATATATCTACTCTTCGCATAGTTTTGTTTGTATCTTGAGTGATGTAGGAATCTTCATTTGGTATTCATCTGATGCATCAAGCCTTATCCGACCTTGAAGACTACTTGGAGCTCAATTCTTGTACCACATGAAAGCTATTCAATTTTTCAAATTAATTCGATTTGGTTGTAATAGTTTATGATTTATTTACTTGTGTGTTCTAATTACCATTTAATAACTCGTTTATCATATTAGAACACATAGCCTCCTCTTGGGCTCCTCATCAATGAACAGGTAAACATACACAATGCACACCTGCACACATTCATAGTTTGGTCCTGGGCTTTTCTACAGCGACAACTATTCGATCGATTGTTCCAATCGGTCGTTTAGAATACTAGTGTCACGCTAGTCTCACTTTTAGGAGCATACATAAAGCCACCTTGTATGGGCTCGCTTGTTTTCCTAAAACACTTTCAAGTCAACAATTGATTGAACTTGTTTTCTTCCAAAAATCAATTTTTTTTACCAAAACAAAAAAACATAGTGTTATGGTACTTAATTAAATTGTTAGAGGTTCGCCCAACGATTTAATTAAAATGTAAAGTATTTGGGCCATTAGAGGGTAACCCAATGACTTAAATACTTTATTCCATACACTTGAAAATTTAAAACACTTTCATATTAAATTAATTAATTGAATTTGTTTTCTTTAAATCAATTTTCTACAAAAACAAAAAAACATAGTGTTATGGTACTTAATTAAATTGTTAGAGGTTCGCCAACGATTTAATTAAAATGTAAATATTTGGGCCATTAGAGGTAACCCAATGACTTAAATACTTTATTCCATAATAATAAAAAAGTGAACTTTGTTTCACCTCACTCTTTTCATAATAAAGATTTTGGATGAGAGAAGATCGGTTGACCTCAATCACCAATCTCGAGTATCAAATTGTTAGAGGATATCCCGACGTTTTGGTACTTGTCATCTACAATTAAAATCAATTCAACCCATTCAAATTCATTTTCGCTCATCGCGGTCATCAAAAACATTTTCAATTAAAATCAACACAACCAATCCAAGACATTTTCAACAAGAACTACGGAGTTTTGACTTTCCCATTGCACGAGGGAATACGTAGGCACGCGGTTTCAAAACCGTGTCAAACTCAAAATAATAACAAACAAATTCCGTTTTCTTCTTTCTTAAATTCATAACTTAGAAATTAGCGATTACACACACAAACACATTTTGAACTAAATGGGTCCCATCGAGTCGATGGACGTAAGAGGTGCTAATACCTTCCTCTTGCGTAACCGACTCCCGAATCCATGCTTTTTGGTCTTGTAGACCGCCTTATCCGATGTTGTGGGTTTTATCTATATTTCCCCGTTCTTTCTAGAACAAATAAAATTAGGTGGCGATTTCATTGTTTTTGAAAATTCATTTAAATGATTTTTGAAAATCGAGTTGCTTGGTTGGCGACTTCCAGGGAAAATTTTTAAAAACTTTTTTTGACTAAGCGAGTCAACCCTAGTTTAGTTCTTCACATGTTTGTGTGTTTGTTTATCGCTTTCTTCTTTAAGCTTATCTATTATTTATTTGCTTATTTTCCTCTATACTTTGTATATTATTTTGTTGATATATTATTGTGATGGGAATTCATGGGTATTTATACATAGATAAGCCCACTACCAGCTTCTAGGTCACCTTTTAGGAATAGAGGGTTGCGTAGCCTAGGTCCACGACTCCATTGTCTTGTTGGCCGGCGAAGACTCCGACTTAGAGTTGGTTGTTTTAAGGAGGTTGTTGGCCCGCGATAGCGCAGGACATCAATCTTTGGACAAATGACCTATAACTCTAAGTTTGTTCATGTTGTCCTAACCGAGGCCAAACGCTCAAATTTTGGATTTCGAGCATCCCGTTAAGAGCCGTTTCTTGGGGTATACTTTTACAAATACTATCGCCATGTAGGCCTCTCGCACGATGATAGTGTTTGTAAAAGGGGATCTGAGACTCCGAGAAACATTTAGCAAAAAAAACATTAGAACCACCTTGTTCGGGATTATTGGGTAGAAAACCTAGAGCTATCCTATCGTAGGAGCCCACCTAAATAAGTTGTTCTAATTAATGTCCTCCCTGATTCATGTCTCTGTGAACCTGTTATTATCATCACATTGCATACCATTTGCATCAATCATCTCAAAAGAGTTTATTTCTCTCATCATTCATGCATCATCATGCATTTCATTCATTTCAATCAGAGGACTCATTTCAACTTGCCTTATTCGGAATCTCAAGACTGCAAGATTGATTTCCTGACATCGTCGTCATCATGGATCAACTTCAAGCAAGTGTGGCTGCGATGAACACTCATATAGATACCCAGATGGATCAATTCATGGAGATTATCCAGAACCTCTCCATTGGACAAGAAGAGCTAAAGCAAGTTGTTCAGAGGTCCGAAGTTGTTGCAATTGATCATGTTAATCCACCAGGTGTTGGTCTAACCACATAGAGGTCCTTTCAGATCAAAATGTCAGAAACAATGTTCAAATGCATGTCAATGGAACTCCTCACTGCGAGGACATCTTTGAGTCTTCGTTTGACACCTTCAGATTTTCGATTGAAGAGCCTGAGTCTGAGAAAAAGCTTCACCTCCTTGAGAAAAGAATGAAAGCTATTGAGGGTCGTGATTCCCTTTGTTTAGACGCTCCTAGTTTGTGCTTGGTGCCTGGTACCAAAATTCCTGCAAAATTCAAAGTCCCCACTTTCGAGAAGTATAAGGGTACCTCTTGTCCGATTACTCACGTCAAAGCCTATTGTAATAAGATGGCTTCTTATGCGGAAAATGACAAGCTCCTCATGCACTTTTTTCAAGATAGCCTCAGTGGAGCATCTCTTGAGTGGTACACTCAGCTTGAACGAACTCACATCCAAAATTGGAAGGAATTGGCTGAAGCTTTCGTCAATCAGTACGACTATAATAGGGACATGGCTCCCACCAGAATTCAACTCCAAGGGTTGACTCGGCGAAGAATCTTTCAAAGGTATGCAGAGATGGAGAGAATTAGGTAGAGTTCAACCTCCTCTTTTGGACGAGAACTCATTGAGATGTTCTCCAATACCTTGCGTCCCTATCGATTCTTTGGATGTACTTCTACATTTTCACACCTAGTTGTTGTAGGGGAACAATTGGCGTGGTCTCAAGATGGGTAATAGTCAGGATGTTGCTATTATTTCTGAATTTCTAGAGCAAATCGATCAAGAGGCAAGTACAATTTTCGAGGATGAGGAAGAAGCTCTTGTTTACCCTCCATTTCAGATGCCTAATCAGGTTACAAAAGCTACTTCTGATCAGTGTGCTCCACAAATTTGTGCTGCAACTATCTATCAAACACCCGTTCAGTATGCTCCCCAACAGCAGAACGCTCCTCGACAACAAACTTATCGACAAAATCGTCAACAGTGAGGTGGGAAGAATCTTATAAGGCCAAGAAAGGTGCATGATCCAATCCCCATGCCTTATAGTGAGTTGCTAACTCACCTCCTCCAACATTCTTTGGTGGAGTTAAAAGAGCTCGGGACACCTCCTTTTCCGTATCCTTTGGGATATGACCCTGATGCCCACTGTGAGTTCCATTCTGGAACACTTGGCCATACAATTGAAGGATGTAATCTTTTCAAAGGCACAGTTCAAAAACTCATTGATTTCAAAGCAATCACGTTCACTCCAGAGGGCCTACGCATCAATTGAACTCTCCTTTGACTCAGTCAATGTCACGACTATGAAGTGCATCTTCTGAAGCAAGAAATCCATACGGAGACTAGTCTCCTCGACATGGAGATTTTTAGCTTCATCTTGCATGCTCATTTGTAATTTTCCTTGTTTTGATCAGTACTTTCTTGTATGCAAAACTTGCTCATTTCTGAATACTAATCATAATGCATTGAATATGTTTGTCTTGAATTGATCCATTCGCTATCACTCTTATTTGTTTTACTATGCTTTTGATATTCAACTCTTATTAATAAAACAACACCTCTGTAGGGAGGATGACGAACAATTTACCAAGAATCTTAAACGTTATGCTTTCGAGTAAAAACACTGCTAACGATGTACAGGCCTTGTTTCAAATTCCCAAACACCGGAGATATAAGGGAGTGAAACCCTCGTTAACCCCTTTTGAGCCTCGAAGTAGGAGTTTCTTTTCTGTTAAGAAAAAACCCTCATTTTTTAACCTGGGGCAGGGTAGTGTTCAGTTAATCCGATCGAGCGTTCAAAACTCATCAAGAGTGCGCATCCAAGGATACAACAATGGTTATCCTCAAAAAGGTTGAGGAAGGTCAAGCCGCAATGCTCAACCTTCGTCTATCAACAATGTGCATCGAAAGAGGTTGAAACCGTAATGGTTATCTCTCACATCGGGAAATCAACAGATGATGATACCACAATTGTTATCTCTCATCCGCCAAGGATTCAAGCCATCACAATCACCTCCAATCAAACAAGGGTGCAAGATCACACGACTTGTTCAAAAGAAAAGTGATGTAAAAAAGTGACAAAAAGCCCGCTAGGTCGAAACTTCATAATAAGTCGCTTAGGCAAAAGAAAAAAAAAAAGAAAAGGATCAACAAAAAAAATCCTTATCAAAAGAACAAAGGCGTGTGATCAGACACCAAAAGCAAAAGGTGAGTGACTGTCGTGTCCAAGAAACCTCAGTGGTTCCTCAACCGCTACAAATTTCTCACAAGAGATGAATGCTCGCATCAAGTTATCTGAACTTAGGAACGGAGAACATCACGGAGAATGGGAGGGCACCAAATATTTTGAGCCTAAATTTTTTTTTTCTTCTAAAAACCCGTGAACCAGACCACGTTACAACCCTTAAAAGTCCTAATTGAAGCATGGGTTAATTCGAGAGCAAAATTGTTACAAGAATACGGTAACCTGACTCCTAGGAGGCTTGCTAAACATTTGAGTTGGTATCACTCAATCTTTTACAAAAAAAATCAATGTTTCGATATCTTTTCAATAAAAGTTTCTTTAACTTCAAGACAAACATGAACTTTGCATTAGAATTATCATTCTTGGAATAAAACATTCTTTGCATATAGATAAGTGCTTAAACATTAAGTAAGCTTGCATAATGAGCATCAGGTGAAAGCTTGAATATCCCGACGGACATATTGCTTCAAGTATCTAATTAACCACAAAGCAACTCGAGTTGAGAAGTAAGGTTGTGAAGTAGCCTACTTTCCAGATGTGAGTTAATCACCCTGAGTAGGTGATATCTTCAAAGTTTAGTCAATTTGGGGCATTTATGTCGAGATTCGGAAAATCTCTCAAAGAGCCGAGCAATCAGGGGCATTCACCCGAGCAAGGTTGAAACCCTCTTTACCTTTGGTTAGTCAGGGGCAATGTTTCCAAGTTTATAATATTGGGACAAATTATCTTGATGGTCCAGATCTCAGGAAGCTTTCTCGAGGCTATTTTCTTCAAAGTCCCTACAGAATGGGTCAAAGCATTATGCAGGGGCATTCCTCCACCTCATAATTAATCAGGTCAAGTCCAGGCACAAGCTAAACAACCGTTGGGTTTGGATGGTATGTCGGGAAGTCAGGATTGTTATCCTAGCTCATCAGAGATCTAAGTCTGTGTTGGATTTTTCTCCATCAGAAGTTAAGGATCAATATCTCCAACTCAAGTCAAGATTATCATCTTCGTCACAGATCAGCGTTTAATTCCTGGTTGTTGGTTTCCTTCAACAAAAGTCAGAAGACAGGATTCTATCCTTTGAGTTCCAACAGATTGTCTTTGCTTCGACACATTGCATATAGTAATCATCATTGCAGTGTTCCGCAATTTTTGCTGATTTTGTTATCCCAAGATTTTAGAATGAAAAGGCATGATACGCCTAAGCTTTGGCCACCAACAAAGCTTATTTTCTCTCCAACAAGGGATATCCATGGCATATGTGTGCCCTTGGATGTTATCGCTCCTTCCCCGAAGCAGAAGGTCGCAAAGAACGGTTTACACCAGCAAGATCACTTTCCAAAGCTCACTTATGCCAGAAGATGTTGTCGACCCCTCTGATGCTAGAGCTCGTAATCAGGAACTCTTGTCGATTGTCATCCCGGATGAATGTTAATCTCGAGTTACTTCCCGGTGATGCTAATCATTGAAAGATGATACTTCTATTCCACAATCCCCCCTATCAGGGTCCAGACTATCATCTCTTTGATGAAGACCAGATGATTGTATTCAATTCATGAAGGGTTGACGTTCCCTCGGCAGCTCATGATTGCCTTTAGTCCTGGATGAATCATTAAAACATGCATCATTGCATTACATAGCATCCTCAAAAATGCGTAGCATTTCCATTGATATGGAGCATTACGCTAAAAAATAATAATCTCAAACATGCATCTAAGCATAAGCCAGATTAATGTGTTTCTCGAGTACCTTTTGCGTCTCCGAAGAGAAGTTTATCAATAAAAAAATCCCCAAGTGGTATTCCCAGTCAGGGTTCCCTCAAGAAATTCTTCTTGTTGTTGTTATCTGCATTTTTGACCCCGTGTCGGTCTCCTACATCGTTCAAATTCAATTTATTTACCAAGCGTCTTGCTTTTTGCAAACTCTTATTTTGGTTATCTTACCCGTGTTTGCCTCTGTCGTTAGAGTGCGAGTAAGAGTTGGTGTCTAACCTTTCTTGCTTCTCGATTGTTTGAGTATCCATACTTGGTATGTGGTAATTCATATAATTGCCACTCTTGAAGAATTACACCCCGCCTTTGGCCTGAGGGATATTGTAGTTTCTTGCACATTTGCAACCTTTTTTAAAGTCCAACTTAGTTTGGCAATCCTTGCTAGAGTCCCCTTTGTTTGGCCTCTTTCCCCGTGAATTCGTCTTCGATCGACGATTTTACCATTCTATATATCTTTCCCCCAGTGAGTCTGCTCCAGTCGGTCTCATTCTTGCGTATGTCTAATATCCTTACCTGACATATGCTCTATATATGTGTTCAATATCCTTACCGAACATGTATATTCGATCTTTATGTGTCCAATATCCTTACCGGGCATGTATATTTTCGAAACCTTTGTTAGAGTCGTCTTCGGTTGGTCTCTTTCTAGTGTATGTCTAATATCCTTACCTGACATATGCTTCCTATATGTGTTCAATATCCTTACCGAACATGTATTTTCGATCTTTATGTGTCCAATATCCTTACCGGGCATGTATATTTTGAAACCTTTGTTAGAGTCGTCTTCGGTCGGTCTCTTTCTAGTGTATGTCTAATATCCTTACCTGACATATGCTTCCTATATGTGTTCAATATCCTTACCGAACATGTATATTCGATCTATATGTGTCCAATATCCTTACCGGGCATGTATATTTCGAAACCTTTTGTTAGAGTCGTCTTCGGTCGGTCTCTTTCTGGTGTATGTCTAATATCCTTACCTGACATATGCTCCCTATATGTGTTCAATATCCTTACCGAACATGTATATTCGATCTTTATGTGTCCAATATCCTTACCGGGCATGTATATTTCGAAACCTTTGTTAGAGTCGTCTTCGGTCGGTCTCTTTCCGGTGTATGTCTAATATCCTTACCTGACATATGCTCCCTATATGTGTTCAATATCCTTACCGAACATGTATATTCGATCTTTATATGTCCAATATCCTTACCGGGCATGTATATTTCGAAACCTTTGTTAGAGTCGTCTTCGGTCGGTCTCTTTCCGGTGTATGTCTAATATCCTTACCTGACATATGCTCCCTATATGTGTTCAATATCATTACCGAACATGTATATTCGATCTTTATGTGTCCAATATCCTTACCGGGCATGTATATTTCGAAACCTTTGTTAGAGTCGTCTTGATCGGTCTCTTTCCGTATGTCTAATATCCTTACGACATATGCCCTATATGTGTTCAATATCCTTACCGAACATGTATATTCGATCTTTATGTGTCCAATATCCTTACGGCATGTATATTTGAAACTTTTGTTAGAGTCGTCTTGATCGGTCTCTTTCCGTATGTCTAATATCCTTACCTGACATATGCTCCCTATATGTGTTCAATATCCTTACCGAACATGTATATTCGATCCTTATGTGTCCAATATCCTTACCGGGCATGTATATTTCGAAACCTTTGATAGAGTCGTCTTCGGTCGGTCTCTTTCCGGTGTATGTCTAATATCCTTACCTGACATATACTCCTGTCTGGTTTCATTTTTGATCTGCGATGCAACTTATTGAAGTATGCGCGTTCCAAAGATCTATGAGTTCTTACCTTTCTGATCTGCGAAGCAACTTATTGAAGTATGCTCGTTCCAAAGATCTGTCTGGTTTCATTTTTGATCTGCGATGCAACTTATTGAAGTATGCGCGTTCCAAAGATCTGCTTGTTCTCATTTTTGATCTGCGATGCAACTTATTGAAGTATGCTCGTTCCAAAGATCTATGAGTTCTTACCTTTCGATCTGAAGCAACTTATTGAAGTATGCTCGTTCAAAGAACTGTCGGTTTCATTTTTGATCTGCGATGCAACTTATTGAAGTATCTGCGTTCCAAAGATCTGCTTGTTCTCATTTTGATCTGCGATGCAACTTATTGAGTATCGCGTTCAAAGATCTATGAGTTCTTACCTTTCGATCTGCGAGCAACTTATTGAAGTATGCTCGTTCCAAAGATCATCTGGTTTCATTTTGATCTGCGATGCAACTTATTGAGTATGCGTTCAAAGATCTACTGTTCTCATTTTTGATCTGCGATGCAACTTATTAAAGTATGCACGTTCCAAAGATCTATGAGTTCTTACCTTTTTGATCTGCGATGCAACTTATTGAAGTATGCGCGTTCAAAGATCTACTGTTCTCATTTTGATCTGAAGCAACTTATTGAAGTCGCGTTCAAAGATCTATGAGTTCTTACCTTTCGATCTGCAAGCAACTTATTGAAGTATGCTCGTTCCAAAGGTCGATTGGTTTCATTTTGATCTGAAGCAACTTATTCAAGTATGCTCGTTCAAAGATCTATCGGTTTTCATTTCTAATCTGCGTCGCTTTTCAAGCGCATTCGTTTCTCGATGTACCGACAACATTCACAAAAAAATCACAAAAAGGGGAATAAAAAGTTATTATAAAAAAAACATAAACATTTATACTTGTTCTTGGACGCAAATTTTGGTAGTATTTAATCTTCTTCTACCTTGAAAGCTCGCCAATCTCACTTCGTGTTTAAGACGATTAAATAGAACTATTGCACCCAAAATTTGCCCTCCTATCTCGATTTAATCTGGCTTAGGCTTCACATTCATCTGCATACGCTTCCATTAGGTCATTGCATTAAACAGTCATTCATGCATTGCACATGCATCATTTCGTCGTATTTAAATTGACCAAAAGTTAGTTTAAATCGATATTTGCATCGTTTTATAATTATAAAATACCCGATATTTCACTTCATTCATTTTTATCTTCTTACATGTTTCTTGCATCGTTTTAAGTTGATTATATGACGATGATATCAATATTTCGGTTTTATAAACAGACTGTTAAAAACGATTCGATACTGTACGAAAATTAGTGGGAAAAATATTTCAAACTTTCGCCTCTAACTCACTGCTTTATGAATCTACGTGTCGCGTGGATTATGAAAATGTGATCTCTCTAATTTTTCGATACATTTCGAAGATTTGTTTTTAACCGTAAGTGTTTTAAAATCAGGTATTCTTCATTATCGTTTTATTTCAATTTTAATTATTTCAATAATTTTTCTTTAATCTATGAAACCCGTAGTTTATTTTAATGTGCTCATTTAATTTTTTCGGACAATTTAATATTCAAATTTATATCATTTTTAACAACTTTAGGTGTCAATTTTTTATTTCCAAAAACTAAAACAAAAATATTTTATGATAGATTTTTTTTTAATCTAATCTATTGGGCTTTTAAGCCCAATCCATCAAAAGGTCATTTTAGGCATTTTTAAAATTGATCTAAACCTAATATATGACTATATATTGGAAGCTTGTTCACTGTTCACGGGAGGCCAATTTGAAAAAAAGAAAAATAATGTAAAGGCAGCGGCGGATAATGGTTCCTCCAGATCTTTTGACAACCTTCATCAATCTCTCCCTTTGTTAGCCACCCACTACAATGTAGACATCCCTCCAACACCTCCTCTTCTTCCTCACAATAATACCCCATATTTACCATCTACACTCCCATTTTCCACCTTGATTAAAGGCGAGTTGAAGAAACAAGCAAACTGAACTCAACAACAACAATGAGTGGCATAACATTCATACCGGCACCTTGTAATCTCCTAACTGCATCTTCTTCTTCATCATCCAAATTTCAAAAACCCTTTAGCAACCAACAACCACACTCCATCCGTTTCTCACTGTTCCCTTACCTCCATTCCTTCAACTCACCCTCACCTTTCCGTTTTCACCATCCTCTTCATCCTCACTCCGCCGTTAACTCCCCCTGCCTCTCTCCGTCGCTCACTCCGTTCCCTTCTGTCCTCCCGCCGATACCCTGTTACTTCCATCCATTGCCCTCACCTTCGTCCTTCTTCACGCCGTAAACCCTCTCTTACCGTCACCCATCACACCATCTCCACATCGCCTACAGCCTATACTCCCTTTTCCAAACAGAGCCTCCGTCCTCAATCGTCCCTCACAGTCGCTTCTGCTAACCTCCAGCCATCATTCTCCATCGCTCCCATCTGTCTCTCTCCATCCCGCCGCGGCCAACACAGAACCTTCATCACCGTTCCATTCTGTCTCATCTTCATCGCTGGAAGCCCTGAAGTCTCTTCTCCAGCAGAAGCTCGATCCCGGCGAAGACGAAGAGGCGTTATCGATCCTCAAACAACGGATCTCATCGCAACCAACAGTATCAGGCTGGAAGTTCCTCGCGGCTGAGGTTAATCACCGTTTGACCGTGGTCTTGTTTTTTATTGTTGTTAATTATATTTCATTTTCTGATATTACAACTTAAGTCTAATTGCCTAAATGACATAAGTATTAATATATATAATAATAATTCTGTCCAAAAAAAATATACATAGTAATAACCAAAAATCAGGATATGGACTTAAGTGATTTGGATCGGGCTTAGTGCTATTCGGATTCTTACCCCCAGTTTAGGCCCAGTCTGCATGTAATGATAGGAATTAGTTCATTAGATAATTCAGAACTGCACCCCCTGTTTCTATATTTCATGATTTCTTACACATGTCCAATTTTGCTTCCGATTCCGTATTTTGCTCACTAACCATTTTTCAATTTTATACCTTGCAATTTCATTTCGTCTTTAGTTCTTATACCACTCATGTTACTAACGAGTTTATTATTTGTGTAGCGTTCGAGGATCGATCGGAACGTTCAATCTCTTTTAGCACATCTACACCTTTATATTTAACATTTTAATATTCATATTAGTATGTTTATTTAATATTTAGTAATGTATATCTGATATATTTAGTATTTTGTTTTTTTTATATTTAATACTGAAAGATTTAATTATAGATATTACTTTTATTCTTATAACTTTATTCATATCCATTTGTAAATAAATTCAATTACATTGTAATGATCTTTGTGTTGCAATTTCGAATTTGGAGTTTAATTCAACCTTCGAATGAATTTGAATGCAAATATATCTACTCTTCGCATAGTTTTGTTTGTATCTTGAGTGATGTAGGAATCTTCATTTGGTATTCATCTGATGCATCAAGCCTTATCCGACCTTGAAGACTACTTGGAGCTCAATTCTTGCACCACATGAAAGCTATTCAATTTTTCAAATTAATTCGATTTGGTTGTAATAGTTTATGATTTATTTACTTGTGTGTTCTAATTACCATTTAATAACTCGTTTATCATATTAGAACACATAGCCTCCTCTTGGGCTCCTCATCAATGAACAGGTAAACATACACAATGCACACCTGCACACATTCATAGTTTGGTCTGGCTTTTCTGACAACTATTCGATCGATTGTTCCAATCGGTCGTTTAGAATACTAGTGTCACGCTAGTCTCACTTTTAGGAGCATACATAAAGCCACCTTGTATGGGCTCGCTTGTTTTCCTAAAACACTTTCAAGTCAACAATTGATTGAACTTGTTTTCTTTCAAAATCAATTTTTTACCAAAACAAAAAAACATAGTGTTATGGTACTTAATTAAATTGTTAGAGGTTAACGATTTAATTAAAATGTAAATATTTGGGCCATTAGAGGGTAACCCAATGACTTAAATACTTTATTCCATACACTTGAAAATTTAAAACACTTTCATATTAAATTAATTAATTGAATTTGTTTTCTTTAAATCAATTTTTCTACAAAAAACAAAAAAAACATAGTGTTATGGTACTTAATTAAATTGTTAGAGGTTCAACGATTTAATTAAAATGTAAAATATTTGGGCCATTAGAGGGTAACCCAATGACTTAAATACTTTATTCCATAACACTTAATAAAAAGTGAACTTTGTTTCACCTCACTCTTTTCATAATAAAGATTTTGGATGAGAGAAGATCGGTTGACCTCAATCACCAATCTCGAGTATCAAATCGTTAGAGGATATCCCGACGTTTTGGTACTTGTCATCTACAATTAAAATCAATTCAACCCATTCAAATTCATTTTCCGCTCATACGCGGTCATCAAAAACATTTTCAATTAAAATCAACACAACCAATCCAAGACATTTTCAACAAGAACTACGGAGTTTTGACTTTCCCATTGCACGAGGGAATACGTAGGCACGCGGTTTCAAAACCGTGTCAAACTCAAAATAATAACAAACAAATTCCGTTTTCTTCTTTCTTAAATTCATAACTTAGAAATTAGCGATTACACACACACAAACACATTTTGAACTAAATGGGTCCCATCGAGTACGATGGACGTAAGAGGTGCTAATACCTTCCTCTTGCGTAACCGACTCCCGAATCCATGCTTTTTGGTCTTGTAGACCGCCTTATCCGATGTTGTGGGTTTTATCTATATTTCCTCGCATTCTTTCTAGAACAAATAAAATTAGGTGGCGATTTCATTGTTTTTGAAAATTCATTTAAATGATTTTTGAAAATCGAGTTGCTTCACTTGGTAGCCTCAAAACGTAGGTGTGATTGCACTGAACTAGGTGAACAATTTGCTTGTGTCAATTTTACTTTACTGCATTTAGTATTTCTAGTTATTCTTTGTTCAGCATACAAATATTTGTGTCATGACATCACCTTTGACATCTCATATCTAATACCAGAATTTCAATTGGTATTAGAGCAAGCATCATGCTCTGTATCTGGGTGAGATCTAGGGAAGATACTTTCTCGTACTATGGACAAGGAAGGAGGATTTATGAACAACTTACATATTCTGGATGGAACTAACTATGATCTTTGGAAACCTTATATGGTGGCGTTTTTAAAGTCCTTGGACAACCATGCTTGGAAAGCTGTTTTGAAAGGATGGACACATCCTGTTATCATAGGGGAAAACAATCAACCCACTGCTATTTTGAAGCCTGAAGAGAACTGGTCTAAGGAAGAAGATGTACTAGCTCTTGGAAACTTTGAAGCCTTGAATGCCATCTTCAATGGAATTGATAGGAACATCTTCAAATTGGTGAATACATGTGAAGCTGCTAAAGATTCCTGGAAAATTCTCAAAACTACTCATGAAGGCACTTCCAAAAGGTAAAGATGTCAAGACTACAACTGCTAACCACAAGGTTTGAAAACTTGAGGATGAAGGAAGATGAAAGTATCCAAGACTTTCACATGAACATTCTAGAGATAGTCAACGCGTGAAGTGCCTTAGGAGAGAAGATACTAGAGGAGAAGCTGGTAAGGAAGATTCTGAGATCTCTCCCCAAGAGATTTGACATGAAAGTGACTGCTATAGAAGAAGCTCAAGAAATCAACAGCATGAGAGTGGATGAACTCATTGAATCTCTCCCAACATTTGAGTTAGGCATCAATCACAGAGTTGAGAAGAAGAACAAAAGTATAACTTTTGTGTCTAATACTGAAGGGAGAGATGAGGAATGTGATCTGGACACTGAGGAAGGATGATCTAATACTATAGTGTTTCTTGGAAGACAATTCAATAAAGTGCTGAAGAAGATGGAGATAAATTCAAGACCAAATGTCAGAACATCTCATATGACATCAGCAAAACAAATGACTTTGGGAGAAAAGCACGAGCAGAAGAAAGACTTACTCAAGGCAGAGGAGTACAATGTCACGAATGTGAAGGATTTGGTCATATTAAAGCTGAGTGTCCAACATTTCTCAAGAGACAAATAAAAGTATGACTGTGTCCTGGTCTGATGAGGACTTTGAAAGTGATGTGGAAGAAGAATCTTCCAAATATGTAACAGCTCTGACTGGTACATACATATCTGATGGAGATTCAAGTGATGAGGAGCTAACATTTGAAGAGCTGGAAACTTCGTACAAGGAGCTGTGTATCACAAGTTATGAAGTGTTTCAAGATGAGGAGAAACAAAAGAAGCTCATAGTTCAACTAAAAGTTGAGCAGAAAGAGCATCTGGAAACTATCTCCAAGCTGGAAAATGAAGTAACTGTGCTAAAATCCGATCTTGACAAAATGTCCAGATCTCTTAGAATTCTAAATAGTGGACCTGACACACTAGATAAAATACTTCAAGCAGGGAGAGTGACAGGGTATATGAGTGGACTAGGATTCAATGAAACAAAGGAACCATCTCCAAACCTCACTCAAATCTAGACCAAAAAGATGATGAGCTAAACGTCTCAACATCGTAAAAGAGGAAATTACAAGCAATCCAGAAGAATATTTCAGCGCTGGAGATGTCATTACTAGGGACGCTATGGTCACAAAAGCCCTTCTGTTTCAAGATGTATGGTTATCCTAATCCTACACCTTAACCTGAGTCAAGTCAGGCTAGTACTAACGTCAAGAAAAAGTGGATTCCCAAAGCTGATGTTTCCTGTTTCATAGCACATACATCTCTCACAAACTCAACTAAAAAGGATTGATATTTTGATAGTGGATGTTCAAGACATATGACAGGGGCCAAGAAGCTGTTGACAAATATCATATCATATTCAACTGGTTATGTTACTTTTGGAGATGGAGTCAGAGGTGAAATCGAGGGGGTTGGGAAGATAAATTGTCCTGGCATTCCAAGTATTTAAGATGTGCTACTTGTTAAAGTGTTGATAACTAATCTAATTAGTATCAGTCAACTGTGTGATCAAGGTTTCAAGGTAAACTTCGGAAAGTCTGAATGCATTATTCCAAATGAGAAAAGTGAAGCTGTTATGAAAGGAGTGAGAACTAAGGAAAATTTCTATTTATGGGGTACCCCAAGACATAATTCAATCCACCTACGCTGAACACATAAATAATGGAGTAGATGTTCTCAGGAGGATTGGATGGAGCATATGGTGACTGAACATAATCAAGCAGAATGTCATGACATCATGTAAAACTATTAAAAACATAAATGTTCAGTTTGTTGAGGACGAAAGTGTTGCCTTGGAATATACAACCACTGAGACACAATTAGTTGACACTCACTCTAAGGAATGGAATTCTAATCAATTTGGAAGTCCAAAAGGCAAATTAGGGGTCTGTATACATAAGGAATTATAGAAATTAAATGTGTGTGGGAATAACATTAAAGGGCTTACTTTTTCAAAGTGTCCATTAATAGTGTGTGAACATACTATTCAACATATAAAGAGTCCATACCAAGTGTAATCATTTCAAATCCCTCCCACACGCTCTATAAACTCTGTAACCTACAGTAACCTCATCTTCTACCTCCGAAAAGGAAACTTTCTTCTATCCATTTTCAGAAACTCCAACATGTCTCAACATGATGAATCCACACCAAACAAGATCAATCTACCCTCATCAATATCTGAAGTCCACCATGAAAACATCTCTCCTGATGAAGTTCTAGATGTGTCTCCCTTGGCCATAATTTCGTGTCCGGAGACCAGACCAAAGAAGTTCCATACCTTCCATGCAAGACAATCAAGAGGAACTTCAGTCCCTGTTGTAGGCAATGTCTCTAATCCTACTAACGATGAGTCAGAACAAGACATCGTCGATGTTGATAGGAGTACTTGGCGGATAATTACTAGGGTTTTAAATGAAGGGTTGCATGTACGTGGAATTTTGATTCCTCTCTCCCATACACTTGTTGAGACTGACCCTAAAGGTCATGTTGAACCATCTGGAAATGATGGAGAAAACACTGAAGGCAATCTTAGAAAGGTTGCTGAGTCTGTTCTTGAAGAAGCTGCATCTGATGTTCAGACATCACCTGTGAGAGAAGCATCTCCTCCCAAGAAAGATTATGCAAGCCCAATAGGAACAAAGGGCAAGATGGCTGAAGAAGTTGTGGATGTGGATGAATTGTTTGATAATGAATTGATTGTTAATGTAAATTTGGGCATTGCAAAGAGACTGAAAACAAAAAAAGCCCCAAGAGCATCAAGAAGAAGGTCATGTATGGACCTCCAAAATCCTGGATCAAGGTTATTTCCTCCTCCAGTAAGAGGAAAGTTAGGTCTGAGTCAGACTCAGATTATGATGTCCAGGATATCACACTTGTGAAGAATTATGTGATCAAGAGGCCATCTGATAATGTGCCTGATTCCCGTATAAACAACATCTCATTTCACTCCATCAACTATGTCACAAGCTGGAAGTATATGTATCAACAGAGAATTGCTCTTGAGAGAGAATTAGGAAAATATGCCTTGGAGTGCAAGGAAATTATGGAACCTATATCTGCCGATGGATTAATGAAGACAATAACCAAACTTGCTAAGTGTTATTAGATGCTGGTCAAGGAGTTTATTGTCAACATCCCTGAATACTGTGCTGACAGGAAGAGCAAGGATTTTAGGAAAATTTTTGTGAGAGGAAAGTGTGTTGAATTATCTCCTACTTTTATTAATAGGTACCTTGGAAGAAGTGAGGATAAGCAATGTGAGTTAGAAGTAACTGACAATCAAGTTTGCAAAATCATCACTGCAAACCAAGTGAGTGCATGGTCTGTAAAGGAAAAGCTATGTGCTGGCAAATTAAGTGTCAAGTATGCCATATTGCACAGAGTTGGAGCTGCAAACTGGGTTCCCAAAAACCAAACCTCAACTATTTCAGTTGGGCTAGGAAAGTTTATTTATGCTATTGGTATGAATAAGCCATTTGACTATGGTACCTATATATTTGACCAAACCATCAAGCATGTTGAAACGTGTGCTGTGAAGATGCACATTTCCTTCCCTTCTCTAGTTTGTGATATCATCATCAATTAGCATCCAAGAATTCTGTCTACTCTTGATATTGCTTGCAAAAGAGGATCTGTACTGTCTCTTCACCATAAATTATTTGCAGGGGAACATGTCCTGGACATTGTTTTATTATCTGCAGCTGTTGGGAGCAAGACTTCCAACAAGGCTGATGTAATTGCTGAATTAACAGAGGCATGTAAAGAGCTGGATGAAGTGATCTGTATCAGCACAACAAGAAAACTGAAATTTGAAGAAACTATCAAAGTGCTGAAAAAGGATGCTGATGCAAAGTTGTTGAGGAAGTGCATAGGGAGGAAAGCAGTTCAGAAGATGAATGAGGAAGTTCATCTGGTGGTGAAGGAGAAAGTGATGAAAGTGGTAGGTCTGATGATTCTGCAAAAAATTGAGTGTGCTGCCCCCTGAAGTTGTTCTGGTTGTGATCCCTGGTGATTTATTTTGAATTTCCTTTTGTTTAATTTTGGCACATGTGTGCTCAACAATGGATAATATGATTTGTAATCATTTAAATTATAGCTCTAGACAACAATGAACAATTGAATGCTATTATAACCTAATATTCAATATTGTTATGAGTTTACTCTAGAGATTACCAACTTTTCCATATTGTGGCTAAAAAGGGGGAGTAATATGTGTGTGACTAACTGAGATACAAATGGACTAATAAGTTTGAGGGGGAGTAGCTGACTGTGAGCTGAGTTTAACTGCGATTGAGTGCATGTGTGATTTTTAACAGTTGTTAAAATTTTGTATTTTTTCAGCTGTTGTATCTCTGATAGACTGTGTACTGCTGGTCTCTCTAGTATGCTTATGTGCTACAGGTTCTCTAATAGCACTTGCTCTGTGTTTGTGATGCTGCCCTTGATTTTATTGAGTCTGCCAATGTTTGTTTTTGTACATATTTTAAATTGTGTGGCTTATATACTCAAATAATGTTTTAGCCAAAATTTGCCAAAGGGGAAGTTTGTTAGTTCTGTGTTGGTAACAATTTTGGGTAAAACATTTTTCTCATTAAATTTCATGAAGAATGCCTTAACATGTGAAGCAAAATGTATCAGTAGTTTTTATAAGATGTCAAAACAGATGTCTTGACATGTGCTCAGAACTGAACTGGTTTTTCTGTGTAGAAATTTTAGGCGTTATTTTATGTAAGTTGTTTGCTTAAGGTTAGCTAGTTTATGTAACGTTTTGCTGCAATACTTTTGGAGAAATTTTATCCTACTTTCATGGAGAAAATAATTGAAGCTTTGAAGACTAATGTGAAGTGAATCCCTAGCTGCTGTTCGTATAAAAGGACGACTAACCCTATTTGCAGAGTTAGTTACATTAAAGGAAGCTGAACGTATTGTGTTTAAGTTTTAAGTTTTTGTTGTGTTAATTGTTCCTTGTGAGCCACTCCTGTATTGTTTAATACTTGAGCTGAACGTTAGCTGGGTTGTAACTTGTTAATCATCCATAAGCTTTGAAGCAAGGATGGTTATGTGTCTTTAAAGTGTGTCTTCAAGTCTTTGTCATTGTTTTATCACGGTGTGTGATTGAGGGGGAGCGAGAGGGGTTTCTCATATCTAAGAGGTTTTAAGAGGTGTCTTCAAGTCTTAGGTAGAAATGCCATTGGGTATTGATTAAGTGAGGAGTTGTAAACGGGCAAGTTTAACTCTAAATTAATACTGCTGAAAGTGAACTTCATCCCTGGATTGGTAGCCTCCAGACGTCGGTGATTGCACCGAACTGGGTGAACAATTTGCTTGTGTCAATTTTACTTTACTGTATTTAGTATTCTATTATTCTTTGTTCAGCATACAGATATTATTGTCGTGACATCACCTTCGACATCTCATATCTGATACCGGAATTTCAAGATATTTCTAATTAGTACTAACTTAATCCCCAAGTTTCAATCAGATTCAGATACACCAATCACATTTATTCTCTTGACCTAACTTCAATCTATAAATAGCCTTATATTTTCACAATTTAGACATCAACAATTCATTGAAATTTCAATTCACACAATTCGATTGACAATCATCCACAAATTTCACTATACATACACAATTTTCAACTTTCTTTTTCATACAATTTTTTTACAAAATAACTCAATACTTATTTTGGGCGATGATTAATATATGATACCACTCTTTTTTTCTTTCTTTTTTTTATTTATAATTTTATCTTTTTTATTTATTATTTCAATACGCGTGTATCAATCACATGATGATTTTATTCTAATAGTTTTTTAATTATATTTTAGCATTCTCAGTTTCATTCTAACACTTTATTTTTCTTAATTTTGATTTACTTTTGTTTTTGTTTTTCTCCCAACCGCATGATAATTTTCTTATGATTAAGTGTTTTTGAAAAAATTTCTAATCTTTATGAATAACTTGACACTTTATTACATATTCTTATCCTATATTTTTATTTTAGAAAGAACCTTTAGTTTCTATTTTTCGGCATACCGCTGGCTCCACTATCAAAAGAACAAATTTACTATTAAATAACAATAATAAATAAATAAATAAAATAGTGATTGTATTAAATTATCATGATTAATATTAATATATTTAAATTAGTATAATAAATTAAAAATATTTATTCGAGAATATAATTAAGGTTTGTGTTTGGTAAAAATAGCAGTTGACCGATAAACTAATTGATAGTTTATAGCTGATGATTGAGACTGATAGCTGATAAACTATTTGAAGTGTTTGGTAATATTAGCGGTTTAACTAACTTATAAATATAAAATGAGATAAAAAATATTTAAATATAATTATTTTATTTTAAATTAAAATAAATTATTAAAGATAAAAGTGGATTTTTATTAAATAATAAAGATAAAAAAGGAAGAAAGAACAATAAGCTATAAGCTAAAATACTATTTGAAATAGCGTTTGAAAAATAAACTATAAATTAATAAAATAAACTATAAATTCGTGATCAAGGACCATTATCAAACATATCTAAAATATCAAATAAATTTATAAGTTATAAATTATATAAGATATAAGTTCAAAAACATGTCTTATCAAATAGACTCTAAATATAAAATTACATTGATAATATAAAATAACAAATATTTTTTGAGATTTTTTTTTTAAATATAACACATAGAGTATTTTTTTATCAAATCTTACCATTTTATAAACACTTTCAAATAAACATTTATATTTCACCAAATTTTGACTAATTTCAACAATAACAAACTTTTCATGTATAAACCTCAAAACATCATCTTCTATCATTGAAAATTTTATATTACAATGTAAACCAGTAACGACATAATAAAGTACGACTAATCATGTAAATGTATTACAATGTTCTTTCGCAGGTTATACCATAAAGTAGCTCTCAACTAAAAAACATAGGCAGCATGAAAAAGAAGACTAATTTATATTATAGAAAGAAGAGAAAATAATATATTTTTAAAACTATAATAAAAATAGATTTAATATATAATTTGGTTCTTTATATTAATCTTGATGTATATTTTGGATTTTTAATTTAAAAAAGGACCGTTTAATCTCTTAACTTTTTAAAATATATTACATTCATCTATTTTATTTAATTAACTATTGACAAATTAAAATTTAATTGTTAAGTTCGTCTTTAATTTGACAGAAAGATATCATAGTACATTTTAAATAGTTGAAATTAGTTTGAATTTTTTAAAGTTAAATCACTAAAATAAGCTTTAAAATTAAGTTAAGGGATAAAAAGGTATTAAATCTGAAAAGTATTGTTAATAATCCATTGAATTGTAAACCATAATTAGATAATTTTTTAATAGTGGCTTATTAAAAAAACGAAGGACCATCATTAGAATTTAAGATTAATATAAATATCAAGGAGTATGTTGTTAGTTTACACTAGCAGAAATAGTAATGATGTAAATGTAACGGAAATAATAAAGTCAGTAACTTCTTTGTGCAGAATAACTTTTTATAGTATAACAAAATTAAGAGAGTGCCACAATATAAAAAAGAAAAACTCAAAATTTTGAGGGGTGCTTGTTAGAATAAACTTAAATAAGTCAAAGAGTTACACCTCTTTGAAAATATTTAGTATTTATTATATAATATTTTTTATGTAGCATTTATATATTTGTATTTTGAATTTCTATATATAAAACTCATTTGTATCATATTTTCTAAGGCAGTTAAACATTTTAATATACAAGAAGAAATTGCAGTCCTCTAAACACCATCTCTAGAAGTTTAGTCTTTGTTATTGTCTTGTTTCTGTCTTCAAATTGGCATCAAAGACAGTGGCGAACATGATGAATCAGATGCCACTGCCACATCTATCAAAATCGAATTATGAACAATGGAGTATCCAGATGAAGGCGCTTCTTGGATCTCTAAATGTGTGGGAAGTAACAAATGATGGGTTTGCAGAATCAGCTAATACAACTGGGTACACAGTAGCCCAGAACAAGGTGTTGAAAGAGACACGATTGAAAGATAAAATATCATTGTACATGTTTTTTAGGGATATCGATGAATCAACCTTTGAGAAGATTGCTGGTTCGACTACGTCGAAAGCAGCGTGAGACACTTTTGAAAGAGCGTTTAGAGGAGCATATAGAGTTAAGCAAGTTCGCTTGCAAACTTTTCGAGGTGAACTAGAAAGAATGAAGATGAAAGAGACGGAGTCCGTGTCGGACTCCATAACGTGTGTGCAAACGGTGGCAAACAAACTAAGTCGAAATGGAGAAGCATTGACTGATGCTCGTGTTGTCGAAAAGATTTTGAGATCTTTGACAGATAAGTTTGAAAATATAGTATGTGTAATAGAAGAATCAAAGAATCTTTCGAGAGTTACTGCTGAAGAAGTTGCAAGTTCTCTCAAAGCACACGAACAACGCAAGATGAAGATGAAGGAGGAAGCATCTGATGATGCAGAACAAACCAAGGAATCTAGCAGAGACGAAAACACACTTTTCTCTCAAAATTTTCGTGGGAGAGGGCGTGGCCGTGGAGGACATGATGGTGGTCGAAGTTATCAAAACAACAACTTCGAAAAAGGACAATCAAGCCAACAAAATTGGCGTGGCAGAGGACGTGGTCAAAGAGGTGGTCGAACAAACTACACAAATATTGAATGTTACAAATGTAACAAACAGGGGCACTATGCGAAGGACTGTAATTCATACAGTTGCTACAACTGTGGAAAGGTGGGACATCTTGCAAAAGATTGTCGTCTTAAAAGAAAAGTGGAAGAGACAACAAACTTTGCCCTAGATGCAGGTTCGAATGAAGGTTTTCTACTGATGACTTAGAAGGAAGTAGACGAAGAAAACGTCACTATGTGGTATCTTGACTCAGGAGCAAGTAACCATATGTGTGGTCACAAACACTTGTTTAGAGAGATTGCAAAGATTGAAAATGACCATGTATCTTTTGAAGATGCATCGAAGATAAAGGTCAAAGGTCACTCCATTAAGACCCCAACCAGTGACCTCCGACAAGCGCCTTTGCACGACGCAACAGCCGTCCATTGCCCCCTTTCGTTGTCATATTTTAAGGTATTTTTTATCACTACTTAAATATATACTTACTTAAATATTCGTTCCAGCCTTATTAATAAGCAAAGAGTTTTTTAAGTTGATTAAATAATAAATGTATTTGATCTTTTATGTAAATCAAATACACTTATTATTTAATCAACTTAAAAAAAAACTATATTTATAAATAAGGGCAGAGTAATATGTCATTGTTGGTATGGTTGAAAGAAAGTAGAGAAAATGGAAGTAAATCGGAATAAGAAGGTTGAGTTCTTGCGTGTAGAGGGAATCGAGAAATTGGACCAAAATGGTACTGTATCTCTTCATCTCACATTGTAAACTAGGTGTCAGTCTAGTATTGGCTATTTTTGTGGTTTGTTGAAAAGTCAAAAAAAGAAACATTGAGTTGGTAAAATAAGTGAATTGATTTGAGATAATTGGAAAGAGAGATGGCTACCCACATCTCTATCATGACTTTTTATTTTATTTTATAAATTTTAATCATATTTTTAATTAAGTTTCTAAAGAGAAAATTTTACCACGTACCCCTACGTTTATTCCCATACCCCTACATTTTTGATATCTGGACGAAATTGCCCTTGTATAAATAGTAATTAGCTATTTTTTTTTTCACTTTTACCATTTTGACTTCTGAAAAACGAGAGAGAAAGATAATTTTTTGACAAACCGGAGAACCCAGACAGCCTAAATCCGGTCCTCATTTTGCACTCCGGAAGACTCAAGAGTAAGTTATCCGGTTTGGAAATTTTAACACTCCGGATAACATAGTTAGTGGGTTATCCGGTTTGTGTTTTTGGGAATTTTAACACTCCGGATAACTTGGCTAGTGGGTTATCCGGTTTGTGTTTTTGGGAATTTTAACACTCCGGATAACTTGGCTAGTGGGTTATCCGGTTTGTGTTTTGCACTCCGGAATACACCTCACAGGGTTATCCGGTTTGTGTTTTGCGTATTTTGTAAAATTTTCCGGTTTTTTGACTCTTTTTTTCCAGTGGTTCGCAGACGAGGAACGGGTGACAATAACGTACGTAGAAGAATAGATGAGCGACGACATGCCCGTGAAGCAGAATATGCAGAGGGACATCAGGCGCCTGCAGGGGATCAGGTGCATCCACCTTTTCCAGGAGGACCCATCGACAAGGTTATCTGGTTTGTTAATATTGTGAACCGGATAACTCAAGGCTGGGTTTTCCGGTGAAAAATGCGTTCCGGATGTAGATAGGCTGGGTTATCTGGTTCCTGAAAAAATACATACCGGATGTAGCCATTCTGGGTTATCCGGTTTGTTAAATTTCTGCTCCTTTGACTTTTCCGTACGCTCTCAGAAAAAAGTAAAAATAAATAAAAAATCTATATAAAAATAAAAAAAAAATAAAAAGGGTAAAATTAGAATATTGAAAAATACGTAGGGGTATCGGAATAAGAGTGGGGGTATAGGGTAAAATTTTCTTCTAAAGATATCATATGGGCCTTTAACCCCTATTGTTGATTTACTAGTTGTATCCCACCTAATTACTTGTACCCTTTTCTTGAGTCTATTTTTTAATCTAATTTATTTCACTTAATTTTATCTGAGTTGTTAAATTGCACTTATATAAATATTTAAAAAATTATAAAGACAATAAACACTAAAAGATATTCGATAAAATAAAAAACAATACAAAAAATATGTCTCTTAGTTTTATAAAGCTTTCCTAGTTTTATTTATTTTTTATAAATATTTAATTTGGTAATAATTAGCTAATTAGATAAAACTTCTATCTTTTATATACTTTAGAGTTTTCGAGTCAAATCAAAACATCTAAAACTCAAGAACCTATCAAATTAATATCTCCACCTCGAACCATTTAATTATAAGAAAGTGTTGAAAGTAATTGTGTCGAAAAGATTTGATTTGATTTGTTTTAAGAGTGTGAAAACAATTTGTTACACACAAATTTGTTTTATATTTAGATAAATTTGATTTAGATCTAAAATAAAATAGATTTGATTCAACTACAAAATCGGTATTTTGGACTTTTATAATTTTGGGCATTATTTTTTTCATCAGAGAGTGCAAAGTGAATAATAAAGTTTTTCACAGTTAATGGGCAGAGAGTTACTCTGCAAAAAATCATTGTCTTTCTTTCTTCTTTAATTTCTTTCATTGTCATTGTATGGTGATATCAATCTTATTCATCAAGATTGGTAGAAATTCATCATAGATTTGGTGGATTTTAACATCTGGTATCAAGATCTTCGGTTAAGCGATCAAGGGAAGAAGAAGAAAATCAATGACGATGAATTCTGCTAACAGAAATTTTCCAGCAAGTCTCTCAATTCTTAAAGGAGATAACTATGAGAATTGATGCAAACAATTAAAGGTTATATTCGATTTTCAAGATCTTTGGGATCTTGTGAAATATGGAGTAGAACCACTTGATGAAAGAGTTTCAGAAGTGAAAGAAGCGGAATACAAAGAATTGAAGAAGAAAAATTATAAAAGCTCTCTTATAATTCACCATTGTGTTAGCCTAGATAATTTCGAAAAGGTTAGGGATGTAGAATCTTCAAAAGAAGTTTGGGAGATTCTCATGAAATCGTTTTGAGGTGCTGAGAAGGTGAAAGAGGTAAGGTTACAAACTCACAAAAGATCGTATAAATTGCTTCATATGAAAGATAACGAAAGCATGTCTGATTTCTTCACTAAAGTTATAAGACTAGTGAATCAAATTAAGACTTGTGGAGATACGTTAACAACAAGAGCCGTTGTTCGAAGATCTTGAGATCTTTGGCTCCAGAATTCGATCATGTGATAGTTGCCATAGAAGAATCAAAGGATATGTCAACTTTGTCGAAGGAAGAACTTCAAGAGATGCTTGAATCTCATAAACAAAGTATGGATGAAAGAGCTGTAGGAAAATCAAAGAGTGATGTTGCTCTGTAGGCTCAATCAACAAAAGACAAGAAAGGCAAAGGAAAATGGTTCGACAATAAAAGTAGAGGTGGCTACAACAATGCGACTTATAGAGGAAACCAGAACGAAGAAAATGTGTTGAATCAAAGAAGAACACAATACCAAGGCAACCAAAGAGGTGGTGTTGCAAATAGAGGAAGAGGTCGTGGTCGAAAGCCTGACAAGAGTCATATTCAATGTTAGAATTGTCAGAAGTATGGTCATTATTCGAGTGATTTTCCAAAGAAGCAAAAGAATCAAGAAAGAGATGCAAAGTTCGCTAAGTATGAAGAAGAAAAGATGTTGTTGATGGTCACAACAAGAAATGAAGACAAATTCAAGGATAAATGGTACTTGGATTCAGGATGCTCATCACACATGTTTGGAAGAAAAGATTGGTTTGTTAACCTAAAGACCTAAATGAAGAACATGGTGAAATTTTCAAATGACAGTACTCTAACAACTAAAGGTATGGGAGATGTTATGATCATGAGGAAAGATAACAAAATATTAGTAATTTTAAATGTGTTATACATTCCAGTCATAAAGTGCAACTTGATTAGCATAAGACATTTGGTCGAAAAGAATTACAAAGTGACTGCCGAAGACAAGATGATGAGATTCGTCGACGCAAATGGAAGATTAATCTTGAAGGCTCCTATGTCCTAAAATAGAACCTCAAACATCAAACTTAATGTGATGGAGCACCATTGCCTTTCGACTGCAGCTAGTAGAGACGAATGGATATGGCACTATCGACTAGGCCTTCTTAAATTCAGAGACATCATAGATTTAAAGAGAAAGAATATGGTTTCAGGATTGCCAAAAATTAACATTCCAAATGAAGTGTGTGAAGAATGTGTGCAAGCGAAGCAACACAAGAATAGCTTCAACAAGGATGCAGGAAGCAAGTCGAAGGCTATTCTCGAAGTCATATAATATGATGTATGTGGACTAATCCAGGTGGATTCGTTTGGAGGTAATAAATACTTTGTCACATTCATAGATGATTTCAATCAAAAACAATGGACTTACTTGATCAAGAAGAAAAATGAAGTGATCGAGGTATTTGCCATGTTTAAGTCTATGGTCGAAAGACAAAGTGGTCGAAAGTTGAAAGTTTTGAGAATTGATGGTGGTGGAGAATATGTGTCGAAATATTTGGACATGTTATGTGAAAAATAAGGGATTGTGCATGAGATGGTGCCACCCTACTCCACAGTAAAAAGGAAGAATCAAACCATTATGAATATGGTTAGAAGTATGTTGAAAGGAAAAAATTTACCTAAAGATTTTTGGGGTGAAGCTGTGTCTACTGTACATAGACACGTGCTAGATCAATCGAGAAGAAAACTTGATGATAAGTTGAGCCAAATGATTCTAGTTGGATATCATTCGATAAGAGGTTACAAGTTGTTCGGCCCATTGGACAAGCAAATTATGATCAGTAGGGACGTGATCATATATGAGATGAAAGAATGGGATTGGACTCAAAATGTCAAGAAATATTCAGTGAGAATTTTACTCGAAGAACCAGAAACTCAAGTCGAAAGAGAAGTTCAACAAGAGGACCCGACAATTATAGATCAACCAAGTACAAGTACAAGCAGATCTCAGAGAACAAGACGAATGCTGACAAGATAGCAAGATTGTGTGGTTACATCAGATGATGTGGTTGATAACGAATATAAGTTAGTACATTATGTTTTCTATGCAAATGTCGAACCTGTAAATGTAGCCGAAGCGTTGATGGATTCTAAGTGGGTGAAAGAAATGAACGAAGAAGTGAAGTCCATCGAATACAACAATAATTGGTCACTTTTCGAATTGCCTCAAGGCAAGAAGGCAATTGATGTCAAGTGGGTATACAAAGTGAAGATGAATCCCAAAGGGGAAGTAACTCGATACAAAGTAAGGCTCGTGGAGAAAGGATTTCTCCAGAAAGAAGGAATTAACTTCGATGAGGTTTTTGCACCCATGGCTAGAATCAAAACAATCAGGTTGGTTATTAGTTTAGCATAAATAAACAGTTGGCAAATATGTCAGATGAACGTGAAATGTGCATTCCTGAATGGACCATTAGACGAAGAAGTTTATGTTAAACAACCAGTTGGGTTTGTAAAACATGACAAATAAAGAAAGGTGTACATGCTTCATAAGGGAGAAGGAATTTGTGAAGTGCACAACTGAACATGGAGTATATGTAAGGAGAAGTAATAATGAATTGCTTATACTATGACTCTATGTCGATGACTTGTTAATAACAGTTAGTTGCAAGAAGGAGATCGAAGACTTCAAAGGTGATCTTAGCAAGGAATTTGAAATGTCTGATCTGAGTGACATTTCATATTTCTTTGGCATCGAATTCTACAAGACTAGTAGAGACTTGATGATGCATCAAACAAGATGTGTAGGAGAAATTCTCAAAATATTGGAGATGGAAGAATATAATTCGAATTTGACATCTGTTGATAACACGAATTTATATAACATATTTGATTTAATTTTCATGGATAATGTTACTATTTTTGATCAATTATATTATTTTATTTCTGTATTACGTTGGTATTTCTATTGTTTCAGATATTTGTATTAAATAAAGATTAATTGAGCAAAGAAATAAAATTGAGGAAAAATCCAATTAAAAACCCAAAGAAATGAAGGAAAGGGGGTAATATAGCAAAAGGATGAGTTAAGAAGAAGAAAATAATTACATAAAGGCCAGCACGCGTGGAAGCCCAGCAAGTTAAGCCCAGGGCGCACGCCTCCCACTTGCCACGTCAGTGAGACGCACGTCTCACCCTCCCACTCAGCATGGAGGCGCCCGCTTCCCATCTATGGGGACCCACCTTCTCCACATTGCTTAAGTGAGACCCACGTCTCACATTTTCTCCCTTCAAGATGAGACATCCGTCTCTCCTACTTTCAAGGCATGCACGATCACATTTTCTCACAAATTTCAGGAAACAGAAGTTACACAAGGAAGCTATAAATACAAGTTCAAGTTTCAGAGAAATGGTCGGCATTTTTACCGAACACTGTAATAGTCTTTAAGCATCCTTCTTTTATTTTTAGTCTTAGATTTTCCTTTCTTTTTAGTTTTTAGGCAGTTATATTTCTTTTATTTTTCTTGTCGTATTTTCCTTTTGATCCGAGAGATCTCCGAGCAGATCCAACCGACTTGTGGTGGAGTGTTCGTTTATTTCGAAGAATAAGATTATTTCCAGTATTCTTATTTTCAGGTTTTTAATCTAATTATCTTAATTTATTTGAAATATTGTTGCTTGATATTTATTTATTTGATTATGGAGATGTTTAAATATATTGAACCTTATTATTTATGCATGTCCGAATTAATAAATGTGTCAGGCTAAACCGAGTAGGTATCAGTATGTAATAGCAGTAAGAGTAGGAATTAAATTGTTCCCAAGCTAAAATCTTAATTAACTTAATTTCTGGTTATAACTTTTTATAATTAAAAATCAATCTTTTTGTTACGAAAGTAAGAAAAGTAGAATAGGTTGAGATCGAGACCACGAAAGTGTGAGGTTTTAACCGGATAGCTAAAGTTAGGCATTCGATTTAAATATAGCGAGAACGCTTTAAAACGAATTAGATTTTATTAAGTTTTCAAAGAATATTTTCTAAACACTTATGTGCTAGCGAGAACAGGCATAGGGCTTTAGGAGTATAATCCGAGATAAGACCACGAAAGTGTGAGTTGAGAGTTTTTAAGCTGATAATCTCTACAGAACAATTAAGTTAACCATCTTTATACGCTTAGGTTCGATTAAATTCACTTAGGTTCATTGTACTACGTACCGATATCCGTTTAGTTTATATTTTTCTTTAACCATTATCTAAAAGAATTATCCACCTTAGCTATATACAGTAATTTAGGATAACAGTAGATCGATTTATAGTCTCTGTGGGTTCGATATCTTTTAAAACTACGCGATAGGACTGTGCACTTGCAGTCTCCCGATTAATAGACGATAAAGTCGCGATCACCTGTAAAACCAAAACTGCAACTGTTGAAAGACTCAAAAGAAAATGATATCGACCCAACCCAATATGCAAGACTTATTGGATCATTAGGATACCTTTGTCACACATGGCCTGACTTAGCGTACATTGTAGGTATGATAAGTAGATTCATGTAGAAGCCAAATGTATCACACCTACCAGCGACGAAGAGGATACTGAGGTTTTGAAAGGAACTCTCGACTATGACATTTTGTTTCCTACAACTGATAAAGGAAAAAACTGCAAGTTAGTGAAATACACTAATTCAAGTTGGTGTAGAGATACCGAGGATAAAAAATTCACAGTAGGATATGTGTTTATGTTAGGTGGTGCACCACTTGCTTGGAGTTCGAGAAAGGAATCAGTTGTGGCATTATCATCATACGAAGTAGAATACATAGATGTTTCTCTTTGTTCTTGTCAAGCAACTTGAATGGTGAACTTGGTAGAAGAAATCACAGATAAAGATCATGGAGCAATTACCATGAAGATCGATAGCATGTAAACTATCTACCCGATGAAGAACCCGATAGCACATGGTCGAAGAAAACACATCGAAATGAGGTTCCACTATCTTCGAGAGCAGTTAGTTGATGGTAAGATGAACTTGGAACAATGCAGAACCGAGAATCAGATTGTAGATATCATGACAAAGGGGTTGTTGGTCGAAGTATTCAGAAGACTAAGAGCTATAATGAACATAGATAGCTTAGACACAATGAATTAGGTGGTGTGTTGAAAGTAATTCCTTGTGTCGAAAAGATTTGATTTGATTTATTTTAGGAGTGTGGAAACAGTTTCTTACACACAGATTTGTTTTAGATTTCAATAGATTTGATTTACCTCTAAAATAAGTATTTTGAGATTTTATATTTTTGGACATTAGCTAACTTAAATCTATAAATAGAGGGAGTAACAACTATTTTTGTAATCAAGTCATTCATAGTATTTTGCAGTTGCAAAGTGAATAATAAAGTTTTCCATATTTAGTGGGCAGAGAGTTACTCTGTATAAAATCACTGCATTTCTTTCTTCTTTAATTTCTTTCATTGTCATTGTGTGGTGATATCAATATTATTCATCAAGATTGGTAGAAGTTCATCATAGATTTGGTGGATTTCCAACAGAAACATCAACCCTTGTTCAAAAAGTTCAATTAAAAATTAATCAAAACAGCTAGCCAACAAAAACATTTTTTTACTAACATGATCAAACTCAAGATATTTTTAATAAAGGATTGTACGGTTACTTTCTACTTGGGTATAAAAACTTCGCATACCATCACTTAATTTTCAAACTCAGACAAGTTCAAAACCTCTCAAAAGCGGCTTAACACAATCTTATTTGAAATTCTGATATCAGATATGAGATGTCGAAGTTAATGTCACGACACTAATATCTTCTATGAACACAGTTGAAAGAATAGAATTTAAAGAGTGCAGAAAAATAATAAAAACATAGAGAGTTGTTAATCCAGTTTGGTTCTAACCAACCTACGTCTGGGGTCTTCCAAGCTAGGGATGAAGTTCACTATCAACAGTATTAATTCGGAGCTAAACCTTCCCTGTTTACACCTCCTCACTTAATCAAACTACCCAATGACCCTTCTACCTAAGATACCACACTTAGATATGAGAACCTCCGCTTACTCCCTCAGTATCACATAGCGTGACACTCAACAAAACTAAAAACTGAAGACACTCTTCAAAGACACACAATCACACTCGGTTCAAAGCTTATGATGACTGAAAACTTATAACTCAAAAACGTCCTACTCAAGTAGAAATACTTAAGAGAATCACAATGAACAATTAACATCCAAAATAATGAACAACCAATAATTAAAAACTAGACTTCTAAATCTGGAATGACCAAACTGCAAAACAAGGTTTGCAACCCTTAAATAGAGTAACAGCAACTAGGGTTGCTTTACTCATAAGTCTTCAGCGTCTCCTGTCTTCTCTTCTTGAAAGTAGGATATTAAATCTCCAAAATTATTGCTGAAGGCGTTCTCAATCTTCCTTAGTCAAAGCATACAAATAACACACAAACTGACTTCCTAACAATTCTGCACTTCTATCAATTTCACATGTCAGGACATCTGCTGTGACATCTGCATCTTCAGTAAATTTCAAGGCATTATCTGAGTAAAATGTTTTACCAAAATTGTTGTCAATCTATAGAACTAACAAACTCCCCCTTTAATTTTTTTGGCTAAAACATTATGTGGGGTGCAAGCCATATAATTAAAACAACATCACAATTAACATAGGAATTTAAGCACACGTATCAGAGCAGCACAGTAAAAGGAGCATCACAATCAAAATAGAGATAA
This sequence comes from Vicia sativa, assembly GCA_021764765.1. Lineage (NCBI taxonomy): Eukaryota > Viridiplantae > Streptophyta > Magnoliopsida > Fabales > Fabaceae > Vicia > Vicia sativa. The sequence goes on along the minus strand of CM038795.1, from coordinate 120,461,045 downwards.
CAACGGACAAATAACACATATCTTCAAACATCAGTTAGAACATTGATAGTGGAACATTTTACCCCCCTACACATAGCACACACAGATGCACAATTGACAAATAAAAGTTTCTCCCCCTGCACAACAACTTCTCCTCTTTGTGGAAACACATAGTATCTTCAGTGATAAAAAATTAACACATCAGTTTCTCTCTAAGAAACACACAACACACTGGCTAAGCACAATTCAACAACAACTCCTTCTTAGCATAGTCATCACATCAGCTGCACACAATTGAAATCACAAAGGAAAGGAATCTTCAATATTATTTTGGTCCACCCTAGTCATTTGAAGCACCAAGATATTTACTCCCCCTTTTTAGCTATAATATGCCAAAGGTAGGGAGAGTAATCAGTAATTGCTACGCATCTTCATGGATGCAGATGCTAAGCTTTCCTCTTAAGACTTCAAACTGGTTTTCATCTAATGCCTTGGTGAAGATATCGGCTAGTTGTCTTTCTGTAGTTACGTATTCCAGTATAAACGTTTTGTCTTCAACTTGGTCTCTAATAAAATGGAGGAGAGTATCAATGTGTTTGGTTCTATTGTGCTGAATAGGATTTTTGGATATGTTAATAGCATTTAAGTTGTCACAATATAATGTCATAACATCTTGTTTAACATTGTATTCTGTCAGCATTTGTTTCATCCAGACTAGTTGAGAGCAGCTACTTCCAGCAACTATGTATTCAGCTTCAGCTGTTGAGAGGGAAACACAATTTTGTTTCTTGCTAAACCATGAGATAAGATTGTTGCCCAAGAAGAAGCATCCTCCAGATGTTCTTTTTCTGTCATCAGAACTTCCTTCCCAGTCAACATCATAATATCCACTTAGAACGCGGTTTGATCCATGAGAGTATAGCATGCCATAGTCAGATGTTCCATTGACATATTTCAGTATTCTCTTTACTTGATTGATATGGCTTACTCTGGGTTCAGCTTGATATCTGGCACATGCTTCAATTGTGAAGGCAGTGTCTGGCCTGCTAGATGTGAGGTATAGTAGGCTACCTATCATACTTCGATATAGACTTTGATCAACAGTGACACTTGTTTCATCTTTAGATAACTTTAAGTGAGTAGGAGCAGGTGTTCTCTTGTGACTTGCATTCTCTATGCCGAATTTCTGGACAATATTTTTGGCATACTTGCTTTGAGATATGAATTTGGAGTCTTCCATTTTTTTAACTTGTAGACCAAGAAAGTAAGTTAACTCCCCCAACAAGACTCATTTCAAATTCTGACTACATTTATTTGACAAACTGTTGAACCATCCTATCAAACATTCCACCAAAAAAATGTCATCAACATAGATTGAGCAATCATGAGATATCCTTCGTCGTCTTTGACAAACAGGGTTTTGTCTATGCCACCTTTCCTGTATCTATTTTCAACTAGAAACTCAGTTAACCTTTCATACCAATCTCTGGGAGCTTGCTTTAACCCATATAGTGCTTTCCTCAATCTGTATACATGGTTGGGAGTTGTGGGATCAATAAATCCTTTAGGATGTTCCACATATACTTCCTCACTTAAGTAACCATTTAAGAATTCACTCTACATCTATTTGAAATAGTTTGAACTTCAGGATGCATGCAACTCCTAGTAGTAGTCTGATGGACTCAAGACGAGCTACTGGGGCAAAGGTCTAATCAAAGTCTATGCATTCTATTTGAGTGTATCCTTGAGCAACCAGTCTTGCTTTGTTTCTGGTAATTACTCCTTCCTCATCAGACTTATTCTTATAAATTCACTTGGTGCCAATAACATTAATGCCTTCTGGTCTTGGGATTAGATCTCAGACTTCATTCCTCTTGAATTTTTCTAGTTCTTCTTGCATGGAATTGATCCATAATTCATATTTCAGGGCTTCATTGACATTTTTGGGCTCAATTTTTGAGACAAAACAAGAGTTGGTGATGACTTCTTTTGATCTGGTGGTGACTCCTTTATTTGGATCTCCTATGATGAGTTCTTTGGGATGGTCTTTCCGCATTCTGGTAGAGGGTCCTTTGTTGACTTGATTTTCTGGAGGTTCTTCATTATTTTGAGGAGGATCCTCGTGTTCGTTTGTTATAGCAACTAGAGTGTCTTCTAGGGATGTTTCGACATTGTCTAAGACATCAGCTTCTTCATTCCATCCTCTATCATCAATGACAATATTTATGGATTCCATCATGACTTTTTTTCTATTATTGAAGACTCTATATGATCTATTGTCAGTGGAGTATCCTAGGAATATTCCTTCATCACTCTTGGGATCCAGTTTTCTCCTTTGTTCTTGATCATCCTGTATGTAGCATTTACTTCCAAATATGTGATAGTATTTGACATTAGGTTTTCTTCCCTTACACATTTCATAAAATGGTAGTTAATGTACCCTTTCTTAGAGTTACCCTATTATGAATGTAGCATGCAATGTTCATGGCCTAAGCCCAAAAGTGGTAAGTTAGTTTCTTTGCATGAATCATTGCTCTGGAAGATTCTTGTAATGTTCGATTTTTGCCCTCTACAATCCCATTTTGTTAAGGAGTGATAGGTGATGAGAATTCATGACTGATTCCTTCAGAGGAACAGAACTCATCAACTTTGTTGTTTTCAAACTCCTTTCCATGATCACTTATGATTCTGATCACATAGCTTTCTTTTTCTCTTTGAATTCTCTGGCAGAGGTCCTTGAAGACATCAAATACTTCTGTTTTATCCCTGATGAAATTCACCCAGGTGTATCTGGAGTAATCGTCCACCACTACATATGCATATTTCTTCCCACCAAGACTTTCTACTTGCATTGGTCCCATTAGGTCCATGTGAAGTAGTTCTAGGACTTTTGTAGTAGTGAGATGTTGGACCTTCTGATGTGACATTTTGGTTTGCTTTCCAACTTGGCATTCGCCACAAACTCTACCTTCTTTGATATGCTGTTTAGGGATTCCTCTCACTACTTCCATAGAGATGATTATCTTCATTCCTTTTAAGTGTAAGTGTCCCAACTTCTGATGCCATATTTTAACTTCATCTTCCTTGGCTGGAGAGCAAGTTGATGATAGGCTTAAGTCTCTAGGTATCCATAAGTAGTAGTTTTCTTTGGATCTCCCACCTTTCATCACTACTTCACCTTTTTCATTTGTAACTATGCATTTGGATTTAGTGAAGTTTACCTTAAAGTCTTGATTATAGAGTTGGCTGATGCTGATCAGATTTGTTGTTAATCCTTTGACCAGTAATACATTCTCAAGATTTGGGATTCTAGGCAATCCAGTTTTCCAACACCTTTGATTTCTCCTTTAGCTCCGTCTCCAATTGTCACAAAATTAGTAGAGTGAGATATGATATCCACTAATAGGTTCTTAATTCCAATCATATGTCTTGAGCATTAACTATCAAAATACCAGTCTTCTTTAACTGAGGCTCTAAGAGATGTATGAGCTATGAGACTATGAATAGTAGCCTTGGGCACCCACTATTTTTTTTACTTCTTTTAGTGTGTGTGATTTGATTGATATTGAGTTGAGAATCAGTCTTTGGATATCCATGTAGCTTGTAGTAGAATGAATTTATATGACCAAATCGCCCACAATGGTAACATCTTCAGTGTCAGTGTCTTCTTTTGGAGTGTTCAATATTATTTCTTCCATGATGTTGAGGCATTTGTTTCAACATTTGAGGTTTAGACTGAATATTATTCATATTTAAGTGGTGTCTCTTTTTGGTTATTTCATTATATCCTAGACCACTTATATCTTTTGCATCTCTTCCAGTCATAAGTATATTGTCCAATACATCTGATCCACTATTTAGCATTTTGACAAATTTGGTTAAATTTGTTAGATCAGACTTGAGTAGGATTACTTTATGTTCTGACTTTGAGATGGTATTTAGGTCCTCCTTATTTTCTACCTTTAATTGTGCTATCATTTTCTTTTGATTCTCCAGTTCTTTATGGATTTCATCATTTCCTCCATCTTATGTGCAAATCCCAGTTAAGGCTGTAACTTCTTTGGATGTATGTTCTTCTACTTCACTTCCATAGTCTTCATCATACCATGTTACTGCTAGTCCTCTTGTTCTTCTCTTGAGACATGTAGGGAATTCAGTTATGATATGACCAAATCCTTCACAACATTGACACTTTGATTCTCTATTTTGATTGATTTTGTCATTTGGTCTGGTTTTTATGCCATAATCTCCTGACCTCCTGATGTCATGTGAGATGTTATTGACATTTGGTCTTGAGTCATCTTCCATTCTCTTCAGCACCTTGTTGAGTTGTCTTCCAAGAAATACAATGGTATTAGAGAGTCCTTCTTCAGTATCCAGGTCAAATTCCTTGACTTCTTCAGTATTGGTCTTGAAGGCTATACTCTTAGGTTTTTTGTCTAACCTCTCATTGATGCCCAACTCAAAAGTTTGGAGAGAACCAATTAGTTCATCCATTTTCATGTTGTTGATTTCTTGAGCCTCTTCAATCATTGTAACTTTCATGTCGAATCTCTTAGGGAGAGATCTGAGAATCTTTCTTACCAGCTTGTCTTCTGGTATCATCTCTCCCAAGGCACTGCATTCATTAGCAATCTCAAGAACATTCCTATGAAATTCTTGAATGCCTTATTCTTCCTTCATTCTTAGATTTTCAAACTTAGTGGTGAGTAGTTGAAGTTTTGACATCTTAACTTTGGAGGTGCCTTCATGAGTAGTTCTGAGGATTTCCCAAGCATATTTAGCTACTTCACATGTATTAATCAGTCTGAAGATGTTTCTGTCTACTCTATTAAATATAGCATTCAATCCATTTGAATTTGCAAGAGCTAGTTCACCATCATCCTTTAACCAGTCTTCTTCAGGATTTCGTTCACCATTAGGTTGTTTATCAGCTCCAATAATGACAGGATGAGTCCATCCTTTCAGAATAGCTTTCCAAGCCTTGTTGTCCAAGGACTTTATGTATGCTGCCATGCATGACTTTCATAAGTCATAGTTAGAACCATCTAAAATGGGTGGTCTATTCATAAAGATTGTCTGCTTGTCCATGTTACCAGAAAGTGTCTTCCCTAGATCTCACCTAGAGATAGAGCAGGATGCCTGCTCTGATACCAATTGAAATTCTTGTATCAGATATGAGATGTCGAAGTTAATGCCACAACACTAATATCTGCTATGAACACAGCTGAACAGAACAAAATTTAAAGAGTGCAGAAAAACAATAAAAAAATAGAGAGTTGTTAACCCAGTTCGGTTCTAACCAACCTACCTCTGGGGGCTTCCAAGCTAGAGATGAAGTTCACTATCAACAATATTAATTTGGAGCTAAACCTTCCCTATTTACACCTCCTCACTTAATCAAACTACCCAATGACCCTTCTACCTACGATACCACACTTAGATATGAGAACCTTCGCTCACTCCCTCAGTATCGAACCTCGTGACACTCAACAAAAGAAAAAATTGAAGACACTATTCAAAGACACACAATCACACTCGCTTCAAAGCTTATGCTGATTGAAAACTTACAACTCAAATACGTCATACTCAAGTAGAAATACTCAAGAGGCTCACAATGAACAATTAACAACCAAAAGAATGAACAACCAACAATTAAAAACTAGACTTCTAAATCTGGAACAACCAAACTGCAAAACAAGGTTTGCAGCCCTTAAATAGAGTAACAACAACTTGGGTTGCTTTACTCACAAGTCTTCAGCACCTCCTATCTTATCTCCTTGAAAGCAGGATATTAAATCTAAAAATTATTTTTGATGGCGTTCTGAAGCTTCCTTAGTCGAAGCATACTGATAACACACAAACTGACTTTCTAAAAATTCTGCACTTCTGTCAGTTTCACATGTTAGGACATCTGTTGTGACATCTGCATCTTCAATAAATTTCAAGGCATTTTCTGAGCAGAATGTTTTACCAAAATTGTTGTCAATCCATTGAACTAACATTGTTAAAAACACTAACCAAACACCTTAGAACTATGAAGGAATCTGATTTCTTCTTAAGAAGATATGTAGACACATAGTTGAAAAACCAATGCGAGTCCACTAACTAATAAACTTAAATTTCCCTAGTTTTGATATATATGATAATATAATTAACAAAGAAATGTCCTCGTAAGTCCTAAAGCTAAAAAGGATCCCTTTGAGTACAAGGGAGATAAATGGTGCATAACACTTTCCCTTTATCTAATCAACTAGTGAATCCAGTAATCTCTAAATAAGTAGGGTTTTTTCGTTCCTTTCGCGTCCTTAAGACAAATAAGTAGTGGTGGATACTCTATTATATTTTTTCGGTTATGACACATAGATCGAAACACCCTAAATTTAATGAATCTAACATCAATTGATTTCTCGTGATCAAAAGCCAAAGGCTTAGCATGGTAAAATAAGGAAAGTACTCTTGAACTCACATTGGATGATTTCGTTGAGTTGGGAGTGGTCCATGGAAGGCAATGAGTTTTATTAAAACAAAAAACGAAACGAGAATTTGTTGTTGCCATATATTGACCTTGTGATCATAATTAGATGGTGGTTTCGGAACAACGATCAAGTTTTCTCCTTCAGAGAGATTAAAATCCACTAGGTTGTTACTGGTGTTGATCAGAGTGAGTGGGGAAGCAGCCATGGTGGTAAGGGAAAGGAATAAGCAAGAACAAATGGTTCATTTGTGAATTGGAAAAGTTGCAAGAATATAATATGCAAAAGTCAGAATGTCATCTATAAAGATTACTACGAACTGATTCAAATAAGCTTGGAACACATGGTTCATGTAATCCATAAAGACGGAAGGAGCATTGGTCACTCCAAACGACATAACCAAGAATTCATAATTGTCATATCGCGTCCTAAACGCGCTATTCGACACATCCGAACTCTTAACCAGGATTTAATACCAACTGTAACACCCCACACATACATTGCATAGGTTATATGCATATGGTATTAATATGGTACATAAAACAATCATACATAAACAGCAGAACAAATATAAGTATTAGTGCATGTTATAATTTTTTGCCGAAATCATCATGGCCAAAATAATACAAATCTCAAATAGTACTAATATATAATCCAAGACGTACATAAGAAGATAGATATAAAAGGAGACTAAATATCTCCAATGAAACATCACGTAAGACTAAGCCATCTTACCCTTGCCTTTGTCCTGCCTCAGAGAACTTGAAAAATAATAATTGGAATGGGGTGAGATTACTAAATCTCAGCATACTCGGACACCAATATGTTTCCTTGCTTGAACAACTAGAACTCATGTTCCTTCTGGGCGTGCAAGCTATTGGGGTAGTACTTCTCCAAGAAGTCTATCTTGAAGTGTTGCAAATCCTTTGGAATCATCTAGGAGGTGAAATAGGTAGATGCAGAAATCCACCACCTACCAGCTGGACCCTTCAACATTTAAGGAGCAAATATCACCTTATCTTCTTCAATACACTGAACAATATGGAATACCCTCTCCATACCACACAACTAATACCCTACATCATCAACATCATTATTTGGTTATCCTGCTGCATATACTACATCATTTGTAGCCAAGGTACATTTACATTCTCAGCTTTAGGCTTCATTCCTTGTCTGGGCCTTCGGGACCTACGTATCCATCATCTATCTTCCTGTTTGTCCTACACAGAATCAATGCCCCAGACTGACTTCAAGATTATTGACTGACCCCACAAACCAACACGAGTCTTTTCAGCATGCTTTGGTCTCACTCGCACACTTTTTGGGAAACTTCTCAAAAGGCCACTCATCCCAATACTACTCTAAGCCAAACACGATTAACTGTGGAGTTCTTATGGAACGGGTTGCCGAAAATAAGATGCATCTTGTTGGTATAAGTAGTACCAATTAATCCTTATAAGCCTCCTTCAAACATGCAGTCTCATACCTGCATAGTCTCAAGATCTCTCTCATTCCAATGTGGCGACCACTCTTAGTCGTATTTGACCTCAAGTGTTACATGCAGTGTAACCACCCCCACCTTCTTCGACCTCAGATGTTACACTATTTCAAAGCTCTCTCTTCCTAAAAGGGTCATAAGAAACATACACATTCACTATTGACACTCGAACAATATCATGACCCCAATAGCCGATCATTCTTATGAAATGATCATAAAAAAATTCAACTTACTTCATAGATAATTTTGAATCCCAAATCAGGAGTAAGGCCCCATATTTGAACATATAATCAAACTCTTTGGATCTCGACATACATTCGCAAGTTGTACTATCCAATTCTACCATCTTGGTTTCTTGTCTACCAAACAATGCAAGTTTATTTTTACGTATTAACTCTGCCACCTCTTTCTTTTTAATCAATCCCTAAACCTCTAATGTCATAATTTATTAATTTCATAAGATCTCAACTGCTCCAGATTACCTCCTTGCTTACTGAGCTTATAGTTTCACCTTTTACCACCACCTCCACATGTACCCTTCTTATCTTAGATTCCTTCTTATCTCTTTCCTCTTGAGAGATTAACTTTTCCAGTAATTCCTCATCATCTTCTTTCTTTGACACTTCAATCTATTTTGTAAAATCCCACACTCTTCTTGATGCTTCAATTTTCTGTGGTGGCGAGATATTCACAATGATAAAATTAATGATCACAATATTTAATTTACGTATAACTCAAATTTAAATCTTTATTATTATAAATTGTCTTTCTTTAATTTTTAGACACAATGAATGATCACTATATTTAATTTATATTTGAATGATCACTATTTCACATCTATTCTCATTTTCTTCTAATATATTTTCATGACTCGTTCAAACATGATTCTTCGTTGCAAAGTACAAAATTTCAAGCAAAATCAACTCTTAATAATTTCTATTGTAACTTTTTCATTTAATAAATTAATAAGTATTGATATAATTAATATTTTATTTGTATACTATAACTGTTTCATATATAAATCAAATACACTTTATTATAATTAAAATATAATTATTTTATTAAAAAAAATAGAACCGTTTTAGATACTTCTACCATGACAATGGGCGATTTTCTTTTTATTTTTAATTTATACGTATCCTTTAAATAAATGGATGGAATCTTTTCATTTTGCACACTTCCGACTCATTGAATAAGGCTATGTATAATGGGGTGGTAAAAAAATCTAATAATTACTTGTAACGAGGGTGTTGAATATGGTGTTCAAAGTGAGCGGGATTAATAATGGGGTTTATAAAATGTTTTGTAAAATTTTATTGCTTGTTTTGAATATTTAAATTTTTTAGTGTGTTGTGAACGGTAGTGAGATAAGGTGTTGAATTTTATTAAAAGAATTCATTGTAGTGAGTAAAAGTTAAATGCGTGTTAAATTATTAAATGGAAGAAAAAAAAATATAATGTAGAGTATAAAAATGGAAAAGGAGGGTGTTGACCATTATACATAGCCTAAGTAAGTCTCTTTACTAAAAACAATTTTTTTTAAACAATGATATAATAGTATATATTAGTGAATTGAACCGTGGTTTGATATTTCTTTTTACAAAAAGATGGTAGGGCTGTAAAATATTCTTTTTTTACATCGGGGCTCAGGCTATCCATTAAAATGTACATGTAAAAAACAAAGTATGACATGGAACGAACTAGTGTACCTCACCTTCCCATCTGCCTCCCCTACAAAGGGACCCTAACTAATAGCTAAATAGGATGTGGGTTATCCCTTACTTCAATTGGAAGCGCCACTTTATGTCCAAATCATATGTATCCCCCTCATGCATTGAATTGAAATGATACATGCATGGTAGGAGTACCTATTATTGCTTGATCGATTAGGCATAATCACTTGAGGTTATAGTTTTTGATGAATAAATTGACTACGTTGAGTTCACTTTTCAACTGGGTTCTTGTAAAAAAGATAAAGAAGAAATATTGAACAAATGAAGATCTTTGTGACTTTGCCTTTTCCACATGAAAAAGCACAAGGCACAGGCTTACCACATGAATGCATAAGTTGCTTAGACAATCATGGATGCTCATGTTAACTATGGCTCCCATTTTCCAATTCATCGTATTAATATCAATCATTACAGATGCACCAAAATGCAAGACAATCATTTGACATGTTTTGAATGTTCTTGCATTAACATGACATGTAACATAAAATATTTGAGTTTTGAGGACCACGCACCATTTGATTTCCCTTGGTTATATATATATATATATATATATATATATATATATATATATATATATATATATATATATATGGAGAGAGAGAGAGAGAGAGAGAGAGAGAGAGAGAGAGAGAGAGAGAGAGTACCGTACAAAATTGGGAAAATATTTTCATCAAAAATAATATGTTCTTGGGTTACAATATATTGAAAAAGTGATCATTCTTTCTAGTTCTGTATCCTCAATTATTGAGAAGAGTCTGTTAAATCCTGGAGGGTTAGCATGTCTGTGGAAAATCCTTGATGGTGTGATCGGCGTGTCTCAGACTATCTCACTGGTTTTGTTTTGCAGGTCTTCGTAGCAATTTTCACAACAATCTCAAGGTTTTTCATGGCTACCGAAGAGAATCCCAATGATGAATCCAATCGTCAGACTCAAATCAATGATGATGAGACCAATAAAAAAACCCACTCTTGTTGTGCCGACGATTAATTACGCCAAGCCATTCCCTGATGTTTCAAAAATTGAAGTTTTCGATGGTCAGAATTTTCGAAGATGGTATGAGCGTGTTCACTCCGTCCTTGACATGCACGGTGTTGCCTCGGCTATTACAGAACTAAAACCAGCGTCGTCTGCAACTCAAAAATTCGTCATTGGGAATTACTACCATTGGAAAATGTCTGAAGATAAAGATATCAAAATGCAGATCAACGAGTACCATAAGCTGCTGGAAAAATTGAAAGTTGAAAACATTACTCTGCCAGACCAATTTGTTGCTGGAACTCTCATTGAGAAGTTACCGGAATCATGGAAGGATTACAAGAATCAACTCAAACACAAACAAAAACAATTACCTATGGCAGATTTGATCACCCACATTATTATCGAGGATACAAACAGAAAGGAGAGTAAGGTTGCAAAGACAAAAAGTCTTGTTTCCTGAGCAAATCTGTTTCAGAATAATACTCAGAATAAGCTTCACAAAAAGAGGTACGATCACAAACCCGATCATAAATATGGTCATAATAATCATAATAATTTTATTCCCCGTGTTACTAATCCCACTTTTAAAAAAAGAGGAGAATGCTATGTTTGTGGTAAGCCAGGTCATCATGCACCTCAATGCAGACATTGCAAGAGGAACGAGAATCCTCCTAAAGCTAACTTGGCTGAAGGAGATGGTATGATTGCTGTTGTCATTGCTCAAGCTAATATTGTGATTGATGTGAATAAATGGATAGTAGACTCTGGGGCTACTAGGCACATATGTGCTAATAAAGATGCCTTTACCTCCTACACTACCGTGGGGAATGGAGAAGAACAAGTTTATCTCGGTGGTTCTCGAATTGTTGGAGTTTCAGGAAAAGGCAAAGTTATGTTAAACCTCACATTAGGAAAGACCTTGTCTTTAAGTGAAGTATTGCGTGTTCCTAATATTAGGACTAATTTAATTTATGTGGCTCTTTTGAGCAAGGGTGGGGTTAAAGTGTCATTTGAATCTGACTAGATTGTAATGAAAAAGAATAATGTATTTGTGGAAAAAGAATAATGTATTTGTGTTGAACATTTATGAAGTTATGAATAATAAAGCTGCTTCTTCTTCTGCTTACTTGATTGATTCCTATGATATATGGGATGCTAGATTAGGACATGTTAATTATTCTTATACTAATAGAATGTAAAGTCTTGATATGATTACTTTAAATAATAAGCAATCTGGTAAATGTGATATATGTTTAGAATCAAAATTAACTAAGAAAACATGTATGTCTGTGCAACGTGAATCTGATCTTCTTAGTCTAATTCATACCGATATAAGAGACTTAAAGCAAACTACATCTAGAGGAGGAAATAATTATTATATAACTTTTATAGATGATTTTTCTAGATTCACTAAAGTTTATTTGTTAAAACATAAAGATGAAGCGTTTGATAAATTTATCCTATATAAAGCTGAGGTAGAAAATCAGTTAAATAGAAAAATAAAAAGAGTTAGATCCGATAGAGGAGGGGAGTATATTTCTTTTAATGATTTTTGTAAAAAAGAATGAATAATTCATGAAGTAACCCCTCCTTATTCTCCTCAATCAAATGGAGTAGCTGAAAGGAAAAATAGAACTTTAAAAGAAATGATGAATCCCATGCTTGTTAGTTCTCATGCACCAGACAACCTTTGGGGTGAAGCTTTATTAACTGCATGTTTTTTGCAAAATATAATTCCACATAGAATTACTGGTAAAACACCATATGAGTTATGGAAAAGTTATAAGCCAACTTTGAAATATTTAAAAGTGTGGGGGTGTTTAGCAAAAGTTATCTTATCTGATCCCAAGAAAAGGAAAATAGTCTCTAAAATATCTGATTGTTTATTTATTGGTTATGTTGAACATAGTGTTGCATATAGATTTCTTGTTCTTAAAAGTGATGCGCTTTCAACTAACACTATTGTTGAAACTAAAAATGTTGAATTTTTGGAAAATGTTTTTCCTCTCAAAGTTAAAAGTGTTGTTGATAAACCATCATCTTTAGATATTGCAAATGAAAATTCAAGTGATGATTTAAGAAGAAGTAAAAGACAAAGAAAAAAGACATCCTTCGGAAGTGATATTTATACATATCTTGTAGAAAATGAACCTCAAACATTTTATGAAACAATGAATCCAGATAATATACAATTATTGTCATGCCTTCAGAACCATAAATCCCTTCATCCAGGGGTATAAGACTAGTACCACCTTGCGAAATAGTTGTGAAGCTTTTATATGTCTGAAGGCACGACCTATATTGTGAAGTAGTTTTCTTCCTAGCCCCGGTCCTCTTAGCAACACTCTTTATTTCTGTGGGAATGTTGCTAATTACAGGCTCTTTAGCAGGAATAATCTAAATATCATAAAATTAGAGCGGTCAAGTATAGGATGATAAATTAACATTATCTAAGCATAAATATCATATAATTGTGTTGTACCTGTTTTTTGATGCCACTGATTCGATTAGCCGCGTAATCACCTTATCTTTTGGTTTGGGTTTTGTAGGAGTCTAACATGACCATGCAAAAAAAAAAGTAAGTAAAGTGAACATAAAAAATTTGAGTACTCAAAGGTTCATAATGGTTTTAAGTGTACCTCATCATCTATGTGAATGAGTCTTGACGGACATGCAACATACGCTCATATTGCCTCTCCCACCAATGTTGCATCCAAAACTTCTGATAGCTAAGTGATAGCTATCAGAAGTTTGCTAAGTGCTAGCTATCAGAAGTTTTCTAAGTGCTAGCACTTAGCAAACTTCTGATAGCTAACACTTAGCAAATTCTAATAGCTATCAGTAATGTATGCACATATATGCAGAATAGTGGCAGAAACAAGAATGGAAGAAATAAGAATTAAACTTTACACTTCACAAACAGTGGTAGAAACAAGAATGGCAGAAATATGAATTAAACTTTACACTTCACAAATAGTGGCAGAAACAAGAATGACAGAAATAAGAATTAAACTTTACACTTCATAAACAGTGGCAGAAATAAGAATGGCAGAAACATTCATGGAAGAATATATAACATTTTACTATATTACCTCTTTCACTAACATCTCTTTCTTTTCTTTGTTGAATTGCGAATTACTTGTCTCTTAAGAACGCGGACGGAGGGATTGATCCAAATTCCCTCATCATGATCTTTTCTAATATATGATTCATCCGCTGTAGTATTTTCATCTCGATCGTTTCTAATATACGACTCATTCTCAACATCAACATCATCTTGATCTACAGTTTTATCACCAATCACTTTGTTAGATAAAATCACTATAGACCATTTCGTACTCTTCAGGTCTGTGACATAGAACACTTATTTAGCTTGAGAGGCTAGAATAAAAGGCTCATCTTTGTACCCCACCATATTAAGGTCCACTTGCAAAAACCCTAACTTATCCATTCATATGCCACTATTATGTACTCACTTACAACCAAAGATAGGAATCTGAAACTTCTCGTAATCAAACACCCAAATGTGATTGATAACCCCAAAATATGACAAATTTTCATCTTTAGGGTTTAAGTCCGTCATACTAGAAATGTGCATTGCTTCAGCTACCATCGTGACACCACTATTTTGCATAGTAATTTTATCATCTTGTTCTTTGGTATAAAATATGTATCCATTAATTGTGTATCCTCTATAAGAAAACACAATCGAACTTGGACCATATGCCTAACATCTCAACCTATCTAATATTGAAGCGGGATCTGAATGAAACTTTAAATATATATGATCCTTAAACCACTGTATAAAACTTTGGTTGTGCTCTCGTACTATCCAATTTTCATTTCTACTTTGATTCTCACCTCGGAGTATAGCCTTGTGCATTTCAACAAACGGCTCAACCTCATTGTCATTGTGCAGAACATACAAATGCACTTGATCCCGTTCATCCCTTGATACTGTCACAATTTCATTTCCAATTAATTTGTTACCTTCTTTTTTTTCTTCAAAAAATGAGATTGGGGAGTCCAATGGATTGCACGTTGGACAAAAATTCAGTACAAACCTCAACCACTTCTTCAACAACGTATCGCTCAACGATACAACCCTCTGGACGACTTCGGTTTTTCACGTACCCTTTTAATATTTTCATATAACGTTCAACATGGTACATCCATCTCATATAAGATGGTCCACACAATTGTGTCTATTTCACAAGATGAACAACAAGATGTACCATAATGTCAAAAAATGATGGAGGAAAATACATTTCAAGGTCACACAAAGTAATAACTATTTCTTTTTGCAATAATGATAAGATCTTAGGATCGATCACCTTACTACAAATTGACCTGAATAAAAAACACAATTTAGTTATAACACTTCTTACTTTTTTTGGCAAAATAGAACGTATACCTATTGGTAGAAAATGTTCCATTATGACATGGAAATCATGTGTCTTCAAACTCTTTAACTTGAGGTCTTTCATGGACACGAGTCTTCTAATGTCTGAGGAGTAACCTTCTGGAACTTTAACTTCACTCAGAAACTTACACAATATTTCCTTTTCCTTTCTAGATAGAGTATAAGCAGCAGGTGATAGATATGTTCATCTTCCTTTCTTCACAGGTCCTAATTCAGTTCTTATTCTCATCTCTACCATGTCCTCCCTTGCTTTAAGCCATCCTTAGACTTTCCTTTTATATTGAGTAACGTACCAATAACACTTTCAAATACATTTTTTTCAATATGCATAACATAAAGAAAATGTCTTACGTATAAAGATTTCCAATATGGAAATTCAAAAAAAATTGACCTCTTCTTCCACCCACCTATGACAACTTTATATGCAAAAGGCTTGCCAAACTGAATCCTCACATCTTTCACCTTTTCAAAAATTTGATCACCTGTCAATCCAGGTGGAGCTCTACGTTGTTCGATATCTCCATTGAACACTTTTCTCCATCCATGATATTGATGTTTAGAATTTAAGAATCTACGATGACTGAGAAAGACATTCTTCTGACAAAGTTTCAATATCGTCGTATCGGTTCCATCTTCATAGACAGGACACGCTTTTTCACCTTTAATGCTATACCCAGATAGATTTCCATATGCTGGAAAATCATTAATTGTGCCAAATAACATCGCCCTCAAATTGAAACTTTCTTTCCTATATCCATGATAAACCTTCACATCGTTCTCCCACAAAATCTTCAAATCTTCGATTAAAGGTTTCAAGTATATGTAACGCCCGAAAATTTAATTAATTATTTAATTAAATTATATAAGAAATTATTTATTGGAATTAGTCGAAGTTGAGAGTTATCGGAATTATTATAAGAGGCGTTAATTGGATTAATTATTGACTAGCCAATAGATAATAATAATAATAATAATAATAATAATAATAATAATAATAATAGTTGACTATTAGTAATTATAATAAAATTAGAATAATTTGTTGGGCTTAGATGGTTGAAATTAGTAGTAAGAGAGGTGTAGAGAAATAGGTCCAATAAGAAAAATATAATTATTAGTTATTATAAATAATAAGAAATTAGGTTTTTGTAGAGGTTGTTAGAAAACAAGGAGAAGAAAAGGGAAAAGAATAGTATACATGAAAAGAGGAAGAAAAAGAGGAATAGGCTTGGGAGAAAAACTGCCGTTGTGAGAAAATTGTAGACCGAAAGCCAAACCGAAATTCGATCGGAACTCCGTAGAGCGACCTTCAGTCCAGGTAAGGGTGAGGTTCTAATTTTCTAATGGGTTGTATGATGAGTAGTATGTGAGAATTAGGATAATGGAGAATCTACTATGTATTTGTGGTTGTTCTATTTGGTGAGAAACATGTTTAGATTAAAATCCCTAATTTTTTATGTTTTGGAATTTTTAGATTTTGGTGATAATTTTTAAATATAAAAGAGTAATTGTGTTTTGAGGTGTAGAATTTTGTTCTTATTCTGTTCAATATATGCATATAAACATGACTTGTTAATTCCTATGCACCTATTTTAGTTTCCGTTCAGTATATGCACATACTATAGATTTAAAAATTAACAGAAAAATAGCACTGTAGCGGCATCATGAGCATCACCATGAGTTAATTGGGAATGCAAACTGGTGTAGGGACTTGTGAGTTGTGAGACAGTTTGAGAGATACAATGTATATAGGCACTTGGTTTGTATGGAATATCAACTCCACATTCTATATATATCTTGTTACTAGTATAAAATAATATAATAACTAATAATATAAATTGGCATATATGTATATATTGTAGTTATATTCAATGATAGATTCTCTTGTGTGGTTAGCCTATTGAAAATACTGTAGCGACATTTTCTTAGAATGCTATATTCATTTATGATACACATATATAATGATAGATATATTACTATAGATATTACTTCACATGAGTTGAATTATATATACAGTGTGATAGAATTCCTTTATGACATAATGAATCAACAGTATAGTAGCATTGATATATTTCATTAGAATAATAATAATAGTAATAGTGATTTAGTGTTATTAATATAATATTTTTGGAGTTTTGATTTAGAAATAAATATTTGAGTTAAGTGTATAATAATAAGTTACTATTATTAGAAAATTAATTTTAAGAGTGTTGAAATAGAGATAATTATTTTAGATTAATTAATTAATTTAAGTTAATTTCAATTCCGATAGCGTTGTCAATAAAGTGTTAGAGTTGTTTGAAATTATTAAGAGTCCCACTTTAATTGTTTTGGGTGAGCACTAGAATTAAAGATAAAGGTATTTAGCTCTTTAGAGTTGTGTTATTATTAATTGACTTAGCAGGTAATGCTTAATAATTAAATAGTAGTAGAAGTAAATTAATTGTTCTAGGTATAGAGTCGTAACCGTTAATTTGTGTAGTAATTGTGGTAGTTGGTTGCTTGCGATGATGAGATTAATAATTGAGACGTTGCAAGTCATGATGAAATTCGTAGTTGTTTGTTTGAATTATCGTTGTTAATTAATTGTTGTTGATATGTTGATGAAGTTGTAGGCATATGTCCAATGTTGATAAGTTGAATCGTCCCAATTTATTGACATGTTTAAGTTGTAGGTCGAATGACCAGTGTTGATCTAAGTTGATGCCATTGATGCATATTTTAAGTTGTTGTTGTATGATGTTGTTGTTGTCGCATTGTTGTGTATTTGTTGTTTAAGTTGAGGTCGCATGGCATACATTGCATTATTAAGTTGGCCTGGATTGATAATTTTTATGTTGGAGCTATGCTCACCCACGTTGGCCTGGATTGACACAAGTTGAAAGTTGAAGGCTCATGCCTTGTTAATGCCTCGATAAACTGACATGATTTTAAGTTGGGAGTTCTGCTCCAAATGGTACCACATGCATTTGCATAGTTGAGTCACGTATTGAGTCGCAAGTTAAAGTTGTTGTTATTATTCGTTGTTTAGTGATTGTCGTTGTGTTGTTGTTGATATAAGTTGTTGTTGCTATAAGGTGTTGTTGTTATAAGTTGGCGTTGTTATTACGTTGTTGTTATTAAGTTGTTGTTATTAAGTTGTGTTGAGTTAAGTTGTTACGTTGAAGAAAATGTTGTGATAAATATTATTGTGTGGAAAAATTGTTGTCATTATATTACGTTGATGATTATGTTGTGAATGTTGGTTGTGAGAATATGTTGCGAAGTGGTGATTTACGTTATCTAAATTCTATCATATATTATTTATCATACAATTTATTAGATTGTTAGATATCTCACCTCTTCATTTGTTTCGCCGTTGCCTTTATACTGGTAACGTGCAGGTATTCAAGAATGGAAGAATTAGTTGTTGTTGGTTCAAGTCGGTGTCTTTGCTCTGATACGTAACACTCGGGGAAGTTTGGTCTATGTTGTTTATATTGTTGACTCTTGTTGTTATTAGTATAATTTGTTGAATCCTAAGTGATGTTGTGAAATAAAAATTGTTAAGTATGTTGAAAGTTGAATAACATGTTTCAAGTTGTTATTAGTATAATATATTCAGTTGTATAACTATGAATTCTGCTGCGTAGTAATAAAAAAGTATTTTGTTTGAAAGTTATTGCAAGATGTTATGAGATTCTATGAATTAAAAAGTGTTATGTATCTTATATGTTTGTGTTGTTAATGTTGAAATGTGGCATCCCATGTTTTGTTGAAAATTTTAATTACTCTGATTTTCGATATATTTTTCGGGTAGAATTTAGGGTGTTACATTAGTGGTATCAGAGCAGGTCGGTATGTCCGGCCAGTGTTGTCTAATGTTGTCTACTTCCTTTGTACGTGAGAAGTGTGTGGAACACTGTCGGTACTTGTTGTTTTCTGATTGTTGTTGCAGGAGTTAGTTGAAGCTAAGTGGGGGAGAAGCTTTTCTTCTCTGATGTGTTTGGTTGAGAGATATCATATTAGTATGCTACTAATGGATACAGTGCAAACGTTGTAGGAGCCTTGCTGTTTCTTGAATTCGAAAGTAATACAGATTTAATATTTTGGTTGTTTGACAAGTTGGATTGTATTGGAAAAGAATAGTTGTTATGAGATAGAATTTAGTAAGTTGTTGTTTAAGTAGGCCATGCTGTAGAATTATTGGGATTGATTTTAAAAATTGTAGAAGTTGTTGGAGTCGTTGGGATAATTTGTTGGGTTTAGATGGTTGAAATTAGTAGTAAGAGAGGTGTAGAGAAATAGTTCCAATAAGAAAAATATAATTATTAGTTATTATAAATATTAAGAAATTAGGTTTTTGTAGAGGTTGTTAGAAAACAAGGAGAAGAAAAGGGAAAAGAATAGTATACATGAAAAGAGGAAGAAAAAGAGGAATAGGCTTGGGAGAAAAACTCCCGTTGTGAGAAAATTGTAGACCGAAAGCCAAACCGAAATTCGACCGAAACTCCGTAGAGCGACCTTCAATCTAGGTAAGGGTGGGGTTCTAATTTTCTAATGGGTTGTATGATGCGTAGTATGTGAGAATTAGGATAATGGAGAATCTACTATGTATTTGTGGTTGTTCTATTTGGTGAGAAACATGTTTAGATTAAAATCCCTAATTTTTTATGTTTTGGAATTTTTAGATTTTGGTGATAATTTTTAAATATAAAAGAGTAATTGTGTTTTGAGGTGTAGAATTTTGTTCTTATTCTGTTCAATATATGCATATAAACATGACTTGTTAATTCCTATGCACCTATTTTAGTTTCCGTTCAGTATATGCACATACTATAGATTTAAAATTAAGAAAAATAGCATAGCATCATGAGCATCACCATGAGTTAATTGGGAATGCAAACTGGTGTAGGGACTTGTGAGTTGTGAGACAGTTTGAGAGATACAATGTATATAGGCACTTGGTTTGCATGGAATACCAACATAGAAGCATAGAGAGAGCTTGAGGCGTTGGAAGAAGAAGAAGAAGAAGAGCATGAACAATCTTGTAGGATTGGTTTTTTTTCAACCTTGGCTAGTATAACACACCATAGATATATACTTTCATTACTTCCTTTTCATTTTTCCTAACACAAGCCAAAATAGAAACTTGGGAAAAGAAAGGGTTTTGGTAGAAGGAGAAGAAGAAGAGTAAGAGAAGAACAAGAGGAGAGCTAGAGCTTGAGGTTGGAGTTGTTGAATCTTCATGGATCATCCAATCTCTAGAGGTAAGGGGTTTGATTTCTCTATCTCATATGATTAGGTTTTGATAGTTGTATTTTGAGTTTGGGGAAAAATTGATAATGGGGTTATAGGGTTTTGGTTGATTGTTGATTGAAATAGATTAGAAGAGTTGGAATAGGAGTATGGATTATGGGTTGTGATGATCATTAGAACGAATAGAATCGTTAGGAATCTCAAATGGGAATGGAAAGTGAAGTTTCCACACAGGTCCATCAACACGGGCCGTGTTGATTAACACGGGTGCCCGTGTTGGTCTTCTAAAATCAAGGGTTCGTGCCAGGTCCATCAACACGGGCCGTGTTGATTAACACGGGTGCCCGTTTTGATTCTCTGACTTTGGATTTTTTGTGTGTTTTCTAGGGGCTTTTCAACAAGGGTCGTGTTGATACACACGGGGCCCCGTGTTGATGCATCTGTAGCCTCCAAAATTCTGATTTTTCGCACTTCTTTTGGAACCCAATTATGTTCTGATTTTCCGATTCCGGTAAATTCGACGACGGAGTAAGTTACTCCGAATTCAACGAAAATTGACGTGCTAGCTATGTTCGACTTGTAGAACATGGTGGTGAGGTTAGTTTTTAGAAATTATGAGTTTTTACGAGATGACCTGAAATAGGCCAATTTACGATTAAATTGAATCGGATTGCGTTTTAGTAGATTTAAGACACGTATGGATAATCCGATTGCGATGTTGACGATTAGGAGTAATTCCGGTTATTAGGGATGGCTTTTGCGACAATGATATGTGTTTGACTATTTTTCTGTATTTAGAATTTAGTGAACAAATCGATAATGAGGTGGGGTGATGAAACATAATGTTTGCGACGACGTATTAGTTAGTGAATACTTGTTGATATGCGATGCGATGGTATATGTCTTTGTACATGATGATGTGATGATTATATTGATGTTATTAATAAATGCTTCCGATTTGTGAATGCATGATTTTTGATGATGATGAATTATATGTGACGTTTTGCATAATGCAAATATGATGCGATGATGTATTTATCTTGATTTGGATAAATTATGGCGATGTGGGCTTTATGCCAATTTTGATGAGCGATGATGATGTTTTTGTGTTGTGTTGTTTTATTGTCGAGTCACATACATTGCATTGGCGACGATGGGCTTTTATGCCAAGCGACGAGGCTTTTATGCCAAGTGTTCCTAATTATGGACAAAGCGACGGGTACCACATGCATAACATAGTCGTATCTCATGGAGTCGGTTATGTTTATGTTTGGGTTGTTTGGCGTTGAGTTTTAATTGATGGATGATGTTGAATTATGATGATATACGATGCTTTGTTTGGTGATGATCTTTGTGATGAATATGAAATGAATATAACTTGATAGTTTCATGATAACTAGGTGATGAGTATAAATAATGAGTTTTGCGATGATTTAACTTGATGAAATGCTTAATGCAAATATGATGTGATGATGTTTTGTGACGATGGGCTTTTATGCCAAAAGCGACGATGTGTTTTAGCCAATTTGTGATGATTTCATTTATGATTCTTAAGTTATTAGTATTGTTTGATGTTGTTGTTTATAATTGTCGTGTTGGTTAGTGACGTATTAACTTGTGATGATTTCGTGGCGATGGAAGTATATGTGTTGTTGCGATGAAGTATGCCGATGAGGTTATGGCGATATAGTGTAGATTATACACATTAGAATGACGATCGAAGTAAGTGAGGTTTGGATATGTGTTGGAATGCACTTATTAACTTATATCCTTTACAATTCCAAAACTATATATTTATATATATATATATATATATATATATATATATATATATTATCATGCCTTTAATTATATGTTTTGGAGTATCTCACCCTTTACTTGTTTCGCCGTTACCTTTATATTGGTAACGTGCAGGTTATGAAGACGGAGATTATAGCTGCTATTAGTTGAGTCGGTGTCACTCTGATACGTAGCACTCGGGGGGAATATTTATGTTGTCTTGTTGTTGTTATTTTGTTGTTATTCCTTTTGTGAATAAGAATCATAATTTATGAAAATATGATTTTGATGAGGGAGTTTAATAAAGAAGATGTTTGATTATTAAGAATCAATTATGATTTCCGATGATGCTATGTATCCGAGATTTATACTTTAAAGCAAAATATTTAAAGTGATTTGGTTTGATGATGTGACGCCTCAGTATTTAATTTATGAAATTTTAAATTACTCTGATTTTTGCATATAAAACCTTGGGTAAATTTGGGGTGTTACGTTAGTGGTATCAGAGCCTGGTTGGTCTGTCGGCCAGGTTGTTAATGTGTTTAACCCTGTTGTATGCGACATGTGTGTGAAACACTGTCGGTACTTGCTTGTTTCTAATTGTTTGTCTGCATAGATGAGTTTGAAACAAGTGGGGGAGAAATTTTACTTCTTGGTGGCGCTTGTGGCTTAGAGATGGAGCCTTAAGCAGCGTTACGCTTTGGTAACTTGAAGAGTAAGTTTGAAGACGCTGTTGTAGTTTGGTAAAGATGGTTTATGTCACCATCATGATTGTCGACTGTCTATTGACAAATTGAGGAACTGATCACCCTTAATCTCTTGTTGATAGTAGTCAGGAATTGTGTTGGTTGGGGTAGACTTGTCTTGTCAGCTTAATAGTGTATGAAGCAGATGTGTTGGCACAAGGTGGTGCATGGTTACTTGAGTTGTGGGCGAATTTGGATTTTGGTGAGAAACAAGATTTTGGCAAGCGAACTTCTTGGTGTGATTCTTCCAAAGCCTTTTGTGGAGATGTGAGTGAATTACCGCAGTAGTGCGAAGTGAAGTTTTGATGGATTTAGTTCTGGAACTATTTGTGATTCGGAATATCCTTGGAGATGTCTACGTCTGAGTTAGAGTTGAAGAGTCAAATTGAGGATTGGTTTGAGCAGAGTTTGTTTATTCGAGCGGGTCATCGTGGAGTGCTACCGTTGTGTTGTTCGAGAAGAACGAAGGTCGCTTAAGTTGATGTGTCATTTCAGACAAAGGAACGAAGTGGATGTTGAGGACAAGTATCTACTTCCAAGGACTGATGTTGGATAGATCGGTCATTTGGAGTTTATGTGTTTATTGAGATTGATGTGAAGTCTGGCTGCCTATGGGTTAGTGTGAGGGTTGAAGATGTTCAGGCAATGCTTTTCAAGATAGTGTATGGTCCTGGCGAGTAATTGTTGATGTTATTAGTGTGACTAATGCGTCAGGTATGATTTTGGGATGTTCGGACAGTACTCTCATGAGTAGCTGTAAGAGTTATTTCGTGTTCATGGATATTAATTGGTTCACATCAAGTCAAAGAAATTGTGGCAGCATCCGAGCGTTGTGTTATCAGTAGTGAAATTAGACCAGTGCATGTCGAGTATTCTAAAGATAGAGTTTTGAACAGTTGGACGCAAGTGCCTTCAGTAAGCGACTTAGACGGTGATATTATGGACAGTTCCGCGAGGATTTATTTTGTATCTTGCAAAAGACTTCAAGGGAGTTATTTCAGAGCTTCGAAGTTCTTTTGTTTTGGATGGTTAGCTTTGTGAGTTTGATGGAAGATGTTTTTATAAGTTGGTATTGATCGTGGGTACTTTGACTCGAGATGGTTGAGTCGCTATTTGGACTTCGCAATGGGAAGCGAATTCGTTTGAGCCAGTGAAACGTTTAGCGAATGCTTTGATTTTGGTCTTGGTTGGTACTGGAGAACCTTGTGCGGTGTATTGTGATATTTCATTTTGGACTTCAGATGTATTTCGACATAGAGTTGGAAAAGTGTATTGTTACCTTGGAACAATTTGTTTTTCATATGGAAAGATTGTCGGACGTGTGAGTAAGAGTTTGATGCGGTTGTACTCGTTGAAACCTTAAAGGTGCAGATGTTAACGACGGGGAGATTGGAATTGTCGAAGACAATTCAAGTTTGAGTGTGATCTATAAAGAGATTTTGGCTGGTGTTGAGTTTAGTATGTTGATATCGCGGATAACCCAAGAATGTCTGATTTGGGATTTATTACTTTAAAGAATGTCGCATGTTTGCTTTGAGACACTTGTTGAGTTTAAGCTCAGAAGGTTATTAAAGATTTGTTCACTACTGTTATATGGATTTCTTTGGATACTAATGGTCGCGGTGGATTATTAGCTTACGACTAAGATAAGTCTTGACGGTAAGGAATTTTGTGACAGTTTGGTAGCCATGGGTACCTTAAGATGATTGATGTTTTATAAAGGAAGGTGTTCTATTGTGACTAAAATCGGTCGCGATGGTGTTCATGATTGGATTTCATAGAAATTGAAGTTATGGATCCAAGTCCGACTTGTGTTGTAAGTCAGGAGTATGAGACGACGTTGATGGGTAGAGTTCTTGAGAGAGTGTTTTGGTCTAAGTTACCACTTTGAAGGATTGAGAGTTGTGAAAGGTGTTTCGAATAAGAAGCCTATGTATTGATTGTTGCAACAGTGCGAGGATGGCGATTACTTAATACAATTTTGGGAATTGAATCCGTATGAGGGAAGACTTCGTTGAAGTCAAGCGTATACGTCAAAGTTTCACAAGTGAATATTTGGACAATATTTGAAAAGGTCAAACTATGTCGTGTATTTTAGAGAATCAATGGACGATGATCAATCGAGAATGAAAGAGTAATTTTTCGAGTTGATAAGACTGATGTTACAAGGTGTCTTGATGGGTGTACGCTGTGAATGTATCCATTCTGAGTAATTGTGAGGTTGATGAGTAACCAAGTTGTTTTACGGTTAACATCTTATGCATAAAAAGTGGCACAACATGGTTTAGATATCGAGCAATGAGTTTTAGCGATTATGCGAGATTGTCGGATTTGGACTAGTGAGTTATAGTCGCAAGTCATCTGTGTACGCCTTAGAATGAGTGGTGTATCGCAATTCGGTTATGTTTGAGTAACTTGTTATTGTTCAAGGATTGTGCGTTTGTAATCTACAAGGACGATCTGACCTTGTGATTTTTCTGGAGTGAGAGCGATAACTGCAAGTGTAATTCTTGAGTGCGTACTTATGCGTGATTGAAGGCATCTTTTTCGTGGTTGCGTAGCACGCGTGGTATTATCCTATTCTAATTGTTTCAGTTTTGGTTTGTATAACCATTTTGTTGTTTTCGTTTTAGCGATGGTGTCGGTGTTGTGTCGTAGGACTTTATGTTCCTATCTTTGGTGACTCGTTTCCGAGGTATCGGTTCGAGTGTGTAATTAATTCTATGGTTGAAACGTTAGGATAGTATCGATCTTGTTTGTTTGGTTCTCGAGTGAACCGGTGTGTCTGCGACTTATTTAGTTGTTGGGTGTTAGTTGGTTGTCGAGTGCATTGTATGGGCTTTGCATCTCGGCATGGTTGTTCTTAACTAGACGTTGTGGTTAGGGAGATACCCTTATTTTTGGTGTCTTGGGTGTGTTGTTTAATTGACGCGAGGATTGAGTGGACGAATGCGTAGGCATGTTCCGATTTGTTCGTTTTGGTCAAAATTTCGAGGACGAAAAGTTTATAAGTGGGGGAGAGTTGTAACGCCCGTTTTAATTAATATTATATTATATTAATATTTTCGAGTTACCGATTGATAATTAAGTTGCGACGAGAATATTTGTGTTAATTAATATATCTATTAATTTATCTGGCGACGTTTTGTTCGGTCCGGATTTTATTCCGTTCGGTTCGGTAAAACATTTTTCGGATCCGATATTTAATTCCCAGGAATTATTTTAGTTAATTGAGTTAATAATATTGTTAGATATTATTAGTAAGTTAATTTATAAGAATTGGAAAGGGGTGTGAGGAGCAATTTCCTAGGATTGGGTATACACCCTTGTTGCTAGTAAGATTACATATAAACCATTTTCCTCATTCTTTCCTTTTTCCACAAAAACCAACATAGAAGCATATAGAGAGCTTGAGGTGTTGGAAGAAGAAGAAGAAGAAGAAGAAGAAGAGCATGAGCAATCTTGTAGGATTGGTTTTTTTTCACCCTTGGCTAGTATAACACACCATAAATATATACTTTCATTACTTCCTTTTCATTTTTCCTAACACAAGCCAAAATAGAAACTTGGGAAAAGAGAGAGTTTTGGTAGAAGGAGAAGAAGAAGAGTAAGAGAAGAACAAGAGGAGAGCTAGAGCTTGAGGTTGGAGTTGTTGAATCTTCATGGATCATCCAATCTCTAGAGGTAAGGGGTTTGATTTCTCTATCTCATATGATTAGGTTTTGATAGTTGTATTTTGAATTTGGGGAAAATTGATAATGGGGTTATAGGGTTTTGGTTGATTGTTGATTGAAATAGATTAGAAGAGTTGGAATAGGAGTATGGATTATGGGTTGTGATGATCATTAGAATGAATCGAATCGTTAGAAATCTCGAATGGGAATTGAAAAAGTGAAGTTTCCACACAGGTCCATCAACATGGGTCGTGTTGATTAACACGGGTGCCCGTGTTGGTCTTCTAAAATCAAGGGTTCGTGCCAGGTCCATCAACACGGGCCGTGTTGATTAACACGGGTGCCCGTGTTGATTCTCTGACTTTGGATTTTTTTGTGTTTTCTAGGGGCTTTTCAACACGGGCCGTGTTGATGCACACGGGGGTCCGTGTTGATGCATCTGTAGCCTCCAAAATTCTGATTTTTCGCACTTCTTTTGGAACTCGATTATGTTCCGATTTTCCGATTCTGGTAAATTCGACGACGGAGTAAGTTACTCCGAATTCAACGAAAATTGACGTACTAGCTAAGTTTGACGTGTAGAACGTGATGGTGAGGTTAGTTTTTAGAAATTACGAGTTTTTACGAGATGACCCGAAATAGGCCAATTTACGGTTAAATTGAATCGGATTGCGTTCTAGTAGATTTAAGACACGTATGGACAATCCGATTGCGATGTTGACGATTAGGAGTAATGCCGGTTATTAGGGATGGCTTTTGCGACAATGATAGGTGTTTGACTATTTTTCCGTATTTAGAATTTAGTGAACAAATCGATAATGAGGTGGGGTGATAAAACATAATGTTTGCGACGACGTATTAGTTAGTGAATACTTGTTGATATGCGATGCGATGGTATATGTCTTTGTACATGATGATGTGATGATTATATTGATGTTATTAATAAATGCTTCCGATTTGTGAATGCATGATTTTTGATGATGATGAATTATATGTGACGTTTTGCATAATGCAAATATGATGCGATGATGTATTTATCTTGATTTGGATAAATTATGGACAGTTCCGCGAGGATTTATTTTGTATCTTGCAAAAGACTTCAAGGGAGTTATTTCAGAGCTTAGAAGTTCTTTTGTTTTGGATGGTTAGCTTTGTGAGTTTGATGGAAGATGTTTTTATAAGTTGGTATTGATCGTGTGTACTTTGACTCGAGATGGTTGAGTCGCTATTTGGACTTCGCAATGGGAAGCGAATTCGTTTGAGCCAGTGAAACGTTTAGCGAATGCTTTAATTTTGGTCTTGGTTGGTACTGGAGAACCTTGTGCGGTGTATTGTGATATTTCATTTTGGACTTAAGATGTATTTCGACATAGAGTTGGAAAAGTGTATTGTTACCTTGGAACAATTTGTTTTTCATATGGAAAGATTGTCGGACGCGTGAGTAAGAGTTTGATGCGGTTGTACTCGTTGAAACCTTAAAGGTGCAGATGTTAACGACGGAGAGATTGGAATTGTCGAAGACAATTCAAGTTTGAGTGCGATCTATAAAGAGAAATGCGGTGTTGAGTTTAGTATGTTGATATCGTGGATAACCCAAGAATGTCTGATTTGGGATTTATTACTTTAAAGAATGTCGCATGTTTTCTTTGAGACACTTGTTGAGTTTAAGCTCAGAAGGTTATTAAATATTTGTTCACTACTATTATATGGATTTCGTCGGATACTAATGGTCGCGGTGGATTATTAGCTTACGACTAAGATAAGTCTTGACGGTAAGGAATTTTGTGACGGTTTGGTAGCCACGGGTACCTTAAGATGATTGATGTTTTATATAGGAAGGTGTTCTATTGTGACTAAAATCGGTCGCGACGGTGTTCATGATTGGATTTCATAGAAATTGACGTTATGGTTCTAAGTCCGACCTATGTTGTAAGTCAGGAGTATGAGACGACGTTGATGGGTAGAGTTCTTGAGAGAGTGTTTTGGTTTATGTTACCACTTTGAAGGATTGAGAGTTGTGAAAGGTGTTTCGAATAAGAAGCCTATGTATTGATTGTTGCGACGGTGCGAGGATGGCGATTACTTAATACAATTTTGGGAATTGAATCCGTATGAGGGAAGACTTCGTTGAAGTCAAGCGTATACGTCGAAGTTTCACAAGTGAATATTTGGACAATATTTGAAAAGGTCAAACTATGTCGTGTATTTTAGAGAATCAATGGACGATGATCAATCGAGAATGAAAGAGTAATTTTTTGAGTTGATAAGACTGATGTTACGAGGTGTCTTGATGGGTGTACACTGTGAACGTATCCATTCTGAGTAATTGTGAGGTTGATGAGTGATGTAGATGTGGCAACTGATGAGATAGATGGAGTTGATCTTCGTGGGAGGGATGATCCGAGTGAGATTCATGTCATTGACGGGAGATTTTGGATTTGGCCTGAAGGAATTA
Source organism: Vicia sativa (assembly GCA_021764765.1). Classification (NCBI taxonomy): domain Eukaryota; kingdom Viridiplantae; phylum Streptophyta; class Magnoliopsida; order Fabales; family Fabaceae; genus Vicia; species Vicia sativa. The sequence goes on along the minus strand of CM038795.1, from coordinate 120,432,065 downwards.
AGTAAGTTTCTTATTTATAAAATTTTATTTAAGTATGTATACATTTTCAGTTTTTGTATAAATTTTTATTAAATATTATTAATTCAAAATGTTGTTGTTTAGTTTTGTGCCGAGTTGGACTGCTGCCAAGGTTATAAATTATGTGATTCAGCAGATGTATAAATCATTTTGGAAGAATTTTGGCGAGGTAACAAATAAAGAAGAAAGGTTTAAAAATTTAAGGTATTGTTATTTATTTAAGTTGTAAATTTAATTAATTTTTTTAGTTATTGTTATTTAAATGACATTTTCATTATAATTATTTAAGGTCATATAACATTGCAGGAAAAATGTGTGTGAGATCCGTTGAACGAGAAAATGATTGAAAAAACTATTATAGCAGAACCTTTAGAAGATTTTCTGATATAATGCGGCGGATTAGGGAGAATTAAGCTTCATAGTATCCGTCCTAATTTGATAGGCGTAAAAATTTTCGGCGAACTTCTTATGTTTAAAAACTATGTTTAAAGTTTCTAATGTAAGATTTTTTATTAGAGTCGTCGAGATGTCTTTTATGATAATATTTAAAAATTTAATATTAAATAATTAACTTCCGTATATTACACATGTCTAAAGTCTAGTACTACCTTATTAGAAAAACAAAATATTTACAAAAAAATTTAACATATATGAATCGTGTAAAATTTCTTTACGAAGTATTTCAATTAAATTTAATTTGTTATACTAAACATTTTATTCAACATATTTATAAGAGAAGTGAAAAATAATATACTACAATACAAGGTACATTTGAGAAAACAAAGTATGACATTTAACTAACTAGTGTACCTCACCTCCCCATTTGTCTATCCTAGCATAGGGACTCTAACTAATAGAAAAATAGGATGTGAGTTAGTCCTTACTTCAATTAGAAACGCCACTTTATGTCCAAATCACCTGTAACTCCTCTCATGGTCTCCCTTCTATTACTCTCCACGGGGATAGTGACTTGAATCTGTACTTGTGTTGTGACATAAGAGAATTGGGGTTAAAGATGCATGGTAGTACCTATTATTGTTTGATAAATTAGTCATATTCACTTGAAGTGATAGTGTTTGATGAATAAACCAAAAAGGAACATGAAATGATAGATTACTATCTAGGGTCATTATGTTTAGACCAATTATAAAACATGTTTATCAAGTTGATCAACTTAGTTTGGAATAGACAATGCATCTGATGTGACTCATTTCTTACAAGGGACCCTTCAATTTCATTACATCTATATAATATGGGGTATTTACACTAAACATATTTAATGTACATCTTCACTTTAAAAGGAGACTCAACAAATTCATGTAGCAAATATAAGTCGTATTAGGTTTAGATCAATAGCTATTGACTTCATTAGATAAAGTCATTCGTAACGGATTTTCATTAACATTTGTTGCAACTATATTTGCAAACTTCTTTTGCGCATATACATTTTTTAGACTATTATCTTTATTTAAAATTATACTTACATCAATTAAGTTTAAATGAAATGTATATGTTATCTATAAAAAAAACATACACACATATTAAAGGGGAATCTCGCTTAGATTATCTGTTCCTGTATTATTCAATTCATCTGTCCACTTATCTTGTTCAAGGTAGAAGGAAGATTTAAATCCTTTCTTTCGAGGGTAACTCGCCAGTCTCTAGACTGGAAAATATTAAATCCACTTTTTAGGGTTTAGGGTTTAGGGTTTAGGTGCTGCTTAGGCCTGCTTCTGTGTCCAGTAACTTCAAAGGCTTTTCACAGACATTTTCTTTAACGGGGCTTGTTGGCCCCTTTCTTAGTTAGCTCTTTATGTCTACTTTAAGCCTCGTCGGACATTTTATGACTCGTAGCTTATGAGAAGGGCCTGTAGCTCGATACAATTGTTGGTGAATTGCTTACTTGCGTACGGGCAGGCGTATTCAGTCGTTCCCATCCCTCATCAGGGCCCAGCTTGACAAAGATTTTGATGTGGATGAGAGGGGGAGCATCTCTTTTAGATATCCCCGCAATTAGAACTATTAAATGAGAAGAGACTTCGCGCCATGGAACATGTCCAAATCTACCAGAAAATTCCAGTGCATTCCAATCTGACACATCTATACTATATAAAAAGGATACAAATAAGTATTCGTTCAAAAAATTAGGAATATGTAGCTCATATATTATGATATATGGGGTAATGAGGTGAATTTAGTTCTTTCCTTATCTTTTAAATGGTAGTCTATCATTAGATTTTTACTTGACAAGAAATTGACTTTTGGAAAACAAAAGTATTTTGTGTAAGTTAGTTGTATAATCAATCCAAAGTATAAAAAATGATTATTTAATAATAGATTTGAAATTAAGAAAGTTTATCAAAAGTATTAATTTAAAGTTCAATTGAAAAAGATAAGTTTAAATCAACTAAAATTGACCAACAATATATATATATATATATATATATATATATATATATATATATATATATATATATATATATGAATTTAAAATGATTTATAATGTAAATTAAATTGAAAATTCAAAAGATGCATAAAAAATAAAATAAAATAAAGAGAAAAAACGAAAAAATTCATTTTAAAATTCTGAAGAAAAAAACAAATGTAATGGAAAATAGTTTTTATGATTTATGAAAAAATAAATTGGAGTTAAAAGTTATTTTGTAGCAGATTTTAATGAATATTTGAAGAAAGAGAAAGAAAATGAAATTTGAAAACAAAAAGAAAATAACAACAACATATAGGGTGCATATGTCAGCCTCTCATTGTTTGAATTCAGATGTTCCCACGAAACGCGAGAAGTTGAACTTCATCCTCAACCTTCAACCTTTTTTGCAAGGTCTATGAACTTTGAGATTCAAGCCCAAACACGTCATGGTTTAGCTTCATCTCATGTCATCGTTCTCATCTCTCTACAATGAGCCATTTGTTTACTCCATGCAGAGGGAATTTTGCCGAAAATACAAAAACCTCGCTTACTTCAAAGTGAAATTAAATTCCAAATATGAAGAATAAATTCAAGATTAGTGAGAGTATTTTGATAAGTGGAGCAAGATAAAGAGATTGGCAACCTATTTGATCAGAAATGTTACTCGTATCTACCTGACCGAAGTGGGCTTTATAGGTCAACAATGATGGATTCAATTTGAAGGTTTCAAGGGACGACAAGCTTCAACAATGCTACACAGCTTCAGAGGATACCCGTGAAGGATTTTGGGAAAAGAAATAGTGTAAACAAGCTCGATTTGAGAAACCAACTTCTGGGTATATAGGTATTTGGTTGAGATTTTTGAAGAGTTTCAGAGGCTATTCAAGCTTGATAACTAAGGGAAATTGATGCCCTATTTATAGTAAAGGGAGTTAGATTATAGTACATGCCATTTTGAGATCCCAAACCTATGAATCTATTTTAGAATTTTATGTTTTTTCAATTGTGTGAAGCAAGGGTGAAAATCATGACTCAGGCCTTGAAACAAGTCACTTTTAACTCATTGGGATGCATTTTTTCAAGCCAAAAGTGTTTAAACATACATTGGTAGTCCCAAGCTAAGTTTTGTTGAGTTTTAGTTTTAGGTCATGTTCCAAAAACTAGAGATCAAGTCACCATGTTAGAGTTGAGGCCAAATGAAATCTTCTCGTTCGTTTTGAGATGTTTCTTGAGCAAAAGGATTCTTTCATGGTAATTAATTAAATGCAAAAAGAACCAAATCAAAAGGATGCTTGAGCTAAAAATGGCATTGAGGTAAAGTTGAAGGTCTTACATTAGGTCAAACATGTCATGAACTAGCTTTTGTGCATAAATGGCCTTTGAGCAATTTCAAAAACTGATAGGCTTAGAGGCTGAATAGGAATTTGACCCTTGAAGAAAAGTTGTAAGGACATTAAAAGGGACCTTTGGATCAAAGAAGGTCTAAAACATATTGACAAATTAAGAATTTAATGCCACTTTTTGGACCAAATGTCATGCCACACTTGATTTTAGGTCTACCAACCATGTTTTAACTTGACTTTTCTTGATTTTTCTTGCATCCAAAGGCTCAATAATGATCACTTGACTAAACAAATGATGGAAGCTTGAATGTCCTTTGAAGAACCTTGATGATTTCTTGAGAAATGAATGAGAAGGGCATGAAATAAGCACATGAACCCTAACTAGAATCAACTTGAAAACATGCATATAACTTATACTTCTTTTGATTAAACCATGTGGAATGAAGCATGACATAAATATGGCCTAAGATTGTAGGCCATTTTTTGAAGAATAAGCTTCGATGGACCACTTGTTGACCAAACTATTAAGTATGTGATTTTATGGTTGACAATAATTTGGTAAAACAAGTAGTTGGAAACAATTCGATCAAAACATATTTCATTTGGAAAACATGTATTACAGCCTAATGTTGAGAAAATGTCATAACATCTTGACCAGTTGGCATAACCGACTCTGTTGGACTTTATTTGATAGATGTTATGACTGATGTTGTAATATGTTACACCAGAACATTATGACAGTACAACTGTTATGTATCCTTGAAGATTTGATTTTAAAATATGAGTTTCTAGATTATTCTAGTACATATAACAGGCGTTGGCAGTCAAGGATTTTTAGGAACAATTACAAAATTGATTTTTTTCATAAAAATATCTTTGAAAAGTTTTAGGAAATATTGGAAATATTTGATTTTTTCTATTGTTGAGGAGAAGATTCTGCAGGAATTTACAGTTGACGAGTGAATTTGATTGAAAAGTCCAAGCCCAACTGTAGGATAATATTCAAGGAGTCTTCCAAGACCTATTTTTTAAGCATTGTTTAAGTATTATTTTATTGTAAAGTCGTGTGCAAATAAGGGTTTAGGTTTGAGAGTTCCTTAGTTTCTCCATGTGTTATTTGTACGTCCTCGTGAATTTGTTGATGCATTGAGTTTGACTATTTGTTACTTGTTTATCAAGTTATTGTTCTCCTCTAAGCTTTTAAGCATAGAGTTGAGTATTCCAAGATTTCAACTCCTCACTACCAAATTTGAGAAATTAAAGATGAATGATGATGAGACAATTCATGAATATCAGATGAAGATTCTTAAAATTGTTAGTGCATCAACTTCCTTGGGAGAAAGGATGTAAAAAGAAAACCTAGTTAGAAAGATTCTTAGGTCTCTTACCTAAGGAATTTGACATCAAGGTTACAGATATTGAAGAAGCCACAAACATCAACAACATGAGAGTTGATGAGTTTATAGGGTCACTTCAAATGTTTGAATTAGCTATTAGTGACAAGATTGAGAAAAAGAGCAAGAGCATAGCTTTGTTTCTAATGCTGAAGATGAAGAAAGCCAAGATGATTTAGACATTGATGAAGGTCTATTCAATATTTTTGTGTTCCCTGGAAAGCAATTCAACAAAATTTTGAAAAGGATGGATTAAAGAGGAAGACCAAATTTTAGGGACCTATCATATGACATCAGGAGTGATGATTATCTACATAAGAACACCAGATATAAGGAAAAGACTAATCATAGAAAATAAATTTAATATTATGAGTGTGAAGATTTTGGTCACATCAAACTAGAATGTCCCACTTTTCTCAAAAGGCATGAAAAGGGATTCATTGTGTCTTGGTCTGATGATGAAGAGTTAGAAGATGGGACTAAGAAGGATGGCAAGGTAAGAATGTGTGTGGATTACAGAGATCTGAACAAAGCGAGTCCGAAAGACGATTTCCCACTTCCTCATATTGATGTTCTGGTTGACAACACCGCTCAACATAAGGTTTTCTCCTTCATGGATGGTTTCTCCGGTTACAATCAGATCAAAATGGCTCCTGAAGACATGGAAAAGACTACTTTTGTTACACAGTGGGGCACTTTCTGCTACAAGGTTATGCCGTTCGGACTGAAGAATGCAGGCGCCACTTATCAGCATGCTATGGTGACATTGTTTCATGACATGATTCATCACGAGATAGAGGTCTACGTCGACGACATGATAGCTCGGTCACAGACCGAAGAAGAGCATCTTGATCATCTACAGAAACTGTTTGATAGGTTGAAGAAGTATAGACTGAGACTCAATCCTAACAAGTGCACCTTTGGAGTCAGATCCGGAAAACTCCTAGGGTTTGTTGTCAGTGGTAAAGGTATTGAAGTTGATCCCGCCAAGGTTAAAGCTATTCAAGAAATGCCGCCCCCATGCAGAGAAGGAGGTCAGAGGTTTCTTGGGCCGATTAAACTACATTGCCAGATTCATTGCACACCTAACTGCTACTTGTGAGCCAATCTTCAAGTTATTAAAGAAAGATCAAGTAGTGGAATGGAACGACGATTGCGGATCGCTTTGACAAAATCAAGGAGTACCTCGAATCCTCCTATTCGATGCCGCCCAAGGAAGACCTCTTATCATGTACTTGGTGTTAGAGAACTCAATGGGTGTGTGTTGGGGCAACATGACGAGTGCAGTCGAAAAGAGCATGCAATATACTACCTTAGCAAAAGTTTACCGATCGTGAAACAAGATACTCAGCTGAGAAAACTTGCAACGCTTGGCTTGGGCTCGCCGACTAAGGCAAGATATGTTGACTCACACTACCTTGTTGATTTCAAGATGGATCCGATAAAATACATCTTTGAGAAACCAGCTCTCTCCGAAAAATAGCAAGATGGCAAATGATCTTGACCGAATCGACATCCAAGACACTTCTCGAAAGCGATCAAAGGAAGTGTAGTAGCCGATCATTTGGCTCATCAAGCCGTAGATGACTATCGACCTATGCGTTCAATTTCCAGATGAAGATGTTTTACTAGTCATGATTGAAGAACCGGCCAGACGAAGGACCTGAACAAGGATCCCGATGGACTATGGTCTTTGATGGAGCCTCAAACGCACTTGGCAATGGCATTGGCGCCATCATTACATCCCCTACAGGCGTACATACTCCTTTCACCGCCAGATTATGTTTCAGTTGCACTAACAACATGGCTGAATACGAAGCATGCATCATGGGTATTAAAGCTGCTATTGACTTAAGAATCAAGTTCTTGCAAGTATATGGAGACTCAGCTTTAGTGATCAGTCAGATTAAGGGCGAGTGGGATACGAAGCATCCAAATCTTATTCCCTATCGAGAGCATGTTACGAGTTTGATCCCCTACCAAGAGATTACCTTTGATCATATTCCACGAGAAGAGAATACGCGATTGGCTACTATGTCGTCTATGTTCAAGGTCGATGGGACAACGAGGCTCCCGGATCATCATTGAGAAGTTCGACAACCAACAGATTGTTGTGAGCTTGACGCGAAGAGAAACCTTGGTACCATGACGTGAAGAGGTATCTTGAGACTCGGGAATATCCCGCAGGGCATCATTAATGATAAGAAGTTCATGAGAAGATTTGCATCTAAATTCTTCCTCAGCAACGACATCTTATACAAGCGCAACCACGACTTGTGCTTACTCCGTAGACCGAAAACCGCAATACGTATCATGGAAGAGTTACGGCGAATTTGGTACCCACTCTGGACACACCATGGCTAAGAAGATTTTGAGAAGGTTACTATTGGTCCACCATGGAAGCGATTGTCACCTCTATGCTCGATCTTGTCACAAGTGCGGTTATGCCGACAAAGTACACGTACCACCAGTACCTCTGAATGTTTTAACCTCTCCTTGGCCTTTTGCAATGTGGGGCATTGACATGATTGGAGAAATTAATCCCACAGCTTCCAATGGACATCGTTTCATCCTTGTGGCAATTGATTACTTTACCAAGTGGGTAGAAGCACCTCGTATGCATCATTACCAAGAATGTTGTGGCTCGATTCATCAAGCATAATCTTATCATCGGTATGGCACTCCGAAAGGGTTATCAGATAAAGGCTTCAATCTCAACAACAAAATGATCACCGAACTCTGCACGCAGTTCAAGATCAAGCATCACAATTCTTCTCCATATCGGCCTAAGATGAATGGCGATGGAAGCCGCCAACAAGAACATTAAGAAGATTATCTGAAAATGACGGTGACTTACAAAGATTGGCATGAAATGTTACCATTTGCTCTTCATGGTTATCGCACTACAAGACGAACATCAACAGGCAACCCCTTATCTCTCGTGATACGGTATGGAATCCGTCTTACCCATCGAGGTTCGGATACCCTCGACGAGTCCTCCGAGGCGAGTTAGGCGAAGACGATTGGGTCCGCATCGCCTTGACCGGTTAACTTGATTGATGAGAACGACTCACGTCCATCCGCCATGGACATTTATCGAACGAATGATCAGAGCATTTAACAAGAAGGTCAAGCACCGAGTCTACCAAGTCGGTGATCTAGTAGTCAAGCGCATCATTCTCCCACAAGGTGATCCCAGAGGCAAATGGACTCCCACCTACGAGGGACCATTTGTAGTCAAGACAGTATTTTCCGGCGGAGCTATGATACTTAGCACCATGGATGGTGAAGACTTCCCACACCCTGTGAACGCAGACATAGTCAAAAAATACTACGCATAAAAGAGACCCGCTAGGTCGACTGGCCTAGGCAAAAATAAGGGCATCCTGGCGAACCAAAAGGTTCGGGCAAAAATTAAGGATATATACAAAACATGTACACCCGGCAAGTCGAAAACCTGAAAAGGCGGCTTGGGCAAAAAGGGTATCCGTAGATGAAACCCGAAAGGGCGGTCTAGGCAAAAGTTAGGGATTCAAGCGTACGACTATGTCTCTTCCAGATCACCTACTTCCAGACTACTATCAGCATTCAAGGTTCAAATGGCGAGGATCAGTCTACTCACTTTCTACTGACAGCAAGGGGATGAGATAGTCGAAATATATGAGTACTAGCATAGTTGGAACTTAACGAGATTGTTTCCGCATAGCTTTTTACCTTTCTTGTGTACAAACTACTTGGCCATACGCCACCTTTCAAATAAACGCAAGCTTCTTTCTCTTTACAATTTCTGTTGTTGTTATTTGCAATAAGTCCAACGTTTGTTTTGAATGATTATATGCATTTGACAATAAGAATCTAATCGCAAACATACGAAAAGTGAACATACAAAAGTACTTACTACAGACTCCAGGAATTGAGATGATAACGAAAGTCACCAATGCATTCCCCCACAGAGCATGATCCCTGCAAAGGTGTCACTCACAACACAACTTCCCCCGAGCAAAAGGGAATCCACTGCAATTCCACTCGACTAAGCAATGTTACATCGGTCTCAAGAACACCTCACCCCAACAAGGTATTTATCCCACGGTATCTCTCATCCGTTCCTTTTTCCCCAAGCAAGATCGGACCAAGACTTGGTCGATAGTGCATCGGAGGAACCTACATCTTCATTCCCCCCGGAGATTACAACGGGATCCCGACTCTTCCACCGGTCTCCCAACTATCAAATGCTCTCCGAGATCTGCACCTGAATCCCCAAGAAAGCGCCTCCTAAATTTCCTCGGCAGATCTACATACAAGGTCCCCAACGGATCGCCTCCCATTCTCCTCGGCAGGTCTATATATGAGATCTCCAACAACGAGCTTCATCTCTACCTTCCTCAACAATATCTAGGCCCAAGACTTGGTCGGATAGTGCATCGGAGGAATCCAGGTATCTTTCTCAAAAGGGACTTCCACATACTCAATTCCCCAAGCAGGAGTCAGAAATCCTCAAACAAAGCATCCGCATCTTCTTCAAGATGGATATGTTTTGAAATACCACAACATCTATCATTCATACATTACTCATAAAGTCATAATTCATGCATATGTCATTCATATACATGTCATGCATCATACTTTGCATAAAACTAACCAATATTCATCAAAGTTCCTCTTGTTTTCCAAACAGTAATAGTCACCGACGCAAACAGGTCCAGATTAAGCCCGAATCGACGGAAAACTATCCGAAGACCGCCTTGGTTGTCCTCCGACGACGGTCGGATTAAGCCCGAATCAACGGAAAACTATCTCGAAAGACCGCCTTTGGTTGTCCTCCGACGATCGGTCCAGATTAAGCCCGAACCGACGGAAAACTATCCGAAAGACCACCCGTTATCCTCCGATAATGTGCAATGGATCAACACCGATGCACAAGGAAGCTATCCACATTTTTGCCAACTACTATCTCCCTCGAGTAATCGGCACGAAGATTTATTCGACCCTTCCTATTATCAACAAAGAACTATGAGTCTAGCGACGACTCGCTTGCCTTGGATGGCATCTTAAGCCCATCTCCGACCATTTATCAACATTTCTCCACTTTCGAATCTGCATATATGGTTAAAATCAATACAAACCAATAACTTCATTCAAAAATGAACACGAAGTCTAACGTATGACTCCTCTAGATGGCATCTTAAGCCCATCTCCATGCTCCTTCCAAACGTCTGAGCCTAGCGACGGCTCACTCCCAAAGATCGATCTTCCGGATGGCATCTTAAGCCCATCTCCGTCAATTCTCCTGTCAACATTCTCGAGTCTAGCGTCGACTCATCCTCCGGTAAGTATCCAAATGGCATCGTAAGCCCATTCCCGCATCATCCACCAACAATGCAAATTTTCGGTGTACTCGGTGATCATCTTCTACCTCCAGTCACGAAAGACAAGCGTGTCAATCTAACCCTCCAGTACAAGAAGATTGAGCAGGGCAGCTGTCATACCCCAAAATTTTCCCTCCATCTACTCAAGAGATTTCATACATCTATGCTCAAGGATTCCTCAAGAGTTGATCGACAAACTCTCTCTAGACAATCAACCCAAACTAGGGTTTGGTATCTCTCAAGTCAAGATGAAATTCCAACATCTCCAATGGCCTTCATGCCTCCTCATATGCTTCAAAGATTCTCCATGTCAAGTTTCAAGCTTCAAGTCAAGTTTCCTCGCATAATTGCTCGGATGGTTGAAAATCAGATTGGACAAAAGTCAATGTGGTCAACATACAGTCAAACTTCATAATTTCTGGTCAACATCCTCATTTTGAAGTTACATTCATCATTTGATCAAGGGTTGATCATGATTCATCAAGAAAACTCAAGATTTGCTCAAAAGTCAAACTTTCTAAATTAGGGTTTCTAGGTGAAAAGTCAATCGAACTTTGACTGATCATAACTTTCTCATACTTTCTCGAAATTTTCCACCACCTCTTGTTTTGAAGGAAATTCGATTCTCTACAACTTCATGTCTCACAAGAATGTCCAAAAATGCTTCATTTGAGAGGTATGGCTCAAAACACATGTGTCATTTTCAAAGTCAACAAAAGTCAACTTTTGTTTTGAAGATATATTGAGCATGGTAACTCCAATTGAGATGAGACCAAAAGGTTGGTTAGAGGACTCTTAGAGCTTTCCAAAAGTCCAAGAACACTCAAAATGTGGAAAATTGAGCAAGTTACACCATTCACAAGTTGGGCAATTTTGAAAGAATGCACAAAGAGAAATACTCTAAAATCAAATCCTTTGCAAATGGGCCTACTTTTTCTTCATCCTAACTTATTCCTCATGCAATTAGGAATATCCAAGCCCAATGCCACGAATTTTTATTTTATTTTCCTATTTAATTTGGAATTTATTCATTTAAATACAAATTAAATTGAAAAATAAAGTATAAAATCCAAATTAATTGCAAATTTGATTTTTATTTCTTCTTTGTGATCCAATCAATTCATTAAAAGCCAGCAAATTCGAAATTGGATCAATATGGGAAGATTAGATTGAAAATTGACCAAAGTTTGAAGATTTGATTTTTTGCAAAAAATCAAATTTGATTATCATTGATTATTGATCAATTCTTTCCCAAAACAATGCCAAATCCTTCCAGTACTTATACTTGATGCATACCAATTGAAAGAAAAGGAAAAAATTGCTCAAAAAACCCTATTCTCAAACTGAAAAAACCGTGTTCTTCAAGCTACTAGCAATCCTTGTTCCAGCTCGTTTCAATTGATTTTGAGGATCCAAACATATTCCTTGACATCCCTGGAAGCATTCCAGACCTTCACATTGCCAAAAAACATCCAGAATCAGAAAATCCGTGTTTGGTTTGTTCTTGAAAATTTCAAAATCGATTTCTCATATTCATGCATTATTAACACGATTTGTTGTTGTTTTTATGATCAGTGACAAGTTTGCAAACGTTCTGGGTGGTTTGATTGCATTTCCATAGCCTAGAGCTCGATATGCCATAGCTAGGGTTTGTAACCACGATTTAGGGTTTTGTTTAAAAGGAAAAATTGGACAACAGGACCTATACCATTGAATTCGGAATGGCCTGAGGAATCGAACCATGGTCGTAAATGTTATTTATATTATATGTGCTGCGTTTTTGAATTTGCCAGGGACTTAGCGTTGAGCCATGGCCGACGCTGGATTTTCAAAATTTTAAAACGAAGAAGACGAAGTCTCCCGCGGTGATGAGGCAAGTCAGGGAGCGACGCGTGTGAAAGTCCACTCACTTCGTTTTCAAACATACACATGACTCTCACTGTTTCCAGATGCCCTCAAGGGTCATGGGTTCGAATCCGTCCAGGGCCAGTTTTGCTTCTTTTCTCAACTTTGCATATTTTTCTATGTTTTTCATATTTTTAATATTTTGCATTTTATTTCAATTCTTTTCATAATTTTATTCTGCATTAAAAAACCATCAAAAATTATTTTTCTTTTTGCATTTATTTTCTGAAAACCTTTATTTAATTTATAAAATTAAAAAATATAATTTTGCATGCATATTTATTTTTATTCATAATTTTGCATTTAAATCACATTTAATTCATTTTTAATTATTAAATTGCATCTAAAAAATCCCAAAAAATTATTTTAGTATATTTACATTATTGCCAGCATGTCATATTTTTTCCAATTAAAAATTTGCATTTTTTCTAACATTTTCTCTTATTTCGATTTCATCATATTTTCCGATTTCTCGTTTGCTTCACAGGTTAATCCGATTCGGGCGATTCTTCCATTTTTATCTTATTTTTCAATAATGTAATTGTATATGGGATGTAATAGTTTAATTTAGGATTTTTATTTTCCGCATTTTAAATTATGTATCTGCCCCAAAGCCTTGTAATAGCGTAGGACATTTACCTTTCCGCACTTTACATTCCGCATTTTACTTTCCGCACCCTATAAATTGCTAGTAATTAGGCGTGTATGGCAAGACTAAAATTGAACATAGCCCACTAATTTTCAAGATAAAATATCTGAAATCAACACACTTCTTTCACACACGCACCCCTTAGGGTAATTCTCTCTCGATGCCTTTCGATTCAAAATGGTCATGTCCCTCGAACGTAGAGGTATTCTAGCACCGTTGCCTTCCAAACAAATCATCATAGTCCCTTCGATACAAAGATCATAAGACCCACGATGTCGCCTCCGAATACATGATCTTGACCCTCGATTGTCGCCTACGAAAAATGATGATAGTCCCTTCGAATGTGCTAGGATACTTCCTACAAGTTGCTTTCTATGACCATCCGATGTCCCTTCGAATGTCCCGCTTACATCCAACGAATGGAGCTACCTACCAACTAATGGTATGGCTAGCGCTATTCTAAAGGAATGTAGAAGTACAACAAAACGACCAATTCTGAGTGGGTAAATAAGTCTTTTAGTTGCTTGCTCTAAAAATCAAATGCTTTTCACACCACACACTCTTTTTCAAAGTTCAATTTCTTTTCAAAACGAAACATTTCCGAACACTTTGTATACACTCCTACATGAGTCATTACAAAGTCAAAGCGAAATGCCCTTTTCAAAACATTTTTGTCAAACACACAGAAAGCAATTTTAAAAAGTGATCTAGAGCAACTAAGAGCCCGTAGATAACTACGGATGGAAAGGGGTGCTAATACCTTCCCTTTTCATAACCATTCTCCCGAACTCAGAATCTAAACGAAGGTCTTTTTCTGTACTTTTACCTTCCCTTAATTGGATAAAAATAAAAGTCGGTGGCGACTCTTGCTATCCGCACATTTGGATACAAAAATCCTACAAAGTCAGTTCACCGTATTACACCTAGATATTAGGGTATACATCCTTGACATGTCAACATAGGTAGAGATTCCCTTACATCCTCAACCTTAGGTCGAATCTTTGCATGACAACATTGAGGTTAGTACTAGTTAGTCTCCCTTTTGTTTTGCTTGTTTCTTTTTGCATCCTTGCATGTAATTAAAACTAAAACTTGCTTTCTTTTTCTTTTGAAAACTAAAACACCTAATAATGGTTAAAAAAAATCCTTTCTTAAAGGTAAAAGCAACCAACCAAGATAAACTCTTTTTCACTTACAACCATAAAGTGGATTGGTCTGTGACTCCTCTCTGCAAGGTACTTGCACGTGCCACTTCAAATCCTTGTACGCGTTTCATTTTAGCTAGTAACGGAGACTTAATTATTTTTCAATTCATTTTCTTTATAACTCCCATTTTAATTTTCCATAACTTTCACTTTTGAAATATATTCTCTCCATCTCCATAAATTCCACTTTCATCTTTCAAACTTCTATTTAATCAATTTCCTCTATAACCTCCCACCTTCTAAAAACTCCTCATTTTATTACCATAAATTCACATATCTCCATATATAAGCTTCAACTCACCAACCAAACTCATATAACTCCATTTTCTTTCACTTCTCATACTAAAAAAAATTCGTCTCTATTATAATTTTAGAATGGCCGCTCGTAGAGGAATCAACAGAAGAGAGCCCGACATGTCACATATTGTGCTCAGGGAGGGCGAAGCCGGAGAGCTCCAAAGTCAATATTACCCTGATTTTTATCAACGATCAGTAACGCCTATTTGGTACGTTGATCCTAACTGCTTGTGCGAATTAAGACTGTAAAATAGTGGGCAGTTTATGCCGGAAAAATCAGGCCTGATACACGTAGCCAACTCAACTTACCCACCTTCGAATCATTGACCCTAGAGTTTTTAAGTTCCTACTCATACAAAACACCGTCGGGCGATGGTATGTATCTCACCGGAAACGCTAACTTCAGATTGTTGAACACATAATATACTTTAACGCAAGAAACTCTGAGCGAGATACTCCAATTCACTCGTGAAGAAGGGGTGGATTACCAAATTCCTGCCGAGATAGACTGGAAGAGAATAACATTCTCTTTATGGGAACGTATTGCCGGTGAAGTTCCTACTAATTGGGATGGACTCTACTCCACCCATATTCATAATCCTTACATCCGGTACTTCCACCACATCTTAGACAACACCATATTTGGAAGATCCAACAACAAACGGGTAAATTCAAAAGAGATGTACTTCCTTATCAGTACCTTCACATCCGATTGCAGAATAAATGCTGACTCCTTCCACATGGATCACATTCAATCCCTCGTTTGAAGAAAAGGGGAAGTACCTTTCTGTATCAGAGGTATAGTCACGACAATAGCACGCTACCTCAACCTGACACCTATTATGACAAATTTACCTCAACAGCCAGCTGCGCAAGTACCTCCTAAAAATGCTCCTCAACCGGTCACATTAGACACCATTTATGCTACAATAATGAAACATAATCAATATTTCCAAAACATGGAAATACGCCAAGATGAGATGATGCAGCTGGTCCGACAGATTGAGAGAGATCAACATGCGCAAAGATGATGAAGACCAAGGACTCGGGGAAGATCTAGTAGCGTGGCGAGGAGGAGTGATTTTCTACATTCCTTTTCTTCGCTTCTATTAAAACATTGGGGACAATGTTTAGTTTAAGTGTAGGGGAGAAATATTTTACCACTTTCTAAGTTTTTAAGTAGATTTATTTTCTCATTGTTTTCCTTCTTGTCATTTTTTCCTTCAATAAAAATATATATGTAATATTAAGCCTTATATGTAACAACTTTTGATTCTACTTCCTCCGTATTTCTTGAGCCATAACAAAAAATTTATTATGCATGACTCAACACATCCGAAGAGTATGAAGGTTGTCCATTCTATAATAAATAATAGGAGCCCGAGTAAAATAGAAACAAGATTATTACCGTCTTGACACTTTAAAATCCCCGAGTGTGCACGACCGATTTGAGTACCTATTATACCGAAAATCTAAGGCTTTAGTTTTAGAGTAACCCCGAGTAGTTTATTTAGCACTCGACACCGTCTTAATCACAAACTACGTAGGGAGTCAATGAATATAAGTGAGTGATCCAAAAAATATCAAAAAAATTGTACTATATGAAATTTTTTAAAATGCACTAATTAAGCTAGGTGACCCTCACCCGCTCATTTAACCCAATAGTCGCAAATCCTTCATAAACAACAACATAAGAATCCCGCTAAAGTTGGTTCAGAGGTCTCTGGTTCAGAACTTGGTAGGGCGTACTACAGTTTTATCCCCCGCAACTTGCAGTTGGGTACGTAAAAAGGAGTATACCGCATAATTGTTCTAGAACTCTGTGCTTTAATGGATCATCACTAACCGACAACTCTACTATGTGCGTGAAAAGATAATGGGCTTAATGTGATTGCGGGTGAAATAGAGCGAATATGACTAGGTTGAGCTATAATGGCATCGTTCGGATTGGTATGCATATGGCGGAGTTGTTTGGTGCCGATATTGTAATTTTAGTGTTGAAATTAAATTTGTAATGCTCCGACAAAAACGCCTTGCAACCAAGTACGATTTCAGTGGTGTCATGAGTCTGCAAGGAAAATCCTACTGAACCTTCAGAATTTGTTAGTTTTTATTTTTCCGTTTTTTTGAATCTGGTTTATGCAAGGAAAATCCTACTGGCTTGTGGAGGAGTGCTTTGGTACTAGAAGATTGTTGTGTTTCAATTTCCATATTTAATTCCAGGTTTCTTATTTTATTAATATTTACTGTTTGTCTTTAATTTATTTATCATGTTTAAATTGCTTTCTGTTTTGTATTGTTCTGTGTTCGAAAATTATAACATGATAGGCTAAGTTTTTGATATCGGTATGTAAAGTCACAAGAACCGAAGGGGTTCGGTAATATTATGCAAATTAATATTTATAAAATTAAAATACCTTTTTCTTATTTGGTTTCTAAAATTTATTTCAAACTTTTTTGTACGAGAGTAAAAACAAACAAATAGTAAAATCAACAGAGCGAGAGTTTAAGATTTTAGCCGGATAATAGTAATTGAGCATTAACTTTAAAAACAGCGAGAACGCTTTATGGTTAATTAAATTCTAATCGTTTTCAAAGAGTAATTTAAGTTTTAATTGAAATAACGAGAGTGATCACTTAGGCTTAATAGTATAACTCGATTCAATAGAACAAGAGTTTGAGATAGGGTTTTTAAAGAATTAGTCTTTACTAAATGAGTGTTTTAATTTCTAAAAGAAACCTTGTCTACACGTATTGAACCCCTGACGTCCGACTAATTACATGTCGGTAACTTGCATTAATATTCACTCAAAAACCTTAGTTTATTATACATTTACCCCAACATCCCAAATCATAGATTATTACTAGCTTTAGCTTTACACAGTAGGTTTAGATAACGATAGGTCAATTTATAGTCCCTGTGGGTTCAATATCTTTAAAACTACGCGATACGACTGTGCACTTGCAGTCGAATATTTCATAGACTCTTAAAGTTTGCGATCAAGCTACAAGAAAGAGATCAAAGACTTCAAAGGTGATCTTAGCAAGGAATTTGAAATTGCATCGAATTCTACAAGACTGGTAGAGGTTTAATGATGCATCAAAGAAGATATACAAGCGAAATTCTCAAGATATTTGAGATAGAAGAATGCAACTCGACTTTGACACATGTAGAACCAACACTGCAACTATCAAAATATTCAGAAGAAGATGATTTCTACCTAACCCAATACAGAAGACTTATTGGTTCCTTAAGATACCTTTGTCCCACAAGGCCTGACTTAGCATACAGTGTAGGTATGGTAAGTAGATTCATGTAGAAGCCAAAGGTATCACACCTAGTAGCGGCGAAAAGGATACTGAGGTATCTAAAAGGAACTCTCGACTATGACATTTTGTTTCCTACAATTGATAAAGGAAATGAGTGCAAGTTAGTGGGATACATTGATTTAAATTGGTGTAGTGATGCTTGGGATAAAAAAATCCACAACAGAATACGTGTTTATGTTAGGTGGTGCACAAGATGCTCGGAGTTTGAGAAAAGAACTAGTAGTGGCATTATCGTCATACGAAGTAGAGTACATAGTTGTTTCTCTTTGTGCATGTCAAGCAACATGAATGGTGAACTCGGTCGAAGAAATCACAAGTAAAAATCATGGAGTAATTACCATAAATATCGACAGCATGTCAGCTATCAACCTAGCGAAGAAGCCGGTAGCACATGGTCGAAGCAAGCACATCGAAATGAGATTCCACTATCTTCGAGAGCAGGTAGAAGATGAGAAGATGAACTTGGAACACTGCAAAACTGAGAATCAGATTGCAGATATCATGAAGAAGGGTGTGCAGGTCGAAGTATTCAGAAGACTAAGTGCTATGATGAATATAGATAGCTTAAACACATTGAATTAGGTGGTGTGTTGAAACTAATTCCTTGTGTCTATAAGATTTGATTTTGGAGCGTGGAAATAGTTTGTTACACACAGATTTGTTTTCGATCTAAAATACATAAGATATGATTTAGGTCTAAAATAGAGAGATTTGATTTAGTTCCAAAATAGGTATTTTGAGCTTTTATAGTTTTTGGTTTAGCTAACCTAAATCTATAAATAGAGGGAGTAACCTCTACTTTTGTAATCAAGTCATTCATAGAATTTTACAGTTACAAAGTGAATAAAAAGTTTTTCCACAGTTTGTGGGCAGAGAGAAACTCTGCAGAAAATAACTCTTTCTTTTCTTTTTTAATATTCTTTCATTGTCACTGTTATTGTATGATGATAACAATCTTGTTCATTAAGATTGATAGAAATTCATCATAAATTTTGGTGGATTTTCAAAACTTTGCATCTCATATGTTATTTGGATTAAAGATTGCATTAGAAAGATTGAAGTGTGTGATATTTGTAAGCTTAATAGAGTTACCCTTATTTTAATTCATCCATCGTAAGTTTTTTATCTTTGAACCTACAACAAGAGAGTTGTTTGATTGTTAATTTTAATTTTTTGACAAACTATATTAATTATATATTGTTTGAGATCTCTTTGGTGATTTCCCTACACTTCTTTTCGATGATATCTATTAGAATTATGGTCTGTTTGTTTCCGTTTTTTAAAAAATGGATTTTGTTTTTGTATTTTTGGAATAGATTTTTTAAAACTATTTTTTAGAATATTAGAAATTTTTCTAAATTCGTTTTCTATATATCAAAAAACTAATTTTAACATTCTATAACATATATATATATATATATATATATATATATATATATATATATATATATATATATATATATATATATATATATATATATATATATATATATATATATATATATATATATTATTGAGAACCAACACATAGTCAAAATCGTATTTTTAAAAAAATTTATATTTCAAAAATAATTTTATAAAAATCTATTTGAAGTAGCTTCCAAATTAAATAATTTTTTGAAATTTTGATATTTAATTTTTTTTTAATAAAATGATAAAATACTAAACTAATATTTTAACAACAATTTAAATTAGATTTTCGATTGAAACATTTGTAAATAGTTTATTTGTAGATTTATTTTATACAAAATTAAATAACACTATAAAATTATTTTTTACAAAAATTCAAAACAAACATACCCTCACTCTCACAAGTCACTATTATAAGGAGAGAAAAAATAAAGGTGTATATAGATTAAAATATTTATTTAGTTTCTTACTTGTTGTTATTTAACCTTAACCCTCTTTATGTATTATGTTATAAAAATATTAAAATTTTGAAAAATATATTTCATTTCATTTTTTGTTTCGCATCTCTTGTTATAGTCTTTGTCTCATTTTTTCTTTCCATGTCCTCTATATTCACTTCTTATGCTCCATTGTCATTGTCAAATAGCCTTTAATAATAACAACAAAAGAAGAGTGTTATATATATATATGCACTTTCGTGTGTGTATATATATATATATATATATATATATATATATATATATATATATATATATATATATATATATATATATATATATATATATATATATATATATATATATATATATATATATATATATATATATATATATATATATATATATATATATATATATATATATATATATATATATATATATATATATATATATATATATATATATATATATATATATATATATATATATATATATATATATATATATATATATATATATATATAATCTAAAGTTGCCTAAAATTATCTTTATAAAAGATCTATAAACTTAATGTGGTTTTCTTATTATTGTGAAACATATTATTCCTTATGAATAGATGATCTATTGTAGTTTAGTAAAAATTGATCAAATTAATCCCCACAATTTTTGAGTTAATCCAAAGCATAACTTTAACATAAGTTATCATTTTAAGCGCTAACTATTATTTATTACTATATAGTACTATTATCAAACTAAAGCTCTCATTATTCACAAATAATAACCATTTTTACATGCTAAACATACAACAGAAAGAAATAAATAATAATTAAGCTAGCCCTCTTGCACCTGCAAGTAATTATGCTTACATTACAGGGGCACAATTAAACACAACAACAAAATCACTATCTTATTGCATGAGATCCACTAGCTAGCTAGTTAACTAATTAATTAAAAATAAAAATACAAAAAATATGTATAACCATCCAAAAACATTAGAAACCATATTCAATAGCACTTGGATGTGATGTAAGAAATCTCTTCCAACTTCATAAAAAATCTTGAATTCTAACACAGCCCTGAATATGTAATAGTGTTAAATTTTTTCAAAAGTTTTTTTGTCATCTAATATGATTTATTTCAACTTGAGAAATTAATGTTTACGCTCAGAGAATATTAGTTTCTACATAAAAAAAATCTTAGATGGTATACGCACAATTAAATAATAAAGGGAAATATTATTTTATTTTATTTTTTACCTAACAAGTAATATCAATACCCTTGATGTTTATGTGATGTTTTTTCCTTCCAATGATTCTCTTCAACTCATCAGGCTCACAAGGAATAGCAATTGCTCCATCTTGAGAGAATCCAAACTCTTCCTCAGCTTGTTTCAACAGTTTCACAAATTCAGGATGATCTAAATATTCCAATTCAACACAGAACCTTTCTGGCTTCCACCCTTGAGTTGCAATCACCACAAAATGACCTTGCTTCATCATTATTCTTTTTTGAAGCTTCTTCATTATTACACCAAACCCTTCTTTCCAAAATCCCTTAGAGAAACTAGTACTTGATTTTCCCATGTTAAAAGAAGAATGAAAAGGAAAAAAATAATAATTATAACTTTCAAAAAGTTTCATGCAAAACAGGAGTATATATAGTGGTTTGTATATGAAATTATGACTAATAGTATAGATCGGGTGGATAAGTAATAAACATGGGGACAATTGCATGTGAGTTTTGATTAATGGTAAATGTCACTGTTTCTCCCATTTTGGGGACGAAGTTAGCATTGTCCTTGATGAATCATCTTTCATACTCACAACATGCAAGAGAGAAAACACTTATCTACGTGAAGAAGTAGACACAAAAGTACTACTCTCTACTTTCTAGTCTTTTCAAAAAAAAAAAATTGTTTAGTAGGGGCCTTGTATATATTGCTTATATATAAATAAATTGCAATACATTCAAATCAGAGAAATAATCACTTAGCAAGATTTTGGAAGTAATAGGGATGCTTTGATTATTAGATAGTGTTTGTTTAGTATCGGTCTATTACAAGAAGGCAGAGGTTAGGTAGTGTTTTTTTTTATAAGGATAATGTTAGTTCGTATTTTTCTTAATGGCAAACGAAATTACGAAGTAAGGGTTTGCACTAAAATGGAAGGTGCAACAAGATTCCTCTTTAATTCTTTTTGAATAGAAAATTCAATCATTTTAAAATTACATTCAAAGTTTTAAGAGACACAACATTATTATTATACATAAATTTTGTGAATTTCTTAATCCACTCTATATCCTTCTAGCGCACCACGTGAATTTTCAAAAATGCTTTTAAAAGTCGAAAATATATTTCCGGTTCGCACTCTATATCATACAAATCACGTTAAAAATGGTTTGGTGTAACTCGGAGGTATACCTCTGGTTCCATACCGTAAGTAAACCTCTGGTTCCTGGACGCACTTAAGGGCGCCAAAACCTCTTCACCTTCCTATAACAACAAACTTTTTAAAAAACAAACACAAACTCTCTCAAACACTCCTTTCAACACTTTCTCTCAAATTCAAATTTTTGAGCAAACAATCATCACAAACCATCAAACAAGCAACAACCATCTTCAATCAATCAAGTAAGTAATTTAATACATTTTTAGAGTTTATGTAATTTCTACTCAAATTAGTGAAATAGGGTTTTAATTGTGTTGTTTTATGTAGTTTAAATCATTAGGAGTCATTAGAGCACTATTTGTAAAGTTTATTTGACGATCAATGCATGTTTTTTTTTGCACATTGGAGTTTTGGGGTGGGTTGTTACGCAGCTCTGTTTTCGTAGAGGAAACCAGAGGTTTGTTTCCAGTTTTGGCGAAGAACAAAATCGAAGGTTTATTTTCGGTTTATGTCTGCATTTTTTTTTGCCTTTTTTCCACTTTAAGTCATATGCTAACGTTTCTTTCTTACTTCTACAGGAGATATTTCTGAGAGACCGTCACGTTTGAGGCATGGTCAAGTTGCACAACATGCTTCTGTACATAGAGAGAGGAGTTAAGCAACACATGCTCCTTCGACATCTAGACAGTCTATATCGAATGCACATTCTGTAGGTTCCAATTTTACCCCTTCTACATCTTTCTCCCGCAGCAGACGGGAGTCTCCAGTCCATCCTTCGCCGATCCTTCCTACCGCAAACGCACATCCTCACTACAATGGACTTTTGAGACGGGATCCTTATCTGCTTCACAGGCGAGGCCATCTGAGATGAGACATGTTGCTACACCCTGAGGTCTCGAGGTACCGGTGGCACCAGAGGTACCCGTGGCACCAGTGCCATCAAAGGCACCAGAGATACCAGAGGCATCCCGAGTCCCTGAGGTCTTTGGAGGCGGACCTTCTGACTTATCTCTGCTCCCTGTTTATCCGACCTATATGGCTAGACATATATGGGATGGAGAGATATGAAATTTACATTTATATTACAGTTATTAATTATGTTATGAATATTATTATGAATTCTAACAATAAATTTTTTTCTTGCATGATCGCGATACACTAAAGGTCATAAGCCATGGGAGGAAGATCAACAGGCGTATTCCCCCCGAGCCATGATTTGATGATCTTCTATGCCTTACAAGGTTGAGAGATTTGACCCTTTGTAGATATAACGTGGTCAACTAGGGGATGATCAACGCTTTTGTAGAGTGGTGGCACCATGAGACGTCTTCGTTTCATCTACCACATGGCGAGATGACGATCACACTCGATGATGTCGCGTGTCTACTTTACCTCACGAGCATAGGGCAATATTTGGATCACCATAAGTTGGAGAAAGACTAGGCCATTACTTTGTTGATTGAGAGGCTGGGAGTTACTTGGATAAGGCCCTGAAGGAGGTTGATAAGACTTGTGGTTTCCACATGAGATATAGTTGGTTGGCTGAGGTTTTTGCAGATGAGCTTGCGCGTGCTACAACTGCTGATGGTGATCCCGAGCAGGCACTATGCCAAAATTGACTTTAGACAACGCTTATGCCCAAAGCGCTGCTATAGGTTTTCAGAAAAATTAAAAATTTAAGGAGAAACGCTGCTAAAGGTATACTTTAGACAACGCTTCTTATAAGCACTGTTATAGGCCTTATCATAGACAACGCTTCTTATAAGCGCTGCTATAGGCCTTATCATAGACATCGCTTTTTTTCCTAAGCGCTGCTATAGGTTTTCAGAAAAATTAAAAATTACAAAATTAGAATAAAAGCTGCTAAAGGTTATACTTTAGGCAACGCTTACTAAAAGCGCTGCTAAAAGAGTTATTCTTGAAAGCGCTGCTAAAGGTTATACCTTAGACAACGCTTTCCAGAAGCGCTGCTAAAGGCATTATTCTAAAAGCGATGCTAAAGCCTAAAGCGCTACTAAAGGTAATACCTTTAGCAGCGCTTTTAGAAAGCGCTGCCTTTGGTAATTAAAAATTTTCAAAATCCCTAAATTAATAATCAGAATCCCTAAAATCCCTAAACCTCGCTCGTACGAAATCACTCTTGTTCTTCTTCCATAAACTGAAATCGCTACTGTTCTTCTTGCCTAAACTGAAATCCACTACTATTCTTCTTCCACAAACTGAAATCGCTATTGTTCTTCTTCCACAAACTGAAATCGCTATTGTTCTTCTTCCCTAAATCGAAATCCATTACTGTTCTTCATGTCCACAGAACCCTTCTCACGGCGGCGACGACGGCTCCTTCTCCAACAGAACCCCTCTCACGGCGGCGACGACATCTACGACACCATGTCTTCCTCTCTCTCGCTCATAGATTAACATAGACATTCCATTGTCACCACCGCCGTATGTAACTCATACTTCTATTTTATTCTTATTTTGACAGTATTGGCGAAGCTTTTCTACTTTTCTTGTTTTCTGTTTTTCTTCTTTATTCTCAGAGTATACAAGGCAATTGAATAGGTATTCTCAGAGTTGGTTTTATCAATACATTGAAATCGATTAATACATATAGGAGTATCAAAGTTCAACAAACCTGCAACTTAGAAAACATAACAAAGGTATCACAATTATGCACTATGGTTGCTTCACAATTACAACAGGACATTTAGCATTCTTGACACAGTAATCACTCACACTTCCTAGTAGTGTCCTGCAAATTTACACCTGCAAGTAACTAAACAGTACAATATATTTAAGGTTACCTTTTAACGAATCCATAGCCATGACTTCCTATAACTAAGGTATCAACTTCGAGTTTCTTCGCTGTGTTGCATATAGCTTCAACTCTTTTCATCACTGATTTAGCTAATTGAGTACTATATCTTTCCAAAGCATCAATTGTTTCACTGGAAAATATATACCCTATAATCAAAAACATCACAACAATTAACAAAATATTTAATAATAAACAAGTAACTCAAAATAACCCAAGTGAAGAAAATAATGAATTACCTACAAATGTATATGTTTTTTGTTTGGTACTCTAGCATTCAATTTCAGCAACTTCTAGGAAACTAGAAACATTTATCCGATATTCATTCTCACACAGGACAACTTTTTTAGATAATATTTCATCATACTTTGTAAGTGTATTTCAGCAAAAAATAGTGTTCATTAAAAGTAACCTTATATATTGTGAGTGTGTATATTATATTGTAACCTTATAAGTAGATATTTAGAACTAGAACAATGGGAAAATGTAGTTTAATATTAGGAATGTGTTGGCATTGTACTTGTATGCCTCTTTTTTCACATATGGTTTTCTTAGTGCTATGTTATCTTGATATCAAAATATGATACAAATATTTATAGTTCGTACTATTGACCAAATTTATAATTCTTGATTATATAAAAGATAGAGTTGTGGTTAAATTCTGTTGGGATTACGATGTTGTTGTTAAAAAATTTCTTTCCTTTGAATTATTAGTGTTTCTCGGTCTAGATCGACATACAACGCTCATTCCCTGTGTTTCCCTGAATTCGAGGTAAATTTCTTCTTCAAATTACTGGTTCTGGTATGAGTAGCTTACTAAGTAGTAAAATCATGGATAAAAAGTGGAGGTTTAGCTTAAATTACTTAGTGTTTTTTAGGTAAATTTCTTCCTCATATTAATTAGTGTTTTGTTTAGCTTACTAAATAGTAAAACCATGTATAAAAAATGGATGTGTGCCGATCGATTGTCAAAAGAGTACGAGAATGGGATATTAGAGTTCGTTAAGTTTGTTGTTGAACACGCTGAAGACCCGAATAGAATGAAATGTCTTTGCTTGGGTTGTTGTTATATGGGTCGGGTTGACGAAGATGGATTGAAATCGCATTTACTGATGCATGGAATTGATCGAAGTTATACGTGTTGGATATTTCATGGTGAGAAAATCAGCGAGAATGTTGAACCTGGGGCGAAAAGTAATGCGACCTATGTTGCATAAGACAATGTCACAGATACATATGATTGTGATCGAGTCGAAGAGATTGCAGAAGCACTTGAAGAAGATCTTCAGGATTGTCCCAAAATGTTTGAGAGGTCAGTAAGCGATGCGGAGAAACTGTTGTATAAAGATTGCCCCAAATTTAAAATATTGTCTGTGATATTAAAATTGTACAACTTAAAGGCGCGCAATGGATGGTCAGATAAAAGTTTCACAGAGTTATTAGCCCTTTTGAGAGATATGCTTCCAGAGGATAATGTTCTTCCTAATCGAACCTATGAGGCCAAAAAAAATTTGTGCTCTATTGGCATGAGCTATGATAAGATACATGGATGTCTAAATGATTGCATTTTGTTTCGAAACGAATATGCATCATTGAATGAGTGCCCTAAGTGCAGTTTATCTCGATATAAGAAAAAATCATCTCCAGCGAAAGTCTTATGGTATTTTCCTATTATTCCAAGATTTGGACGCATGTTTCGTAGTGAAACCGATGCTAGGCACTTGACTTGGCATGCAGATGAAAGAATTATCGATGGAAAGTTTCGACATTCGGCAGATGCACCACAGTGGAAGAAAATTGATAATGATTATCCTGATTTTGGAGGAGAAACAAGAAACCTTCGCTTAGCGTTATCTACGGATGGAATGAACCCACATGGTCTTCAAAGTATCTCACATTCCATATGGCCTGTAATTCTTATGATTTATAACCTACCTCCATGGTTATGTATGAAACACAAGTACATGATTTTATCTATGTTAATTTCTGGGCCTAAACAACCAGGGAATGACATAGATGTATACTTGAAACCTTTAATCGAAGATTTGAAGATTTTGTGGGAGAACGGTGTGGAGGTTTATGATGGATATAGGAAAGAAAGTTTCAATTTGAGGGCGATGTTGTTTGGCACAATTAACGATATTCCAGCATATGGAAATCTATCCGGGTATAACATTAAAGGTGAAAAAGTGTGTCCTGTCTGTGAAGATGGAACCGATATGATGCGATTGAAACTTTGTCAGAATAATGTCTTTCTCGGCCATCGTAGATTCTTAAATTCTAAACATCAATATCGTGGATGAAGAAAAGCGTTCAATGGAGATACCGAACAACGTAGAGCTCCACCTGGATTGACAGGTGGTCAAATTTTTGAAAAGGTGAAAGATGTGAGTATTCAGTTTGGCAAACCTTTTGCACATAAAGTTGTCACAAGTGAGTGGAAGAAGAGGTAAATTTTTTTTGAATTTCCATATTGGAAATCTTTGTACGTAAGACATTTTCTTGATGTTATGCATATTGAAAAAAATGTATTTGAAAGTGTTATTGGTACGTTACTCAATATAAAAGGAAAGTCTAAGGATGACCTTAAAGCAAGGGAGAACATGGTAGAGATGGGAATAAGAACTGAATTAGGACCCGTGAAGAAAGGAAGACAAACATATCTACCACTTGCTGCTTATACTCTATCTAGAAAGGAAAAGAAAATATTGTGTAAGGTTCTGAGTGAAGTTAAAGTTCCAGAAGGTTACTCCTCCAAAATCAGAAGACTCGTGCCCATGAAAGACCTCAAGTTAAAGAGTTTGAAGACACATGATTGCCATGTCATAATGGAACATTTTCTACCAATAGGTATACGTTCTATTTTGCCAAAAAAAGTAAGAAGCGCTATAACTAAATTGTGTTTTTTCTTCAGGTCAATTTGTAGTAAGGTGATCGATCCGGAGATCTTACCAGTATTGCAAAAAGAAATAGTTATTACTTTGTGTGACCTTGAAATGTATTTTCCTCCATCATTTTTTGACATTATGGTACATCTTGTTGTTCATCTTATGAAAGAGACACAATTGTGTGGACCAGCTTATATGAGATGGATGTACCCTGTTGAACGTTATATGAAAATATTAAAAGGGTACGTGAAAAAACGAAGTTGTCCAGAGGGTTGTATCGTTGAGCGATACATTGTTGAAGAAGCGGTTGAGTTTTGTACTTAATTTTTGTCCAATGTGAAATCCATTGGACTCCCCAAATATAATTTTTTCGATTAAAAAGAAGGTAAAAAACTAATTGGAAATGAAATTGTGACAGTATCAAGGGATGAACGGGATCAAGTGCATTTGTATGTTCTGCACAATGACAATGAGGTTGAGCCATTTGTTTAAATGCACAAGGCTATACTCCGAGGTGAGAATCAAAGTAGAAATGAAAATTGGATAGTACAAGAGCACAATAAAAGTTTTATACAGTGGTTTAAGGATCATATATATTCAAAGCTTCATTCAGATCCCGCTTCAATATCAGACAAGTTGAGATGTTTGGCATATGGTCCAAGTTCGATTGTGTTCTCTTATAGAGGATACGCAATTAATGGATACACATTTTATACCAAAGAACAAGATGATAAATGTACTATGGAAAATAGTGGTGTCACGGTGGTAGCTGAAGCAATGCACATTTCTAGTATGAAAGACTTAAACCCCAAATATGAAAATCTGTCATATTTTAGGGTTATCAATCACATTTGGGTGTTTGATTACGAGAAGTTTTAGATTCCTATCTTTGGTTGCAAGTGGGTACATAATAGTGGCATACAAATGGATAAGTCAGGGTTTTTGCAAGTGGATCTTAATAGGGTGGGGTACAAAGATGAGCCTTTTATTCTAGCCTCTCAAGCTAAACAAGTGTTCTATGTCACAGATCCGAAGAGTACGAAATGGTCTACAGTGCTTTTATCTAACAAAGTGATTGATGATAAAAGTGTAGATCAAGGTGATGTTGATGTTGAGAATGAGTCGTATAGTAGAAACGATCGAGATGAAAATACTACAGTGGATGAATCATATATCATAAAAGATCATGATGAGGGAATTTGGATCAATCCCTCTGTCCGCGTTCTTAAGAGACAAGTAATTCGCAATCCAACCAAGAAAAGAAAGAGATGTTAGTGAAAGAGGTAATATATATTCCTCCATTCTTGTTAACACTTAGCAAACTTCTAATAAATGATATATTTGTCATTTAATATACTTAATTGATTATGTAATTAGATATTTGGAATTATATATTTGGAATTAAATATTTGTCATTAGATACTAATGTTTTTCTTTATTACAGGTTAGATGGCTAGTAACGAGGAGCACCCACACGATGATTCTATTAATGATGGAGACAATGATGGAGGAAAATCCAATAAGGGAGTGGAAAAAGAAATTAAAAGAGGAAAAACTATTATGAAGAATATCATTCGTGATAGAGATAGAGGCATAAAATACGATGTGCATTGGAGTCCAAGTGACCAATTAATTGAGCCAAACAGTTCTAAATTGACAAGTTACATTGGTACAATTGTAAAGAGAGAAATTCCAATAACTTGTGATGAGTGGAGAGATGATACGTTGGATGATGCTAAAAACATAATCTGGAGTGAGATACTGGTACTTTAAATTATGTCTTTAAATTACGATTATGTATTTAAATTACTTATACTAACGCACTTTGTGTATGTTTTTTGTAGAGATCTTTCAACATTGATGACACAAGAAAATATTATTGTCTTGGATTGATCGGCAAAATACTAAGAGGGTTTAGAACATATTTAAACAGAAAATATCTTAAAGATGCCGAAACTTTTTTTGTTGATGCAGAGCGTCCAACAGAATACGCAGATGAGATTTCACTTAAAGAATGGGATATTTTTAAAGCCAAACAAAAAACCCCAAAATTTCAGAGTGTTAGTGACGTAAATCGCCAAAGAGCATCATCTCCCGCGTATCCATACAAAAAAGGGCGTTTGGGATATGCATAATTAGAACAAAACATTGTAAGTATTTACAAATTGCAATCATATACTTGTTCATCAAGAGTTATAACTGATCTTATTTTTTGTGTTAATGTGTAGTTAAAAGAGGAGAATAGTTCTGAAATATCTCTTCCGGAACATGTTTTGTGGAAGGCTGCCCGTGTGGGTAAGGATGGAGTTCTTAAAGAAGATGTACAACAAATTTTTGAAAAATGCGTAAGTATAACATTAATTCTAATTAAATAAAAATTTTATTAACATATAATATTCATGTTTTTTCGATATTCATATGAATTTCAGGAGATTCTGTCTCAGTCTACATCTTCACCAGATGATTGCAGGAGCATACTTAGTCGAGCATTAGATATTCGTGAGTATTCTGGTCGGGTGAGGGGTAAAGGACATGGGGTTACTCCAACATCCTTGAAAAAGAACAACCCAAAGACAAAATCTTCTAGCAATAAAGAACTGCAGGAAAGGTTGGATGCATTAGAAGCTGAAGTTCTTGAATTTAGGAAGGTAAAAGCAAGACACCAATCAAAAAGGGAAGCTTCGGGTGTTAAAGAAACTAGTGACATAGCTAGTGTCAATTGTGCAGTTAAACCAAGTATTCCCGAGGTAATTTCATATATTATTATGAAATTAAATTAGTGTAATTTATTTAACTGACATATATACACATTAACGATGTCATATTTATTATTGATTTTAGGGCATTTCACCTTGTCAACTCTTTTTAGAGACACCAACTTATCGCATGGTTGGCAAGGGAAAAGTCCATAACACTCTGGGAGAAGTACTTCATCATAAACCGCTCCCATCTGGATATTTGAAAGTGTCAATTGATATTGCTTTAGATGAGGGTGAGTTATTACCACAACCAAATGAAGTTTCGGATGCAACATTGGTGGGAGAGGCAATATGAGCGTATGTTGCATGGCCGTCAAGACTCATTCGCATAGATGATGAGGTATACTTAAAACCGTTATGAACCTTTGAGTACTCAAATTTTTTTTGTTTATTTTACTTACATTTTTTTGCATGGTAATGTTAGACTCCTACAAAACCCAAACCAAAAGATAAGGGGATTACGTGGCCAATGGAGTCAGTGGCATCAAAAAACAGGTACAACACAATTATATGATATTTATGCTTAGATAATGTTAATTTGTCATCCTATACTTGACCACTCTAATTTTATGATATTTAGATTATTCCTGCTAAAGAAATTGAAGTTGTCAGTAGGGGTAAGGAGCCTGTAATTAGCAACATTCCCACATAAATAAAGAGTGTTGCTAAGAGGACCGGGGCTAGAAAGAAAACTACTTCACAGTATAGGTTGTGCCTTCAGACATATATAAGCTTCACAACTATTTCGCAAGGTGGTACTTCTCTCAAACCCCTAGATGAAGGGATTTATGGTTCTGAAGGCATGACAACAATTGGTAAAGAGGATTTGGAACAAGTTTTTGGACACTTGACATTAGGCATCGATGTTATCAATACATACATCAGGTATACTTCAATCAACTTTTTTTAATTAATTGAAGAATTTATTTACTCATTTCAATGAATAATTAATGTTAATGATGTTTTTATTTAAGGTTTCTGTATGACAAGTTGATTCGCCCGCGTGGATTGGAATCCAGATTCGCTTTCATAAATCCCAACGTTGTCCACGAAGGGTCAATCATCTCAAAACCAGATGAAGTAATAGCATTTGTACTCCGTTTATTTATGGCCAGCAAAGATACAGAAAAATTGTTCTTTTTACCATATAATACTGGCCACAAGTAAGATTTTCATTCTAAATTTCCTCTATTATAATTTTTTCGTTTTTTAATGTTGTGTAGAAATTTTCCATCTAACCTTTGTTTAATATTCTAGTGGACACTGGTTATTGGTTGCAATTAATCCTGTAAGAGAAATTGTATATTATCTGGATTCATTAGGCAATGATCGGACAACATACCCAGATATGAAGAAGACAATTGACACGTAAGTGAGATTGTTCTAAAATATTCATGTGTATATTTAATTATTTATGTGCGATAGTTCTCAATATTCGTTATTATTTTATTATAACATTCTACAAAGTTTTTGAGCACAAAGAGATATTCAAGTACCAAGGAGTAGAGTCAACAATATTTCTTGGACCAAAGTGGAGGTATAGGTTTTCACAATTTTGATTATATAGCGATGATACTTGATGAAACAAGTTAAGGTGTATATCTTGATGTATATCCGTATTTTCTTTCCATGTTTAGTGTCCTCGTCGGCGCAATTGTGTAGATTGCGGTTATTTTATGTTGAGGTTTATGAAAGAAACTATTCTTTTGGACCGATTTGAGATTCCATCCACGGTATGAATTTCTAACTTAGGAATTATTTTAATATTTCTCATAAAATGACTTAGTATTTTAAGTAAATCATACTATGTTATATTATTATGTAGTACTTTGATGAATTCAAGTGTGCTTATTACTCAAAAGATCAATTGGATGAACTTATGGAGGATTGGTGTCAATTTGTTATGGAGTTGTGAATTTTATTATAAGGTATAACTTTGAGTTTTGAGAATATAATATATGTCGTTATAGTTGTGTTATAATATTATTGTTTTTGTCGTTGTTATTTGGTAACTTGTATGAATTTTGATTTTTTGATTTTGTTTCAGGTTATATAGGTGTAGATCGATGTAGAAGATAGAGTTATTTTGTAATTCATTGTTGATTTTGTTTCATTGTTGTATATATTAATGTTGTTGTTGTATATATTGTGCAAAAAAGGATTGAAGATGTATATTGACATATATTGATGTTGTTATAATATCGTTTCATTGTTGTATATTGATGTTGTTGTTTAAAATGTTAAATTGAAGCTACAAATTCTGGTGCAAAAATGGTGAAATTAAATTTGATAGGCAGCATTTTGTTTTAAATGAAAAGAAAATTATATTAAAAAAATAATAAGGGAAAGCGCTGCTAAAGGGGGGAAATAGACAACGCTTTTAATGAGAAGCGATGTCTAAAGTGGTTGAAAAAGCGCTGCTATAGGGGGCAATAGAAAAGCGCTGCTAAAGAGGGTATCTATAGCAGCACTTTTCAGGAAAAAGCGCTGTCTAAAGTTCCACATTAAATTCTTTCAAAAGCGCTGTCTAAAGTGTAAGCGTTGCTAAAGGGGGTACATATAGTAGCACTTTTTAGGAAAAAAACGCTACTAAAGGGGGTACCTATAGCAGCGCATCTACAGTAACATAAGCGATGTCTATACCTTTAGCAACGGTGGTTTTAGCAACGCTTTTAAGCGCTGTTAAAGGCCTAAAAAAGTGTTGTCTAATCCCTTGTTTGGCATAGTGAGGTTACCCTTCAAAGGGGATATGCAATGAGAGCATACCTCTTGTGGACACCTAGATATTTGTGGACACCAGTGCCACCTACACTAACATCATGTACCTTAGGTTCTTTGGTGATTTTTAGGCAATCAGTGGGTGGAACTAGGGGGATGCCTTCTTGATTTACTTGTATACGAAGTTGGATGAGGGGATTATGTGGAGGACGAGGCAGATCACTGGCAACATGTCTCTCTTGACGGTATAAATTATTTCTCTTAGCGACATTTCTTAATTAACTTGTTCACTATGATTCTGAAACTAACTAGTTTAATTTTGTTATTTCAGGGATGGATCATACAACACTTCTCCCACATTTCTAGATAGTCACTTGCTGAGGGTTATACTGAGGAGATGTCGTGTTCTTGTGCATACGAGCCGCTCAGAGGGAACCAGGCGACACTATTGTTTTGAGTTTACCTGAAGCAAATAGTGCATGAGGACATTCACTTTAGTGCATACGCTGACCACCACGAGAGGACACTGTTTGATGAGGTTTTTCTATTTACATGTTGGTTGGCCTGCGGGACTCGGTAGACTGCTCCTCATATGTCCGAGCGGGTGATACGTTAGTTCGGGTTCACCCAGACTATTCCTTAGAATCCTGCTCTATGTGCTCCTCCGACAATGAAGAGGAGGGAGATGGATGAGCTATTTGATGATTTTGAGAATCATCTTGTACCCGAGGAGGCCAGGAGTACCGTGGCTCCAGATGACTGCAGTTATGCGTACGGTTACATATTGTGGTTCTTTAGGGTGTCCCATCCATACATGATACAAGATGCTCCAAGGAACCTATAACACCCCAAATCTACCCATCGAATATTAATAAAAATCAGAGTGCACAATTTTATCATACAGGGGATGCCACATTTACTTCACATAAAAACAACATAAATTAATCATATTTATTCAGATACATAACACTTAAGACCTGGATGAACCTATAATTAATTCAACTTTTAATCAACTACAATTCACTAATATTTTTATACAACAAACACAATTTCCACAACAGCATGGTACTTCATGAATTCAACTTAAAGGTCAACAACTTAAAGTAATAACAACAAATGAAATAATTATCGTTCATCCCCCCGAGTGCTACGTATCAGAGCAATTGATACTAAATTGAACTAACAACTGAAACAGCTACTAAGCATCAGCTAATCTTCCTGATTACCTGGACGTTATCCACGTAGAGGCAACATCACAACATAAGGGTTGAGACATCGAATAATATAAACAAAGTATGATAATCAATATATTAGATTAGAATTATACAAATTTTACCGCTTCGTACAACAATCATACAACAACTACTAATAAACAACTTAATAACAACAACAAGACAATTTTAATCGATCAACATAACACTCAGAGTACAACTTAAGAACAACAGTAACTTAAACTAACAGCAACTCATAACAACAATAACTTGTCACAACAACTCATAACAACATCAACTTGTCACAACAGCAACTTATAGCAACAACAACTTGTCACAACAATAACTTATAGCAATAAAAACTTAACAATCAACAAACAACGAAATAATAACATCAACTTTAACACGTGACTCGATATGCGACTCAACTATGCAAATGCATGTGGTACCATTTGGGTTAGAACTCCCAACTTAAACATATGCCAGTTTATCGAGGCATTACCAAGGAATAAGCCGTCAACATGGTGCCATCAAGGCCAACATAATCATGCAATGTATGCGATGTTATGAATGACATACAACAACAACAACAACAACATTAACATGTACAACAACAACTTAAACATGCATCAATTGCATCAACTTAAATCAACACCGGTCATTCGACCTACAACTTAAACATCCCCATGAATCGGGACAATTCAACGTATTCGGTTGTACCTGCAAATCAACACATCAACATCATTTCGACAAAACAACCAGTCCTGATTACCTATTAAAATATACGAATTACTACAACGAATTTCAATCGATTCTGAACAACTAATTTCCACGCCTAATTTGCTAAATTGGCTAATTCCGCATTCGGTTGTACCTGCAAATCAACACATTCAACATCATTTTGACAAACCAACCAGTCTCGATTACCTATTAAAATATACGAATTACTACAACAAATTTCAATCGATTCCGCACAACTAATTTCCACGCTTAATTTGCTAAATTGGCTAATTCCGCATTATTTCTATTCACTGTTATCGCTGCTAATTATTAACTAGCCTCTACTGGTTTTATTATCCAAATATAATTCATTTCCAAGATCCAAAGAATATGTTGTCCTCAAATTCCAACTCTGCTACTAAAATATCAGTGTCTGTTAGAAAACCTATTATCGACTAATTTTCTGTTTCTGCTAACTGCAATGTATCCTTCTCCCACTATCACACTTGTTACTATTAGTATATTATTGTCATTATGCTATTTCTTAAGATTATAAATTCTCTCCATATCACTTGTTATTCTACTACTTAAGGATATTACTTGCCAAAAACAAATAAAAATTAGATAAAAAACAAAATCTAAAGGTAACTGCATCCACACGTGCACAGGAAGGACAAAGATGAAAAGGTGGGGCGCCCATCCTCCCTAGCGGGGAGTCCTCCACCCCTCTCCCACATATATATTACTTTTATTTTCTTCTTGCTTAATGTTAAGGACCAAATTATAGCTATTTTGTACATGATTTTGTGGTCCTTAACAATGCCTTTTAATTAATTAGTAGTATTTAGTATGGTATTTTGGTTTAATTATGTTCCTATTTAGTTTTTGTTCATAATATATTATTTAACTTTGTTTACATTTGAATTGTAGGTTTTTAATATTGATTCCCTCAAGCTTGGATTCAAGGACACTTGAAGAGCTCTTGGGATGATTCTTTTTGAAGGAATTTTAGGAAGAAGAAACATGCTTCAGGTCGCGCTCAGGGCGGTTGCAGCATGAGTGCGCTTAGCGCGGGTAACCGGGCTTAGCACGGTCTGTGAAAATCAGAAAAAGGACAGGCCCATGCTTTCACCTTTTTAGCCACCAACTCCCTGTTTTCCAGCTGGCTTTTGGTGTGTTAGGAAAGTGAACATCACTTCTTCATCATCATTCATCATTGTTGTAATTTTAGGGCATAGAATTAGAAAAGAAAAACATAGTTCTTCTTGATTTTTCCATGTTCATCATCTTCTCCAACAATCTTGTGAGCAAAGCAACCATGAAAATGAGTAGCTAAGTTCTTTTTGTGTCAAGATTAGAGGTAGTTGATCTAACTAGTATGTATTTCTTTTAATCTATTTGTGTATGAACATGGTTGATGATTAATATATGTTGAATATCTTTGTTCTTCTATCTCTTTATGCTTTGAATCTTGTTTGAAAAAGGATGCTTCAAAGTAGACCTAGGATATTCATCCACTAATGAACAAATGCTATGAATAGATTTGTTATTTAGTGTTTACAAGTATTGAGCTTCATGTTTATCATGTCAATAGTTGTGGTGAGAAATCATTCAAGGATTAACATGATAAAACTCACAATCTTGGTGAGAAATCAACAAGATTGAGAGGATATGTATTTATAGCAATCATCAAACTAGTTCATCACTTGGTTAATAGAATACATATGAAATTAGGTTAATGAAACTAATCTTGACATGCTTCCATCATTTAAAAACAAACTCCAACTCTCTTGAATCCAAACCATAACTCTCTTTTGAAAAGGACTTTAAAGTTGTTTACTTGAAATTCATGATACTAGTAGTTTAGGAAATAAACCCTTTTGTTACTTAAATTTTAAAATACGCTTTACTATTGAAAGACTACGATACAACACCAATCCCTGTGGATACGATAACTAAAAATACTTGTTTACGGACTATTCCTACAACAAAATGGCGCCGCTGCCGGGGATTGGCGTTTGATATTGCAAGTATCGTAATAGTTGTGTGTTTTAAGATATTTTTCTACTAATCTCTCTCTTTGTTTCCTTTGTGTGGCTAGAATTTTTCAGGTTATAGTTTATGCGAGGAAGTGTTCCGGTCGATCAACTCCTATTCGACCCAGAAATTGAAAGGACGGAAAGAACACTTAATAGCAGTGCTAAACGGAGGAAAAAATTAGCTAGGCAAATACAAGAAATAGGAGAATCATCTACTTCTTCTACACCACCCGTGTTAGGAGAAGTCATTATGGCGGATCAACCACCACCACCACCACCGAGGGGGCCTTGTGTAAATAGCCCTCGTCACAACGCTCAATTTGCTCGCCATGCCAATGCGAGGTTCACGAAGATGAAGACGGGCTTGCTCCAACTTCTTTATGCAAGTCCTTTTCATGGTCATGACCATGAAGATCCATACACCCACCTCACTAAGTTCTATGAAATTGCGGGTTCGGCCGGAGCTCCGGAGGATCAAGAGGAGCAATACTTTCAAAGGCTTTTCCCTCATTCTTTAGTGGGGAAAGCAAAGGATTGGTATCTAGACCAACCGCAAGACACTATGACAAATTGGAATGCATTGGAGGAGAAATTCCTTGAAAGGTTTTTTCCTCAATCAAGATTCATGGAGGCAAAAACCGCAATTTCGGTGTTTTCTCAAGGAGTTAATGAGCCTTTGAATAGGGCTTGGGAGAGATATAAGTCCATGCTTAGAAAATGTCCAAGCCATGGTTTTGATGAAATCACTCAAATTCATATTTTCCGAAATGGTCTCCAACCTCAACATAAATTGTTGTTGGATGCTACGACGGGAGGTTCTTTAATGGCAAAGACACCTTATGAAGCAACTCAAATCATTGAGAAGATGGGAAGAAATAACCATCAAGTTCAAAATGATCAAGGGAATGCGCAAATGAAAATGGGAGCTCTTGAAATTGGTTCTAGTCATGAAGCACTTGTAGTGCAAAACAAATTGTTTGCAAAGCAAGTTGAAGAATTGACAAAGCAAATGGCAAAGCTTCCTTAACAAATCATGGAGATGCAAGGATTATCTAGCAAGCAAACTCAACAAATTTCTTGTTGTGAATTATGCAAAGGTGATCACAAGATCGGATTTTGTCCTCCGGAAAATGAAGAAGCAAACTACATGGCAAATCAAGGGCAAGGATACCAACAAAGACCTCCTTACCAAAATCAAGGCCAAGGTTACCAACAAAGAGGTAATCAAGGTTATCAAGGTGGATGGAGACAAGACAACAACAATTAAGCTAGACAAAATCCGTACCAAAGTCAAAATCAAAATCAAGCTCAACCTCAAAACCAACCTCAAAATCAAGCTAGAACTTCAAACATTCAAGATACACTTGCTCAATTCATGCAAGCTTCTATGGAAAACCAAAAGAGCACAGAGGCATCGATCAAGAATTTAGAAACTCAAATGGGACAATTAGCGAAGCAAATTTTCGATCAAAGTGCTTCGACCTCATTTTCTCCAACTACTCAAACAAATCCAAAGGAGCATTGTAAAGCTATTACAACTAGGAGTGGTATAGTTGTTGAGGAGAAAAAGAAAGAAGTGAAGAGAAAAAAACAAGTGGAGAAGGATGAAGAAGTAGTGGATGAGGTTGTAGTTGAAAAAAATGATGAGGTTGTAGTTGAAAAAGATGATGAGAATATTGTTGTTGGGGATGTTTTAGTTGAAAATGATGTTGTAGTCGAAAAGGAAAATGTTGATAATGATGAAGTTGAAAAGGAAAAAGTGGAGGCAAAGAAGAAGAAATTGAGAAAGGGAAAGGAGAAGGAAGTCACTCTACCATTAAGAAACTTACCTTATCCTCATATTCCATCTAAAAAGGATGATGCTAAGCACTATGCTCGGTTTATGGATATTTTTAAACAAATGCAAATTAATATTCCATTCACCGAGGCATTGGAGCAAATGCCAAAGTATGCCAAATTCATGAAGGACATATTGACAAAAAAAGAAGCGGTACACGGATCAAGAGACTATAATGGTTGATGCAAGTTGTAGTGCGATAAATTCAACGCACTATTCCAAAAAAAAAGAGTGATCCAGGGCGTGTAACTTTGCCCGTCACCATTGGAGATGTCTATGTCGGCAAAGGATTGATTGACTTGGGATCAAGTATCAATTTGATTCCACTATCCATTATAAAGAGGTTGGGGATATTGAATTAAAGTCTACAAAAATGACGTTGCAATTGGCGGACAAGTCTATTACTCGCCCGCATGGTATAGCTTTAGACTTGTTGGTCAAAGTGGACAAATTCTTTTTCTCGGTTGACTTTGTCGTGATAGAGATGGAGGAAGACGTGGATGCACCTCTAATTCTAGGCCGTCCATTCATGAAGACGGCTAGAATGATGATTGACATTGATGATGGGTTGATGAAGGTGAGGGTTCAAGATGAAGAAATTTGTTTCAATCTTTTTGAAGCAATGAAGCATCCAATTGATAAGAAAGATTGTTTCAAAATAGATGCTATCGAGGAATCAATCGAAGAAGTTAATGAGCTTGATGATGATGATAGGTGGGAGCTTGAGGAGTGTTTAGAAGGGATGGAGATTTCTAAAGAAATGCACCCATGGGAGGAGGAAGTTGAAATTTTGAAGAATGACCCAAACGACGAAGAGCCAAAACTTGAGTTGAAAGCACTACCATATCACTTGAAGTATGTGTTTCTTGAGGAGGGAGGTAAGAAACCCGTAATCATTAGTAATACATTATCGGAGAAGGAGGAGGGAAGCTTAATTCAAGTTTTAAAGTCTAACAAAAATGCAATTGGTTGGGTTTTAGCCGATTTGAAAGGCATAAGCCCGGCCTATTGTATGCATAACATCATGATGGAGGAACAGTTCAAGCCGGTATCCCAACCTCAAAGGCGTTTGAATCCGGTGATGAAGGAAGTAGTTCGAAAATAAGTGGTGAAGATGTTAGAAGCGGGGATGATTTATCCGATCTCGGATAGTACTTGGGTGAGTCAGGTGCATGTGGTTCCAAAAAAAGGAGGTTTGACGGTTGTGTCGAATGATAAAGACGAATTAGTTCCGACAAGAAAAGTAACGGGATGGAGAATGTGCATCGACTATCGAAGGCTTAACAAAGCAACAAGAAAGGATCACTTTCCTCTTCCGTTCATGGATCAAATGTTGGAAAGACTCGCGGGTCAACAATATTATTGTTTCTTGGATGGTTACTCGGGGTACAATCAAATTTCGGTGAATCCGAAAGATCACAAGAAGACGTCTTTCAGATGTCCTTTTGGAATATTCGCGTATAGACGTATGCCTTTTGGCTTATGTAATGCGCCGACAACATTTCAAAGATGCATGCAAACCATTTTTGCCGATTTGATTGAGAAGACAATTGAAGTTTTCATGGATGATTTCTCTGTTTTCGGAGCATCATTTGATTTGTGCTTAGAAAATTTGAACACCGTCTTGAAGAGGTGTGTGGATACAAACTTGGTTTTAAATTGGGAGAAATGCAGTTTCATGGTGACCGAGGGAATTGTTCTTGGATACAAAATATCTTCAAGAGGGATCGAGGTCGATAAAGCAAAGATCGATGTGATCGAGACGCTTCCCCCACCAACCAATGTTAAAGGCATTTAGAGCTTTCTAGGACATGTGGGTTTCTACCGGAGATTCATCAAAGACTTCTCAAAGATAGCAAAGCCCTTGAGCAAATTGCTCAACAAAGATAAGTCCTTCATTTTTGATAGAGATTGTTTAATGGCTTTTGAAAAATTAAAAGAAAATTTGATCAATGCACCCATAATCACCGCACCAAATTGGAAACTTGATTTTGAATTGATGTGTGATGCAAGTGATTATGCGGTGGGAGCCGTGCTTGGCCAAAGAAAAAACAAAATTTTCCATGCTATTCATTATGCGAGCAAAGTTTTGAACGATGCTCAAATTAACTACGCAACAACCGAAAAAGAGTTGCTCGCAATAGTGTATGCATTGAAAAAATTCCGTCCTTATCTTATTGGTTCAAAAGTGGTGGTTTTCACGGACCATTCTGCGATTAAATATTTGCTCACCAAACCGGACTCCAAACAAAGATTAATCCGATGGATTCTTTTGTTACAAGAATTTGATTTGGAGGTCCGTGATAAAAAAGGTTCAGAAAATTTGGTGGCGGATCATTTATCTCGTTTGGTCAACGTGGAAGTTACTGATAAAGAGAAGGAGGTTAGGGAGGAATTCCCGGATGAAAAGTTGTATTCAATCCAAGAGCGTCTGTGGTTTGCCGACATGGCAAATTACAAAGCCGCAGGATTAATGCCGGAAGATTTAACGTGGAATGAAAAGAGAAAATTCTTGGGCGACGCCAAGTACTATGTGTGGGATGAACCGTATCTCTTTAGGTTGAGTAGTGATGGTTTGCTAAGGAGATGTATGTCTAGTGAGGAAGCGAAAGACATTCTTTGGCATTTTCACAATTCCCCTTGTGGGGGACATTACAATGGATTGCGAACGGCCACCAAAGTCCTTCAATCGGGATTTTATTGGCCTTCGTTATTTAAAGATGCTTATGCACACGCTAAGAGTTGTGATAAATGCCAAATAAGTGGCGGAATAGGCAAGAGGGATGAGATGCCTTTGAATAATATGTTGGAAGTTGAGGTGTTTGATTGTTGGGGAATTGATTTTGTTGGTCCATTTCCGGCATCTTTCTCTAACGAATACATTCTTGTGGCCGTTGATTATGTTTCTAAGTGGGTGGAGGTCATTGCTTCACCGAAGGCCGATGCTAAAACCGTGATAAATTTTTTAAAGAAAAACATATTTTCGCGGTTTGGTGTGCCTCGGGTGTTAATAAGTGATGGAGGTTCTTACTTTTGCAATACCCTATTAGAGAAAATTTTGAAACAATATGGGGTGAGGCATAAGGCGACAACTCCCTACCATCCTCAAGCAAATGGCCAGGCCGAGGTATCGAATAGAGAAATTAAAAAAATTCTTGAAAAAACGGTCTCTAGTTCTCGAAAGGATTGGTCACAAAAACTTGATGAAGCTTTATGGGCGTATCGAACCGCCTATAAAGCTCCTATTGGACTAACCCCCTTTCAGGTTGTATATGGAAAAAATTGTCACCTCCCAGTGGAAATGGAACACAAAGCTTTATGGGCTCTCCGATTCTTGAATTTTGATCCTTCTTTGGCGGGTGAAAAAAGGAAAGAACAACGGGTGGAGTTGGATGAAATGCGGGACGGAGCATACCATTCCAATCGAAAATACAAGGCAAAAGTGAAAGTTTTTCATGACAAAAAGATCAAGCATAAAGAATTTCAACCGGGCCAAAGCGTCCTTTTGTTTAATTCTCGGATGAGACTTTTTTCGGGAAAACTTAAGACGAAGTGGTCTGGTCCTTTTGTAATCAAGGACGTGAAAGACTATGGCGCCATTGTTTTGCAAGACCCCGAGGGAAAGAGTGAATGGGCCGTGAATGGACATAATTTGAAAAGGTATGTTGGCGGAGAGGTGAGCCGTGACATTGCCGCATCCTACTTTGATGATCCTTGATCATACTACACCGTCGAGCTCTACCGACCTTAAACAAAGCGCTTGTTGGGAGACACCCCAACATTGTAAGTATTTATGTTATACTCATTTTGATATGTCTTTTAAGTTAATTTGCTGTTTTTTCAAATTTTTTTGAATTCTACAGACCGGGCTAAGCGCGGTCAGAGCGCGCTTAGCGCGCATTTTGATCCATCAGGCAGAATGTTTCGCGCTTAGCGCGCTAGGGGTCGCGCTTAGCGCTGTCTGCGTGTAAAAAAAATTGCAAAATCCGGTTTTCCCAGGCCCAACCCTTTGGCCTGGTTGGTTTTTA
The DNA here is from genome assembly GCA_021764765.1 of Vicia sativa. Taxonomy (NCBI): domain Eukaryota; kingdom Viridiplantae; phylum Streptophyta; class Magnoliopsida; order Fabales; family Fabaceae; genus Vicia; species Vicia sativa. The sequence goes on along the minus strand of CM038795.1, from coordinate 120,388,878 downwards.
AATAGTTTAGGGTTTTCTTTCACCCCTTTTCACCATTGTCAAAGCTTTTTCAATCTCTCAACAAAAAGGCAAAACCCACAATCCAAAGTCACAAATTTCTTACAAGCACTTGTGTTTTTCACTACCCCTAGCATCAAGGTATGTTTCTCTTGTGTTTTTCCTCTTTAATTTCGCATTTTCCCCCTTTGCATGTTAGAATTTAGGAACTTAGGATTTAGGATTTTGGTTTTTATTCTTAGGATTAGCTTGTTTTGATTGTACATAATGCTTAGATTAGGAATTTCGTTCCTATTAGGACTTAGCGCGGTCTGCAACATTGTCATACCCCAAAATTTACCCTCCTACTTCTCAAAACATTTCATGCATCCATACTCAAGGATCCCTCAAGGGTTGATCAGACAAACCCTCTCCTAGACAATCAACCCAAACTTGGGTTTGGCAATTCTCAGATCAAGATGGACTTCCAACATCTCCAATGGTCATCATGCCTCCTCATATACTTCACGGATTCTCCATGTCAAGTTTCAAGCCTCACAAGTCAAATTTCCTCAAACAATTGCTTTGATGGTTGAAAATCAGTTGTATTGGACAAAAAGTCAACCATGGTCAACATACAGTCAAACTTCATGATTTTTGGTCAACATCCTCATTTTGAAGTCACATTCATCATTTGATCAAGGTTTGATCATGATTCATCAAGAAAACTCAAGATTTGCTCAAAAGTCAAACTTTCCAAATTAGGGTTTTCCAATGAAAAGTCAACTGAACTTTGACTGATCATAACTTCTTCATACTTTCTCAGAAAATTTTCCACCACCTCTCATTTTGAAGAGAATTCAAAATGAGAGGTCACAAAGAGAATTCAATTCTCTACAACTTCATGTCTCACAAGAATGTTCAAAAAATGCGTCATTTGGAAGGTATGGATCAAAATATTACAGGTCCTTTTCAAAGTCAACAAAAAGTCAACTTTTTGTAATGAAGTCTTATTGAGCATGGAAATTCCAATTGAGATGAAACAAAAGAGGTTGTTTAGAGGACACCTAGAGCTTTCTAAAAAGTCCAAGAACACTCAAAAATGTAGAAAATTGAGTAAAATACACCTTGCACAAGTTGGGCATTTTTGAAGAGGTGCACAAAGAGAAATACTTGTCAAAATCCAAAATTTTGCAAATGGGCCTAGTTTTTCTTGGTTTAAACTTATTCCTTATCTTATTTGGAACCTTCAAGCCCAATGCCACGAATTTTGTCTTTATTTTTCTATTTAATTTGGATTTTATTCATTTAAAAACAAATTAAATTAAAAAATAAGGTATAAAATCAAAATTAAATGCAAAGTTGATTTTTCTCTCATACTTGAGATCCAAGTAACTCATACAAGCTGGCAAATTTCGAAATTTGCATTGATTTGGCAAGAAATTGATTGAAATTGGATCAAAAAAGGAAGATTTGGTTTTGTACAAAATCAAATAATTTTTGCATTGATTGATTAATATTTGTTCTTCAATTCAGCCCAAAATCCATCTACTATAAATATACAATGCATACAACATGAGAAAAAGACAGAAAAATTTCTCAAAAGAACCCTAACCTAAGTCAAAAAAACCGTGGTGTTCAAGCAACGTGCAGCCCTAGTTCTGCTTGGTTTCAGCCGATTCTAATCATCCAAACACATTCCTTGAAGCCTCTTGAGTGACTCCAGACCTTTACAACTCTCAAAAACATCAAGAATTGAGAGAACACGATTTCGGTTTGTCAAACTTTTTCCAAAATCGATTTCTATTATTCATGCATTTTTAACGCTTTTTGATTGTTTGTTCACGATCAGCATCAAGTTTGCAAGCTATCTGGGTAGCCCAATTGCATTTTAATAGCCTGGAACGAAAATCACCATTGTTAGGGTTTTCTGGTTCGAATTAGGGCTTCCCTAAATAGGAAAAATTGGACCGAACCAAGGATACCAGGATGATCAGTGGACAAAAACGAATCGAACCATGGCCTTGTATTGAATTTATATTGCTTGTGCTTGATTTTTTGTATTTGCAGGGGCCTTAGCATCGAACGAAGCCGACGCTAAGTGTTTAAAATTTCAAACGAAGAAGAAGGTGTTCTTCGCGCGTGATTTCAATGTCCAAGGTTCAAGTTTGCTTAAAACGATCTCGTTTCAATTATTTGACACCAAACGCGCATTGGCTCAGCGGTTAAGGCAAGTGAGTATGAGCTGTCACCAGAGGGACACCGGTTCGATTCCTTGCCATGGCAATTCTTTTTGCAACTTTGCAAAACTAACTTATCTTTTCTATTTTCTTTAATATTTTCATGTTAATTTAATTTATCTTCAATATTTTTTATCATGCATCTAAAAAACTCCAAAAATATTTCTTTTTTGCATTATTACCAGAAAAATACTTATTTAATTTTTAAGTTAAAAAATATTATTTTTGCATGAATATTTAATTTAATTATTAATTAATCGTTTAAATGACTTTTAATTGTTATTAAATTACCAAATCGATTCAGAAAATTACCAAAAATTTATCTTATCATATTAATGTCATTACTAACATAAAACCTTTTTCTCCATTTAAAATTCTTATTTTTACTAACATTTTCTTCTTATGCAATTTTCTTTCGTTTTCCGATTATGTATCTGTTCACAGGTTGTAATGCTTCGGACGATTTTCCTTGCTTTCTTTTTTCAATTATGTAACTGCCTATGGGATTTAATAGTTTAATTAGGGCTTTTACTTTCCGCACTCTTATTATGTAACTGCCCCAAAACCATGTAATAGCGTAGGACTTTATCTTTCCGCACTTTACTTTCTGCACCCTATAAACTGCTAGTAATTAGGCGTGTATGGCAAGATAAAATTGGACATAGATCACTCATAATTCCAAGATAACATGTCTGAATTTGACACACTCTTTTCACACATGCACCCCTTAGGGTAGTTCTCTCTCGTTGCCTTTACGAATACAAATGGTCAAGTCCCTCGAACGTAGAGGTATTCTAGCACCGTTGCCTTCAAAACAAATCATCATAGTCCCTTCGATACAAAGATCATAGACCCACGATGTCGCCTACGAATACAGCATCTTGACCCTCGATTGACGCCTACGAAAAATGATGATAGTCCCTTCGAATGTGCTAGGATACTCCCTACAAGTTGCCTTCTATGACCATCTGATGTCCCTTCGAATTTCCCTTCTACATCCAACGAATAGGGTTACCTACCAACTAATGGTATGGATAGCGCTATTCTAAAGGAACGTAAAATAACACGAAAACGATCATTCTTAGTAGGTAATAAGACTTTTAGTTGCTTGCTCTATTAAAATACTTTTTTACACCTTACACTTTTGTCAAAGTTCAAACTCTTTTCAAAAACGAAACATTTCCGAACACTTTGTATACATTCCAACATGAATCATTACAAAGTCAAAGCGAAATGCCTTTTTCAAAACATTTTTATCAAACACACAGAAAACACCTTTTTTTTTAAATGATTTAAGAGCAACTAAGAGCCCGTAGATAACTACGGATGGAAAGGGGTGCTAATACCTTCCCTTTTCATAATCTTCTCCCTTACTCAGAATATAACGAAGGTCTTTTTCTGTACTTTTTACCTTCCCTTAATTGGATAAAATAAAAGTCGGTGGCAACTCTTGCTATCCGCACATTTGCGATACAAAAATCTCATAGTCAGTTCACCGTATTACAAATACTTCACCAAGAATTCCCAACGAAAAACAGCCCAGTTAATAGCCTCACATGTGCCTTCCAGTCTCTAGAGGGTAGCAACCCACCAGTCATCAGCTTCCATTTCCAACATGTGCATACCAAAATGCACCTTCTGTGCATCTGAACATTCCATAACCCAGAAGACCCTTTCAATGTCTTTGACTCACTCCTGTGCTCCTTCAGGATCATGCTTCCCTTTGAATGTAGATGGTTGGTTTCTCTAGAAAGTTTCCAAAGCGTGAGTTCCATCGTTCCCACTAGCGTTAGGTTGATTCTGCATTGCTTGAGCCAAAGCATGCAACGCATTAGAAACTTCACCATTGCCTTTTCCAATCATTATTTTCTTCTACATCACAACATCAAACAACGATTAGAATAAACACATCGACAGTATTCCACGGTCACTCTACACTAAGACTCAATAACCTGGCCTGACGGACCGACCTGCTATGATATCAATTGTAACACCCTAATTCCCCAAAGAATATTTTAATAGAAAATCAGAGTAAATTTAATTCAAAATCACATCAGCAATTAGGATGCTACATTTTTCAACAATTAAAAAACATGCTCAAGTATGATTAACAGATATATAACACCATAACTTTGGTTGGACCAACATCATTTTTCAAAAATAGTCTAAAACTTCAACTTTATTGTCAGAGCGGAAAATAACTAACTAACATCTTCAATATATCAATTCAAATGGAAAACAATAATTAATCAATTGAAAGGGAGTTCATAATACTCCAACATAATCCTCAAAATAAATAACAAAATAGAAAACGAGCGTTCAACCCCCCGGTGTTACATATCAGAGAATGCACACCCGGTCTAATTAAGAAGAGCAACCTCTTTTAGACTCTGCGACACGAACTACTTCTAGGTATCTGCACGTTACCTACGTAGAGGAAACAAAACAACAGAAGGGGTGAGATATCATAAAAATATAATAAGTTATATAATCATGAATAAACAACATATATATCACGCAAGATTCCAAGTTCGACAATCATCAAATAATCAACTCAACAATTCTACAATTTAATAATTAAGTCAATGTCATGCAACTGACTCTAATGCATAATGCATGTGGTACCATCAGGGAATAAGCCCTCTTCAAAATGCTAATTATGGCAAGCAACATAAGCCAAATCCGGGCTATCAACGTACGGTCAAATTCGGCCAACAATATAAGCCAAATTCGGGCTATTAAGAATTCATATATGCGAAACTGATATGAGACAACAAGACTATGCAATAGAGTGTCAACAACATGCCATTTCCGGGCCAACAACATCATCATAATATTGTAATATTACCTGCAATTCTTTCATACATTATGTATATCACTATAATCAAATTCAACCACAACAATTGTGTTATGGCTCATACAACATATATGTTCATCACAAATTATTACCATAAAATATTATACCACTGTCATCAACTAGGTTTCACGTTATAGAGAATGTTTTTAGCTTTCAAACGGTCCAAACGACGCGTTAAATGGACACCTGAGTCAAAAGTTAAGGATTTTACAAGTTTTCAAAAAATTCTGCCATCTTCAGGAAATCGATTTCCCTATACTAGAAATTGATTTCCACCCTTACAGTGGCCAATTTTGAGATTTTCGCTTCAGGAAATTGATTTCCCTATACTGCCAATCGATTTCCACCCTTATAGTGGCCAATTTTGAAATTTTAGCTTCAGGAAATCGATTTCCCATAATTGGTAATCGATTTCCACCCTGTGAAAGTGAAAAATATGTTGTTTTAAGCACCAAAATCACTTTTTCAACATATCCAAATAACCCCAAACATCTTAGAATATACAATTTGAGATTCCAACTTCAACATATCACAAAACACATCATTCACCATGATTAATTGTATCAAAGTTACAATTCCAACAATAAATTCACACAATTGCACATATTATAGCAAACATTGATAATGACACAATCAATCTTTTCAAGAACACAAAGAGGATGAAAATCATGGAGAATAACAATCAATTTCAACAACCAATTTCAACAATTCCTCTAACCCAAACCTAACATGAACATCATCATCTACCCATAATTATACCACTTATTATAGAGTTAGAACCCACCCTTTCCTTAGATTCGAGGATTCTAAACTTTCTTCATCAATAGCTCTTGTCCTAGCTTCCCAATGTTCTTCTTCCTCTTCTCTCTTCTACGATAGTTTGACAAATCCTAATTCTATTATTTTTCCTTTTATTCCTATTTAACCCTTAGGACCCTTATTTCATAATTCCAAACTTTTCCTTCATTAACCAAATTATTATTTATTAATAATAACAATAATAAAATAATAATATTGATAATAATAATAATAATAATATAATAATAATAATAATAATAAACTTAATATTATCATTACTAATAATTATGCATTAAAAAAATTCATGGCGAGAGGGAAAGGGAAAGGAAGGGGACGCGGGAGACCTCCATCAATATTGGAACCGCCTCCACCGGAATTTCCACCAGAGAATCGTGCAGAGCCGGAAGTACCAACGGAAATCTCAGCCTCTGAAATTCACAATGACCTTTGTAGCAATGTTAGCCTTTGCAGTGATAAGAGCGTTCATGAAGAGAATTGTTCAATGATGAATGAAACCCTAAACCCTCTGTTCAAAGAGGTGTCGCGAAATCTTTGGGTTGATGTGATTAACAATAATCAGAAGCCTGGAAATGGTATGTCACTCAATTTAATCACACCCAAAGTGATAAACAGAGAAATTATGGTTGAAATCGAGAAATCTGATATTGCATCTAAAGTGAAGTATTAAGAAAGTTCTCTAATCATGTATGTTCTAGGAGGGGATTTGAGTATGAATATGGTGAAGCATTTCATGGTGAAGAACTCGAACACTGTGCAACTTCAAGACTTGGTCTACCATGATTATGGCTACTTTCTCATGAGATTCAAATATTTTAGGGATAAGGAGGAAATACTTATGAATGGCCCTTATATGATCAAGAATATGCCCATGATTCTGCAATATTGGAAGCCAAACTTCAGCATGAAGAAGGATATTGTTATACCCCAAAATTTTCCCTCCTATTTTCAAGTCAATACACATCTCCATAACTCAAGAGTTCCTCAAGAGAAATCAACCCACCACTAGGGTTTTGCTTCTATCAAGTCAAAATGGATTTCTAATGCCTCAAGTGATCATAATATCCCCTCATATGTCTCAAGGTGTCACCATGTCAAGTTTCAAGTCTCACAGCTCAAGTTTGCTCAGTCAATTGCTTAGATTGTTGAAAATTAGTTGTATTGGACAAAAAGTCAACTGTGGTCAACATACAGTCAAACTTCATCATTTTTTGTCAACATCAAGATTTTGAAGTCATATTCATCATTTGATCAAGGGTTGATCATGATTCATCAAGAAAACTCAAGATTTGATCAAAAGTCAAAGTTTCTAAATTAGGGTTTTTTGATAAAAAGTCAACAGAACTTTGACCAGGCATAACTTTCACATACTTTATCAGATATTTTTCCATCAAAGCTCATTTTTAATAGAATTCAATTCTCTAGAACTTTGTGACTCACAAGCCTTGGCCAAAAATGCTTCATTTAAGAGTTACGGATCAAGACATTATAGGTCCTTCTAAAAGTCAACAAAAGTCATCTTTTTCAAAAGAAGTATACATGACCATGGAAACTTTAATAAAGATGAAACCAAAAGGAGCTCTTAAAGGACATCTTAAGCTTTCCAAAAAGTCCAATAACACTCCCAAATGATAAAAATTGAGCAATTTACAACTTGAGCAAGTTTGGGAAATTTGAAGAAATGCATGAAGAAAATATTGACCAAAATTGAAAATCTTGCAAATGGGCCTAAGTTTTTATGATCTAAACTTGTTTCTAAGATGGCCCATGACCTCTAATCCCATTTTCACGCCTCTCTTCTATTTATTTAATTTATTTTTGAATTAAAATATTAAAATTCAATTTAAATTAAATAAAATACAAGGAAGGGTGTGTGGGTTTGATATTTGTTTGTCTTGAGGTCCAAGATAGCTCATACAAGCTGGCAAGAAACACATGAAAGCATTAGAGGAAGATTGAGCAAGAAAAAGGAAGATTTGATTCAAAATTTCAATCAAATATCTTTCATTAAATGCAATATATAGTCACTCAAATTTTTGATCTAATTCACTCCTTATAAGTATGATTAAGACCACAAGCAAGGGACACCGATTTACAGCCTGAAAAACCCTAGCCAAAACTCTTAAAATTTTCAAGTTTAGTGCAAGATCGTAGCACAAATTCCAACCATTCTCAATCGATCGTAACCATTCATTCATACTCCTGAGGCTTCCAGGAGACAATCCATTCACTCAGACGAGCCTAGAGCAAGCCAGAACCCCATTCCTCAAGTGCACCAGTTTGGTAAGGTTTCCTAGTTTGGATTTTGATTTTTTGTGCATTGTTGACATAATTGATGTGTGTTTTTGTGTCCAGGGCATCCATTAGAATAGGTATAATGCATTACATGTAAGCTTTAAGGCTTAAATATTTAAACACAATTGTTAGGGAAATATGAACTGAGACCTTTGTATCTCACCATAGAGAATCTTTCAGGACAAACCAATACCACCATTGAATTCGCAGCACTCGAATTAGGGGGTAGAATCCTCCTTTTGTTTTTATTCTCATTATTTTGCAGGTTTCGATTTCCTCCTCATCGGAGAAGACGACCAGAGCCACCACCCAGGGTGGCTTGACCAGCGTTGATGATGGCGTGGCAGGAGGGGGGCATGTGATTGGTTGATTTAAATTCCAGGGGTCCCACCAGCGCACGTTTTAGTTTCTGAAATTAATCTTGCATATATACTTATTCATGTGCTATAATTCATGGATGTATCACTACCCCAGTGGTTCAACATGCATGTGCTTAGTCTCTTCCTCTCTCAATATGTGGGTTCGATCCTTGGCTTTTGCAATTTTTCTAGCATTTTCTGATTTCCACAGGTTTACATATACATACTATTGGAGGCGTGCTTATAAAATCACAAGCACATGGACTAATGGCCAAATTTTGGACCTATGACCTTCAGGTCCTGGGTTCAACACCTTCCAAGGCCATCCCTAATTTTAGTCACTTGTTTCTTCAATTTTTCTTATTTTCTCTAAATTTCCAACTTACTTTATTTCTTTTCAAATAATTTTAAAACTATTTTCTAAAACCCTAAAAAATATTTTAATTTTAGATTTAGGTTAATAAAATGTTTAATTAATTTTAGACACAAAAATATTTTATTTTTCCTTTCATTTAAAATTATTTTCTTAATTAATTGCTAATTAATTAGAAATAGGGTTTTTCACATTAAAATCACTCCAGAAAATTCACAAAAATAATTTCCTTTCTAGTAATTAGGTTTGCTAAAAATCAAATCAATAAATGCGAGGCCTATTATTCAGCATTCTTGAGGTCCAAGATACTCATTGAAAGCTGGCAATTTCGAAAATATTTGATTGGCAAGAGATTGAACAAGATTGATCCCAAAAAAGCAAGTTTTAAATTAATTCCAAATCAAATCTCAATCATCATAATTGGAATATATTTGATTGCAATTCTTGACCTAATTCCTTCTACTATATATGCACATTAAGTCCTGATGATCAAAGGACGAAAATAGGCAGCCAAGAACCCTAGACAAACTCAAAAAAACGGTGACCTTCAAGCAACTAGAAGCCAGGGTTTCAGACCAATTCAAGCCAAACAATGCATTCCATTAGCTTCCTGGTGGTCCTCTGATCGATTCCAGCAATTCACAAGCCATCCATACATCCAGAATCCTAAAATCAGAATCACGGTTTGCACATCTTTTTCAATAATCGAATTTTAAAATTTATGCATCATTAACATGTTTCGATTATATATTCATGCTTCGAATGATGTTTGCAAACTATCTGGATTTGTTAATTGAGTTTTAGACGCAGGTATAGCCATGCGCCATTGCTAGGGTTCGTGAGCCTTAATTTGGGGGTTCTCAAAATAGGTAAAATTGGAAGAAACCAATGGTACCATCATGCTCACGAGGTCAAACTAGATTGATTCATGCCCTCACCATAAATTTATATTGCTTGTATTGAATTTTTCAAATGTGTCGGTGCTATAGTTATAGACGTCTTTGTCGGTACAGCCTTATCCACAGGAAAACCGTGGGTAAATTTCCCAGAAAATTGAAATTGGGGACGATGACCTTGCGCGCGCGTTTTGAATATATATTTTAAAATTTAATTTAATTATATATTATATTTCTTTCGTTTACTAACACCATTGACAGCTAGCTCAAATGGCGGGGAGGCGCCCGTTTGATCTTAGGGGCAGGAGTTCGATCCCTGGCTACCCCAATTCTTTTTATCATTTTCCAAAACTAACTTATTTTCATGTTTTTCTTATTTATTTTCAATTTTTATTTTCAATTTTCTTTTCTTAATTAAAATATTTTTAAAATACAAAAACAATCACACAAAAAAAAATTATTTTCAGAATTAGGTTAGAAAAATATTTATTTTATTTTTTGACATAAAAAATGTTTTACTTTACTTTTATTTTAATTAATTGTTAATTAACCATATAAATTAACTTTTAATTTATTTTGTTAATTAAAATCAATCCACAAAATTTCAAAAAATAATGTTTTCTTTCTTGTAATTAGGTTTATTAATCCTAAAAACATTTTTACTAATTTCCAAAACATGTTCACTAACATTTTTCTTATTATTATGATTATTTGTTTACTATTTCATATTTAAATTCTAGAAATCGATGTATAGGTCGCAAGGATATTTTTGCAATAGCGTAGATTTACTTTTCTCGCAATTTACTTTCCGCAACTATATTATGCAACTTCCCCAAAGCCATGTAATAGCGTAGGACTTTTACATTCCGCACTTTACTTTTATGTACATATTAACTGCTTAATTGTATAGTAACTAGGGTTTGTATGGCAAGATTAAAAACAATCTTAGATTAACCCTAATTCAAGACTAAAATATCTGAACTTAATACACTCTATCACACCTGCACCCCCCTTAGGGCATCCTCTCTCTTGTTGCCTTTCGAATACAATGGTCATGTCCCTCGAACGTGGGGATACCATTAGCAAAGTTGCCTACGATTCAAAATCATCATAAAGATCATAGTCCCTCGATGACCCTCGATGTTGCCAATGAATATATGATCTCGTCCCTCGGTTGTTTCCTACGAATAAGTGATGATCGTCCCTACGAAATTGCTAAGGTATCCTTACATGTTGCCTTCAATGACCATACGATGACCCTTCGATTGTCCCTTCACATCCAAACGAATAAAGTTACCTGCCAACTAATGGTATGAGTAGCCTTATTCTAAAGGAGAAGGAAAATAACATGGAAACGACCATTCTGAGTATGTAAATAAGACTCTATTGCTTTCTCCAATAAAAAATACTTTTCACACCTCACACTTTTCAAAAACTCTTTTCAAACACTTTGTATACATTCCAGCGAGAATCATTACAAAGTTAAACATTTTCCAAACAAACATTTCTGAACACTTTGTATACATTCCAACAAGAATCATTACGAAGTCAAAGCAAAATGTCTTTCAAAATACTTTTCAAAATAAACAAATACAGAAAGCAATTTTTCAAAAGTGAGCTAAGCAACTAAGAGCCCGTAGATAACTACGGATGGAAAGGATACTAATACCTTCCATTTTCATAATTGCCTCCCGTACTCAGAATCTAACGAAGGTCTTTTCTTGTTCTTTTCACCTTTCCATTATTGGCAAAATAAAAGTCGGTGGCGACTCTTGCTATCCGCAACATTTGCGATAAAATGCAAAACAAACAAGTCAGTTCTCTCACCATGTTACAGAACTGGCGACTCTGCCGGGGAAACTACCTAAAGAGAGGTTACCTTAGGGCTATAAGATCAGTTTATTGCTTTATGTTTTCTTTGTCTGCTTTATTTTTAATGGATGCTTGGTTATTATATTTGTGGGGGATCCTACACCCGGATCCAAGTTTCCTTAGGTAAGTAGCAATAGATCATCGCAACTGTCTGGCGTAGACCGAAACAGTTAAAATAATGGCTACTGTTAGTGTGACACTTTGGATGTCCTAATGCTCCTCATGTTCAGTTGAGGAAGTATTTGGCGTCTGCGTGGTATCACAAGCACTAAATCAAATTTATAACCCTAATTGACCCATCTTGGCCATTAGAAGGTAGTGAGATAGCTGGCTTCGGTGCAGACCGAGGTTGGTTGATACTTGATGCTACGCTCATTGAGATTCGACATTTGGGATGTTTCGGTCGACCATTTGGTAGTCATATTGAAATAAAGCATGAGAGAAAGATCTGCGATATGAGATTCCTAGAACCCGGTTACTATTATAGGATAGGTTGAACCAACTTAAACTCTGGTAGGGTAGACACTTATACCTCATGCAAGCCTTAAACCTAGGGTTGTTGTGTGAATTATTTGTGCTTGCTACTTAAACGTGACATCATAACATCATAACATCATAACGTCATATCATTTCTAACCATTTCAAGGACCTAGGGATTTATCTTTGCTCTTTGTCATAGGGTTATGGCTTCCAGGAAGACTATCCGAATCAACTTTGTGGGTATAACTTCTCAGCTCAAGGAGTTAGTCTCAGAAATTCCCGATCACTCTCAATTCATCAAAAGACATGGTTATCTACTCGACTTGGTTACCTCAGGTTTTGAAGAAGATATGATGAGCGTTGTATTCCAATTCTTTGATCTGAAGCATCATTGTTTTACTTTCCCAGACTATCAGTTTTGACCTACATTGGAAAAGTTCTCTAAGCTACTCGGGATACCCATTCTTGATCAAATACCTATCACCGGTTTAGAAAATTTTCGAAGTTCGAAGACATCGCATCAGCGTTACATCTAAAGCGATCAGACATTGAAGACAATTGGGAGATAAGAAGCGGAGTTAAGGGTTTGCTTGCAAAGTTTCTGATAAACAAAACTCGAGAATTCCTAAAGGTTATGAGTTTCCATGCTTTCGAAGATGTTTTGGATTTACTAATCTATGGTTTAGTGCTATTTCCTAATCCAGATCAATTCATAGACGTGAACGCAATCAAGATTTTCCTCACTCATAATCCTCTGCCTACCTTGCCCGGAGACATTCTGCATTCTCTCCACACTCGTACAACAAAAAGACAAGGAACTCTCATGTGTTGCATACCGTTATTATCCGGGGGGTTTATTTCGCACCTTCCTCAATCAGTAATGAAGAACGAACAAAGGGTGAAATAGTCTCAAAGGTTGATGTCACTCTCTCATTCAGATATCCGTTGGTGTCTCTACTTTCAAAAGGACTTCACTTTCATTGAACGTTGTGGAGAATTCCCTAATGTACCACTCCTTGGCATAAGGGGAGGTATCACCTACAACCCTTCTCTGGAATTACGACAGTTTGGTTATGCTCGAAGAGACGGTCCTCATGATATACTTATTCAAGACATAGTATTTGACTACGACAAAGATCTTCATCGTTATCCCCGAAAATTTGTGCACACTTAGGGAATGGTGAAGAAAACTGATACCAAAACCTTGGGGCATAAAAATTCCATTCCTTAGGAACCTTACCTCAAATGGGTGCGAGCTCGCGCTCAAAACCTCATGATGCCATATACTGATGTCCTGCCAGTAATTATGGAACCTGTTGTTGTAGGTGACAAACCCTATACCATTATTCATCCAAACATGCATACTGATTTTGAAGAATTAAAGAGATCCTGGATTCAACTCAAAGAAAAAAGGGATACATTCGAAGCCCAGTGCTATGCAAGCGAGAAAAGAGTATTCGAGATGATAAAGCTTCTTCACAAGGAGCAAGGCATTAACACCTACTTCAACATAAAGAGGAAACATCCATGGGAGGCCTAAGCATTAGGAATTTTATTTTTACTTGAACTCTCTTTTGTATTGTTGATCAGACTAATAAAAAAGTTTGTTCGTGCTTTGTTTACAAAATTTAAATTCCTAAGGTCCTTGAAAACATTGCATTGCATGTCATAGCATAACATTTCATAACAGGTACTCTGAAGACCGGTTCTCTTATTCTCTCACTGTTTATTTCAGCAGAAATGACTCTCAAACAAACTATCAAAGATCTTCAGGCTCAATTCTAGAAGATGTTCACCAATTTGTCCCAAGGTCAGAAAGCTCTAAAAAAGCTCATCACCAAAAAGAAGAAGACCATTGGCATTCTCAACATAGGGAAAAGGTTCAGAGGTCCAGTCAAGGTAGTCAGACAACTTGAGTTCTCAAACAAGAGCGATAAAACTGAAGGAAGCGTCAAAATCAATGAAGGAAGCCATCATGAGTCTTAAAACGAAGAGGAAGACTATATGAGCGAGCAGCATCCTGACAACCAAAAGTACAAGCAACTTGAAAACCGCCTGAATCTTGTGGAAAATCTGAAAATGTCAGGGTTTAAGTTTGATTATCTGAGTCTTGTTCCTGGAGTGGTAATTCCTCGGAAGTTCAAAGTTCCTACTTTTGCTAAGTATGATGGTATTTCTTGCCCGAAGCTGCATCTGAAGTCCTATGTTCATAAGATCCATCCTCATACTGAAGACAGGGAGCTGTGGATACATTTCTTTCAAGAGAGTTTTTCCGTAGCACAGTTGGAGTGGTATTATCAGTTAGACAATACCCACATTCATACATGGAATGATTTAGCAGATGATTTATACAAACATTACCAGTACAATGCTAAATTGACATCAACCCGTATGAAACTACAAAGCATGTCTATGGGCTGTGACCATAAGTTCAAGGAGTATGCTCAGAAATGGAGAGATCTAGAAGGCAGAGTCCAACCACCCTTATCTAATAAGGAGTTGGTTCACATGTTCATGGGAACGCTAACATGCCCATTCTTCAATCATCTGATTGGAAACTCTTCAGCTGGATTCACCGAGCTGATACTAACAGGAGAAAAATCAAATCAAGAGCGGAAAGATTCAAGTCGAAACATCCTCGAATACTGCGAAGAGATCTTTTGGTGGGAAGTAAGAAGCCAATGTTGTGTTTGGTTAGAAGATCCGTGAGAAAGCTGATCGCAATCAATATGTGGGGCAGATCTGATCCCTAATCCCACGCCAGTGCAATCTCAACAAGACAACGCGCATAGACAGAACACGCCAAGAAGACAGTTTACGAAGATCAACATGTCGTTATCTCAAGCACTATAACACATGTTGAAAGAAGAGATGATTATTTTAAGGGATCCTCCTCAGCATGTCAGCACTTCCTCTCCGAAGTACAATCCTAATGCAAGATGTGCATACCACTCCAATAGCCTGGGGCACGACACCAACAACTATTGGGCTCTGAAGAACAAGATCCAAGACATGATTGAAGCCCGGGAAATCGAATTCGACCCTCTTGTCGAAACTCCGAATGTGATCAAACGCACCAATGACGAACCATGGTAAAATTTCTAATGCCATTGATAATGACTCATATGTCTTTGATGTGAATGAGTTGACCATTCCCTTGATGACTGTCAAGAAGGATTTGTTGCAAGCAGGTTTATTTCCAGGATGTCCTGACAACTGCAGTTGGTGCGCATCTGAATCCAATATTAATGGATGTGCTTGGTTGAAGAGACGTGTTCAACGCATGATGGACAATTGAGAAGTGCTATTCCTAAAAGCTCCGTCTGTAGAGAGTCTGTGCGAAGATGTTTCTAAAAGTCTGAAGATCGAAGACATAAGTGAAGCCGTACCAAAGGTCTGGGATACCTTGGGGCAACCGAGTGAGAAGTTTTATTTCATGGTGAAGTATATCGTTCCTGAAAGCTACAAAATTGCAATTAAAGACATCAAGGCAATCAGATGGGGAAATGACTATCCCGAAGAATATGCTGATGTGAACATAATAAGGATCACCTCTGTCGATCCTGTGCCTAGAGTGGCACCTCTAATTATTACCTCACCCAGATCAATTCCATATTCCTATGACAAAGCTATACGTTGGAATTATGGTGCCGAAGTCAACTATTATGGCGTTAAGCAAGAGCCATTAGCCATTGAAGACAGTACAAATGAAGCTGCTATTCTTGATGTATACAATATCACCTGGTCAAGCAAAGTAACTAGGACTGGAAGAGTGTTTTCTCCAGATATATCTCCTCCAAAAGACACTACTACCCCAATTCACATTCCTACTAATGAACCAACTCCCGAGGCTCGAGGGAAAGAGAAAGTGACTCAACCCGCTCAGACAAAAGTACCAAAGGAAGTTGCTGAAGACACCTCCAAGCAAGAAATGGAGGAAATTCTAAAGATCATTAAAAAGAGCGACTACAATATTGTGGAGCAGTTAGGACAGACTTCGTCTAAGATTTCCATGCTAGCTCTATTGTTGTGCTCCGAGGCTCATGCTAAAGCCTTGGTGAAATTTCTGAAGAATGCTCATATACCGCAAGACACTTATGCCGACTAATTCGAAAGTTGTATTGCTAGCCTGACCGCAGACAATGGTTTGGGCTTTTCTGATGTTGATCTGACTCCTGCCGAAAGAAAACACATCAAAGCCTTGCACATCTCTATGGATTGCAAGGGCACTACGTTGTCTCATGTATTGGTGGATACTTGCTTTCCTCTGAATGTCCTGCCAAAGAGTTCTCTCGACTGGCTTAATGTTGAAGAAGTCGTCATGAAACCCAGTGACATAATGTAAGAGCTTTTGATGGTTCAAAAAGAATAGTACTTGGAAAGCTCACTTTGCCGATCAAAGTAGGTTCCCATACTTTTGACTCAACATTCTTTGTGATGGATATTCGTCCAGCTTATTCTTGCTTACTTGGACGCCCTTGGATACATGGGGCAGGAGCTGTTATCTCTACCCTGTATCAGAAGTTGAAGAACCCAGTGAAGGGGAAGATTGCTACAGTATGCGGAGAAGAAGAATACATGGTAAGTCATCTGCAGTAATTCCGATACATCAAAATGGAAGGCGAATTCATCGAAACTACTTGTCAAGCTTTCAAAGTAGTTCCACAAGTCATGCCTGTCAACTCTCTTGTCACTCCTAAAGTTACTAGAGTTCCGCCGAAGATGGCCTCACCTAAGATGCCAGAGTTGTAGTTGAAGAAGGAGGATGTACTATTTGGGGTCAGCTACCCAATTTTCCATTAAAAGCTGACAAGACTAGTTTAGGCTTCACTTCCAAAGGTCAGAAGATGATACGCCGTGAACGTGTCGGTGGATCTCCATTCCGCATCAACAAAGACGAAGTTCATGCTATAGAAGTTGATGATGGTGACTTCGACATCAACAATTGGGTCTTCCCAACTCCTGGATATGGACTCAACAATTGGACGGCTAAGGATGTTATGCCAATCTCCTGTAGACAGAAGTAATTGTTTTTCTGTTTTACACTTTTTGCTTTTACGTTTCGAACAATAAACTTTAAGCCTAGTGCCTTGCTCGAGGTACCACAGCTTGTTTGTGAGAGTTATTATTTGTCATTCGCATATTTTAATTCAATAAATCATTGGACTTTTGCATTCAAATATTGTGCTCCCTGTTTTTCTTTTTATCTTTATCACCTCTTCAAAAGTTATGTGTTCTTACACACACCCACGCAATAAACTGCAGATCCATATTCACTTCGGATCTCGTCGATAACGACTATGTTATTGCTAAATATGACTTCGATAATTTGATCTACCAAACCAAAGACGAAGGTGAGAAAGATTGTGAAGTTCCAAGAAAACTTGTCAGACTATTACAACAAGAGAAAAAAGCTAATTAAATATAATTAAATATATATTATCAACTTACTTAAAGTGTATTTTTTTAACTTACTTTAAATTATAGTTTTTAAATTGATTATAATTTAATGGTTAATTAATTAAGTAAAGATGCTAATTAATCATTATATTAGATTTAATTTAAAGAGTGTGATTTTGAGTAAGTCCAAAAAAAAATTCTTAGATAAGTTGATGAATTTTTTTTGGAGTAAAAAGTCTATTCATCCGATAGAGATAGTTAATTTGAGTTTTCAACACAATAACAAAATGTTGTTTTCTTTGGTGTATTAGAGTTTTGGGTATTTATGTATTTAGAGAGGATTTTTTATTTTTCTATTTAAAAATAATTTGTTGAGAGCAAGACTGGCTCAACACATCTCGAGGTTTGAGGTAAAATTTTAAATTAAATTTTTTTAATATAATAAAAATATTTTTATTTTAGATTAATATATTTTTATTTTATAATTTTTATAATGTAAAATTGTTAAATTATTCTAATTGATCTTATTTAATATTTCTCTTTCAATTGATAATAATATCAATACATTTAAACACCCTTTTTATCATTAAAAAATTATAATTAAATAACATTACTAAAGTTCTTTCAAATTTCAAGTATTCTTTTATGTAAGATATCTTAAAAGTTTAATATTTGTAAGTATGATTGTTAATAATGTCATCTTTAAAGGCGTGTAAAACAGACTATTATACGGGATTTAAAAATGTTTATGATTGGTTGATCATAGTTAAGAAAATATCAAAATATAAATTATGGTTAAACAACAACAAAATAAAATCCTATTTATTTTCTACAATTAAACAATATAAATTTATCAAATGTAAGTTGCTGTTAATTTTTAAATTAATCAATTATACAATACATCATAAATGATTGTTATTATTATGAATTCATAGAATATGCTATTGTTTAATTAGCATATAAAATAATATAAAAATTATTTTTTTAAAAAAATCAACTGCAAGTATAAAAAAAGTGAGGCCCTAGGCGGTAGTCTTGATGGCCTACGCCTAACTAGGGCCGACCCTAGTTGAGAGGGTTTGCAATTTTTTTGTTAAAAAATTTTAGTCGAGAGAGGTTTGCAATTTTTTCGTCCAAAATTTACAATTGAAAGAGAGTTTACAATATTTATGTTCAAAAATTCTAATTGAGAAAAGATTAAATTATAGTTTGGAGAATTTGTAATTTTCTCTTTAAAAATTACACCAAATTTTTTCTTAAAAATTATAGTTTGGAGTAGGGGTGTTCGCGGTGTGGTTTGGGCGGTTTTGACGCAAAAAATCATCCGAACCGCGAGAGAAAAAGGCGTGCGGTTTGGTTTGGTTCGGTTGGCTTTTAAAAAAAAACAAATCAAACCAAACCGAACCAATGCGGTTTGGTTCGGTGCGATTTGTTCGGTTTTTTACAAATATTTTATTGAGTCATACATACACATATAGATGACAACATAACTTTGTATTTTGTCATTCATATACTATCAAATAACAATAAAACTCATCATATTTAGACAATAACTTTCTATATAATATGTAAAAATTTGATTAAACAAAACTAAAATAATAAACATAAAATAATAGCATAAAATAATATCAAAAATATTATAATAAAACAAAAAAAAATAGATGAGATGAGAGACTAGTGAAGATGAAAAGAAAGAACAATAAAGAGAAGAGATTAGAGATAAATATGTGCGATAAAACGAAATTGAAAGAGGGAACATTTGCATAAAAATGAGATGGTGAAAAAGAAAGAATATAAGAGAGTAGAGATTAGAGAAGAGGAGGCAAGATGTAAGTGGTGAAGATGAAACGATAATGCTATGAGAGATTTAAGAAGACTGAAACTGAAACCATAAGTGTAAGGATGAAGAAATTGTTTGTAATCATAAGACTAATATACAATAAGTTTAGGTTTGAGTTATATATAATAAGTTTAGGTTTGAGTTATATGAGAATTAAGTAAAATTTAGGTTGTACCATAATGCGGTTTGATTCGGTTCGGTTCGGTTTGCAAAATACAAACCGCAAACCGAACCGAACCATGCGGTTTTGTTACAAGATGGTCCAAACTAATCCAAACCAAATGCGGTTTTTTGCGATTTTGATTTGATTTGCGATTTTTTATTGGGTTGATTTGGTTTTGAACATCCCTAATTTGGAGAATTTTCTCCTTAAAAGTTACCGTTTAAATTAAAAGTTAGAATTATAATTGAGTTTTAGTTTTTGAATTTTAACTTCTTTTATAAGTAAGCTACCGCGAGTAGAAATTGTTTTCATTTCTAGCATTATCGACGCTCTGCATCTCTTTCATATTCCTTTAATTGTTGATGAATATTGCATCAAATACTTTTCTTTAAGGTTATCGTCTATTGGTTTAGGTGTATTGTAACAAACAAACAAAAAAGTTTCACATGTATCTGTTTATTTTCTTGTTAGTCGTCTTAAATCTAGTGAAAGAATCCTATAACCCATAGTTCAGTAAAATGATAATTAAAATTTGAAAATCGAGTTAGCTTTAACTCGTTACTCGTTTGCAAATAAAAAGGAGAGTGAGAAGTGTATAAAAAGGAAAGTGAGAAGTGCTGTGGCTTCTGTACTGCCATATGCATTATTCTTTTATTTCCCTTTATTGGCCAAGAATATTCTCGACTAAATTTCTAACAAACCTTCTGCCTTGACAATAATGGATTTAGGATGTACCAACTCATAGAGTTTATCATGATTATGATAGGGACGTACTAGCAAGATTCTTTAAATGATATCAAACATCACTATAGACGAAATAATTTATTTTGTACCATTTTTTGGGTAAGGTTTTTTATTTTAAATTAATTAGATTTTATTATTTATTAGATGTATAAAATAAGGCTACATATTATAATTATTTATATACAATCTTAATTAGATTTGACCCTATAATCTAAGTTGTCGGATCTACGCTTAATCATAGTCGATATGAATTATTCCTAATTTCTTTATCAATTTTAGGAATCTGTCGATCTTTAATCTTTTGGTGAAAATGTTGGTCAATTTTACTTGGCAATGTTTAACTTCAAGTTAACCCCGATTTACCTTTTCCCTCAAGAAGTGAAACCTAACTTCGATATGTTTTCCCTCAAGATTTATGGCTGACTTGTTGTCAATTTGCAACACTAGAAGCTTCTTCACTTCGACATCCATTTCTTCAAATAATGATCTGATCCAAATTGCTTGACAAACAGCATAAGATCCTGCTATATGTTTAGCTTCGCAAGATGACAATTGTGCGCGGTGAAAATTGAAGAACGAGGGAGCCAAATCGGGATTCGGCTCTCCGGCTCAAAAACAATTTATTTATTTTTAAAAAAAAGAGATGTCACTAACACCAAACTTTATTGTTTCCAAAAAAAGGAAAAGGGAAAAGCTGAATAACCCTAAAAAGAGGTAAGCAATGTGAAAAGTAATGAAACTAAATGCAAAGTAATGGGGAACTGATATTCTTTGGGTCTAGGGTTAGGTTATACAAAGGGAAGGTATTAGAACCCTATGTATCTATAGTACTCTATAGGATCTTTTGTGTGTTTGTGTTTTATTTGTTATGCTATTGGGAAAGTTTCTCCTTTGGGATTAAGAAGGTAAGTTGGGTAGGAACCTAAATTTGTTTATTATGATTATGCTCGCAAAGATATTTGTCAGCATCTGTGTGCATCTCTTAACATTAAATCAACTTTTTATATAATCACCATATAATGTTTCCACACATCCTAAACTTGTGAAGATTAAAATGAACTTAATATTGACATTCAGTTCATAATATACCATGAATACATCATACAAACACTTAGCTCCCGACAGAGTATATGAATTTGGCATTCAGGCTTCATACTAATAAGTACTTAGTCTTTCATCAAAGTACCTACCAGTTAGTCGGTTAGAATTATCTACTCACACTAGATTATCCTGACTGATTACTTCTTCACACTTACACTTACTTCCAGACAACAATACACACTCTCATGACTGAAGACATTAAGATGATGTTTCAACATATGATATGACATCATCTATTTTTATTATGGTTCTAGGGGAACATCCATAATAACTCATCCATAAAACTTGGGGGTGGGAACATAGGAAGCACAACTAACAACATTTGATCAATCTCCAAGATCAGGCAATCAAAATAATCAGGGGATACCATGAGCCACATCTCAATAAGTTTTTCTTTAGACTTTCATTCTGACTTTGAGATGATGGATTCCATAGTCTGGACCTACAGAGGAGATCCCTCAACTAGGTTTCCGGAACAGACTTACCTAGGCATGACACAAAAATATGCAGATTCTTTACAACAATATGTCTCCCTTGATTCTTCAAGACAATACCCATCCAAGACAATATATTAGGGAAGTCAACACTCAGGACCATTAAACACTGTGGTTGAATCACATTATTTTGCTCTAAATAGAATATGTTTTATGGTCATGAACAGAATTCCACAATTCTGGTTCCTTTGATCAGAAGGATCTTCCAAATACAAGCTCATCTTGTTTTCACATAAACTTTATAGTTGTAAAGGTCTTCCAAATATTCTATTGAAAATAAATAACCCTAGAATTCTTCTTATACTTTAAGGATTGTATCAGAAGCTATGCAGCGGAATATAGCGATACTTTAATAGAATTTACATAATGCATACTCCATAATTCAAACGTAAGCATGACAACTAAGGGTTGAAAATAAATCAACCTTACAATACACTTGCTTCTCACCAAGAAATAAACTAGACATTATCAATACCATGACCAGAAGGAAACACATAAGCACAAGAGTTACCTTATCAATATCTTCACTCCCGCATAAAGGTTTTGAAAATTTTCCTCTCTGTGCTAAACATAAGCTGAACAATTTTAATCCAAGTTCTTCACTCCCGCATGAAGTCTTTGAATTTAAACTCTCTTTGTTCTAGCTTCATTATCTTCTTTCATCAAGAAGGTACAACAGTTGGTCAGGTTGGTCTTCAATGCACACTAGTCTTTCACAAATAGGTACATCCTCCACTTCAAGAGACCATACAATATGAACACAACTTGTTCAAACAATATTCTACCCTGTACACAACCAGAAAGTATCTTCCCTAGGATCTCATCCAGAAATAGACAAGATGCCTGCTCTGATACCAATTGAAATTTCTGGTGCAGTAAACCCAGATGTCCTATAAGGATATCAAGACATACGGTCTGACATTTATACAAACAGACAAGGCATAGTTATACAGTGCAGGAAAATAATATAAATAACACAACAACATTGTTAACCCAATTCGGTTCAACCAACCTACATCTAGGGGATACCAAGCCAGGAAGAAGACTCCACTATCAGTAGTATTATTTTATGTAACAACCTCTGGTTTACATGTAAACAACCTATGATTTACCTAATCACTACCCAATGAAACCT
The DNA here is from genome assembly GCA_021764765.1 of Vicia sativa. Taxonomy (NCBI): domain Eukaryota; kingdom Viridiplantae; phylum Streptophyta; class Magnoliopsida; order Fabales; family Fabaceae; genus Vicia; species Vicia sativa. Next base: position 120,365,837 of record CM038795.1, on the reverse strand, counting down.
TTATCTTAGAAGCCCATCTAATATAAGATAACCTCTGCTCACTCCCTAGTGATACCTAACAGTTGCAAACCCCTCCAACAAAACAACCAGTTTGAAGAACACCCCTCCAAACACAAAAACATTCAAACTCGTGACACACATATACTTGGAGTTACTTCACAGTTTCCTCCGAGAACACAACTACACTCATTGCTTTACACCTTCTGAGTGATTAAAATCATCCTCTTGCCTACGGGCTTCGAGGTACAAATTAGTGACCATCCCACAATCAGGGTGGTTCACTTACACGACTAGCTGTCATACCCCAAAATTTGCCCTCCATCTCCTCAAGATATCTCATACATCCATACTCAAGGATTCCTCAAGAGTTGATCAGACAAACTCTCTCCTAGACAAACAACCCAAACTAGGGTTTGGCAATTCTCAGGTCAAGATGGACTTCCAACATCTCCAATGGTCTTCATGCCTCCTCATATGCTTCAAAGATTCTCCATGCCAAGTTTCAAGCCTTACAAGTCAAATTTCCTCAGACAATTGCTCAGATGGTTGAAAATCAGTTGTATTGGACAAAAAGTCAACTGTGGTCAACATACAGTCAAACTTCATAATTTTTGGTCAACATCCTCATTTTGAAGTTACATTCATCATTTGATCAAGGGTTGATCATGATTCATCAAGAAAACTCAAGATTTGCTCAAAAGTCAAACTTTCTAAATTAGGGTTCTAGATGAAAAGTCAACTGAACTTTGACTGATCATAACTTCTTCATACTTTCTCAGAAATTTTTCCACCACCTCTTGTTTTGAAGTAAATTCAATTCTCTACAACTTCATGTCTCACAAGAATGTTCAAAAAATGCTTCATTTGGAAGGTATGGATCAAAACATTACAGGTCCTTTTCAAAGTCAATAAAAAGTCAACATTTTGTTTTGAAGATATATTGAGCATGGAAACTCCAATTGAGATGAAACCAAAAATTTGGTTAGAGGACTCTTAGAGCTTTCCAAAAAGTCCAAGAACACTCAAAAATGTGGAAAATTGAGCAAGATACACTATTCAGAAGTTGGGCAATTTTGGACAATTGCACAAAAGGACATTTTGGTCAAAATGCAAAATTTTCCAAATGGGCCTAAGATCTTTTGATCCAAACTTGTTCATGACATTATTCTTGACCCATAAATGCTTGGCCATGGAAATTTTCTATTTTATTAATTTATTTTTGAATTATAGAATATTTAATTCAAAATTAAATTATATAAAATATGAAAATAATATATTTTTCCAAAAGGGCTGATTTTATACCAAACTTGAAGTCCAAGGAAGCCCAAAACACTTGCCAAATTCGTGCATGATCATGCATTGAAGAGGAAATCAAATTTCTTTCAAAAAATTGATTTTATTTGAAAAAATATTGAATGCTCCAAATCAAATCTTTTTTCACTCTTTTTCCTCTCTCAAATTCCTCTATAAATGCTCAGCAAGTACACAAGCCAAAGACACGAAACTCTAGCCCAAGAAAGAACCCTTATTTTGCCAAAAAATTTCACAAACTTTTGAAATTCAAATTCTAAGTTCCAACAGGTTGCAGGCCAATTTGAACATTCAATCACCTTCTTGAGGTTCCCAGCAATCGATCCATACTCATACCTCAAGCCCAGACTGCCCAGATTGTGTTCTTGGACTCTCACCGGTTTGAAATTTTTCTCAAATTCGAATTTTGTTTTCCATGCATTATTAATGTTATTTGTGTGTTTGTATCGATTCAGGGTGATGTTTAGGACATGATCGAACCCTCACATGCAAGCTTGGACGTCTGGAAATCATAGTGCCATTATTAGGGCTTTTTGAACTGTTTCGATCGAACCGGGTGTTACAGGCACTTTCAGGGAAAACTAATGCCACCAATGGATTCAGGAGGGTCGATTTAGGGGGGTAGGATCCCTCTTTCCCATTTATCGTTCGTATTTTGTTTGTTTCATTTTCAGGGCCACCGGAGAAGACGACCGGAGCTAGGGCTCCAGCGTCGCTGACTTTGCTTGACCGGCGAGGGATTGCGTGGCACGATGGCTTGCTCTGATTCGCTCGTTCACGCTGACTGGGGTCCACGCACGCTGACTCGTTTTCAAACCTCTCCCTGACGCGTCATCATTCATAAGCTATTGATTTCAACTTTTCCAACATCAAATGACACTTGTCCCAGTGGTTAAGGCGCTGTTGGAGATGCTCTCCAAGGACACCAGTTCGAACCATGCCAGGACCGGTTTTACATTCTTTTTTACAAAACTCATGCTTTCTCATATTTTTCTATTTTCTTTTTATTTTAATATTTTGCATCAATTTTAATTTCTTTTCATATTTTTATTTATGCATTAAAAACGCCAAAAATTATTTTTCCTTTTGCATTTATTGTCAGAAAATACTTATTTAATTTATAAAATTAGAAAATATAATTTTGCATGCATATTTATTTTTATTCATAATTTTGCATTTAAATCACATTTAATTAGTTTTTAATTATTAAATTGCATTCAAAAAATCCCAAAAAATTATTTTAGCATGTTTATGTTATTTCCAGCATGTCATATTTTTCTCATTCAAAAACTTGCATTTTTCTAACATTTTTTCTCTTATTCGATTCATCTCGTATTTTCCGATTTCTCATTCTTTTACAGGTTATTCCGTTTCAGCCGGTTTCTTTTACCATTTTCATTTTTCCAATAATGTAACTGTTTATGGGATGTAATAGTTTAAATTAGGTTTTTATTTTCCGCAAGTTTAAATTATGTATCTGCCCCAAAGCCATGTAATAGCGTAGGACATTTACCTTTCCGCACTTTACATTCCGCATTTTAATTTCCGCACCCTATAAATTGTTAGTAACTAGGCGTGTATGGCAAGATAATAATCAACATAGCTCACTAATTTTCAAGATAAAATATCTGAATTGACACACTTTTTTCACACGTGCACCCCTTAGGGTAATTCTCTCTCGTTGCCTTTACGAATTCAAATGGTCATGTCCCTCGAACATAGAGGTATTCTAGCACCGTTGCCTTCAAAACAAATCATCATAGTCCCTTCGATACAAAGATCATAAGACCCACGATGTCGCCTCCGAATACATGATCTTGACCCTCAATTGTCGCCTACGAAAAATGATGATAGTCCCTTCGAATGTGCTAGGATACTTCCTACAAGTTGCTTTCTATGACCGTACAATGTCCCTTCGAATGTTCCGCTTACATCCAACGAATGGAGTTACCTACCAACTAATGGTATGGATAGCGCTATTCTAAAGGAACGTAAAACAACACAAAAACGACCAATTCTGAGTAGGTAATAAGACTTTTAGTTGCTTGCTCTATCAAAATACTTTTCACACAACACACTTTTGTCAAAGTTCAAACTCTTTTCAAAACAAAACATTTCCGAACACTTTGTATACATTCCTAAATGAATCATTACAAAGTCAAAGCGAAATGCCTTTTCAAAACATTTTTGTCAAACACACAGAAAGCAATTTTTAAAGTGATCTAAGAGCAACTAAGAGCCCGTAGATAACTACGGATGGAAAAGGGTGCTAATACCTTCCCTTTTCATAACCTTCTCCCTTACTCAGAATCTAACGAAGGTCTTTTTCTGGACTTTTACCTTCCCTTAATTGGATAAAAATAAAAGTCGGTGGCGACTCTTGCTATCCGCACATTTGCGATACAAAAAACTAAAAAGTCAGTTCACCGTATCACAGAACTGGCGACTCTGCCGGGGAGACACCCTAAAAAGAGAGAATGCCTTAAGGATTTCTAGATCACCTTTATTGCTTTTTGTTTGACTTGCTTGCTTTATCATTAAGGGTTGCTTGGGTATTATATTGTGGGGGATCCTACACCCGGATCTGGGTTTCCTTTTAGGTAAGTAGCAATAAATCGCCGCGACCGTTAGACGTATATCAAAACGGTCAACATGATGGCTACGTTAGTGTGACACTTTGGATGTCCTGATACTCTTCATTTCCAAGTTGAGGATAGTATTTGGCTTCTGCGTGGTGTCATCAAGCACTAACTAAACTTTTAGAACCTTAATTGACCCATCTTGGCCATTAGAAGGTAGTGAGATGGGGCTTTGGTGCGATTAAGGTTGGTCGATACTCGATGCTACGCTCATCGAGATCGGACTTTTGGGATATTTTCGTCGACCACTTGGTAGTCGTATTGAAATAAACGCCTACGAGAAAGATCAATGATATGAGATTCCTATAACCCGGTTACTATTATAGGACAGGATGAACCAACTCAAACTTTTGGTGGGGTAATCACCTATACCTCATGCAAGCCTTAACCCTAGGCTCATTGTGTGAATTGCTTGTGTGTGCCAAACATGACATCATGACATCATTTGCATTGCATATCATTTCTAACTATTTCAAGGACCTAGGGATTTATCTTTGCTCTGTTTTGTAGGGGATTATGGCTTCTAGAAAGACTATCTGAATCAACTTCATGGGTATACCCTCTCAGCTCAAAGAATTGGTTTCAGAAATTCCCGACCATGCTCAGTTCATCAAAAGACATGGTTATCTACTTGACTTGGTTACCTCCGGTTTTGAAGAAGATATGATGCATGTCCTATTCCAGTTCTTCGATCCGAAACACCATTGCTTCACATTCCCAGATTATCAGTTGGTTCCTACCTTGGAAGAGTTCTCTAAGCTACTTGGGGTACCTATTCTTGACCAAATGCCATTCATAGGTTTAGAAAAGGTTCCTAAGTATGAAGACATCGCATCCGCCTTACATCTTAAGCGTTCAGACATTGAAGCCAATTGGGAAACCAGAAGCGGAGTTAAGGGTTTACTTTCTAAGTTCCTAATTAAGAAAGCCCGAGAATTCCTCAAAGTTATGAGTTTCCATGCATTTGAAGACATTGTGGCCTTGCTAATCTATGGTTTGGTTCTATTCCCTAACTCGGATCAATTCATAGATGTCAACGCCATCAAGTTGTTCCTTACCCGCAATCCAGTGCCTACCTTACTTGGAGATATCCTACATTCTCTCCACACTCGTACTACAAAGAGACAAGGAACTCTCATGTGTTGTATACCGTTACTTTCCAGGTGGTTTATTTCGCACCTTCCTCCATCAGTTTTGAAGAACGAACAAAGGTTGAGATGGTCTCAAAGGTTAATGTCACTCTCTCATTCAGATATCCGTTGGAGTCTTTTCTCTCAAAAGGATTTCACATTCATTGAGCGTTGTGGAGAATTCCCTAATGTGCCGCTACTTGGTATAAGGGGAGGTATCACTTATAACCCTTCTCTAGCTCTACGTCAGTTTGGTTTTGCTCGAAGAGATGGTCCACATGATATGCTTCTCCAAGATATTGTGTTCGACTACAATCACGATCTCCAGAATTACCGACGAAGGTTCATACACGCTTGGGGCATGGTAAAGAAGACTGATACCAAGACTTTGGGGCACCAGAACTCCATTCCTTGGGAACCTTACGTCAAATGGGTGCGAGCTCGAGCTCAAAACCTCATGATGCCATTTACACCCGTGTTACCAGTAATTATGGAACCTGTTGCTATAGGTGACATACCCTATACTGTTCTCCATCCTGACATGCCTACTGATTTTGAAGACTTGAAGAGATCCTGGATTCAGCTCAAGGAACAGAGGGATACCTTTGAAGCTCAGTGTTATGCAAGTGAGAAGAAAGTGCTAGAGTTGACCAAGCTACTTCACGAGGAGCGAAACATCAACGCCTACCTTGGCACCAAGAGGAAGCTCCCATGGGAGACTTAGAGCATTCGGATTTTTATGCTTTTCTTTTGTTATTGTTCGAACTATCTTTTGTACTTAAAAAAAAGAATAAGAAGAAGAGTACTAATAAATGTTTGTTCATTGCTTGTTTAACAAATTTAAATCTCTAAGGTCCTTGAAAACATTGCATTGCATTCGCATAAACATTGCATATCATAGCATAACATTGCATCACAGGTACATTGAAGATTGGTTTTCTCATTTGCTCGCTATTTATTTTAGCAGAAATGGCTCTTGAACAACTCACAAAGATCTTCAAGCTCGAATGCTGGCCCAGAGATGTTCACCAGCTTGGTCCAAGGCCAAGAAGATCTGAAGAAGCTCATCAACAAAAAGAAGAAGGTTGTTGGTCTTCTCAACATGGGCAGACGCTACAAAGGAGGTCCTAGAGTGGTTAGTCGGATTGAGCTCTCTGAAGGAAGTGTCAAGAAGGAGGATGAGCAAAGTAACAAGGGTGATGGTGAAGGCAGTCAGCATGAGCCTGAAAAAGTCTATGATGATGGCCAATAATCTGATGAAGATGACAAGTACAAACAACTTGAAGACCGTTTGAATGCTGTGGAAAACCTGAAGATGTTCGGGCTGAATTTTGATGATCTGAGTCTTGTCCCTGGTGTTGTGATTCCTCCCAAGTTCAAAGTTCCAACTTTTGCTAAGTATGATGGCATGTCTTGCCCTAAGCTGCATTTGAAATCCTATGTTCAGAAGATCAATCCCCACACTGATGACAGAAAGTTGTGGATGCACTATTTTCAAGAGAGTTTGTCCGGAACTCAATTGGAGTGGTAATATCAGCTAGAGAATGACCGTATCCGTACTTGGAGTGACTTAGCTGATGCTTTTTACAGACAGTATGAGTACAATGCTGAATTGACACCCACTCGCATGCAACTACAAAACATGTCTATGGGTCGTGACGAGAAGTTCAAGGAGTATGCTCAGAAGTGGAGAGATCTAGCAAGCAGAGTTTAGCCACCCTTGTCCAATAGGGAGTTGGTTGATATGTTTATGGGAACACTGACAGGGCCATTCTTCAATCATCTTATTGGAAACTCTTCATCCGGATTCACCGAGCTGATTTTGACAGGCGAGCGTATTGAAGCTGGTATCAAGAGTGGGAAGATTCATGTAGAGTCATCTTCAAATGCTGCGAAGAGATCCTTTGGGGGTAAGAAAGAAGTCAATGCTGTGTATGGTCAGAAAAGCCGAGCCAAGACCGACCGCGCTCAATCTGTGGGGGCAGTTGTGATCTCCAACCCCAGTCAAGACAACCTCAACGAGACAACGCGAACGTAACGCACAACGAAGACAGCATTTAAGATCAACATGCCATTGTCGCAAGCCTTGCAACACATGTTGAAAGCAGAGCTGATTACCTTGAGGGATCCTCCTCAAAATGTCAACACTTCCTCTCCGAGATACAATCCTAATGCTAAGTGTGCTTACCATTCCAATAGCCCTGGACATAGTACTGATGATTGTTGGGCTCTGAAGAACAAGATTCAGGATATGATTGAAGCTAAGCAGATTGAGTTTGACCCTCCTGTTGAGACTCCGAATGTGATCAACGCGCCTATGCCTAATCATGACAAGAGTTCCAATGTTGTTGGGGATGATACTTATGTCTTCAACATAGATGACTTGACCATTCCTCTGATGACTATTAAGAAGAATTTGTTGCAAGTCGGTGTCAACCCAGGATGCCCAGAGAATTGTCGTTGGTGCCCATCTGCACCTGATGGTTGTGCTTGGTTGAGAAGACGTGTTCAGTGCATGATGGACAACCGTGAGATACTATTTCTGAAACCACCTGTGCAGAAGTTGTGTGAAGAAATGTCTAAGTTGAAGATTGACAATGCGAATGAAACTGTACCATCTGTGTGGGATACCTTGGGGCAGCCAAGCGGAAAGTATGATTACATGGTGAAGTACACTGTTCCCGAAAGCTACAAGATTCCTATTGAAGATGTTAAGGTAACCGGATGGGGTGACGATTTCCCAAAAGATTATGCTGATGTTAACACCATAAGGATTTCCTCTGTTGATTCTATGCCTAGAGTGGCACCTCTCATTATTACTTCTCCAAGACCAGTTCCATATTCCTCTGACAAGGCTATCCCGTGGAATTATGGAGCTGATGTCTACTATCATGGTGTCAAGCAAGACCCTCTGACCATTGAAGATCTTACAGTTGAAGCTACCATTCCTGACATCGACAACATCACCGAATCAAGTAAGGTGACCAGAACCGGAAGGGTATTCTCTCCAGATATCTCTCCTCCAAAGACACCGCGACTCAACTCGCATTCCGCCTATTCAATCCATTCCCAAGCTAGAGGAAAGAACCAGTGACTCATCCTGCTCAGCCAGAAGTACCAAAGGAAGTTATCAAGACACCTCCAAACGAGAAATGGAGGAAATTCAAGATTATCAAGAAGAGTGACTACAATGTTGTGGAACAGTTGGGATGCTCCTTCCAAGATCTCCATGCTTGCTCGCTCTTGTGCTCGAGGCCCATGCTAACGCCTTGGTGAAATTTCAAGAATGCTCACGTACCTCAAGACACCACCACCGACTGTTTGAAGTTTGTATTGCCACGGCCGCCAACAACGGCCTAGGCTTCTTTGATGTCGATTTAACTCCTACCGAAAAGAACACAACAAAGCCTGCACACATCTCGTTGAATGCAAGGGCATTACATTATCTCATGTTTTGTTGATACCGGTTCGCTCGAATATCCTCCCGAAGACTTTTGATCGGCTTGATGTCGAAGGTTGGTTTCGAGACCAGTGACATTATTGTGAGAGCTTTTGATGGTTCTAAGCGAACAGATTGGAGAGCTCACTGCATAAAGTCGGTTCCCGACTTTTGACTCCACCTTCTTTTTCATGGACATCCGTCCACTTATTATTGCCTCCGACGCCCTTGGATACATGGGGCGTTATTTCTACCCCGCATCGGTCAAGTACCGGTGAAAGGGAAAGTTGTTACGGATGTGGTGAAGAAGAGTATATGGTCGGTCATCTACATCATTCCGATACCTTGAGATGGAAGGAGAATTCTTGAGACTCCCTCAAGCTTTTGAAACAATACCCAGTCGTGCTGTTGACTCTCCCCACTCCCCGAGGTTACACAAGTTCCGCCTAGGATGGCTCACACGAAAGATGCTCAAGCTGCTGTTGAAGAAGGTAGTACTATTTGGGGTCGGCTCCCTGATCTTCCTTTCAAATCCGACAAGACTGGTTTAGGCTTCACCATCAAGGGTCAGAAGACGATACGCCGCGAACGTGCCGGCCAACTTCCTTTCCGCATCAGCCAAAGTGGAATCCATGCTATAGAAGACGACGACAACGACTTCGACATTAGCAACTGGATCTTCCCAACTCCAGATAAAGGGCTCAGCAATTGGAAGACTGAAGACGTCATACCTATCTCCTTTAGTCAGGAGTAATTGCTCTTGTTTTGTTTTTCTTTTCGTATTTCTTTATGTTTGAACAATAAACTTTGAAAGCCTAGTGCCTTGCCCGGGGCATCATGGCTCGTTTCGAGGGTTATTATCTGTTGTTTGCGCGTTTTTATTCAATAAATTCATTGGACTTTTGCATTAAATTGTTTGTTTTCTTTCTTTACTTTATCACCCCTTCAAAAAGCTATGTGTTTCTTACACACACCCACGTGATACACTGCAGAATCACTCAATCTCGTAATAATAACTATGCTATTGCTAAATATGACTTGATAATCCGATCTACCGAGCGAAGACGAAGTGAGGAAGATTGTGACGCGTGGGAGAACTTGCCGACAGCAAGAAGAGCGAGTTATGACCCACACGAAGAACAAGTTGAGGTTGTGAATTTGGCGATGAAGAGAAAAGAGATCAAGATAGAGCGGGTCTTGAACAATGTTAAAGAAAGGTTGGTTCAGATGCTACGAGACTATATTGAGGTTTTGCTTGGTCATACGAAGACATGTCGGGTTTAGACATTGATATTGTGGTACACCGATTGCCGACAAAAGAAGGTTTTCTCCGGTGAAATGAAGGTTCGTCGCATGCGTCCCGAGATGTCGAGAAAATCAAAGCCAAGTCATGAAGCGTTCAATGCGGTTTCTTAGTCTTACTTCCTATCCACAATGGGTTGCAAATATGGTGCCCGTACCCAAGAAGGATGGTAAGGTACGAATGTGTGTAGATTACAGAGATCCGAACAAAGCGAGTCCGAAAGACGATTTTCCCTTCCTCATATTGATGTTCGTTGACAACACCGCCAGATAAGGTTTTCTCCTTCATGGATGGTTTCTCCGGTTACAATCGATTAAAATGGCTCCAAGACATGGAAAAGACTACTTTCGTTACGGTGGGGCACTTTACAAGGTTATGCCGTCGGATGAAGAACGGGCGCCACTTATCGTGCTATGGTAACATTATTTCATGACATGATTCATCACGAGATAGAGGTCTCGTCGGCGACATCATAGCTCGATCACGCATGAAGAAGAACATCTTGATCATCTACAGAAACTGTTTGATAGGTTGAAGAAGTACAGACTGAGACTTAACCCTAACAAGTGCACTTTTGGAGTCAGATCCGGAAAACTCCTAGGGTTTGTTGTCAGTGGTAAAGGTATTGAGGTTGACCCCGCCAAGGTTAAAGCCATTCAAGAGATGCCAGCTCCCCGCACCGAGAAGGAAGTCAGAGGTTTCTTGGGCCGATTGAACTACATCGCCAGATTCATTGCACATCTAATTGCTACTTGTGAGCCAATCTTCAAGTTACTTAAGAAAGATCAAGTAGTAAAATGGAACGACGATTTCCAGATCGCTTTTGACAAAATCAAGGAGTACCTACAGAATCCTCCCATCCTGATGCCGCCTGCCGAAGGAAGACCTCTTATCATGTACTTGACAGTGCTAGAGAATTCAATGGGGTGTGTGTTGGGGCAACATGACGAGTCTGGCCGAAAAGAGCATGCAATATACTACCTTAGCAAAAAGTTTACCGACTGTGAAACAAGATACTCACAGCTCGAGAAAACTTGCAACGCTTTGGCTTGGGTTGCTCGCCGACTAAGACAGTATATGTTGACTCACACTACCTTGTTGATTTCCAAGATGGATCCGATAAAATATGTATTTGAGAAACCAGCTCTCTCCGGAAGAATAGCAAGATGGCAGATGATCTTGACCGAGTATGACATCCAGTACACTTCTCAGAAAGCGATCAAAGGAAGTGTAGTAGCCGATCACTTGGCTTATCAAGCCGTAGATGACTATCGCCTATGCGTTCAATTTCCGATGAAGATGTTTTACTAGTTACAGATTAGAAGAACCGTGCCCAGACGAAGGACCGAACAAGGATCCCGATGGACCATGGTTTTGATGGAGCCTCAAACGCACTTGGCAATGGCATTGGCGCCATCATTACATCCCCTACAGGCGGACATACGCCTTTCACCGCTAGATTATGTTTCAGTTGCACGAACAACATGGCCGAATATGAAGCGTGCATCATGGGTATCAAAGCTGCCATTGATTTAAGAATCAAGTTCTTGCAAGTATATGGAGACTCAGCTTTAGTGATCAGTAAGATTAAGGGCCAGTGGGATACGAAGCATCCAAATCTTATTCCCTATCGAGAGCATGTTCTGAGTTTGATTCCCTACTTTGAAGAGATCACTTTCAATCATATTCCACGAGAAGAGAATCAGTTGGCAGACGCATTGGCTACTATGTCGTCTATGTTCAAAGTCAGATGGGACAACGAGGCTCCCCAGATCATCATTGAGAAGTTTGACGAACCAGCGTATTGCTATGAGCTTGATACGGAAGAGAAACCTTGGTACTACAACGTGAAGAGGTATCTTGAGACTCAGGAATATCCCGCAGGGACATCTGTTAATGATAAGAAGTTCATGAGAAGATTTGCATCCAAATCCTTCCTCAGCAACGACATCTTATACAAGCGCAACCATGACTTGTGCTTACTCCGCTGTGTAGATCAGAAAACAGCAATACGTATCATGGAAGAGTTACACGAAGGCGCATTTGGTACCCACTCCAGTGGACACACCATGGCTAAAAAGATTTTGAGAACAGGTTACTATTGGTCCACCATGGAAGCTGATTGTCACCGCTATGCTCGATCTTGTCACAAGTGCCGGTTATGACAAAGTACACGTACCTCCAACCTCGAATGTTCTAATGCTCCTTGGCCTTTTGCAATGTGGGGCATTGACATGATTGGAGAAATTAAGCCCACAGCTTCCAACGGACATCGTTTAATCCTTATGGCAATCGATTACTTTACCAAGTGGGTAGAAGCAGCCTCGTTTGCATCCGTTACCAAGAATGTTATGGCTCGTTTCATCAAGCATAATCTTATCTGTCGGTATGGAACTCCTGAAAGGATTATCACAGATAACGGTTCCAGTCTCAACAATAAGATGATCACCGAACTCTGCACGCAGTTCAAGATCAAGCATCACAATTCTTCTTCTTATCGGCCTAAGATGAATGGCACAGTGGAAGCCGCCAACAAGAACATTAAGAAGATTATACAAGGATTGGCATGAGATGTTACCATTTGATGGTTATGTCACCATCATTCTCTCTGCACATGGAAGCCGCCCATCAAACCCCTGGCGATGGATCCATAATTTGATTGACTTGCATCCATTTGCCATAAATGAAATGATCGAGCATTTAACAAGAAGGTCGGAACCGGTCTACCAAGTCGGTGATCTAGTAGTCAAGCGCATCATTCCGCCACAAGGTGATCCCAGGGGCAAATGGACTCCCACCTATGAGGGACCGTTTGTAGTCAAGAGATTTTCCGGGGAGCTATGATACTTAGCACCATGGATGGTGAAGACTTCCCACAACCTGTGAATGCAGACATAGTCAAAAAATACTACGCATAAAAGAGACCCGCTAGGTCGACTGGCCTAGGCAAAAGTAAGGGCATCCTGACGAACCAAAAGGTTCGGGCAAAAGTTAAGGATATATACAAAACATGTACACCTGGCAAGTCGAAAACCTGAAAAGGCGGCTTGGGCAAAAGGGTATCCCAGACCGAAACCCGAAAGGGCGGTCTAGGCAAAAGTTAGGGATTTAAGCGTACGACTATGTCTCTTCCAGATCACCTGCTTCCAGACTACTATCAGCATTCAAGATTCAAATGGCGAAGATCAGTCTACTCACTTTCTACTGACAGCAAGGAGATGAGATAGTTGAAATATATGAGTACTAGCATAGTTGGAACTTAACGAGATTGTTTCCGCATAGCTTTTTACCTTTCTTGTGTACAAACTACTTGGCCATACGCCACCTTCCAAATAAATGCAGATTCTTTCTTTACAATTTTTACTATTGTCGTTTGCAATAAGTCCAACGTTTGTTTTGAATGGCTATACGCATTTGACAATAAGAATCTCTTCACAAACATGCAAAAAGTGGGCATACAAGAGTAATTACTACAGGCTCTAGGAATCGAGATGACGACGAAGGTCACCAAAACATTCCCCCGCAGAGCATGGTCCCCACAGCAGTGTCACTCACAACAAACCTTCCCCAGCGGAGAATACGTTAGTCCCCGAACAGTGATTCCACTCAACTGAGCAATGTTACATCAGTCTCCAAGCAGTAAAACTTCATCCCCAGCCAAGGTATTTATCATCAGCAGAATATCTCCTAACAATTCCCCTTTTCTCCAACAGCGGTATCCAGACTCGAGACTTGGTCAGATAGTGCACCGGAGAAAATCTACATCTTCTATTCCCCAGTCAGAGATTCCAACGGACCCCAACCCGGTCTCCCAGCAACCATCAAATGCTCTCCACGAGATCTCAGACTCAGATCCCCGTAGCCTCCCTAATTCTTCCCAACAAGATCTACATACAAGATCCCCGACAAATTGCCTCCCAGACTCCCCCTCAGCAGGGTCTATGTATGAGATCTCCAACAACGAGTTTCTCAGTCTCTACCTCCCTCAACAATATCTAGGCCCAAGACTTGGTCAGATAGTGCATCGGAGGAATCAAAGATATCTTTCTTCTCAGGATCTCCATCCCCAAACGGAAGTCAGAAATCTCCAAACAGAATATCCACATCTTCTTCAAGATGGATATGTTTTGAAATATCACGACATCTATCATTCATACATTACTCATAAAGTCATAATTCATGCATATGTCATTCATACACATTGTCATGCATCATACTTTGCATAAGACTAACAAATATTCTATCAAAGTTTCTCTTGTTTTTTCCAAACAGTGAAAGTCATGACGAACAGTCCGTGGATTAAGCCCCGAATCTCGACGGGAAAACTATCTGAAAGACCGCCCCTAGTTGTCCTCCGACAGCTGGTCCAGGATTAAGCCCCGAATCTCGACGGGAAAACTATCTGAAAGACCGCCCCTAGTTGTCCCCCGACAGCTGGTCCAGGATTAAGCCCCGAATCTCGACGGGAAAACTATCTGAACGACCGCCCTCGTTGTCCGCCGACAACGGATCCAAGATTAATACCCGAAGCTAGACGGGAAACCCTATCCGAACGATCGCAAGTTATCCTCCGATGACAGGCAGTGGATTAATACCCGATGCACAACAGGGAAGATATCCACGTTTTGCCAACTATTACCTCCCTCAGAGTAATCGGCACGAAGATTTATTCTGATCCCTTCTCATTATCAACAGAAACTACAGAGTCTAGCATACGACTCCCTCCGGATGGCATCTTAAGCCCATCTTCGTGCTTCTTCTACTATCAAGGACATCTACAGAGTCTAGCGTATGGCTCACTCCCCAGCATCGATCTTTCCAGATGGCATCTTAAGCTCATCCCCGTCAATTCTCCTATCGACATCCTCGAGTCTAGCGTATGACTCATTCCCCAGCAAAGTCTCTTCCTTCTCCAAATGGCATCTGTAAGCCCATTCCCGAATCATCCACCAACAAGTGCAAATTTTGTGTACTTGAGTGTTCAATCATCTTCTCTTGTCGCGAAGACAAAGCGTGTCAATCTAACCTTCCAGACAAGAAGATTGAACAGGGCACTGTCGTACCCCAAAATTTGCCCTCCATCTCCTCAAGATATCTCATACATCCATACTCAAGGATTCCTCAAGAGTTGATCAGACAAACTCTCTCTTAGACAAACAACCCAAACTAGGGTTTGGCAATTCTCAGGTCAAGATGGACTTCCAACATCTCCAATGGTCTTCATGCCTCCTCATATGCTTCAAAGATTCTCCATGTCAAGTTTCAAGCCTTACAAGTCAAATTTCCTCACAATTGCTCGGATGGTTGAAAATCGGTTGTATTGGACAAAAGTCAATGTGGTCAACATACATCAAACTTCATAATTTTTGGTCAACATCCTCATTTTGAAGTTACATTCATCATTTGATCAAGGGTTGATCATGATTCATCAAGAAAACTCAAGATTTGCTCAAAAGTCAAACTTTCTAAATTAGGGTTCTAGATTAAAAGTCAACTGAACTTTGACTGATCATAACTTCTTCATACTTTCTCAGAAATTTTTCCACCACCTCTTTTTTTGAAGGAAATTCAATTCTCTACAACTTCATGTCTCACAAGAATGTTCAAAAAATGCTTCATTTGGAAGGTATGGATCAAAACATTACATGTCCTTTTCAAAGTCAACCAAAAGTCAACATTTTGTTTTGAAGATATATTGAGCATGGAAACTCCAATTGAGATGAGACCGAAAAGGTTGGTTAGAGGACTCTTAGATCTTTCCAAAAAGTCCAAGAACACTCAAAAATGTGGAAAATTGAGCAAGATACATTATTCAGAAGTTGGGCAATTTTGGACAATTGCACAAAAGGACATTTTGGTCAAAATGCAAAATTTTCCAAATGGGCCTAAGATCTTTTGATCCAAACTTGTTCATGACATTATTCTTGACCCATAAATGCTTGGCCATGGCAATTTTCTATTTTATTAATTTATTTTTGAATTATAGAACATTTAATTCAAAATTAAATTATATAAAATATGAAAATAATATATTTTTCCAAAAGGGCTGATTTTATACCAAACTTGAAGTCCAAGGAAGCCCAAAACACTTTCCAAATTCGTGCATGATCATGCATTGAAGAGGAAATCAAATTTCTTTCAAAAAATTGATTTTATTTGAAAAAATATTGAATGCTCCAAATCAAATCTTTTTTCACTCTTTTTCCTCTCTCAAATTCCTCTATAAATGCTCAGCAAGTACACAAGCCAAAGACACGAAACTCTAGCCCAAGAAAGAACCCTTATTTTGCCAAAAAATTTCACAAACTTTTGAAATTCGAATTCTAAGTTCCAGCAGGTTGCAGGCCAATTTGAACATTCAATCACCTTCTTGAGGTTCCCAGCAATCGATCCATACTCATACCTCAAGCCCAGACTGCCCAAATTGTGTTCTTGGACTCTCACCGGTTTGAAATTTTTCTCAAATTCGAATTTTGTTTTCCATGCATTATTAATGTTATTTGTGTGTTTGTATCGATTCAGGGTGATGTTTAGGACATGATCGAACCCTCACATGCAAGCTTGGACGTCTGGAAATCATAGTGCCATTATTAGGGCTTTTTGAACTATTTCGATCGAACCGGGTGTTACAGGCACTTTCAGGAAAAACTAATGTCACCAATGGATTCATGAGGGTCGATTTAGGGGGGTAGGGTCCCTATTTCCCATTTATCGTTCGTATTTTGTTTGTTTCATTGACGAGAGAGGGCCGCTCGACTTTGCTTGACCGACGAGGGATTGCACGATGGCTCGATTCGCTTGCTCACGCGACCGGGTCCATGCCACGACTCATTTTCAAACCTCTCCCTGACGCGTCATCATTCATAAGCTATTGATTTCAACTTTTCCAACATCAAATGACACTTGTCCCAGTGGTTAAGGCGCTAGCTGTTGGAGATGCTCTCCAAGGACACCAGTTCGAACCATGTCAGGACCGATTTTACATTCTTTTTTACAAAACTCATGTTTTCTCATATTTTTCTATTTTCTTTTTATTTTAATATTTTGCATCAATTTTAATTTCTTTTCATATTTTTATTTATGCATTAAAAGACACCAAAAATTATTTTTCCTTTTGCATTTATTTTCAGAAAATACTTATTTAATTTATAAAATTAAAAAATATAATTTTGCATGCATATTTATTTTTATTCATAATTTTGCATTTAAATCACATTTAATTAGTTTTTAATTATTAAATTGCATTCAAAAAATCCCAAAAATTATTTTAGCATGTTTATGTTATTTCCAGCATGTCATATTTTTCTCATTCAAAAACTTGCATTTTCTAACATTTTTCTCTTATTCGATTCATCTCGATTTTCCGATTTCTCAATCTTTTACAGTTATTCCGTTTCTTTCTTTTACCATTTCATTTTTCCAATAATGTAATTTATGGGATGTAATAGTTTAAATTAGGTTTTATTTTCCATAAGTTTAAATTATGTATCCGCCCAAAGCCATGTAATTTACCCTTCCGCACTTTACATTCCGCATTTTAATTTCCGCACCCTATAAATTGTTAGTAACTAGGCGTGTATGGCAAGATAATAATCAACATAGCTCACAAATTTTCAAGATAAAATATCTGAATTGACACACTTTTTTCACACGTGCACCCCTTAGGGTAATTCTCTCTCGTTGCCTTTACGAATTCAAATGGTCATGTCCCTCGAACATAGAGGTATTCTAGCACCGTTGCCTTCAAAACAAATCATCATAGTCCATTCGATATAAAGATCATAAGACCCACGATGTCGCCTCCGAATACATGATCTTGACCCTCGATTGTCGCCTACGAAAAATGATGATAGTCCCTGTTCTTGATTAAATCCTTATGTAGGATCTTAAGGGATTCGGAGGCTCATACGAGGATGAATGGCCTCCAAGCTACAGGTCTAGCTTACCCCGCTGTTGGGAGCCCTTATAGATAAAGTATTTGACCCCTCTTGAGCGTGTGGCTAAGAGAGGTAATGAGAGAATGTCTCTTCTTATGGCCCTGAGGCCTCTTTTATAGCATAGCTGCCACTAATGATCATAATGGCGTAACCGTCCATTTAATACTTGAAACCGCTACTTAATGATTCGTAACGTCCGTAACTGTTCCATAAGCAGAAGCGGGCCCCGACCTGGGTTGCCCAGGAGCTCACCGATTACCGTCTATAGGATCCTCCGGGCTGACCCTCTCCTATCGTAATTCCGGGGATCACGCTGGATAAGGGTCTCACATCACAGTCCGAGATCCATCCCGGATGTCTGCAAACCCCCCTCCGGTCTTATATCTCGGCTGGGGAATTTATGCATGATCAGTCCCTTCGAATGTGCTAGGATACTTCCTACAAGTTGCTTTCTATGACCATACGATGTCCCTTCGAATGTCCCTCTTACATCCAACGAATGGAGTTACCTACCAACTAATGGTATGGATAGCGCTATTCTAAAGGAACGTAAAACAACACGAAAACGACCAATTCTGAGTAGGTAATGAGACTTTTAGTTGCTTGCTCTATCAAAATACTTTTCACACAACACACTTTTGTCAAAGATCAAACTCTTTTCAAAACAAAACATTTCCGAACACTTTGTATACATTCCTACATGAATCGTTACAAAGTCAAAGCGAAATGCCTTTTCAAAACATTTTTGTCAAACACACAGAAAGCAATTTTTAAAGTGATCTAAGAGCAACTAAGAGCCCGTAGATAACTACGGATGGAAAGGGGTGCTAATACCTTCCCTTTTCATAACCTTCTCCCTTACTCAGAATCTAACGAAGGTCTTTTTCTGTACTTTTACCTTCCCTTAATTGGATAAAAATAAAAGTCGGTGGCGACTCTTGCTATCCGCATATTTGCGATACAAAAAACTAAAAAGTCAGTTCACCGTATCACACTAACCCTAATGATTACATCTTTGTATATTTGGCTAGCTTACTAAAACTAGGTTACAACATCCTTATTTATAACCTATTACCCAACTGGATTTGGGCCTTCAAACAAAAGCTTAAAACTGTAACAAACTCTGCAGAAAAAATAAACAAGCAAAATACTTCTGCTACAATCAAGGCCCTTACTGATTTTTCTTCTTAGCTTCGGGACCTCCATAAATTCCCTCACTTACACGCCACATATGATGCATAATATTCCTAGAATATTCCACATAACTTAAAAATGAATTGCAATAAACTTTGACAGTTCAGTAGTGTGATGTCTGATGTCATGACATCTCATTCAACATGTTATTCTCGATGTTGAAACTCTTCAACACAACATGTTCAGGCATTCCAATAGGATTTACAAGTTCTTAAATATCCTATTGTTCATTACATTATTGTTGCACTTATTTGTTTTAAAAAGTTGATACAAATCATAAAAAACAAGGAAGTTACAAAAAATTTGAATTTCAAAGTTGACCAAACAAAGTCAAAGTTTGACTAATCTGGACACTTGACTTTTTGTCAGATGATTCAAAATTTCACTATCAATCAACCATGGAATTGGAGATGTTTTGAACCAAGAAATTAGGCCGAGATATTGCATTGGTGGTCTTGAGATCATGCTCAAAGTAATTAGGTCATGCATTGAGCCAAAAGTCAATGATGTACCATCCTCGATCAAAACCCTAATTTGGTCGATTCATGGTTGATATTGAGGAAATTATGGGAATTTGAGGATCAAGTGTTGATTATTGATGAAGATATATCAATTGAGATGAATGGAGATTCAAACACTAATTGATCACATCTTTCGCTGATGAATGATTTTGATTCAAAAACCCTAATTTGGCTCAAGGAGCAAACACACAAGCTATCGTGTTTTGCAATTTGTTAATGATGCAATGATGTATATGTGGATGATATGAGATGGTATCTTAGGTCAAAAATTAGGGTATGACAACAATGCCACCGCAGGTTGGTTCTTCGAACACCATGAAATTTGGGGCACCAAATACTTGAAAGAAATATCCAGTTGTGTTTCTTCGATCTTCCTTATCTCCACACCAACAACATCTGAAAAGCATTTAACTATTGCTTATTTGCCTTCAGAATCTCGTCATAATAGAATTTCAAACTCAGTTGTTCTTTTTAAATGTCTCAAAATTCTTTTTGCAGCCTTCATGTGCAATGCTCTTTATTCACCTATGAATCTTCTCACTAATCTGACTGTGAAACCTATATCAGGTCGACTATTGCACACATACCTTAGATATCCCACAATTTTCTTGAACAAAGTTACATAGACTTTGTCTTCCTCTCCATTCTTCTCCAACTTCACATTTGGTTCGACAGTTGAGGATGCAGGATTCATATCATACATTTTGAACTTCTTGAGTATCTCTTTGACATACTTATTTTGATGTAGCGCCATACCTTGCTTCGACATTTAAAATTCAATGCCTAGTAAATAAGACAGTTTTTCCAAATCCAAAATTTCATATTCCTTTTCATCAACTCTTTGAACTTAGACAAGTTCTCCAAACTATTTCCAGTTACTAGCAAGTCATTGACATATAAGTAGGTGATTATTATATCTTGTGCTACAACCGAAACATAGACACCATAATCTAATTTTCATTTGACAAATCCCAATTCGACTAAGTATGAGCCAATCTTCTTGTTCCATGCCCTAGGTGTCTGCTTAAGGCTATAGAGCTCTTTGTGCAACGTATATAGTTCACTCGCTTCCTACTGAATCACAAACCCAGGAGGTTGTGTAACATAAATTTCTTCGTCTAAAGGATCATTCATAAATGCTGATTTCACATCTAGCTGAAATTTAGACCAGCCTTAGTTGCGTGTCAATTCTAGCACTAGTCGAACATTTTCCATTCTTGCTACTAGAGTAAATACTTCAGAGTAGTCGAGTTCTTCTCTTTGGACAAAACCTCGAGCTACTAATATTTTTTTATGTCTTGCTATCGATACAGCTGCATTGTGTTTCAACCTAAACACCCACTTTACTTCGATATCTTTTGTATAAGCTAGAAATTTAACTAACTCACATGTGTTGTTTCTTTTGATTTCTTGTAACTCTTCGACCATAGCTAACTTCCAGTGTTTAGTCTTCAAAGCTTCACTATAGCTAATTGGTTTAGCACATGCAAGTAAGGCAATATGAAATAATTCTCCATCTGGTGTTACTTCATCATCACCAGTCACTTCATAATCTTGAATTCTTGCTGGAAGAACTCTAGTTCGCCGAGGTTTATGGCTTGTGCTAGCCAGGCCCTCTTCAACTTCGACATTGTCGGGAATCTCAGCAACTGCTTCGACTTTAATTAGAATATTAGCAATTTCTTCCACTTCGACTTCATCAATTTCTTCATCAAAACCATAGCTCATCAACGACTTGTTAATTGCATCATTAAAATTCCAATCACATGCATAATTTTCATCAATCACAATGTCTCTACTGAACATAACTTTCTCATTAATTGGAAAAAAAATCATGTATGCACCAGTTTTATGATATCCTACCAGAATCATAGGTTCACTCTTGTCATCAAGCTTCCTTCTTTTCACATAAGGAATATGCTTGTAACACATAGAGCCAAACACGTTCAAATGACTTACTAATGGTTGTTTGCAACTCCACGCTTATTAAGGAACCATGTTTTTCAAAATCTTAGTAGGACACCTATTTAAAATATAAACTACATTCGAAACAACTTCTCCCTATAAAGACTTTGGAAAATTCTTCTGCTTTAGCATGCATCTTTCCATATCCAATATGGTTTTGTTTCATCTTTATGCAATTCCATTATGTTGAGTCTTATAAAGAGAAGTTACCTCATGATTGACACCATGTTCTGCACATAAATATTCAAATTGAAATTCTGGTGACAACAGACTCAGATGTCATATATGAATGTCTTAACATATAATCTGACATTATAAAACAGACAAGGTAGAGGTAAAAATAACAATGCAGGAAAACAATAACGAACACAACAGAATTGTTCACTCAGTTCGGTTTTTAACCAACCTACATCTGGGGTCATACCAAGTCAAGAATGAAGTCCACTATTAGTAGTACTAATTCAGAGTTAAACCTCCCGTTTACACTCTTCACTTAATCCCTACCAATGACCCTTCAACCTAGGTCATTCCTAGATATAGAATATCCCCATTCCACTTCCAATCATCGCAATGATGTCTAACAGTCAACATCCGAACTACTGCATCAACAACTTGATTTCCACTAACTCTTCAAACACAAAAAAGTAGAAGTCATACTTCTATAACAAACTAACTAAGTCCTAAAGCCTATAGCTTCTAACTTAGGACACACCTTGGAGTTGTTTCACAGCTTCCTCCAAAAACACAAGTGCACTCATTGCTCCACAGCTTCTGAGTGAGTAAAAAAATCCTATTGCCTACAGGCTTTGAGGTACAAATCAGTGACCATCCTATAATCCGGGTGGTTCACCTATAAATTTACTCTCCTAGAGAGTTGTTACTGACTCATCCCTAAAAACTACATCATTACTAAATTCGGATGAGTGATGAACTAAGGTTACAAAGCTTCTATTTATAAACAATTACTCAATTGAATTAGAGCCTTCAAATCATAACAAACTGCTATTAAATAGGCTCCACAATATTCTCCAAAATAGCTTGCTAAAACTGCTCCAAGATATTCTCCATTATTTTAGGACTTCAAGTAACAACATTTAAGTTGTTACAAATATGCAAAAGATTCTCCTATAAAATATCCCTTCAACTTTTAGTTTCCTAAATGTTCTCCTTAATTTTAGATTGAGTCTCTTTCAATATAGCGCCACATAGGATTCATAATATCTTAGGAATATTCTGTTTATGTTAAAGACATAACATAATCCAATTTGTTAGCTCAAACACGATGTCGTGACATCTTCTTCGACATATTGTTCTAGATGTTGAATCATTTCAACACAACATGTTTCTTCATTAAATAGAACTTCAACTTGTTTTCTCCTTACAAGTTATAAATCATATTTAACCTATTGCTGTTATATTATTTTTACCAAACATAAAGCCAATCCTAAAATAGAGAATCAACAATCTCCCCCTTTGGCTTATTTTGTCTAAAACTAATTTACATAACCTTTGTATTACAGAAGCATAATAAAATATACAAGGGTTTAAACAGTTTAATCCACCAACAAAAATTCAGAAGTCTTAAGTAGTCACTGTTTATGATATTTCAAACTTTACAAATGACAGTCTTCAGTCTTCTTTTATGATGTTGAATACTCATACTAGGACATCTTTCTTACAGGTCCAACTCCAATGTTCTCTCTCTTTTAAGGATCCCACATATCACACATACTTTCTCCCCCTTAAAAGTTTCTCTTCAGAGATAACATAACTTAACCACTTTTCCCCCTTTTTAGCCATAATATGACAAATGCTTGTTAAAGGATAACTCACTATAGCACATGAAACATAACACCACACCATCTTCACAAAGAAGGAGAAAATTGAGGACATGATGCACATGAGGAAGAAAATACTAAATACTCCCCCTCTAACTGAGAACTATGCTACGACACATATTGACACAACATCCTCTTTTAAGAGCACAAGAGGAAACTCACTAACAGAAATAAACACTTGAACTATCCATTTACATACATAGAGAACCAGACCTCTATATTGGATAACTCATAACACAAGACACAATTTGTGTTCATAACTCAAACACAAGACACAAAACAAAAATACTTGCAGAAAATGCAAGAACCAACATACTTAGAATAGGACATCTTATTCAACATCTTTGCAAAAACAGCTGCAAAGAGTGAGTTCAGACTTAACAACGTCTGAACACTACCCTTTGTCCCTATGTTTTCCACAAGTAGACAAACATAACCTTCATAGACTCTAAACTTACCCATATTCGAATATAGTACATGAGAGCAAGACGAACAAAGACACAACGAAGAGTGAAGGGAAGAAAAAGAAACAAAAAAAGACACTCTATATACCTGAGCAACCATGTTGATTAATTCCTCCTTCTGGACATTACAATTACTAGTAGTTGCTGATACTAGTAAAGTATTCAAACTAGAATAGTAGTTATGCATTTCCAGAGCATACTACTCTAAACAAACTTAGAATCTTCTTATTCTAAACCAAAGATAGAACGGCCACTTCTGAATGAGGTGATAGAATATATAGATCCATAGTCCCAAGTATCTTCCAATAATGTTGCAACTTCATTTGGGACACCATCAACTTTACTACATAACCTATCAACTTTGGCTCTGAGATTATAATAAAACTGCATCTTCAAGATTTCAGGACACTTCAACATATAGCAGTATACACTCCCCATCACATCTACTAACGAACAATTTCTCCCCCTCAATAGCAGCTTAACCTTTAGATGGTCTTATCTTATCCTCCAAAATTTTGGTCATCTTAAATGTCATCACCTTCATGGACAACTCTGTTGAGGCCTTCACTCCCCTGAGTTACACATACTAAGGACACATTTGATTATGGTCCTCACAGTACTGGAAGCATTATGTATTTGAAATGTTCCACATGTTTCAACGTAATAATCCTTAATTTGCTTGCTATACAAAGTAAAAATTGCCACACTCTGTTACATGTAGTAGAAAAAATTACAATTTACGTATGACCAGAGATATGCCTTCATAAGATAGGTTTGATCCCATCTGCATTTTCTCAACATTTGTCCATCACTCACATCCAGATTGATACATGGAATTCTCATTGTAGACTTGTACACATCGGAAAACTACATCCAGCTCCCATCCAGATATATGTTGTAATTAGTATATATGTCTTCATTAAATCCCTATTTATCCATGCATTTGTGATGACTAATACGTTCCCGATCAAATTCAGCTTTAAAAATTACATGAATACAACAAATAATTACTCAGCTCACGACAGATTATTTGTAATATGCACTCAAGAAATACCCTAATAAGTACCTAGTCTCCCGTCAGAGTACTCATTAGTTAGTTAGGGAGAATTACCTACTCGCATTAGGTAAACTGACAGCTCCTGTTATACTTGCTGAATCTCATACAATACACCAAACATGACAACCAGAACGTCCAAACACATATTCTAATGATTAAGATGATGTTCCAACATATGACATGACATCATCCATTTTTATTATGGTTTTGGGGGAACATCCATAATAACTCATACACAGCACTTAGGGGGAAACATAGGAAGCAAAATTAACAACAACTGATCAATGCTCCAAGATCAAACAATGAAAATAACCAAGGGATAACATAGATCTCATCTCAATAATCTTTTCTTCAGATCTTTTATCTGACTTTGAGATGATGGATGCCAATGTTTGTACCTATAGAGGAGATTCCCTCTAATAGGTTTCTGGAACAGACTTATTTAGGCATAACACATATACAAACTTATGAATTTTGTCTCCCTTGCTCCTTCAAGACAATACCCATCATCAGAATATAGGGTATTCACAACAATACACACTGTGGTTGGATCACAGTACTCCTTTTCACATGGAATCTGTTCCATGATCACAGGCCTCCTTAAATCTGGTTCCTTTGATCAGAAGGTTCTTCCAGAAATAAACTCACTCATAAAGGATCTGGAGAAGAGACCTTTATGAGTTCTTTTCAAAAACATGGAGCTCAACTTCTATACTCCCATAAGCATTGGTCAGAAATAAACTGACACATGGATTAGATAAACTATTGATCCTGTCCTGATCAACTTAACACAACTTAGATGTCTCCTCTTCCAGATCAGGAGTAGGTTCCAAATAAAAAAACCTTTTGTTTAGCACCCAAAACATATGTTCTTCAACTAGTAGTTACATACTTCTTGATATGATGTTCTAACATCCCATAGAACATCAGTTCCATCTTTTTGGAACACACCATCCTTGATAATCTTCAAGGTCTTCAAAATATTTGGATGCACATGAGGGTCACTGATCAATCGACTCTCATAGACTTTATTAGAGAATGCCCTTATGAGTGGACTTGAGGAAAGTCTCAAGTATCTTTGACACATTTAATATCGTTGGAAGCATCCAAAAACAATTTTGTTGAGGAATATAGCCCTAGTATCTTTCCATACTTTAGGGTCACATCCGAGATCATGCAGTGGAATATACAGACACCTCAACAATACAAACAATGCTTGTATCATATTTCAATCATACACAAGGCATCATAGGATTGAAAATCAATCCAATGCACAAAAGCTCCCCAATAAGTTGCATACTGGCCAAACCCATACCATAACCAAAACAATGGTTTATCAGAATAATTATAAGAGTTACATTATCAATATCTTCACTCACGCATGAAGGTCTTGATAATTTTTCTCTTGTTCTGAATACACACTAAACAGTGATCAATCCAAGGTCTTCACTCCCGCATGAAGGCTTTCAATTCTTCATTCCTTTGTTCTAGCTACATCTTCTTCTTTCATTAAGAAGATACAGTAATTCTGTTCTGGCTTGTTTTCACTCCACACCAGTCTAACAAGAATAGGTCCATACTCCACTTCAAGGGACCATACGATATAAACTAGTCTAGTTCAAATAATATTCCAGCATAAATCTTCTACCTTGTACATAACCAAAAAGTATCCCCCATGGATCTCATCCAGAAATAGATAAGATGCCTGCTGTGATACCAATTGAAATTCCGGCGACAGCAGACTCATATGTCATATAAGGATGTCTTAATATATGATCTGACATTATAAAACAGACAACGTAGAGGTAAAAATAACAATGCAAGAAAACAATAATGAACACATCATAATTGTTCACCTAGTTAGCTTCTAACCAACCAACATCTGGGGGAATACCAAGCCAGGAATGAAGTCCACTATCAGTAGTACTAATTCAGAGTTAAACCTCCCGTTTACACTCTTCACTTAATCCCTACACAATGACCCTTCTACCTAGGTCCTCCCTAGATATGGAATATCCCCATTCCACTTCCGATCATCGCAATAATGTCTAGAAGTAAACATCCCAGCTACTGCATAAATAACTTGATTTCCACTAACTCTTCAACCAAAGAAAAGTAGAAGTCATACTTCTATCACAAACTAACTAAGTCCTAAATCTTATAACTTCTAACTTAGGACACACCTTGGAGTTGTTTCACAGTTTTCTCCAAGAACACAACTGCACTCATTGCTTCACAGCTTCTGAGTGCGTAAAACAATCCTCGTGCCTACAGGCTTTGAGGTACAAATTAGTGACCATCCCACAATCTGGGTGGTTCACCTATAAACCAACTCTCCTAGAGAGTTGTTACAGACTCAGCCCTAAAAACTACATCATTACAAAATTCGGCTGGGTGATGAACTTAGGTTACAAAGGTTATATTTATAACCTATTACTCAATTAGATTTGAGCCTTCAAATCATAACAAACTGCTGCTAAAAAAGCTCCACAATATTCTCCAAAACATCTTTCTAAAATTGCTCCAAGATATTCTCCATAATTTTAGGACTTTAAGTAACAACAATTAAGTTGTTACAAAATGCAAAAGATTCTCCTATAAAATCTTCCTTCAACATTTAGTTTCCTAAATGTTCTCCTTGATTTCAAATTAAGTCTCCTTCAATATAGCGCCACAGAGGATTCATAATATCTTAGGAATATTCTTTTTCTGTTAAAGACATTACAAAATCTAATCTTTCAACTCAAACACGATGTCGTGACATCTTCTTTGACATGTTGTTCCAGATGTTGAAACATTTCAACACAACATGTTTCTTCATTAAATAGAACTTCAACCAACTTTCTCCTTACAAGTTATCAATCCTAATTAACCTATTGCTGCTATATTAATTTTACCAAACATAAAGTCAATCCTAAAAATAGAGAATCAACACAAACATCTTGGATGTGTATTCTCCACCTCTATCTATTCACAGAACTTTGATCCTTTTCTCACTTTGGTTTTTGACATGTATCTTGAATCTCTTAAAGATTTAAATACTTCGTCCTTTCTCTTGATCACATAGATCTAAAGCTTTTGACTTGACTCATCAACAAACGAAAAAAAATTTGTTTCCACAAATGATATGTTCTTATAATGGTCCACATACATTTAAATGTACCACTTCGAGAATGCAGGGTGATCTCATTGGCATAGTCGAAACGAACGAATTTCTAGATTTCATTCCGACTAAATAACCTTCACAAAGTTTGTCAGGCATCTCAAGACGCGGATTTCTAACAATCATATCTCGAGTAATTAGTTGATTGAGTAATTGAAAATTCAAATATTCAAACCTCAAATGTCATAACCAACTATCCTTATGGTCAACAACGGTTTTCAAACATTGAACTTCTGTCGAACTGATCATAGTCTTCAATGTCATGTTCTTTGACAACAGAGATTTTAAGACCAAATGGTTCTTGGTGTCAAACAATTTCAAAGCTCCATCTTTCATAACAACTGAGAAACCTTTTTTGACTATTTGTCCAACACTCAGCAAGCGCACTTCATTCCCGGTACATAGAGCATATCTTTAATCATAGCGTTCCCTCCATTACTCATTGGAAAAACTATGTTGTCGGTACCTTCTTCTTGCAACGAACTATTATCAACAAGTTTTTCCTTGCTCTTCTTCCACCAGTCATGTGATTCGAGCAGGCTGAGTCGAGGAATAAAATCTTGGATTCGACATGGTTATCTGCAACTTCAGCCATAACCACCACACCTTCTTCAGAATCATCTAAATCTTGGCGTGCAAGGTTTGCTCCTTCTTCCTTGTCTTTTATCGATCCATTATCTTTCCTGTACCAACAATATTTAGCCAAGTGACCCCATTTTTCACAGTTATAACACTGCGTACCTTTCTTATCTTCTTTGTCCTTTCGATAGTTTGCTCTCCCCTTTTCGTGGATTCAGAAGATCTATCTTTGACGTTATTCTTGTGGGGATTCTACCAAGACTTCTTTCACTAATTATTGTCTAACTTGCCTCTGAATTTGTTGAATCCACCATCCTTTAACATGACTGAGCTTACATAGCCTGTATCGAGTGTTGAACTCATTTCCTTTCGATTATCCTCATCTCATACGCCTCCAACGAACCAACCAAATCTTCCACTTTTGATGTTGCAAGATTGTTGGATGCTTGAATAGCTACGATAGCATGATCAAAGTGAGAGGGCAATGTTCTCATTACCTTCTCAACTATCATATTAGCAGTTATGGTTTCACCATAACCCTTCATGAGATGGACGGATTTCTGAACCTTCGACACATATTCTACCACTTTTTCGTCTTCTTCCATTGACAACAACTCATATTTTTGACGCAAGGTTTGTAAATTGACAACCTTGACTTTTTCACCTCCTTCCTAATACGTCACCAGAATAACCTATGCCTTCTTCGTCATTTCAGCATGAGAGATTATGTCGAAATTAGCAACATCAATAGTAGTATTAATGCAATAAACGGCCTTGCAATATTTCTTGTTGATTTTGTTGTGGGAGTATTTTGTGCTTCAATTGCATTTGCAACTAGCATAGGAACACCGTCGATAACCACCTCTAAGGTTTCATGGAAGCCAAACAAGGATTGCAACTATTTTTTCCATCGGATCCAATTTTTCTGCCAAGCATTGGAAGAGAATTCAGAATGCCCTTATCACTAGCCATCTTCGCGTCAGTTGATTCACTTGCCCTAGGCACACGATCTCTAACGTGAAATTCTTGAAAACTCGATCAAGAACAATAAGCGGAAGCTCTGGATACCAATTTATTAGTGCGTGAGGCACCTTTAGTGAGGATAGAAAGAGATAAGAAAAAAGGAAATAAAGATTCTATTATTCACTAGAAATTGTATTGTACAAAATAAGGCTACATAATATGACTATTTATATATAACCCGAATTGGGCTTGGGCATACACGACTTGAATTATATTTAAATATTAAATCTAATATAATATTTAACACTTTTTAGATTAAAAAAATCAATCTTTTTAAAAACTACATTTGAAACAATACGTTATTATGCCCGAGTCTCCCGACTTTTGGAAAAGAACAATATCCTCGGTTATTAAGGGTTAACGTGAGAATTTAAACTTCAATTCTCGACATAAAAAATGTATAAAAAAAAGAGTGAAAATGATAAGTAGAATATGATCAGGTTAGAGTTTGACATATTGATCATTTTGATAGAAGTGGAAAGTTCAGCTCGCCTACCAGGTTTGTGAGACTTAGCATATTCTTGAGTCCAAGTATTAAATGGCCAAGAGACCCACTGGATCGGGTTTGGAGGAGTCTCAAGAATAAATCCACAAGATTAGGATCACTCTCTCTTCAAAACATGTCCAGAATCTCGAAAAGGTTTCTAATGATTTGGCGGATTTAACAGGGGCAGTTAGAAAACTTGAATATGTTTTTGATGGAAGCAATTAAGTGATTAAAAGCAATTATCAACTTGGATAGCATTTTTAAGCAAATCAAAGACGGAGGACACATGAAAGAAAAGTGGAGAACATAGGTCCACGAAATATGATAGGTGTCGAGTTCAAGGGTGGCAACTACTATCGAAGATTATTGATGTTTAGTATATAAGTTGATTTTAGTTAGAACAGAAACACATATACAAATCAGAGTAGATAGGGAAACAAACAAAAAATTTGTCCACGCAGTTCAGTCAAATTTCTTATGGCTACAACTATAGAGTAGCTATAATTCCCTTTATTTATGTCTAGTGAATTTGCATATTTTTACAGTGTTACAAGTTATATATATATATATATATATATATAATAGTTTTATTTGATCTAAAACCCTAAATCCTAGTTTCCCTGAACAAATAATTATATCTACCCACAGTTATCTCAACAATATAAGTTATTATCTCAACAATAATTACTTATCTCAACAACCCATAATTATCTCAATAATATGAGTTAG
Organism: Vicia sativa; assembly: GCA_021764765.1. Lineage (NCBI taxonomy): Eukaryota > Viridiplantae > Streptophyta > Magnoliopsida > Fabales > Fabaceae > Vicia > Vicia sativa. The sequence continues at coordinate 120,335,058 of CM038795.1, read as the reverse complement.
ACTATTAACAACCCATAGTTATCTCAAGAATCCATAGTTAAACCAAACAATATGAGTCATATTCAATAATCTCCACCTTGGAAAATATCAAACCCCTATGAAGACTTTCTGCATAACGATTCGTCTTGGAAATTAGAGAGGTACACCTTATGCTTAACACTGAGAAACATGTAACAAGTTCAAACAATGTTTGAACCTGTCACTAGTGGTTGGATTCGTCAACTTATCAACTACATTCTTTAAACTGTGAACCTTCTAAAGTAATATATGTATGAACACCAATAACTCCCTGATCTTATGGAACCTCGTACCAATATGCTTGGTCATGACATGATACATCTGCTTGTTTGCCAAATAGGCAGTACTCTAACTATCACAATTCAACTGAACTTCACCTCACTCAACATCCAACTCTTTCACTAACCTTGTAAGCTATAATGCTTCCTTGTCATCTCCAGCCAATGCCATGTATTCTGCCTCAGTTATATACATAGCTACTATGAATTGAACTAATAATTTATAGCATATAGGTTCCCCCTTGCAAGAGTAAAGACACACCCTCTATTGTAGCCCTCATATCATCCAGATCATATGCATAGTCAAAATCCATATATCCCATAACTAATGGAATACACTGCTCCATGTTGAACACGATACCATGATCAGTTGAAATTTTCAAGTACCTTAGCATCCACTTGATTACTACCAAATGTTGCTTCCCTGGCTTTTAGATGACCTTACACACTTGACTAACTGCTTGTGCCAAATCATGTCTAATGAAAACCATAATATAAATTAAACAATCAACTGCACTGGCATAATGAATCTTAGATATATCTTAAATATCTTAGTTTGTCTTTGGATATTGTTCCAAAGAGATTTTAAAATGATTCATCAATGGGGTACTCACAAGCTTTGCGTTTATCATGTCAATTATACTCAAAACACCTTCAACATAAATTTTCTAAGCAAACCATAATTTATTGGCTCATATATCCCTATGAATTTTCATCCTAAGAATACTCTTTGCAACACCCATGACATTCATATCAAACTCATTATCCGACTTGGTCTTCAACTGATTTACATCATGCAAATGCATATCATCAACATAAATTAAATGGAAAATAAAATAAACATCATCAAGTCTCCTTAGATAAACACAACAATCACAATCGCACATTCTATAGCCAATCTGGAGCATGAATGAATCAAAGTGATTGTACCAATGCATTGGAGATTATTTTAAGCCATACAAATACCTCTTTAATTTACAAACAAGTCTTCCATGTCAAGTATCACTAAATCCCTTTGGATGCTCCATGTAGATTTTCTCATCTAGAATACCATGGAGGAAAAATGATTTCTCATCCATTTTCTCTAAATACATATCCCTACTAGCTACGAGTGTCAATACTGCTATGATAGAAGTGTTTCTAACGATCAGACAAAAATTTTCATCATAATAAATCCCCTTATAATGTGAATACCCCTTTTCAACTAGGAGAGCCTTAAACTTTTCCCCTTTTTTCTATTACTGGTGGATTTTTCTTACACACTCACTTGAAACCAATAAGTCTATTTCCCTGTGGACGGTTGATAAGATTCCACATCTCATTATTTTTGAAGGACTTCATCTTCTCCACTATAACATACATTTACTTGCTTTTCTCCTGGATAGCCATAGCCTCTTGAAAAGTAGAAGGGTCTCCTGAATTGGTAAAAAAGGAATATGCTGCTAAGTCTTCAAAACCATATCTTATTGGAGGTGTAATACGATAGGGCTCCCTATAACCCACAAGTGCATAGTCTTGTACTCCTACTAAATCTTACACTTGACCTGAATATGAGTCTGGTTCATCTTGTTGTTGGGCATCAATATGCCTTGAACTCACTTGTGAGATCCAGGATATGATCCATCACATCATAAAAAACACAACTCCTTATCAAACTCGTGGCCTTCAACTTCACCTCATTCCAATCAATGATTGCAATGTCAATCAGTTTCTCATCACAAGTGCCTCTTGTAAATATTGTTAAGGCGATAAATACTTAAAACTACTTTACCCTATTCCAAAGTTGTATGTTACGTCAAAACGAGTCACTTAAAATTTTGCACCTTTGTGATTAAGCGTCATTTGATACCAATAGTTAGGTTTCAAGCGTGAAAGTTGTGCAAAGGGCCACATTGACTAAGAGTGGAGGAAATGTTAGGTTTATAAGAGATGTGACCGATACCTCATTTGTCTTAAAGTTTTGAATAAATATGTGGTGTAAGATCTCGTAACCACGCCGTTTGGTCCATTGACACTTTTGAACCTTGCTCCACAGACTTCCCTAACAAGTGGTATCAAAGTCTTGGTTGGCTCGGTGAGGGAGTGGAAGTGGTCATAATGTGGTTCAAGGCTTTTTATGTGAGGGACTCACACTTTTGAGGGAGATTGTTGGGTGTCAAGTTTTAAGGTTGTGCAAAATCCCACATCGACTTGGAGTGAAGGAAATGCTGGGTTTATAAGAGATGTGTCTCATACCCCCGTTACCTTACAGTTTTGGATGGATATGTGGTATCAAGGTATCTTGTAACCATGAACGTTTGGCCTAGTGGGCTACTTGAACTTCCGAACCTCGCTCTCTAGACCTCTCCAACCATTTGATTCATGTAATCAAAGTTCACAAATTTTATCATTAATCCTTATAGAACGTGAGTTTGTAAGTCCCGTAGAGAAAAGAGTTTGTGAGAAAACATGTATGAATTTACATCCCTTTTGTAGTTCTTTAATCAAAGCATTGCATCTTAGTTTTATTTGTATTCTTTATTTATTTTGTTCTGTTGAACAATCTTGTATTGTTCATATTGGAATTTCTATCCAATTTCTCTTTATTCAAACAACAATACTCAAGTTCAAACATATTTCTTCAAACTATTTGACAAGTCCATATGATTTTTTCTATTTAAATCCCTTAAGTGAACTTAAAATTATTATTTGCTTTATGAAAACACCAATAAATTTTTTTAACAATGTCAAATATAAATGTTATGAAAATATGTTAATTATGTGAGCACGTGTTTTTTTGTGTGTTTGATCACTTTACTTGAAGCGTCTTGACGACTACTTGTCCTATAGTAACACCTTCAGTCCTTAGTCTCACAAGTAGGAAACTCAGATTAAATGCATACATATTTTTCTCCTACCACCTGTTAACCTCTTTGTGAATCTTATGTCCATCAAAATATATCAATCATGATATTTCATAAAGGTCAAGTCGGTATTTAACTCTTAAAAGCTTCATACAATCAATTGTTTGTTCTTCAAATGTATTCAAACACATATAATAGAAAATAATTGTTTGTTCTTCAAATGTATCCAAACACATATAATAGAAAATAAGACAAGCCTTTGATCGATAAAAAGACTATAATACTCTATTTAAGAATAATACAATATTCTATGAATAACATATAATGATAAAACTCAATAATATTCGATTTGAAAAAAAAATCTTAAACATGTACTTCTCACAAACAATCAAATATTATTTTCCATCTTGTAATTATGTTAAATTTTACTTATATCCTGATCAATTTTATTAAAAGAAACATTAAAAAAACATATTAAGCAACAAATATGCTTTCTTTTAAATAAAAAAATAGTTAGCACATTTAGTTTTTGTCTCTTATACATAATTGTGATTAATAGAGAGCCACAAAAATATTCATTGTCAATAAAATTGATATCCACTTTCATGACCTGCATGGATTCATACTTAAAGGCTATTTCTGGTTTCTATACGTTGTCAACACTTATTACTTATGTTTCTAAATATAACTTTAATTATTTTCTATATATAAAAGATATTTAAATTAGAAATTTAGTTTTTAATTTTTATTATAAAATAGCCATTAAGAATTCCTCTTTATCGTACGATTAAATCTACAAGTCATTTTTATATATGTTGGTGATCGAAAATAACATTTTTGAGGGTATCTATTAGTTTGAGAATTTGAATTTGAACTCTCGACATAAAAAATTATAAGAAAAGAGTAGAAATATTAAGTATAAAATGATCAAGTTAGAATTTCGACATATTAATTGTTTTTGTTAAGGTGGTGCGTTCGACTCGCCTACCATATTTGATGAGACTTAGCGTATTTTTGAGTCCAATGATTAAATAATTTAGAGATCTATTAAATTTGATTTAGAAGAATCTCATGAATAGATTCATAAAATTATAATCACTTTCTCTTCGAAACATATCCAAAACCGTGTATTCAACGTGAACGGTCAGAGGACTTATGTTTTCAATGAAAACAATTAAGTGATTTAAGAGCAGTTATAATTTTAATAATAATTTAGAAGTAGTTCAAAGATTAATTAAAGACACGTGAAAGCAAAAGAAAAAAATATACTCTCTAATGTCTACTTTTAGGGTGGCAAACGTGTACTTCTTGCAAACAATCAAAAAATTATTTTCTATGTTAAAATTATGTCAAATTTTACTACTATCCTGAACAATTTTATTAAAAGAAGACATTAAAAAATAAATTGATCAACAAATTTGCTTTCTTTTGGTTGTTTAAAATATATATATTTAGAACCTTTAATTTTGTCTCTTAGACATAATTGTGATTAATAGAGAGCCACAAAAATTGTTAGTAATATTGTCAATAAAATTGATATCCATTTTCATGACCTCCATGGTTTCATACTTTAAGGCTATTTCTGGTTTCTATACATTGTCAACACTTATTACTTATGTTTTCAAATAGTAATATATATATATATATATATATATATATATATATATATATATATATATATATATATATATATATATATATATATATATATATATATATATATAAAGAATGGATCAAATTACATCCGAAGAGTTACACAATAAGTTACATTCTCAAAAATGTCGTATTGAATTAATATTTTTATATCTTTTACTATGTCATATATATATATATATATATATATATATATATATATATATATATATATATATATATATATATATATATATATATATATATATTTATATATGTTTTTTTAATTTTCTTATAAAATTAGGCTCTAAAAATTTCTGATCATACGATTGAATTAAAAAAAAAAATTATTCAAATGTTCAAATCACCAAAATTAATTTTCCAAAATCTTTCTTCTTATATGTCTTATCCAAACATTTTTGTTAATTTCGGTTAAGAGAATAGATTAGATAAATATAAGTCAAACAACTAGATATAATAGAAAGTCTGAAAATAATATTAGATAGATTCATATAGTAACTTAATGAGATAAAACTTAAGTATTAGTATATAATTTCTTTTTGACATACTAACCAAAACAATTTCATTAGAAATAGCTAAGCAAAAGATCTGCCAAATAACATTCAAAGAACAAATTTTGAGATTTTTTTTTGGATTCTTTCGTGCAAAGGAAATGTCTCTTTTTTGCCAAATTATATTTTGTACACAGCCAATTACTGCGTCAATCATGAAGCAAATACTGTAACATTCAAAGGAGCAAATTATTTCAAATGATATAATTAATAATTAATTTACTCGTACTATTCAAGGGTTGGTTGTATTAATCATGATTGTAATAATGTTGCTGTTATCTTTAAAATTGCATAGAATCATCACTATTTGAGACAGTTTCACATGGCCAATTAAAGTCACACAAATCCGTATTGAGAATTAAATACTGTTAAGGGATAACCATGTTTTTCCAAGTTAATCACAAATTATATTTTGAGTAGGATTAGCCTATAATTTATTATCCTCAACAAACTGAGTAAGGTTTAAAAATGGAAAAACGTGAGTTACATTTGGAGGTCAAAAGAGTGGAGGCATAATTTTAAGGGAACTTTAACAACTTTTGTTTTTCTTAACATAGGTTCATAAAAAAACACAAAGTTTGGCCAAGGTGCTATCGTATCTCTTGCACATGTCAATGCCATACAAATTAAAAATTCCATTAAATCATATAACTATCCAATAGATTTGAAAATTAACCATTTGAATAGATATCTTAAATAAAATATTATGACAAAAATTGATGTATATATTTGACTCAACATCTTAAGAGAATAATTGATCTCATTCAATAAAATTATTTATATAATTCAAAATTCAATATTCGCACCTTGTAGAAAAAAGTGTTAAATTTTTATCGGTTCTTATATAAATTTTAGAAATTAGATTAATAAAGAAATAGAAGCGAAGTGGACAATAAGTTGCGTTGCTATTTTTTTTTGAATCCTAAAACTAATTTTTTTTAAAAACTACATCTATAGACTTAGGATATAAATTGATATTCATAAGTCTTTGATTTTTTTTATTAAAGATTAACTGCTTCTGATGATAGGAAATCAAATATGTCAAAAACAAATAATATAAAAATATGTTGATTTTCAGAACACGCTTTATCATGTTTAATCACTTTACTGTAAACAACTTTGAGAGTTGTCTATCCCACAGTAAAACTATCATCCCTCAAACCACCAGTGAAGAAACTTCTGTCAAATCCACACAAGCATGTTTCCCTCCTATCCACTCGTACACCAAAACATCTATATGCCTAAGTGTCAATCTTCCCTCAAGTGGGTAAGTCAAAAAATTCAAATGCGCCTCTTTTTTCGCAGATACTCCGACACGTCAAAATATATCTAACAAGATATTCCTAACAAGGTCATGTAAGTATTTGAAGTCTGAAAGCTCCCTACACTACGCCAAAATTCATGTTTGGCGGCACTAAAAAGACAACGCTTTTATCACAAAGCCCTGCTATAAGTTGTAAAAAATTCGGTAAAAAAAAGCGCTGCTAAAGGCCAACTTAAGGAAGCGCTGCTACAGGCCCTACATAGACCCCACCTTAGAAAGTGTTTTTACAAAAGCGCTGCTAAATGTTAATCTTATAATGCGCTTTTAAAAAGCGCTGCTAAATGTTAACCTTAGAAAGCGCTTTTAAACAGCGCTGCTAAAGTCCTATGAAAAGAAAGCGCTTTCTAAGGAAAAGGCGCTGCTAAATCTAGCACTTAAGAAAGCACTTTCCAAAAGCGCTGTCTTTTCTAAATTTTAAAATTAAAACTCTTAAACCCTAAATGACAAAACACGATTTCAGCACCGTCTCTCAATATTTCTCATGCGAATTTCTCCGTTCTCAACAGTTCTCCAGAAAACCCATAAAATCAAACTTCGGAAAACGCGAATCTTCTTCAAATCTTCATATCAATCGCTACTGCAAATTGAAAGCTCCATCCTCGCGAAGAACACAGAAGTTCCACCGTCGTGAGGTATCCTTACATCCATTTTTTGTTTCCCTTGCTTCGAATCTTCTCAAATTTCTTTTCTTTCTCTCGAAAATACTATTAATAGAATTTGTTCACTCTTCTCTAGCCTTGTTTCTGTAGAGACTTTTGAATGATTTCTAGTTAAGTTCCTCTCTCGTTATAAAGTACTCATGCGGAAAATGTATAGACACAAACGAATTATAGGTCCGTCTCATTGGAGATACTATTGTCACATTGCAACAGACTAGTGTTTTTCTGCTAAACTCAAGATGTTAACTCTAACTTTATATAATAAGATTGAATTTGAGATAATGTAATACCTGATTGGCTATAGATTTCTCGAAACTAATGGCGGCGTGAAACACTACATAAAATCACAGCTTCCCCAAATATACTCAAACATGTCTTACGACAAAAGGAAAAACCTCATTAATATATTTTTAATTAACATTTTTTATTTATTATATAAGCTTAATTGTAACTTTGATTTCTCTATTTTTTTTTTATAATTTTGATTGAATTTGAGATAATGTAGTACTTGATTGGCTATAGATTTCTTGGAACTAATGGCGGCGTGAAACACTACAATAAATCACAGCTTCCCCAAATATACCCAAACACGATAAACCTCATTAATATATTTTTAATTAATATTTTTATTTATTATATAAGCTTAATTGTAACTTTAATTTCTCTATTTTTTTTTATAATTTTGATCCCTCTATTTTTTTGACAAGAACAAACTTAACGATTATCATTAATTAAACAATGCTCAATACACAAATGTATCATAATAAAAATACTTTGATTCCTTTATTTTAAAATCTAGAATTTTAATTTTTTTTATAAATTTTGTCTCTCACCTCATTTAAATGTCATTTTGTATGACATAATAGTTAGATTGATGATGTGGTGTGAATTAAATGAAATTGTTTTTACCTCATTTATAATTAAAATATATAAAAAATAAACTAAATTAACAATTTCATAAATATCCTATTAAAATTAATTTAACTTATTTTCTAAATTAAATTAAATTAAAATTAGAAATTGAATTAGTAGGTTGCAGTTAAGTCAAATTTAATAAAAACAACTTCAAAAATGTATTTTGTAATAACTGTTTTGTATTTTAAAAATCATTTTCAATCACAAATACCTTTAATTTTTTTTTATATTTCCTCTTTCATAGAAGTGCTTAAATATCAATAGTACTCTTCCCTCTTTTCTTCACCTTCGAGTTTATCTTTAAAATATGGTTTCATAAATTTATTTTTTATTTTGTTATTGTTGTGAAACAGATACCTTAGAAATAAACTATAGACTTGTTTTTTAATTATCAAGAAACAAATCAGGGCAGAAAAGATGATAAAACAAGAAAAACACGAGAAATTGATTATTAACTGTTATTCTTTACTTTATCTTTAATCAAGATTACAACTGCACAAGAATAACAAATAACCCTCTCACCCTAAATTAGAATTTACCGTATGCAATGATGAAAGACTAGTATGCTATTTATAATAAACATAACATACTAAACTAATGGGCTTTTCACAAATACTGATTACAAGCTAACTTAGGGTACAAGCTAACTTAAGCAATTTGACATATAAAACAGACCCAATTCGTTGCTAACAGTCCTAACATTCTTCGACCATTGCATGCTTGATCCTTCTTCGACTACAACATACAATACTTCGACACTAGCATGTGAGCTACCTTCGACTACATGATACAACTTTGTTGAACAACCGAAACCAAGAAGCTCATCTTCGACTATCTAGTTTTAGATCCAATTCTCATAAATCTCCAGCTTGGAACAAACTCTAATATCAAAGAACAAACTAGCATTCTTCATGCAGCTTTATCAACTGCATACATTGGAAAAACTTGCAACTTGGAAATGTCTTGGTGATCACATCTGCAACATTGTATTCTGTCGTAACCTTCAGTACTTGGACTTTTCCACGCTCGACTACCCCTCTGTCGAAATGCAACCTCACATCAATGTGCTTGGTTCACTCATGATAAGTTGAATTCTTCGACATGTATATTGCGTTTTGACTATCATATTTAATAGTGATAACTCCCCCTCGAACTTTCAGCTCCTTAGCAAAACCTTCAAACCACAATGCTTCTTTCACAACTTCAAATAAACAATATATTCATGCTCAGTTGTTGATAATGTGACAACCTTCTGAAGTGTTGCTTTCTAACGAATTGTTGTACCAAACATAGTGAAAACATATCCAGAAATATATTTTCTAGAATCCATACAACTTGCATAATCAGAGTCAAACATTTTAAGAATTACTGCATATGCGATATCGGGTCTAGTAAAAACCATAGCATACATCAAAGAACCTACTAAGTTAGCATATGTGATGTTATTCATATAAGCTCTTTTGATCTCATTATTGGAACACTGATCTATACTCAGCTTGAATTGAGGATTTGTTGGAGTTACAACAGGCTTTGAATTCGACATACCAAACTTGTCGAGAATCTTCTATGGGTATGCCTCTTGAGATATGCATAATTTCAAATTTTTCTATCTCTTCAAATGTCAATTCCAAGAATCCTGATGCAGCTCCCATATTCTTCATTTTGAACTCCTTATTGAATTCAGCCTTTACCCTCATTACATCTTCGCCATTATTGCTTGCTATTAGAATATCATCAACATAAAGCAAAAAAAATAACAAATGAATTACCATGTCAAAATCTGAAGTGAACACATTGGTCGAACTGACTTCTAATGAAACTTATGTGTGTCATGAACTTTTCGAATCTCCTATTCGACTATCGAGGAGATTGTTTAAGCCCGTATAGAGATCTTTTCATCTTGCAAACATAATCTTTCTTCCTCTTTTTCAACATACCCTTCAGGTTTTCTCATCTGGATTGTTTCATCTAGTTCACCATACAAGAATGCAATCTTCACATCCATTTATTCTAGTTCAAGATTGAACTGTGCCACCATGGAAAGAAAAATTCGAATGGACCTATGCTTCACAACAGGAGAAAACACATCATTAAAGTCTACACCTTCTTTCTGTGTGAAACCCCTTGCTAACAACCTTCTCTTGTATCTTTTTGATGCTTCTCCTTCGATTCTTTTCTTAACTTTGAAAATCCACTCACAATTGACTAACCTAGCTCCAGCAGGTTTCTGGATTAGTTCCCAAGTGTTGTTATCATGAAGATATTTCGTCTCATCATCCATGGCCTTCATCTATTCAGTCTTATTTCGATTCCTCATTACTTCCTTATGATCTCTTCCTTCTTCGTCTAGAACCTCACTTGCAGAGATTAAGACATAAGTTATATCTGCATACCCAAGTCTATGAGGTGCCTTGATGACTCTTCGCATCTTATCTCTGGCCAATAGGTAGTCATTGATAGTTTCCTTAACTTCCTCAACATCTTCTTCTTCTTCAACTTCATATGGGGTACGCACTTCAGCATCAACATGCTTCACCTCTATAGGAATTTCTCCATGTTCCAGCTCTTTGTTAGATATTTCTAAACTTCGACCAACATCATCAGTTTTCTTGAAAGCCATTTTAACTTCATTGAAAACTACATCTTTACTAATTATACATCCCTTGTGACCTGGATCTAGACACCATATTGTCATACCCCAATTTTTGACCTAAGATACCACCTTACATTATTCACATATGCATCACTGCATCACTAACAGTTTCATAATAGAATAGATCGTGTGTGGCTTCTAGAAGTCAAAGTTAGGGTTTCTTCAAAACTTCATTTGTTCAAGATATAATCAATTAGGGTTTGAGTTTCCACTCACCTCAATTGATCTATCTTAATCAATCATCAACATTTGATCTCCAAATTCCCAACTTTTTCTCATGATCTACCTTGAATCGACCAATTAGGGTTTTAATCGAAGATAGTGAATCATTAACTTTCTGCTCACTGAATGACCTATTTGCTTGAAGATTGATCTTAACATCTTCAATGCAACATCTTGACCTAATTTCTTGATTCAAAACATTGCAAAATCCATGTTTCTTCATCAGACAAATTCTGAATCATCTGATGAAAATTCATCTGCTCAAAAAAGTCAAACGTTGACTTTTGGTCAACTGTTTCAAGACTAAACTTTTTCAATCATAAAATCATTTCAAATAATCCATCATGATCATAAAAAATCAAGAAATGTGAAAAAGTCAACAAAAAGTCAAGATTTGAATTTTTTCTAACACTTAGAAAAATTTCAAATGTTAAGAAACATGGTTTTTCCTTACTTTCATGGCCATTTTTCACATAGATCCACTTTGATTCAGAAAAAACTCAAAATATTAAAGTTGTAGGTCTTGTTACAAGCTTTCCAAAATGTCCAAGACCTTGAAAAAACACTTTGTGTAGCTAAGGTTTTGAAAATTAAACTTAGAGCTCCATAACCATGAATTACAAGACATTTTTCAAGAACTCTAAGTCATTTTTCACAAACCTCTCTTTCTAGAAGCCTTGTCACCAGTTTTAGATAGGTTATAACTGATAAATATCAGTTAAGAATGATTGAGAGAGGATTGGATCAAGGAGAGACTTTAACCATGGTTAGAAAGTAACTATTTGCATTAAATGCAAAAGATTCCTTCTTACCACTTAAGCCAAGTTGCAAGCTCTCTCAATGATAACCTCGTCTTGTCATTCAGAATTTTTGGCCTATAAATAGAGGTCATTTCTTCATTTCAAACGACACCAAAGCAATCATAATCCAAGCTTTCCTTCTTTCTTTCCTTATTTCCAAGTTTCAAAGTTCAAAGAGGGAGAATTTTGCAATCTTCAAGCTTTGCAAATTCTGAGCAAACTTGAGCTTCCAATGTAACACCCCATCTAAATACCCCGAATATATTAATTAGATTAATATCAAAAATCAACTTTAATCAGAGTTAACACGGCAAATGAGGGATGTCACAATTAATAGATAAAATAAAACTTCATTCAAACAGTAGCCATGCTACACTGAGGATCAACATCCAAATAATTACAATCAATTAAGATCATGTCTTACACCGCGGAAATACCAAATCAAAATTTAATAAACCATCATGGTTCTCAAAGAACACAATAACCAATTAAACGAATACAGTTCTCTTAACTAAACGTTCCCCAGTGTTACAATCTAATCAGAGCATGACACTGACACGCGGACTTAAAGATAAGCTCTAGAGCCATCCTCACCAACTCCTTAGCTTGTAACATTAATCTGAAATGGTAAAGTAAGGGTGAGACTTCTCATAAATTAAAATATATTATAAGCTTCTCATTAACAATATAATACAAGCATATCATTTCACCCACTTAACACAATTCAGAATTCAACATACAACCATATTTATACAAGTCATCATGCATAATCAATAAACAACAAAAGAATTGCAACACTGGAAGACATCCTAACATGTTCCAATTCCATGCAAACACAAATGCAGACTCAATGCATGCGGTACCGACTCGTGACCAAGCCACCCAACACTGATCCATCATCAACCGGATACAGTACCATCGATTCGTCCATAACCATCCGGACACGAATCTAGCCTAACCACCCATCCTCACTCGGGTATCGATTATCGGCAATCCAAGTCAAATTCCATACAATGGGAATTAACTTCACCAAACAATGCAAATGTACGCACATCACTAGCATGCAACATCAACCAGTCTATGTATACATTCATCTAACATAACTGAATCAAACCAAATCAACATGATATCTCAACCAATCATGCATACATCTAACCTCAGCAGAAACATACTATTACATCTACACGTTACCAATATCTCCATCACAAAGGTCCTCTGCTACACATACATCATCATGTGTCAATCAACCATCATTTATTTCGAAATTCAACCCTTTTCAAAATAATCTCAACTTTTTGAAAATATTATCATTTTATAAGATAGAGCATTAAATTTGAGAAACAGCGTCCAAAACGGCGCTCAAAACGGACTTACGGTTTGAAAGTTATGAATTTTTAAAGTTTTGAAATTTTCAAAAATATTTCAGTGGAACCCGGTTCCTCCCTGGGAGTAACCGGTTCCCACATTTCAGAAAAACAGCGCCCCTGGAAAAATGTATGGGGAACCCGGTTCCTCCAGGTATGGAAACGGTTCCCAGAAGTAAAAATCACATTTTCTGGAAAAATTAACGTGGAACCCGGTTCCTCCCACACAGGAACCGGTTCCTGAGTTCAAAAATACCATTTTTCACCATTTTAAAAGCTGGAACCCGGGTTCTCCCACTGGGGAACCGGTTCCCACGACCTTCAGACCCAAAAACTCAGTTTTTGACAGCATTATTTCCCAAAACCATTTTTCTCTTCATCCCAAAACGTGCCACATATTCCGACACCATAAATTCGCTCATTCATCATCAATAACATACAATATAACATGTTGTATTCGTCAGTAATGATCCTATATCATACAAATCAATGAGTTTATACATTCTGACACAATCTGACACCATTAGGTATACACCCATGGAAACCTAGAAATCTCCAAACTAAGATTTCCTAACATGCTATGATCTATAGTATTAAAATCAAAACCTATAATACGAAATAATCAATCGAAATCACCCCTTACCTTGTGGGTTCTTCGAATTCTGACACTTCTAGGTTTTCTTCCTTCTTTACTTCTCTTCTCACTTCACGTATCTTGTTTTCTCCAAAAATGACTCTATTTTCCTTCTTTTCTTATTTTATTCCTTTTATTCCTTTTAACATAAATAAAATAACTTTTACTACTCACACCTCAATTAAATCCATAATTAATCTCAATAATTCAATATATTAATAAATTATGTTCTCAATTAATTTAATAATTAAAAATCATAATTATTTAAATATCGAATTATTTTGGGGTGTCACAACTCTCCCCAACTAAAAGAGTTTTCGTCCTCGAAAACATACCTCAGACGAATAATTTGGGATACGAGTCCTTCATCTGACTCTCCAGCTCCCAAGTGACATTTCCATCCGCTGGTCCTCCCCAAGCCACTCTTACCAATGCTATCTCTTTGCCTCATAACTGTTTCAACTTCTGATCCTCAATTCTCACAGGTACCGCTTCCACAGTCAAATTCTCTCGTACCTGTATATCATCTATCCGAATCTCATGAGACGGATCAGGAATGTACTTCCTCAGCTGAGACACATGAAAAACGTCATGCAAATTTGCAAGTGACGGCGGCAAAGCAATCTGATATGCAACCTTCCCAATTCTCTTGGTAATATGAAAAGGACCAATAAATCGTGGAGTCAACTTCTTTGACTTCAAAGCTCGACCAATACCAGTCATCGGAGTAACTCGCATAAAAACATGTTCTCCTTCACTAAACTCAAGATCTTTCCTCCTCTTATCATGATAACTTTTTTGACGACTCTGAGAAGTCCTCATCTTCTCCTGAATCATCTTAATCTTTTCCAAAGTCTGCTAAACAATCTCCGGTCCAATCACCGCACTCTCTCCAGATTCATACCAACACAATGGTGTCCGACACCTCCTACCATACAATGCCTCAAACGGAGCCATACCAATACTCGAGTGAAAGCTATTGTTGTAGGTAAACTCAATCAGTGGCAGATAACTATCCCAAGCTCCACCCTTCTCTAACACACAAGCTCTCAGCAAATCTTCCAACGACTGAATCGTTCTTTCCGTCTGACCATCTGTCTGCGGATGATAAGCGGAACTTAAACGCAGCTTGGTACCCAAAGCTTCTTGCAATCCCGTCCAGAACTTAGATGTAAACCTCGGATCTTGATCCGACACAATACTAGAAGGTATACCGTGCAAACTCACAACCTTCTCGACATACAATTCTGCCAACCTCTCCATCGGATAATCCATTCTTATCGGAATGAAGTGAACAGATTTCGTCAACCTATCCACAATCACCCAGATGGAATCACAATTTTTAGCTGTCCTTGGCAACCCAAACACAAAGTCCATTGAGATTCCATCCCACTTCCATTCTGGAACAAATAACGGCTCCATCAACCCTGATGGTTTCTGATGCTCAATTTTCGACTTCTGACAAACCAAACAAGCATACACAAACTCAACAATTTCCTTTTTCATTCCCGGTCACCAAAACAACTTCTTCAAATCATGGTACATTTTAGTAGCACCGGGATGAATGCTCAACCCGTTACGATGTCCTTCTTCTAAAATACTCTTCCTAATCTCGGCAACATCTGGAACACACACCCGATCACCAAATCTCATAACTCCATTCTCGTCAATTCGGAACTCGCCTCCTTGACCTTGGTTGATCAACTTCAACTTATCAACTAAACCAACATCAGATTTCTGTCCATTTCTAATCTCTTCCAGAATACCACTAGTCAGCTTCAACATACCCAATTTCACACTATTCGGAGTAGTTTCACAAACCAAACTTAAATCTCTGAACTGCTCAACCAAATCGAACTCACGGACCATTAGCATTGACATATGCAAGGACTTCCTACTCAAAGCATCTGCAACCACGTTTGCTTTACCAGGATGGTAATTCAAACCGAAATCATAATCCTTTAGGAATTCTAACCATCTTCTCTGCCTCATGTTCAACTCCTTCTGATCAAAGAGATACTTCAGACTCTTATGATCACTGAATACCTCAAACCGAGAACCATATAAATAATGTCTCCACAACTTCAAAACAAACACAACAGCTGCCAACTCCAAATCATGAGTCGGATAATTCCTTTCATGCACTTTCAATTGTCATGCATAAGCCACAACACCTTATCTTGCATCAACACACCACCTAATCCCATTAATGATGCGTCACAATACACAACAAAAGACTTAGTCGGATCTGGCAAAATCAAGATCGGAGCACTTGTCAACCTCCTCTTCAGCTCTTGAAATCCTTTCTCACATTCAACATCCCAAACAAATATCTGACCTTTCCTGGTCAACTTAGTCAATGGCAACGCTAGTTTGGAAAACCCTTCAATAAATTTCCGGTAATAACCTGCAAGCCCCAGAAAACTACGGATCTCAGAAGCATTCTTCGGCGTTTCCCACTGAGACACCGCCTCTACCTTTGTAGGATCCACAACAATTCCATTCTTGGAAATTACATGGCCAAGAAAACTTACTTCATCCAACCAGAATTCACACTTGGACAACTTCGCATAAAGCTTCTTTTCTTTCAACAGCTCCAATACAACTCTGAGATGTTCTGCATGCTCCTTATTGCTTTTCGAATAAATCAGAATATCATCAATGAACACTACTACAAACTTGTCAAGGTACGGATGAAATATCCTGTTCATATACTCCATGAAAACACCAGGTGCGTTAGTAACCCCAAACGGCATAACAGAATATTCATAATGCCCATACCTCGTTCTAAATGCAGTTTTCTGAATATCCTCCGACTTCACACGAATCTGATGATATCCAGATCTCAGATCAATCTTACTAAATACACAAGCCCCAACGAGTTGATCCATCAAATCATCAATCCTCGGTAAAGGATACCGATTCTTAATTGTAACTTTATTCAACTGTCGGTAGTCAACACATAACCTCATTGAACCTTCCTTCTTCTTAACCAATAACACCGGAGCACCCCACGGCGAAACACTCGGACGAATAAACTTCTTCTCAAGAAATTCCTCTAACTGCTTCTTCAGTTCAGCTAATTCAGATGCCGACATGCGATAAGGCGCCATCGACACCGGACTAGTTCCAGGAATCAGATCTATAGTAAATTCTACCTCTCTCTCAGGTGGCAATTCACTAACGTCTTCCGGAAATACTTCTGGAAATTCTTTCACCACTGGAAATCCATCACCGTTTGCCTTACCCTCCGCTTCTATCGCGAAATACAACATAAACACCACAGCACCCTCTTTCACAGCTAGGTTCATCTGCTTAACTGACATAATCTCATTTTCGATCTTAACCTCTTCAGGAAAAATGATTGTCTTCTCAAAACAGTTGATATGAACCTGGTTGAATTCCAACCAGTTCATTCCAAGGATGATATCAAGTTGTTCTAGCGGTAGGCACACTAAATCCATACCGAAACCCCTATCAAAAATCACAACAGGACAATTCCTACAAACATATGAAGTAGTCACTGAACCCGACGCAGGAGTATCAATAACCATACTTTCATCCATATTAGAATTTTCCAAATTCAATCTCTTAGCACAATCTAACGCAATAAAAGAATGTGTAGCTCCAGTATCAATAATCGCAATCAAAGGTATGCCATTAATAAAACATGTACCTTTAATCAGCCGATCATCTGGTTTAGTCTCTGATCCAGACAATGCAAACACTTTACCACCAGCTTGCTCTTTCTTGGGTTTTGTGCACTGAGGACGAGTATGACCCTCTTTACCACAGTTGTAACAAGTCACCACTCTCACTCTGCAGTCATTGGCCACATGGCCGAGTTTCCCACACTTGAAACACTTCTTATCAGTACTTTTGCAGTCCACCATGCGATGTCCTGTCTCACCACACTTATAGCACTTAACGGAAGAACTAGAATCTCCTCCACCAGACTTCTTCCAACCACCGGATCTCTGATTACTCCTATCATAAGGCTTACCACGATCCATCTGTTGCTTACCTTTCCTATCAACATACCCTCGAGCATTCGACTTAGTGTTAGCAAGATCCTCCTCTAGAATCCTACTGCAGTCAACCAGATCAGAAAATCTTCGGATACGCTGATATCGAATACCCTGCTTAATCTCATCACGAAGACCATTTTCAAACTTGATACATTTGGAAAATTCCCCATCTGCATCGTTGGGGTAATGAGCATAATACTTCGCTAACTCAGCAAACTTCAAGCATACTCAACCTTGTTACCACTTGAGTTCGAAACTCAATCTCCTTCTTACCTCTAATGTCCTCGAAAGTACCTCCTCGAAAAGCTCTCCCGAACACCCCAATTCAATGCAACACCATCTTCCTCCAGTTCAGTCCTGGTAGCAACCCACCACCATCGACTTCCTCGGCTAACATGTGAGTTCCGATCTCACCTTCACCCCTCGCACAATCAATCACTCAAGATCCTCTCGATCTCCTTCAACCACCGAGCACCTTGGGGATCATGTGCACTGGAACAATGGGGATTATTCCTCGAAAATTCCCCAATTGTCGGTCGACCAATCAGACTCCTTGGTTCCCTCCGAGCACTCCACCAACATTCCCAAAGCCTCAAGAATGGCATCATCATTCCTTCCGTTACCTCTTCCAGCCATTGTTCGTAACATTACAAAACAATCTCGACACAAGTATCGGCGTGTTACTTACACTAGTCGCATACTAAAAGGGATAACGACACAAGACAAGACCGACTATGCTCTGATACCACTATTTTAACACCCCATCTAAATACCCCGAATATATTAATTAGATTAATATCAAAAATCAACTTTAATCAGAGTTAACACGGCAAATGAGGGATGTCACAATTAATAGATAAAATAAAACTTCATTCAAACAGTAGCCATGCTACACTGAGGATCAACATCCAAATAATTTCAATCAATTAAGATCATGTCTTACACAGCGGAAATACCAAACCAAAATTTAATAAACCATCATGGTTCTCAAAGAACACAATAACCAATTAAACGAATACAGTTCTCTTAACTAAACGTTCCCCAGTGTTACAATCTAATAAGAGCATGACACTGACACGCGGACTTAAAGATAAGCTCTAGAGCCATCCTCACCAACTCCTTAGCTTGTAACGTTAATCTGAAATGGTAAAGTAAGGGTGAGACTTCTCATAAATTAAAATATATTATAAGCTTCTCATTAACAATATAATACAAGCATATCATTTCACCCACTTAACACAATTCAGAATTCAACATACAACCATATTTATACAAGTCATCATGCATAATCAATAAACAACAAAAGAATTGCAACACTGGAAGACATCCTAACATGTTCCAATTCCATGCAAACACAAATGCAGACTCAATGCATGCGGTACCGACTCGTGACCAAGCCACCCAACACTGATCCATCATCAACCGGATACAGTACCATCGATTCGTCCATAACCATCCGGACACGAATCTAGCCTAACCACCCATCCTCACTCGGGTATCGATTATCGGCAATCCAAGTCAAATTCCGCACAATGGGAATTAACTTCACCAAACAATGCAAATGTATGCACATCACTAGCATGCAACATCAATCAGTCTATGTATACATTCATCTAACATAACTAAATCAAACCAAATCAACATGATATCTCAACCAATCATGCATACATCTAACCTCAGCAGAAACATACTATTACATCTACACGTTACCAATATCTCCATCACAAAGGTCCTCTGCTACACATACATCATCATGTGTCAATCAACCATCATTTATTTCGAAATTCAACCCTTTTCAAAATAATCTCAACTTTTTGAAAATATTATCATTTTATAAGATAGAGCATTAAATTTGAGAAACAGCGTCCAAAACGGCGCTCAAAACGGACTTACGGTTTGAAAGTTATGAATTTTTAAAGTTTTGAAATTTTCAAAAATATTTCAATGGAACCCGGTTCCTCCCTGGGAGTAACCGGTTCCCACATTTCAGAAAAACAGCGCCCCTGGAAAAATGTATGGGGAACCCGGTTCCTCCAGGTATGGAAACGGTTCCCAGAAGTAAAAATCACATTTTCTGGAAAAATTAACGTGGAACCCGGTTCCTCCCACACAGGAACCGGTTCCTGAGTTCAAAAATACCATTTTTCACCATTTTAAAAGCTGGAACCCGGGTTCTCCCACTGGGGAACCGGTTCCCACGACCTTCAGACCCAAAAACTCAGTTTTTGACAGCATTATTTCCCAAAACCATTTTTCTCTTCATCCCAAAACGTGCCACATATTCCGACACCATAAATTCGCTCATTCATCATCAATAACATACAATATAACATGTTTTATTCGTCAGTAATGATCCTATATCATACAAATCAATGAGTTTATACATTCTGACACAATCTGACACCATTAGGTATACACCCATGGAAACCTAGAAATCTCCAAACTAAGATTTCCTAACATGCTATGATCTATAGTATTAAAATCAAAACCTATAATACGAAATAATCAATCGAAATCACCCCTTACCTTGTGGGTTCTTCGAATTCTGACACTTCTAGGTTTTCTTCCTTCTTTACTTCTCTTCTCACTTCACGTATCTTGTTTTCTCCAAAAATGACTCTATTTTCCTTCTTTTCTTATTTTATTCCTTTTATTCCTTTTAACATAAATAAAATAACTTTTACTACTCACACCTCAATTAAATCCATAATTAATCTCAATAATTCAATATATTAATAAATTATGTTCTCAATTAATTTAATAATTAAAAATCATAATTATTTAAATATCGAATTATTTTGGGGTGTCACATCCAACATCTTCTAAACATCATTTAGAAGTTGTTTGAAACCTTAAATCATCCAAAAATAAGCCAAGAGTCAGTTTTCTTCATAAAACTCCATTTGTGCAAGTTTTGAGCCAAAACTTCCAAACTTGAAAACCACTCGTGCTTGTCTTGATTTTACACTTTAGACACATCCTATACAACATATAGAGACTGTCCAAACACTTAAACAAGTTCTGGAACAGCTCCATCATCATCTTCCATTTTTAAACTAGCAACCTGCAACTTGACTTGGTCAGACAGTTCCAGTAACTTCCAGAGCAATCTAAGAGTAGAAACATACTCAGTGAGGTTCAAGGAAGATTTTTCAATCATCACTTTGTATCTGGAAGCTGCCATACTCGATCTGGTATTTCATACCAAGAGGTGAGTTTTCGAAACTTTGATACCTCCATACATGCATCTTTAGCTTCAAATTTGAAAAGGAAGATGTAGATGTCATATCACTAAAGCTATTTGGATCCTCAATTTAAACTGAAATTAACTGAGTTCAAAGAATTGTTCATTTAATCAGTTAGGGTTTAATTTGGGATTATTAAAATTAATGTTCATCTTTGATTATTAATTTTAACAAATTACATGGTTAGACTCGTGATGAAATTCTAGACAAATCTGTAGTTTGAATTTTTAAAATTGATGAAGAAACGAAGAAATTCAAATCTGAGCCATGAATGCTCGCGCCTGTTTCCCCGAAGAAGATGAATTGGAAATTCAAAAATTCAAAAGCTTGGTTTAATATATATATATATATATATTTGTGGTTTGAATAAAAACAATGGATGTATAGCCACCCCAGTGGTAAAGCCAGCACGCCTTAAAACTTTCCTTCGCCTCAAGGTCCAGGGTTTGAATCCCTTTGGAACCTTTTTTTTTAATAAAAGGAAAAGCAAGCTTCTGAGGCTTGCTTCTCCAGAAGTACTTCTGAAGCTTCTACTCCTAGAAGCTTTCCATTTCAACATTCTTCAAAAGCATTTCCCATGCTTCTATCCCCAGAAGCATCAAGCTTCTACCCTTAGAAACTTTCAGTTTCTACACTCTTTAGAAGCACTTCTAGTGTTTCTATCTCCAGAAGCCCCAACTTGTCAAACATTCCTAGAAGCATCAAGCTTCTATCATCCAGAAGCAACTAGCTTCTAGCCTCCAGAAGTAGCGAGCTTCTAAAGCAGCCAAAAGCCACACGCTTCTTCTCACGCGCCAGAAGCAGTAAGCCCCCAAAGCGCTCCAAAAGCAGCCAAGCTTCTAAGCCTTCTCACGCCCCAGAAGTAAGCTAGCTTTTGAGCTTTTGATCCTTCCAGAAGTAGCCAACTTCTGATCCCTTCAGAAGCACAACTTTTGAAGATTTTTCAAAACTTCATTTTTTCAAAACTCCTTCTAAACAAGGTGATTAAATGACAAGTCAAACAAATGGCTCAGTGGAAAAACTCTTTACTTCTAAGCCAAAGGTCCAAGGTTCAAACCTCCTTGGGACCAAAAACTCTTTTTTATTACTAATTTCTCAAGTTTCTAGCAAACTTAAATATTTTCAAAAACTATTCAAAACTTCTCATTTTGAGATGATTTTTTGCACACTTGTCATTTAATATGCTTATTTTATGATAATGTCAAAAAAAATACAAATTTTTTTTTATTATATTTTTATTAAGTTAAAAATGAGACATTTCAAGTATTTTTAATACTTTTCAAAAATGTTTTCTTTCTAACTTTCAAACTCAAATCTTTTCAAAACTTCTTGTGAATATCCTTCACTTTTCAAAATCATTTTCAAAACCTTTTCAAAAACTTTTTTAACATAAACTTACACACCTTTTTTCCATGATCTATTAGATTTAAAGATAAACCGAACCAGGTTTCTCCTTGAATTTCTTAATTGATCATGGGCCTCCCTCACGGTGTAAGTCCGAACCCTCCTATGTACATAATCATTTCCTTGTACATAACAACCCTCCTATGTACATATTCATTTCCTTGTACATAACAACCCTCCTATGTACATATTCATTTCCTTGTACATAATCATCCTTCGTGTACATACTCATTTCCTTGTACACATTCAATCGTCTTTGTAAATATTCAAGTATAAACAAACTTCGTTCGTTTGTTTTCATCCGCTTGTTTATACATTGATTTCATTGGTATTAAGAGAAGCATTATTCCCGGTGAAACTGCTCTTAAACCAATGGGCCTCCCTTAAGGTGTAAGTCCCAAAAACCTTGTATATATTCAAGTTACACTTGCTTTAATTGCTCATTTTATACACCTGTTTATAAATTTCCTTCATAAACTCCTGTGAATACACATCACACACTTGTTTATGTAACTGTCCAGTTATAACATAACAATTAGCGTAACAACTAGGTTCCTTTAGCCTCCTCTTAGGCTTCGTATAAGATAACTCATTCATATGAGTTAGCCTTCTCTTAGGCTTCGTATAAGAAAACTCATTCATTGAGTTTAACCTCCTCTTAGGCTTCATATAAGACAACTCCCCTGTTGAGTTAGCCTCCTCTTGGGCTTCGTTCAAAGGAACTCCCTCGTTGAGTTTAGCCTTCTCTTGGGCATCAAACAAGAAAGAGACCTGGAAATCTCTTAACAGCCTCCTATTGGGCTTCAATACAAAGAATCACCCGCGCTAGGATAGAACCCTAAGAGTATGATTTCCCGGTGAAATCACTCTTGAAATCCTAAGAGGATGGTTTCCCGGTGAAACCACTCTTAAAGCCAAAGCCAGCCATACCCTATAGCTTCCTCTTGAGCTTCATACAAGGACCCTCGATGACCCTCGGAATGCCTTCTCTTGGGCTTACAATACAAGGACCCTCGATGACCCTTAGAATGCCTCCTCTTGGGCTTACAATACAAGGATCCACGGGCTTCTTAAAAGCATCCCCCTAATCCAATCAATTTCTCCTCGAGATTTAGACATTTATCATCTCTATGGAAGAAGTATCTCATCTATCACATCACATACCATCAAATACTTTTCAAACACTTTTCAAACAAAAACATCTTTTAATCTATAAGTGGTAACGCTTGTACACTCAAGTAAAACACCTATTGCTTACAATTAAAGATTCAATCATCTTTCAAACATCTTTCTTAACTCGTAAGTGGTAACGCTTGTATACTCAAGCAAAACACCTAATACTTATGACGAAAGATTCAATCAATCAACCCTTCAAAATGTATGTGATGAAATAGATTAGATACATTTTTCATTAAGATGACATTTGTCTCTGTCTCTTAATAACTCTCGTTGCTTCCACTAGCATAAATGGGAACTACGATTGCTCTGACTTTCTCAACCTCCCTTTGAGAATACATAGGCACAAGGTCTCATCCTTGGCGAGCATACTTCTTTCTCCCTCAAACCAAACAAACCATAGCTCCCTTTAGATCCGAGCTACAAATGCTCTGATTCCCATTAAGGGATATGTATGCAGAGGATCCCAATGATCCTTGCGAGCACAATAATAATAAAACTTAGGATCCCACATAATCTACCCTTCTTAAAATCCAAAGGAGAAACTTTCCCAAGAATAGCATAGCAAATTAAAACACACAAATATATCAAACTATTCATATATAAGGCTATAGATAACTATATATATTTAGGGTGCCACATTTATTCCCTTTATATAACAAACCCCCTTGCCCAGAATCTCCCCAATACATTGCGTCTAGTTCACGCTAGTCGTACTGCATATCATATTTATTGAGGGTATTGCAGCTTTCCCCTTTTTCATCTCATTTTTTTATTTTGGGAACAATAAAGCTTGATGCTCGCGGCATCTTTAAAACAAATCAAAAGAGTAAATCGTTTTGAGCTAGAGATTCGAATTCCGATTCGATTCTCTCGCACATCACTTTTTAACGTGAACACATAGCCTATAGGCTTTGACTCCTCCAGTGTATCCCATAACATACATTTCAGAGCTCTAGGTTCGACCTTGTATTGCCTAATGTGAGCATAGGCTATGCATCCAAATACTCTCAGTTTGTCGAGATATCGTGGATGTCCCGACCAAACTCTTTCAAGTGCCTTCATACCTAACACTATTGAAGGACATTTGTTTATTAAATATGTTGTTGTTGAAACAGCCTTAGCCCAAAACAACTTCTTTAATCCAGCACTAGTCAACATGCATCTAACTCTCTCCAACATAGTTCGATTAAACCTTTTAGCCAAACCATTATGTTATAGAGTACATGCAGTAGTTATGTGCCTTACAATTCCATAGGCATCACAAAAATTGTCGAATGCCTCATTGCAAAATTCAAGGCCATTGTCTGTTCTCAACATCTTGACCTTTCTGCCAGTTTGATTTTCTACCAAAGTCTTCCAACTTTTAAAATTCTCAAAGGTTTCATCCTTAGTCTTCTGGATGAATACCCATAACTTTATAGAATAATCATCTACTATGGATTGAAATTACCTTTCTCCTGAATGTAATGGACACCTTGTAGGCCCTCAAAGATCAGCATGAATGTAATCAAGGGATCCATGTGTTCTTTGAAGGTGCGAAAAACACAAGAAAGGGGGAGGGTGAATTGGGTTTTAACCTTTAAAATTTTTTCTTTTAAAAACAGTCCCCTTTTTCGTTTGCTTTTCTTTTGATAAAGATCGAAAGAATTAGAAAGCACTTAAGAACACAGTATTTTTATACTAGTTCACTTGAAACTTTAAGCTACTATAGTCCACCCTCACATGTGATTTTCCTCTCTTTACCGAGGTCTTAATCCAATAATTCAACTGATTATTACACTTGCACACACCAACTGTATGTGACTAACACTTGCACATACCAACTGTATATGAATAATTATCAATCTCTAAGACACGTTAGTCCTAGACTTCTCGAGAATTCAGAACCAACTGGTCTCTCGAGGAACAATCAAACAACCGTTTGAATACAAGTTTGTTTACAAGTAAATATGCTTCTACAGAAGCTAATATGTAAACAGATTTTTAGCACAAGCGACTTGACAAAATATACAACTTTTTACAAAGAAAGAATAGCGTTTGTGAGTAGTATATTTTCAGTGAATTAGCAGTTGTTTCTTCATGTCTTCAAGCCTTTATATAGAGCCATGCATGTGATGTAATCGTTGAGGGGTACATTTGGAAATAAAAAATTTGTGGCGACTTGAGAGAACGTGGGGGACAACATCGTACGCAGAATCTGTCCTTTCATGGTAGTGGAATAAAATATTTGTTTGTACCATGTACTGTTGTACCACGTTAACGTTATCTTCTAACCTTCTGTACTTCAGAGGCTTCTAAGAGCATGAGTAAGAGGAGAGAAAATAACTTTTGGTTAGTCAAAACTTCAAGCCTTTAGAGTCTTTAGATCTTCCTCTTCTGAGTACTTAGCACTTGGTTTTGAAGAACCTTGTATCATATCTTAAGATTGAAAGAGCTTCAAGTCTTCAAAACCACGTCTTTAAAGTCTTCTGCACTTGGTCTTAGAACTTTGTAACACAACTAATTTCAGAAGAGCTTCAAGTATTCAGAGTCTTCAGAGCCACGTCTTCAGCACTTATTCTTAAGAATCTTTTGTCTTCTAAAACTTGAGTCTTTAGCATCTTTGACTACGTTCACTAAGAACTTCTGTCTTAAGATCTTCAAACTAGTTTCTTCAGACTTACATATCAGAGTAACTTTAGCTTCAGAGCCTTCTAAAGCTTTCCTCCCTAGTTGTTCATCAAAATCAACTTCATAAACAAAATTTCACTCAACCACATTGGTTTCAAAAATAACCTATATTAAACAATCTACACTTAGTCTCTATATTTGTTACTGACATAACATAGAAATCATAAGCTAAATTTACGCACTTTTAGAAAACCAAAGAAACAAAATTTTAATAATGTTAATAACAAACTATCTATAACAATGCAAAAAGGACACTTACGAGCCATAATGAAGAATATCACAACTGAAAACCGAAAAAACCGCACGTAGTCATCCCCTTTAATCAATAGCATCAAAGTCAATATCATAAAAATCATGAAAAGAAATATGATTTTCTTGGTGTATTGAAAATAAGCATGGGATGTGAATCAAAGAAAACTAACATAAGATATCGGAAAAGATTAATCGACTTTTTCACAATCAATATCATAACCTATCACCTCAAATAAAATTATATCATATAGTATCATCAGAAAAAGTGATATCACTCACTATCATTCTATAGTATCCATAGTATCACTATGTCATATAAATCATAATATCATCCGGTTCATATACATCCAAATTTTGGTAAATATTATTAAAAATCATCCAGCATCATCTCCCAAAAGATTCATTTCTTTCTCTATGGCTACCAAGTTTGTAGCAAATTCAAGTGAGAGAATTACCTTGCCCTTTAAAACCTTCAAAATTTGCATTAAACTACATAAAAAAATGGTAAGAAATACTATAAAAAAAATTAATAATTAAGTAGTTAAACTGTAAATAAGAAAACAAACACACGTTTTCAGATTATCTCCATTCAAAAGTTGTCTCAACAATTCTTAAAACCCATCAAAACCTATGATGATCTTCACTCCATTCAATGCTAGACACAGTTTCTCAACAAAGGCCTTAGCGGAACCCTGGCCACTTTGAGTTCTATTAAATAAATAAAAATTAAAATATTTGTTAGTAATATATTAATTTATATTTTTTTTACATTATAAAGAAAAAACTCACCCCAAATTCTCCAAGCCACTGATGATGTCATTAACATATAAGCGATGCAATTTCATAAGCCCAAAGTAAGCTGGAGCGGAATGATGCTCCTCACGTCCGTTCTCAAGAGGACTCCCTGAAAAGAAAAGTCTATTTTTTTTACTTTTATTCTGAAAATACCTATGAATATATTACTAAAATAAAATGCATAACTGACATATGAATTAAAACAAGTCTACTTATTACCTTTTGATACATATTTTCTAATACTTCGTTAAAATTTTCATAGTATTTATATCGATAATTATAAAACATAAAGCATTATAAATCAGCAAAAGAATTTAAGCACTAGTTACAAAAAACATATAGTTATTTTACTAGTCTTAAATAGAAAGTGATTTGTTTCACTTTTAAAATAAACAATAAGTTTTATAATTTGATTGTGGCTCAGAATTATTAAAACAACATGATAGTTACATTTACAAACATTTTGGTACATTGCATTTGACTATATCATAAAGCACAACTATTTAAAACACGTTCCGGTTTCATTAGAATACAGTATTTGATTTCAAAATCAACTAAATTTGGCCAAAATAATATAATAATTATAACACTTTAATAAAGAAATAAGTAATTTACAAATGTTAGTATTTTAACATAAAGATCACATAATGATCATTTTGAACTCAAATATTAAGAATGTGTAATTTAAAATAGTCTACACTGCTCACATTCAAACAAAAAATTGTGAGTCTATAAAAAGAAATTAATTTATCCACTTTTCATTTAACCCAACCAAGAAAAAGATCAAAATAGAGTAAAACGGATTTTTAGCAATATGGAAATAATCCAGACTCTTTTAGGGAGAAACAAATACAATATGCATTTAAAAGAAAAATTTCATAAACACATGCATTAAAAGCCATATTCTAATTTTTTACTATATTATTATTTCTATAATAAGTTACAAACCAAACTAAGCTTTCATTTATTGTTTTTAGACAAATCAACTTTGGTTTTAAAAAGGTGCATTTAGGTGAGAAAACAGAAACTAATATACAAATTCTTCACGTAAATTTCATAAATAAATAACTTAGTTAGTTAAAAAAACAATAGCCTTCAAACTAAGGTACAAAATAACACTTCATAAACAAGTTTACGCTCAATCTCATTTTTTTTTAAAAATAACCTATATTAAACAATCTACGTTTAGTCTCTATATTTATTACTAACATATCATAGATATCATAAGATAAATTTTATGCACTTTTAAAAAACCAAAGAAATAAAATTTTAATAATGATGATGATAAACTATCTATAACAATGAAATAAAGACACTTATGAGCCATGATGAAGAACATCACAATTGAAAATCGAAAAAAATCACTGACTATGCCTTTAACCAATAACTTCAAAGTCAAGATCATAAAAAGCACGAAAACAATTGTGGATTTTCTTGTTGTTTTGAAAATAAGCATGACATGTCAATCAAAGAAAACAAACATAAGATATTGAAAAAGATTAACCAACTTTTTCCTAATCAATATCATAATATATCACCTCAAAGAAAATTATATCACATAGTATCATTAGAAAAAGTGATATCACCCCTATCATCCTATAGTATCCATAGTATCACTATGTCATATAAATCCATAGTATCACTATGTCACATAATGATCATTTTAAACTCAAATTTTAAGAATGTGTAATTTAAAATAGTAGACAATGCTCACATTCAAAAAAAAACTTGTGAGTCTATTAAAAGAACTAATATATCCACTATTCATTTAACCCAATAAATAGATCAAAATAGAATGAAAGGGATTTTTAGCAATCATGGAAATACTCGTGAAACGACAACAAATAATTACCCTAAATCAAGAGAGTAGCTTTTAGCGAGAAACAGATACAATATGTATTGAAAAGAAAAATTCCATAAACACGTGCATTAAAAGCCATATTCTAATTTTATACTATATTAATATTTCTGTAATAAGATACAAACCAAACTATGCTTTCATTTAGTGTTTTTAGACAAATGAAATTTGGTTTTAAAAAGGTGTATTTAGGTGAGAAAACAGAAACTGATATACAAATTTTTTCACGTAAGTTTCATAAATAAATAATTTAGTGAGTTAAAAAAACAATAGCCTTCAAACTAAAGTACAAAAACCAACTTCATAAACAAGTTTACACTCAATCACATTATTTTAAAAAATAACCTATACTAAACCACACTAAAAAAAAGGTCTTCAACCACGATCAGAAAACTGCGGCTAGATATAAAATAACTGTAGTTTTACGCTTTTGCCAAAGTTTGACCATAAATATGTAATTGTAGGATATGCGGCCGTGGCCTAAAGTTTAAGCCGCGATTTTTATGTTTGTGCCACGTTTTATATACATTCGTGGCTTGAATAGGTCACGGTTTAGGTATATAGGTTAAGGTCGCGGTTTATCTTGGGCCTCAGTTATTAACAGTGGCCGAATCTAGCCACGGTTCTTATTTAATATATAAGGTTTTAATTTATGGCCACTAATTAAAACCGCGGCTACACTTTGCTCATGGTTTTACACCATTTAAGTAGGCCATAGTTTCTTTTTGTACCGCATAATTGTGACCATGTTGTTTTTCATGCCATGACATAAAGAACAATTTTAGATCAATATAAAATATCTTCCAACAAGATTACTCAATTTTGTAGATATTGATTAAAAAAATTAAAATCTAATTATACAAGAAAACATTAACAATATAGATAAGTTTGATATTATCATTCTTAAACAAAACCAAATTTTTCTAGAGAGAGAGAGAGAGTCATCCCAAATTCAAAACAAAAGTTCTAAGAGATAGTTAATATAAAACACAACTTCTATTAATGAAACTCATGCATCATAATATTATTCTTCTTGATCATATCATCCTTGTTCTTCTTCCATATCTTGATGAAAAGCTTCTTCGTCTCCATTCTGCAAGAATCATGATACATGAATTAATATAAGCAAATCATTCTAAACAATCATTCTCGACATTCACTAGAAAACATATTTAAAAAGTTAAAGTTTGAGGCTGGATCCTAATGAAGTCGAAACTGAAATTGAATCGAAATTGAGATCGTAGTTTCTTAAAGAATCTATTCAGCATTAACTATTCCCCGAAAAATCTACTAAAGCCTACCATTATCCTAATATTAGTTTCAAACAATCATAAAGAAACTAAGATCATTATGCAAAGTACCTTTAGGGACAAACACACTTTAGTATGCACCAATACCGATGAAGGGAAGTACAATTTAGTATTTACCAAGAACCTCGCTCGCACCTACGAACAAATTACTCATCAATACCTTATTATTCGAGTACACCTTATTCACAATTATTCTATCGACATAAGCAATTTGTTCTACTGCCTCATTGACAATACCTTTTGGCTTATAATCTTGTCAAGATGAAGCCCGTCATGATTATTTGGATGGATTCTATTTGCTGCGACAGGATCAATATCTTTAAGCAACATCTACACTTAGTCTCTACATTTGTTACTGACATAACATAGAAATCATAAGATAAACGTATGCACTTTTAGAAAACCAAAGGAACAAAATTTTAATAATGTTGATAACAAACTATCTATAACAATGCAAAAAAGACACTTATGAGCCATGATGAAGAACATCACAACTGAAAATCGAAAAAATCGCATATAATCAGTCCCCTTTTACCAATAACTTCAAAGTCAATATCATAAAAAACATGAAAAGAATTGTTGGTTTTCTTGGTGTTTTAAAAATAAGCATAGGATGTGAATCAAAGAAAACAAATATAAGATATTGGAAAAACTTTACCGAGTTTTTCACAATCAATATCATAATCTATCACCTCAAAGAAAATTATATCACATAGTATATCACTATGTCATATAAATCATAATATCATTCGGTTCATATACATCCGAATGTTGGTAAATATTATTGAAAATCATCAGTATCATCTGCCAAAATATTCATTGCTTGTTTTATGGTTGCCAAGTTTGCAGCAAATTTAAGTGAGAGAATTACCTTGCCCTTTAAAACTTCCAAAATTTGCATTAATCTACATTAAAAAATAAATGGTAAGAAATACAATGAATAATTAATAATTAAATAGTTAAACTATAAATAAGAAAACAGACACACGTTTTAAGATCATCTCCATTCAAACGTTGTTTCAACAGATCCTGAAACCCACAAAAATCTATGATGTCCTTCACTCCATTCAATGCTAGACACAGTTTCTCCATATAGGCCTTAAAAGAAGCCTGATCACTTTGAGTTTGATTATATAATAATAGAATGAAATATTTGCTAGTAATAGATTTTTTTTTATTTTTACATTTATTAAAAAATCACCCCAAATTCTCCAAGCCTTTGATGATGTCATTAACATATAGGAGATACAATTTCGTAAGTCCAAATTAAAGTAAGTTGGAGCGGAACGATGCTCCTCACTGTGCCTTCTCAAGAGGACTCTCTGAAAAGAAAAGTCTATTTTTTTACTTTATTCTAAAAATACCTATGAATCTACTACCTAACCATTAATGGAGAATGCTTATGCATTCCCCATTATACCCTTCCCTCAAAAATTAATTTTCACTACACAAAGGGCAAATTGGTATTCCAATAAATCACTCCCACTAGCCAATCAAATTCATCCCAACTGCCAAGTGTCGCTCCATTTTCAAACCACATCTGGAGGGAAGCAAGAAACCGGGTAAAAGCTGTGTTTCATTGAAAACCCAATGGATACAAGGAGAATGGCAAACCATAAACATACCTTTTCTTTCTTTCTTTTCTTCATCTTTCAAGCTTGCCGTTGCCGTGTTCCTTCATCTTCTTCTACAACCTTGCAAATCGTCTCCCTTCCACTCATCACCGGTATGTTACATCGCCATTTCTGTTGCTTTCTCTCTTCTCTGACCCGCTTTCTTTGTTCCTTCATCTCCTCAAACCCTAGCCGCGGTAGCCCTATCTCTCTTCGTTCTATTCATCTCTCAACCCCCGATTGAGAGACCAACGCAATAATCTGGCTGTGTTCGTTTTCATTTACGTTTACCTTTTCGTTTTAATTTTCATTATTGTTGTTTGTTCATCATAAGCAAATATCTTCCTATGATATTCCTTTTGGTTTTCGTTTATGTTTTCTTTATCGTTATCACAATTATATTTTGATTATAAATTTGTGCAGAAGTGTGAATGTCGCGGAAGGAAGAAACTGGGTCGGTCCGAGGATTTGGAAAATGATTTTGAATGGACAGAGGAAAAGAACAAACTCAGAGCTTGGAATAGAAGAAAGGTTTGCCTGGTTAGGCGATAGATCTATATATGTGGAAAATGTATAAATTTGATTGTGCTTTTAGTTTCTAAATTATACCCATTTTCAAGTGATTTGTTCTTCGTTACCTTTTAGGCTTAATGGACAACCACCTCATTTTCATTCTTCCTACTATCATGTAGATTTTTTCTGATTGTGTTTCGATTTCAAACGAAGAAAAGATGAAGATATGCTTGTGGGTTGTGGTTTGGTTTTAACCCAAGAAGATGGAGATAGGTTTGGTTTCAGATACGATTTACTGATGATTGTGTTTATCTTTTCAATGTCAGGAGAATGAAATGACAGATGAAGAATTCTTTATCTTCTCCTCAACTCACCCATCTTCATCTTCTTCCAAGGTTTGCTTCATTCTTATTTCAAATATTAGCTTGTTTCGTTTATTTTTGTTCTGGAATGTTGATTTTCTAGATTTTGAGTGATTTTTTGAAATTTATATTTGCAATATTCTTTTTTGTTGTTGATATTTTTTGTTGGATGTTTACTAGAGTTTTGGATAACTAGATCTATTTTTCATGTATATTTTAAGCAACAAAATATGGAGTGGTCATACTTTGTACTAGGTAAACCTCTCTCGTTCGTTCACCTCTTGCTTCTCCGTTCAAACTCGTGCATAATACATCTCTTTCGATGATGGCTATCCAATGTCTTCAAGTTTTGCACAATTTTGCGCAACTTTATTCTATTTTGATTACCCAAGTTATTAGTGTTGTTGGTGTTTCTTAATATGTTGTTGTTATTATGATTTGTGTTCTGGTTTGTTATTCTTTGTGAACAAAGTTTCAAATTCAATATTCTCACCGTAGCTCGGAGAAGATATGAAGAAGGGGTATATGTTGACAACCTTACCAAACACAATGTGGACACATTGATGACGTTCAAGCTTTTAGTACAGTGGGGTTTTGTGGTCAAATATTTTGCATTTTGAACTTACCATTATATTTTATATATCGTGCTTGAAGCTTGATCATTTTGGCATGGTGTTTTTGTCCTAAAAATATCACGAGACACTGCAAATAGAAAGGTGGTCAACTCATATTAACGGTGAGAGCAATCGGTCTCACGGTGTTTTCACTTGTAATATTGAAAGCGATGGGAGAAAGATTCTATGACTCACATTAGGTTTGCAAGGTTAAATTTGGTAGATCTGGTGGCTCGAAGGTAATTACAATGAACATAATCTTTATATATTCTGTTTTTCTTCAACATGTGTTAAGTTGCACATTCATCTAGGCGAAAAGCTTTGGGTGACGGTGAGCGTCTGAAAGAAGCGCAAATATAAATAAATCATTGTCAACTCTTGGGTGGCTACCTGCCATCTGCTTTATCTTTCTTGGCTTTACAATGGAGCTACAGTTCATCCTGGTCTGGTGTAGCTGTCATCCCATTTAAAATATTTTTAATTATTAATAATTTTATAATAACAATGTATATTTACAACAAATAAGCCATATGAAATTATCTAAGATAGCAATGCATATTTAAGATAGGAATGCATGTACCCGTGCGGACGCACGGGTCTACGACTAGTATGTTACTAAAATAAAACGCATAACTGACATACGAATTAAAACAAGTATACTTTTTATTTCTTGATACATGTTTTCTTATTCTTCATTAAAATTTTCACAGTAATTATATTGATTTATAAAATAAAGCATTAGAAGTAAGAAAAAGAATTTAAGCACTAGTTACGTAAAACATATAGTTATTTGACTAATCTTAAATAGATAGTGATTCGTTTCAATTTTATGATAGACAATATGTTTTCAAATTTGATTGTGGCCCAGAGTTATTAAAATCACATGTTTACAAACATTCTGGTTCATACCACATTGCATTTGACAATATCATAAAAGACAACTATTTAGAACACATTCCAATTTCATTAAAATACAGTATTTGATTTCAAAATCAAATAAATTTAACCAAAATAATACAATAATTATAACACTTTATTAAAGAAATAAGTAATTTAAAATGTGAGTATTTTAAAATAAAGATCACATAATGATCATTTTGAACTCAAACTTTAAGAATGTGTAATTTAAAATAGTGTACAATATTCACATTCAAACAAAAAATTGTGAGACTATTAAAAAAAACTTAATTTATCCACTATTCATTTAACCCAAGAAACAAACCAAAATAGAGTTGAAAACATTATTAGCAATCATGGAAATACTCTTGAAACGACAACAAATAATTACCCTAAATCAAGAGAGTAGCTTTTAGGGAGAAACAAATACAATATGCATCTAGAAGAAAAATTCCATAAACACATGCATTAAAAGCCATATTCTAATTTTATACGATATTATTATTTCTATAATAAATTATAAACCAAACTAAGCTTTCATTTATTGTTTTTAGACAAACGAAATTTGGTTTTAAAAAGGTGCATTTAGGTGAGAAAAGAGAAACTAATATACAAATTATTCACGTAAGTTTTAGTGAGTTAATAAGAAGACAATAGCCTTCAAACTAAGGTAAAAAAACACACTTCATAAACAAGTTTACACTCAATGACATTGTTTTAAAAAATAAACTATATTAAACCAGCTACACTTAGTCTCTACATTTGTTACTAACATGACATAGAAATCATAAAATAAATTTATGTAATTTTAGAAAACCAAAGAAACAAAATTTTAATAATGTTGATGGCAAACTATCTATAACAATGCAAAAAAGACACTTATGAGCCATGATGAAGAACATCACAACTGGAAACCGAAAAAATTGTACATAGTTGTTGTACCCCAAAATTCGCCCTCTTCATTTTTTTATAAATAATTGGCTTACACTTAATTAATAGGTGCATTACATGCATATGATTCATTCATTAACCATGGGTTCAAGATTTTCTAATCGTGTGATTGTGCACAATTCAGAAAAAGCATTTGATTTATAAAGGTTGAATATATGAGGTTCCGTATTTCAAGCGTCACCTCAATGTGCAAGATGTGAGCGTCGAAAGGTTTCTGACTATCTCACGAGAATTTGAGGTTTTGAAGTTCTAATCTTTCATCGTGTGGGTATTGATTGAGTTTTTCGACCGAGAGCAAGTTGTGGTCGAATATTTGAGTCTGATGTGATTCTACGGCCTTTTGTGAGTCTCGAAATATTTGTATGCGGCTTATCGATCCATACAGTTCATCAGAAAATCAAGAACGGTCGGATGAAAATAAATTTGAATGTACATGGTGAAAAGTCAACGAAAAGTCAAAGTTTGACCAGATGGATTTTTGGTCGAAATTATTTTAGAAAATCGAAGTATGAGAAAATATGATCATTTGCTGAGAAAAAGTCAGAAGAATCAAATAAATGAGATTTCTTGCATTTTAAGTAATCTTAAACTTAGAAATTTTTTCTAAGTTTTAAGTACTTTGTGTTCACGAAGCCATATTGTCGACTCTCTATCTCACTCGTCTGTAATCGAAATTTCGTGAATTTGGAATCGTTGGAAATAG
Source organism: Vicia sativa (assembly GCA_021764765.1). Lineage (NCBI taxonomy): Eukaryota > Viridiplantae > Streptophyta > Magnoliopsida > Fabales > Fabaceae > Vicia > Vicia sativa. Next base: position 120,298,750 of record CM038795.1, on the reverse strand, counting down.
CGCATTTCGTACTTCAAATTTGTCCTTGTGAATATTTCTCCGAAGAATGCCCGGATTTCGAGTTATGAGGCTCCGAAGTTTAATGTTCACAACTTTGGAAATTTAGCACTTAGTGAAATTTTGAGTGTTTTTCAACATGTTCAAGTACCCGACTTCGGAGGCATTTTACACATGTTCCTGAGCATCATTTCGAGTCGAGCTGAAACACAAAGTTGTTCACTACGCGACAATCTACAACTTTGCCGAAGAAATCGAATCCATTCGGGACTCGGATCGAAAGTTACAAAGTTCAAAGGTTCAAAATTTACCATTTTCATATATTCAACACTTAGTGAAATTTTTTCACAAGGCCAGATCGATGACTTCGGGTTCGATTTTCACACTGTTCTTGACCCTATATTGAAAAACTTTCAACTATGAAATTGTTTATTTCATGGAATTATACAACTTTCCCCAAGGAATCGAATTCATTCGGACCTCGGATCAAGAGTTATAAGGCCTTAAAGTGAAGGAAAAACATTCGTTAAATTTTTGCCGACATTGTCGGCATTTTACTAATTATGTTTTCTTAACTTCAACGAGGTTTTAGAGCATGCTACGAGCATCAGTTCGAGAAGTGTTCAACATGAACTTTATTCACGCAAGTTTCCTCTACGATTTTCGTTTTGAGTTCTTATCCCGAGAACGTGTGCATTCCGAGTTATGAGCTCACGAAGTGAGTAGTATAACCAGTTTTTTAGATTTGTCTTGTGATCGAAATTTGTAATGTGGAGCTGTTTTGTTCAGTTTGAAAATGCAAGCTAGTAGTACAACAATACCAACTCATGATTACCTCATTTGGCCATACATTCCCATGTATGCATGCATGCATGATGGAGAGAGTGTTACTGAAAATAACACAAAAATGCAACGAATTTGCCATCAAGAACCGTCCACTATTCTCTTGCTCTCTCACTGTAAATTATCAACGGCCACACTCATCCACACTCACTTCCATCACCTTCTTCTCTCTACCACGAATCTTTTTTTCCCATTTCCACCAATAACAGAACCAACTCTTCTCTTCACACACTCTCCTTCTCTCAAAACTCGCCTCACTCACTTCCTCTTCCGTCATCAACATCCATCAAGAACTATAACAAACCTCTCATTCTTCCTCCACCAACCACCGTAACAACCACCATCACCACCCTCCTTCCTTCATATTCAACCACAAACCTTCTCCCTCTCCCTCTCTCTAACTGTAACAAACTTCTAACAGAATGATAACAAGAAATCACAACCATTTTGCTGAAGAAGACTCTCCATCTCGTAACAAGAAATCGGTTACAAAGAGAACGCCAACGGTTTATGCATTCAAAAAGCTTCCTAGTCTATCACCTTTCTTGGGAGCTTACACTGTGAATCTGAATCTTCTCTCTGGATTCCCTATAATCGAGCTCACCGTCTTCTTCGCTTCAAGAGAAAGATCCGTTTACACTCAGCTACAAATCGAAGGAGATTGGGAGCCACATATTCTTTGGAGAGAGCTTCGCTTCAGAGCACACTTCTCCTTATCACATCCAACACTCAAGCCGGAAGACTGAGTTTATTTCTCAGCGTATCAACCATTATCAACCATTATTATCTTTATCAAGACCTCACGAACGGCTTGTAAAGTTTTCTGAAGAACTTCTATTTGTACAATCTGAGAACTAGAGTGTTCTTTGACGGAAATGAGTTCCAAATTCAGAACCTGTGCAGAAATACGAGCATAAAGGTGTCCTCCCTGTTTCGTCGCGACAGAGACAGTCATCAGAGCCACCATTGGACGGCGGCCATCTGACCGGAGAAGGAAACCGGAAGCGGCAGCTCCGACGGTGTTTGCATAGCCCTAGTTGTGGCTCGTTTTTACTAGTTCATGCATTCATACGTTTTCTCCTATTGACCAATCCAATCATGCTAGGTTTAATTTTTATTGTTATTTTAGTGTTTAAATCTGATAACTTAAAGTCACCAATTGATAATCATGTGTAGCATGGTAAAAACTTATGTGACATTGCAATGATAGTAGAAAAAATAAGAAAATTTGGATATATCTTGGATAAGCAGGCTTAAGAATAGATAATGGAATGGGCCTAGCGCATTTGGCATTCGCACCCCCTGTGAAGCCCAGAATGTTTGTCTAGTTGACTGTTTGTTCATCCTGAAGTTCTGGATTACACCCCTCTGTTTCCTAGCAAACCATATTAATACATGTTCGATTTCACTCGTAATTTTGATTCTATCGACTTGTAAAAAAAGAATAAAAATAACTTTATGACTTTTTAGCACCTTAGAAACGATTGGTTTTGTGGTACCGTGCACATTTCGATGTGGTTTTTCGATCGTTTCTCAACAATAAAAATCTGAACAATTATATTCTTGACCCCATAGACTTTTAGAATTTTATCACATTTTTTCAGGATTTTTTTGTAATTATATTTTCATCCCGCTTTAATTGTTTTCGATAACATGTTTAGAAGCGATTTTTCCCATAACACCTCGCATTTTGATCCGATTTTTGATCGTTTCCTAACAATAAAAAATTCTTAAAAATAAGATTACGATTCTATGATGTATGAGGAATCCTTAGGTATTTTTTCTTGTAGATTTTGTTTGAGATCAATGGTCATAGGTTAGCTACTGACTTGTAAAGTTCTATACTTAATTTAACTCAATGATTACTTAATTCTCAAGTTTCAATTATGTTGTGTTGTTTAAAAGCATGTTTCTCTTTTGTCATTTGAATTGACTAATTGTAGGAGTGTAATACCATGTGTTTCTTATAAACTTTAGGAAATTTTTCCGAATTTAATTGTAGATAAATGTAAACCTTACCTTAGTGTTGTAAGTAGAGCTTTAAAGCAAACCTTTAGCGGTATAACTCTTAAGAACTAGTTTGATGCTTGAATAGTTCTTCTAGGTTCCTCTTGTATGTTTAATTAGAAATATTTTCCTCTACCTTAGAGAGATGTTTAGGTAAGCATTAGGATGTGCAGTTGCTGCCCCCTATTAGGAAGCTACACTTTGTGCCCCGATTTCTTTGTGAATAAGGCGTTTTAGGCCATTTTAGTGTATATCTTTGGTTTCCAACTTCTCTAGATCTCTAGTTATGTTTAGCATTTCATTTGAGGACTATTGTGATGGATTTAGCTCGACTTCGATATTGATCATAGGGTATTTTGCATTATGTTTATATGGCTGCCTGATTTTCCATTCTTATGTTGCTATACAAGTTTACATTCCATTTCTTCACATTTGGATCATATTTTGACTTGCGATGTGAGTATGTAACTACATTCCCGCCTCCTTGTTATTTTTGACGTGTTTGTTGATTTTTGCAAGGTACATTGAGGATATTTTGGTTAGTTACCTAATCTTGGTATACTAACATACCACTTTTCCTGTGGTTACCACTTCCCCCGTGGTTTTGCTCACGTTTTAAACACACTTTGCCTCGTGTTTTCTCATGTTACGAGAAACACGTATTCTACTATTCTTGTTTGGATACGTACCTTTGTGCAGATGTTTCGATTATTGTGAGGATGTATCCGCTACACACATATTGCATGATATCACTTTGTGTATATATTTATCGAGCTATTTCTGACTATTGCTTTGTTGATGACAACTTACTCGAAGTTTTCCGGAGTAGTTATGTTTTTCTTGCTTGCTACGGATTGATATCCGTTTGGTATTACATTGCTCTTGGTTTATCTTCCCGCATTTACTGCTTTCTAGAGATCATGAGAAGTAGGAACTTTATTGCTTTCCTTGCCATGAGAAGTAGGAATAGAGATGCATGATGGGGTATCCTTTGTTAGATCATGTCAGGAACCCCTATGGTTTATTTAAATACCCTTTTAGGGAAATTCCGAAAATTGTGTGCTACTTGTGTTTGGTTTATTTATAATCCTGCCATGCAGGGAGGTACATTTCAGTAAGCGTTTACTTTTGTGCTCGCATAGAGGTATGGATGGTTATGCAACTTGATATGGTACCACCATTAAGTCCTAATCATGATGAAAGGCACACGGAAAAAGGTTAGCAACCAACCCCCACCCAGTTCTAGTCTGTGTCAGCTCGGCTCATGCGAATCGTGAAGCTTCCTTTATCGAGTCAATAAATAAAGTGGCAAGAGTACCCTATTCTAACTCTCCATGCTTTGTCACGGGGTTCAAAATCACATGTTGATACTCACACTCATATGATCCTCACACTTGGTAATTCATATCAAACTGTGATACCTTTCTCCCATAGGAAACTCCTAGTTTACACATTTATTTCCATTCATGGCTATGGTTTTTCTCTGAAAGAAGGCTCCAGGTTGACTCGGGTGATTCCCTACCTTTGAGGCTATGGGGAATCTTCCATCTTCCCCGCGCATGTGTGAATCATTTGTTTGTGGATTGCATTGTTTGTGTGCTTCTTCCAAAGCACTTGCTTGCCTCATCCCTTTGTATCCCTTGGTTCTTCAACCAAGGTGGATATTAAGATAGTTTCCCTAGGATCGCTCGGCTAGAGCAATTTTCGAGCTTAGACATAAGGATTGTCATCCATGCATGCTAACCTAGGTAGAGATTTCCCCTTTTTATCCTTAACCCTAGGATCAATCATTATATAATAACATTAGGGTAGAACTGTTGTACCCCAATTTTTTCCCCTATGATTCTCTCATACTTCATACAATTGCATTGCACAAAGATCACAAATTATTTCTCTCTCTAATCTGTAGGGTTTGCCTTTTGGGAGATCACCAAGCACCTTGTGGAAGTGATTATTGCTTGTGTGTGATGATTGATATTTGACTAACCATAATGTGTATACTTTGCTCTCTAAATGTTGTTGGTGAGTGGTGTACAAGTTCCTCAAAGAGCTAATAGGTCCATGAGAGTATTTCGTCCTCGCGTATGGGTACGTCTCCCTCTCAATTTCCAAATTGGAATTGAGAACTTTCTTTATCAATATGCTGAAAATTGTTTACAAGGTTGCAATACAAAGACAAAAAAACAAATCACACTGATCTTCTTCTTCTTGTATCAACCTTTTCTTGATATGAGCTGATCAAGAATACACCTGCAAGATTCACAGACAATTCACCACTTCCATTACCTGTTTGTGAAATCACCCCGATCTCCAAACCCTACGTTATGGCTGAATCTGCCATGTGCAATCGTGACTAACAAACCCACAAGATACCTCCGTTCTTGCTGGACAAACCTTCTGGTTTTTCCTCAAAACCCCCTTCCAATCTTCAACTTAACTAGATCACCGATCGTACCACTGAACGTTATCTCTTTGATACCAACTGTATTAGTGACACATGTCTAACTAAACTGCCAAACTTTCTTTTATATGGAAACAAAAAATGTTAGAAGAAAAACAAACTTATGAGTCGATACAAACTACGTATGAGTCGACACAAGTGACTCAATGTATTGATACAAGAGATTTGGTATCGATACACACTGTATTAAAACTGATTCTAGAGGGTTGAGATACATATGAGTCGATACAAACAGTTATGTATCAATACATACTGTTATTAAAATGATTTCCAGAAAGTAAATTAAAGTATGAGTCGATGCATAGCACGTATGGGTCAATGCAAGTGACTTATGTATTGACACAAGAGCTTATGTATTGATGCATATTGTATTGGAATTAATTTCAAAGAGTTAAGATCAGTATGTGTCGATACAAGTTTCGTATGTGTCGACACAAGTCACTTATGTATTGATACAAAAGCTAATGTATTGATACAAAAACTATGTCATCCAATAATCCAGAATATGAAGTCTTGTATGAGTCGATACAAACATGTATGCACCGATGCATATTGTATGAAATTTATTTTTCCAAAAGAAAGAACTGGTTTGTATTGACACAAAAGATTTTGTATTGATGCAAACACCAAATAGAATTGAATCCCAATTTTTGATATATTTATGTATCGATGCAAAATGGTATGTATTGACACAAGATGCATATGAGTCGATCCATGGTTACATGTGTTGATGCAAGGCTTAATCTCTTGAGCCTTCAAACTCAGTTGTATCGACACAAAACACGTATGAGTCAACTCATACTGAATGAAAACTGTTTTTATGAAGTCAGAAAGGTATATGTATCGATGCATGCCTTTTCGTATCGATCCAAGAGGTTAGTACATGACTAAAATAATACTTTGACCACTTTTATGCATGTTATCATTTGGTCATACGAGCACACATGTATAGTGACTCAATTAGACAATCAAACATATATATTTGCTATCATTCAAAACTATCTAGCATTATTGCACACATTATATAAAGGATTGCTCACAAACTCCCCCTAATCATTGTAGGTAATGAATCAGCAGCAATTGCTCATTTCAAAGCTTATCTTAGCACTTGCTTTCACATGAAAGATTTGGGAGTTTTGAAATATTTTCTTGGTCTCAAAATTGCTTGTGGACCCGATGGTTTGTTTCTGTCTCAACGAAAATATGCATTGGATATCATCTCCGAAGCTGGTTTACTTGGTGCAAAACCGTGTGATTTTCCCATGGAACAAAATCACTGATTAGCTCTTGATACAAGTCTCAACTTTGATCATCCAGATCATTATATACGCCTTGTTGATCGATTGATTTACCTCACCTTTACTCTTCTAGAGCTTTGCTATGTTGTTCATACCTTATCTCAATTTATGCAAAGTCCTAAAGAAGCACATTGGAATGCTGCTCTACGAGTTCTTCATTACTTAAAAGGACATCCAAGGCAAGGTCTTTTCCTCTCTAAGGATAGCTCTTTGCAACTTACCGCTTATTGTGATTCCGATTATGCTACATGTCTTTTGACTAGTCGATCTCTCACTGGATACTTTATTATATATGTTGGACATTTCTCCTATTTCTTGGAAGACTAAGAAGCAGCGAATTATTTGTCGATCCTCTGTTGAGGCCGAATATCGCTCTATGGCCACTACTAGTTGTGAACTCATTTGGCTTAAATTTTTACTTAAGTCTCTTGGAGTTCACCATTCCACGCATATGCGTTTATTTTGTGATAGCCAAACGGCTCTCCACATTGCCGCTAATCCAGTTTTTCATGAACGTACAAAGCATATTGAAGTTGATTGTCATTTCGTTCGAGATCAAATTCAAGCGGGTAACATTTCTACCTTCCATATTCGCACAAACATGCAGCTAGCGGATATCTTTACCAAAGCTTTCGGGAAGCAACAGTTTCAGTTCCCTCTTCACAAGTTGTGCATTTGAAATCCTCATGCTCCAACTTGAGGGGGAGTATTGTGTTAATAGTTAACAGTTGTATTTTAGCAGTTAATTAGTAACAATTAGCAGCTATATTTTAGCATTTAATTAGATAGCTCCTAAAATATCTCTTATATTTTAATAGCATATCACATACATAATTTGATCATTAATATTTCCTAATCTTTAAGCATGTAATTTGGAAAATCTGTTGTATATATTCTTCTGCCAATGAATGAGAAGATTAGACAATTGCCTCACTATCTCCTTATAAAAGCTGTTTTAAAATCTGAAATAAGTGGGTTTAGTTGAACATGCTTGGGTTTTCTAGGCCCACTCCACGCAAGCGTTGGCGAACCAAGACATGGGATCCGACGCGGAACATAACCGCATCATTGGTTGATTATTATCATGATGACTCAGCTAACTACAAAGCTGTCGGTGGAATTGGAATGTTATCATTGTCATTTTCTTTTCATTTTCAGTTCAAAAAGTTGAAAGCTTACCTGCTGTGTGTGTGGGGTGTGAGTTTGAGATGGAGGCCTTTTGTGGTTACACGTAGCTTCTTAGATCTTTCATGTAAACCACTACTAATTTGCAACAGAGAATGTTGTGTCCTTGTCCTAAAGACAGATCCAGAAGATCCACCACCTTCTTCTTTGGAGGTGTCGTATTTGTGATATTATTATTTTCCGAAGATGAAGTGTAATTTAAAGGACATAATTATGAAGTTTTAGATGTAAATACGGTGAAAGTGTTTAATTAACCATTTATATAGTAACATTTAAATTTTATTTTACTATAGGTTACTAGAGATTTTAAAGTTTGAGTAAAATACTTATGCTATAGTACCTGTCATACTTGTTATTTGAAGGGAAAAAAAATTGTATTTGAAACTCCGGCATGAAGAGGAACATTTGTGCTCGTACTAGTATCTATGTAGTATCTATAGGTATCTAAATATTTATATTCGTATTTGTTTAATCAACAAAATGGTTAATAATACTTTTAAATTTTGTCAGGTCTTTTTTGATGGATAGAAAAATGTCTACTCAATTTTAATATATAATTCAAAATCAACAAAATGTATAGTAAGTTGATGAATTAATTGACCGTCGAAAGTAAAGTTCGCTCTTATACCAACATTATGTAAAGAGGAGATTCACTCGGTTTAAATTAACACAAAATAGTCATTCTAATATATGAATATATGATACAAACATCAAATCCTACTGTATTATCAATGAGAGAAAAATAAATATTTATATTTTATTTTATTTCACTTGTGAAAATCTATCAAAATTTATAAAAAAATTTCTATCATTTTGATGAATAAGATTATTGTCATTACACAATAACAAAAAAAAAATTAAAAAATAAAATATATTAGAGTTTTTGCAGAATTTCTCTCTACTTATAAATTGTAGAAAAAATTTATTCACTTAGAATTATAAATTTTGTAATATAAATTTAAAAGTTATTTTAAAATAGGGAAACTCTCTATATATAACAAGTTTGTTTTCTCTCTAAGCCAACAAGTTCAAAATTATAAAAGTCCAAAATACTTAATTTAGATCTAAGTTGAAATCTTGTGTGAAGCAACCTGTTTCGACACTTCGACATACACAACTCAACAAACAATTAAACACACACTTAGGATATTTTGACACACCTTGTATCGATCAACATGCTGCTTTCGACACAAAGAATTATACCTTCAACATACCATTTAATTCATTGTGTATATGTTATCTACATTCATTATAGATCGTAGTCTTCTGAACACTTCGACTTGCACACCCTTTGTCATGATGTCTGCAATTTGATTCTCAGTTCTGCAGTGTTCCAAATTCATCTTCCCATATGCTACATGCTCTTGAAGATAATGGAACCTCATCTCGATGTGTTTGCTTCAGTCATGTGCTATCGGATTCTTTGTCATGTTGATAGGTGACATGATGTCGATCTTCATGGTAATTTCTCAATGATCTTTCCATGTGATTTCTTCGACCTAGTTCATCATCCATGTTGCTTGACATGCACAAAAAACACATATTTGATTCCTTTATCAAACTCCAAGGATTGGTGCACCATCTAGCATAAACACATATAATGTTATGGATTTTTTATCCGATCAGAATCAACAAACCAACTTGAATTTGTTTACTCCACTAACTTGCATTATCTTCCTTTATCAGCTGCAGGAAATAAAATATCATAGTCGAGAGTTCCTTTCAGGTACCTTGGTATCCTTTTCGTCACAGTTAGGTGTGATACCTTCGGCTTCTGCAAGAATTTAATTATAATACCTACACTATATGCTAAGTCAGGCCTTGTGTGACAAAGGTATCTTAATGATCCAATAAGTCTTCTATATTAAGTTGGGTCGACATCATCTTCATATGCATCTTTCGACAGTTGCAGTCTTGGTTCTACATGTGTTGAAGTCGAGTTGGACTCTTCCATCTCAAATGTCTTGAGAATCTGGCTTGCATGTCTTCTTTGATGCATCATCAAACCTCTACTATTCTTGTAGAATTCGATGCCAATAAAATATGAAATGTCACCTAGATCCAATATTTCAAATTCCTTGCTGAGATCACATTTGAAGTCTTCAATCTCCTTCTTGCAGCTAATTGTTATTAACAAGCCATTGAATTAGATACAGAGTATATACAATTCACTATTTCTTCTTCTTAAAAGTACTTCATCTTCAGTTGTTTACTTTACAAATTCCTTTTTTCTAAGGAAACTATCAATCTTCTTATTGCAATCTCTTGAAGCTTGTTTTAATCCATACAGTGCTTTATGTAGCATGTACATCTTTCTCTCTTTGTCATGCATCACAAACCCAACTAGTTATACAACATACACTTCTTCATCTAAGGGTTCATTTAGAAATTCATACTCCACGTGCATCGGACACAAGTGTAAAGACTTTATCAAAGTCGATTCCTTCATTCTGAATAAATCCTTTCGCCATAAATTTTTCCTTGTGTCGAGTTACTTCCCCTCTGGGATTCAACATCACCTTTTATACCCACTTAACATATGTCTTCTTGTCTTGAGGCAATTTTACAAGTGACCAGGTGTTTTTTTCTTCAAGGGGCTTGACTTATTCATGCATTTCTTTCACCCACTTCGACTCCATCAATGCTTAAGTAGCATTGGCAAGTTCGATATCTACATAAAAAGCATAATGTCCCAGCTCACCTTCACCATCACCTACATCATATGATGTAATCACACATTCTTGCAACCTTTCAGGCATATGTATTGTTCTCTGAGATCTGCTTGTACCTAGTTGGTCTAAAACTTCCTCTTATCGAACTTCTCTTTTGACTTGAGTTTATGGTTCTTCAAGTAATATTCTCACTGAATCTTTCTTGAAATTTTCAGTCCATACATTGCTTTATGTAGAATGTACACCTTTCTCTCTTTGTCATGCATCACAAACCCAACTAGTTATACAACATACACTTCTTCATCTAAGGGTTCATTTAGGAATTCATACTCCACGTGCATCAGACACAAGTGTAAAGACTTTATCAAAGTCGATTCCTTCGTTCTGAATAAATCCTTTCGCCATAAATTTTTCCTTGTGTCGAGTTACTTTCCCTTTGGGATTCAACATCACCTTGTATACCCACTTAACATATGTCTTCTTGTCTCGAGGCAATTTTACAAGTGACCAGGTGTTTTTGTCTTCAAGGGGCTTGACTTATTCATGCATTTATTTCACCCACTTCGAATCCATCAATGCTTAATTAGCATTGACAAGTTCGATATCTACATAAAAATCATAATGTACCATCTCACCTTCATCATCACCTACATCATATTATGTAATCACACATTCTTGCAACCTTTCAGGCATGTGTCTTGTTCTCTGAGGTATGCTTATACCTAGTTGATCTAAAACTTTCTCTTATTGAACTTCTCTTTTGACTTGAGTTTATGGTTCTTTAAGTAAGATTCCCACTGACTCTTTCTTGAAATTTTCAATTCAATCTCATTCTTTAAGCTCATTTATGATCACGTCCTTGTTGGTCACAAACTTCTTGTTCACTGGGTCATACAACTTATAACCTCTTGTAAATTGATATCCAACTAGGATCATTTGACTCGACTTGTCATGAAGTTTTCCTCTCAATAGATACGACACGTGTCTATGTGCTATAGATCCAAACACTTCCAGATGACTTAATCTAGGTTTAAGACAATATTAACATTCTTCTAGATTAATTCCTTCCAGCTTCTTTGTCAGACATCTATTCAAAATGTATGTTGTTGTCGACAAAGCTTCTCCCCAGAACTCTTTGGATAAATTCTTGTCATTCAACATACTTCTCACTATGTTCATAATGGTTCGATTCTTTCTTTCTGCAATTCCTTCCTTCTATAGAGTGTAGGGTGGTACCACATCATACACATGTTGCATGCGGTATAGCAGCAAGCAAAAAGTAAAGTATTATTTTTACCGGGTGAAATAGGTTATATCGTATCGTGTCCACGGAGATTGGTTATTGATTCGCCGTTCAACAATTATATCGTCAATGAGTTTGGGGTTAAATGGGTTGTAAATAAAAGTATCAATAGAAAATAAATGCAAACAAATGTAAAAAGGATAGACAACTTATCCGGATCTAATGTACAACACTCGTGACAAACTTAAACCTATCATCCAGTTATACTCAACCTACAATACTTGTCTATATCATCACGTATATTTCACAACTTAAGTCATTCCTAACCCAAATTGAGAATCATACTGCATCACCTCGTTAGTGATGTATCTACCACCTCAACAACACAAAAGTCAATTGGGTCACTCGCATCGACGATGTCTCAACCGACACAACCAACACAGGGGCATTAATATCATATACCCTAAGTGAATGTCATCTCTAAATCTATGTCTAGAGTTCAGAAACTAACAGATAATCATCCTAGGTAAGAATCTAAGCATTATATGCCTATAGTTACTCAAATCCCTAACACAAAGTAAAAACCTAGGACAATAACCAACACAAATTTGTAAAGCAAGCTTTATATAACGACATGGGCGACAAATATACATATGTTCAAAATAAATATACATACAAAACCCAACAAAAGAGAAATACATAGAGATAAGAAGAGATAAATCACAAATCTTTCGGTTGGTCAGTGTCGGTCAATGAGAAATCCACCTCCAATCATCCATAAGCAAAGCCCTAATGTTGTTTTCTAAGCTAATCTACCAAAAAAATGATCTTTGTTGGTTTGGGATCAAAAATTACCCAACACATACCTAAAATTTGTGTTTTTTGACCTAAATATGAGTTTTTGCCAAGCCCGCACCTCCTGGGGCTCAAAACTCCATTTTTAGTGCATTTTCACGTTTCTGGAGCGCCACTGCACCGTAGGGCGAGCTGGGGGCGCTGCTGAAAAATCCAGAAAATTCAAGCACTATTTCGGCCATAACTTTAGAACCGTAACTCTAATTCGCGCACGGTTCGAAATGCTGGCAAGCTTATTCAATGATCTATCTAAAAATTCCTAAATATCACCCAAATTCATTATTTAAAATCTGTAAAAAATATTACTCTTTGTTTTGTGCATTCTCTTGTATTACTCAAAATTGCGCGTTTGAAGTCGTGTCTTCGATACTTTATTCCTCGTGCTCCAAATACACATCAATACCTACAAAATAAATCGAAAACTATCAAACAATATAATATTTACACAAAAACATGATTATATTCAATATGTACAAATACACTCACAAGTTGAGGTTTATTCAAAGGATTACAACAAAATGAGTCGATAAGTGCCACTAAAATATACACAAATATAACGACTATTTTGCACTTATCAAACTCTCCCCAACTTGAAATAGTGTTTGTCCTCAAACAAAGTCAAACAACCCAAAGAAACAAAGAATGATAATCACAGAATTATAAATCAACAAGTTTTAAAAACGAAAAACAAATGTATGTTTCAAATTAAAAACGCACAAGAAAAATAAACACTTACCACAATCCTACAACGACAACATGAAAACGAAACAAATCCTAAGTAAAAAAATCATGCAAAACATTCTAAAACAAAACAAGCTCAATTATGAATCACACCTAGCAAAAATTTATCGGTAGATGAAAAACACACAAAGGTGAGGACTTTTGACACTCAACCAAGAATCTTGCGAACAAAAGACTAAATTATATATTCATCCAAAAATTCACATTAAAAATACAAAGGAAAGAATCACAAAGATTTTTCAAGGTTGTAATGTGGCTTGGTTAACAAACAAGTGATAAGTGCTAAAGCTAATCGAGACAAAAACTTGTCAAAGCTTAAGGGAGTGATCAACTCACAAAGACTAAAGCACAAAATCTCAATCAAAATTATTCTTCATTCTAAATTTCACACCAACACCCATCACTTATTAACACAACATTATTCAATACTCTTTTTGTTTTTGTTTTTGTTTTTCAAAGCTTTTTCATTTTTTTCTTTCTTTTTCTTTTCTTTCTTTTTCACACATTTTTTATTTTCTTTTTTTCTCTCTTTCACAACCTCATATTAATCAACAACATAAATGAGTAAATATTGCTCTCCCCAACTTGAATTCAACCAACATCAAAGTGTGAACCTACTTTCTAAGGCAAGGTAAAAATTCGTAAATTAACACATGGTTGAGGGTTCAAGAAAATAAAGAATCAATGTCCATTCAAAAAGGAAAACCAAACACTCATAGACAAGCATTTAGTTCAAAAAATAACATGGACATTAACCAAAAAAACTCAAAGGATGTTACAAAGATTCACACACTCACAAGGTAAATTGACTATTTGGTTAGGAAGTTGTGCTCAAAATCAAACAAAATGCATTGATCGTTTTCATACAATCATATAATCAACACAAATAAAAGATTAAGCATAATAAAATCCAGTTAAAACAAGAATGTGGCCTCCAATATATATGAACAATGGAAAGCTTTCTCACATTTATGGTTGATAACACGATTTTATATAGTATATTTGATTTAATTTTCATAAATAATGTTAGTATTTTTATTTAATTATTTCATTTTATTTCCATATTACGCTGGTATTTTTATTGTTTCAGGTATTTTATTTTAAATAAACAAATTGAGCAAAGTGAAGAAATTAAGAGGATTATTTAATTAATTATGCAAGAAATGAAGAAAAGGGGTGTGCAAAGCAAAACAATGGATCAAAAGCCCAAAGCAAGCAAAAGCCCAAAGCAACCAAAAGCCCAAACGAAGCAAAACCCTAAAAGCCACGTTCTAGGGTGAGACGCACGTCTCAACCCTCTTCCTACAAGTGAGGCGCCCGCCTCGGACTCCCTCCTAAAAAGGAGGCGACCGTCCCCAAGGCCATGTCAGCCCTAGCAGTTGCGTGAGACGCCCGTCTCACGTGGAGGAAAAATAGGAGGAAAATCCGGAGACGACCGTGGCAGTTGGAGTGAGATTTTTGAGGAGAAAGCTACGTAAATTTAGGAACAAATGGTTGCATCCTACCACTATAAAAGGACCTCTCCAGATCATAATTGAGGACACGGATTCTCAGCTTTATTTTCCCAGTTTCAAAGTTTATTTTTCCTGCATTTATTTTCCGTTGTAATTCAGAATTCAGAAGTTATTTTTCCCGCATTGTTTACATTCCTGTTGGAGAACCGAGACGTTGTACGGGTTACTTCCAGTCTCCAGAATTCTTTCCAGCATTTATTTAATTCAGGTTTTTATTTATATTGCTTTTATTTATTTACTTAATCAATTGCATGATATATATTTGTTTTGCCATGAATTTATTTATAAATGTTAAAACCTTTAATTTATTCATGTTTGTTTTTATGATTATGTCTGGCTAAATTATTTAAATATCGGTATGTAATGAGTTAATCTGAAAGTATCCGGAATAAACTGGCTTAATTATATTTTATAAAATAAACACTTTTTCTGATTTAGTTATCTAATTTATTTTGTTAAAAAAGGTTTAGAAACCAACAGAGCGAAAGTTTGAGGTTAATAAACTGACTAAGATTAGAAACCAACAGAGCGACAGTTTGAGGTTTAGAATCAGATAGTAGATACTAGGTATTGTTTTTAAAAACCGCGACAGCATTTTAAAACCAATTAAATTTTATTTATTTTCAAAAGTAATTTTAAAATCGGTGGGATAGCGAAGCATACATTAGAGTTTAAAATTATAATCTACTTCAATAGGCGACAGTTTGAGAATAGGTTTTAAATAAATACTTTTTTTGAAAAGAAATTATTATCATTTTCGAAAATAAGCCGTTGGAAAAGAGTCTTTAGGATTAACGAAATACATACCGATATTCGCCTTATTATTATTTTAATTAAAATTAAGTTTTATTGCCCAAAAATTCCCAAATTTATTTATTCGATAGCTATAGCTTTACACAGTAAGCTTAGATTACGTTAGTTCATTTTATAGTCCCTTTGGTTCGATATCTTTTAAAACTACGCGATAGGGCTGTATACTTGCAGTCTCCCGATTAATTTAGACGATAAAGTCGCGATCAATGGTTAAAAGGGAAATAAAATTATTCAAGCCATGAGCAAGTAATGCAAAAAGAATGAATGACATGATAAATGTACAAATGATAAATTTTCTAAACATGTTATGCTATAGAAAGCGATAAACGAGTACCTGGCGTGTACCATATTCAAAAAATTATCATTACCATACATCCTCTAAGTTGAAACACTCAAACTTGGAAAATCACTAAATATACTTCAAGCTATCGAACCAAAATTTGAGTCCAAACAACAAAAATTATTAGAATTTACAACACATTCAAACTTCATCAAATTAAACACTACGCATTTTCGGGAAAAAAAACATAAAATTACATAACAAAACAAACGGGTGAAAGTGAATTAACAAGTTGGAAAGTGAAGATTTTAAATTTAGAATACGTCCAATTTCAACTTGTTAAAACACAAGTCACCACACACAAAAATAACTACAAACGCAACATGCTTGTTTTACGTCGTAAGCTCGACACCTTATTATGCGAGCTAGAAACCTCCTATCGTCATGTCATAGTATTGTCACACCGTGCAAACCTAAAGAAAGTTTCCTAACAACCACACAACAACCGTTACGAAAATAATACATATCACAATATAACATGAAAACAACGAAAAACACATATATGCACAAGTATGTAAAACATGTAACATTCACAAATATGATAATCATATACAAATTCATGTACAATTTCTATACAACATATACATTAATTACAAAACTCAAAAACTAAAGAATTATCATAATGCGAAACAATAAACACTAATCCCCGACAACAACGCCATTTTTTTACATGTGGTATAGCGGCAAGCAAAAAGTAAAGTATTATTTTTACCGGGTGATATAGGTTATATTGTATCGTGTCCATAAATATTAGTTATTGATCCGTAATTCAACAATTCTATCGTCAATGAGTTTGGGATTAAATGGGTTGTAAAGAAAGGTATCAACAGAAAATAAATGAAAACAAATGTAAAAAGGATAAACAACTTATCCGACTCTAATGTACATCACTCGTCACAAACTTAAACTTATCGTCCAGTTATACTCAACCTACAATACTCGTCTATGTCATCACGTATCTCTCAAAACCTATGTCATTCCTAACCCAAATTGAAAATCCTACTACATCACCTCAGTAATGATGTCTCTACCACCTCAACAACACAGAAACCAACTGTGTCACTCACATCGACGATGTATCAATTGACACAACCAACGTAGAGACATTAATATCAGATACCCTAAGTGAATGTCAGCTCTAAATCTATGTATAGAGTTCAGAAACTAACAGATAATCATCCTAGGTAAGAATCTAAGCAGTATATGTCTATAGCTACTCAAATCTCTAACATGAAGTAAAAACCTAGGACAATAACCAACACAGATTTGTAAAGAAAGATTTATATAACGCCATGGGTGACAAATATACATATTTTCAGAGCAAATATACATTCAAAACCCAAGAAAAGAGAAATACATAGAGATGAAAAGAGATAAACCACAAATATTTTTGTTTTCCAGTGTCGGTCGATGAGAAATCCACCTCCAACCATCCATAAGCAAAGCCCTAATGTTGTTTTTTAAGCTAATCTACCAAAAAATGATCTTTGATGGTTTGGCATCAAAAATTACCCAACACATACCTAAAAATTGTGTTTTTGACCTAAATATGAGTATTTTTCCCAGCCCGCACTGCCCAGCGCTCAAAACTGTGTTTTTAGTGCATTTTCACGTTTCTGGAGCGCCACTGCACCGTCGGGCGAGCTCGGGGAGCTGTTGAAAAAAAACAGAAAATTCAAGCATTGTTTCGACCATAACTTGAGAACCATAACTCTGATTCGCGCACGATTTGAAGCGTTTGAAAGCTTATTAAATGATCTATCTAACCATTCTTGAATATCACCCAAATTTATTATTTGAATTATAAATATCCTATTCTTTGTTTTGTGCATTCTCTTGTATTGCTCAAAATCGCGCGTATGAAGTCGTGTCTTTGACACTTTATTCCTCATGCTCCAAATATGCATCAATACCTACCAAATGAATAGAAAACTATCAAACAATACAATATTTACACAAAAATGTGATTATATTCAATATGTACAAATACACTCATAAGTTGAGGTTTATTCAAAGGATTACAACAAAACGAGTCGATAAGTGCCACTAAAATATACACAAATATAACGACTATTTTGCACTTATCAATACAATCCCTTCTTTTTCACATAATGTATCGAAGTCTTACGACACATACTCTCCACCATCATCAGTTCTCAAAACTTTGATCTTTCGACCACTTTACCTATCGACCATGGATTTAAACTTGTAAATACCTCGATCACTTCACTTTTCTTTTTGATCAGGTAAGTCCATAGTTTTCAATTGAAATTATCTATGAATGTGACAAAGTATTTGTTACCTCTCATCGAATCCACTTGGATTGGTCCACATACATTAGAGTATATGACTTCAAGACTTGCCTTCGACTTGCTTCCTGCATCCTTGTCGAAGTTATTCTTGTGCTGCTTTGCATGTACACATTCCTCTCACGCCTCGTTTGGAATGTCGATTTCTGGTAATCTTGGAATCATACTTCTTCTCTTCAAATCTCTGATGCCTCTGAAGTTGAGATGGCCAAGTCCATAATGTCATATTCAATTATATTTGCTAGCTACAGTTTCTAAGAATTTGTGCTTTATCACATTTAGTTCAATCTTGAAGGTTCTATTCTGATACATAAAAGTCTTCAAGATTAACCGTCCTCCTGCGTCGGTGACTCTCATCATCTTTTCTTCGATCGACACTTTGTAATTCTTTTCGGTCAACTTTCCTATGTTGAAAAAGTTCCTCTTCATGCTTGGTATGTATAGCACGTTGGAAATTACTAACCTTTTTCCATCTTTTCTCATTATCAGAACATCTCCAATTCCTTCAGTTGCTAGAGTATTGTCATTTGCAAATTTTACCATGTTCTTCATTGAGGGTTTTTGGTTGACAAATCAATTTTTCCTTCTATACATTTGTGATGAGCATCCTGAATCCAAGTACCATTAGTCCTTGAATTTATCTTCATCTCTTGTTATGAACATCGGCATCATCTTTTCTTCTTCATACTTTGTGAACTTCTCAAGATCTTTGCAACAACTGCTCTGGTTGTTAACGTTTCTCAACATACCTTGATTAGATCCACTAGTTTCGTAACCCTAGTGAAGAACTCAGATATGTCCTCGCTATCTTTCATCTGAAGTAATTCATATGCTCTTTTGTTAGTTTGTAAACTCACCTCTTTCACCTTTTCTGCACCTCTAAAATATTTCTCAAGCATCTCCCCGACATCCTTTTCAGATTCTACATCACTAACCTTTTCAAAAAAAATTGGACTAACACATTGGTGAACTATAAAGAGAGCTTTATAATTTTTCTTCTCAAATTCTTTGTGTTTAGTCTCTTCATCACCTGAAGGATCTTCTTCATCACGTGGTTCTAACTCATCTTTTAAATGATCCCAAAGACCTTGATAGCATAATATAACTTTTATCTATTTGCACTAATTCTCATAGCTATCAACTTTCAGAATTGAAAGACTTGCTGGAAAATTCTCATTCGCTTAATTCACCGCCATTGTGATATTCAACGTATAATTTTATAATTGTGCATAATAATGATCCTTCGTAAAACCATTTTTCTCCCTACTATATTCATCTTGAAAAAACTTTAGAAACACTTTTGGTTTCTCCTCCTTAAAACAACACAAACTATCACATATGGAGTCGCAACATGCAAATGCCTGTACTTCCCAAGAAAAATTTCAATTTATCAATGCAAGATTAACACCACTTTCAGAAGCATATCCTCTCTTTGATTCTTAATAGTTTAATTTGGAATTTTTGGGAGAAACTGCAAAATATGTCGCATAATCAATCCCATTATTATTTCTTTATATGATGGATTATGTGATACTACTTGATATTCTGGAACCATACGATTTTCTCAATAGTTTCAACTTTATAACGTTTTATAGTTCCCAAATTTTAAATTCAACACCATTATTGTCCATAATCTAATATTTAATTCACGTTTGAATTTAAAGTTTTTTAATTATTTATGCCATATTCATGAAGCTGTTAATTTAAGAATGACTGGGCTTTCTAAAGTTCATAATGTTTGTGATTCTTTCCATTTAGATAGGCAATCTAAACTCCGTTTTTCTTCTTGTAATTGTGTCATTGCTTCGTTTAATACAGGATGATATTTGGGAACCTCTATCTATTTCTTCTTTGCATGTTCATAATTTTTTTTAATTATTGTTAAATGATCTCGGTAGACCCATATGGATTTTTTTTTTAATAAAAGATGAATCTGAAACTAGAACTTTAGTGGATAAATTTTTTGTATCAGTTAAAACCCATTTTCTCATTTCTATTAAATCTATAAGATACGATAGTGGAAAATAATTTATTCACAATAATCTTTACATGTTTTGATGAGTGTCATTTTTAATAAAATTGTTAAGGATATGAATGCGAACTTTGATATGACCATGAGATAGAAGATCATGTTTGGTTGTTTGTAAGTCGCACGTGTTCAAGACTTTCTCCTTACTATTCTTATTGATGAATTAGGCCAACATATGTCAACGGTGGAGTATTCTACTATCTTAAGATACCGCCTTATGATTCTTTTATTTTCTATTGATGAGGTTTGTTTTATTTATCGTAAGACATGTTTGGATATATTTGGGGAACACACGATTATTGTAGAGAGCTTTCAGGCTTCAAATACCGACATGACCTTGTTAGGGATGTCTTGCTTAATATATTCTGACGTGCTGGACTATCTGTGAAGAAAGATACGCCAGTGAATTTTTTGACTGACTCACTTGAGGGGAGTTCGACACTTAGATCAGCAGATATTTTAGTATACGGGTGGGTAGGAGGGAAACATGCTTGTGTGGACTTGACCTGAGTCTCTCCACTGATGGGTTTGAGGGATTGTGGTTTACTATGGGACAGACAACTCTCAAAGCTGCTTTTAGTAAAGTGGTCAAACATGAGAAAACATGTTCTGAAAACCAACATGTTTTTATACCATTTGCCTTTGATACTTTTGGTTTCCTAACACCAGAAACAGTTGATATTTT
This sequence comes from Vicia sativa, assembly GCA_021764765.1. Classification (NCBI taxonomy): domain Eukaryota; kingdom Viridiplantae; phylum Streptophyta; class Magnoliopsida; order Fabales; family Fabaceae; genus Vicia; species Vicia sativa. The sequence continues at coordinate 120,277,758 of CM038795.1, read as the reverse complement.
ACAGAGAGTTCAACAACTTATGAATAATAATGTTGTATCTTCTAAATCTATAAATATAATTTTTAAGAGAATTGATTTTGCGATCCAAAAAAGAATAGTGACACAGTTTGTTATCTTTTTATCTTTTATTTTTATATTGACATAACTTTTCTTGACTAATTATTTACAATAGCAGGAAAAAAGTTGGTAATATACATCAAACTTCTCGCGTAGCCACTCAACATAACTTTATTAATGAGAGTATGGGTGTTCAAAACCAAACCAACCCAATAAAAAACCGCAAACCAAACCAAATCAAAACCGCAAAAAATCGCATTTGGTTCGGATTAGTTTGGGCCATCTTTTAACAAAACCGCATGGTTCAGTTCGGTTTGCGGTTTGTATTTTGCAAACCGAACCAAACCAAATCAAACCGCATTATAATACAACCTAAATTTTACTTAACTCTCATCTAACTCAAACCTAAACTTATTATATATTAGTCTTATGATTACAAATAATTTTCTCATCCTTACACCTATGGTTTCAGTTTCAGTCTTCTTAAATCTCTCATAGCATTATCGCCCCATCTTCATATTCTTTCTTTTTTCACCTTCTCATTTTTATGCAAATGTTCCCTCTTTCAATTTCGTTTTATCGCACATATTTATCTCTAATCTGTTCTCTTTTATGTTCTTTCTTTCTCATCTTCACTAATCTCTCATCTCATCTTTTTTTTTGTTTTATTATAATATTTTTGATATTATTCTATGCTATTATTTTATGTTTATTATTTCACTTTTGTTTAATTTAATTTTTATATATTAAATGAAAAGTTATTGTCCAAATATGATGAGTTTTATTGTTATTTGATAGTGTATGAATGACAAAATACAAAGTTATGTTGTCATCTATATGTGATTTATGGCTCAACAAAATATTTATAAAAAATCGAACAAACCGCACCAAACCAAACCGCATTGGTTTGGTTTGGTTTGGTTTTTTTCTAAAAGCCAACCGAACTAAACCAAACCACACGTCTTTTTCTCTCGCGGTTTGGATGATTTTTTGCGTCAAAACCGCTCAAACCGCACCGCGAACACCGCTAAGAAAAAGCATGACCATATTTATGGTTTTTGCCTTTTTTTTAAAGTATTTTTTTAGTATAACATAATTGTGTAAAAAAAGTTATATATATTTATTTTATAAAAATTTAAAATAAATATTTAAAATATATATTTAAAATAAAAATTTAATTTGAGTAGTTATTCTTAAAACATTATTTTAGATATTTTATTATTTTAATTTTAAAAAAATTTGGATATCAAAATTTTAAAAAATTACTTAATTTTGAAGTTATTTCGAATAACTTTTCACAAGGTTAAGTTATCATTGTTTAAAATGATAGCTAAAGTGCTATACACATGTTGAAGAATTCAATCTTTCATGAGCGAATCAATTACATCGATGTGAGGCTGCATTTCGTCAGAGGGATAATCGAGCATGGAGAAGTCTAAGTGTTGAAGGTTTCGACTGATTAGAATGTTGTTGATATGATCATCAAGACATTGTCAAGTTGTAAATTTTTCCACTGTAAACAGTTGATAAAGTTGTATGAAGAAAGTTAATTTGTTTCGTTGATGTTATAGAGTTTGTTCTAAGGTGGAGATTTGTGAGATATTGGATCGAACTCTAATATGGTTAGAGGGTAACTTCTTGGGTCGACAATTCAACATAATCTTAGCAAGTTGTCGAAGTCTGTTTACATGTTGTAGTCGAAGCCCTGCAATGTTATAGTTGAAATATGCTCAAGTATGCAGTAGTTGAAATGATATGATTGTTAGCATGTCGAATTGAGTTTGTTTGTAAAACTCAGTTGTTTAAATTAGATTGTTCCCTAAGTTAGCTTGTGTAATGGACATGTATGTAAAAGTCCATTAGTTTAGTGCGTTAATTTTCTTACAAATAACATATTAGTTTCTCATCACTGGAACAATAAAAATTCTAAGTTTAATTACAATTTTGGTCCCCCTATTTTCCCTAACTTACGATATCAGTCCCCCTATTTTGTTTTTACACAATTTTGATCTCTTATGCCCATTTTTCTGCTAGAAAGCGCAGTTAGAAAAGATAGGGGGACCAAAACTATTTAAAAAATAAAAATAAGAGGACCAAAACCGTAATGAAAACTGATACACCTCAGCACTTTCTGGCAGAAAATTGATATGGGGACCAAAATTGTTTAAACAAATAGAGAGACTAATATCGTGAGTTGGAGAAAATAGGAGAACCAAAACTGTAATTATGATAAAATTCTAATTAGAGTACGAGAGATTATTTGTTATTATAATATTTATAATTTAATTTTTAAAGAGAGTAAAGAATAATAATTTATAACCAATTTTATTGTATTCTTCTTGCATCTCTCTTTCTTACTTTATAGGTTTTTTGCAACAACAAAAAATCAATTATAATTCATTCTCGTAGTGTTTTAAAAATCGGATCGGACCGGCCGGTCAAATCGGTAGGATTGGAAACCGGCCAGGTAATGAGTCTGATTCAATTGTTAGATCGGGTATGTCGTTGAACCGGGAAGAACCGGTGAAAACCAAAAAAATCAGGAAAACCGGCGGTTTTCCAAAATCGGTGTTTCAATTGTATTTTTTAGTTTTTTTCCTCAAAATTTTTAAAAAATTTGGAGTTTAATTTTTTTTATTATTATTTTATTAAAATATTATATTTAAATAAAAAATTAAAAATAGACAGAGAAAATATTGCAGATGCGGTTGATTTTGTTGCAGATAATTTTGATATTGAAGAAGAATATCTCAATATTAAAACAATCTTTGTTCCTTGAAGCTAAATTTAATAGACAATAAAATTATTTTGTTATAAATTATTCAATTATATTATGTTGCAATTAGACTTTGTAATTTTATACCATTTTATTATATATGATACCTATATGTAAAATTTAAATTTAAATTATCAAATTGTAAATTTATTTATGATATGATTGTTAGAACATAGTTTAGTTCTAATCATACCTTATCATTTTGATGATAACAAGTGAAATAAATTTTGTACAATAAATATGGTACTCTGATTTGTATTGTTCTCATTTCAGATGATGTTCTGACTCAAGCACTCAAGAAAAGTGAAATATCAAATTATATTGAGCAAAAAAAGAGTTAGAAGTTCTAGAAAATAAAAAGAACTTCTGAACACGCAAGCTGAAAACAACTTCTGAAAGAAGCATATGATGTTCTGACTCAAGCACTCAAGAAAAGTGAAATATCAAATTATGTTGAGCAGAAAAATAGTTAGAAGTTCTAGAAGATAAAAAGAACTTCTGAACACGCACGTTGAAGGCAACCTCTGAAGGAAGCATGCTAACGCAACCTCTGATAGAAGCACCAAGGAAACCTCTGTTAGAAGATACTTTGAACAAGGCTTGCAGAAGATCATGATTTATCAATATGTCGTCTTCTAAGACAAAGTCTACTACAGTACCATTACTAATTAAAGTTAACACGACTTAAGTACTTGAGTGGATCAACTTTTGAGGCTCATTGAGAAAACAAAGCACATGCAGACAGGCAACATTTATGACGTTTCTCATCATCCAAGACACGCAACGGAGTGCAACAGAATAATTTACCAGAAGTTATATAAAGAGCATACGTTCAAAGAAGAAAACAACTATTTATAAACAATTTCTAGAAAGAAAACTTACGCTGCTAAAATCAAATACTATCTTGTTAAGTTTATTTTTTGTACTGAGCTTAAACATTCTTACATAAAAATCACGTTTGTGATAAAGCTTTTTAGAAGCAACGTTATACACATTTCTCGAGAGGGCTAGAACTAGAGAATCTTAGAGGTGTTAGTCACTTGCAGTTGACTTGTGCAAATTGATTATAGTGAATTAAGTCCTCGTTGAGAGAGGCGAAATCACCTTGACGGATGAACTGGAGTAGTTTGAGTTTCAAACGAACCAGGATAAAAATTATTGTGTGTTTAGATAATTTATTTATGATATGATGTTTTTAAATAATTTAAGTTCTAGTTATATTTTGTAAAGATTGAGTCATCCAATGCAACAAGTTCTTTATTTGTATAGTTTTATTATAAATGTCGGTCTATTCAACCGGGTTATCTGATTTAATCCGATTTAGTCATACTGTTCGACCAATAACTCAATAATTCGACCAATAAATCAGTAACTCAATACCTTCACCGATTTGATGTTCGGTCCGATTTTTAAAACAATGCATTTTTGACATCATTGTCAAGAACAAACTTAAAATTGAAAATTTATGACTCTCCTCTTGTACCGGAGTCATTATCAATTTGAGAAAATAATGAAAAATAAAGAAGATCCAATTTTGAGGATGAAAAATTGCAGTGTTTTTTAAGAACATGCACAAATGAAGTAGTTATCACTACATTAGTGAGGACAAAGAGGATTATAACTTTTAATTATAATTATAATTATCCACATCATTCATGTCATGGCGGTTGACAAATTTCTATGGGTTAACAATTGTACCATTTCTAGAATAAAATATGACTATTAGTTACAAGTTTATTAGAAACAGCGTATGATCCATATGTAGCTCCAAAAATGATTTATATATTTCATGAATTTTATAATACTACGTTATAAACCAGAAGCAAACAGACAAAATAACAGCTACCCAATATTTGTCTTTTTCCCTACAAATCCAAAACCGGAACCTTAATCCAGCAGGCCGTACCTCCCCCTCCCCCTCTACGTCACTAACCATGCGCCAATACCACAGTTTCAACTACATATTTTTCTAATAAAACTATAAAAACAATATTATCCTAAAAATTAATCAAAATAAACCTCTACAACTAGCACTAGTTTATGTTATTTACAACTTTCACGTGTAAAAACAAAATATACCCCAAAACAAAACCAAAATACTAAAATTCGAGTGATTAATCTATACAGATGCACTCATAGAATATCCGATTTATAAAAAAAATACTCACATCATGGAACAAGCATTTGGGTTTTCATCACTGAACATTTGTGGAGGAGGATGATTTGGATGCAAATAGAATGGAGGTTGTTGAGGCTCTACCATATACCCTTGATTTCCATAACTATAATCATACCCTTGTTGATGATGATTATGGTTCATGTTCATGTTCATGTTATTGTAATTATACCCTCCTTGATTCGCATAATTATAATTCTGCCCCTGTTGATTCGAATACGAATACCCTGGCTGAACCTCCACCCTATTACTACTACTGCTCTGACCCGGTTCATATCCGTCGTACCAATACATCGGAGGTTGCTGCCCGTAACCGTAATGCTCCATTTTATTTACCTCCACCTTTGCTTTTCCACCCTCTTTCTTCTCACCACCTCCTTCTTCTTTTTTCTCTTTATTCTTCTTATTATCCTCTTCTTTCTTCGGTTGAATCACTTCCACGTCGCGTTTCAGCTTCTCTGTTAGATACGGTACAATTTCCTTAGCGTCTGTGGCTCCTTTTATCGTCACCAAGTCTTTTCCTCCATCAATGTTCACTGAATCAACTCCTGCAACCACAATTTTATTTCATTAATCATCTGGAATACCGACACCTCTGAAACAAGATGTCCAGTGTCATGTGTGTCTGTGTCATGTATCTGTTTGCGTGCTTCATAGTGGATTTATTATTTGATTGATTAATTAAAGTTAAGATTAAGAAATTAGTAAACTAAAAATGTAGGTCAAAATAGGTAATGGCTAGCTAACCTTTGAATTTGAGGATAATCTTTTCAATTTTTTTAATACAAGCGTCACAGTGTAATCTAATCTTCAAAACAACCGTGTTTTCAACCGACTGAAAATAAAAAAATCAAATTGAAAAGTAAAACGGTTAGTTAGTAAGCGATTCAAACGTGTCGGAACTTGGAACGAGTCACCGCTAAATTAACTAAATCAAAGACGAAAAAGATGAAATTTGTTGCCGTATTGAAAACGCAACGAAATTTCTAACCTGTTTGAGCGGTTTTTCATCAGTTTTTTTATCGTCAGGTTTCTTCTTCTTCTCCTCGTCGTCGTCGTGATTGTTCTTTGCCGGCGGCGGTTTATCAACGGCGGCGGCGGCGGCTTTTTTAGGCGGAGACGAAACAAGCTCAACGTTCTTCTTAATTTTGTCCGCTAGTTTATCACGAACTTTGATAGGATCCACTTTTCCGATAACCGTGAGTTTGTTAGCGGCCGTATCAGGCTTAACGTCTTCCACACCTGTATGAATTATGAATGAGATGATCAAAAAAAGATTATAAAATAACTCAAAAGATGAATTCAGTAGTGAGAGATTGGATTGTTACCGTCGAAACGGAGAAGAGCGCGTTTGATTTTCTTGACGCATCCTTCACAATGTAAGTCGAGTTTCAAAACGAAGTCGTTTTTGTTTTCAACCTCATCTTTTTGACCCATGGTTTTGGAATTGAGAGAGAAATGTGAAATAAGTGTGAAGGAAGAAATGGAAGGAAGGTATATATATAGAACAAGAGTAGGTGAAGAGTCAATAGGGTGAAGGTGGGGAGGTGACAGTGAATATGCTATTGCTATGTATGGAAAATGGTTTGTATTTGAAAGGTTACTTTCGGAAACTACTTATTATTGATGAGTTTTTGGAGATAACCGTCGTAATATTGATGGACTGTTTTACCCTTGCGTGTCACGCGTAATGGAAAGGGGGAAATAGTATCCGTTGGGTTGACGTAGAATTTGAAAACTGAGCAAGACCTACTAGACCTAGACTTCCTTTGGGTTTACTCAAGAGAAATGGATTGCAAATTGCCCACTACTTTCTCATCAATTTGCCCACTACTTGTTTCTATTTTATAAAACAACCCTCAACTAAATTTATATTTAATAATAATACTAGTAAACATTGTCACATTCATCTAAATACTTATACTCCCTATATCATCCTTTATTAAGATTTGCTAGGTAAATAAATAAATAAAATACTAGTTGCACTAATAAATTTGTATATTCGTACAAACTATATATTGTTTTTTTAATATATTTAAGCATTACTATTTTCATATTCATATTATAAGATACAACTAAAAAAATTTAGTTTTCTTGATTGATTCATTTCAAATAAAATAGTATCCTAAAATACTTTATATTATATATAAATATTATAAGATATAATCAAAAAACTTACATTTTTCAATTAAAACTTATATACTAGCATATAGAAGTTCTTCTTAATTTACAATCACGTTTAACAAAAAAAAGTTGGAACATGCTTAAAGATTCAAGAGGAAATTAACTCACTCTTTCATCAGGAGAAAATTTGTGGGCTCAAAGAGCCAAATTCCACTCACAGAATAAAAATACTAAAATTATTTTATTTTATTACTAAAATTATTTTTAATATATAAGTATTAATCAACTTTATTGTTTTGTTAATTATTTTTTATATTTTATTAATTAACTTTGTTTTACCATTAAAAATTATTATTCGCAAAACAAAATTTTGATATAAACATACCAAAACTGTTTAAAAAATGACAACCTTTAACTCGTTTATCTCTTTATAAACCTCGTATAGAATACGTAGCCTAGCCTCCAATAGCTATATTAGGAAAGACATGGTTAAAATATGTATGATGGTGACTTACACTACAATATATTTCAGTTTCAATTGTAAACAACCACCGATTACTCTACTTTTATGACTTTTAATTTAATAGTGGAAAATAGTTTTTATTAAAATATTATTTTAAATATTCCATTTTTTTACTAATAATTTTTTTAATATTAAAATTTTAAAAAACTACTTAAATTTAAAATCATTGTGAATAGTTTTCATAAAAATCATTTTTAACATATATATTTATCAAAATTTAGAATTTTGACTATATTTTAATGTCTAATACTATTATTTTGACTACTTGATTTGATAATTAGTATTTTAATTTATTAAAAAGTTAGTTAAATTTGTTTTAATAATAGCTTGTATTGTGGGAAACTAAGACAAATCTAATTGGCCATATTTAGTACAATAGCTTGTATTGTGGGAAACTAAGACAAATCTAATTGGCCATATTTAGTACAATAGCTTGTATTGTTGGAAACAGAAGAAGACAAATCTAATTGGCCATATTTAATACAATAGCTTGTATTTGGGAAACTAAGCCAAGTCTAATTGGCCATAGAAAAATACTATTTTGAAACTAATTTTGACACTATACCATATACACTATTTACAAATACATAAATAGTGTATATATATTATTTTGATTTTTTATATATTTTTCTAAAAACTATTTTGATTAATAAAATATTAAAACTTCGTTAGTACAGTTTAAAGTTTAGTTTACTTAGACCATTTCTTTGGGATCCTGATGTATGTGCTCCTCCGACGGTAAAGAGGAGGGGCATGGATGCTTTGTTTGATGATTTCAAGAATCATCTTGTACCTAATGACGCCAGGAGTATCGTGACTCCGAACTATTGGAGTTACGAGTACGGTTACATGATATGGTTCTTCAGGGTGTCACATCCATACATGGTAGAGGATTCTCTAGGGAACTCACTCATGCCAGTTCATCAAGAGATCCTAGAGGAGGAGGAGGCGAGGAGGGATCATGCTCATGACGTGCTGTCGAGGTTCCGCCGTATCATGGAACTTGTTAGGGATGACATTAACAAAGGGTTATTTCCTGACGGATTCGATGTCAGAGGAGTTTTGAAGGCCATCAAGGCGGAGGCTCAGGGTGCCCTATTATACAGGAGACAACAGAGGGACGCCTCGAGGGTGACAGACCGGCTCATCATCCGCTATACCCATAAGTTTAGGTTGATGATCCACTTGTATTTTGATTTTAGTTTTTTGATTTCGTATTGTATCAAATTTGTATTTTGAATACCATTATTATGAAATGCATTTTGGATAACATTTTTGGTCTTTTGTTCGATTTATAAATTGTATAATTTGTTAAATTTCTAATTTGTATAACTTTTCCAATTATTGTTTTTGTTCAATTTTCTGCTAACTGTCATGTCCAGAATCGGAAGTATACATCCGGTATGAAACTGTAAGTATACTTCTGGTTTTAACTCAAATATTTCAGAAAATGGTGCGCATCAGAAATATACTTCCGATTTTATAAGGGCATAATTAAAAATGCATAGGGTTTAATTCTATCCCATAGGGTGGATTAAGAAATTCTCTTAAATTATATGTTTAAACTAAATAGCATTGAATTATAAAAAAAATATATATATATTTTTTGAAAATCAAAAATATTTTATTAAAAAAATCTATAAACTAATTTAAAATTCAACTAAAAAATTTAATAAAACTAATTTGAAACTAGTTAAAATATATTAAACTTGTTTGAAACTACGCAATAGTTTGAATTATTTATAAACTGAATTGTAACGGTTTAACAGATTAACCACTTTTTATCAAAGTGGTTTTTAATAAATGCATTGAATTATTAATGTGTTTCAATTCAATTTAGTTCATGAACTACATAATACACACTAAATAAATCTTCTTCTTGTTGTGAAAATTCCAATCAGTTCCTCCATATTCCGCAAATATAGTCACACATAAATCTTGCTTTACACTTTCTTAGAAATAATGCAATTAAATAACAGCTGATCTAAATCTTCAAATTCTGCAGAGCATAGAACACACACTTTGTCTTGATCGTTATGTAAATTACCTATATTTGCAATTGATCTTTAGATAGAAGTTTATTTAGCAAAACTCTCTAGAAAAAACTATTCAATTTCGAAGGAAAAATTGTCCTTCAATTCCTTTTAAGAGCTGCTAGAACATTGGATTCAACTACCTCTTTGAGCACCTTATCTTGCATAAAAGAATAATAGAATTTTATCCAAAAAGGCCATTATTGTTGGGCCTAGGGATGGCAACGGGGCGGGTCGGGGGCGGGTTTAAGCACACCCAGACCCGCACCCGCCTCTCAGACCCAGACCCGCACCCACACCCGCACCCGTTCGGGGCTAAAATTTGTTCACCGCCCCACCCCAACAAGAAGCGGGTTCACCGCCGCCCCCCGCCGAATAAAAATTTTATTTTATTTTTAAATTTATATTTTTTTAAATAAAGTTAAAAATAAATAATTAAACTAAATACTTAATTATTTTAAAAGTATTTTTCAAGTTTGATAGTTTTATTTAAATTTTATTTTCAAAAAAATAAATAATAATTCTAATAAACATAATATTATAACATTAAAAAGTATAAAAAAATGTAAATAAGTAATAAAACTATTAAAAACAAATAAAATAAAATAAATTTAATTGGCGGGTGCGGGGGGTGCGTGGGCGGTATTACCATCACCGCCCCGCCGTAAATTAAAGCAGGTTTTACCACCCGCCCCGGTTAAACCGAGTTTTCCCCGCTATTTTTCGGGTGGCGGCCGGGTTTATTTGCCATGCCTAGTTGGGCCACCATTTGACTGAGTCGCTTCCTTCCGCTGATGGTTTGAGATTAGCCACCAATTCGTCAAGGACAATTGCTTTTTCTGTTGCTACATAATTTTCTAATAAGTCCTTCGCTGCAACATGAAAATCTCCCTACCATGCATTTTCCTGCACAAGGCTCATGTCACAAACCTTGCCCTGCCCCTCTCCACCTTAATCCAGTTAAAAAAGAGCGGGGCGGGCAAGCCCGCCATATGAGAATGGGCATAAATATCTAGCTCTCCCCACCAAGGTGGCGGGTTGAGGGGGTGGGATTTCCCGCTTACTTTTTTATTTTTTTTATTTTCATTTTTGTAATATATTAAAAGGATTTTTTTACATTTCAATTAGATTTTTCACTTATTTTTTATAAAGCATCTTTTTACAAAGTTTACTTAAAAATATATTGCATATATTCTCAAATAAATGTATGAAATAAAATCATCAAGAATTGAACCTACTAGAATTAACAAAAAAGGGCGGTCTTAAGGTGGGACAAGCTGAAAGAATAGGCGCGACGGGTCCAAAATCCCAATCTGCCATTTTTTCACGGGTAAGCGGGTCATCCCGGCGAGCCACGACCCGTTTTGCCACCCCTACCAATGGCTACGTGACATGCAAAGTAAATTAGGAAATATGGTCTTTTGAGGGGATCCCCCAAAACACCTGCAAAACCAGAACATGATTTTTTTCTCCCTTACAATAGCCAAAACTAACATTACCTGTAAAATAATCAAACATGTTATTTTTGAGCGAACTATCGCGAGCATATCCTTCCACCTTAGGGAGGCTTTTTATTGGACTTAAAATCAAAACCCAAAATCACATCTTGATGTAAATCACTGTATCTAGCTCCCATGATTTGTCTCCAAATGGTACCATCTTCATTCATGATCCTCCACTTACATTTGCACAATAGCGCTTTGTTAAAATAGATGACATGTTTTAGGCCCAAACCACCCTCATCTTTAGGTTTGCAAATGTTATTTCAACTCATCCAATTTATACATATTTTCTCCTCATTCCCACACCACATGAATTGGTTCTAGATACTAATACTCTCTTTGACAATCTTGACAAATTCTCTAAAAAAAGACATGGTATAAATGGGAATACTTGATAACACAAAATTTAAGAGGGTTACTCTCCGCCCTATGGACAACAATCGAGCCTTCTAACTTGACAAGTTTTTCTTTAAACTAATCAACACTGTATTCCAAGAAGCACATCTTCTTGGGTTTGATCCAACTTGAATACCCAAGAATTTGAATAGGAGTACATCTCTACGACAATACAAAAATTGAGACGTGCTTCCCATGAAGTTCTCCTTCAAATTCACCCCATAAATCTTACATTTGAAAAAATTGAACTTTATCCCATATATTAATTCAAAGCCCCTGAAAATAGTCTTAATGCTCCACAATTTTTCCAACAACAACTACCCATGATCATAGTATCATTTGTAAATTGTAGGACCCTAACTTCCAAGTCACTGGTTACTTTATAACCTTCAAACTTCCTGATATCAACCGCCATTTAACCATGCCTGCAAACCTTCTATAATTACGGTGAACAAAAATGGTGACAACGTATCACCTTGTCTTAAATCTCTCTCCACCTAAAAATCTTTAGTTGGGCTCCCATTGACAAGTATTGATAATGAACTATTGAAAATGCACGCTTCTATCCACTTACACCAATTAATTCCAAAGCCAAATTTCTAAAACATACTTCTCAAGAATTGCCAATTGACACAATAGTAGGCTTGCTGGAAATCCACCTTGGAAATCCACAATCTTCTATCAACCAACCATTCAGATAACAAGAATCTATCTAATCTCCTTTTTGCACTCCCCTTATTAGTATACCAAATGTATGTGCTTCTAATCGATTTGGAACATCCACCAAGTCCATAAGGTCTACGAACTCATTGAACTTGTTTGTATCAATAATCATATTATTTGTGTTCCTTCCCACTTTTTCAATATTGTCTCTTGTAGAATTAAATTCCCCACCCACACACCAATCCTATTATACCAATTCTGGCCACAAAGTTCTTTTCTCAACTAGCTGGCAAAAGGAGTAAATGTTCACAAAGTAGCAAACTTGTTCTATATACTCCACACAAACCCCCCAACGAACCCTCTGTTATGAAGCTGAAAAGTGGTGTAATTAATTCTTTCTTCCACATGATGATAATACCTCTAGACTCCTTTATTGAATCGTTCAACGATAATTCGATTTCATCAATTCCCCATAAGCTCACAACAAAAGCCTTGCTCATGTTCTGAGATTTTGTTTCCTGCAGAAACACCAAATCAACTTGGCCTATACATAGAATATTTATTAGATTCATTTTATTTAATTCACTTTTGCATCCTCTAATGTTGAACAACATGATATTCATTCTGAAACTGTGTTTTCTCCTTCCTCACCTTCAGTCCTGAAATATCTCTCAGTTCCAATCCCCTAATTTCTTCCACATATAACTCGTCTTGTTCCTTTGTAGAAGTCCCCATATAAGTTAATTCTTCCCATGCCTTATCTACCATGTCTACCTCTTTATCCTCCTTATAACGGCCACTCTCATTGTATATATCCGGAACCTTAATTAATTTTCTGCATAAAGTTGACCCTTAGATGATTGAGATGAATTCCCTAAATATCGTTGACCCCTTGTATAATCCACAAGGGATGTTTCTTTTGGATTGTGGGCGAACAAGGACTGAGAAGAAAGACTTTGAGATCTCGATCTTGTTGTTATCTATGAAATCCACTTGGTGCTTTACCGCCTCCTTGCTAGAATTGCCTATGAGTGTCTAGAAATTTCGTGTGTGCCTATGGGATTTTGCTTCACTTAATTCTCCATCTAAACTATGGGCTTTCTTCACTCCCTATTGTGGGGCCTTATTTAATTTCTCATTTTGGCCCAGCAAACTACACCCACTTCTAATAATTCCTTTTATCCTTCTGGTCCCATCCAAACCCTCATATCATCATCCTAAATCCTTATATGGATCTCTTGGTTATTATTGATTTCATTCCTCGATCAAGGCACTTAACTCCCCTTCCTCCCTTTCTTTTATAAAACTCAGGTTTACATCAAGTGGTGTTACTTTCACTCTGAAGTAGCCTTCTATGATAAAATATTCCTGTATATTGTAAGTTGCTCTCGGATTCTGCCCCACACCTACGTATGATTTTGGAACCTTAGTAAATAAGCCTCATCCATATTATATCCCAGGTGAGCAAACGAGATCTTCTTTGGATGTGTCAATTCGTCCACAAATGTTTGTTTGTCTGATTACCTGTGGCCATTTAAGCATATGTTTTTCTATGATTACCTCATTGACTCCATCGAGCATTGTGACCCTTGTATATGTTCATGCTGTTCCATTTAACTTCGACTGCTACGCCCCCAACACCTTGATTCTAGCGTTGTTGAACCTTCCCGTGACCCTTATCCCTCATGTACTCCATATTGAATCTTTTAATATGTACATCTATCTTTATTGATCATATGATAATGTTATCCAACTTTATTGCCATCAGTCTATTGTCTGCAACATTGAAAAATCTATAAAAACCAAATTGTTTATCTCTTTTTGATGGGTTAATGATTTCGTCAATGTAGCCAAACTCCTTAAAGATGGCATACATCTCTTTTGTTCCAAACTCTTCAGGATTCACCGTAAAGAAGAAAGTGGTTTTGGACTTCACCTTTGTCCCCCCCTTGTTTTTGCTTTTGCTAGTATCCCATACATGTTTCTAGCCTCATGATGCTTTTTTCTTCTCGTGACTTCTACCCATTATTTGTCTTTGTTTCCTGAATGCTCTTGATACACAATCATGGTGATCAAGATTGTGATTAGGGTTTGGTGTAGTGTATAATCCTACGTGGTTTTTACTGGTGTAAGGTGGTTATGGATATGAGGTTTAGTGATTTTAGGTTAGAGAGAAGTTAGACCTTCTCTCACTAGTTCCATATTGTATATCATTGTCAGCTAGTAAAATTTAACACTTTGTCTTTAATTTGTTCATATTTATATTGGATTAAAACTCATATCTTGTATTATATTATCTAATGTTTTTAGAAATAAAATATCCTCTGGAGGTCTTCAAATACAAATCGATCCAAATAAAAATCGCAAATCGATTAAAAAAATACAAAAAAATAAAATAAAATTTATTGGATGTGCTTAGATGCCATTTTGTAAAGACTGCGCGAATCAGATCGAATTTAAGATTGATTTTTCAAAATCAATCCAAACTTAGCCAAACTGCAACTATAATTTTATACTTACTTTTTATTTATTGGATATGTTGTGTTAATTTATTATTCGATAATACTTTTTTTTTAATATTATTTTTTAGTTTAGTTAAATCTATTTATTTTTATTATTTCATTTGTTTCAGCCATACTATATGTAATATTAAATTTTAATACACTACATGTTAAATATTATATCAAATATATTGTTTATTATCATTTTGATAATCTTAATAAAAAATATAATTTGTAATTTGGATATTAAAAAACGTATCCAAAATAAATCGCATAAAATTGGATCAGATCAGATTGAATATTTTTAATTAATCATCTAAAACCAAATCGAATCGTAATCATCTAAAACCAAATTGAATCGCAAGTAAATTTATGTTTGGATCGGATGAATTTTTATCTCAATTCAAATTGAACAACAAATACCCCTATTATACGCGTGAAAGAATAGACTAATTCTTTAAAGAAGAATGATATACTAACACTGCAATTATATTTATGACACCGTATAGATACACCGTAGCTTCTAATTTTCATTTTATACTTTGATTAAAATGATAAATAAAAGCAAAAACGTATGCATTACCATATTGATATACGGTGTAAATGTCATTTTCCACTGTAAGTATATCATTTCTCATAATCTTTATGAGTAATAATATTCTTACACTTAGTTTTTATATCAATATTTACACCAAACACTATTTACTGTATTTATACGCTGAACAATATTTTTTAAATACAAAAATATATTTATAAACAATAAAATATTATTAAAACATTTTTTTTTTTTAATAGTAAAACAAAGTTAGTTAATGAAATATAAAAATTTGATTAATGAAGTGATGATATTGGTTAATAAACGCTCATATATCAAAAATATTTTTTAATGGTAAAATAAAATTGATTAATAAAATATAAAATATTGGTTAATGAAATTAAGAAGTTTGTTAATAAACGCTCAGAATTAAAGATGATTTTTTTTATAAAATAAAGTTGATTAATGAAGTTACAAAATTGATTAATGAAGTTACAAAATTGGTTAATAACACAATTTTATATTATTATCTCTTAATTTAAATAAAAAAGATATAAAAAAGAATTTATTTTAAAATATTTCACCGTATAAATATAATTAATAGTATTATATAATTATTGGTATATGAAATTGGTGTAAAAATAACTCAATCTTTATTGAAATGACATAAATATTTTTACTTGTAAAGTTAGTAGTATTTTTTTGGGCTTAAAGAAATGATCGAGCTCATGAAAATATAGTGAAACTCAATTGGTTAATGGCAAAGAACCAAACGACAGTTAAAGGAAACCGAGATGCACATGTTGGTTGTGATTTTGATGTTTACAAACTCATAATCCTTTTATTTGGGATTCTGTATCTAAGCTGCACCAAAAATGTGTAACACATAATATTAATAATACGGTTCAACTAATTTCTTAGCTCCCCTAGATGTGTGACATGTGTTTTAGTTCTTCTTAGACATATGTGGTACTGCGCATTTACATCATTTTGCCTTTGATTTTTATTAAAATTAAAATTATAGTAACATGTGTCGAAGTTTCTTTCGGTTTAAATTTTAGTGCCGTTCTTTCATCGTAAGTGATAAAAATTGGAACATTATTTGAATTAAATTACGCGTCTAAAGTATTGTATGTCGGCACCTGGCTAACCAAGGGCTTGCTGTAAGAGATGAAGTTGGATCGGGAAAAAATAAAAAATTTATAATTGATAATTTAGCTGATCATTTACAGGATAATTGATAGAGATGAAGTTGGATCGGGAAAAAATAAAAAATTTATAATTGATAATTTAGCTGATCATTTACAGGATAATTGATTTTTTCTTAAAAGAGAAAGATCAACTCATTTCATTAATAATAATATTTTAAATATATGATGGACAATCAATAAAAATATAAAAATTAGCAAAAGATGCAGTCGTTTATGCCAAAACATGAACCGCTTCATTAGTTTGTCTTTTAGTGAACTTTACATCAGAGTATCAACCACCGTTTTTGCATCCAACTCGAAATCCATGTTATTGAGCCCTGTATCGTGCACCTAATTAATAGCGGTCAAAAGACCCAAAGTTTCTCCTATGTCAATCTCAGTAATTGGTGAGAACCATTATGTTCTAGCAACAATAAAATGACTTTTGAAATCTCTAATACAAGCACTGACCCCAACTTTCTCGTTTGAAAAGGAAGCATCAATGTTGCATTTGAAACGATCCGCCAAAGGTTTAACCCAATTTGTGGTACTTGGACTCCTAGTAACATCAACAGAATTAACTCACACAACTTGAGCTTCTTTCCAGCCTGTCAGCAGATGAACAACTCGATTACAAATATCAATCGGCGAATCGACAACCATATTCCAAATATGATTGTTCCTATCTTTCCATATACTCTGCAACATGGTAGCAAACAAATATTGGCCGTCACGAGTGAACTCATTTAAACAAGAGAGGATAATACTCGTAAAATCTCCTCCATTGAGAATTAAAACATGTATTTTACCCCCATAAACCCAATCTTTCCCAACACTCAATGCTCTTTGGGCATTAAAAAAATAAACGGTAAATGTTCTCTTCGTCTTCCAAACAACCAATACAGAATGAGGGGCAATTGATACCTTTATCTATAAGGCGCCTTTTGGTTGGAGTACAATTCCGACAAAGCCAACATACCAAATTCTTTACTCTTGGAGGACATTTGGCTTTCCAAATAACATTCCAATTTCCACTTACCCTGAAATTCGTAGTATCAATAGCCTCATTTATACAGTATCTATACACACTACGAATATAGAATATTCCACACTTCTCATGTTTCCAAATAAGCTCATCCTCTTGAACTGCACCGAATAATGGAGTATTTATGATCTTTTGCGCAACAACATCACCCACCAACAGGTAAATAAGTTCAGGGTTCCATTGTTTACCATTAGGAAACATAAGATCCAAAACTTTGAGAGATGCCACTACTTGGTTAGTTGGCCAAGGATTAGTCAGCACGGAGCTATCAGAAATCCATTGATGGTTCCATACCAGAATATCGACTCCTATTCCAATACTCCATCTATTGCCACCCCGCACTACAAACTTAGAACTACAAATACTCCGCCAAACATAATTGGGATTATGCCCAACCACAGAATCCAGAAAATCACAGTTAGGAAAATACATGGCTTTACACAAATGATTCACTAATTTGGTAGGATTCTTCACAAAAGTCCATGTTTGTTTACTAAGCAACGCATAACTGAATGCACTGATATTCTTGAAACCCATACCTCCAACAGCTTTTGGCATATCCAACTTGTCCCAAGAAAGCCAGGGAATTCCTTTACCACTATTGCTTTTATTACCCCACCAGAAAGAATTTATCATCTTCTCAATATCATCACAAAACGAGGAAGGAAGTAAAAACAAACTCATCATGTATATCGGTATAGATTGGAGAACCGACTTAATAAGAGTTTCCTTACCTGCTTGAGAAAGACACTTACTACTCCAAGAATTTATTTTCCGCCAAATTTTGTCCTTAATGAACTTGAAAGCAGCTTTTCTATTTCTACCAATCATAGATGGAACCCCAAGATATTATCCATTACCCAACACTTGTTGCACACCTAAGACGTCATTCAAAGGTTTTTTGAAGTCGTATCCACATTCCTGCTACAATAGTATTAAGACTTCTAAAAATTTATCGCTTGACCCGAGGCTGTAACACCCAGATTCTACCCCAAGTAATTATTCAACAACATAATTAGGATGTCACATTTTCAACGTAAACGCATAAACATGTCATTTTTATTCAAATGGATACATAAAACTTTTAAAGGGGCAGAAACTAACACAATGCATAAGTATTAGTCTTCAAACATAAACAACTTCATTAATCATGCAGCGGAGTCATAATAGTTTTACACACGAAACATAGCATCTTATGAGTCTTCAACAACATCAACCTAATGAATTCCTCAATTAATGACATAATATTCAACATTAAATACGACAAATACGATAAGTGATCATTCCCCCCGAGTGCTACGTATCAGAGCAATGACACTGAACTTGGACTAAAAACGGTAACGACTACTCCTCCTGGTTACCTGCACGTTACCAATATAAATGCAACGGCGAAACAAAAGAAAAAGGTGAGATATCGAACTATATAATTGAGATCATGATAAATAATATATAGTTAGAATTATATATAAAATCACTATTTTGTCATCTCACCACCAATCAACAACAAACACAATTTAATCACACAACAACATCATTATGCACTAAAGTATGCGACTTGGACAAATGCAAATGCATGTGGTACCATCAAAGTAAAACTCCCAACGTAATCAACTGCCAGTAATTCCGAGGCATCAAGGCGTAAGCCTTCAACGTAATCTACTTTTCCCCCAACGGCCAACGTGTTTTCTCCAATATAGGCCAACATAATATGCAATGTATGTATGCGACAATCGTAAATGGCATACAACAACAACAGCAACGTAAACCAACAACGTAAAACGACAAAGAAACCATCAACGTTGGCCATCAAGCCTTCAACAACAACAACTTTCAACAATAACCATTCATTACATTCAACATGGATTCAACAAACAAACATGCTACGATAGCTTACTAGCATATACGAGCCATTTCCTCAATCCTTCCAATTTCAATTAATCGGCTAAACCGCTTACATTTACCAACATTTAAATTCGGAACTATTTCTAATCAATTCCTATACCATTCCTTACTTATTACTAGTGTTATTGTACTCATAAAATC
Organism: Vicia sativa; assembly: GCA_021764765.1. NCBI lineage: Eukaryota > Viridiplantae > Streptophyta > Magnoliopsida > Fabales > Fabaceae > Vicia > Vicia sativa. Next base: position 120,258,194 of record CM038795.1, on the reverse strand, counting down.
CTACTTAAGGTTCCCTAGCCACAATGTTTAAAATTGGGCAGAACTTAAAATCAAAAAAGTATGACCAAAACAACTCAGTACACGCCATGAAGGAGGGTTCGCGTCGTGACTTTAGCAGGGTTTAGTGTGTGCCACGTCAACCCGTTGGCGCCACGAACTGAGCGTAACATACTGGGTTTTAGCGCTGCTAGCATCTTCCTCTTGCCAATTTCTCCAAAGTTTAGGCATCAAACACAACTACAACTTAAAACTAACCATCCTAAGGTACTAGCAACATGGGAATCAAACAAAAACAACATTTACCACAACATTCAACAAATTCCATGGATTTTCAAGTTCAAATTGAAATTTCCAAAAATAACAACAACAAACCTAGCAAGATTACAAACCCCACTATCTATCATTCATTATGTTTCCATTTAGAGAGTAAGAACCCCACCCTTACCTTGTGAATTGGAGGTTGATTGCTTAGATATGGTTATTTTGCCCTAGCCAAGTTTCACTTCTTTTATTCTCTTCCTTTCTCTCTTTTCTCCCAAAACCCTTTTTTCCTCTTCTACTCATAAATAACCTCTTACTCTCTACTTATTCTATTTCTTTTAAAAATAATAACCTTATTATTATTATTCTTACTAATATTATTATTCTTCCTACAACTCATTTTAATTAATTACCCCATAATCAAATAATAACTTAAATTGGTATTCTACACTATTTACCAATTATTCGAAAAAAATATACGAAAACATTAAATTAAATAAATAATTAAACAAATAAATAATACGGGTGTTACAAAGGCAGCTTCATAAGTAGCCAAAATATTCTTCATTGCACGAGCTTCATTGATATCCGCTCAAAATAACAAAAAATCGTCATCTGCAAATAAAATATGTGAAATAGTAGGTGCGTTTCGACAAATTTTTGTACCATGAATATCACCCTATTTACTGTGGAAAATAGTAAACAATCGTTGGTCCTCCCAAAGTCCTAAAACTAAGAATTACTTGCAAGATCAACCAGTTGATATTAAGACATGTGCTAAGATTTTGAAATTATACTAGTTCTGTCGAAATCCTTATCAAAGAAACGGTTTTCTAAGACTAAGGGAACAAGTATAATGACTTTCCACATGAAGATTTCGACTGACTGACTGGTAACTTGTGACCGACAACAAGCTTTTTATATGAAGTAAGACTCAATAAACTAACTGACTGGTAACTCGTGATCGACAGAGAGTATTGAATTGTTTACGCGAAGTAGAATATAACGTAAAGAGTTTGCTCAAGGTAAATAAAAAGCAAGTAAAGTATTCAAAAGGGACAATTGAAAGATAAAAGATTTGCATTGAAATAAAGGTGGTGATTCACATACATAAAAAACTTCTCAACTTTTTGATTCCTAATGCCCAGAATGGACAAAGTTTTGGCAAGTGAGTTGAGTATACAAGTGAACACACGAAAATTACACTGAATCTACTTATTTATAATATTTACAATGCAACTTCCCATATGAGATCTACAAATAATATTTGAATCTTGAGATAACTGCTCCACAAGATGTCGCCACCTATTTGGCACTCAATCAACACACGAACCACTGGTAACTGCTTGTGACTTTGAAATTTAAATCTTCTCGCTTTGGCTTCTGAAAATTAATTGCTTTTGGATGACGTCAACCCACTTTTTTTGGCAAGATTAAAACAATAAAATTCTTCTAAGTCCAAAATCTCCTTTGGCCGACAAAACCAACTTCGACCATTTTCCTTGATCGACTAGACCAATTTCCACATGATCTTAACCTTGGTTCTTTTATTCCCTTTTGGTCGACAAGACTCCACTTCGACATTTTGTCTTCATATTCTCTTTAACCATTAATTTCTTTGATCCATGAACTTCAATTCCTTAAAAGTCTTTATCTTCAAGGATTACCCTTAGCTTATGAGAATGCCCTCATTTAATACACGTAGTTGAATGCCTTGAGATTTTTTGAGGTAACAAAATGCCCCTCAGAGATGCCATTTTTGAATTTCGACTCATGAGATAATGGCATCTTTGAAGTGTCGGTTTTACCACTATTCGACCAAGTCGTTCCCAATCCTTCAAAAAGTGGTCGTTACTATTCCACTTTTTTCGTGATGTCACGTAATCATGGAAACGTATCACGCTTTCAATTTTGAGACGTGTGAACATTTAATTCTCACCATCATTGTGTTTTTAGTGAGAGACGTGGCCCACTACTCCTACATTAATCTCGCAGCACGTGTCCCTCGACTTGACATGATTCAGACTTAGGAAATCACAAAATATTTTCTCCATTATTTCTTCCTTCACTTCAGATGCTATAAATACCTCCCTTCTCTATGTTTCTTCTTCTTTTGTCTTCGCTTTCTTCAATCTCTCGCTTTAGAAAAACCATAACTCACAAAACACCACCACTGTTCACCTTCTTCAAACTTTTTCAAACTTTCTACAACGGCGAACTCTAGCAACCCAACTACTTCTCTAGCCATGGACCTTCAATTACGCCTCGTCGATGGCAAACCTTATGTACCAGAGCCTCCATTTGCTAAGGAGAAAACCAATATCTGGCAATCCCAAGTACTCATTCCCTTCTCTCTCAAAGAAAAACCTTTAGCTTTCCTAGGTCCTCTTCCTGCAGATATGCCTTCTAAAACATATGTAGATGAAAAATGGGATTATTCCCTACTAGAACTATCACCAGACCTATAATCTTTTCCTTAAACCCTATTACACATCAGTGTGTTGAAAGAAATTTTAGAACTGCTCCACCCTTGAATTGCCCTAAGTTTAGTGCTTGGATGACGCGTCTAAAAACTGAAAAAGGTAATCAATGGAGAAAAATGGGAATTTACACATTATTGGAGCTTTCCTATTGTGGCCAGCCTTATTCTAGTGGCATACTGATGACTGCCTTGCACTTTTGGGAGGGGTGATAAGTGCCTAAATGTAGTTATTTTGTATATACATTTTGTGGCACTTATCCGTTCTTTTGTTGATATTTAGTTGAATAATCCCCCGCTTTTAGTATAAATGTGTACATAATAGAATAATTGAGTTTTTGTGTAAATATTGTATCATTTGATAGTTTTTCATCTCTTTTATAGGTATTCATTCATAATTGGAGCATTGAGTAATAAAGTGTCGAAGACACGGCTTCAAATGCACATTTGGGCATCTTGATCATCAAATAAAGCTCAAATTCAAAGAATAAAAATCATCAATAAAGCTTGATATTTCTTCATGGTTGGATAGAGCATTGAATAAGCTTTCCAACGCTTCAAACCGGGCGCAATTCCGAGTTACGGTTCTCAAGATATGGCAAAAATAAAATGCTAAAAATAGCAGACGCTTAGCGAATACTTAGCGCGACTGCGACATCGAATTCTTTAAAAGGGCTCAAAACACATTTTAGGTTATGGGTTGGGTATTTTGAGTCCCAACACCATCACCTTCATATTTTGATAGATTTGCTTGGAAAACAACATTGGAGCTTGCATTTTGATGATCCGGAGTCGAATCCCTCGTCGATTGGTGTTGACAAACCAAGAAATGTTTGGTTCCTCTTCTTCTCTTCTCTTTGTAATCTCTTTTGTTGGGTTTTGTATGTATATCTACTCATAACTCATGTATATTTATCTCCCTTGGCGTTGTATAAAGTTGCTTTACGAATTTGTGTCGGTGTTTGTCTTGGGTTTTTACTTTTTGTTAGGGATTTGAGCTTTGCTAGGGATAGATTGTTTAGATTCTTACCTAGGATGATTATCTGTTAGTTTCTGAATGCTAGAGATAGATTTAGAGCTAACATTCACTATAGAGTATCTGAATTTAATGCCTCTGCGTCGGTGAAGTATGCCGGGAATGGGTATGGAGGTGACGCAGTTGACTTCTTTGTTGTTGAGATATGCCAGGAATGGATATTGAGATGATTTAGGAGGATTCTCAATTTGGGTTAGGAATAGCTTAGATTGTGAGAGGTTTGTGATGACACGGACAAGTAACGTAGGCCGAGTATGACATGGGTGGTAGATTTACGTCTGTGACGGGTAGTTTACATTCGTTCCGGATAAGCCGTCTATCCTTTATACTTTTTGTTCATTAACTTTTTGTCTTTTATTTTCATTTCTTTTAATCCCAAACTCATTAACGGTAGAATTATCGAACGACGAATCAATAACCAATCTCTGTGGACACGATACGATATAACCTAACCGGTATATATCACCCGGTAAAAATAATACCAACTCTTTGCTTGCCGCTATACCGCCGCAACAAAATGGAGCCGTTGCCGGGGATTGGTTTTATTGGTTTTGTATTGCGATAATTCCGTTGTTTTTGAGTTTTGTAATTAATGTATATGTTGTATAGGCTTTGTATATGAACTTGTATATGTTACTTGTACATGTTGTGTTTACTTTCCATACTTGTACATATGTGTGGTTTTCCTTGTTTTCAAGTATTGTTGTGAAATGTCTCGTATTCGTAACGTTTGTTGTATGGTTGTTAGGACACTTTCTTTAGGTTTGCGCGGTGTGGCAATACCATGGCATGACGAGAGGAGGTTACTAGTGCTCACACAAGAAAGGCGTCGAGCTTACGACGTAAAACAAGCATGTTTTTGTTTGTTTATGTTTATGTTGTTTGGTGGCTTATGTTTTAACAAGTTGAAATAGGACTTGCTCTTAATTTCAAATTTTCACTTTTCAACTTGTTAATTCCTTTTCACCAATTGTGTGTATTGTTATTTGCTTTTGTTTTGTTATGTCAATTTGTTATTTTCCACAAGTTTGTAGTGTTTTAGCTTGTGGAAGTGTGTATTTATTGTAAATATTGTTTAGATGTGTAAATGAGATTGTATAGGTGTGTAAGTGGAGCTTAGCATAGCTGCACCTTGTTGTCATTTTTCTCGGTGTAGCGCGCTTAGGCTCTGCTATGGGCGATGAATTCTTTAAAATTTCACTTGGTTTTCCTTTTCCCACTTTCACCAAGGCTTTTTGTATTGAATAAAATTAGTATTGTTTTTCTAATTCTTTTGTTGTTGTTTGGACTCAAATTTTGGTTCGGTAACTTGAAGACTTTTGAGGTGATTTTCTGAGTTTGATCATTTCAACTCGCGGATGTATGGTAATGATAATTTTCAAAGTTGCTACATGTCAGGTACTCGTTTATCGCTTTCTATAGCATAACATGTTTAGGAAATTTATCATTTGTATAATTACCATGCTATTCATTCTTTTTGCATTACTTGCTCATGAATTGAATCACTTTAGTCCCCTTTTTACCCATAAATGTGAGGAAGCTTTCCATTATTTACATATGAGAGTCCACATTCTTGTTTTAACTAGATTTTATTATGCTTAATCTTTTGTTTTGTGTTGATTGTATGATTGCAAGAAAATGATCAAGGCATTTGTTGATTTTGAGCATAACTACCTTGGCCAAATATTCAATTCACCTTGTGAGTGTGTGAATCTTTGTTAACCCCTTTGAACTTTTATCAATATCCATGTTTATTTGAACTTGATGCTTGTCTATGAGTGTCAATTCACTTTTTTTATGGATGTTGATTTCTTTGTTTCTTGAACCCTCAACTATATGTTGTTGTATGGATTTTTACCTTGCCTTAGAAAGTAGGGAGTATTCACACATTAATGTTGGTTGAATTCAAGTTGGGGAGAGAAATGTTTATGTACTTATGTTGTGATTGGTATGAGGTTGGAAAAAAAGAAAGAAAAGAAGAAAAAAAAGTGAAAAAGAAAGATTAGAAAAAGAAAGAAAAAAGAGAAAAGCTTTGAAAAAGAAAAACAAAAAGAGTAGGAATAATGTTATGTTAATAAGTGAGGTGTGTTTGGTGTGAAATTTGTGATGAAGAATAAGTTTGATTGAAATTATATTGTTCGGAACTTTGTGAGTTGATCACTCCCTTAGGTTTAGGCAAGTTTTTGTTTCAATTAGCTTTAGGACTTATCACTTGTTTGTTAATCAAGCCACACTTCAATCTTGAAAAGCCCTTGTGATTCTTGCATTTGTATTTTCAATACGTTTTTGGATGAATGCATAATTTAGTCTATTATTTGCAAGATTGTGGAGGAGTGTTTTTTTATCCCCACCTTTGTGTGTTCTTCATCTACCGATGAATTTTTGCTAGGTGTGATTCATGATTGAGCTTGTTTTGTTTTAGAATATTTTGCATGATTTTTGTACTTAGGATTTGTTTCGTTTATATGTTGTCGTTGTAGGATAGTGGTAAGTTTGTATTTGTCGTGTACGTTTTCGTTTGAACCATACATTTGTTTTCCGTTTTAAAAACTTGTTGATTCGTGATTCTTTCATTATCATCTTTTGTTTCTTTAAGTTCACTTGACTTTGTTTGAGGACAAACAATGTTTCAAGTTGGGGAGAGTTGATAAGTGCCTAAATGTAGTTATTTTGTATATACATTTTGTGGCACTTATCCGTTCTTTTGTTGATATTTAGTTGAATAATCCCCCGCTTTTAGTATAAATGTGTACATAATAGAATAATTGAGTTTTTGTGTAAATATTGTATCATTTAATAGTTTTTCATCTCTTTTATAGGTATTCATTCATAATTGGAGCATTGAGTAATAAAGTGTCGAAGACACGGCTTCAAATGCACATTTGGGCATCTTGATCATCAAATAAAGCTCAAATTCAAAGAATAAAAATCATCAATAAAGCTTGATATTTCTTCATGGTTGGATAGAGCATTGAATAAGCTTTCCAACGCTTCAAACCGGACGCAATTCCGAGTTACGGTTCTCAAGATATGGCAAAAATAAAATGCTAAAAATAGCAGACCGCGCTTAGCGCGAATACCGCGCTTAGCGCGACCTGCGACATCAGAATTCTTTAAAAGGGGCTCAAAACACATTTTTAGGTTATGGGTTGGGTATTTTTGAGTCCCAACACCATCACCTTCATATTTTTGATAGATTTGCTTGGAAAACAACATTGGAGCTTGCATTTTGATGATCCGGAGTCGAATCCCTCGTCGATTGGTGTTGACAAACCAAGAAATGTTTGGTTCCTCTTCTTCTCTTCTCTTTGTAATCTCTTTTGTTGGGTTTTGTATGTATATCTACTCATAACTCATGTATATTTATCGCCCTTGGCGTTGTATAAAGTTGCTTTACGAATTTGTGTCGGTGTTTGTCTTGGGTTTTTACTTTTTGTTAGGGATTTGAGCTTTGCTAGGGATAGATTGTTTAGATTCTTACCTAGGATGATTATCTGTTAGTTTCTGAATGCTAGAGATAGGTTTAGAGCTAACATTCACTATAGAGTATCTGAACTTAATGCCTCTGCGTCGGTGAAGTATGCCAGGAATGGGTATGGAGGTGACGCAGTTGACTTCTTTGTTGTTGAGATATGCCAGGAACGGATATTGAGATGATTTAGGAGGATTCTCAATTTGGGTTAGGAATAGCTTAGATTGTGAGAGGTATGTGATGACACGGACAAGTAACGTAGGCCGAGTATGACATGAGTGGTAGATTTACATCTGTGACGGGTAGTTTACATTCGTTCCGGATAAGCCGTCTATCCTTTATACTTTTTGTTCATTAACTTTTTGTCTTTTATTTTCATTTCTTTTAATCCCAAACTCATTAACGGTAGAATTATCGAATCAATAACCAATCTCTGTGGACACGATACGATATAACCTAACCGGTATATATCACCCGGTAAAAATAATACCAACTCTTTGCTTGCCGCTATACCGCCGCAACAAGGGGTCGTCCAATACTTTCCACACCAAGTGTGGTATGATTACTCCTACCCTGCCCGACGTTGCTGCCATTACGGGATTAAAACCATATGGCACAGTTTTTAACCATCTGGATACTGACCCTGTGCCAATAAGGTTCGAAGTTGGTGAGAGTAAAAATCCAACATACAACAACTTCATAAACCATCGTGCCCAAGATTCTGGCCCTATAACTGATGAAGAACATATATCATTTTTAACCCTTTGGCTATCCCGCTTTATTTTCTACTCCAGGTCGATACAAGTTGTCAAGCAATTTTATTATCTGGCTACCCAATTGCATATGGGTAAGAATGTTGCTTTGAGCTAGCTGATTTTGGCCTCCTTGTATGCATTCTTAAGCGAAGTTGCTAATCAGATCAAGAATTTTGACCCCACCAATCCAAAGAAAAAGAACATTTTGGTACATGGTCCTTTCTGGATTTTGCAATTGTGGTTGAATGCCACTTTTTCTGAAGAAATTAAGCCTTTCAAAAGTAGAAAAATAGCATGTCCCCAAAATCAAATTCACGTTGTTTGGCAGCGTCTTCTTCCATTAACTCCAATCGACAAGGGCTCTCCAAACATCGACATTTTTAAACTACTTTTCAACATCATATTGACAAGAGTCGATTTCACACCCTTAATGGCCCCATTTTTTGATGGAAAAATTGGCCCATAGTGGCTCACTAAGTCTTTCCCACCTGTAAGAGACGAGGACAGGAAAAAATCCTTAGTCTTCTGGAGACATTTTTAACTCCTCAATTTCTGTCTTCCGTGATTGTCATCCTGAATCCAGGCTTGGTTGCCTCACATGCTTCATGATGATCCAGTCTTGGCCCAGAGATTTTAGATGCTCTTACTCAACTAAAAGGGATTGTTATTTATGAATCAACCAAGCTCATGATGACAGCATTCGAGAAATTCCCCGTCCCTATGCTTGAAAATGTCGAATGTATAAGGGAAACTAAGCAGCAGGTCGAGTTGAAGGAGGCCTTTGTAAAGGAAAGTTTGGAGTTTGTGGTATAGGCTAATAAAGAGATCACTGGGATAATGGCAATGATCGAGCAGAAACAACAAGAACTGAGTCCTAGAAAGAAAAGAACTATTGAAATACGCAGCCGAATTGCTGAATTAAACAAAGAAATTGTCGTTCTAAATGAAGAACTGGAGATCGCTACTGTGCAAGAGGAGGAGATTAATAAAACTATCACTCCTGCTCAAGTGCAGGTCAATAAGATCACCATGGACGTTGTGGCTGTAAGTAATATAATCTCTATTGTCAAAACAGAGATTGCAGTTCTTAAGGCTAAAACGGAGAACTTTGAGAATCATGTTGTACGCCTCTGTGGGGATCTGCGGTCATTCCAGAACAAGTTTAAATATTTTTAATCATTGTAACCATTATATCATGATCCTTCTATGTAAAGTTTAAATAATGGCTTTTAGCCACTGTTTAATATAATGCCTTTCTTTTTTGCTTTATATGTGTTTAGGCATGCTTTACATTTTGCTGGTTTCAAGCTTAATTTTCTCCAGCTCTTTCGTTCGGCAATTAATTACTCTGTCAAAATTGTAATTTCTTGAAGAATAGGTTTATACTTTTTCAAGTACTTACCATTCACCCTTAAGATTCGTCGGTCTGGGGCTAACTCTTCAAGTTCATAGGCATTATTGGAAAAAACTTGTATTACCTTAAAAGGTCCTTCCCAATTTGGGGACCATTTTCCCAAGATTCTATCATTTTTATCTATAGGTAATGTCATTTTCCGAACTAAATCATCGACATCAAATACCTTATATTTTACTTTATTATTATAAGCTCTGGTAACTCTTTCTTTCCGTCTCTTCAATGAATCAAGGGCCAACATCTTTTCTTCATCTAAGTCGACAAGTTTGTCTCCCATCATATTTTAGTAATCTTCATATGGTATTTCATGTTGTCTGTGAATTCTCACTGATTGAACTTGTATCTCCACTGGTAACACTACATCATGTCCATATGCAAGTCGAAATGAAGTAGTCCCTGTTGCTTCCTTGGGAGAAGTTCTACATGCCCATAAGGCTTGATTTAGGGTTTTATGCCAATTCCTTGGCTTCTTCCCTACATGCTTCTTAATTAGGCTAATTATCATTGTATTGGCAACTTCGACTTGGCCATTTGCCTGAGCATACTAGGGAGTAAAATTTAATATTTGATTCCAACTTCTTGCGTAAATTCCTACATTTTTCGCCCAGTAAACACTGATCCTTGGTCGGTTGTAATTGTCTCTAGCATCCCAAACCGACAAATGATGTGATTTTGTATAAAATCAATAATAGCTTCTTGGTCAATGTAACACCCCAATTCTACCCAACGTTTTATAAATCAGAGTGCCAAAATTTCGACTTAAAGTTTAAGGCATTACACTTTTCACAACTTGAAATCAACGTTAAAACAACTTAATTCTCAGTGGATACACAACACATAATAATTAAGAAACATTTGAAACATATTTAGTCTTCAACAATTCAACTTTAATAAATAAACCGCAGCGGATTCTCAACAGGAATAATTGCAAAATAAGCGTAGCATCTTTGAACAACAGAAAACCACTAATATTTCTCAAAACCACAACTTAATTCAACTGAAGAGATAAAGTAAACATAAAAGAAAACAAGCATTCATTTCCCCTTGAGTGCTACGTATCAGAGTGACGACGCCATAAGCTACTAAACCTTCTACTCCTCGTTACCTGCACGTTACCAATATAAAGGTAACGACCAACAAAACAGAAAGGGTGAGATATCAAAAAATATAAACAAAAGTATGATAATTCATATGCTAGGTAAAGAATCATACAATAGTTACCACTTCAATCAACAAAATACGATATTCCACAGAATAACATAATACTCAACAACAACTTAAAATGCAACTCAGATGCGACTCGACTAATGCAAATGCATGTGGATCCATTTGGAGTAAACTCCCAACTTAAAATCATGTCAGGTTATCGAGGCATTCAACAAGGCATAAGCCTTCAACTTTCAACGTGGTGCCAATCCAGGCCAACTTAATAATGCACATGCTATGTATGATACAAGGATTACAGCTTCAACAACAACTTAAATCATGCATGAACTGCATCAACTTAATTAACCAACTTCGACTTCAACAACAATTAACAACGTCAACACAATGCAACTTATAAAATTAATACAATCAACTTCAATTTTTGACTTTGGCCATTTAAACCTACGATTCAAAGATTGTCCAATTCGGGAACAAACAACTTGTTCCGATAGTACCTGTAAATCCAGCAACTGATGCGAATTTCAATGAAACGAAACTGTTTTATTTAATTACCCGTATACCCGAACTACTCTGCAAAATTTCGTCCAATTCTGAGAAACTAATTTTTCCGCTTAAATTGACTAACAGTCTAATTTTCTGCACTATTTTTACCTCCTGCAGCATTACTACTCAATCACAGAAATTTTAGTAATTAATTCAGCCACTACCAATTATTCTTCTGCATTTGATGCAATCATTTCACTACACTAATTCACATTTCCTGCTACAACTCTATTGCTGCTAAGTTACTCTTCTACTATTGTTATCTGTTACTGCTAGGAGTATTATTTTGCTACCTCTCATTTAACCTTTATATTTTACTAGCAATCCTTATTCAATCTACCAACTAGCATCATGTTATACTATCCTAATATACCAAGAAAGAAACCAAACTAAGTTATTATACTGCCTTGCCACATGAAACAGGGAAGCAAGGAAGAGAGTGTGAGGCGCCCACCCCCTAAAGCCTGAGGCGGCCGCCTCCTGGCTGGTGGGGCCCACACAAAAATTCCCTCCTACATAGGGGACGCCCGTCTCCATCTTCTTCTAGTCATCCATGGCGATCGTCTCCTTTCCTTTGAATTTAAGGGGCGTGAAGTAACTCGTTTTTTCAAAAATCATCATTTAATTTTTAAAAAAACAATGAAATCGCCACCTAATTTTATTTGTTCTAAAAGAAGAACGGGAAAATATAGATAAAACCCACGAAAATCGGATAAGACGGTCTACGAAATTAAGAGATATAGGTTCGGGAGTTGGTTATGCAAGGGGAGGTATTAGCACCCCTTACATCCATTGTACTCGATGGTACCCATTTAGTTCAAAGTGTGTTTATGTGTTAGTGTAAAATTTTTACGATCTTCTAAGTTTTGAAAAGAGAAAGAAAGGGAGAAGAGATGTTTTTATTATTTTTGCTCGCCTTTGGTCGTAAGACTTAGTGCCTACGTACTCCCTCGTGCAATGGGAAAGTCAGAGCGCCGTAGTTCGGCTAGAAAATGATTGTTTGTTGATTGATTTTAAATGAAAAGACAAGTCGTCATTTTTAAAGGAGAAGACTCGTCTAACGTCCACAAGGTGTGATAAAGAATAAAGGACTACGCACCAACATGAGGGAGGGTTTGAGAACGCCCCTAGTACTCAAGTGGAGAAGTCAAAAACCTTGGGAATAGAGGAAGAAGCATCTCAATTATAAATGAATCATGTCTAATCTTGAAAAAGGGTTTAAATGTAAAAGGTGCTTGAGCGCACAAAAGATATTGAATGAGTTGGGATTGATTTTAAATTGTGGATGACAAGTATCAAAACATTAGGCTATCATCTAATGATTCAAATACTAGAAATTGGCGAGTGAGCTCAACCAATCATCTCTCATCCCAAAATAATTTGTTATGAGATTGGTGTTTTGAGTGAGATAAAATATTTAAATTATTGGGATATCATCCAACAATCTAAAGACTTTAAATTCGATTAAATCGTCGGGCTATCATCCAACAATTTAAACGAATGTCACTATATTATTTTAATGCGGATAGAAGTATTTAGTTTATTGGACTATCATCCAACAACCTAAAGACTTCCAATTCAATTAAATCGTCGGGCTATCATCCAACAATTTATTTGAATACCGCTCTAGCTTTTTTTTGACATGGATAGAAGTTTTATCTTATTGGGCTATCATCCAACAATCTAAAGACTTCAAATTTGTTTAAAACATTAGGCTACCATCTAACGATTTAAACAAATTTCGTCCAAGTTTATTATGAAAAACATTTAAAAAAACATCTCGACGTTGGATCGAGGTTTGAGAAGAAGACTCGACGTTGGATCGAGTTTTATTGAAAGTGTTTTAAATGCTTGGTGAATGGAGAAAGAATAAATTATGATCAATCAAGCCAAAAGACTTGATCAATCTCGAGAGAATAGCCAAACCTGTTCCCTACCATTGAACCTTTATGGAGATGAGAAGAGGATCGAAGTAATTGTAAATAACAAATAAAAACGACAAAGCCCATACAAGGTGGTCAACACAAACGATAAGGCGATTTACATTGTGTAGGTGCATGCACGAAATAAATTTAATCAACTAATTAAACAAAATTTAATTGAGTAATTAATTTAATAAAATTAATTAGATGGACTAATCAATTTTAAATAACCTAATTAGATAATTAAATAATGTTTAACTAATCAATTAAAGTCTCATTGTAAGCCCAAGAGTAAGCGTGGTGTGTGCACAAATGTGTGGCCGTTGTAACGCTTCAAAGCTTTGTCAACTCAAGGTTAGAAATGGCTTGCACGAGTATTAGTTCTTTTGAAAATGGTTTCGTGCTTTGTGAATGAATAATTAAATAATAAAGCAATAAAATAATCACTAAACTATTACATCTCATGGGGATGGGGGTACAATATTTACAAATGGGGATGTATCGAATTTACAAGTTCAAACAAATGTAAAAGAAAAATATAAATTAAATTCAAGAAAATAATAATTATTAAAAATTTAAGATCACTAAATTAATCCTAATTAATTAAAAAAAAAACTAAAAATATTAAAGTAATTCTAAACCAACTACAAAGTCTAAGGTTATAGGAATAATTTTAAAATTATTAAACAAAATATAAACTAGATTAAAATTCTAAACCTACTAAATTAAATAAATAAAAATTATAAAGTGGCTAAAACTAAACCTAAATCAAATAAAAATTGTAAAATTATATAAAATATATAAAGATTCTAAAGTTACTAAATTAAATCTAAATAAAATAAAATCTTAAAATTTACTAAACTAAATCTAAATCAAATAAAAATTATAAAATACTTAGAAATAAAAAATATTTTACTATTAAAGAAAATTAGTTCTAAACTATATATTTATTTTTTGTATCTTTGAAAATTATTTTGAAGATTTAAAATATATTACTTGTATAAATCAACAAAAGCAATACTATTTCTAAAAAGAAATCTAACAACTAAAATAAAAATAAAATCTCTTTGCTCTCTTTTTTTATTAAAAAAAATAAATAACATAAATCTAATTCTAAATATATTTTTTTACACCTTTTTTTTAAATAATTTTTTTGATAAAAGATAAAAATGAAAGTAGAAACTAAGTTAAAATAAAACACTAAATTGAATAATAAAAGTAATTAAAAGATATATTAGATTTGGAAGAAATAAAATAAAATAAAAAAAGAGGATAATATGATGAGCAAATTCGCTGGGCTATGCTTACTGGGTCAGATCCTTAGCCTCATTCAAATTTCTAACTTAACAAAAAAAAAACCTTGGAGCTACTAGGTTTAGCTAGGGGTGTTCGCGGTGCGGTTTGGGCGGTTTTGACGCAAAAAATCATCCAAACCGCGAGAGAAAAAGGCATGCGGTTTGGTTTGGTTCAGTTGACTTTTAGAAAAAAAATCAAACCAAACCAAACCAAACCAATGCGGTTTGGTTCGGTGCGGTTGGTTCGGTTTTTTACAAATAATTTGTTGAGTCATCCATTCACATATATATGATAACATAACTTTGTATTTGGTCATTCATACATGATACACTACTAAATAATAACCAAAAAACTAATCATATTTGGACAATAACTTTTCATTTAATATGTAAAAGTTAGATTAGACAAAAGTGAAATAATAAACATAAAATAATAGCATAAAACAATATAAAAAATATTATAATAAAACAAAAAAATAGAAGAGATGAAAAATTAGTGAAGATGAAAAAGAAAGAACATAAGAGAGGAGAGATTAGAGATAAAGATGTGCGATAAAATGAAATTGAAAGAGAGAAAAATTGCATAAAAAATAAGAACGTGCAAAGGAAACAATATAAGAGAGTAGAGATTAGATAAGAAGAGACAAGATGTAAGTGGTGAAGATGAAGTGATAATGTTAGGAGATATTTAAGAAGATTGAAATTGAAACTATAATTGTAAAGATGAGTATAATCATAAGGCTAATGTATAATAGATTTAAGTTTGGGTTAGATGCGAGTTAAGTAAAATATAGGTTGTAACATAATGCGGTTTAGTTCGGTTTGGTTCGGTTTGCAAAATACAAACCGCAAACCGAACCAAACCATGCGGTTTTGTTAAAAAATGACCCAAACTAATCCGAACCAAATGCAGTTTTTTGCGGTTTTCGGTTTGGTTTGGTTTGGTTTGCGGTTTTCTATTGGGTTGGGTTGGTTTTGAACACCCCTAGGTTTAGCCGCCAGCTTGCTTCCTAATATTTACTAATAATTGCTTTTTTTAATTTTTATTAATGACAAAAACTAAAAGAAAAAACACGATGCACCACTCTCTCTGCAACTGGCTTCCTTCTTTCTGTTCATCGGTCCTCTCACACGCTTTCTCTGTTCTATCGCTTCGACTTCTCGCCTTTCCATCATCTTCCTCATCGATTCAAGCATGGTTATTCAACAACAAACAGCAAAACAACACCCTTTCCAAAACCCTAAGCCCCAAATTGATTATTGATGGCATACAAAAATACAAAATCAAAGCAAACATTCAATGAAAAATTGAAAGAAAATCGGGTATATATTCTGAACTCGTTTCACCTTTGTCTCTTTCTGCGTTTGCTGTGGGTTTTCGGTTTCTATGTTGTCGTGCTTCCGTTTGCGTTTCTGGGTTGTTGATATGGTGTTGATAAAGGTTGATGCGGTGAAGGAATGGAAGGTTAAAAGGATAAGGTTGGTACAAAATGGTGATTTTGAGGTTGAAGGAGTGTTGGAAGATGAAAAGGTTAAGGTTATAGTGAAGGGTGCTGGAATATGAAAGGCGTGGAGGATTTCCTGAACATGACGGTAGTGTGTGGTTTCAACAGAGGTTTTATTATGGCTTTAATGGTTGAAGGAGATTGAGTAATGGTTGGTGTATTGTGGTTATGGAAATAGCTAGTATGGCTCTGTATTAGTGAGTTTTTTTTTTTGAGCATGAGTATGAAAGTTCTGTAGAATTTGTAGAAAATATTTTGTCCTCAAGTCCCCCTGAAAAGCAAGAGTTATATGGCAGTATATAGCAGGAATTGAGTGAGGGCAGAATGGAGAATTGGGAAAAACTTAGTGAGGAAAGATAATAGTACAAGTAATGGAGGAAAATGAAATTGCAAGCTGTAGAAATTGTACAAGATTTGTTGTGAGTTTTGTAAGGGTCTGTACTGATTTTGTGTTGTAATTTGCAGAGATTTGCACAGGAAGTGGTGGAATGGTGAGGACAGAATGGTGTGGTGGAATTATACTGATTCTCTTTGAATTTGTTTTGCAGGTTGGTACAAGATTGTACAAGAGGTGGTGGAGGTGAGTTTTACATGGTGGAGCAGAATGCAACATGGAAAAGAACAAACAGGAGCAACAACAATTTTCTTTTTTTTTTATTTTATTTTTTTTTTATTTTGTTAAAAAGTAAAAAAAAACAAAAATCTAATTAATTGAAATCTAAAAATTAAGATGTACACAAATATGATGATGCATAATATAATTACAAAAATTTAAACTTAATTAAAAACTAATTTTATTACTAACAGAATGCCAATTAAAAATCCATTAATAATAAAAACCAATATTTTTAAAATAAGGTAACAACAAAAATGTTATTCTAACAAAAAGTGATTTTTTTTATTTAAATCCTAATTTATTATAGTTAATAGAAACCAATTAATAACTTCTAATCACTAAAATGACTGAAATTAAATATCACAATAAAAATAGAATTAAAAGATACAAACATAAAAATTAATTAATCTATTTAGAAAAATGTAAACATGATAAAACAAACTTTGATATTAAAATATGACTTATCTAAAAAAGGAAATTAATGTTAATGTGAAAGAAAAATATTAAAATTTCAAAATAAAAAAATAAAATAAAAAAAATCTAAATTAATTGTTAATGAAATAGAAAATATTTTTTCAATGAGGAAATATTTTATTTAATTCAAAACTCTAATAAAAAAAATGCAAAAATCAAGCATGAAATAATCTATAAATACAAACATAATTACTAGTAAAAACAAAACATTGTTATTTTAAAAAAGAACAAAATTTATTTTAATTCTTATTTCATTATTTAACTAATAGAAATTATTTAGTAAACCTCACCAAATAATTAGAATTAATTAAATATTAAAAATAAGAATTAAAGTGAGAAAGGATGCAAATGCAATGAGTGAATGACTTTTTTTTTAAAATATAAATACAATGCAAGTAGAAAAATAGCAGGGTAAAATTTAGGGTGCAACAGGGCGGTCGTCTCCTTTAAGTATCAGAATGTTATTTTTCCTTCAGACAAAATAACGGTTCATCGCAACCAATTTACATAGGAACAACAATACAGCATAGGGACACATTATAGCAGAACAATTTCAACACAGGAAACAATATCACACATTCCAGCGACATAAATTCATCGCAGAAAACACAATTAGCAGTGTAATTATATAACCCTAAACCCCACATAAAAATTATCATACAATCGATTATATAAATCGAACCCCACCCCTTACCTTTGGATAGAAGGGAGCTCAGAAAATTGATCGGAAAAACGAAATTCTCGGACAGCAAATTGACCCTGCTAGCAACCCTTGTTTCCAATTCAATTTCTTTTTCTCTTCTACTTACTGCTACGTGACTATCAGTTTTGGTTTTATAAACAATACTACTTTCTTATGTCACTAGGCCACTCAATTAATAATGGGCCTCTAACATAAATTGGGTCTACTAACTAACACTCTTAAAAATGCTATTTCACCCTCATAATTAATTCACCATATTTAGTTAGTAACTCTAAATATAAAATAAATTCTAATATTACTTTTTCTTCCGACTAATTTTTACCCGACCATTAACTTTAACGATTCCACCTACAAATTCGACTTAATCACGAATTAAATTGAAAATGCTCTATGATATTAAATTGAATTATTTAATTAACTACGGGTGTTACAACTCTCCCCCACTTAGGATATTTTTGTCCTCGAAAATTTACCTAATTCAAACAACTCGGGATAAGAGTCTCGCATCTTGCTCTCCAACTCCCACGTCATGTTTTCTCCAGCAGCTCCTAACCAGACAACCTTCACCAATGCAATCTCCTTTCCATGCAAAATCTTCGTCTCGCGATCCGCAATCCGTACTGGCATTGTCTCTACGGCCAAATTATCTCGCACTTGCACATGGTCCATACGAATCTCGTGAGACGAGTCAGGAATATACTTCTGGAGTTGCGACACATGGAACACATCATGCAAATTCGAAAGATTTGGTGGCAACGCCACCCTATAAGCAACCTTTCCAACTCTGTCTGATATCTGATATGGACCAATAAAGCGAGGAGTAAGTTTCTTCGATTTCAATGCTCGTCCAACACCGGTTACTGGTGTAACTCTCAAGAATACATGTTCACCTTCCTGAAATTCTAAACTTTTCCTTCGCTTGTCGTGATAACTCTTCTGTCTACTCTGGGAAGCCTTCATCTTTTCACGGATAAGCTTCACCTTCTCGGTGGTTTCTCGAACTAGTTCAGGTCCAAGTACTACACTCTCTCCCGACTCATGCCAACACAACGGAGTCCTACACATCCGACCATACAACGCTTCAAAAGGTGTCATTCTGATGCTAGAATGGTAACTATTATTATATGTGAATTCTATCAATGGAAGGCAAGTGTCCCACAAAACTATCTCTTCAAGAACACATGCTCGCAGTAAATCTTCCAATGATTGATTCGTCCTTTCTGTGACCATCAGTTTGAGGATGATACGCTGAACTCAACCTTAACTTAGAGCCCAACACATTCTCTAAACTCTGCCAAAAATCAGATGTGAACCTCAGATCTCTATCTGACATAATACTCAACGGAACACCGTGTAACTTAACAATCACCCTGATATAAATTTCCGCCAACTTCGGCATAGGAAAACTGATGTCAATAGGTATAAAATGAGCCGACTTGGTAAGCCTATCAACAATCACCCAAATGGAATTATGTCCTTGCACAGTATTAGGTAATCCAGTTATGAAATCCATCGAAATACTATCCCACTTCCACTCTGGAATTTCCAACGGTTGCATCAACCCTGCAGGCTTTTGATGCTCAACCTTTGACTTCTGACAAGTTAAACATGCATACACAAACTGCGCAATATCACGCTTCATTCCAGGCCACCAAAATAATTTCTTCAAATCTTGATACATTTTAGTAGCTCCTGGATGAATGCTTAACTTACTTCTATGCCCTTCTTCCAGAATTAATCTTTTCAGCTCTACATCATCAGGAATACAAATCCGATCACGAAATCTCAAGACACCTTGCGCATCTACATTAAAATCACTAGTTTCAGACTGATCAATTCCAACCATCGAATCTACCAATTTCACATCCAACTTCTGTGCTTCTTTGATCTTATCCAGGAAATCATTATTAATCTTCAACATTCCTAGCTTAACACTCTACGGTGTCGTCTCACAAACAAGACTTATATCTCTAAACTGCTCAATTAATTCCAACTCTTTAACCATCATTGCTGACATGTGTAAAGTCTTTCGACTCAACGCATCAGCCACCACATTAGCTTTACCTGGATGATAATTCAAACCAAAGTCATAATCCTTCAATAACTCCAACCATCTTCGTTGCCTCATATTCAATTATTTCTGGTCGAACAAATACTTTAAACTTTTGTGGTCGCTAAACACTTCAAATCTAGAGCCATACAAATAATGTCTCCAAATTTTCAATACAAATACAACTGCAGCAAGTTCTAAATCATGTGTAGGATAATTCTTCTCATGAATTCTCAATTGTCTTGATGCATAAGCAACAACATTTCCATCTTGCATCAACACCCCACCTATTCCCATTTTAGAAGCATCACAATACACTACAAAAGGTTCTTCAGGTTTTGGTAACGACAAAATTGGAGCCGACGTCAATCTCTTCTTCAACTCGGTAAAACTCTTTTCACATTGTACATCCCACACAAAAGCTTTACCTTTACAAGTTAACTTTGTTAATGTAAGTGCCAACTTGGAAAATCCTTCGATAAACCTTCTGTAGTAACCAACCAAACCCAAAAAGCTTCTAATCTCAGTTGCTGACTTCAGAGTTTCCCATTGCAACACAACATCTACTTTAGATGGGTCCACAACAATGCCACTACTTGAGATGACATGGCCGAGAAAACTAACCTCTTTCAACCAGAATTCACACTTGGACAGTTTAGCATACAACTTTCTTTCTTTCAGAACTTGCAACACTGTCTTCAAATGCTCTGCATGCTCTTCATCTGACTTAGAATAAATCAAAATATCGTCAATGAACACTACTACAAACCGATCCAAATAATTATGAAAGATGCGGTTCATATACTCCATAAATACTCCCGACGCATTGGTAACACCAAAAGGCATCACAGAATATCCGTAGTGTCCATAACGTGTCCTGAAAGCCGTCTTCTGAATGTCTTCATCTTTCACTTTAATCTGGTGATAACCTGATCGTATATCAATCTTGCTAAACACACTAGCACCCACCAATTGATCCATCAAGTCATCAATTCTTGGAAGCGGATACTTGTTCCTGATCGTCACTTTATTTAGTTGTATGTAATCAACACAAAGCCTCATGCTTCCATCTTTCTTCTTTACTAACAACATTGGAGCTCCCCACGGTGATACACTTGGTCTAACAAACTTTTTCTCAAGTAGTTCTTCTAACTGCTTCTTCAATTTTGTCAACTTAGATGCGGACATCATGTACGGTGCAATAGAAATAGGTCTGATACCAGGTACAAGATCAATACCAAATTCAACTTCCCGTTCCGGTGGTACATCTGGAATTTCATCAGGAAAAACTTCAGGAAACTCACGCACCACCTGCAACGCATCAATTATAGCTCGATTCTCCATTGACAATGTTGCCATCAATGAAAACATCTTGGCTTCTTCCTTCAACAATTGTCGCAACTGCGTAGGCAACACCAAAACAACTTCTTCTTCTTCTTCAGCAGTTGAAAACCTCACAGACTTATTATAACAGTTAATATGGACATAGTTATGCTCTAACCAGTTCATACCCAAAATTACCTCCAACCCACTTAACGGCAAACACATTAAATCAACAGTAAAGTCCCTATCGAAGATTGACAAAGGACACTTCAAGCATACAAGAGAAGTAGTCACTGATCCCTTGGCGGGGACCTCAACCACCATTGTACCATTCATAGAAGACAACAAAAGACCCAATCTTTTAACGCAATCAGCAGCAATAAAATAATGAGTAGCATCAGTGTCAATAATAATGATTAAAGGAGTATTATTTATGAAACATGTACCTCTGATAAGTTTGCCCTCATTGTCAGACGAATCACCAGCCAAAGCAAATACTTTCCCACTAGATTGTGCCTTCTTCAGTTTTTGTCACTGACTCCCAATGTGTCCCTCTTCACCATAATTAAAACATATCATTTCTTTGTGCTTGCAATCAGATATTTCATGCCCAGTCTGGCCACAACGGAAACATCTCTTCACCTCAGTAGTACAGGCATTGCTCTTGTGACCAGCCTGCCCACACTTGTAACAAACAATACCAGTAGTAGCACCTCCCCCACTAGTTCTCTGACCCGGAGCAGCTCTCTGTTTACCCTTACCAGCTGGAGCATCATACGGTTAACCACAATTTTGCTGATTTTTGCCTCTCCTATCACTGGCAATCTAGTAATGAGCATTGTTATCTTCCTCAAAAATACGACAATTATCCACCAAATTAGAGAAAACACGAATCTTCTGATACCCAATTGCTTTCTTGATCTCATAACGCAACCCGTTTTCAAACTTAATGCACTTCGAGAATTCAGCAGTTTCTGCGCTATAATGCGGATAGAACTTGGCCAACTCCACAAACTTCGCAGCATACTCAGTAACAGACATATTACCCTGCTTTAGTTCAAGAAATTCAATCTCTTTCTTACCCCGAACATCTTCAGGATAATACTTCCTCAAAAATTCCCTACGGAACACAGCCCAAGTGACCTCCTCACCTGCAGCTTCCAATCTTGCATTCGTGTCCAACCACCAGTCATCAGCCTCACTAGCTAACATGTGAGTTCCATACCGGACCTTTTGTGTTGTAGTACAATTCATCACGCGAAAGATCCTCTCAATTTTTTTCAACCACTCCAAAGCACCATCAGGATCATGTTTGCCTTTGAATACCGGTGGATTCTCTCTCTGGAAGGTTGCCAAACTTCGGGATCCAACATCCCTGCCAGCATTAGGTTGATTCTCCAGAGCATGAGCCATTGCTTCTAGAGCATCATTCCTTCCAGCCATTTCAACTAAGCACTGCAACATAACCAATAGTTAGATAAAGTAATTAACAATACTCCGATTATTAACGACACAACAACTTGGCCGGATGGACCGACCTTCTCTGATACCACTAATGTAACACCCCAATTCTACCTAACATTTTATAAATCAGAGTGCCAAAATTTCGACTTAAAGTTTGAGGCATTACACTTTTCACAACTTGAAATCAACATTAAAAAAACTTAATTCTCAGTGGATACGTAGCACATAATAATTAAGAAACATTTGAAATATATTTAGTCTTCAACAATTCAACTTTAATAAACAAGCCGCAGTGGATTCTCAACATGAATAATTGCAAAATAAGCGTAGCATCATTGAACAACAGAAAACCACTAATATTTCTCAAAACCACAACTTAATTCAACTGAAGAGATAAAGTAAACATAAAAGAAAACAAGCGTTCATTTCCCCCTGAGTGCTACGTATCAGAGCGACGACACCATAAGCTACTAAACCTTCTACTCCTCGTTACCTGCACGTTACCAATATAAAGGTAACGACCAACAAAACAGAAAGGGTGAGATATCAAAAAATATAAGCAAAAGTATGATAATTCATATGCTAGGTAAAGAATCATACAATAGTTACTACTTCAATCAACAAAATACGATATTCCACAGAACAACATAATACTCAACAACAACTTAAAATGCAACTCGGATGCGACTCGACTAATGCAAATGCATGTGGATCCATTTGGAGTAAACTCCCAACTTAAAGTCATGCCAGGTTATCGAGGCATTCAACAAGGCACAAGCCTTCAACTTTTAACGTGGTGCCAATCCAGGCCAACTTAATAATGCACATGTTATGTATGATACAATGATTATAGTTTCAACAACAACTTAAAACAACAACAACTTAAATCATGCATGAACTGCATCAACTTAATCAACCAACCTCGACTTCAACAACAATTAACAACGTCAACACAATGCAACTTATAAAATTAATACAATCAACTTCAATTTTCGACTTTGGCCATTTAAACCTACGATTCAAAGATTGTCTAATTCGGGAACAAACAACTTGTTCCGACAGTACCTGCAAATCCAGCAACCGATGTGAATTTCAATGAAACAAAACAGTTTTATTTAACTACCCGTATACCCGAACTACTCTGCAAAATTTCGTCCAATTCTGAGAAACTAATTTTTCCGCTTAAATTGACTGATAGTCTAATTTTTTGCACTATTTATACCTCCTGCAGCACTACTACTCAATCACAGAAATTCTAGTAAGTAATTCAGCCAATACCAATTATTCTTCTGCATTTGATGGAATCATTTCACTACACTAATTCACACTGCCTGCTACAACTCTATTGCTGCTAAGTTACTCTTCTGCTATTGTTATTTGTTACTGCTAGGAGTATTACTCTGCTACCTGTCATTTAACCTTTATATTTTACTAGCAATCCTTATTCAATCTACCAACTAGCATCATGTTATACTATCCTAATGTACTAAGAAAGAAACCAAACCAAGCTATTCTACTACCTTGCCACGTGAAACAGGGAAGCAAGGAAGGGAGTATGAGGCATCCACCCCTTAGAGCCTGAGGCGGCCGCCTCCTGGCTGGTGGGGCCCACACCAAAATACCCTCCTACATAGGGGACGCCTGTCTCCATCTTCTTTTAGTCATCCATGACGATCGTCTCCTTTCCTTTGAATTTAAGGGGCAGTCGCCTCCTTTAAGTATCAAAATGTTGTTTTTCCTTTAGACAAAATAACGGTTCATCGCAACCAATTTACATAGGAATAACAATACAACACATGGACACATTATATCAGAACAATTTCAACACAAGAAACAATATCACACATTCCAGCAACAGAAATTTATCGCAGAACACACAATTAGCAGTGTAATTATATAACCCTAAACCCCACATAAAAATTATGATACAATCGATTATATAAATCGAACCCCACCCCTTACCTTTGGATCGAAGGGAGCTCAGAAAATTGATTGGAAAAATGAAATTCTCGGACAACAAATTGACCCTGCTAGCAACCCTTGTTCCCAATTCTATTTCTTTTTCTCTTCTACTTACTGCTACGTGACTATCAGTTTTGGTTTTATAAACAATACTACTTCCTTATGTCACTAGGCCACTCAATTAATAATGGGCCTCTAACATAAATTGGGTCTACTAACTAACACTCTTAAAAATGTTATTTCACCCTCATAATTAATTCACCATATTTAGTTAGTAACTCTAAATATAAAATAAATTCTAATATTATTTTTTCTTCCGACTAATTTTTACCCGACCATTAACTTTAACGATTCCACCTACAAATTCGACTTAATCAAGAATTAAATCGGAAATACTCTATGATATTAAATTAAATTATTTAATTAACTACGGGTGTTACAGTCAACATTTGTTAAGGCTACAACCTCTACCCAATTTTGTAAAATAATCAATGCCGGTTAAAATGTACCTTTGTTGTTTTGACGAAGCTGGCTTTATTTCTCCAATCACTTCCAAAGCCCAACCTCTAAACGTCCTTGGTTTTACAATTGCAGGTAATTCACTTGCAGGAACATATTGTATGCCCCCATGCATTTGGCATACTTGTCAACCTTTATCAAACTCAATGCAATCTTTTAACATCGAGGGCCAATAAACACCTGAACGCGCCCAAAACCATTTCATTTTGTGTCCAGCTTGATGTGAATCACATGCTCCACTATTTACACTCGACACTACTACATATGTCTCACTTTCTCCAAGGCATTTAAGCAATACTCCTTTAGAAGTTTTCTTAAATAATTCATTTTCCATCAAAATATAACTGAGGGCACGATATTTGATCTTATATTTTCTCGAACCCGTAGGGGAACGCAGGTAGTCGACCAAAGGTTTTCGCCAATCGTTCTTTTACCTATTGTCAATTGTTAAAATTTGAAAATTTCCAGCATATATAGTCCCTAACTTTATAATCGACAAATCTGAAGGAGATAATAAAGTTGCTCGAACTTTCTTACCTGAATGGGTTCTTCATTTTGGTCTTTCTTGTACCCTAAAGCTTCTTGTGCTAAGTCATTAGCCTTTTGATTCTCTCGTCGTGGTATGTGTCGAATGTTTACTTGCTCAAATTGTTTGAGTAATCTAATGGTAATCATAAAGTACATGATTAAATTTTCTTTAACACATCTATACTCCTTTGATACTTGTTTGATTACCAATTCAGAATCTCCCATAATTTCGACGTTTCTTGCCCTCAATTCTAGCAGCAGTTCAACTCTTGTTATTAAAGACTCGTATTCTACTTCATTATTAGTACATATATCGTCGATTGCATACTTGAACTCTGTTTGAATTCCATTAGGCAAAATTATAATTCCTCCTATTCCATCTCCATTTTTATGGCTAGAACCATCGAAGTTTAATTTCCATTACACCAAATCGACATAATTTTGAGGCATAGAAACCATTAAATGGTCGACAAGGAAGTCTGCTACTACTTGTCATTTCATTACTTTTAAGGGCACATAAGTCAGAGAATATTTCGTTAATGCTAAATCCCATTTACCAATTCGACTATGCAAGATTGGTTTGGACAACATGTGTTTAATAATATCAAGATGAGAAGATACATACACATCAACAAGCTTTATATTTGCTTCAATTTAATACAAGATAAATACAAACATAGGCATAGTTTTTCTATATCGCTATACCTAGTTTCAACATCATTTAACATTCGACTAAGATAATACACAGGTCTCTCGACACTTTTTTCATCCTCTTGGACTAACATACTTCCTATAGTCGAATCTGAAACTGCAATATACATCCTCATAGGCCTATTTCTAACAGGAGGTGCCAATATTGGAGGCTTCACTAAATATTCTTTACGTTTGTCGAAACCCTCCTGATGCTCCTTTTGCAAGATGAAGTCCTCATTCTTCAGTGGAAGCAGTGGTGAAAATACTTTAGTTTTTCCACTTAATTTGGATATGAACCTCCTTAGGAAATTTATTTTGCCCAACAAAGACTGAAGATCCTTTTTGGTCGATGAAGGTTTGATGTCCGTGATGGCTTTGGTCTTGATTTGATTTACTTCTATGCCTTTTTTATGTACCACAAAACCAAGAAAGTCACCCGCCTGCACACAAAAAACACATTTTAATGGATTCATTTTTAATCAATATTTCCTCATCCTTTTGAAAGACTTTCGAAGGTGTTGCAGATGAGTCGGTTTGCTGTTCGACTTTATTACAATATCATCAATATAAATTTACATGAAATCCTCAATAAAGTCGTGGAACATAGAATTCATTACCCTTTGATATGTTGCCCCGACATTTTTCAAGCTGAATGGCATGACAACCCATTCGTAGGTCCCTAGTGCCCCTAGGCAACGAAATGTCGTCTTCGGCACATCTTCATCTACAATAAAAATTTGGTTATAACCAGAATAACCATCAAGCATACTTAAATATTCAAATCCAGCAGCATAGTCGACTAACATTTCTGCCACACGCATTGCATACTCATATTTAGGAGTGACATCATTTAAATCTCTAAAATCTATGCACACTCTTAACTTTCCATTTTTCTTAATCACTAACACTATGTTCGCTAACCAATTGACATACCTTGCAATTCTTATGAACCTACTTTTGAGAAGTCTTTCTATCTCCTCTTTGATCTTCGACATTATTACTGGAGCAAAGCGTCTGGGCGTCTGCTTCACTAGCTTCTTTCCAGCTTTTATCGGCAATTTTAATCGACCAAATCCTTGCTTAAACCTGGCATTTCATTATAGTACCAAGCAAAGCAATCTTTAAATTCTTTTAATAAAGATATTACCTCATACTTCAAATTTTGGTCGATATTGGCGCTGATATAAGTTGGTCTTTTATCTCCCTTCTCTCCAATAGCGATTTCCTCCAAAGGGTCTTGTGGTTGTATCTGTTCAGGCGCCATTGGATCCTTTTCAAAGCCTAAGGGTTCATCGTCATATATGCAATCTAGACGCTGCTTATCAACGTTTTCTTCGACCTTTTCTTTTTTATCTGGTGGTTTTGGCTCAATAGCCAAAGTAATGTCTTCCTCCAGAATTTGAATTTTGTTGGCTTCGACAGCCATATTTTCTTCAGCCTCAAATGCCGAATTTATTTTATTTTCGGCAATATACGCCGAAATCCTCTTCTAAGCTTCTAGCTCAGACATCATTATCACCGATGTCGCCCTAGCCTGTCGACAAATTTTCACTGCATGGATCCTGCAGCGGTTCCACATCTCATGTGAAGCCATGAGTTTCATGTAACTTTAATGACACGATCGCCTCATCCAAGTTCGCATATACCTCCTCGGTAGGCTGACACGGAGAAATGTTAGCTAAATTCTTGTTGAAATGCATTTTGCCAACATTGTTTACATCATCCATAAAGTATCCTTGGTCGGCCTCGATGTTTTCAACTATGTCGTCTTCTCTCCAGATCACCAAATGCTGGTGCATTGAAGATGGCACATCCCTAATGCAGTGTAGTCATTCTTTTACAACCAAAAGGTTGTAACTTGGATTTCCTTGGATTACCATAAAAATAGTTGGCCTTGTGACTGAGCCGATAGTAATGTCCACTTGGATCACCCACATGGTGTTCCTGGTTCTTCCTTCGTAGTCTGATAGGACCACGTCGTGGGATCTCACATCGGTGTCGAACTTATCGATCTTTTTCAGAATGTTATGTGGCATAATATTAACAGTTGCGCCACAATCAACCAACACTTTGTTGATAGCAACACCTTCAACTTTAGCCCTTATTAACAGGGGCTTCAGATAGCTTCTCATAGCCATGTTTGGCCTTTCAAAAAAGGCATCTTGGTTCTCCAGAGAACCATTGTTCATAACAAAATAACATGTTGGCTTGTTCAATGTCATTTCTTCAGCATCGACATCTGCCGAATCTTCAACTTCAGTCAAACAATCGTATTCTACTGGCAGAATAGACACGACATTGACTAAGATGTCCAAACTTTCTTTAGAGTCGGAATGAAAATCATCAGTAGCCTCCTTAGAACATTTAGCCACTGGTAGATTTATGAATTCCCTAATTCGCTCCTTAGCAGTAGTATCAACCTTTACCTTATATTGTTTCTGATTGCCTATTTTGTTTGTAGAAAT
This sequence comes from Vicia sativa, assembly GCA_021764765.1. NCBI lineage: Eukaryota > Viridiplantae > Streptophyta > Magnoliopsida > Fabales > Fabaceae > Vicia > Vicia sativa. The sequence continues at coordinate 120,229,548 of CM038795.1, read as the reverse complement.
CTGTGCAGCGGCTTATCTCTCAGCCTGCGTTCGATACTGGAAGCGTCTCCATTGAGTTCGACTCAAGGGATTATTTTCCATGTAGTTCTCTGAGATATGACTTTTCTTTCAGACTTGAACTTATTTCGGTAGGTCATAGCCGACTTCCCTTTGCTAGAATCTCCACCAATAGCACCATCATCGGGTGCCCCCATTCTCCCCTAAGACTTAATCCATGTACCTCTGGGAGCAGCGACAGAAGGAATGTAACTCCTTGGTTTGGTCTGGGAATTTCCCATAGTTCTTCTTGGGTCCCTTGGATTAGGGAACCTTTAACTACACAACTTGGCTTTGCCTTTTTCCAATTGCAACTTCTGGAAGTTTTCAGCATCAATTTTTTCAGTTAAAGCACCTCACCTAGGGCACAAGCAAGCTTGTGAGCCCTTATTCTTGCACCTACAGAGGAAATCCAGCAGATCCTCATCAAGTCTTAGGTATACGTCAACTAACTTGACGTCTGGACTTTCTCCAGTGCCCTCTTCAATCATGTCGTCATCTGGAAATTCAATGATTTCCACCATGTTGATTTCGACAGGTTTAACAAATAAGCCTCCTCTTGTCTCAAAGGATCAGCGTCGATTTTCATTTTCCTAGCTACAAACTTCAATCGACCTTCTTATAATGACTTCTGAACGAGATCACTGAAAAGAAAACATTGAGAGGTTGTGTGACCAAGATAGTTATGATATTTACAAAAACCCATTTTCTATCGTTGTTCTAATGGCGGAGGTACTAAAATTTGACCATCTTTAACTAACAAATCAAAAATTTCTTCGCATTTAGAAACATCAAAAGTATAAGTTTTCGCTGGAAATTTTGAATTGTTTTCGACAGTATTTTTCCCTTTAGCAGGAAACAATGATTTACACTCATACGCAAACCTTGACTTTATTTTAGTCACATCAACTTCTGCCTCAATTAGTGAGATATAGTCGGCCTCATATATGGGATATGTATCATCGTAATCTACATAGACTACTTTTTCTTTCTTAGTCTTAGCCTTAGTATGCTTAACCTTCTCTAGTCTCAGACGCTCAAGATGTTGAGCTCTATCAACTAACTATGACATACTTTTAACAAATGTTGGGTCTATTTTCTTCCTAATAGAATAATCTAAACCTCCAACAGTCATTTGAACAAGCTCATGTTCTGGCACTTGAGTAAAGCATCTTGCTTTCAGTGACCTAAACCTATTTAGGTAGTCATCTATAGTTTCATAAAACCTTCTTTTAATGTTTGACAATTTGACCAAAATGATTTTCGAATTCCCTTCATAAAATTGTTCATGGAAATTTTTTTCCAACTTAGTCCATGAGTCAATTGAATTTGGAGGCAAAGTGGTAAACCACGTGAAGGCTTCCTTAATTGGGGACGAGGGAAAATATTTTACCCTTAAGTTTTCATTATTCACCATATCCCCAGATTCAGTCAAATACCTAGCTATATGTTTGATTGTCGATTCCCCTAACTCTCCCTCAAATTTGGTACTTAGGAATTTTCCAGCCTCTAGGGTTTTCAGTCTGTAAAATATATTAAGGCAAAGGGGAATAATATGTTGGCCTTTGTAATGTGGTATTCATACCATTCCTAGCCATAATTATTTTGACAATAGTGGTTAGGTTATTCTCTACAGCTAAATCCTCTTGTCAAATTTGATCAAGAACTTGATCAGACTCTTGTTGTCGATTAACTAATATTCTAGGTTGTTCAACAACAACATTCCTTTGAGGCCATACAACTTGTCCCTGATGGACAATTTCATCCTCTATTACCCCCATGTCTACTTAACTAGGGGAAACTAGTCGAATAGGTGGCGCCTGTCGAACAAGAACTGGGGGAGCACCCAAAAAGTTACACAAACGTGTTAATTGGGCGATCACCTGTTGATTCGTTTCAGCGGACTGCCTATTAGTCTCAACCGACTCTTGCACTATGGGATTAAATATATTTCCCATTTGATTAGTTAACATATTGTTATACCCCAAAATTTGCCCTCCTATTTTCAAGATAATACACATCTCCATACTCAAGAGTTCCTCAAGGGTTGACCAGATGAACCCTCTCCTAAGCAATCAACCCCACAACTAGGGTTTTGATTCTATCAAAGTCAAAGATGGTTTCTATTGCCTCAAGTTATCATAATACCTCCTCATATGTCTCAAGGTATCACCATGCTAAGTTTCAAGCCTCACACCTCAAGTTTGCTCAGTTAATTGCTTAGATGGTTGAAAATCAGTTGTATTGGACAAAAAGTCAATTGTGGTCAACATATAGTCAAACTTCATCATTTTTGGTCAACATCAAGGTTTTGAAGTCATATTCATCATTTTATCAAGGGTTGATCATGATTCATCAAGAAAACTCAAGATTTGATCAAAAGTCCAAGTTTATAAATTAACGTTTCTTGATAAAAAGTCAACAAAACTTTGACCAAGCATAAATTTCACATACTTTATCAGAATTTTTTCCATGAAAGCTCATTTTGAAGAGAATTCAATTCTCTACAGCTTTGTGTCTCACAAGCTTTGGTAAAAAATGCTTCATTTGAGAGTTATGGATCAAGACGTTATAGGTCTTTCTAAAAGTCAACAAAAAGTCATCTTTTTCCAAAGAAGTGTACATGAACGTGGAAGCTTAAATGAAGATGAAACCAAAAGGAGTGTTTATAGGATATCTTGAGCTTCCTAAAAAGTCCAAGAACACTTCAAAATGTTGAAAATTGAGCAAGTTACAACTTGTGCAAGTTTGGAATTTTTGAAGAAATGCATGAAGATAATATTGACTAAACTTGAAAATCTTGCAAATGGGCCTAAGTTTTTATAATCTAAACTTGTTTCTAAGATGGCCCATGACCTTTAAGTCCATTTACACTCCCTTGCACCATTTATTTAATTTATTTTTAAATTATTCCACTAAAATTCAATTTTAAATAAAATAAAATGCAAAACAATAGGCCAAGGCGAGTGGGCTTTGCTATTTAGACATCTTGAGGTCCAAGATAGCTCATCATAAGCTAGTAAAAACGCACAAGAAGCATCAATGCAAGATTGGCCAATTTTGGAAACATTACAATTTATTTTTCAATCAAATATTTTCCATTGAAAGCATATATTTTCTCTTAAAGTCTTGACCTAATTCTCTTGTCGTATATATACATAACACCTTCAGACATCAAAGATGAATGTTTGCAGCCAAGAGACTAGGGTTTGTTTCAAAATTTCAAAGGAAACTTGCACCATCGAATTTCAAATCCCAGCCACTTCCAAGCAATTCCAAGCACTGATTCATGCTCCTGAGGTAACATAGAGTAAGTATGGATCAAAATCCATGGCCAAAACTCCCTGAATCGCACACATCATAAACTCAGTTTGCATCATATTTGTGAATTTTGTATTTTAAATTCTATCGTGTTTTAATGTGAACTAACATTGCTAATCGTTTCACGAGGTTCATTAGAGCAGGTTAGAACAATCGTGACGAGTTTTCCATGGCCGAAACATGACTTGCCAATGTTAGGGCACAATCATTTGCAAGCTTCGAACTGCTAGTTGCAGGAACTTTCAGGCCAAACTAATCCCATCATCGCGTTCGCAAGGGTCTAATTATTGGATCTGTGCACTTTGTTCTTGTTTTTCTATTCGATTTCGAAGGTTTTGCAAATTGGGGCGGTCAGAGAAGATGACCAGAGCCCTAGCTCCGGTGGACGTTTCTGGCACTGACTTTTGACTACACGCGTGGCTTGGTTTCTCCATCTGATTGGTTGGTTCAAATACTCTGGGACTCACACGTATTATGTGTGGAAATTCAAAATGAAACGCGCGTAACATATATAATCCAATGGACGCGATTCATGGATAACAAAAACACGCAACTCAGATGGCAATGCATGGGAGTTGGTATCCAGGGGGTCAGGGGTTCGATCCCCAGCGGCCACCCTTATTTTTTTTCAAACTTTTCTAACCTTTTTCTTTTTCTATTTTCTTTAATTAACTTAGTTATTTAATTAATTAATCAATTAATTAGTAACTAGGTTAAATAATTAGAAAATTAGGATTAATTTTCAATTAACTTTATTTTTATTTTACTTAATTAATTTAATTAGTTTAATTTAGGTTAGTTAATTTAATTTAAATTTTTTTTATTAATTAAAAATAATTAGAATTAGGGTTTCTGATTCACCCGATTTTTTCACAATAATTAGGTCAACTTAATTAGGGCTTAATTGACCTCAATCTTTTTTCACTAACTTTTTTCAAACTTATCCCAATTTTATTTCTTATATCTCAATTATCTATTTCACGCATAATATTGTAACTGCTTCCAGGATGTATAATTTTTTGCGCACATTCCTTTTATCATTATGTATCTGCTCATGAGATGTAATAGATAATTAGGACATTTACTTTCCACACCTCTTATTTTGTATCTGCCCCAAAGCCATGCAATAGTGCATGACCTTTATCTTTCTGCTTTTACTTTCTTCACTCTCTTATAAACCGTATATACACTGCTTAGATGTATGGCTAATAGGATTGCATGGCAAGACTAATCAATGAACATAGATAACCCTAATTCAAGATTAACATATCTAAATTGAATCACAATTTCACACTTGCACCCATTAGGGTACTCTCTCTTATTGCCTTTTGAATAAACAATGGTCATGTCCCTCGAATGTAGGGGTACCATTAGCAAAGTTGCCTACGAATAAAATCATCACAAAGATCATAGTCCCTCGATGTTTCTTACGAATATATGATCTCTTTCCTCGGTTGTTTCCTACGAATAAATGATGATTGTCCCTTTGAATTGCTAAAGGTATCCTTACATGTTGCCTTTAATGACCATAAGATGAGCCTACGATTGTCCCTTCACATCCAACGGATAGAGTTACCTACCAACTAATGGTATGGATAACACTATCCTAAAGGAAAATGAAAATAACAAGAAACTACCATTTTGAGTAGGTAATAAGACTCTATTACTTGCTCCAATCAAACAAATCATTTTTCACACCTCACACTTCTTTTCATAAATATTTTCAAACAAAACACTTTGTATACATTCCAACAAGAATCATTACAAAGTTAAACATTTTTTTCATAACAAATATTTTCGAACACTCCGTATACATTCTTGAGGACTGATACAAGAATCATTACGAAGACAAAGAGAAATACTTTTCAAAAAAATACTTTTCAAGCCACACAAACACAGAAAGAAATTTTTTCAAAGGTGAGCTAAGCAATTAAGAGCCCGTAGATAACTACGGATGGAAAGGGTGTTAATACCTTCCCTTTTCATAATTACCTCTCGTACTCAGAATCGATAAAAGGTATTTCCTGTTATTTTCACCTTTCCTTTATTGGGTAAAAGAAAAGTCGGTGGCGACTCTTGTTATCTGCAACATTTGCGATAAACGCAAAACAAAAAAGTCAGTTCTTCCACCGTGTTACACATATTAACCAAATCATGGTCACTATCATCTATTTGTTTCCTTAATACCGCTACTGAAGTGTTAGTGAGAGGGGGTACTATTGGCTGAGAAGGCATTCCTATATTTTGGTTGCCTCTATTTCCTCCAGGTGCAGACCCTTGTAAAGGAGAATTCAAATTTTAAACATTATTTGACACTACTACTGCATTCGACGTTGACTAATATCCTAGCATCATGGAATACGATATTTCATAAATAGGATTTGCATTGCCAAAATGAGGCACATGGGGGATTTAAGTCGTAGTCATCGTAGGCCCTGGGCTCACCGGCTGAACTTGAGGAATAGGCGCAAAGACTATAGTCGACATTGGGGCAGTTGTGTTATTCACAGGAGGCAAATGTGCAATATGAGAAATCACTGGATCTGTAGTACCTAAAGTACACGATGGAACTTCATCTACATTTGGAGTAGGAATAGACATCCTAGGTGTATGCCTCCTAGTTGGTGGTTTATTATATTCTTTGCTTAAACTACCACTCCTAAGTCTCATACACTTATGACATCTAATAACCGACACTTAGCACTGGTCTCACTGGGTGTGCCAATTTGTTTACTATGGAAAATGGTAAACAACCGTTGGTCCTCCCAAAGTCCTAAAACTAAGAGTTACTCGCAAGATCGACCAATTGATCTTAAGACATGTCCTAAGATTTTGAAGTTATACCAGTTCTGTCGAAATCCTTATCAAAGAAACGGTTTTCTAAGACTAAGGGAACAAGTATAACGACTTTCCACATGAAGATTTGACTAACTGGCTGGTAACTCGTGATCGGCAACATGCTTTTTATACGAAGTAAGACTCAATAAACTAACTGACTGGTGACTCGTGACCGACAAAGAGTATTGAATTGTTTACGCGAAGCAGAACATAACGTAAAGAGTTTGCTCAGAGGTAAATAAAAAGCAAGTAAATTATTCAAAAGGGACAATTGAAATATGAAAGATTTGCATTGAAATAAAGGTGGTGATTCACGTACATCAAGCACTTCTCAACTCTTTGCTTCCTGACGCTCGGAATGGACTGAGTTTTGGCAAGTGAGTTGAGTATACAAGTGAACACACGAAAATTACACTAAATCTACTTATTTATAATATTTACAATGTAACTGCCCATATGAGATCTACGGACAATATTCTAATCTTGAGGTAACTGCTCCACAAGATGTTGCCACCTATTTGGTAAATGCTTGTGATTTTGAAATTTAAATCTTCCCGCTTTGGCTTCTGAAAATAAACTGCTTCTGGCTTACGTCGACCCACTTCTTTTGGCAAGATTAAAACAATAAAATTCTTCTAAGTCCAGAATCTCCTTTGGCCGACAAAACCAACTTCGACCATTTTCCTTGGTTGACTAGACCAATTTCCAAATGATCTTAACCTTGGTTCTTTTATTCCCTTTTGGTAGATAAGACTCCACTTCGACATTTTGTATTCATATTCTCTTTAACCATTAATTTCTTTGATCCATGAACTTCAATTCCTTAAAATCCTTTATCTTCAAGGATTACCCCTAGCTTATGAGAATATCCTCATTTAATACACGTACTTGAATACCTTAAGATTTTTTGAGGTAACACACCCCTAGATTCAGCATCCTTTATAAGAGCCGAGAGCCCTTCACACATAAAATAAAAGGTATGGAGAAATAGGATTTCCCCGCCTTAGGCCACGCCCAAGAATAATCGGACCAACCATAGTATCGTTCAGCGCCACATCATAATCAACGGATTCCATACAAAGCATGATCCAGCTAATCCACTTCTCATAAAATCCCAGTTTGAACAACACATCTTTCAAATAATCTCAATCAATTATATCATAAGCTTTACTAATATCAAGTTTTACAGCGATATCACCAAGTCTCCCTCTAGTTTTGATCTTCATATAATGTACTACTTTAATAGCTGCCATTGTATTATCCAAAATAGATCTTCCTAAAACAAACGCTGACTGGTTGTCAGATATGCACTTACCCATAATTTTCTTCAACTGATTCACAAGCACTTTAGTAATCACTTTATATAACACATTACACAGAGAAATCGGTCTCCAATCTTTCATGGTAGTTTGAGAATCCCCTTTTGGAATAAGAGTAATATTAGTCTTATTTAGACTATTTGGAAAAATACCACTCTCAAGCCACATACATCTAGCATTAAAGACCTCCGTACCACATGATCCCAAAAATGGCAATAAAAACTCAGATTAAAACCGTCCATAAGACAACTTGCATAGAAAAAATTTCCTCTTTAAATTCATAAATAGAAAAAGATGTTGCGAACATAATATTATCCTCCTAAAAAATGGAAGGATTTAGGCATTAAATAACTTGATCACGCGATCTTTGTTGATTGTGAAATAAATCCACAAAATAATCATAAGACACTTTGCACATTCCTTCTGAAGAATTTATAACTTCCCTGTTGTCGGAGATGAAAGAAGTAACAGTATTTTCAACTGCTTGTCTGCTCAACCGATGTCATGCGTCATGATGACCATTTTCTGCACCACTAATCGATACACCATCACAAAAATATCAATTGTTGCTTGATACACTTATACTCTCGTGTGATTTGTTTGATCACCAACTCTGAATCACCTTTTATTTCGATTTTGGTCACGCCCAAATCTCGCAAAACTTTGAGTCCAGTAATAAAGGCTTCATATTCTGCCTCGTTGTTGGAACATTTTTCATCTACTCAACATTTGAATTTTGTTGGCATCCCTTTTGGGAAAATGATCAAAACTCCTACACCAGTTTCATTCTTATGGCTCGACCCATCGAAATATAATTTCCAAGGGTTTATGTCTACCATATTCATGGATGGCTCGACCCGTTGAAATATAATTTCCAAGGGTTCATATCTACCATATTCACGGATGGCTCAACTATTGCGGTATCCACAATAAAGTGTGCCACAATTGGTCATTTCATAGATTTTAAAGGAAAATAAGACAAATAAAACTCAGTTAATACCATGGCTCACCTATCAATTCGAGTATGTGATACCGGCTTGGACAACATATGTTTAATAACATCAAAGTGAGACGAAACATAAAAATCAACTGGATTAATATATTGCTTTAATTATGTACATGAGAAGTACAAACACATGCACACATTTTCAATTAAACTATACATAGTTTCTGCGTCTATTAATACTCGACTAACGTAATATATGGGTCTTTAAACACCATTATCATCCTCTTGGACTAACATGCTTCCTATTGTCAATTCATACATAGCTATATACAATCTCATGTTTTTGTTTCAATTAGGTGGTAGTAAGATACGAGGCTTTATCGAATATTCTTTAATTGTGTCGAAAGCCTCTTGATGTTCTTCTCCTTAATGGAATTCACTTTCTTTTTTTATCTTGAGCAGTGGAGAGAAAAATTTCATTTTTCCACTTAGATTTGATATAAATCTCCTTAAGAAATTGATTTTCTCCCAACAAAGATTGCAATTGTTTCTTCTTCGAACGAGGCTTGAGATCCAAAATTGCTTTTGTTTTGTTTTGATTGACCTTGATGCCTTTTTCGTGCACTACGAAGCCTAAGAAGTCTCATGCATGCACACCGAGAGCACATTTTAGTGGATTCATTTTCAATCCATATTTTCTCATTCTTTCGAATGATCGCCGAAGATGATCTATATGACCACTTTTAGATGAAGATATAATTACAATATCATCAAAATCAATTTGCATAAAATGCTCTATAAAATCATGTAAGATGGCACTCATTACCTTTTGATATGTTGCTCCAGTGTTTCTTAAATCGAATGACATCACAACCCATTTATACGCCCCAAGGCTTCAGGACATCGAAATGCCATTTTGGGCACATCCTCATCTACTATAAAAATCTTGTTATAGCCAGAATATCAATCCAGCATACTTGAATATTCGAAACCCTCTGCTGCAACAGAGGACTTTCAAGGATCTTGTGGTTTTCGCCAAGGGGACCCTTTATCCCCCTTTTTTGTTTCTTTCTATGGTTGAAGGCCTAACATGTCTAGCTCAAAAATTGACTTCTTTGGGAGATTTGAAGTGATTCAAAATCAAAACTTCTTTACACTTTGAGTTGCTTCAATTTGCAAATGACACGATGATGGTTTGTGATGGAAGTTATAATAATCTTTGGGGGCATAAAAGCAATCTTTAAGGGCTTTGAATTATCCTTCTAATTGTGCATGAATCTTAACAAAAGAAGAACTTTCGGAGTCAACTTGAATGTAGAGTTTTTTAAGTGTTGCTTATTATTTTTTATCTTGCAGGGTTGGAAATATTACTTTCAAGTTTCTTTGCACGCCAGTTGGTGCAAACCCTAGAAGATGTTCGACATGGAATCATATCTTATCAAAGCTCAAAAAAAGGCTCTCATCTTGGCCTAAGAGTCATTCAGAGGTAGAGTAATGTTGATTAACACGATCTTAACGAATATTCCCATTTATTATTTATCATTCTTCAAAGCACCTATGATTTCCATTAAAGTTATTTTGTCCTCCAACGCTATTTTTTGTGGGGAAGTGATAAGTTGAAAAGGAAAGTAAGCCGGATCTGCTTGGATGACATATGCAAGACAAAAAAATTATAGGGGCTCAATGTTAATCAATGCTTGAAGTTTAATATGTCGCTACTTAGTAAATGGTACTTATGTATTTTAAACGAGAAATATTACATGTGATAAGATTTGTTAATACACACATATGAAAATCTAATTCATAACTTCCTTGATGATGAAACTGTAAATCCAAGGAGAAGTGAATCTTTGTGGTGGAGAGATTTAAAGATGGTAGGCAAGTGCAATAAAGATTATATGAACTGGTTTAACTATTCTATGAGTGACAAACTTGACAACGGAAAAATAATTGAGTTATGGAATCATTGTTGGATTGGAGCGCAACCTTTGATTGTTTATTTTTCGAATATGTTTAACGCAATTGTGACTCAGAGTAGTTATGTTTCTAACATGGGCTACTGGACGAACGAGCAGTGGATATGCCACCTTTTTCTAATAACATTATGAACCAACATGAAATAACTCATCTGCAGATGTTACAATTGATTATGCAGTTCATTGCCTCGATTGCAAAGTTGGACGATAACTTCATTTAGTGGAGCAATTCTCATGGGGTTTCTGTGTATATCAGTTAAGAGAGGCTCAATCGTTTTGATGATGATTATTCTATTAATGTGTAAATTCTAAAGGACCTCACAACGCTTTGGAAAACAAATATCCTTAACAAAATTCATATATTTGGATGAAGATTACTCTTAAAGAGACTGCCAACGAAACCATAATTGAAAATACACATCAATATTTAAAGTGAGTTAGACGAAGTCTTTTCATACTTTTTGGGATGCCAAATATAAAATGTGGGGTGAAAAGTAAAATCATCAGATTTTCCATTCTATTAACCGGACTTTGATCAATCATAAAAAAATAAAAAATTCTTAAAATATAAAAAAAAAATGTATTTTTTAAAAACTAAAACCCATCATCTCTTCTTCCGTCGAAGCTAAGCCAAGCTAAGCTTCAGTCACAACCATGCCTGCAATTCCATTTTCAACCCCCTTCTTCGTTCTACAACCTCGCTTCAATTACCACATTACCCCTATCTTCCGTTCCCTTTCACTCCATCTCTCTTCTTCTCCGTTCCCTTTCAATGCCCACTCCTCCAGCGTCAGACTCCACTGTGCTCTCCCCCAAGCCGCCGAGACAGAGTCTCCGAGCGGCGCTCGGTCAGGTGCTTTATCTCCCCGTCCTCCGGTCACCGGAGATGTTAAGAAAATCGACGTGAATCCTCCCAAGGGCACGCGTGATTTCCCGCCTGAAGATATGCGGTTGCGCAACTGGCTATTTAACAATTTCAAAGAGGTATTTGGTGTTTTTGAGTCAAATTGGGTATTGTAATTCAGAGTTGGTTTATGGTTAAGCTTGATTAGTGTTTTTGTATGTTTTGTTGTGATGATTAGGTGTCAAGGCTGTATGGATTTGAGGAGATTGATTTTCCGGTTCTCGAGTCGGAGGCGTTGTTCACTAGGAAAGCCGGGGAGGAGATTAAGGACCAGGTATCTCTTTAGCTATATTGTTTTTGCTTACACTAAGGCTATGTTTGGATTAATAGAATAAGGTTATGTGCCATTGTTTGGATTGGTAAAAAGAGGATGGAATGGAGCGAAACATGGTGGAATGCATTCCATCTAATTCCACCACTTACGCGGAATAACAATTTTGTTCCATTCCATCTTAAAATAACCAAACTATGGAATGAGACATCTATTCTGCTCCGCTCCTTTCCAATCTATTCCATCCCGCCCTGCTTCGTTCGTTTTAGAATATCCAAACATAGCCTTTGTCTCTTTTAGTTCTTCACTCCAAGATAGTGGTTGAGTGTTGGTTTAACATTTGCTTGTTTCGAATTAGGTCGAGTTTAGTTCAAAGGGGATGGGAGGGGAGGGGAGGAAATTCAAAAGAAGGGAGGCAAAGAGGAGAGATTTTAAATGTGTTGTGCTTGGTTAGAGAGGAAGAGGGGAGATATTTTAATGAAGGGAAAGTGTAAATTTATTTTTTCCTTGGTTTTAATATTGGACGTGACATAATAAATTTCTATATAACTAATTTATTATAAACACGGGGAGCTAAAATTGGCTCAGAAGATTTTGCTCCCACCCCTTTAAAAAATTGAAGTTTAAAATAATATTTTCCCTCCACATCCTTCTAACCAAATAGGCCCTTACATTTGGATTGGAATCATAAAATGTTTTTTGGATTGTTTAAAATACGATGGAATTTTCCATTTTATTCATCCAATACTCAGATTTTTCTTTCCCTTTAGTTTTTAGAGAATGAGATGGAACAAGTCTTTTTTCTCTATTCGATGTCTATCATGAACTACTAGGTGCAGAATTTTCTACGATGATATTAATAATGTGTACATATGATAAGCTTGGAGCAGGTTTTTGCTTCTTTGGTATGTAAATGTAGAGGCAGCAGGATGAAGTAGGGTTTCATGAATCATGATGGGACAATTTATTATTATTATTATTAGTTTGTAAGTTCCTATAGAGAAGTTCATTTATGTTTTGATTGAAAACATTGGTCACTGACCAAGGTATTTCAATGTTTCTGCAGTTAAGGTTTGTCTTTGTTGTTCTGCATGCTACTTATGGACAAATAGCATTGTGAGAACCAGACAATATGTTATGTACAATGAGTCCTGTTAGCATTGTTCTGTTCTTTGACTCCAATGGGAGTTAGCATTTGCTTGAATAGAGCCATGATGTGTCCGTAAGGTATTTTAGAGGTAATTCACTTAGTTCTCCTAATGTAGCAACTATAAACTTTAGGGAAATGCTAACGAGTGTCCTAAGGGTGCTCTTTAAGGATCTAAAAGAGTAAGTTTTTATGAAAATTTGTATATTCAATGCATTGAAAATTGAAATATAGTTTCTCCATAGAATAATTTCTTTATTTGGAATTCTTAAAGAGTCTCCTTAGGGAACTCGTTAGCAAGACTTTATAATTTAGGCATGTGAGAAACCCATACATTGATGAATAGTTGATGAGTACGTGTGTGTGAGATACAGCAACAGTCTTTCTGTGATGTTTGTGCTTTGATGGCAATTGTGTGACACAAACAGCATGCTTGAATTGTTCTTCAAAAACATACCACTGTCATTGTAAATTTTTACGAAAAATGAGTTCCATTAATAGAGAAGAAAAGAAAGTACATAAAGAATTTTATTATGAAACATCAAACTATATACATTTATATTGTGCAGCTTTACTGTTTTGAAGACCGGGGTAATCGCCGTGTTGCATTGAGGCCTGAACTTACTCCTTCTTTGGCAAGGCTGGTGATACAGAAAGGGTAAAATTCATTTTGATATGCCCATTTTAGGTTTACTTAAATCTGCAGTTTTGATTGTTTGTCTGTCTAAAAATTACAGTTCCTATATAACTACTTATCCTTTTGATTGGTTTTTTTCCTTCTTTTTCAGAAAGTCCGTATCACTACCATTGAAGTGGTTCACCGTTGGACAATGTTGGCGATATGAGAGAATGACAAGGGGGCGTCGCCGTGAGCACTACCAGTGGAATATGGATATCATTGGTGTTCCTGGGGTAATGGTAAGTATGCGCTGCCTGGTATACCTTTTTAGGTAATGGGATCAAATGGCTCATGATTGACCCAGGAAGCTTGCTTCAAGATTTTATTAGTTCATAGATAATGACATTTAATTATGTTGATGTAGCAGTTATGGATTAGATATTCTTTGATAAGTTAATGCTCTTATTTCATTCATCCACCTTTCTCTTCTAACAGTAGACGAACTTGTTTCTTCTTTTTGTTGCTGAGTCTCAAAGTAATGAAGATATTCCTCATAATAAGTCATGAAATGAGTTGTCTTTGGATAAACTTTTGTAACTAGGTCATATTATCTGCTTTATTTTAAAATTTTGTACTATGGCAGTAATAATATTATTGAATTCATTGTACTCTAATATTTGATATGGTGGACTTTAACACTTGCTTATTTTCATGTTGTAGGCTGAAGCGGAGCTTATATCTTCCATTGTTACTTTCTTCAAACGAATAGGAATTACAGAATCAGATGTTGGATTTAAGGTTTCTAGTCGAAAGGTGCGGGTTTTATTTTCTTTTCATGAATGATGGACCAAGTTTCCTTCGATAGTGCTGTTTTATTGCATTCCCACTTCTCCTCAAGAGTTACATGATCAAGGGGTTTGTATTAATCATTTAATATTACTTAAAGACAAACCAAATGCACTAAAATATGTTCCTAAAAGCTGGTAATTTGTTATGTGGTGCTTCTGGCTCAAGATTAATGTGGTGCTTCTGGTGACTTTTAGTTGATATTTGAAAACTTACTGCTGATTGTAGATTTAATACATGTGTGTTAAGAGCAGCAATAGTGGGCTGAAGGTTTATTGCAGTCATATTGTGTTGTCATAACTTGGTTAAATTGTGCAAGAACTCAGGAGTACTATAGATCTACTCCCTATATACGCAGACAATATTACATTTTTAAAGTCCTTGCTACGGTTGTTATTGAGGAATCTTTTTGGCAGCACACTTGCTTTTTTCCATGTAATGAAGCAATTATCACATGTTGTAAAGCGTCATCATTTTGTCCACCTCATTTTTTGCTTGTAGTTTGTTTCAACTTTGTCGGTTAGCACAGTCTGCAATAAATAACATTTAGTCATTTCATTTTAACCTATTCATGTGATTCTCGGTGTGACTTCTGTTTAACGATACCCTTTCACCCTGTTGTATATCTTTCTTCATTGCAGGTTCTACAAGAAGTATTGAAGTCTTATTCAATACCTGAAAATATGTTTGGCAAAGTCTGCGTCATAATTGATAAAGTGAGTTATGCATATTGGTGTTATTTATGTCTATTTTATAATTGTAGATGGAGCTCTAAGATTCCCGATCCCTGTTTGTTCCCAAAAAGCAAAGATGATAAGGCAATCATGATAGCCCGAAGTGTTTGTAAACTTTTACATGTGAATTTTTAATGGTATTTTTGCTGGTCCTAAGCTGTCATATGGGGTTGTTATCCATTATTCTGTTATTTTTAAATCCATGCTACTTTTACCCCTCTAATATTTCATGTCTGTTTCTGTAGCTGCTGAAATTTCATATTCTGACATGAAAATTGTATTTAATAAAAAAAATGTTATTTTAAATTTTGTCCAGATTGAGAAAATTCCAGTTGATGAGATAAAGAAAGAGTTGAAGGTTGTTGGTCTATCAGAGGAGGCTGTCCAGGATCTGTTGCAAGTCCTTTCTGTAAAGTCATTGACCGAGTTAGAAGGTTCCCCCTTTACATTAACATGTTTCCTATAGTATAACTAATTTCCTGAAAGTGTTATATTTTGTATTTAATGCGTGAAAAACTCAAATAATAGTCAGTTGTAACTTTGTGGCTGAGACTTTGATAGTAGGTTTATGAATATAAGAACATAGATGCGAGCTCATGCCAGTTGATGACAATTTATCATTTCCTAAGTCATGCCAGTTGATGACAATTTATCATTTCCTAAGTCATGCATGCTGATGAAAGCGTTATTCCTTTTTCATAGTGAAGGATTGTCATTGTTTTTTCTCTTTTTGATGGAAGCTTCATTTTCCGAAAATATTCTGGACGAGATTTCGAAAACTTGACGAGCTTGATCAGAGCTTGTGTCATTTATGCTTCGCTGGAGTATCTTCTTTGTACTTTTTTGTCGTATGTTATACCCCTCGCACTAGATTAGAAAACCCGGTTTCTTTTCATATTTTTTTAAGCCCATTTGTGGCGCCATAAAGTTCATATACTGTCTTCATTAGGTTGTTATAAACAACTTATCTGCATTAGGTTGTCAAAAACAAGCATATAACTTACATGAAATCTCACTTTGGTTGAATTTAGAGAGGTTAGGAGGCAGCGGGGAAGCTATCGCTGATCTCAAACAGCTATTCTCACTAGCTGAAAAGTTTGGTTACTCCAAATGGCTTCAATTTGATGCATCAGTTGTTCGTGGCCTTGCTTATTACACTGGTGTTGTATTTGAGGTTAGACTTTCTACACAACTAATACCTAATAGAAAGTATTGTTTGCACTAATATAGATGGTTTAGGATCATCTTGGGCAAAACTCTGGCTTGTGGCTTACCTATATTGCGTCACTTGATACATTTTTCATTGGATCATGACCTGATTTTGTGACAAGCATGTCAAAAGGTTCATACAAATATTGAAAAGTTTTTTGGGGCTTGTATTTTCTAATTTATATTCTTTTGGCACACTTAGTTGCACTAAACACATGCATGATGGGTTGATAACAGATTTTGTCAAATAAAGGGTCTATGATTAAATCCATATTCTTGGTTAAAATGAATTTTGACATTGAAAAGTGCTTTGTAATTTTTCTCAAGATACTGTAAAGTTCATGTAACTTGGAGGCAAAGAGTATGATACATTCAAATTGATGAAGCCAGAGGCTTTGGCATGTAAGATCTTTGGTGATAACTTTATTTCATGGTCTGAAGGAAGATAAAATTCTTATATGGATTTCTTTCCTCTGATTCTGTAATTTTTATCCTTAATGAATTATTAATTTTATATTTTTATATAAAACAAAAACGGAAAAGAAAGAGTATATATACTACTATATAGAGAACTTCATATACTGCTATTGCTTGATTATAATACCAAAGTTTTACCAGCATTATTTTTCTTCAACCAAGTTGCATTTTTCACCCTACTTCCCATTGAAGTTACGCACTATGAAAAGCAAATGCATTGTTGATTGCAGTGGTTCCGGTTGTGTTAATTTGTAGCTGTGGTATAAATTTGATGTTTTTTCTTTCCTTCTTTCAAATGATTGAATTCTTCCCTAGGGTTTTGACCGAGAAGGAAAGCTCCGAGCTATATGTGGTGGTGGCCGATATGATCATTTGTTCTCAACTTTTGGTGCTGAGGACATTCCTGCTTGTGGTTTTGGATTTGGTGATGCAGTCATAGTCGAAGTAAGTCTCTAACTTTTCAGTACAAGAGGAATGAGAAGCCACCATATTAAGTATAATAAAAGCATCTTATGCTTTTATAAGAATTCCCAGGATCATGGTCTCTTGTTTATGATAGTTTCCATATGGCCCATATGATGTTTGACGAAATATCTTACCTTAATATTTTATCTTGATACATGGATATGAATGTGTTATTGTTTTTGGGAAAAGCAGATTTGCTGAAAGATTGTTTTGGGCAATGCCCATCAGGGATTTGGGAACTTAAAATGCATTACAACGATTATGTTGTAGATGTTCTCCACGTGTATCAAGAAATGCATTCACAAACTTTTAGTTCATTAAAAAATGTTGCATTGAAATAAATACCCAAAAACAGGTAATTTTACAAATGAAAAATAATTGAATTTTATGTAATTTGATTCCCTTTTTCCCTTGCATTTTGAATTCCCTCAAATCATGAAATTCTCCATCAAAAACACAACTTTGGGGTTTACCTTGCACCATACTAGTGGGATGTATTTATGAATGCATTCAAGCTGCAAAAAGTATTAAATTTATGAATGCATTCAAGTTACAAAAAGTTACTAGGGTTTTCCTTCTGCACATGACTAATGAGTTGTGACTTTGCCTATTTGTATTCTATTCCCTTTGTATATTATCATGAAGACCGATACGAACATTGGGAAAGTTTCTTTTGTCGACCTCGCATCTGCTCTCCACCTATTTGAGATACACACTCTCTCTTAAGCTATGAAGCACAAACACTTCTAGGAGTAGGTGTGTCGCGGTGTCTTTCACGCGTCAGTGTCCGACACTTGTATGACACCCGTATGACACATGCCGGGAAAGGCAGACTAGTGTTGAAAAAATCAAACAAGTGTCCCAAAAAAAGTTTTCTTTCTTTGCTTCGACACTTTTTGAATCGACGTGTGACACCCATATGACACTCATACAACACGCGTCACACAATTCAGACAAGTGCTTCAAAACAATTTTTTTTTCCAGCACACCTTATATATTGACGGAGAATTAAAGATATTAATTTTTATTAGAATATTTTTAACTTTTTGAACAATAGATGGATAAATGAAGGTCAAATACTAGCATATATGTAGCGGTGTCCGTGTCCTATGTTTTTAGTGTTGGAGTGTCCGCGTTGTGTCTCGGTGTCCGTGTCGGAGTCCGTGCTTCATAGCACTTGAGTAAAGATTAATTTGCCAATAGATAGGCTTCTATTAATATGTTTTGGTATACTCTGGAAGCCCTTTTCCTACACGCAGTATGATGGGGGCACTCAACACTGTAATATCTGGCTTATTGCATTGAAGGCTGAACTTTATTTGTTAATGCTGATTTTTGCTGGCAACTGATATCTTTCTTTTTAAAAAGGCTTAACGCAAATAAAATTAGCATAAGATGTGCAAAGAATAGAGCTACCGGAAATCTTAATTTTAGTTTAGTACTTCTAAGTAGACTTTGTTTGCCTCCTTTTTCAACTATGCTCTACCTTTATTCTATGCAACAGTTGCTCAGAGAGAAGGGCCTTCTACCAGAGCTCGGCTTGCAAATAGATAACCTTGTTTGTGCCTTGGATGAAGAACTTCAAGGATATGCTGCCATGGCTGCTAACATACTAAGAGAAAAAGGACAGAGTGTTGACTTGGTTTTGGAAAGCAAACCACTTAAATGGTATAAAATTCTTACATTGTTTTTGTTTAATTTTTGGTCTATCTTTTGACACGGGCTTTAAGGTATCACGCACATCATTTGATTGGTGTAGCTGACATGACAACACCTAGTGGGAAAATACTAGGGTGTTAAATTTTAAATTTCTTTTAAATTCAAAAGAGAGGATGAAGGCCTGAATATGTTTTTTCGATTATAAATTACAGAGGGTATTGACAGTATATATAGGCTAGACATGATCAATCTAATTAAGAAACTACGAGGAAATAGTATATAAAAAATCTGTACAAATCAAATTTATCCTAATTACACGAAACTACAGAAATAAGTTTGTACAGTAATAAAGAGAGTCTAATCGTGGTAACTAGGATATTTATGGCACATGACACTTTTTCTTATACCAAACTTGAAAATTCCACAAGTCTTCTGATGAGATGTACCCTCTTAATTCTCTTTTAGGGTGTTTAAACGGGCAGCCAGAACAAATGCCGAGCGTTTGATATTAGTAGGAAATTCTGAGTGGCAAAGGGGTATGGTTGTTGTCAAAATTCTCTCCACTGGTGAACAGTACGAGGTTAAATTGGATGATCTAAATTGAATCTGAGTTTAATTTTTTTGTTTTATGTATTTTATTTCATTATTGATATTTCATATACCTTATTTTTTAACCTAGTCCTTCTTGAAGACTTATTTATATATACACTCACATAACCAAGTGCACATATACAACTTTCAATGCTTATATATTTATCAATCGGCTGCTTGTGTTTATATTTATTTCGAAAAGTTGAGATTCTAATGATTTGGATATACATTTTATTGCAATGTCGAACAAACAAAACACCGATTTAAGCTGCATATTCTAAACATGTATATATACTTTTATTCTGCTTGGTATGCATGAATAGGAAGAGTTCAAGCCACCATATGGTTTGGTTGTACTAGGCAGGTAACTACTTCTCATTATATGATTATGGGTATACCGGTAATCCAGTAGGTTTGCAAACACAATACAAAACAGAATGAAATACTAATAGTTTGATTGATAGTTGTCTTTAAGCTTTAGTTGGGTACAATTGTTCCCAGTAGCCCAAACCCCATTGTAAAGAAAGCTCCTGCTTGCAACAATAGGTAGATGAAGAAATGATCATGTCCAAAGAACAGATCATAGATTGCACAGTGCAACATATACATCCCCACTATAATCTCCAATGGGTAAATCCTGTTGATTATAGTAAAGGGTCATAAGTATGCATCAGATGAAATGTTAAGGAGTGATAATCAAATATTGTAACTGCATTCTATTGCATGCTTTCTAAGGTCTATTACGTTATCCATAGTCCAAATTGTTAGAAAAGAGCAATAAAAATATTAGCTGTATTCTGCTTGTTTTTTTTTTCTCTGTATGTAATTGTTGAATGATGCAATTGGAAATCATTTTGTTGGTTAAATGAAGTACTTTCTTTAAAGAGACTAGCTACAAAGTAGTTGTTACCTTTCTGTAATTCGAGACAATGGACTTCTTGATGTTGATGGCTTAGCTTTGTTCCTCTGTTTCATAGTATTTCCAAGCTTCTCAGTCACAACCCATTCATTGACACGATTTGCTTCCAAGAGTCCTATAATTGCTGCCTTAGTTCGATGGAGTGACATGACATTCTCAAAGAGTATCCAGAATACTAGAAGATGCAAGGATCTGTGCCATGTATAAGTATTTGAAGAATAATCAAAATAACCGAGGGAAACTGAATAAACTTTAAATTGAGGGAAACCGATACCTTGGGGTGGAGACTGCATTTAGAATTGTAATGGTTGCTGGGATATATACGGCAATCTGCTTTTTGAGATTGACTTCTGGAACTACCACACAAGCTGGTATGACTATGCAGTAAAAGAAAAACGTGACCCAATGTGCAACTATTTTCCTCACAAAGAAGAAAGCATAAATAAGATGGAGTCTCTTCAGAAGTGATACCCTCTGGATGGTACACATGATACAAATTTCAGTCAGTATAAGGGAGTAAATGTTGATTCTACAAGGAATTGAGTTTGGTTTCAACTGTTGATGAGGAAATTAAATTTTACATACTTTGCAACAGAGGATTTCCTTTGTCATTTTCTTAAGGAGATTAGCTGGACCACAAGACCACCTGTGCTGCTGAAATCTGTATGCTTTAAATGTGCTTGGTAGTTCATTTTTGACCTAGTAAACAACAATTTCCCCCCTCATGAGAATTGTGTGGTTTATGGAGTATTCAAGATTAACCACTATATTGTACCAAAGATAGTAGTCAATTATGGATAACTTACAGTTACATCACCCACAAAAACAAATTCCCAACCCTTCAAGCTTGCCCTAACTGCAAGGTCCATATCTTCCACGGTGGTTCGATCTTTCCATCCTCCAGCATCTTTTATTGCTTGAATCCGCCAAATTCCTGCTGTGCCTGCATATGTTTTAAAGCAAGCTTATATAAGTTGATATGAAAATGTGCTTGTTTGTAATCCGACGGGCATCTTGACTTACCATTAAATCCGAAGAATGAGTATGTTGAGGAGCCTACTTCCTGTTCAACACCGAAATGATAATCGAGTGACATTTCTTGAAGTCGTGTCATCATACATTCCTCTGCATTAACTGTGTAGACATGAAAACAGTGTTACATATTTTTGATTTACTGGACTCATTAGCAATGTTGTCACGCAGCTGCAACAACTTAACTTACCAAATTTCCATCTTGCCTGAACTAAACCCAACTTAGGGTTTTCAAGAAGGTAAGGAATTGTCTTCCAAAGAAAATCTGGATCTGGTTGGAAATCTGCATCAAATATTGCTACAAACTCACAATCTTCAACATATTCCTTCTCTAAACCCTCTTTTAGAGCACCTGCCTTGTAACCATTGCGATTTGTCCTTGTTACATACTTGACATTCACACCTTTCTGCATCCATTTTTGACACTCAAATTCAACCAATTCCTGCATGTTATGAAAACACATGTTTACTGTTACTTTTCACACTTATAGACACAGACATATGGGATCTTCCCTGATGAAGCTTTACTGGATTAATCAGTTACCCTTAAGACTTGATTTGTTGAGTCATCAAGAACTTGAACTATGAGTCTGTCAGTTGGCCAAGAAAACCCACAGACTGCTCCAATTGAAAGCTTGTAGACCTGGAAGAAGAAATTAAATGTTCTTAGCCAAGGTAATTCATCTCTAATCTTTAGTATTTACTGAAATTACTTTATCAATCTTAATGGGCAGTCTTTATTTTGACAAAAGTAACCAACTTGTGTTCTTTGACTTCAGCATGTAGCTATGATTTATGATGCATATGATTGCATAAGTGCTAAAATAGATTAAAATAATGATAGTGAAAATCTAAAAGGACCCATTTTAGTGAAGGATATATAAAAGAGGCTAGAATTTGCTGATGACCCTAAATAGTGCAAACGCAAACCAACCCCCTCCACTCCGAAATGAACGAATAAAATATAAGTGAATAGGATAGGAGTAAAATAACTAATTATTCAGGTCAGAATGAATGTTGAAAAACACAATATCTAGTTGATTTCTTCCCAATTATAGCCAACATTAGTTCTTACTACTATCTATAAATGATAAAATGACGTGCTTAGATTTGGTATGGTTGTTCAGAATTATAAACTAATAGCGACCGATCGTCCAACTTGCACTTTATTTTGGATTTGAGATATCATAGATTAAATGGTGAATATGTTTAGATACCAAATAAAACCTTAAAATTTACTGTATGTGCAATCATTTTTAATTACAAAGCAAAGTTACCTCTTTCTCATTATACATAGGTATTTGGATCAACACCATGGGGTATCTTTTGTTTCTCTCTATGGCCTGTTTCATGGCATCCAACTTGTACTTGGTGTATTTTTCTTTCCTCAACACCTTGACAATCAAAATTACGGCTGCCATGCCTACTCTCTCAAGAAATAGCATGACTGACATAATGGAGCATAGTATGACTGCTAGTTTTAGGAGTGGTATTATCACCGGGGCTCTTATGGATTGCCAGGCATATCTTAGACTGCTTGAAGCATATCCTGGAATCCCGGCTTCATGCTCCTCAAAGATTATGCTTCTCATGGTGTTTAGGGTTGTAGCTATTAGGAATAGGGAGTCTGAAGAAAAGTCTCGAGATAAAACCACTTTTGGGCTGAGGCAATGTTGAGGGTAGTGATTAGATGTGTATGTGTGTGTGATATGTGTAGGAGATGAAACCTTGGCTTTAAATAGGAAGAACACACCTGGTAGGAAGATGCCGACATGCATTCGAGTTTATGTTTAACAAAGTAGTGTAATGAGCAGGCTATTAAGGGGATAATGTATCTTTCTTTTTTTAGAGAGACGCATTATTCACGCAAACAACAGTCTTGCAATGTAGCTAATTGATAGCCGGATATGTCTTTTCCTGCCGACAATTGGATCAATGGTTCTATTGTCGATGATTTCTTATGTCGTTATAATTGCTTATATCATTTGATCAAACTTTTGGGATTCTGATATAATGTTAGTAAATATATTGGGTAAAGGCTAACAAGAAAAAGCTGGCACTTTTTGTGCCTTACTAATTCTTAGATGCAATTGTTTTTTTAAATTTAAATTCATGGTGTTTAGGAGCATATCGTTCATAAAAACATCATAGATTTGCTTGTGGTAAAATTTCTTTAGAAATGCTGGTAAAGGAATTTCACCATAGGTGCATTAAATTCTATATATAACCAATGATCTTGCTCTAAATGGTTTTGCTAAAAAATTTAGTTGAATATGGAGTTTGTTTTTGGTGAATCACACCGGCATGCTGCCAATTCAA
This sequence comes from Vicia sativa, assembly GCA_021764765.1. Classification (NCBI taxonomy): domain Eukaryota; kingdom Viridiplantae; phylum Streptophyta; class Magnoliopsida; order Fabales; family Fabaceae; genus Vicia; species Vicia sativa. The sequence continues at coordinate 120,205,920 of CM038795.1, read as the reverse complement.
CTATCTAACCATAAGACATGGTTGTTATTGTATAGTTTTATTACTACACCATGAAAAGTTATATACCATTCCTACATTTCCTAAGTTTATGTGGTAATGGTGTTGTTATTATCAATTTTTTTTAATTATTATTGTCAATATGTTAATAATGTCCATAATGTTAAACATGTTAGACATTATCATAAGGTTATAATATTTTTATTTTTGTGAAAACCTTTTGATACATTAGGCCAACTTTTTTCTTTTCATATTTGTACTTGGATTGTTTCTCTTTATACTTGGTTCGTTTCCTTCTCAATAATTAATTTTAATATTAAAAACAAGAGAGTATAAATAGATTTGAGAGTGAAGTATAAGAATGATGGGGACAATCCCTTGTTGGAAAAGTTTGACTAAGTTGTTGGAAAGTAGGACAGCTCTAAAGATTGTAATTTAGTGAGGCCAGTTTTGTAGTTGAAGATATTCCATGGAAGTTGCCAAAATAATCTATTTTCCTTTTTAGATATTTTAAAGTTGAATTTTTTTATCATAAATTCTAAATTATAGCCTGTTTATGCGCTCTGATATGATATTAATTATGAGGCAGATTACACTCAGAAATAATCACTATTATACCACAAGCGTAGTCCTTTGGATGTATCAAATATCCACTCCTTAAATTATGCGTGTACTCAAACCACTGCCGTGAGTACCACTGCCGGTCTAAGGTATAGGCGAGCTAGGCAATGGCCTAGGGCCTCCAATTTCTTTTTGGTTACTACTAATAAGATACTGTTAAAACAATATTCAATATTCAATAATAGTAGCGTTTAATTGTTATATTTATCATTACTATTATGTTTTTTTCAATAAAATAGTAGTGATAAATAAGATTAAATATATACGGAGTATAAAAGTAAGAAACTTTTTATATATGTGTATTTATCTTTTTACTTGACCAATTGAGGGTACACGAGACTGAAAAAATGGCTAATAAACATTCTTTATTAATTGTTATTATTGTCTTATAGCAAAAGGATTAAAATATATATTTTTATATAATTTTCTTTTATGTAGTTTTAATTTATAACATTTATATTTATTTAATTGTTTTATTTTGAGTTTTGTCAACTAAATTTGGATTCAATATTCAAAATTAAAAAAATGTTCAAATTTTAATCGAATTAAAAAATAGAGTTTAAAATAAATTTAATTAATTTAACATTAAAGTTGAATGTATTTGAATAAACAAATTATTTGTGTAAAAGCTAGCATAAAAAAATGCAAATAAAAATTTATTAATAGAAAAAGTGTTAACCATTTTAATAATTATAAAATTTGAAATACTAATTTATCAATTAAAAATAATTATTTATTAATTATATAATTAGATAAAATTTAATTTTTATTTTTAATAATTAAATTATTTTATTAAAAATTAGTCTTAGGTCTCCAAATATGTTGGACCGGCACTGACTCAAACTTAATAGATAAAATTTTAAGTTATGAAATGTATGCTACAAGTAATGATGGGAGTGGGGGAATATACATTTGCATGGATGCTTCCTTCATTATTGTAAAATCTTTGGACTTCTAAGTGTCTGTTTGGGAATTCATCCAACCTTGAATTATCGCGTTTTGAGGCAAATCCAACATGAAAAAGTAGAAGCTATAAAATGGAGCTTCTATATTAACTCACATTTTTGACGTCATTTTGCTCATTCTGACGCCAAACCAAACATATGCTAAATATAGGTAGCGAGGCTTATAAATATTTTGGTTTACAATAGTGCATAGTATATACTATTCAACTTATGTCAGTTGGCATATGTGAAATGGTGGTCGTCTGAACAATAAATATGGGGATTTTTTTAACACATCTCATACTTTTCAAGCGCGCCACACAAAAATACATAAATATTTTTAGAAAGAAAAAATGTATAAAATGTATTTTTGAGATGCATTCAGATGTGATAAAATATAATCTATTTTCGGAGTTATATTTCTATTTGATACTGCATTTGTATTTTTGATATTTTGTTACACATAAGCTAAAAAATTGAATTGAAATATACTAAATTCACAAATTCAAAATACGATATTTAAACATTGATATCATAACATAAACAATATATTAAAGATTTTAACATAATTTGGACATTACACTTTAACGTCTAGGTGGATGTTGCAACATCTTGATAATATCATCGATCAATCTTAAAATAGTTGCATCCACTTCGATCAGAACTTTTGCTTCTAAATGGAAAAAATTTCTCCACATAGCCTGTTAATCAACGCTTGTCTTTAGCTCACGGTTGATGAACACAAGTTTCCCAACGTTTTTAATGGACGACGATTGGTACTCGATCTTCATAATCTCATTATCGCTATATGGTAGAAGCTCCTGAAGTGTGTATTGCAGATCTTCAATAAGGGCGTACTCGGTGATTTTAAATTCTCGTGATGGTGCAGTGTCGTTAAAGTGAATATTTTCAACATGTCAAATGGTATTCATTCTGGTTTTTTGTCACTACAACACCATCTTTAACAACTGAATTCATCTGCTTAACTGACATGGTCACATCTTCAACTCTAGCTTCTTCAGGAAAAATAACCGTCTTCTCAAAACAGTTGATATGAACCTGGTTGAATACCAACCAGTTCATTCCAAGGATGATATCAAGTTGTTCTAACGGTAGGCACACTAAATCCATACTGAAACCTCTACCAACAATTACAATAGGACAATTCCTACAAATATATGAAGTGGTCACTGAACCCGACGCAGGAGTGTCAATAACCATACTTCCATCCATATTAGAAATATTCAAGTTCAATCTTTTAGCACAATCCAAAGCAATAAAAGAATGTGTCGCTCCAGTATCAATAATCGCAATTAAAGATATGTCATTAATAAAACATGTACCTTTAATCAACCGATCATCTGGCTTAGTCTCTGATCCTGACAAAGCGAACACTTTCCCACCAGTTTGTTCTTTTTTTGGCTTAGTGCTCTGCGGACGAGTATGACCCTCTTCGCCACGGTTGTAACAAGTTACCTTCGGCTCGCATTCGGAGTTATATGACGGATCTCCCACGATTTGCACTTCTTTGCATCATTCTTACATTCATTAGCTCGATGCCCCATTTCACCACACCTGTAGCACTTAATGGAAGAACCAGAATCTCCCCCACTAGGCTTCTTCCAACCACCGGATTTCTGATTATTCTTATCATAGGGTTTACCACGATCCATCTGTTGTTTTCCTTTACGATCCACATACCCTCGAGCATTCGTCTTAGTACTAGCAAGATCCTATTCTAGAATCCTACTATAGTCTACCAAATCAGAAAACCTCCTGATGCGCTGATACTTGATACCCTGCTTGATCTTATCACGAAGACCATTCTCAAATTTGATACATTTGGAAAATTCTCCATCTGCATCGTTAGTGTAATGAGCATAATACTTCGCCAACTTAGTGAATTTCGAAGTGTACTCACTCACAAACTTGTTGCCCTGCTTGAGCTCTAGAAACTCAACTCCTTCTTGCCCCGAATATCCTCAGGAAAGTATCTCCTCAGAAAAGCTCTCCTGAACACAGCCCAAGTCAATGCAATACCATATTGCTCCATTTCAGTCCTGGTAGCAACCCACGGTCATCACGCCTCCGCCAACATGTGAGTACCATACCTCACCTTCAGCTCCTCAGCACAATCAATCACTCTAAAGATCCTCTCGATCTCCTTCAACCATCTCTGAGCACCTTCGGGATCATGAGTGCCCTTGAACAATGGAAGATAGTTCCTCTGAAAGTTTCCCAATTGCCTATCAGCACCAATACCTCCTCCCAACTGGTTCCCTCCAAGCACTCCAGCTAACATGCCCAAGGCTTCAGCAATAGCAGCATCGTCTCTTCCGTCACCTCTTCCGGCCATTGTTCTGTAACATTACAAAACAATCACATCAACACACAAGTATCGACAGTGTTACCTTGCACTAGTCGCATACGAAAGAGATAAGGACTCTAAGACACGACCGACTATGCTCTAATACCACTACTGTAACACCCCTTCTAATTTATCCGCGATTTATATAATTTTAATCAGAGTTTATTCATAACATCGAGGGCGTCACAATTTAATTAATTCAAATAACCAAAAACAGTAATCATGCTTTTTCACTGAAGAACTTATGAAAGAAACGAAACCAAGGATTATGTTTAATACAGCGGAAATAACATAAGAATCCGGAATAATTCAAATCATAACTATTCCAAAACATAAACCAAAAGGAAACAGTTTTAAATCCATAAAAATTCCAACGGATCGTTCCCCAGTGTTACAACTACCAGAGCATGACACTGACACGCGGACTAACTAAGTAGCACAACTCTAAAAGCTGTCCTCACCAATTCTGAGCAGCTATACTCCTCAATCTGAAATTATTAAAGTAAGAGTGAGATTTCATCAAGATTAAAATGCATTATACATTTCTCAAAAACAATAAAACAATCAATTCATTATTCACCCTTGTTAACAACATTAACATACGATTCACAAACACAATTCACACATTCATTATGCATACAACAACAATTAGATGCAATTGAAACACTGGAAATCATCCTAACATGTTACAATTACATATGCAATGCAGACTCAAATGCATGTGGTATCAATCGTGAACCAAGTTCACACCCTGTTCCGCTTACACCTCGGAAAACAGCGTAAATCAATGATTCGCCCATACACCACTGGGTCAAGAATCTAGCCTCACCACCTCTGTCCATTAGGTACGGTTATTGGTCTGCAAGTTCAATTCCGCACAATGGGAATGAACCATTACCAAAATGCTCATGCATGCATATTAAAAGCATGCAACAATTCAAACATGGAATAGAATCACACAACATTATTCCAATTATAAATCAATAACAACAATAACATATGGTAAAAACAATCATAACCTCAAATGTTAATCACAACTCATAGAATTAACATACTGCACATTTACTCAACACATGATTCACAAATTCTCCACGAGTTCTTATTACGGAAACCAAAATAATTCTTCCAGATCTCAATTATTGGTGTTGAAAATGTTTTTATTAGATAGTACTCGTTCTAAGCTTTCCAACGATACCAACTATGCTTAAATCGGAGTTACAGTTAAAAAGATATGACCGAAGCCGTTTCAGAAAAATCTTGTTTTTGTTCTGTACACCATGTGTCGATGCATAAGCCTATGCATCAATACATAAACAGCATGTGTCGACACATGCTTCGTATGCATCGATGCATACATTATAAAAATTCTGCATTTTTGAAATCTGTTCAGTATGTGTCGACACATACGCATCTTGTGTCGATGCATAGCCTAAAAATTCCTCCTATGGGTCGATGCATAGCATTCTTGCATCGATGCATAACTCCCAAAAATTGCCTATGGATCGATACAAAGGGTTTTGTGTCGATGCAAGCTGTGTTCCAGCTTCTGGTTTTCAAATTTTCTTCGCTTGCATCGATACATAACGGATGTGTCGATCCATACCGCTACTTTTACCAAAATTGATTTTATTCATCATTACAATTCCCATTAATTCCAATCATCACCAAACTTCATATCATCATAAAACAGAATTAATTACTGTGTTTTTACATCCAATTGAATCACATAATTTGTTTTCTAATTAACCTATATTCATCCTACATAGATTAATCATTCATAACCGTCCCAATCATGGTTTTACGTCGGATTATAACGTTAGAACACACTCAAATATCCTAATTCGAGATTCCTAACGGATCGATTCGTTCTATTGATCATCAAAACCTATAAGGCATAATAATCAGATTCAATCCCCCCTTAACTCGCGATGAATCTTCGAATTCTCGGCGTTTGGCTTTTTCTCCTCTTTTCTCTTCTCTTCTCCAATCTCACGTAGAATGCAAATCCTAATTTCCTCTTCTCACTTTTTCCTTTTATTCCTTTTTATTTGCCAAATAATAGAAATAAATTAATTAGGATTAAGTAGAGCTTTTTACTCCATACACCCTACAATTCCACTTCACACCCCACACCTCCATTATTTAATTAAATAATTAAATCCATTAATCCAAAAATATTAATAATTAAACCTTTAATTAAATTAATAATTAAATTCCTAATTATTTAATAATTGAATTAATTTGGGGTGTCACAAAGTGCATCCATTTTTCCTCCGATACAAATCTAATGACGCAAGGTACTAACACGTCATAAATCTCTTCAAATTTTTCTTTAGTCCCGAGCTCCAATGGGTATAACTCTTTATTGCTCTTCAACTCTCTAATAAGAGTATCACGAACAAGTTGGTGATCATCCTCCCCTTTATCCAACAAACTAGAAATAACCAAAAAATCACAGTTTCCGCCACCACTAACATTGACGATCCATTTAACGTATTTGTGCATAAAAATTGGCATATCCTCGATGAATGATAGAGGCGGATTAGAAGGTGGTTTGCTAATGCGGGCTCATTTGACAACACTTTTTTTTTAGATTTCGGAGTTGGCGAATCGGGAATACCTTGCCAACATGTTCAAAATACAAAGGACTACTCATCGTTGAATTTTCACTCGGTGTAGGTTTGACATTTTTAGAAGCTTCTTTTGTTTTTACCAGTTGCGATGTGATGGTGGTTTCAAATCGGTGGTTTCCGAAAATGAAATCTTCCTTAATTTCTCTTTGATGTGGAGTTTTGTACTGTCATCGACTTTCAAAAATTTGTCTTGTATTGCTTCATTTCATCAATATGATAATTTTTCATCATAACTAAGTCTCTTATGATCAATTAAGTATAATAGATCATATATTTCACCATATATTTTCACACTACACTTTAAGCTTTCGGAACTGTAATTTGAAGCTTGTTTAACTTCGTGAAAAATATAATTCAAAGGTGGTCAAGATATATTATCGACCAACTGAGAATAGAGAGTGTTGTCTTTGAACCTATGTTCCAACCATGGTTGTCAAAATCGGGATTTCACTCAAGATCGTTGGAGAATGAAAAAGTGTGGATCGTAAGATTCTAAATCGGATCGTAAGATCCCATAAAATCAACAGAATTATAAAAATAACTAAAAAAATAACATTAAATGGAATTATAAAAATCACATATACACCATGCTTCCAAACAATGTCAGTTCTGCTTCCAGGAGCATTTTTTTTTAGGTTTTGGTGGTGCAGATGAGGAAGCATAAGGCAAGGTAGAAACCGTAGAATAAGAAGAAAATAATCCGTGAGAATGTTGTGAGATGAATAAGTAATAAAGACAATTTATAGAAGGAATTGAAGGAGGGAATAAAAGGTATGATTATGTTAATTAATTCGTTGATATTTTCCATATTGAAAACCCTAAAGTTCCCCCAATAAATCAGCCTTGGAGAAAGAAATGGAAAGGAATGGTTACTGATTATAAATGTTAATACGACTGAAATTCCAGCTGGATTGGGTCGGGTTAAACCGGGTCGATGCAGAAAAAATGGACCGCAATAGATCTTCGCTCTTACGCTCTTGCACTACGCTTCAAGCGCTCCGCCATCTCCAAAGATCTCATCTAAGATCCAGCGCGGAAACCTTATCCTAACTCGTAAGATCTTAAGATCTCATGATCTTACTATAGATCTTGACAACCATGGTTCCAACACTATTATACTACAATCAAATGATGTATGAATTTCACTATGCCGATTTTGTATCATTTGGTTAACAGATTCTCATTCCACACACAAATCACCCTTGCTATTTTCCAAACAATTATTTAGATAAGCATGAGCCAACTCGATTCAGTTTATTGTTGTATTTCCAAGGTGCATAAAATGATCGGTTCAAGCACAAACAATTATCTCCTTTACCTGGTCTAAAATTGTGCTTTCAACATATTTTACTAAATTGGAATATTTCACGCACACCTTCCTGAAATATATAACTCCATCAACATATAGATATTTTGCAGATGCATTTACTATAACATTCCATACATCCATATTTTTCTCCACAATAACGTCTACCTATACCAAGTTACCATCTTTGATCTCTATCTACTTCGTCCATACCCGAAAGCATCACCAGTTCAAGGCCTTCTCTTTCCCAGCAATTCACCCCTTCAACTCAAAGATTTTTCAGATTCTGACGGGGCCACATGCCCTGAAACTCGTAAGTTCATTCTCGATTACTACATCTACTTAGGCGACTCTATTATTTCCTGGAAATCGAAGAAACAACCTACAGTGTCAAGAAGCTCTACTGAAGTAGAATATCGTCTTATGGCCTCTACCGTTTGTGAACTCCAATGGCTCACCAACATCTTGACAAAATTATGCATCCTTTTCAAAACATTTGCCCTGCAATATTGCGACAACGCCTCCGCCTTACACATAGCCAATAACTCTTCCTACCACGAAGGTACTAAACACATTAACCTGGATTATCACTTTGTGCGTGAAAAACTTCAACATCTCTTTCATCTTCTCCCTGTCCCTTCCACCCAACAGCTTGTTGATGTTTTCACAAAACCTTTAGACCTTAAGCCTTTTTCTATCAATCTTTCTAAGTTTGGTTTACACTCCATATACCTTAAGCCTTTTTCTATCAATCTTTCTAAGTTTAGTTTACACACCATATACCCCCAAACTTAAGGAGGGGTATTAGATATTATTAGACTTATCATAGTATTAGGTTATTGGACTTTCTTTAATCTATTTGGGTTTATTATTTTCTACTGTATTTATAGCCCATCTAGGTTGTATCTTCACATTCAATTTTTATTATTTTCAAATTAAGTTTTGCCGCCAATGGCACATTCATCTCTTTTCATATTCACATAACATAATATAAATCAGATATGTTAATTATGAATCTTTAAAAAATGATTTGTCTCTTATAAAAGGATCTTATAAAAAGGATTGGAGCGAGCATTAGTTAAGCAAAGTTTATGTCAAGCCTAAGATATTATAATGAATTAGGTATTTATATTCATTAAGAGAGTCATTGTTGGTTTGGCATTGCATAAACAAAGAGTCCTTTTGGTGCTGCAGCATAATGCTTTAGCACTTGTTTATGGTACCATACAATAGACATTGAGTTGTATAAGAGAATGAGAGGAAGCAAAGTTCATGAGTATTGACTAACAATGAAAAAAGAAGAAGCCTTCAATAAATTAATAAGGATGAGCATCAATTCATCTGTCATTAATTTTCTTAGTAACATTCACAAGGACAAGAACATACATTCTTACATTCTTTAATAAGACATGAAAACAAAGAGTAGGAATTAATAATACACAAACTATATACTATTTTCTAGACAAAAAATGCCAATAATTATAAATGTGTATATATGTATGGCATATATTCCTGTTGCTGCTATTTTAATCGTCTTTCGGTCATGTTGAAGAACTTGAACCAGATGCCATACCAATTACCTGGTTAGGTGTAAACCTTTGTAATTGAATCATACGCGCATATATCCCGTCTTGATGATTTTTCAATAACTGTGAATGTGAACCTTGTTCAGCTACTTTACCATCATCGATCACAGCAATCACATTGGCGTTTCTGATAGTCGATAACTTATGTGCAACAATGATGGTTGTTTTTCCTGCCGAAGCGCGGTCTAGAGCCTCTTGAACAGACCTCTCAGATTCGGCATCAAGTGCACTTGTTGCCTCATCAAGAAGCATAAGCTCGGCTTTCCTCAAAAAAGCGCGCGCAACTGCTATTCTTTGTTTTTGTCCACCGGACAGTTGAACGCCTCTCTCTCCTACAAAGGTTTTGTATCCGTCTGGTAGAGAGGATATGAACTTGTGAGCATTGGCAAGTGTCGCGGCTTCAATTATCTCGGTTTCTGTGGCTGTGTCATGGCCGTAAGCAATGTTTTCGTAAATAGTAGTAGCGAATAGGCATGGCTCTTGAGGTACCACGGAAATGTGTCTTCTTAAGGACTTGAGGTTGTATTTTCTAATGTCTTTTCCATCAATCATGACCCGGCCAGACGTTGGATCATAGAATCTCTGTATAAGTGCAATCACCGAGCTCTTACCACAGCCACTAGGTCCAACAAGAGCAAGAGTTTTTCCGGCTCGGACACGGAGATTAAGGTCGCGAAAAACTGGCATATCTGGTCTAGTGGGATATGAGAAGTCCACATGCTTAAGTTCAACTTCACCGCGAAGACGGTCAGGAACAGGAGTAGCATCTTGATCATCTGGTTCAATCTCGGTTCTTCGGTCAAGGAGATCAAACACTGATCTCATGGCTCTACCTCCTTTGATGAACTCAGGAGCCAGTGTTAATGTCTCGGCAGCGCCATTGGCAGAGACCATGAGGACCATAAAAACTCGGATTGTTTTAGAGAAGTCAGATATTCCATGTTTTACTAGCCATGAAGCATACCAAAGACCAAGCGCATAAGAAGCATAAAGTGCAAACTGAGCTACTCCGTATCCGCTTCCAGAAATCTGTCCCTTCCAAAAGCACCTTTGTAGCGGAGTTTCAAGATTGGAAGCAAAAAGCCGAACAATTTTTGCTTCTGAATTGAAAGCTGCAACAGTCCTTACATTGGATATAGCCTCCCCAGCTAGTTGTGTGGCCTTGGCATGCGCAGCTTCCAGGTCACCAGAGAAACCAGTCATGAACATTTTCTGTACAAAACACAAAACAATAATTAATGCTGCATTGAGTTCGAAATCGAAAACTAAATAGAAACAAATTTTTCTACTGATGCGACAGTTAAAAAGAAACAAAGGGAATAATAAACAAACCTGCAAAACAGTGGCTGCAACAACAACAGGGAATACAGCAATGAGGACAAGGGCAAGACGCCACTGCAGGACAAAACCTGCAGTACAAGCAACAAGCATAAGTGCTGTATTCTGCACAATTATCGAAATTCGGTCTCCAATGGCTGATCTGACATTGTTGGCATCAAGAGCTAGCCTTGCAGCAACCCTTGCACTCTCATTTTCCTCCTGATCAAACCACGCCATTTCATTCTTAAGCACAGCCGCGAGCATTTTCTCCCTCACACGTTTCGTAAGATTTTCGCCAACAATATCCCAGAAGAAGTGTTGCAATGTATTGAAAATAAGTGCAGTTGATGAAAGGCCAATCAACAAGTAGCAGTACTTATTTATTTCTCGGATCATGTATTTGTGGTCCGGATTGTAATAGATACTGAGAACAGCACTGAGAACATAAGCGAAAAAAGCACTAAGTGATCCACAAACAATTGAACCGATTGAGCCGATTAAAGCGTAAAGCCATTCAGGAGAGTTCATTTTAACTAGTCTCCAGAAGGAACCGGCTTGATCTTTGAAGGCGAGTTTTTCATGCTTGTAATTTGGATGAGATGCATCTAGTGACAAACTGAAATCTGATGTAGAGAAATCAGACAATCTACGTGAGTACGGTGATCGTCCATAAGAAGAATTCCTAGTAATTATCGGCGAGCTAACCGAGTTTCTTGCACTCGAAGGCCTGCAGATAAAAATGACACGTATAATCAGTCAAGCACTATTCTTTCATGAACGGTGAGAGTGAAATTATTTCGAAGTCGATCAAAATGTTACACATTATTGAATACTACCTTGCACTACTCTTTCTAGCATTATTCATAGCAGTTTCATGAGCGATCTCCTGCATCTTAATGAGCTTGGCATAGACTCCATTTTCACCTTTGGAGAAAAGCTCATCGTGAGTTCCAATTTCAAAAACACTTCCTTGTTGAATCACAGCTACGAGGTCAGCTTTGCGAATGGTGGAGAGACGATGCGCAATTACAAGAGTTGTTCTGCCAATCATGAACCGGTCAAGTGCTTCTTGCACCAGCTTTTCTGATTCAGAGTCCAACGCACTCGTTGCTTCGTCGAGGAGAAGAATTGCTGGATTCTTTAGCATTGCCCTTGCTATCGCTATTCTTTGTTTTTGCCCTCCAGAAAGTTGCAGTCCTCTTTCTCCTACCTGCCATCAATAGAACTATTTATTATTTTCTTTATTTTTTTTATATCATTTTATTCCAATTTTCTACTATATTAACGTATAGCATATGATTCCTCCTTTGACTCATAATTAGTTTATTTAGAGTTCTGTGAAGAAATAGTTTATTCCTGAAGATCAAACACTTTGTGATTAATTAATATAACTTTTTTGTGGTCCATACAATTTTTGTTATGAACATGTGTACAAGTTGACCGAAGCATGTTACCCTCTTGGTCTTTTGTCAGATACAATGCATAAACAACACTTCCTGCTGCAGGTTTGACCGAATTAATAGTCAAAACATCACCATGTTTCTGTACACATTGTAACAGTTTTGGAATAAAATATTCATCTTTTTTGTTATCACCATGTTTCTGTGTACATTGTTAATGACAATATATTTCAAATTATTTTTATATAATTCAAATCTAATGATGTGATTAATTTAATAAAGGAACCGTTAATTCATCGACAACATGTGTTTTCTTGAGATAAGTTGACTAACCTGAGTTTCGAAGCCTTCAGGAAGTTTTACGATGAATGAATGAGCATTAGCCACCCTAGCAGCTTCTTCAATCTCAACCTGGTTTGCATCAGGTCTTCCCAAGAGTATATTTTCTCGAATCGTGGTGGCGAATAAAGCAGGCTCTTGACTCACAAGTCCTATTTGTTGCCTCAGCCATTTAAGCTTCAATGTTTTTATGTCGTGTCCATCTAGCATAACTTGTCCTGCACCCGATGTAACTGATTTTATCGTAAAACTTCCAATCTCAAAATTCAATATTTCAAACTAAACCGACTTTTTCAAAATTTACCTGAAGTTGGATCGTAGAATCTCTCGATAAGAGAAACAACAGTACTCTTGCCAGAGCCACTGCTACCGACTAAAGCTATGGTTTTTCCAGCAGGAACATTCAGTGAGAAATCATTGAGGATTTTGACCTCGGGCCTAGAGGGATACGAAAAGTCCACATTTTTCAGCTCCACAAGTCCAGTAACTGTCTCCAATTCCAATCCCGATTCACTGTTTCTGTCGATTCCAGGCTTGTGATCGATTATCCGGAAAATCTTAGCAGCTGCGACCCTCGCCTTTGTAAATGCAGCCATGCTCGGCGCGGATTGTCCCAGACCTCTATATAAATCAAACCAAATCGTTAAAACAAATTAAACAATCAAAAATCCAATTCAATCACTATGGATTTTGTTTCTGAAAACACAAAATGCAATACTAGTACTCACATTCCACCAATCATGACAGCAAACATGGTTGCAATGGCAAGTCCTCCATTGGTTTCGTGATGCCTTATAAGAAAGCCTCCGTACCAAAGAAGAAGAGCGTAACAGCAGAAAACAACAAAGTAAGTTGCACCTAATCCCATTCCCTTTGCAAGACCAGTTTTATAGCCAAGCTTCTGAGCAACCTTCAAGGATGACGAGTAGCCTTGTAGTGCTCGAGACTCACCAACAAATGCTAGCACTACTCGGATTTGCACAACTGTCTGCAATTTCACAACAAAATCACCTCAGTTCCAGAAAAAGTGAAATTGACACAGATTATGATTTTTATAACACATCAAAATCACATTTAGACTCAAAAGCTATAAAAATTAGCTTCAAGTATAATCAATTCTACTCGAGAGCAGCCAAACATATCAAAATCAATTTTATACATCCATAATCAATTTTGAGTGCTACAAACGTGAAACCAAACACACGCTTATTCTTTACCTGTTCTACAATGTTGCCGGCTTGAGAAAGAGCTTCTTGGCTCTTACTAGTGAGTTTAGCCAGAGTTGTGGTGTGAATACCTCCGATTACCGCTATCATAGGAACAACAGCAAGAGTAACCAAAGCCAATTGCCAAACAGCAGTGAATCCAACAACAAAACCAGAAACAAAAGTAGCCATGTAGTGAATGAAATTTCCCAACTGCACAAACCAAGCACAACACTAAAAATCTACAGAAACTGACACGAGAAAAGAAAAAAACATAACAGTTGGTCATTCAACTAACCTTCTCACTAATGGCATCCTGAACCATGACAGCATCAGTATTGATCGCGAAAACAACATCAGAAGTTCGAACCTCCGTGTCGAAGAACTCAATGTCTTGTTTCAAAGCAGCTTCCAGATACTTGATCCTCATCTTGGTCGATTGTCGCTCTCCCGTCCACATCCAACACGAAATCTCTGCAAGAAATCCAACCCTTTTTCACATCATTATCCATTAACTCCAACCAATTGAAAATCAAAACATAAAAAAAAAATTCAAAAAGAAAAACTTATTCTTCAACTTCAATTGGAAACAAACAAACAACTAACCTGCCCATGAAGATGCCCAAATAGCAGCACCCACTACAAGGAAGTAAAATGCATACTGCAAAAAAACAAAAATTCATACACACTTTCTAAAAATAGAAAAATCACAAAAAAGCATCAAACTTCAAATTCTGCTATCTGTTAAATCTTTCACCTTGACAACTTCTTGTGTCATCTTATCCAAATTATTAGCATTAGACCCAAAAGAGTTAACAAGATCCGCAAAGAATCTAAGAAAAATAGGCAAAGAACAACCATGAACAATTGCTCCAACAGTCCCAATTGTCATTAAAACATAATCCAACCCATCAGCAAATCTAAAAAGCTCTCCAAACCCAACAGCATCAACAACACTCTGACCCTTCTTCTCCTTACCTCCACCATCACCATCTTTGTTACCTCCTTCCATTTCCTTCAAAACTTGAACTTGATTCTCAGAACCATTGACAGTAACACCCTCTTCTGTTACTGTTGGCAGGTTCCCTTTAGAAGAAGAGTTCATGATATCATCATTGACAAGCTCAAGTCCTTGCATTTCAGACCATTTCCATTGCTCAACAGTTTTTATCTCTTGAGATTCTTTTGACATTTGATAATAAATTTCTAAACTTTTGTTTTATAGACAAAAATCCCAGTTCCCAAAATACAAAACTAACCTCTTCACACTACTCTACCTGCTCTTTCTGCTCTCATGTTTCTGATCTGAACTACTCTCTCTCTCTCTCTATGTTTCTCTCTCTATATATATACAATTATATTGTTTGTTTTGTGTGAGGAGTGAGATGATGGTGGGGTGTGAATTG
Organism: Vicia sativa; assembly: GCA_021764765.1. Classification (NCBI taxonomy): domain Eukaryota; kingdom Viridiplantae; phylum Streptophyta; class Magnoliopsida; order Fabales; family Fabaceae; genus Vicia; species Vicia sativa. The sequence continues at coordinate 120,190,795 of CM038795.1, read as the reverse complement.
TTGGCATATTCTCACTCTCTCTCCTCTTACTCTCTCTCATACACACTCACTCCTATGAAATTATGATTATCTTTGAAGAAGAAGAGTGAGTGGGAAGAAAGAGAAACAAGGGTTAGTGGGTTAATGTAAAAAAAACACCGAAAGTGATAGGTGGGTGGTGAGAACCTAGACAGAGAACAAAAAAGTTTGAATCAAAGCATTTTTGAAGAAAGAATTATGAAAAGACTATACAGAGATAAAGTTTTGATTTTTCACCCGACAAGGTACACTGTTGTGTGAAAATTTTAAGATTTAGATTTTGACCAATTTAATCATAGTCATCAATATTAAAACTTGTTTCTAATTCAAATCGAAGACCAAGATAAAATCAAACAATATTAAACAAAAATATATTTAATATATTGCATCTATTTTTATTTTTTTTTAATTCACTCCATGGTATCTTGTGCACCACGTGAAATTTCATTTTTGTCTCTAAAAATCGGAAATAAATTTTCGGTTAACATTCTATATCTTGTAATTTAGGTTGAAAAGGATTGGGTGCAAATCAAAAATTTACTTACGATTTGCTACCGAAAGTATATTTCTGATACCTGGATGCACTTAAACGCGCTAAAATCTTTTCCCTCCGCATAACAACAAAGTTTTCAAATACAAACTCTCTCAAACTCTCTCTTTCAACCTTTCTCACAAAAGTCAAATTTTTTCTCAAATAATCAACACAAATCATCAAACATTGCTTAAATACAACAAGTAACGGAATCAATCAAGCATCAACCATCTTCAATCAATCAAGTAAGTGATTTACACATTTCTAGAGTTTATGTAAAATCAATTGAAATTAGTGAAATAGCGCTTTAAATGTGTTGTTTTTGGTAGTTTACATCATTAGGAGTGATTATAACATTACTTGTAAACTATTTTTGACGATCAATCTGTGTATTTTGACGCATTTTGGATTTTGGGGTGGGGTTTTCCGCTGCTCTGTTTCGCAGAGGAAATTGGAAGTTTATTTCCGATTTCATGGGATGAACAAAACCAAAAGTTTATTTTCGGTATCTGTGTGCATAATTTTTTTCACTTTTTCCTCTGTAAGTTATATGCTAAAATTTCATTCTTGCTTCTACAGGAGATATGTCTGAGAGACCGTCACGTTTGAGACATGGTCGGATTACACAACACGCTTCTTTGCATAGAGAGAGGAGTCATGCCACACAGGCTCCGAGGACTCAGGCCACACGGGCTCCGAGGACTCAGGCCACACAGGTTCCTTCGACATCCAGACAGGCTATGTCTGAGGCACATTCTACTCATTCTGATTCTACACCTTATACTTCTTCCTCCCGTAGCAGACGAGAGTCTCCATTCCATCACTCCCCGCCTTCGTCATACCACAGACGCACATCCTCACCATCCTCATCACTGCATATTATTGAGACGGGATCCACATTTGCTTCACAAGCGGGGCCATCTAAGGTGAGACTTGATCCTACATCCCTGGTACCTGAGGTACTAGTACCAGGACCACCCGAGGTACCGATGGGACTAGAGGCACCAGTTACATCAGAGACACCAGCGACAGAGGCGACAGCGGCAACAGAGGCGGCACCGACGGCACCAGGTCCCTCAGGTATTTGGAGGGGGGCCTTCTGACTTATCTATGCTCACGCTTTATTCCACCCATGTGGCTAGACATTTATGGGATGGAGAGGTAAGAAATTTACATTTATGTTTCATTTATTAATTATGTTATATTATAATAACATTATGAATTACTCCCTCCGTTCCTTTTTAAGTGTCATTTTAGCATAAAGCTCTTCAACCAAGATAGTGCTATGTTAGAGTTAATTTTTCTATTATACCCTCATTTATTTTCTCTTTCCTAATAAATTCACTCCTACACTCTCTCTCATTTATTGAGAAAGTAAGGGTATAATTGATAAGTTATGACATTAAATTATAAAACGACACTTAAATAGAAACAAAAATATTCTTCTAAAACGACACTTAAAAAGGAACGGAGGGAGTATAACATTGAATTTTTTCGTGCAGGATCGCGATATACTGAAGGTCATCAACCATAGGAGGAAGATCAGCAAGCTAACTCCCCCTCTCGAGCCATGGTTTGATGATCTATTAGGCATTACATGGTTGAGAAATTTAACCCTTTGTAGATATAGCGTGGTCAACTAGGGGATGACCAACGCTTTTGTAGAGAGGTGGCACGAGGAGACGTCATCGTTTCATCTACCACACGGAGAGATGACGATTACACTAGACGACATCGCTTGTCTGCTTCACCTGCCGATCAAAGGGCGATTTCTAGATCATGAGAAGTTGGAGAAAGACGAGGTGATTAAGCTGTTGGTTGAGAGGCTGAGAGTTACTGTGGATGAGGCCTTGGAGGAGGTTGATAAGACACGTGGCAGCCACATGAGATATAGTTGGTTGAAGATTGTTTTTGATCAGGAGGTTGCGCGTGCACGAGCGGCTGATGGTGATCCCGAGCAGGTTACCCTTCACAGATGGTATGCCATAAGAGCATACCTCTTGTATCTTGTTGGAACCCAGATCTTTGTGGACACTAGTGCCACCTACACTGACATCATGTACCTCAGATTCTTTGCTGATTTAGAGCAGGTCAGTGGGTGGAACTAGAGGGCCGCTTGCTTGGTTTATTTGTATACTGAAATTCTGGCAGCAGATACTTAATGTCAAGGTGAATGTTATGACACCGTATCTAACAAACTGTTAACAATCCACACAGTAATTTAAAAGGAAGTAAAGAACACAATCAATTGTTAACCCAGTTCAGTGTGTAACTACACCTACATCTGGGGGCTACCAAGCCAGGGAGGAAATTCACTATAAGTAGTATTAATTCAGGAATAAACCAATCAGTTTATGTCCTTCACTTAAGACCTACCCGATGCAACTTCAATCTAAGTCCTACTTAGACCTGAGTTCCTACTCACTCCCCCTCAATCACAGCAGTGATACTAACCTAATGATTAATAGAATAGTGAAGACATTCTTCAATAAACATACTTGATTTTGCTTCAAAGCTTTAATCAAGAGACACAACACCCATGCTTCAAAGCTTTGAGTGAACAAACTACCCTTACAGCCAAATCCTACTCCAAGACACTTATCAAAAGATAATTGCTTGGCTCACAAGAATTACTAAAACACGAATTACAATATGCTTCTTCTTCTTCTCAGAAAAGGTGCAGCTCACAACATAAGGGTTTGTTCCATATTATAGAAGCAGTAAAGTCTTCAACTTGGGCTTCCATAAAAATAGCTAGGGTTAACCAAAGTTAACCTAAGGACTTGGTCTTTACAACATAACAAAATAGGGTTAAACAAAGTTAACCTCAAGTCCACGTGAGCATATGATTCAAACATATTAATCCACATCGAGCACTCAGCGAATCACGAGACCTCTCGGAAAAGCAAATCAACAATATATTCTACGAATGTCATAACATTGGTCATGACATCATCATTCTTCTTTGATTTCCGGATAATAGATCATAGCATGATTATTATGCTATGCAACCAAACTGAGCTGTACTTGTAGAAAACTTCTTATGCAGAATTTATCTTCAACCCAGAATGTCATGACATCAGTCAAGACATTGACAAAATCTGGTTTTACCAAAAATTAAAGCCAACATAAAACACTTACATATACCAAGTTGACGGAGGCGGCTAGGTGGAAGACGAGGCAGATCACCAGTAACATGTCTCTTTTGAGGGTATAAAAAATTTCTCTTAGCTTCCTTTTTTAATTATTTTGATTTTGAAACTAACTGATATAATTTTGATGTTTAAGGGATGGATCCTACAACACTTCCCACAAATTTCAGGATGGTCATTTGCTGAGGGTTATACTGAGCAGATGCCTCGTGTATGTGCACATGAGCCGCTTAGAGGCAACCAGGCGACACTTGTGTATCGGGTTTATCTGGACCAGATTGTGCATGAGAACATCCACTTCAGTGCCTATGCCGACCACCGCGAGTGATACCTTTTAATGATGTTTCTCTATTTACAGGTTGGTTGGCCCGCGGTACTCGGAAGACAGCTGCTTAATGCTCGGGCGAGTGATACGCCAGTTCGGGTATATTCAAACGAATTCCTCGACATCCTACTTTATCTGCTCCTCCGACAGTGAAGAAGAGGGAGATGAATGAGATTTTTGATAATCTTGAGAATCATCTCGTACCTGAGGAGTCTAGGAGTATCGTGGCTCCAAACGAATGGAGTTACGCATACAGTTACATGTTATGGCTCTTCAGGATTTCTCATCCATACCTGATACGGGAGGCTCCAGGGGACCCACCTAAGCCGGCTCATCAAGAGATCCTAGAGGAGGAGCAGGCGAGGAGGGATCATGCCCAAGACGTGTTACCTAGGTGCCGCCGTATCATGGAGCTTGCTAGGGATGACATCGGCAGAGGAATGTTTCCTGACGGATTTGATGTCAGAGGAGTTTTGGAGGCCATCATGACGGAGGCTCAGGGTACTCTGGTCTACATGAGGCAACGGAGGAACGCCTCGAGGGTGACAGACTGGCTCCTCCATACGCAGTAGTTTATTTTGATTGTATTTTGATTTAGTTTTTTATTTATTTCATATTGTACTGGATCTGTATTTTGAATACTATTATTATGAAATTCATTTTGGATAATATTTTGGGCTTTAATTGGATTTAAAAATTGCATGTCTTTAATTTGAATTACAAATGTAAATTCTAAAGTAATTGCTTATAGTTAGTTTTTTCTACTAATTTCCATGCCCATAACCGGATTTATATTTCCGATAAGGAACCAGAGATATACTTTGGGTTTCACTCAAAAATTGCAGTAAGTGTGCGAACCGGGAATAAACTTCTAGTTTTGTGAAAGGCATTTTGGGGTTTTCATGGGGTGCGCCCCACCCTTATGGGGTGGGTTAAGAAATTCATTTTTTTTATAAAGCCAAAAATATATTAATAAGAAGATTAAAAGAGTGAAGACCAAACCAAAACCCACTTAAACACCATAAAATCTATAATTTGGTCTACTCAGCATGTCATGAATTAAAGAAGGTAAAAGAAAATTAGGAGTGGGTTCTCATACAAGCTTAAAAGCCATGAGCGAAGATTTAGATGCAAGCACATTTGCACACTAGTTTCCTTCTCTAAAAATACGTGAAATGTGAAACTCTAACGACTTAACCAAGACCAAAATATTAAGCCACTGAGAGCGCAAAATCCAAGGGACACAATCGGCATCTTGAAAAGCAAAGACAGTCAACTTGGAGTCCGTCTCCAACCAAAGATGCTGCCAACCTGGATGATGTACTCAATAGCACAAATGATCCCAAAAATCTTCGCACGAAAGGCTAAAGAACCCTCCACCAACTCAGCAAAAGCAAACAAGAAGTTACTTGAACTGTTGCAAAGAATCCCACCACATATAGCAACCAAGTTATTGAAGGATCTGTCAATATTACACCTGACCCAAACTAGAGCTGTCAAAATGGGATAGCCCATATGGACCGGCCCACCCGATCCAAAAAATATAGGGCTTGGGCCTTCAAATTAGAGCCCATACTTTTAAGGGCCTTTTTAGCCCAACCCTAAAAAGTCTGTTGCTCATTAGGGCTAGCCCATATGGGTTGTGGGTAACCCATTAGTCCCATATTACTATATAATTTAAAAAATTATATTAATTCTTATATTATGTTACTCCAAAATAACAAATTAATTTTTCTCACTTCACTAGATTTTGTCTCTATTCTATTCAATCTTTATCTTTTAAATATTATACATTGATATAATCAACATCTTTTCCTCGTATTTTCTCTTATGTTAAATATTTTGAGTATTATTTTCTATAATTTATACATATATTATATTTAAAAAGACATTAGAATATTTGTAAAAGATAATATAGTACTTAAAAATGTATTATATTTAAACTAATATTATTTTTTATTTTATTTATAGTCAATATTATGAATTTTTTACTTAATTTTTTTTATTAAAAAAATCCCATTTAGGGTCGGGTAGCCCGAAGCCCATCTAGGGTCGGGCTTGGGTAGTAATTTTGAGGCCCATATTACAATAGGGCTTTTTTGACCCAGTCCTAAAAAGCCCAGGCCCATAAGGGTCGGGCCTAAATGGGACTGGTAGCCCATTTTGACAGCTCTAACCCAAAAAATAGGAGGAGGATACCAAAAGACTTCCAAGATGTTTGGGGTTTTCAGAGGTTTATCTTGACTTTGAAAACTTTAATAATACATAAATCGTGAATGGAAGAATAAACAACCAAGTGAGTGTCACCAATGAATCCAACTTCTGATTGAATAGAGCTGAAAGTCTGGCGCCAATGAAACCTACGACCTTTAAACCTGAAACTATTTACAGCAATCCAAATGTGGTTGCAAATAGAGATAACATAAACCTAAACAATTAAAGTGCATTTCTTATTACACTCTCTGTCACAAATATTAATAGCTTAAAGAATACTTATATGCATATGAACATTAAATAGAGAAAGAAACCACTGTAAGATATTAATCACAAAAGGACAGGCAAAAAACAAGTGCTCAACAGTCTCATCCAAAGAAGAACACAAGCTACAGCAGGAGGGGCCAATAAAACCTCTCTTAGAGAGGTGGTCGTCTGTAGCTAACCTGTTGTAGCATAATCTCCAGACCATGAAAGACTTAGAAGGAGGAACGTCTGTATTCTAAACAAAAATGGTCCAATCCAAAGAAGGAAAAATAGACGTCATATGAGAAAAAGCATATTTGTTAGATAAAGTACCTTTCGAAGGAAAATGTCAAATTCTCGAGTCCTCCTGAAACTCCAACGGAAGAACGATATGGAGCATTTTTTATATTTGGAATGAGATCTGTATCTAAAGAAGAGAAACACCATCCATCCTAAGAAATGCAGTCCTCGACCCGAAGATTAGACTCCACCAAACTGGCCTGCGTAATCAAATAATCAAGGGGTTCCCGAGTCAATTATCAAGCAAGAAGAACGAGTTCAACCCATTGCCAATAATAACCAAGTAATCCATTAAGAGCATCTTGAAATCATTTTTATACTGCACCAAATGGAAAAACTAATGTGGTGATTAATGATCTTTCATTTCTTCATAATTCTAGGTTTAAAAGAACTGCCCATGGTTCCTTAAAATTAAGGACATCCCAAGCAAGTTTCAAGTTTGAAGCCTTGTTGATCTACACAATAAACTTAATGCCGAGACCTATTTTATAATACGGGCAATAGAGTTTGTCCCAAGCCATTATGATAGATTTCTTAATAAAAGTGTTATCAGACCAAATAAAGTTCTAGCAGCATTTGTCCAACTCCTTGCAAGCTGAATGGTCAAATTAGCAAGCTGAATCCTTCATGAAAAAGAGAGAAGAGAAAACTTCCGATTTGCAAGCTTTAATTTGATTTTATCCACTAACGGTTTAAAGTAAACAGCTCTAGGGGCACCTTTAAAGATAGGGACCCCAAGATAAGTAAAACGTAAACTTCCAATTTTGAACCCAAGCAACAAGGAGATGCGATGAAGTATAGCATCAAACATACCACCAGCAAAAACCAGAGACTTTGAAGAATTAATAAATTGCTCAGAAGCCAATGAGTATCTCTGGAAAAGATGAGTAAGGGTCGTAATCAAGCCTTTTTCGCCTCTAAAGAAAATCATCATGTCATCCGTGTATAAGCTATGCGAGGGAACCACCGTCCCTCTAGGACCAGAAATAGATTTGACCCTACACTACTGAACCAACAACTTGATACTTTTGCTAAGAACCTCCTCCCCAATACAAAATAGCAAGGGAGAGAGGGGGGTCGCTCTGTCTCACCCTTTTTTCACAATTGCATAAACTAGAGATCTTGCCATTGAAATAAATGGAAATCTTAGAAGATTTAAGAATGGACGAAATCTAATTTTTGAAAGTATTGTGAAACCCGAATGCCTTAAGAACCTGCAACAAAAAGTCCCATTTAGAGAATCAAAAGCTTTGAAAATGTCAACCTTAAGCGCTATGTTACCACAATGAGCATTTTTGTGAAGCAAGTTAAAAGCCTTAGAATTTAAGCCAATGAAGTCTCTGATATTCCTCTCTTTGACAAAACCCTTTTGCTCATCAGAGATGATGAGCGGAATGACCGCAGCCAGCCTATCATCAATTATCTTGGAGATAATTTTGAACTTGAAATTCGCAAAAGCGATATGCTTGAAAAGATCAACAGAGTTAGCATTGGGAGTTTTAGGCAACAAAATAAGCATATAGGAATTAAAATTAGGGGGAATCTAAGAAGAATTAAAAAACTGTGTCACAACAGCAAAATCATGCAGCTTGATAACATCCCAATATTTCTTGAAAAAGGAAGCTCCAAAACCATCAGGCCTTGAAGCGCCTTCCATGTTGAGGTTAAAGACAACCTGTTTCACCTTTAATAAATATGAAACCTTCGTAAAGAGATCATTCATATCATCAGTGACCAACTTAAGAATATGAGTATTAATAAGATAAACGTCCTGAAAATAATCAAAATTGTCAGTAAATTTTTTTTAAAGCAACCTATCACATGATCTCCAGGGAGTCTTGATTAGTAATGAGATTCCCATGAATATAAAGAGTGGGGAAAACTTAAAGAAATGCTTAATATTAGTCATCCGATGAAAAAATTTAGTGTTTACGTCACTATTTTTCAACCACTTCAGTGAGCTTTCTCTTTCCCGAAAAGATTCTCCAAATGTGAAGCTTTTTCAAACTGCATAAGGCAATCCCTTTCCTTGATTCTAAGAGAATCAGAGAGGATGTCCCCCTTGAATCTCCAACTGAACTGAAAAGAACGAGAATTACACATAACCAATGAATGAATATATTACATCTAATATATTCATCTAGTCTCATTTACAAATTCAATGACCATCTAAATTTTATTTTATATTTTTTAAATTTCACAAAAAAAATTATTTTACTTTTCCTATTACAATTTATTTTATTTTTAAAATTTCAAAAAAGAAAAATCCTTTTCAAATATTTTTTTTAAAAAAATTATATGAATTATATCTCTCTTTCTCCCACACACATTTATATTGTGTTGCACTATGTAAGTTTATTGTAATTTGTATGAAATATCTCATTTTACGATAATAATTTATTTAAAATTTATTTCTAATTCAAATTGAAGATCAATGTAAATTAATAATAATATATTTATTGAACAAAATATTATTTAATGAATTATATCTAATCTATCCATCTAACTTTGTAGATGGATTCATCTCATTTTACAAATTTAATAGAATATGTTTTATTTTATTTTATATTTTTTTTAAATTCATAAAAAAGTTATTTGACTTTTTACAATAATTTATTTTATTTTATATTTCAACAAAAATTAATTTTTAAAAATTGATCTTATTTGAATAATTTTTATGAATCCAGTCCGGGACACTATTATATGCAAATTATTACTAAATTATTTAATATTGTAATTTCTAATATACAATTCTACTATTTTATTTTCTCATATTTAATTAAATTTAATAAATATGACATTATATTAAATTTAATTAATTTTTCATTAAAATTTAAAAAATTAACTATGCTTTAAAATTTTTAATAACCGTGAAAATAATTTTAATGGTTTATAAATATGTCTGAAAGGTGTTTTATTTAGTAAAAATAATAGTTAAATTTAATTAAATAATTGTTTTACAAGCAATTATCACTAATCATATAACTTAACTATAAGATTACACACAGAAAAAACGAACACTATTATTAGTATTCAAATTATTACTAACTTCAAACGTTAAAACTACTACTGTTTATTTCACATCTTACTTACTTCACACTCCACCTTTAGCCCTAATTGAGATCACAAAACAGCAAACCAATTTCTCTTTTTAGCTTGAAAACAATAACGTGTGTGTCTGAATTTCTGACACTGTTAGAATTGTTTGATGTTTTGGAATTTGGATGTTTGTAAAAATAAAAAAGCCTTTACCTTTTTATTTAATAATTTTGAAAGGATTTTTGGTATGAAAATGAGTAAAATAAAAATAGGCAAATGGTAATGTGTTATTCTGAGCAAGTTAATGCTATTATGCATATAAAGAAAAAAAATGTAAATATTTGGATTAGTTTGTTTCACTCTTTTCACTATTAAACAGTATACTGAATTCAGATTGTGTTGATGAGTGGGGTCAGTGCCCTTCATGGAAGGGTAGGGTGGTTGTATTGTGTACTTGTTGATGATAAAAAAGTGTGTGGATTGTAAAATAAGTCACTTGCAAAACAGCATCACAACTGCAGTTACTTTTAAAAGTTAGAAAGATATTTTCCACTTGTAGAAGATTTATAGCTATTGTGGTTTTTCTACTATTGTTCATTAGTAAAATATATTTTTTTAATGCATGCAAGTATTTTAAGAATATTTGCACGGGCAAACAAGCATCTCCATCTCCTTTAATTCGTATCACAAAATCCAAAAACAAATGGAATAGGGTGAAATGAATATGTTTGAGAGAGCGTACAAAAAAAAATATAAGTTTTACAATATAATTACATTGAAATAGTTTAATGCCCAAGAAATTTAAAATATAATTACATTGAAAACGAAAACACATGACAATATAGTTGGCATATATAAAAGCTAGACAATATATTGGTTGGTGTTTATAAGACATGATCCATTATATAAATTGTAGAATGAAAAAAATATGGGTAAGGTGTGAATCTGCTAGAACCTAACATATTAATGCATGCTACAATTAAATGAGGTCGACTGAACCTTACTGCCACTGATGACCTGAAAAAAATACGTACAAGTAGGCAACAGTAGGATTTATGGAAATTTGTAACTTAAAACAGGAATGTCTTAAAATGCAAATGGAAAAAGTGATTTCTGAATACACACTTTTGTGGCTTTTAACTTAACCACTTGTTGACAAAGCCAAACACTGTACTCACGATTCATAAATGGTCTGCAACAAACTACCAACAGCTTATTCAGTACACTTGCATTTTTTTTATGAGTATATGTTTTTCTTTCATACTGTAGTAGATTTCATCATTTGAATAAATTAGATATGTATTCGAATATATGTATGTTTTTACATAATTATTAATTGAATTAGTATAATAAAATTTATTGAAATATATTTTAATATATATTATTAAAATATTTTTTATTTTTTATTATTGGGTTATTTTAATAAAATAATGTTTATTGTAATGTTTCATTAATATTTAGGTTAATTATATATTTATTTTTTAAATAAAATTTTAATTTTAATTTATATAAAAAACTGTTTTTATATTGTACAATATGTTTTAAATATTTTACAGGATTAAATTTTTTTAAAAGATTATATAAAATCAAAATCTTATTTAATACTAAATGATTATAATATAATGTTTTAAATAGTACTATAATATATATGATTTTTAATTAAAACCAATTCCTTTTGACAAATACAAGTATAAATGATTGATATTTTAAACTGTTTATGTAAGGTGAATTTTTTTAATAAAGGACAATATATTTTAAAAAGAATTGATACTTAAAAAAAATGGGACTAGGATAAAATTCACTCAAAAGTATCTAAATTTATAAACACTACTATGGAAAAGATATTTAATAACGATTGAGAAAAATATATAATCACGCGAGATCGAACGTTGTTATATAGAGTATTGTTGTAAATGCGTTACTGACAATCACAGTCTTGGAACCGTTGTAGTATATTGAAAAATTCGTGTGATATCACAATGCTTAGTTAACTTAATATTTATTGTATGTCTTTTAATAAAATAGAAGTAGAACAACAATAGCAGTAAAAATGACAAGAAGAATATCATGAACAACAAGAACAAGAAAAAAAAAACAAAAAGAACAACAAAAACAACAAGAACAAAAAGAAGAAGAACAACAACAATAACAACAACAACAACGTACAACAACAACACACAATAACAAGAACAACAATAAGAAAAACAAGAATACCAAGAACAACAACAACAACAACTAAAAAAGAACAACAACAACAACAACAACAACAACAACAACAACAATAACAACTAATGTTGTTAACTTGAATCCATACTTTCCTTGTCTCATTCAAGATGGAGAATAGATGACGGAGTTCTGAAATTTATAAATTAAAGAAATGATGCTTCCGAGTTTTAATTATGGAAGAAATGCTATTTTCGAGCTTGATTTAGTGGAGAAATAGAGTGTCGTAAATGAAAGATGATGTTTGTCTAAGTTTTAGATTTCATGCAGATCGCTAACGATGATGTCCTGAGCGTTGATAGTCACTATAATGGACACTTGAGATTCGTACTCACGACCATGAGTGCTACATACAACAACAATTGTATTAAATAACTGTTGTTGCATGTTTCTTAATAAAATATTAAAAATACAGGAGTACAACAACAACAACATCAAGATTCGAACTAACGACCAAGCTCCACTTTTTATCATTGTTGAAAGTTCCAACCGTGGTGAAAAGTGGCTTAAATATGAAAATAAAAAAATGTCTAGTTGAATAGATTCTACAACAGTGTGTCCTTTGATGCAGTGACTTGGGTGTTGTTCTTTGCGCGTTTTGTAATAGCGAAAAAGATAAATCTAGGCAATTTTTTACATAGTCATTCTTAATGTCAATGGGTATATAGTTAAAAAGAGTGAAGACCGTAGTTATGCACCAAATACACACAACTATTTTCTTCTCTGTAAGTATGCAAAATGATGAATGACATATTCATTATAACCTGGATGAAAGGACAACACCTACTTTGAAACTGGCAAGGAACCAAATCAAAGTTAGAAGAAGAGAAAGTTTTAACCACTATCATAGAGTCAAATTCCATCTAAAGGTGCTTCCAATATTTATCTCTAGCGATCTAAATGCTACGAAAGACAACATAAAATTCAAGGATCAAAGAGTTTCTCCAGTGAAAAGGTTCAACAAAATCCAAAACAAAAAGGCCAGAAGTTGGCCTAAAAATTCCCTTATAACCCACAGAGCCAGGATTAGAAGAGTAGACTCTATCTACATTACATTTAATCAAATTTGGAGGAGGGGGTTCCAAAAAATTTCTTTTATAACAGGGACCTCAAGAGATTAACGAGAATCTCAAAGGATTTAAGGATAGAAAAATCAAACCAGTTGTGATGATAGAAAGTTTAGCTTTAAAGAAGGATAACTGCATCTGAGTCACAATGTGGTTGCTAACTGATTAAAATTAAAAAGCTTGACCACTGAATCTTGCAAAATTCCTATCGCTCTAGATTGCAATGATTATAAACATACAATAGCCTTTAATAATAAAGGATCCTTAAGGGGATCTAGCCTTTGATAACAAGTTCTAGATAGCAGCAGAAGAGATATAAACCTTACACCATTACAGAAAAGGGCTATCATCACGGTTGCAAAAGGGATACCCTTATAGATTACAAACCGTTGTGAGATAAAGGGTTGTTATATGTATGATGATTTCTACCACGGGCACATGATCGTGATGATATGTTAAGTAACACACTACCCACCACAACGGTTTATACATATAACCATTGTGATGCATTTTTTAAGAAAAATATTTAACAATGACTTTTCTAACCAACAATTGTGGTATACACATTGAGTTTATTTTAAATTATATGGAATGCTCATTTCACCAATGCTCACTAAACATATAACCTTTCATTTTGATCTAGAACATTATAATATGACAAATAAATTTATATTAGAAGAACAAATTACACGCTCAATGTTAGACAATAATTCTCCAACTCCTTAACTACATTTTGTTCTCTAATAGTAATAATTTAGTTTTGATGCTCCTAGTTCTTCAATCCTCATTCCTTCACCTCTAGTTCTTTTTGCATCATATTGTTAACATTGCAAACTAAGTTAGAAGTGAAGGAAGGAGATGTTCAAAAATAAGAAGCATGATCTAAATGATTCTTGTATAGAATTGAACGTGTAACTTGTTTTCAAATATAAATTTATTTATCATATTATAATTTTATAATGCAATCCGAAAATTTATATATTCGGTAAGGTGTTGGAAAAACAAGAAAACCACATAAGATATAATAAAGTCTTCTAAAACAAATATTAACAACATTCGTAAAAAAATAAACCCTTAAACAACATAGAACATATATGTCTCATACTAGAATCCAAACGAAAGGAGGATGAGTCTGTAGTGAGAATAGTAAACAGGTGTTTGTAGCGCTCATGCAAGTTTGTTGCGCTCAATTTAGATTTATCGTCGTTAATTTTTTTCATCCATCCCACCATACCTACAAGTAAAGAACAAGCAGAAACATACATATAAAAATAAACAACTCAGAACATTAAATCTTAGGGTTTGATCAAACAAAAACAAGATAAATTTAAACATTATATGTTAGGATTTGAAACATAAACAATAAGCAGAAACAAAAACTAAACAATAAGAGTAAACCAAAAACGTAAACGAATATGAAGGTAGCCATTGGTGAAGACAACATAGCTGTATTATTTTGGTGAAGACGAATCTGAAGTTTGTCATATGTGTGATGAGTGACATAGATGTTAGGGTTATGTTTTGAGGGAGAAGAGTGAAATATGTTAGAATTTTATTTTATACTACGCCAAAAAGCGCTTTTGGCAGCACTAAAAAGACAATGCTTTTATCAAAAAGCGCTGCTATAAGTTGTAAAAAAAATCCCTAAAAAAAGCGCTGCTAAAGGCCTTACAAAGACCCCACCTTGGAAAGCGCTTTTATAAAGCGCTGCTAAATGTTAACGTTAGAAAGCGCTTTTAAAAAGCGCTGCTAAAGTCCTTAAATTGGGGAACGAAAAGAAAGCGTTTCTATTGAAAAAGCGTTGCTAAAGTCCTTAAATTGGGGAACGAAAAGAAAGCGTTTCTATTGAAAAAGAGTTATTATTTCTGTAAGTTCCCCATTTTAAAGGGTTGGCTTAGTTTTGTAAAACAAATATAAAGCAGCAATAATGAAATGCCTTAACATGCTGTGTTGAAAAGTTTCAACATCTGGAACAACATGTCATATGAGATGTCGAGACATCAAACATCAGGACATCACGCTACAGAAACTGTTAAGTTTGTTACAGTTCTGTTTCAATTATGCAGAATATTATGAGAATATTATGCATCTTATGTGGCATGATTTTGAAGGCATATGTAGAGGTCCAAGAGCTAAAGAGAAAGATCAGCAAGGACCTTGATTATAGTAGAAGTTATTTGCGTATTTGGTTATGTAGAAGTTTGTTACAACTTATGCTATTATTTTGAAGGCCCAAATCCAGTTGGGTAATAGGTTATAAATAAACAGTTGTAACCTTGTTTTAGGTAGCTAGCCAGTTTTAGAAAGATGTAGTCTTTAGGGTTAGCCATGTAAGTGAACCACCCGAATTGTGAGATAGTCACTAATTTTTACCTCGAAGTCTGTAGGCAAGAGGACTGTTTTTACTCACTCAGAAGCTATAAAGCAATAAGTGTAGTTAGGTCCTTGGAAGAAGCTGTGAAGCAATTCCAAGTTTGGTTTGTGTCACTTGAGTGACTAATTTATATTGTGTTTGAAGTGTGGTAACTTCAAACTATTTTAGTTATGTTTGGAGTGAGGTATCTCCAAGCTGATTGTGTTAGGAGCCAAGCAGTCGATGCAGTTGCTGGTGTGATAGTAGCTGATAGACATCACAGAGGTGATTGGAAGTGAGCGGAGGTTCTCATATCTAAGTGTGGTATATTAGGTAGAAGGGTCATTGGGTAGTCTGATTAAGCGAGGAGTGTAAACATGGTGGTTTCCCTCCAAATTAATACTGTTGATTGTGAACTTCATTCCTGGCTTGGTATGCCCCCAGATGTAGGTTGGTTAGAACCGAACTGGGTTAACAATTCCTTGTGTTCTTTTGTTTCTTGATTTTAATTGTATTTTCTACCTTGTGTGTTTTATAATGTCGGATCAGATATCACGACATCCTGAGTCTGGCCCAAACCAGAATTTCAATTGGTATCAGAGCAGGCATCCTGTCTGTTTTTGGATAAGATCCATAAGGGATACTTTCTATTTGTGCACAAGGTAGAAGATTGTGTGAACAAGGATTGTTCATATTGTATGGTCCCTTGAAGTGGAGGATGAACCTATTTCTGAAGAACTAGACCAACCTGATTGAAGAAGATGAATATGTTGGAACAAGAAAGTTAAATTCAAAGACTTCATACGGGATTGAAGAGTTTGAATTGTATTATTTAGCCTTAACACAAAGATAGGATTTATCAAAACCTTCATGCGGGAGTGAAGACATTGATAAGGTAATCCTTGTGTTTATGCATTACCACATGGTTAGGATTTTGGTTGGGTCTAGATTGTTGCTTGATGAAGAAGCAAGCAGATTGCAGGGTTGATTTACTTTCAATCCTTATGTGTAGGGTTGATTTATTTTCAATCCTTATGTGTCATGCTTACAATCAAATTATGGAGTAAGCATTGTGTACACTCTGTTGAAGTATGACTATAGTGAAAAAAGGATCCTAGGGTTATTTTATCAACAAAATATTTTGGCAGATTATTACAACTATATTAAAAATGTGAAAGATACTTGAGATATCTCTCAAGTCCACTCATAAAGGCATGAACTATTAAAGTTGATGGGGATCAATTGATCAATGATACTCATATTCATCTGCAAAACGTTTACCTTGAAGACCTTCAAGGATGATGTGTTCCCAGAAGATGGAACAAATGTTTTACTGGATGTTAGAACATTAGTACTGGTATACATCTACCAGTTGACAAACAAATGTTCTGGTGCTAAACTAATGTAGTGTGAGTACATATGCTTGGAACCTACTCCTAATCTGGAAGAGGAGACATTTGCTTATCAGTTGATCAAGACACAATCAACAAGTTTTTTTTATAATCCAAATGTCAGTTTATTTCTAACGTAAGCTTATAGAAGTATTAAAAGTAAAGCTCAATGCATGGAAGAAGACTCATAAATGTATACTTCTCAGTTCCTTTATGCATAATCAAAGTAAGATTATATCTGGTATTTTTTTCTGATCAAAGGAACCAGATATGTGGAATTTTATTCGTAACCATAGAACAGACTTGGAGCTGAATATTGTGTCTCAACCACAATGAAATATGGTTAAGAATGTTGACTGCCCTAGTTATTATCCAGAAAGGGTAGTGCCAATAAGAATCAAGGAAGTCAGATTGCTATGAAGAATCTGACTATTTCAATGTCATGCGATGAGTAGGTCTGCTCCAAAAACCTAGCTGAGGGAATCTCCTCCGTAGGTACAGACTATGGCTTACATCATCTCAAAATCAGAATGTAAGTCTGAAGAAAAGTTAATTGAGATATGGCCTGTGCTAATCCTTGATATGTCTATATATAAATTTGCTAAGTCACTGTGCTCTTCTGTTAACCCCCCAAGTGTTATGAATAAGATATTATAGTTGTTAACCAAGAACCGTAATGGATGATGTCATATCAGATGTCAAAAAATCACCTTAATGTCTTCAGTTTTGAATATATCTGTTATTGCTTGGAAGTAGAAGTATGTATGAAGATGTAATCAGTCAGAGTGATCTAGTGTGAGTAGTTAATTTTAACTGACTAAACTGGTAGGTACTTTGACGGGAGACTAAGTACTTATTAGATGTGCAGCCTGAATACAAAATTCATATACTATGTTGAGAGTCGAGTATCTGCATGAAGAATTCATGGCATAGTGTGAACTGAACGTCAATATCAGAGTTCACTGTTATCTTCATAAGTTTTGGATGTGTGGCAATGTTGTCAGGTAATTATTTAAATAGTTGATTCAACCCAAGGAGAAACATATAGATGCTGTTAAATATCTTAATGGGAGCTGGATATTAACAATAACTGTGTGGATATCTGAAATAAGAAGAGAAGAAGTATGTGATGTATAGAAGAGAGTGTTCTATATAAAGATATAACATCACAATTGTTGAAGACACCAGAGAGATAAGGTTCTGACTTATCTATTGAAGACAAATTTATGGTTATACACATAAGGTTTCTTCTATTACAAGTTACAGAGTGTGGTAATCTGAATCTTGTATAGCAAGCAAACTAAGAATTCCTAAATTGGAAACTGTGGCAAATTCCAAATAAAGAATGCTTCAAGGACAAACATCAAAGATGTCCTTAATTTGTACATCTCAGGGGGAGTAAAGGGTATGAAGTTCAGCAAAGACAATGTAATTATGCTTCTAATCATATGGACAGTCTTTCAAAGACTAATCTGTTCACGCCAGAAGAACAATGTCAAAGAAGAAGTCATGACATAACTCAAAACATGTTTTATCCTTGAAGACCAGCAGAGGTAGTTCCTAAAATGCTCATCCAAAATATATATTGATGGTGTGTATTACTTGTTCTGACTTAGTGCATATTTCAACCAATACACAAACTCACCTGAAGCAGTTCTTATTGAAATAACATCTCTTGATCAAGACAATTGTTATAATCTAGGTATGTTATTTTAATTGCTCAGGTATTTTAGAGTTTTTTCTTTTAATTTCTCTTGTACCGTTGTTTGTGTCTCTCATATCTTTCGTTTGGATATGAGTGAAGTTAGAGTCTATGTAGGTTATGTCTGTCATCTTGTGACAAACATAGGTAAAAAGGGTAATGTTCAGACATTGTTAAGTATGAGGTCTTTTCTTTGTAGTTGTTTTTGCAAAGATGCTAAGTGAGTCTGTTTTCTACTTTGAGTCTTGTTTTGAGTCTTGAACACAAATTGTGTCTTGTGTTCTGAATTATCCAATATAAAGATATGGTTCTCTATGTTTGTTAATGGATAGTCCAAGTTTTTGTATTAGTTAATTGGGTCTCCTCTTATGTCTAAAAAGAGGAAGTTGCATCAGTCTGTGTTATAGGTAGTTCTAATGTTGAGGGGGAGTATTTCACATTTCCTTCCTCATACTGTATGAATGTCCTAAAGAATGTTGGAACATCAAAATTAAGGAAAATGAAGAAAGTCTGATCATTAACACAACATTACACTCTAAAAGGAGGTTAGAGTAAATAAATTCACATTATGACTTGATTGTACAAGTAAGAGTATCATAAAACCAGAATATTATTCAAGCTCTCAAAAGAATCTGGTAAAAATCACAAGATATCTGAAAAAGAAGCAATCCGAATTGGTGAAATAAGAGGTGGCAATCACATGCCCCTGCATGATGTACAATAGTTGTTGGAACTAACCCCTTCAGAAGGAATCTGGAAGAAATTAATAAAGTCAGAGTTAGTTTGGACAATACATGTTTGTCTCTAGCACAGTCCTTCAACAAAAGCTTGACCACGGACTTCAAATGTGCTTATTTATAAAGGACTCCACTACCTCTACTCTCAAGCAAATCACTATCTCTTCAACATCATGAAAGTTGTTCGAATATGGGCTTATTGTGCCTGGCTATGGTTTTCTGTGGGCTCCCATTGTCAAATTTTTCCTAAAAAGGGGGAGAGAAAATGTAACTGTATCAATATTACACATATGTACAATGCACAAGTGCTGAAACAAGAAGGAATAAAATCGTATCAAAGTCACAACGCTCATAAGATCAGGTCCTAGCCTGAAAGAAGAAAACTAATTGCGACTTGTGATCTGAGTTTTGAATAGGCCACTCTGAGCTTTGATTAGGTTACTCGGGAGGCAGTATATCCCAAAGTTTAACACCGAGTCTCTCTATTCACTACTACACCAACCCCGTGTTAGTGCAAGGTAGGAGACAAGATGTCAAATGAGATGTCCTGACATGGGCAGAAACTCAAGATCTGAAGATGTGTGCAGAAGACAAAAGATGTTTCTGCTGGAGAAGATGTTAATTGTTAATTGTAAATTGTGTGGACCAAATTGTGAGATATGGATGTACCCTTGTGAGACATAATGGTTCATCTAGTAGTTCATCTTGTGAAAGAGACACAATTGCGTGGACCAGCTTATATGAGATGGATGTACCCTGTTGAACGTTATATGAAAATATTAAAAGGGTATGTGAAAAACCGAAGTCGACCAGAGGATTGTATTGTCGAACAATACATTGTTGAAGAAGAGATTGAGTTTTGTACTGAATACTTGTCAAATGTTCAATCAATTGGACTCCCCAAATCTCACATTGTTGAAAATAAAAGGTAAAAAGCACATTTATTTTAATAAATTTCCCGAGGTAATTATATATGTTATTGTGAAATTAAATTAGCACATTTATTTTAATTGACATATATAAACATTAACAGTAACATATTTATTATTGGTTTAGGGCATTTCATCTTGTTAGCTATAGTTATCGTCACCGACTTATCGCGTAGTTGGCAAGGGAAAAATGCATAATACTTTGGGAGATTTACTTCACCATAGACCATTCCCTAATGGACATCTGAAAGTATGGGTTGATGTTGCATTAGATCTGGATGTGTTGCTACTGATACCTGACATTGTTTCAGAGACAATATTGTTGCAAGATGCAACAGGATCTTTTGTTGCATGACCGTCAGACCTCATTTTCATAGATGATGAGGTATGTTGAAAACCATTACGAATCTTTTAGTATTCAACTGTCAATTCTGAACCGTTACGTTAATTTTTTTTACATGGTAATTTTAGACTCCTACAAAACCCGCATCTAAGGATAAAAGGATTTTGCATCACAACGAGTTTGTTGCATCACAAAAAGAGGTACATTTAAAGTGTTAATTATATTATCCAAATCAAAAACTGCATGATTTTATAATTTACCTAAGTTATATGATTTTTAGGTACCTGCTCAAGTGTCACAACAAGTAAGCCAGAAAATTAGTAGCGTACCCACAAGAAAAGGGATCTTCCAAGGACCGTGCCAAGAAAATTAGTACCTCGATTCCAGATGTGTCTTGAAACACTTGTGGGAACATCTGATTTGATGAATGGTGTTATTCGTCAAATGGACAGGGAGGAAGGTATATTTGGTTTTTCTTGCTTTGAAACAATTGCACGTGAGGACATGGAACATATCTGTTAGCATACAAAATTAGGCATCAATGTTGTACACTCAAACATCCACTAATCCAATCAATATATTACTTAATTAACTGAACAATTTATTTACACATTTCAATGTAAATAGTCTAATGTTTCTTATGTTTTTATTTAAGGTTCTTGTATGACAAATTGATGCGTGAGAATCAATTATCAAACAGATTCCATTTTGTGTCTTCCTCTCGTGTCAATAGAAAAGCAATTGTTAACGATCCAGATTCGGTAAGAGAACACTTAGTCGAGAGATTCATGGCCAGAAGTACAGAAAGCTTGTATCTTTGGGCGTATAATACTATTCCTACAGGGTTAGATTTTCATTCTAAGTTCATTCTAATCTTTGTTTTTTATGCATATAAAATTACCATCTAAACTTTTGCTTTAATTTATAGACATCACTGGTTATTGGTTGCTATGAATCCTATAAAAGAAGTGGTCTATTATCTGATTTCGGTAGATGGTGATTGGACAAATTATCCAGATATGAAGTTAATGATTGATACGTAAGTGAGATTGTTCTAAATATTCGTGTATATTTATATATTTAATTATTTATGTGATATTGTTCTAAATATATGTTTTTATTTTGTTAGATCAATACAAGTATTTCGATGTCAAAGAGAAGCTCGAGTACCACGGTCTAAATCAAGCAACATTACATGGATCAAAGTGGAGGTATATTAATTTCCACATTTTTTCTTATAATAGTTATGATACTTGATAAAACAAGACAACTATATATTCTTATTTGTTTTTCTATGTAGTGTGCTCGACAACAAAACGATATAGATTGCGGATACTTTGTTATGAGGTTTATGAGAGAAATCACTCATTTGGATCGAATAGAGATTCCAATCACGGTATGGATTTATAACTTAGGATTTGTTTTAATATTTATCGGATATTTCATATGATTTATTACTTTTAACTAAATCATGCATATTATATTTTGTTATGTAGTACTTTGGTGAATACAAGTGTGCACATTACACGCAAAATAAGTTGGAAGAAATCAAGAAGGAATTGTGTGAATATTTTATTGAGAAAAGAATCATATAAGGTATAAATACATTATTGTGTGAAAGTGTTATGAATACATTATTGTGTGAATACATTATTGACCGTGTTGTTCTGTTCATACCTTGCAAGACCAGGACCGTCCGCTCGTCAGATTTTGGCGATTTCGAACTGATTTTATTATAAATCAAAAGAAGAGCATGCTAAGAATTTGCGATTTGTATTGCAAGTGTCGAAAGAGAAGAAATTATATGTGAAGTTATCGAAGTGTGAGTTATGGTTAGAAAAGGTGATTTTTCTTGGCCACAATATTGTGGATTTCTTAACCCACCCCATAAGGGTGGGGTCCACCCCATGAAAACCCCAAAATTCCCTTCACAAAACCGGAAGTTTATTTCCGGTTTGCACCACTTACTGTAATTTTTGAGTGAAATCGGAAATATATTTACAGTTCCATACTAAATAATATAATATTAAAAATTTATTCTAGATTTGGTCTCACATACACGCTTTATTCTATCGGTAAAATACAATAATTTGATTTAACAAAATAAAATCAAGCATTAAGATTTAATTTAGGCAGATAAAAAATTTATCGTATGTTTTGGTCTAAAAATCAGGCATCAATAATTACAGTCTTAAAAATATTGAGAAATTATTTAAGACTGTAATTATTGATCATGATTTTGCCTGATTTTTAGATCAAAACACATGGTAAATTTTTTATCTGTCTAAATTAAATCTTAATGTTTGATTTTATTTTACAAATAGAATCAATAGAATAAAGCGTGTATATGAGACTGAATTGAGAATAATTTCCCAATATTTGATGAACAACTACAGTCTTAAAAGTTACACATAGGTTGAAACCGGAAATATACTTTCGGTTCACACCCAACCCCTTTCAACATGATTTTTATGATAAGGGGTGCTAACAGTTGTATATTTCTAGTTTTCAGGGACAATTAGGGATGACTTTGTTATTGTTAAGGATGATTTTGGTTCTGTTAGAAATATGGGAATTGAATTATAGTGGTGTATATATTTTGGATTACAATGGTATATAATGATATTATAATGCCTTTTTTGTTTAAACCGCTTCTTTGTTCAAATAATGGGATTACAATTGTATATATTTTGTGTATATATTTTGGATTACAATTGTATATTACAGGTTTATGAGATTACAATTGTATATTATAGGTTTACAGGTTTATGAAATAATTGTGTATATATTTTGGTTTACAAGACCCCAAAAATGCTGCCTATAGATGCAAAGAAAGCGCCTTTTAGGAAAAGCACTGCCTATAGTACACAATAGAAAGCGCTTTTCTTGGAAAAGCGCTGCCTAAAGATGCCTTAAAAATACATTAGACAACGCTTTTGAAAGCGCTACCTTATGTATATTATAGGCAGCTCTTTTCCTTGAAAAACACTTTCTAAAGTAGGTCTGTAGCAGCGCTTTTCCTTGAAAGACACTGTCTAAAGATGCCTACAGAAAGCATAAACGGCTAGACAAAGCGCTGCTAAAGGCCTACTTTAGAAAGCGCTTTTCCAGGAAAAAGCGCTGCTACAGGTCTACTTTAGAACGCGTTTTTTAAGAAAAAGCGCTGCCTAAAGTATACATAAGACAACGCTTTTGCCTAAAAAAAGCGTTGTCTATACCTACAGCAGTGCCACCTACGACAACGCTTTTAAGCGTTGTTAAAGGCCAAAAAAGGGTCTTCTTTTTCCTTTTTTTGGCGTAGTGTTAAGAGAAACAACTGATATGTATTGAGCGAGAAATAATTCCACTTATATATAAATAAATATCACTTTCATAATAGTTATTAACAAGAACCGTGATGAAATGATTGGACTTCACGTCACAGTTGACTAAAAGAACTGTTTTGATATACAATAACTTTCTCTTTTTCTAACGGTAAAATTAAAAATCAAAGAAGCTGAGATTCAAATCTCTTGTAACTCCTGAAACATTTCAATAACATTTATGTTGAAAGTAATTCCTTGTGTCGAAAAGATTTAATTTGATTTGTTTTAAGAGTGTGGAAACAATTTGTTACACACAAAGTTGTTTTAGATTTAGATAGATTTGATTTAGATCTAAAATAGATAGATTTGATTTAGTTTCAAAATGGTATTTTGAGTTTTTATAATTTTGAGCATTAGCTAACCTAAATATATAAGTAGAGGGAGTAACCCCTATATTTTTGTAATCAAGTCATTCTCAGTATTTTACAGTTGCAAATTGAATAATAAAGTTTTCCACTATTTGTGGGCATAAAATTACTTTGCAGAAAATCATTGTCTTCTTTTCTTCTTTAAATTTTTTTCATTGTCATTGTTATTGTGTGGTAGTAATAATTTTGTTCATCAAGATTGATAGAAATTCATCATCAGGGCCGTGTCAAGTTTTTAGAGGCCCTAGTCTCAATTTGGCAAGAACAAAACAAATAGAGACCCTATATAATCATGATTTAAGCTCAAAAATATTTTATGAGACTCCATTTAAGTGAATTTCTTAACCCATCTCATACTCTTCTAGCACACCACTTGAATTTCCAATAATACCCCTGGAAATCAAAAATATACTTCCAGTTCGCACCCTATATCATGCAAATCACATTGAAAAGGGTATGGTGTAAACTAGAAGTATACTTCCAGTTCCAAATTAATTGTTTGCAAAATTAATTTTGTTTCTTTTAATAGTTTTTTTCCAATTAAAAATTAATAATTAAAGAAACTCTTTTTCAAATGTATATTACTATCTCTTTTAAAATTGATATTCTACAGAATGTGAATTGGATCCAATAACTTTATGCTTAATTTTTTCTAAATCTTATCATAATTAAATGATATTTATGATATTTAATTATGATAAGATTTAGAAAAAAACTAAACATTAAATTATTGGATTCAACTCACATTCCGTAGAACAGTATTAAAAGAATATCGGTTTTAAAAGATATAATAATATACATTTGAAAAAGAGTTTCTTTAGTTATTAATATTTAATTGGAAAAGAAACTATTAAAAGAAACAAAATTAATTTTGCAATCAATAAGTTTGAAACCAAAGATATACTTCTGATTTTTAGATAATTATTTAAGATAGTGGCGTATACCGAAAATATACTTTCGGTTTTAGAGAGAAATTTTCGGAAATGTAGAGTTTAATTCCACTCCATTAGGTGAATTAAGAAATTCACTCATTTAATCATAAATTAATCTTAAAAATTTTGATGTCTTATGCAGTAAATTATCTTATACACTCTAAAAAAACAACCTATTCATCATCGATTTTGATAGATTTTCAATCATTTACAACATAATTACATTGAAAAAGAAAACACATGACAATGTAGTTGGCATATATAAAAGCTAGACAACGCCTTGGTTGGTGTTTATAAGACATGATCCATTATAGCATATAGTTGTAATTAAAATGTAAATTATAGAATGAAAAATTATGGGTGAAGTGTGAATGTGCAAGCAAAATACAAGAACCTAACATATTAATGCTTGGTACAATTAAATGAGGCCACTGAACCTTACTGCCACTGATGACCTGAAAAATAATACGTGCAAGTACGCAACAGTATGATTTATGGAAATTTGCAACTTAAAACAGAAATGTGTTAAAATGCAAATGGAAAAAGTGATTTCTGAATACATATACTTTTGTGGCTTTTAACTTAACCACTTGTTGACAAAGCCAAACACTGCACTCATTATTCATAAATTGTCTCCAACAAACAACCCAACAACTTATTCAGTACACTTGCATTTTTATTTGGGTATCTTTTATCATCTATGATTGGCCATTTTATATTTCCTACTTATTATTGGATACTCCTTTATAAAATAGTTTTTATTGTATTGTTTCATTAATATTAATGTTAATTATTATTGCGTATTCTAATCAGAATTGGTATTGACTGATTATATAGGACTCTAGAAGTGTTGGTGTTGATTTTAAATATAATGGTGCGAGATGTAAATACAAGATCAATAATTCAACATCAAAGTCAATTACTTAAAGAATATCTTAATTTATTTTGTTTTATACAATTAATATTTAATGACAAAAATAACTGTAGAAGAAATATTTTTATAGGATTAATAAAAAATTTAAGGTTATATATAAGAACCAACATTGTATTTAATACTTAATGATTTTAATGTTTTATTTTTTGAAAGAATGATTTTAATGTTTTAAATAGTAGTACTTATTTGTTTTTTTTATCAAAACCAATTTCTTTTCACAAATATAAGTATAAATGATTGAGATTATTATTTATTAATTTTTGCTATGATATTTATTTTTTCTAACTATATATGTAAGGTGAATTTCTTTTAGTCAAACTTCTTTGTGTAACTTGTCGTTGAAATGAATTCATACTGTATTTTTTTTCCCGCTGTAGACCAAAATTATACTAATGTAATAGAACATCACGCTTTAATCATCTTGAAAAAAAATTGTAAAAAACAAATCGTCTTAAAAATTCAACTTTAATAATTTGTTGGTTCTATGATTATTATTTTTTTGTACTCATTGTAGACTCTATGATTAAGATTAAATAAAATGATGTCTAGGATAAAAGTAGTTGAGTTTTTGTTTAAGTTGATGCTTATATTGTTGGAGTATGTTCGAAATTTTATATTATTTAAGTTTTTAAGCTATTGAATGTATATACTATTTGTGAAGGTCATCTCACCAATGAAATTAATTTTTTAAATTGAAATTTGAATATATTTAATATAGTATCAGATTAAAGACTATAATATAAATATTTGACTCAAATTCATGTTAGCGTGAGATGCGGGGTGTCAAACGCTCAGTTCTCGTTTATACTTGAACTTTAATATATAATATTAGATAATAGAATAACTAATGTTGAACATTTTAAAAAGATAAAAGATGAACACAGATAAAAAAAACTCAACATCATAATAACGTTATACCACTAAATTGAAAATTATTTTTATGTAAGGTTGACCCCACTAATAGATAGGGTGAAAACCCATGCAAGAGAGGTTGGATTTGTAGGAAACATAAAAACATAGAAAACATAAAATACTATAGTGAAGATTTCCACATTGAGCATAATGAAGATTTGTCTCGAGCATTTATATAGTTAATTAAAATAAAGATTTAATGTATGGCCCTCGCGTTTGCACAACAAGTCCAACATTTGAACATGAAATGGTGGAATAAAGATAATATAGAAAAGTCAAATAAACTTTCCTTTATTTTTATTTTACAAATTACTAGGTGATAAGATAAATGGGTCGGTGATCGAACTTCCACATATAGTAACAAACGAAGAAAATGTAACTAAAGAAACTTCCATTCAAAGCCACATAATAACTGACATACACATTGACTTCAACAAACAAGAAATCCAAAAATTTAAACATGATTATTTGTTTGTAAACAACTGAGATGAGTAACTAAAGTAACTTTTAAATATACCAAATCCACCAATTATTTTAGACATAGAAACATAATTTGTCACTAAATCTTAACCAAAATGTTGATAGAGTTTAAATAAGTTATGAGATAATGGATATTAATTATCTAAATCTTACATTGAACATTAAGAAAGATAAGTTAAAATATTATTATAAATATAAAGTATCAGTGAAATTACGTTTGATTAAAGAATAGATGTCACACAATTTTAAATAAATACGAGACAAAATAAAATGAATAAAAGCTAATTTTTTTAATTATATTGTGACACAATGTATAATCCGACAAGTAAAGATAGAATATCAGAGGACAGAAGGTATGTTGCAATCACTAGAGATACTTTTGTGAAAATGGGATGTCATTTTTATGGGCTTAGGATTACCTCGTACTCGAGGCGCATGACTCAATATGGGTGATTGTGGATATGTTGACCAAGTAAACTCTCCTTACTTGTTAAGACAACATACGAGGTGGTTAACCTCACAAAGATTGTACGAATGTATGGTGTACCATCTAGTATTGTGTCTGATAGAGATCCAAAGTCCACCTCGAGATTTTGGAAAACCTTTCACAAGGAGAGGATAAGGAGTTTGAATACGAGTATTGCTAATTACCCTTAATCTAGTGAACAAACAGAGAGAAATATCCAAACTATCAGATATGTTAAGAGCGTGCATTATGGAGGTTGGAGGAAGTTGGAAATACCACTTACCATTGGTGGAGTTTGCATACAACAACAATTACCATGCCAGTATAGGAATGGCCCCCATATGAAGCTTTGTATGGAAGGAAGTTTTGATCACCATTGTGTTGGTCCGAAGTAAATGAGAAAGGAATTCTTAGACCAAAGATAATTCAAGAAACTATAGAGAAAATCAAGGTGATCAAAGAAAAGTTAAAGAATGCATAAGACCGCCAAAAGAGTTATATAGATAGACTGAGAAGACCCTTAGAATTTGAAGACGAAGACCATGTGTTTTTGAAGGTTACCCATGGGTTAAGGTTGAAAGGACCATTCAAGATGCACAAACTTAGTTCGAGATATGTGAGACCATATCAGGTTGTGAGTCGGATAAGTGAGATTACATATTGGTTGGCGTTTCCACCTTCATTAACCAGATTGTATGACATATTCCACATATCCCAGCTCTGCAAATTTGTTCATGGTACTATTCATCATATCCTTCCATATACAACTGAGATGGAACCAAACCTTTCTTTCAAAGCGCAAACCAGCCACATCTTGAAGCTTACTAGTAGATCTCTGAGGAATAAGGAGACACCTCTTCTAAAGGTTTTGTGAGAAGCGTCGCGTCTTGAGGAACTATGTGGGAGCTCAAATAAAAAATGCAAGAACTCTACCCTCATCTATTCTAGAAAGTTTTTGAATTCGAGGGAGAATTATAATTAAGGGGGGAGAAGATGTAATACCTCAATCTTCTAACACCAGTAATTATTGCCTAATGGTAGATTAGTGAGATAACTATATGTGTGGGAAATACCTAAATTCTATTTTCGTAAGTTTTGGAGTTAATTGATGAAGAAGAGTATTATGGTCTTTGAACCAATTAAATGAGGGACTTAAGCCTTGTTTGGATAACACCTCGTTCATTCTTTTGCCAAAAACATATTTTAGAGTGGAAAAGGGTGGAACTCGTGGTAAAGGAAAAAGGAAGAGCAAAACCCATTTCAAGTTTCACTTAATCATCCATTCCCCTTGCATGCAAACCCCAAGATGAATCTTCTCATCATCTTCATCTGTTACAATAGCTTAATCATCAAGGTGATTCCATAGTTTGAGACTTGGTAATTTAGGGAATCTTATGTTTTGGAAAGGGTTTTGTGGGAAATTTCATGATAACATGTGATATAAGTGATTCCTAAACCCTATTATGTTACAATGCGCCTATGCATGTGAAAATTATGATTAATATTGGAATATGGATGATTTCATGTGATAGATTGAAGTTTTTTGTTTTGAATTTGTATGTTGAAGCTTTTATTTTTCTGAGTTTCGCATGTCTCTCCTCGACCTGGCCCGGCGAGCTCGCCCCAACCTCGCATAGTGAGCATAATATGTCTCCTTTTTCCTAGAGAGCAGGGCAGTTTTTCCCACTGGTCCCTTTCTACCTAGAGCTTGCCCCGACATTGCCTGGAGAGCTAGCCACTAATTCACCTAGCGAGCTCGCCCTGTATTTTCATGGCGAGCTTGACAACATGTAGAAAAATTACGGTTCTTGTTTCCACCATAAAATGGGAATCGTAAATCCGATTGACAAGCAGTCAGATGCATTAGAAATCTCTTTCAATGTTCTATTAGGCATTGAACTGAGAACATGATTTTATAACAATGGTTCAAGGGTTGGTGTTATACCTTGATTTTTCCCCTAAACTCCCTCATCATCTCATAATCTTACATTGCATTAAGATCACATTTTGGGTTTGGTTATCACTTCTAATCAATGTTTTAAAAATCGGATTGAACCGCTCGATTGAACCGGTGCAACCTTGAACCGTTGTCTAATCCAGTTCGGTTGGACCATTAAATGGTTAGGTCAATAAAATTGGGATAAAATTGTTTGAATCGCAAATAATCAAAATAGTTGTAAAATTGAGATCGATTTTTGGGTCTACATTGCACTCTTCTTCTTTTATAAGCTTGTTTATTAATATTGTATTTATTAAAGAATTTTATTTTACAAATTCTGATATAAATTAATTAGATTAGAATGTTTAATAATATAGTTATTTATTTTTTAGTTTAAATTTCATATACGGTTGAACCCCGGTTGAACCGTTTGAACCGATTGAACCTTGACCCATATGTCTTAACGGTTCTTTGTCCGGTTTAGTTTTTAAAACGTTGCTTCTAATCTCTCCTCTATTTAAGTTTGTCTCTGAGGGATCACAAAGCACCTTAAATTGTGTACCTTGTACATACATGTTTTATGTTCACCAACCCTAACCAAAATCCAAAAGAGATATTTCTTGTTTTGAACATTGTAGGTATTGATTCAAGGACATCTGTCCTACCTCCTAAATCTAGGGTTTTAGGGTTTGATATTCATCAAGGAGCTGTTCATTGAATCTCAAGGTGTTTTAAATTCAATTTTTTTAATTCCTAATCATCTAAATGTTATGTTTTGAGCATCTCCCAATTTCATATGGTCATTTATCTCAAGATATTAAGGGTTGATTCATTAAGAAACTCCATTGGTTCGTGAGTTTATTTCCATGCCTTCTCTTTAACAAGTTTCATTGATATATGAGCCTCATCATCAAGTGTGCTTCAAGATGACATCATTTAAGGTGTAATGTACTTCATCTTGCCTTTAAATGCAAGAAAAAGTTCAAAGGATTCAAGGTTAATTCAACATATTGAGGAGTTTAGTTTTTATATGGACTATTCTCATCACCCCCTACATATTCTATTTACATGATAATATCCAATTATTCTTGGAGAATCATCAAAAGTTGGAAAAGATTTGAGTTACTTTGGGAAATCAATGAAATTCTTGGCCTAACTTCCCAAGATTCTAAATTGCTCAATTTTTGTGATTTTGAAGTGATCTCAATTCCACATTCCTCTTTAAAGAGTCCTCTACAAATTCTCTTCAAGGACCTAGGGCCAATTTTGAGTGGAAGGTCATGAAAAGTTTGAAAACATTATAGGTCGTCTATGGAGTTGTCAAATGATTTTCATCAACTTCCAAGGACCATAACTCTCTCATTTTTATGATTTTTGAGTGATCTCAATTCAACAATCATCTTTAGGGGGCTACTTCATTTTATTTTCAAGGACCTAGGGATAATTTTGAGTAGAAGGCCATGTAAGTTCCTGGTTTTTATGGATTGGCTAAATTTTAACAAAATAAATAATAGCAGCAACAATGTATTGAACAATATGATATTTAACTTGATGTAATCCTATTGTAACGCATGAACATGATGCGTTGAAGATTTTCAACATCTGGAACAACATGTCTAAGAGGATGTCGTGAAATCAGACATCAGACTTCACGCTACTGAATTATCAAAGTTCGTTGCAATTCTATTTTATATTATGCAGAATATTCTGGGAATATTATGCATCATATATGGCGTGTTTGTGAAGGCATTTGTGGAGGTCCAGAAATTAAGAAGAAAAATCAGTAAGGACCTTGATTGTAGCAAAAGTTATCTGCTTGTTTGTTGTTATGCAGAAGTTTATTACTGCAGTTTGTTACAGCTATAAGATGTTGTTTGAAGGTCCAAATCCAGTTGGGTAGAACGTTATAAATAAGCAGTTTGTAACCTATTTTTTGGATGCTAGCCACGAATAGAAAGATGTAATAATTAGGTTTAGCCATGTAAGTGAACCACCCGGATTGTGGGATGGTCACTGATTTGTACCTCGAAGCCTGTAGGCAAGAGGATTATTGTACTTACTCAGAAGCTGTGAAGCAATGAGTTGAGTTGTGTTCTTGGAGGAAACTGTGAAGTAACTCCAAGTATTTTTGTCAAAGAGTTTTTGACTGTTTTTGTGTTTGGAGTGATGTTCTTAAAACTAGTTGTTTTTGCTGCAGGGGTTTGCAATAGTTAGGTACCATTAGGGAGTGAGTAGAGGTTCTCTTGTCTTAGATGGGTTTCTAAATAAAGATTTCATTGGGTAGTAATTAGGTAAATCAGAGGTTATTTATCTGTAAATTGAAGGTTATTTATCTGTAAACCGAAGGTTGTTTACGTAAAATAATACTACTGATAATGGAGTCTTCTTCCTGGTTTGGTAGCTCCCAAATGTAGGTTGGTTGAACCGAATTGGGTTAACAATTCTGTTGTGTTTTTATTGCTTTCTTGCACTGTATAATTCTTCCTTGTCGGTTTTTATAAATGTCATACCATATGTCTTGACATCCTTATAGGACATCTGGGTCTACTGCACCAAAAATTTCAGGCCATGTAATTTTGCAGAAAAGTATAGATCACTTTGAGGTTCTATACTTAGAAATTTTTTAAGTGGATATTTCAGTGAGTTTTTCATATTTTATAAATGACATAACTTGATGCTCAAATTTCCAAATGAAAAATTTCTTGGAATATTTTAAAGTTTGTGATAAGATCTCTCCATTACAACAAGAATGAAACCATAAAGCTTCCTATAAGTTATGGTTGTTTTAAGATGGCACGATGGAATCAGGTTTTGAGTTTGGTTCAGTTTTGAAATTCAACATAGTTCAAATTATAGGTCACTTGTGCATGTGTTTTTTCTCCTAGACATGATTAGTGACTTTCCAGAAGTAATCAACACATCAAAAAGCAAGAATTCAGTGAGTTTTGATGGCTTGAAGGTCACATTTTTCTCGCTTTCAAGCTTCACACAATTTCTCTCAAAATGCCATAATTTCACACGCTTGAGAGCATCATTCACCTAAACTATAAATAAGGTTGAAAATCCTCTCATTTCCCAAGATTTAGAGGGCCAAAACTACCCTGCCATATTTCCTCGAAAGCTCACATTCCTAAAACTTCGAATTCATTATTTCCTTGCTTCTAGATCCAAATTCTTTAGTGATTCACCTTCAGGGAACTTCACTGAAGCTTCTCAAACCAAAAGCAAGAAGAATCGTGCCTTATTCTGCTCAAACCAAGTCAGTTTTCAGATCTTATCAATTGAACTTCGGTAGGTAGAATCCTTCGTCCTTTTTGAAAATTCTCTATGTAGACTTGTAGTTCCTTCTTCCCCGAAGCCCATGTTTCTTTTGGTTTTCAAAATGGTTGATAAATAAGCATTTTATCTTGATTTCGAGTTGTACGATCTTCTGATTTTTTGCAAATAACTCACTACATTGTTGATGAAAATTTAAGTGGGCTATATAGTTTTGATGTCGATGAGGAGACAAGTACAATGGTAGAATTCCACTGATTTTACAAGGTCTGGAGGTTGAAGATGACCTGTGTGGCATCTTAAACTAATGATGGATGGACATTTGTTTTAATTTCGTTGGTTGATCTAAATTGGATTTCATGCTTTTATTTAACTAAAACCATGGTGTTTGGCGATTGTGGACCCTCAAATTTGATTACTTTTATGGTCAGCTCTACATCTAAATGCTCCTTATCTTTTTCAGTTTATTTTTTTTAATATTATTTTATCTTGTTTTTAATTCATTCAACTTCAAAAATTAATATCTCTTTCATTTTTTAACTAAAAAAATACCAAAATAATTTCTAAAATCTTGTTTGATTTTTTTATTTATAATCCATACTTTTTCTAATTCTAATTTTTCTGTCTCTGGTCACACTTTATTTGAAGATTTAAAGTAAGTTTGATATTTTATCTTTTATTTTTATTTTAAAAGAATTTTCATTTTTTTAATTATATTTTGCCCATTAAATACAATATTATTTTTGCATACTAATTTTGGATCATGTGAATTTTGAGTGTTAAGTTTAACTCCACTAAAATGGATGAATAATTTTAATAATAGTCTAATTAATCATTTGATTCAAATGTGAGATTTAGAGATGTTTGAATTAGTTTTTAAAAGCTGCCTTTATAGTTTTTAAAAATTAAAAAGAACCCAAATTTGTTTTAATATAAAATTTTGTAAATTTATTTTCAAAATTTGTTTGTAGTTTTAGGAGGTCTTTGTTACAAGGTTATAAAAAATGTTCCTATGTATATAATTATTATGAGAATGCAATATTCTCATGTTTGATTCAAGTTTATAAAAATTATTCTAAGATATCTTTTTGTTGTAAGAATTTGTTTTTACATATAATTCTTTTAAATTTATTCCAAAGCTTAAAAGGTGAAAATATAAGATTCTCATGAGAATACATTTAACTAATTATAATTTTCCACTAACATTTATATTTTCTACTATTTTTATTATTTTAAATTAAACAAATTTTATAATAATTTCTAAGAATGTAACATTTTACCAAACACATATGTTGAAATAATATTGCAATGAATAATAATCCTAGAAATAACGTTTTTAAGAAATATGATTTCAAATTTTAAACACATCCTTATTATTTTTAAAACAAATATTAAAACTGTTTAATTGAATTTTGAGTTTCAATTTTCAATTTTAGTTTTTAAAAAACACGGGAAAGTTCATTAATGGCATGATATTAACAAATATTAAAACTGCTTAATTGAATTTTGAGTTTCAATTTTCAATTTTAGTTTTTAAAAAACACGGGAAAGTTCATTAATGGCATGATATTAATAAATCTTAATTTCAAAAGAATAAAATATGTAGAGTATAATTCTGGTATTAAAGGAAATTTGATGCATGTGTTATTTCCAAATTCCAATTGGAATAGGAAGTCGAAAATGATAAATTTTTCTTAGTTTTTTTTTATAAATAAAAGGCTTCAAATAATTTTAAAATAATAAAACAATAATATTTATTTAAACAATAATAATATTCATTCATAAAAAAATAATGCAGTATTATTCATAAAAATTAATAAAATAATATATAAAAAGACAAATGGTATTTAGTGAAATTTTTTTTCTTCCATGCTGCAATAAAAGTTTTGTGCTACGTATAAATAAAAGATTAGAAAAA
This sequence comes from Vicia sativa, assembly GCA_021764765.1. Classification (NCBI taxonomy): domain Eukaryota; kingdom Viridiplantae; phylum Streptophyta; class Magnoliopsida; order Fabales; family Fabaceae; genus Vicia; species Vicia sativa. The sequence continues at coordinate 120,155,634 of CM038795.1, read as the reverse complement.
AGTTAATTCTATTAAATATTATTAACTAATTTTATTTAATTAAATATTAAAACATATAAATTTAAATATGGATTAACTTAAAAATATTCGTTTACATTTTTAAATTTATTTTTAACATAATGAATTATATATTAAAAATTAAATTAAATCATAACTAAATTCAAAAAATTAAGACTTAATTGCATTTTGTCCTCTCTTCTATTTTAATTTATTTACAAAACTAATCTTCATATTTTAAATACAAACTGTTTTGCATGTAATAATGACAATGTTTTCAATTTTAATTGGTGTGCCATTGTAAAACTAATTGGTGTGCCACCGTAAAACATGAGAAATTGTCGGATATAATTTTTTTAGAATTTCAAAGATAAAAGTTATAAGTTAAAAAATAGACATTTCATTAATTTTTAGTAAAAAAAATAAAAAATAAAAAATATTTAAATTTAAAATAGATAAATTAATTTCGTGAATCATATAAAATATAAGATTTAAAAATCAGTTATTAAAAAATAAAACTATGAAAAAATATTGATATTACAAATAAATTTTTTAAAAACATAATTACCAAACAAATTTTTTCATTTTTCATTGTAAATAGTTATCAAAAACACAATTACCAAGCTTTTTTTTCTTGCTATTTTCTTCTTAAAAACAATTTTCAAAAACTAATTTATAAACTAATTTTAAAAATTAAAAAGTAAAACTCTTTCAAACGAACCCTCTTTTATTTCTCTTTGTAGGTTAACGACCCTTGTATTTTTTGGATTGGATACTCTTTGTATTCGTTTATATACTTATTAAAAAAAACACCTATTTACCCGAACAAAATTTACATTGTTTCTAACCCAATTAAAAAGAAGAAAAGGGAACATAAATTTGTTATTTCTTCTGCACCACAAATAGATTTATACTTGCGATTATTTATGGATGAATGTTTCCCACTGAAAAACTAAATTATTATTTTTATCATTTTCAACATGGATAAGAGACACGAATCTCGTTTGTGGTGTAATTTTCCTTTTCCTGCCATGTTCGTCGTTTTATTGCACAACTACTATGTGTCACAAGTTTTTCAAAGGTTTCACACCCAACAGTTTCCCAATAATTGACATTTGAAAATCCCAAGTTTTTCCATGTTCTCATCAACCAAGCATGACTTTCTATGCTCATTCTTTTGGTGATTTGAGGATTTATTTATAACACATTAACTTTGGGCTTTAATAATTTGTTTTAAACCTTTTTTCTTTGATTATACCGCTAGATAATAATGACAATTAGAAAAGTTTGAGCAGTTGAATGGCAAATCTTATCGATTGGGAAGACATGGATCTTGTATGCTCATTTTTACCAACAAACATGGACAACCATACAACTAGGTAATGATTTATATAGTATATATAAAATATAAAATGGGCATCAGTAAGTATTTTTAACTTTCTCTTACTTTAAGAGAGTAAGTATTTTTAAGGAAATTTCTTAACTAATCATATGCTTTTTTAAACACTATATGAAATTTCAAAAAATATCTCTAAACACCAAAAATATATTTCTAGTGCACATCAATTTATTCACTTTTAAAATTTATTTTTTTACGATAATTTTTTTTTGAAAATACACTTCTGATATAAAATCGAAAGTGTATTTCCGCTTTTTTGTAGTGAAAAATACAAAATATAGTGCAAACTACTACATGTACTGTTTATAGCGGAAGTGTATTTTTGATATCGTTTTTTATATTTTCAATAGTGAAATCACAATTGGTCAGTTTTATATTAAAAGGAGTGTCCATCGAAAATATATTTTCAATTTTTCCAAAAAATGTATTCGAACTTTTATAAGAATATCTTTTCTACTATGGAATGAATTAAGAAATTTTCATTTTTAACTTTCTTTAAATTATAATCTTCAAACCATAAATATAATATAATGATTAGTTAATATTTTTACTTAGTCAACCATTAATTAGATTAATTTTCAAGATTATGATTGAGACTAAGTTAAAAAAAAAAAAAAACTTTTAAAAGTAAGTTGATATCCACTCTCTTTCATATATATATATATATATATATATATATATATATATATATATATATATATATATATATGAGGAGGGATCAAATTACACCAATTAGTTACACTAAGTATTACACTCATTTATAACCTTTGATTTATTTAAAATCTAATGGCTATTATAAAAAAGAATCTTAGTAAAATGTTTCCTTTCTTCATAAGACCAACCATTCCATATATATTTTGCTAATAAATGTCATATATCTTAAACAAAATATTCTTTTTCTTGTCACATGAATAATCAATTTCATATATAATAACATATACTGTCAAAGAAAAAAAACATGTGACTTAAAAAATTAATTTTTTTTTAATTAATACTATTTATATTTAAAATAAATAACATTACTTAAAAATGATTAATCAATAGCAATATTTATATTTACAACTAAAACTAACTATGAAATTGAGATCATTTGAATTTTTTTTAATTATTTTTGTAGGTTTATTTAAATTAAATTATATTCTATTAATTTAAAATAAATGATAAAATCAATATTTTTTAATTTAAATAAAAGTATATTCTATTCATTTAAATTAAAGGAAAATTAATATATTTTAAAAATAAAGTACAAAATAATATTCAAAATGCACATAATTTAAAAAATATATATAAAATATAAGTAGAAAATCTAAAATAAAATTATTTAAATTTTATAAGTATTTGAATAGATATTATACAAATACTTACAAAATAAAAATTGTATTCTTCCATTTTGTTTAAATTAAATTTCTCATTTTTTTTTATTTTTCATCGTTCATTTTAAATTAAATAAAATTATAATCATAATTTAAATAAAATTTAGACAAAATGAACGATGATCAATAAAATTTATTTTGTTTTATATTTTCTACTTATTTTTTAAATATATTTTTTTTAAATTATGTGCATTTTTAATATTATTATGTATTTTATTTTAAAAATATATAAATTTTTCCTTTAATTTAAATGAATAGAATATAATTTTATTTAAATTAAAAATATATTAACTTTATGATTTAATTTAAATTAATTGAGTATAATTTAATTTAAATAAACCTACAAAAACAATGAGAACAATTTCAAATAATTTCAATTTGATAGGAATTTATTAGTAGTAAATATAAATAGTACAAATAAAAATAATACATTTTAAAGAAATTTCAAGTGACATGTTTTTTTCTCTTTGACAGTATATGTTATTATGTATGAAATTGATTATTCATTTAAGAAAAAAAAAAGAATATTATGTTTAAGATATATGACATTTATTAGCAAAATATATATGGAATGGTTGGTCTTGTGAAAAAAGGAAACATTTTACTAAGATGTTTTTTATAATAACCATTAGATTTTAAATAAATCAAAGTTATAAATGAGTGTAATACTTGGTGTAACTAATTGGTGTAATTTGATCTCTCATATATATATATATATATAAACTTATCAATTTAGATTATTCTTTTCAACAAAATATGTAGTATGGTTTTCTTAACTCATTATATGATTTCATATCAATTTAAACATGATTTTTATAATAAAATTTTATTTTCAATTTACTTTTTTAAGAATTTCTTTAACCATAAATTAAGTATAAATCACCTTATTTTTAGTCAAATTTTATTTTTACAAACATACATTAAAAGTGAGACTTAAAATATCAGAGTTGAGACTTGAACTAATAATTAGATAAAAAAATTAATTGAATCTTTAAACGAAAAAAATATGATTGATTTTGATTTTGATATTTTTTAATAATCAAAAGAGGTATTATGAAAAAAATACTAGAGATACTTAAACCAACGTACAAGGAAAACAAAAAGGTGAGGGCAAATCCCTCCACCTTCCAACAAAACCAACCAAGCTTAAATTTAATATAAGAAATGCCTTGAGTCTAAAAATAAGTGGATTTCTTAATTCACCCTATAAGGTGGGGCATATCACATGAAAGCTCTAAAATGTCTTTCATAAAATTGAAAGTTTATTTTCGGTTCGCACTATTTATTGTAACTTTTGAGTGAAACTAAAATATAATTTCGAATTTATTTTAAATTTGGTCTCACATGCACACTTTATTCTATCGGTAAAATAAAACAATTTGATTACAAAATAAAATCAAATATTAAGATTTAATTTACACAGATAAAAATTTACAGGGTATTTTGATCTAAAAATCAGGCATTAATAATTACAGACTTAAAAATATTGAGAAATTATTTAAGCCTGTAGTTATTGATCATGATTTTGCCTGATTTTTAGACCAAAACATCCGGTAAATTTTTTATCTGTCTAAACTAAATCTTAATATTTGATTTGATTTTGTTAAATTAAATTATTTTATTTTACCAATAGAATCAATAGAATAAAACGTGTATATGAGACTGAATTGAGAATAATTTCCCAATATTTGATGAATAACTACAGTCTTATAAATTACACGTAGGTTGAAACCGAAAATATACTTTCGGTTCACACTCAACCCTTTTGAACGTAATTTTTATGATATGAGGTGCTAACCAGAAATATATTTTCAGTTATTAGAGCAATTTGGGAATTTCGTTGGAATGAACAAGAAGGTCATAGGATGAGTTAAAAAATTCACAAAAATAATTATTTAAAAATAGATGAAACGACTTTAAATATTTTATAATTATGATATTACTTTAGAGTAAGTTTAAACTAATCCCACAAAATAACAACTAATCCCACAAAATAACAAAGAATCTTTAAAGGTTGACATCAATCAATATATTTCTTGTAATAGAGTAGCCTCAAATATAGTATCAAATCATGTGAATGTTTCAAAGTTTACTTCTTGATTTGTAATATCAAATAAAATTTTAACCACACATATCATTGTTACAAGTAGGAAGAATGTGAAACTTACAATTAAAACTTATCTTTCTTCTGTGGCAAATAGTAGTTAATATATCCCTTACAGGGAAATGGTGTGTTTGATCAACCATTTTAAAAAAGTATCCTATATCCGATAGATGAGATTTGAGCTAAAAATATGTTTGGAAAGTTTAATTAAGTTCAATTTAAACGGTAAGATAGTAAAAGAGACTATTTAAGATTTATTAAACCATTTTCTATCAAATTTTTATTATTAACCACTCGATATACACTTTAAATAAGATTTCCACATGTTCTAATTATATATTTAGGAGTGAGGGTAATTTTCACTTTACAACATGAAATTGAATTAAAACTAATATAAATTAGGATTAAATACGTTTTTAATTCTTATAAATATGCGACATTGCAATAAATTCTTATAAAATTTTCTTTTGAACAATGGTCATCACAAATTTTTTATTCATGTAGTTTTAGTCCCTATTATTTTCTAAAAATTTTAAAACGGTTTAATTATCCTTAAATTTTAAAATTTTTGAATTATTTTTTTTCATATGTATTCATAATACTATAAAATATTTATATACTAAATTTTAAAATTTTTTAAGATGAGAAGAATTAAATATGAATTTTTTAAATTTCAAAAGATATTGATAAAAGCAATAAAAATATCGATTTAGAAATCAAATTTTGAGTTTTTTTTAAAAACTTTTTATAACGTTCTACACGTATCTATAAAATAATATTGATTCAAAAATACACATCGGTTTAACAACAAAGACTAAAACTACGCGCATAATAATTTTGTAAAAATTATTATTTGAAGAAAATTTTTAAAGAGACCAAAATTACATAATCGCATATTTATATGAATTAAAAACGTATTTAACCCTATAAACTATTAGACTTATTTGGGTGCATTTTAAAGACTCACATTACTTATAATCAAAATAAAAAATAATTTATATACAACATTTATATTCCACAACATTCATACTCCTCAATAAGGTGTATTTTCCAAATAACATAATGGTGATGAAGCATTTAATTCATACTCTTCACATTGCAAATTCTTTCACTATAACACCAAAAAGAAGAATTTAATTAATATAAGTAAAGGAATATTCCAGCATATTATGAGTTGCCTCAACATTTAAACCCACCAATAGCTCAATAAAAAAAGAGTAGCTTTAAACTAAGATACATAACAAATCTTGATCACACTAAGATATTGAAGCTTCCATTCTCTGTTATACCATATAGCTGCCAAACACAATAAAGCAAATAAAAATATTTAAAATTAAAAAATCATTGGCATAAAAGATACTTACACATTATTACCAACTCATTCCCCTCCATTTGTCAGGATCTGAATATTGCTTTGTGTTAAAGTTCGAATAAATTTCCCTATAGTGGGGTGTGTGTGACAACATATTTTTCCAGCAAGGTTATGATAGGGTTCATATAGTCAAAGAATCGTATAAAGTAACCATATGATCCTATTTTGAATATATATTCAGGTGAAAAATATTGTCCTCACTAAATCATTAGGCTTTTAATGTTTTTCTAATTCATAAAATATTAATTAAAATGCTTTATGGATTCCAATTGAGAAATGAAGAATCAAAGAAAGGTTTTGCTTATGTGTGTGACATGTATCTTTAAAGGCAGAAAACCTCAAACTATAAGAGAAAGGATCTTAGATAAGAAATTTCATTTGCTCTAAAGTGGTGTGCCCACAATAGATCTTCTCATATTGTTAATTAATTTATGTGATTTTTTTTTTGGTAAGGTGGGTTTGGGACTTAACATTGAAGTCACATGGCTTTCATCACCCATATTCTTAATTGAATTCATGTATCTATAGTACAATTATTTTAATTGCTTTATTTGTTGCACATGTCTGTACTTTTCAATCAAAGTTGCATAAAGGATTATTCATAGTTATAGATAGTAATTACTTAGTTATATGATAATATGGAAATGGAATTTTCAAAAACTTCTAAATGAGATGATTTGAAATTCAGCCTAAAGAATTACTATACTATTAGCTAATGTATATAACGAAGTTTTCGCCCTCTTAAGTGTTTAAAAGCACTTGAAGTTAACACTTATAAAATTTTCGACAAAACAATAAAGTTTTTAAGGCATTATTACAAAAACAAATAATATGTTGATTTTTTTAAATAAAAACAATGTTAAAGTACATAAATATTTTATAATTTGTTATTAAATTTATAGCATTTTTCTTTTTCTTTTTGTAATTTTTTAATAGATTATAAGAAATTGTAAATCCCTTGTAATACTTAAAAAAAATATTTAAAAATTTAACTTAAAAGATAGTTGAATAGTGCTTAAAAAAGTTACTCTAAGGTTAAATTTGAAGTAGTTGATATTATAATATTAAAATTCTAAATAAATATTGTCGTCTATTATAATACATTCAATTTAGAAAAAAGTAATTTTATTATACAAAATCAAGTTCACTGCAGTTAAATTTTTTTTATTTATTTGACATTTTCTAGTCGTTGGATCAAGATCAAACAATTCATATTTATATATATTTTACTTTAAAATAAATAGAAAATTTAATTTTTAACATCTTAATCTTATGGCCGAGAACATGTTGAATGCGTGAATGTGGAAAAAAAGTGACCGTTAAACGCGATCAGTAATTGTGTGAGCTAATTATGATGCTGTAACATTAAATTTTCAAAACAGATTTCAAAAGGGACAATAGTATTGATAGATAGAGTGAAGAGTTTAGAGGTAAAACACTAATAAAACATTTAACCAGAAAACGTTATAGCGTATGCATAATGCTTGCACACAATTGCTTAATTTGTGAGGGACAAAATAATTTGATTGATAAAAAGGTAGGGAAATTTGATGGAAAAAGAATCTAAAACGGGTAGTAGTGGAAGTATGAATAGATGATATCACGAGGTAGATGATGTAAGTTGACATTTATTGACAAAAAAGAGTGGGGTGCATTTTAATCATGATGATGATGATGCAGAATTATTTGTGTTTCATATAATGATAGTTGATTTTGGTTTCCCAGTGTTAATGGGAGTGATTGTTGTGTGCATGTGTGAACAATAACAATCACTTTGCATCTTCCATCCCATGCTTTGGGTCCCATATATTGCTCTTTTCTTCAACTTCACTCCTACTTTTTAGTTACTTTCAATTTTTTTCCTTCTAAACTGAGAATTTTAAATTATGTTCTTTTAGTTGTCTTCAATTTTGAAAAATTAGTTTAGCTTTTTGTTAGACTTTCTGTAAATTTACAAGAGAAGTATTTTCAAGAGAAGTAAATTTTGAGAGTCTTTATTGTTAGTGCGTGAGATATTTTTAATGAGGGAAAAAATAAAATAAGAAAATAAAGATTTTATTATTAATTGAATTGTACAAAATGAATTAGAAATTATGTCTATTTATATGCAACTAATTTGTACACTAAGTAGATTAACTCATCTTAAGTGAGCTTGAGCTTGTATTACTCAGTTTAGATTATTTCTTATACCTCAACATATCCTCATGTAATTCATGTTGTCGAACCTACGCTAATCACAGTCGATCTGAACTATTCCTAATATCTTTCTTAAATTTAAGAATTTTTCGGTCTCAATCCTTTGCTTGCATGCCAAGGCGACAACCAATATGACAGTCTCTAATCTTGCGAATGTGCAAATACTTCAGAGTAGACGAGTCATTCTCTCTGAAGAAATTCTCGAGCTACCAATTTCACCTTATGTCGTGCAATTGAACCATCAATATTGTGTTTCGAACCATCAATATTGTGTTTCAAGTTGAACACGCATTTCATTTTGATAGCTTTTGTGTGTGTTGGAAATTCGACTAACTCCCATGTGTTGTTTATTTCGATTTCTTATAACTCTTTGACCATAGATGACTTCCATTGTTTATTATTTAAAGACTCGCTATAGTTGGTTAGTTCTGCACCAGCAAGTAAGGCAAAATGATCTAATTCTCCATGTGGAATTACTTCATCGTCTCTAGTCACTTCGTAGTCTTGAAGTCTTTTTGGACGAACTCTAGTTTTTTGAGGTCTTTGGCTTGTGTTATCCACACGCTCTTCGACTTTGATTGTGTCGCGAATTTCAATAAATACTTTGACTTCAATTAAAATATCAACAATTGATAATAGGGCATGATGGGAACATGAGAGAAATAACATGAAAGGATCTAAATCTGATTATAAAATACTTGATTATTAAATTATCTAGTGACACACCTTCTCCTTTATGAAGCTATACCAATTACCAACATCCATCTCAATCTAATCAATCTTTGAAATTAAAATACAAAGCTCGATAAAATTCACTATCAACTTTGATATAATTGTTTAGCGACATGAGAGACTTAAGTCTTGAATTTTTGAAACACATATAGTGACTATTTAAAATATTTTTAGGTGCAACCACTTTACATTCTTATAGTTGTTATTTATATTTATTGGTTTCCAGTACAATATTATGTTTATGTTTGACATGAATAAAAAATATATATGCATTGTATGTTTGACATGTACTAAAGTCATATCCACTCAAATAATATCAAAGGAGTCTATAATGATTGTAAATAATATTTTTTACAACTACAAAAAATATCTATCACCCTAATTGAGAAAATAATTAGATCACAATGGTTGGTAGTTCTTGGTAAGGAATGTTGTGATAGAAATTGCACTACTTTTCATCGCAGGCTAATGGTTGATGAGAAAACCTAAATAATGCTCCATTTTTCACCAGTGTTGCGAATTCAAACTATGGTAAAAAGTGGCATGGTCATGAGTTTGATTCTAAGCAACAAGACTTTTACATTTTTAAAATGACACGTTTCACTACTTTTCTCCACTATTTGAATTTAAATTGAAGCGAAAAACTTAACTTTCCACCGTGGATGTGACTTTAAAATAAGATTATAGATTGAGAGGCTCACTTTTCTCCATAGTTGAAAGATCCAACCATGGAAAAATACGTTGTTTTTTTAATATAGTTTTTTTGTTTTACATAATTTTCATTATAACATGTATTTTTATGAATCCAAACAGGTACATAAACAACACAAAATAAAATATTTGTGCACCAAAACTAAAATGATACACATTAAATAAGGAAACAACTAACATATTAAATTAGTGTGCAATTGACTCGCAAATCTAAAGAAAACGAGATGCATAACATGAACAAACATATTTCGGTGTATGATCTTTAAAATCTATAAGTTAAAATGATAAAACTTGTTAGTATAACACTTTTGGCACACATGTAAAACACTGAGAAATTATAACAAACAATAAATTATGAATAAACAATAGAAAAAAATATTTGTTAGTTTTCCTATATGCCTTCTTGGTGATCATAACAAATAACATGCACATAATTTGAATATTTTTTTTTTGCATATCAAGTACGACATTATTGTAGAAGTAGGGGTATCAATAATATCAAGAGTTAAATCTTGATTTTTATCACTAGGATGAATGTGTTTTCTGTAGAAAATAATTGATCATCTATTGTCATAAAGATCAATGACATAAAATAGTGTCTTTTTTGGGATATCATTATAAATGGCTCGTTTGTATAAGTTGCCTTGGGAAGATCAACTAGTGTGAATCCTAGCTCATCGTTTTGCACACTAGTGTTACTATTGTTTCACTTACATTTAAATAAAGGCACTTTGAATACAACATAATAATCTCTCAAATATCCCAAATGATCCAAAAGTATGGTCTAGATGTCATTACAAGATTATTATCTTATGAACTAGACAAGTACATGGATTCAACCCCAACTATAACCCAACTATTTTTCATTGTAATAGGACCATCATGTGACGCAGTTGAAATTTTATCCACTTCACCAAGCCATATGCATATTGTATAACATTGACTGATTCCATCACAACATAATTGAATGAATATTACTTTCTTTTTAATTGTTTTGTATCCCTACATATACAAGGACAATAAAAGCTTCTATTATTATCATGAGGTTTTGTTTTAGCGAATTCATGAAATCCAACTGCTTATTTCTCATACTTCGGACTTAATCTATTACATTTCATTCAACTACGATCCAAAAACACATTATGAAAATAAAATCAAAATCCTTTAAAAACCGTGCATCTTAAATGAAAACTTTTCTAAGTTCAAAAATTTTCTAACTCGCATTATAAAATCAAAACTTTAATAAGTCACAATAACAACAACAACAACAACAACATATTGTTGAAGCGGTAAAGCAACAAGTAAAAAGTAAAGTATTATTTTTTACCGGGTGATATAGGTTATATCGTATCGTTTCCATATAGATTGGTATATTGAATTTCAATTCGACAAATCTCTCGTTAATGAGTTTGAGGTTTGAATGAGTTGGTTTGTATAGAAAGGTATCAACAGAAAATAAATATAGACAAAAATTATAAAGGATAGGTAACATATCTGGTACAAATATACACTACTCATCACAAACTTAAACCTATCATTTAGTTATACTCAACCTAAGATATTCATAATGTCATCTAGCATCGCTCACTCCCTACATTATTTCTAACCCAAAATAGAGAGAACTACTTTATCATCTCGACGATGATCTCTCAACCAACCTCAACAACACAACAAACATCCATATTAATCGTATCAACGATCTCTCAACCGACACAACCAACACAAAACCATTAATCTTCAACACCCACAAAGATTGTTAGCTCTAAATCTATCTCCAGAATCCAGAAACTAATAGATAATAATCCTAGATAAGAATTCGAGTAGTAAATGTCTATAACAATCTAAATCCCTAACACATAGTAAAAATCTAGGACAATAATTGACAAATATTAGTAAAGCAAATTTTATACAATGCCATGGGCGACAAATATACATGTGTGTAGAGGAAATATACATACAAAATCCAACAAAAGAGAAATACATAGAGAGGAGAAGATATAAACCACATATCTACCGAATTGGCAGAGCCAATCGAAGAGCAATCCACCTTCAATCATTCATAAGAAAACTCTAGTTTTGTTTTCTAAGAAAATCTATCAAAAAGTAAGGTTGATGGAAACGGAGATAAAAAACCACCCCAAAACTATAACAAAAAATTGCTGGAAATGAAGTTATAAAATAAAATTCCACAGACCGCGCTAAGCGCGCTATCCGCACTAAGCGTGATCTACTTTATTACACTTAAACCGCCATAGGGCGCTAAGCGGTTTCATACCGCGCTAAGCGTGGAAGTCACTGCCAAGTCTTCTTCTTTGGCTCTTAGAGCACGCTGGGACCGTGCTAAACACGATCTGAAGCTCAAAACTTCTTTATTCCTTCCAAAAATGCGTATTCGGAGCCGTGTCTTCGACACCTTATTCCTCTATGTTCCAAATATGAGATAAATACCTACAAAATACATTAAAAACATTTAACGTTACATAAATGAATTGAAAACTCAATTATATAAAAACTAAACATATTTACAAACAAAGTCAGGATTATTCAAATAATATCAACAAAAGGACCGACAAGTGCCATAAATTATATACACAAAATAACAAATTTTTGACACATATCAAACTCTACCCAACTTGAAATATTATTTTTCATCAAACACAGGCAAACAACCCAAAGAAACAAATAATGATATTCAAAGAATCATGAATCAACAAGTTTTAAGAACGAAAGACAAATGTATGATTCAAACAAAAACGCACAAGCAAGGTACATGCTTACCACTATCCTAAAACGACAACATATAAACGAAAAAAATCATAAATACAAAAATCATGCATAACATTCTAAAATAAAATAAGTTCAATCATGAATCACAACTAGCATACATTCATCGGTAGATGAAGAACACACAAAGGTGAGAGACTTTTGACACTCATCCACAATCTTGCAAACAACAGACTAAATTATGCATTCATTCCAAAACTCATTTTGAAAATACAAAGGCAAGAATCACAAGGGCTTTTTAATATTGTAATGTGGCTTGGTTAACAAACAAGTGATAAGTCCTAAAGCTAATCAAAACAAAAATTTGCCTGAACCTAAGGGAGAAATTACTTCCACAAAGTTTCAAACAATATAATTTCAATCAAACTTCTTCTTCATCCCAAATTTCACACCAATAAACATCACTTATTATCGCAATATTATTCCATACTCTTTTTATTTTTCTTTTTCACAACTTTTTCATCTTTTTTCTTTCTTTTTCTAATTTTTCTTTTTCACTTTTTTCTTTTCTTTTTCTTTTCACAACCTCATTGCAACCACAATATAAATGAGCCAAAATTGCTCTCCCCAACTTAAATTCAACGAACATCAATGTGTGAATACTCCCTACTTTATAAGAAAATGCAAAAATTCATAAAACAACACAAAATTGAGGGTTCAAGAAACAAAGAAATCAACATCTATACAAAAAAGCTGAACTGGACACTCATAGACAAGTATCAATCTCAATTACTGTTAAATTGTAATTCATAGTGTTGAATAATATGTGTATCAAATTAGATTTGATTTAGTTACACACAATATTTGTTTTAGATCTAAATAGATAAGATTTGATTTTGGTCAAGAATATATATATATATATATATGATTTAGTTGTAAAATATGTATTTTTGGATTTTATAGTTTTGGGTTTAGGCTTAGAGAGTAAGCTAACCTAAATCTATAAATAGAGGGAGTAAGCCCTATTTTTTGTAATCAAGTTGTATTCACAGAATTTGCAGTTGCAAGTGAATAAGAAAGTTTTCCACAGTTTGTGGGCAGAGAGAAACTCTACAGAAAAAATCATTGTCTTTCTTTTCTCTTTTAAATTTTCTTTTCATTGTCATTGTTATTGTAAGTTCCTGATCTGTATGGATTGGCTTAATTTTAACAAGACAAATAAATAGCAACAACAATGTATTGTAGAGTAGGATTCCTAACTGATAATCCTATCTAGAATGCCTTAACATACTGTGTTGAAAAGTTTCAACATCCGAAACAACATGTCATATGAGATGTCGAGACATTAGACATCAGGACACCACGTTATATAAACTGTTAAGTTTGTTCCAATTCTGTTTTAATTAGAGCAAAATATTCTGGGAATATTATGCATCTTATGTGGCGTGATTTTAAAGGCTATGTGGAGATCCAAGAGCTAAGGAGAAAGATCAACAAGGACCTTGATTGTAGCAGAAGTTATTTGTGTTTTTGTTTCTTGTTTCTGCAGAAGTGTGTTACAACTTATGTTGTTATTTTGAAGGCCCAAAGTCCAGTTGCGTAATAGGTTATAAATAAGCACTTGTAACCTTGTTTTAGCAAGCTAGCCGGTTTTAGAAAGATGTAATCTCTAGGGTTAGCCATTTAAGTGAACCACCTGGATTATGGAATAGTCACTGATTTGTACCTCGAAGCCTGTAGGCAAGAGGATTATTTTACTCACTCAGAAGCTATGAAGAAATGAGTGTGGTTGTGTCCTTGGAAGAAGCTGTGAAGCAATTCCAAGTTTGGTTTGTGTCACCTGAGTGACTAGTTTATATTGTGTTTGAAGTGTGGTATCTTTAAACTATTTTAGTTGTGTTTGGAGTGAGATATCTCCAAGATGATTGTGTTAGGAGCCAAGTAGTTGATGTAGTTGGTGGTGTGATAGTAGCTGATAGACATCACTGAGGTGATTGAAAGTGAGTGGAGGTTCTCATATCTAAGTGTGGTGTCTTAGGTAGAAGGCTCAATGGGTAGTCTAATTAAGTGAGGAGTGTAAACAGGGTGGTTTCTCTCCTTATTAATACTGCTGATAGTGAACTTCATTCCTGACTTGGTATGCCCTCAGATGTAGGTTTGTTAGAACTGAACTAGGTTAACAATTCCTTGTGTTCTTTTGTTTCCCGCATTTTAATTGTAACTCTACCTTTTCTATTTTGTAATGTCGGATCAGATGTCACGACATCCCGAGTCTTCCTAACCAGAATTTCAATTGGTATCAGAGCGAACATCCTGTCTATTTCTGGATGAGATCCATGGGGGATACTTTCTGGTTGTGCACAAGGTAGAAGAATATTTGAACCAGAAATGTTCTTATTGTATGGTCCTATGAAGTGGAGGATGGACCTATTTGTAAATTGTTTGAACAAGGAGTGTTTATATTGTATGGTTCCTAGAAGTGGATGATAGACCTATTTGTGAAGAACTAGACCAACCTGACCAGAACCTGTACTTTCTTGAAGAAAAAAGATAAATATGCTGGAACAAAAAAGTTAAATTCAAAGACTTCATGCGGGAGTGAGGATTTTGAATTGTATTGTTCAGCCCATAATCAGCACAAAGAAAAGATTGTCAAAACCTTCATGCGGGAGTGAAGCTGTTGATAACGTAACTTTTGTGCTTATGTGTTTCCATATTGGTCAGGATATTGGTTGGGTCTAGTCTGTTGCTTGGCAAAGAAGCAAGCGTTTTGCAGGGTTGGTTTATTTTCAATCCTTGGATTTCATGCTTACAAGTGAATTATGGAGTAAGCATTGTGTACATTCTGTATGGCTATTCCGCTGCATAGCCTCTGATGCAACCCCTATAGTGAAAGAAGGATCCTAGGGTTATTTTATCAAAAGAATATTTGGAAGAACATTAATATTAAAAGTGTCAAAGATACTTGAAATATTCCTCAAGTCCACTCATAAAGTAATTTAGTAATAGAGTTGATGAGTATCAATTGATCAATGATTCTCATATACATTAATAAGTTGAATACCTTGACGATTATTAAGGATGATGAGTTCCAAGGAGATGGAACCGATGTTCTACAGGATGTTAGAACTTTACTACTGGTATGCAACTACCAGTTGAAGAACAGATGTTCTGGGAGTTAAACAAATGTAGTGTGAGTACATATGTTTGGAGCCTGCTCCTGATATAGAAGAGGAGATATTTGTATTAGTTGATCATGACACGATCAACAAGATCTTATACTCCAGATGTCAGTTTATTTCTAACCTAAGCTTATGGGAGTATAAAAGTCAAGCTCAGTTCAAGTAAAAGACTCATAAAGGTATACCCCTCAATTCCTTTATGTGAAATCAAGATGAGCTTATATCTGGTATATTCTTCTGATCAAAGGAACCAGATATGTGGAATTTATGACCATGGATCAAATTTTGTTTGGAGGTGAATATTGTGTCTCAACCACAATAAATCATGGTCATGATTGTTGACTGACCTAAATACTATCCTGGAAGGGTATTGCCAATTAGAATCAAGGAAGTCAGATTGCTATGAAGAATCTGAATATTTCTGTGCTATGCCATAAGTAAATCTGCTCCAAAAACCTAGTTGAGGGAATGTCCTCAATAGGTACAGACTATGACATCCATCATCTCAAAATTAGAAGTGAAAGTCTTAAGAAAAGCTTATTGAGATATGAATCATGTTATTCCTTGATGTGTAAAGTGTTTGGATGAAGAATTGACAGTTGCAGTGCCTCTTGTGTTCCCCCCAAGTGTTATGAATGATAAAATGTAGAAGTTACCCCCAAGAACCATAATGGATGATGTCATATAAGATGTTGAAACGTCATCTTATTGTCTTCAATCATGAGAAGTATATTTTTTGACTGGTAGTAAGAAGTGAGTGTGAAGATATAATCAGTCAGAATGATCTAGTATGAGTAGTTAATTCTAACTGACTAACTAGTAGGTACTCTGACGGGAGACTAAGTACTTATTAGATGTGCAACCTAAATTCAAAATTCATATACTCTGTCGGGAGCTGAGTGTGTGTATGATAGATTCATGGTATAATGTGAACTGAACGTCAATATCAAAGTTCACTGTTATATTCACATGTTATTGGATGCATGGCAATATTATTTGGTTTTTATTTGAAGAGCTGATTCAACTGAGAAGATACATACAGATGCAGTCAAATATCTTGATGGGAGATGGATATTTGTAATAACTGTAAGGTAATATTAAACAAGATGAGAAGAAGACTGTGATGAATAATGAAGAATTTCAACATGAAGATGTAACATCACAACTATTGAAGACACCAGAGATTGAAGAAGAAGATAATGCCCAGACTTAACTTTTGAAGACATAAAATTAGTTATACATGATTAACTATAAAGTTACTTCTATTGCAAGATAAAAAGTGTGGCAATATGAAACTTGTATAGCAAGAAAACTAAGGATTCCTAATTTGGAAACTGTGGCAAGTCCAAATGAAGAATACTTCAAGTATTATAAGGACCAGCATCAAAAGTGTCCTTATTTTGTGTAACTCAGGGGGAGTAAGAGTAACAACATCATGATTAGGTTTATCTTGGAAGCTAAAAGGAGGATTTTTGATATTAAGGGGGAGCAAAAGTATCATTAGGGAGCAATAACCTATTTGAAAAGCAACTGATAATTGTGCAAGCTGCCTTATCTAGTGCAATTGGATATGTTTATTAAAAAGGGCGCAACTATTGAATATGTTGATGACCAACTAATTTCAAGGGGGAGATTATTCATAAGATGATGTAAAAGGAGAGTCTATACTACTATGTGATAAAAATTTTAAAGAAGCAGTAATATTATAATCTCAGAGCCAAGGCAGATGGCCTCTTTTTGAATATGGCATATGATGTTGAAACATCAATATCACTGAGAATCTGAAGTAAATTTAAAGATTGTTGACAGGTTCAGATTCTTTTTCATGACCACCTAGAAAGAAGTTATGGCACTATATGGTCAAAAGTGAAGAGTGCCACACAGTAGAGAATCCACTATTCTGAAAAGTGAAGTAAGTGAACAATGTCTGACTGGATGTCAGGACATCATACAGAACATGTCTCTACATGAACATGTTAAATGATGTGAATTATGCATGCATTAGGACTATTTTTATCTCAAAAGAAACAGTCAAGGACTATTAAAGCCAGTCAAGAATAGCTTGGACGGTGGCCAACTAGTCATGTAACAGATTTGAGGCCTAAATTAACACGCCATTGACGGAGAATTAATTCTCCATTAATTCCTAAGAAACTATTGGCCTATATATCAGAGATCTAAGCTATTCTCAAACCACAAGTGAGCATCCATTCCTTCACCATCATGGGTTTTATCAAGTTCTGGGCAAACTGTGCATGGATATGGTTTAGCGAGGGTAGTTTTTGTCAAATTTTATCTAAAAAGGGGGAGAGAAATCATATCTCACAGAAAGAGCAACATAAGAATACGATACAAGAAAGAGCAAAACAAAGTCTGAGTCATAAGCTATGTCACACAACAATGAACAATAAATTATTTGCGACTTGTGATCTAAGTTTTGAACACAATTGTGACTTGTGTTCTGAGTTACTTGAGAAAATAATAGGATATCACTCAAGATATAGTTTATTTCTCATGGTCCTCTTTTTCCACCTTCCGTGACAAGATTTGTCACCTGCGTTAAGGGGGAATGAGAGTTATATTCTTCCTCGTGTACAAACTGGACCTTCCTTCCCTTTAACCTGTTGGTTCAATGGAAAGAATAAAAAACACGAGAAGATGTCAAACTGGATGTTGAGACATTGTCTCCAACTGACAGACCAACAATGCAATTGAAGTCTGCTCTCCAATTGAAGTTTGCTCCCTTGCTCTCAAGACATGAAGACAACTGAAGACTGCTGAAGAAACTTTTAATTGTTAATTTTCAATTGTAAATTGTTGCTGCTACTTTAAACTACTTATGATTGTATTTATTTGTTTTAGCTAAAATTTGCCAATGGGGAGATTGTAAGTTCCTGATCTGTATGGATTGACTTAATTTTAATAAAACAAATAAATAGCAGCAATAGTATATTGTATAGTACGATTCCTAACTGATAATCCTATCTAGAATGCCTTAACATGATGTGTTGAAAAGTTTCAACATCTGGAACAATATATCATATGAGATGTCGAGACATCAGGACATCAAGCTACAAAAACTGTTAAGTTTGTTACAGTTCTGTTTTAATTAGAGCAGAATATTCTGGGAATATTATGCATCTTATGTGGCGTGATTTTAAAGGCTATTTGGAGGTCCAATAGCTAAGGAGAAATAACAACAAGAACCTTGATTGTAGCAGAAGATATCTGCGTTTTTGTTTATGCAAAAGTTTGTTTATGCAGAAGTTTGTTACAACTTATGCTGTTATTTTGAAGGCCCAAAATCCAGTTGGGCAATAGGTTATAAATAAGCAGTTGTAACCTAGTTTTAGCAAGCTAGCCGGTTTTAGAAAGATGTAATCTTTAAGTTTAGCCATGTAAGTGAACCACCCAAATTGTGGGATGGTCACTGATTTGTACCTCGAAGCCTGTAGGCAAGATGATTATTTTACTCACTCAGAAGATGTGAAGCAATGGGTGTGGTTATGTCCTTGGAAGAAGCTGTGAAGCAATTCCATGTTTGGTTTGTGTCACCTGAGTGACTAGTTTATATTGTGTTTGAAGTGTGGTATCTTTAAACTCTTTTAGTTGTGTTTGGAGTGAGGTATCTCCAAGCTGATTGTGTTAGGAGCCAAGCAGTTGATGCAGTTGCTGGTGTGATAGTAGCTGATATACATCATTGAGGTGATTGGAAGTGAGAGGAGGTTCTCATATTTAAGTGTGGTATCTTAGGTAGAAGGATCATTGGGTAGTCTGATTAAGTGAGGAGTGTAAACAGGGTGGTTTCCCTCCGAATTAATACTGATGATAGTGAACATATTTCTGGCTTGGTATGCCCCCATATGTAGGTTGGTTAGAACCGAACTGGGTCAACAATTCCTTGTGTTCTTTTGTTTCCTGCATTTTAATTGTAACTCTACCTTGTCTGTTTTGTAATGTCGGATCAGATGTCACGATATCCTCAGTCTGCCTAACCAGAATTTCAGTTATTGTATGGTTATAAAAATCTTGTTCATCGATATTGATAAAAATTCATCATAGATTTTGTGGATTTCTAATATCTGGTATTAAGAGCTCCTATTAAGTGATCAAGGGAAGAATAAGAAAATCAATACGATGACTTATGCGATGGTAATTTCCATTGAATCTCTTGATTTTTAAAGGTCATAACTATGAGAATTGTTGCAAATAGGTGAAGGTTATGTTATGTTTTTAAGGTATTTAGGAACTTGTTAAATATGGATTTGAGCAACTCGTTGAAGAAGCTTCAAAAAAAGGATGAAGTGGAATACAAATAATTGAAGAAGAAGAGTTATAAATCACTCTTTATAATTCACCAATGTGTCAGTCTAGATAATTTTGAAAAGGTTAGTGATGTTGAATATGCAAAATAAGCTTGGGAAATTCTAAGGAAATCATTGAGAGATGTTGAGAAGGCGAAGGTGGTGGAGTTACAAACTCACAAAAGAACGTATAAATTGCTTCAGATGGAAGACAACATAAGCATATCTGATTTCGTCAATAGGGTTACGAAACTAGTGAATCAAATCAAGACTTCTGGAGAGACGTTAATAAGAAGAGTTGTTATTTCGAATATCTTGAGATCTTTGACTCCAATGTTCGATCACGTGGTAGTTTCCATAAAAGAGTCGAAGGATATGTCATATTTGTCAAAATAGGAGCTTCAAGGGACGCATGAATCTCGTGAACAATGAATGGATGAAAGAACTGCAGCCAACTCGAAGAGTGATATGGCTCTGCAGGGTCAATCAACAAAAGATAAGAAAGGAAAAGGAAAATGGTTCGACAACAAAGGTAAATGTAGCTACAATAATTCTGGTAGAGGAAACCAACATGAGGAAAACATGTCGAATTAGAGATGACCATACCAAGGAAACTAAAGAGGTGGTGTTAGAAATTTAGGAAGAGGTGGTGTTCGAAATCCTGACAAGTGTCACATTCAATGTTACAATTGTCATAAGTATGGTCACTATTCGAGTGATTGTCCAAAGAAGAGAAATAATCAATAAAGTGATGCAAAGTTTTCAAAGTATGAAGCAGAAGAGATGTTACTGATGATCACAACAAGAGATAAAAAAATTCAAGGATCAATGGTACTTGGATTCATGATGCTCATCAAACATGTCAAGAAGGAAAGGTATTGGAGATGATATGATTATGAGGAAAGATGACAAAAGGTCATTAATTTTGAATGTGTTATATATTCTAGGCACGAAGAGAAACTTGCTTAATATAGGGCAGATGATTGAAAATAATTACAAAGTGATGGTCGAAAACAAGAGGATGGGAGTCGTCAATGCCAATTGAAGATTAATCTTGAAGGCTCCTATGTCTCAAAGTAGAACCTTAAAGATCAAACTTAATGTGATAGAGCGCCAATGTCTTTTGATTGCAGCTAGCAGAGACGAATGGATATGGAACTATCGACTAGGCCATCTCAACTTGAGGGACATCAGATATTTAAAGATGAAGAATATGGTTTCAGGATTGTCAGAAATCGACATTCCAAATGAAGTGTGTGAGGAATGTGTGTAACGTAGCTGCACAACAATAGCTTTAACAAGGATTCAAGAAGCAATTCGAAGGCTATTCTCGAAGTCATACACTCTGATGTACGTGGACGAATCCAGGTGGATTCGTATGGAGGTAATAAGTAGTTTGTCACATTCATAGATGATTTTAGTCGAAAACTATGGACTTACCTGATCAAGAAGAAAAGTGAAGTGATCGAGGTATTTACCAAGTTTATATCTATGGTTGAAAGACAAAATGGTCGAAAGCTCAAAATTTTAAAAACGGATGGTGGTGGAGAATATGTGTCGAAAGACTTCGATAAGTTATGTGAAAAAGAAGGGATTGTGCATGAGATGGTGCAACCTTATACTCCATAACAGAATAAGACCGCAGAAAGGTAGAATCGAACCATCATGAATATGGTGAGAAGTATGTTGAAAGGAAAGAATTTACCTAAAGAGTTTTAGGATGAAGTTGTGTCGACTGCAACATATATTTTGAACATATGTCCGATAAAGAAGCTAGAAGGAATTACTCCAAAAAAATGTTGGTTTGGTGTAAAACCTAAATTGAGTCATCTGAAAGTATTTGGATCTATAGCACATAGACATGTGCTAGATCAATTGAAACAAAAGAAGAGTGCATCTTAGCTGCAACGAATTGAAGAACATTCTAAATTTTTTTAATCAAACATAAATCTCATTATACAAATCATATGATAGAAACAAAAATGTGTGCAAACTATTTTCAATATATATAGTTCAATTCTAATTCTACTCAAAACAAATCTGAAAACTAACTTAATAAAAAATGGCTTATCTCTCTTATTATTCATATAGCGCTATCATCTATTACTGGTCAGACACCTGTGCTACCGCACTGGTGGATTTATTTTAATATTGACGAAATATATATATTTTATATACATATAAAAATTTATATTTATTGGGAAAGTACAATGAAAAATTATGAAATCAAAATATTACAACAAATAATATGATTATATAAAATATAATGGTAAACTTGACAAATGATGTATTTAGATACACATGTGAATTTAAATTGAATTATGTAATGTTAAACTAAACTCAATGTATTAAGTAATTTTTAAAAAAAAACTCGTGACATGGAGAAATAAAAAAAATTAACATTTGAAAATAATGATAATAATTTGGTAGTGACCTGTAAGATAAAAAGTTAGTTGTGTGAATGATATGTAGTATTATTCAATTTCATAAAATATATTTTTAATTTTATTAAAGTTAAATAATAGATTAATTAGTATTTTCAATGATAATAAACAAATAAAAAAGATAAAATATGTCCTAAAATGTAAGTTTAAAATGAGGTATTTAATTGTAAAAGAATTAATTGTAAGGAGAGAGAGAGAGAGAGAGAGTAGTGTAAGATGAGAAAAATAGTTTTTTAATTTGGACCAATGAGAAGTTGACAATTGGTGCATGAAATGAGAAAAGTTGAAAAAGTTAAGGGTTATTTTGTAAGTTACTAAAATGTCCAAAGTATAGTGTAAAATATCTTTTAGAAAATGGTATTTTAGGCAGTTTGGACAATCTTTTAGTATATGTTAGATAGTAGATGTCTATTGTAATAACTGGTTTAAAAAATCGGTTATTATTTAAAACAATGAAGTCGCCACCTAATTTTATTTGTTTTAAAAGAACGGAAAAATATAGATAAAACCCACGAATAACGAATAAGGCGGTATACATGACCAAAACATGTGGATTCGGGAGTCGATTATGCAAGGGGAATTCTAATTCTAAGTTTTTGTGTGTAAATTCACTAATTTCTAAATTAAGAAAGGAGAAAGAAGAAGTGTCTTTATTTATAGGTTTTTGAACTCGCCAAAGATGTCGCATCTTGTCCCTACGTACTACCTCGTGCAATGGGAAAGTCAGAGTTCTGTAGTTCCTCTAAAAAAAGCTAGACGTTTGTTGGTTGATTTTAGAAGAATGATGCGTTAAACATTTCAAACTCTCGAACCTCGACTTATTTTGCTCGTATGAGAGCTAAGTCTCTGTATTCCCTTTTTGAAATGGCTAATACATACTCCCTTTATGAAAAGGTTTTCGATGATCGCATATGAGCGAAAAAGACAAGTTTGATGAGTTGAAGTTATTTTATGTGGGAGCAAGCATCAGATCATAAGCATTCAACGACTAATGCTCCAAGTACGCAGATGGAAGAGACAGAATCATCCGGATCATATTTTTCTACCCAAAAAGCTATGTTAAGAAAAGGTGATGTGAAACATGGTTCGCTTGATTAGATTCCTTTAAAGAAGCTAAGCGTATGATCGAGGTTCTAAAAAGGACTGACTACCTTACACATGGGAAGTGGGAGTAGAGCATTTTATTTATGAAAATATTTTTGAAAAGAAACTCGATGTTGGATCGAGGTTTGAAGATTTGTATTATGAAAGTGTTTTGATGTTTGGTATATGGACCAAGAGAAGTTGAATTCGGGTTATGATTAACCAATTATATGGACTTGATTAACCTCGTGAGAATATGTGCTCCTATCCTCGACTCTGAAACCCTAGTGCATGGATACTTGGTATATGGACCAATATTTATTTGGGTTATAGTTAATTGATGCAAACTAGGGCTCCGATTAACCTTGTGAGAATAGCCATGCCCATTCTCAACTATTGAACCCCCTGAGGAATTTGACATATGATTCAAAAGGAGATAATGAAATTGAGAATGTCAAGTGTGTGAAATGTACAATTGTGGATAAACCATACAAGCATATAAGAGGCGAGTAAATAATTAAATCACACAATACACGTCTAAATTGTTGAATAATTATTAGAATATATCTTTTTTATTTGATAAGAATTAATTAATAATTTAATCAATAATTTCCAAATAAAAATTATATTGAACTAATAATTATCTAATACAAAACAATATTTATTTGCATTTCTTACAATATGTCAAAAATAAATTAAAAAGCAAAAATAGAAATAAATAAATAAATTAAAAAGGAGAAGGGATTAGAGATACTAGGCATGTTGTTAGCAGATCTGGGGGTGTGATAAGAAAACTAGAAGCCCAAATAAAGGGCAGCCAAATCTTTGGCTGATCCAATGCATCGCTCTAGAGAGAGTATACCATGGATGTGTGCTATGGAAGTGTTGGATGATACTAGATGAAGATATTGTTGATCCGTTGGCAATATTGATGCAAGTACACGACAAGGATATAGACATGCGCGCACAAAATTATTCAGAAGAGGTTGAGGTTGGTGACACTTGTCACCACCATACTAAGACACACTTAACCACATATTATTAACATAAAACACATAATTAAGTAAAATAAAAAAAGAAAAGCAAATTATTCTTATCATAAGCACATACGCTCTCTCTCTTGATCCTAATGCTCTGACTTCTCTCTAAGTTCTCCTCACCGGAGAAAAAAGCTTGGTCGTGCCGGAAGTCGCCTCACGGCGGTGACGATGGCGGCGAGATGAAATATTGCTCCGATTTTCATTTCTTTTGTGTTTTCTGACTCGTCTTCTTCCTCCGGTTATGATTCTGATATTAAATTTTATAGGAATTTCATGGTTTGGGCAAGATCTGAAAGAGGTGTCGGAAACCCTAGCAATCCGATCTGGCTTTTTTTCGGCGATAATGACGTCCAAACTGGGCTTTGAGATGCCAAAAGTGACCTTCCTGGTGCGTGTTCGAGGGATTGATGGCGGAAGGCGATGGAGGGTGACAGAAAACTATGACGCCACCACGTTAGAAATTGCCTTACGGCGGCAGTGGCAGTGCTTAGTTATATTACTCTGATTCGAAATTTTCTTACATCATTCGGTCCGCTTTGCTCTTCTGATGCTTGATTTGGTGTTTGATTATGCAGATGTGGCTTAGTTTTTAGTAGATCTTGAAAGGGGTTTCAGAAATCTTAGGGTTTCTGACGGCGAAGATATCGATTTTGAGCTTGTTTCGGGTGAGATTGTTCTTTTTCGTTATCTTTTTCTCTTTATCTTTCTCTATGAAGGGTTAGGGTTTTGGAAAATGATGAGGAAAAATTAGGTTTAGGGTTTGGCTGTCCTTTTAGGGGTTTCTGTGAAATGTCATTGCTTGCTCCCTTGGTTTATGTGCCAATGATTGCTTTTATAACATGATGGCATTAGGGTTTCTGATGCTTTGTGATAACAGGGCTGTGCTTGAAATTCTGTTGGGCTTTTGATTTGCTTCTTTGTTATTGTTTGTGGGCTGGAACATGAGTTCTGACTTTTTTATATTGTAACTATGATGATTTTCTAAGTTTGTACATATTGCTTTTTGCACCCTTTGTGAACTAACAACAAGGAGTTGTTGTGATTTGCAATATGTGAAGTTAGGCCTATGATTGAATGTTGTCTTGTATAAGGCTTTTGTTGAACTTAAACATGATTGGAAAAACCCTTTAATTTTGTTTCCAATCACAAACCCTAATGATGAACTTGAAAATTTGAAACTCATTTGTTCATGTTAGAAACATATGTTGCTAACCAATTTTCCTTTTCTTCATGTTTCATGTGCAATTCGGTGAGCTTGATGAAGAACGGAAGAACGAAGGTGAATCCGTGACCATCCTTGTAGAACGCAAGAAGTTGATTCAATACTTTGGAGGATTAGTGAACATAAACTTGTAACATGAACAAAATTGGTGACTTCCAACATAATCTTTAGTGTATGAACTTGTGATTAGACCATGGGAAAATGGATGTTGACGTAGCGTTGAATCTTAATTTGAAATTTATAATCATGTAAACTTAAATGTTATTTGAATATTTTTAGTTTTGGACAAATCTTGTAATCTTGAATCTTGTAATGAAACTTTGAAAAACTTGTTGCTTGTTCAAACGAAATCTTTCAAAAGTAATGCATTCAAACTTGATACTCTCTTTAAATCTTGCAATTCAAACTTGTAAATTGAATTTTGAATAAGGCTTGAATATATTTGAATTCATACACTTTGAATACTTCTTGTGAGTATGTAATTTAGAAATTTGGCATACGAATTTTGAATGTCATTTGTATCTTTCAAAGAACAAAACGAAAACCAAAATATTATCACACTTGAAATCCAAATCAACCTTTCAATTCTCAATCTCTTTGAGTGCATGAATTAGTAATATGATACTAAGCACAAATTCAACCTTTTCTAAGTCTTTATTTGAATTTTTGGTAATAATAATAAGACTTATGGAAACTTGAATATTTTTCATATCTTGCAAGCAAAACTTGAATCAAAACTTGCCATAACATGAATTTAGATTCAACTTCAAATCTCCTTCCGAATTGAATTGTCTCATGTAAAATTCTAGATGAGTATTTCACACACACCATAACGCGTTAACTCTTTCTAAAAACAATCAATCTTGAGAAATATAGAGAAATAAACTCTATTTCAACTTTGGTAATTTGAAAAGAAAAGCTCTAAGCTTGATGAAAAGAGATCTTTAGGATCAAAACCCTAGCCATTTCTCCATTCTACGACGAAACAAGAAGTCAATTTGAGATGTCATTAAACCCTGAGAAGCCTTGATAACTTGAATAACAAAAATAGAGAGAATATGAGAACCCCTTGGACCGATTGTCAATACAACCAAATTTCACATTTTGAAAAACTTGACAACCAAAATACCTTGATTTAGTCACAGTGTAAGAAACGCATATAATGCAACATGAGCCACGTAAAGTTCTCAAAATATCTGGAGGGTAAATTTTGGGGTGCGACATCTATCAAAACTAATCCTTCAAATAAGAACTCTAATATCTTGACACTTCAACAATTTATCATGTAAAAAATAATCCACCTCAGTTTATAAGCTTAGTTGGCTTTACTTGACAATTATTGTAATAACTCTTTATCTTACCATTATCATATCAATATAGAAAAATATCTTTTAAAATTAATTTACCAATTATTCTAACATTCGTTACTTTAGATCATTTATCTATTTGCTTGCCAATTTATTAATATATTAATGTGTACTAATTATCTTGTCCTTAGAGACTTTAATATGAGTCTATTACAATTCAATTTTCATGTTTATATTATTATTACATATATATTATTCAACATACTTATGCGAATATCATGTACTAATCTCCCACTTAAAATGGTATGCTCACTCATAAAGTAACATCTACGAAAAAGAAAAGACCACCTAATATTTTTTTATGTTCATGCCCACATAGTTTGTAAGAAATAATCGAATTATGTATAAGCATCAATTAATTTTTTTAATATCGTACATTTTTAACATGTAAGTCACTCTCTCATGGTTTATATCTAGAATATTTATAAGTTTTTATTCATTTATTTCCTATCAATAAAATATTTAACCTTCTCCATCCATCCTATTACCGTTGTCTTACCCTCGTGTTTTATGTAATGATGCAAGTAAATTGTTAGATCGGTCAAAATAGCTTTGTCTTACCCTTGTGTTTCATGAATTTATGCAAGTGGCTAGATCGATCAAACTCGATGTTTAATTTTCTTTATTTTTTAGTAACATTTTTAAAAGAAAATTTTCATATGTTATTAAGATTTAAATTTAGTTATATCTTATTTTTTAAATAAATTAGATTAAAAATAAAAAATTTCAATTTAATAGTACGAAGTTAAGTTATGTGATTCAATAAGTGATATTATAATTTAACCTGATTGATCACTGGTTTGTTTGTTTCCTATCTATAATATGATAAGTAAAAAAAAATACTTTGATAAAAAAATATAGTATATAACTAAAATTTTCAAATATCTAATCACTAGACAAGTACAAAAAAATTATGGGAACTAAATATTGACTTTGATGCATCTTGGCTTATAATTTTTGAATTAGGATATTTATAGTCTCGCTTTAAAGTTACAAGTTCAGTCACATACAAAAGAAGTAACATATGAAAGAAAATATCTAATACTTTCATGTTTCAAAAATTTATCTTTCTTTCATGTCAAATATAACTACTTATTTGTAGTTAATTCATATCATTATCTCAATATTAATACTTATATTCAAGAGCATGATTAATTCAATTGAGTAATTAATCATATTTTTTTTATAATTTTAAACATGATCTTTAAGAAAATAAAATTAGAATAACAAATCATGTTAATTCACGATAAAATGATATCACGATAAAATGAGTTATCATATATGTTTAAAAGTATATTATAAGTATCATAAATAACGTTTTAATACAAAAAATGTAAAATTAACCAACACCCGCGCATGGCGCGGGTCTTATTCTAGTAATATATTAAATCTGAAGCAACATATTATATCATGACACATGTTAACGAAGTTCTATTTCATTTGTGCCACATCATCACATAGTCCTATGTGGCACATACAATTTGTTACTTTCACATACAACTTTTTCTCTATTAGAAGTCACGGGTTCAAATTTCGAAAAAGAAAAAAAATCTTATTTTTTCTAAAGTTCTAAACACTAAAATTAGAATAATATTTTCTTTACAATAATAAAAAACTAATACTTAAAATAGATGTTTTTAAATTTAAAGGAGTAATAGTAAAAAAATATATTAGCCTATCAATTACCTATTAACTTAGATAAATATATTATTTTTCATAAATAAATATTATCAAAGTCAATTATATTTTACTTTTTTTCGTTTATAATAATGACCATAGATAGTATAATAAAAATATAAAAAATAATATCTTAAAGACCATATATAATATAATAAAAAAATTAAAAATAATATCTAAAAAAATAACGCTCATGTTTCAATTGATATCATCAATAAAATCAGATAAATTTTTATAAACTCGTTAATAAATTTAAATTAATTATTTAAAAATAATAATCAAGTTGCTATAACAACTAGCATTTTCAACTCTTTATTCAATAGGTGACTAAAGCTTGACAAAAATAGATATAAATTTTATTAAACTAATAAAGTTTTATTTGATAATAATTAAATATAAAATTTTAATTTCATAAATTTACAATATTGACAACTTAAAATTAAATATTTAAATCAAAGAGAACCACTAAATTTGCAAAACTAATAACAAACGTGATTCTCAATTTACAAGCATGCATTTTAATTTCAATAAAAAATATCTTTCATTTTATAAATTCTTAACTTTAATAACTAAAAGAATTAAAATGAAGGATTGCAAATTGCTAGGCAGTTGAAGTTTGATAAGATTGAAGTTCAGATGGATTCGCTGGTTGTTTGCAAGATGTAACAGGTAAATGAGTAACACATCGTAATGAGAATAATGTTATGGTTAAGGTGGTTACTATGTTGGAGCTTGATTGGGAGGTGAAAATTAAGCACGTGCATCAGGAGGCTAATCAGTTGGCTGATCTCCTGGCTGATTATAATTATGTCATTAAGGATAGTTTAAGTATGTTCCAAATGTATCCTGAAGACTTTGAGTTTTTATATTATGCTGATGACAATTCTGTTAGTTTTTCTATAATAGTTAGTTTGTAGATTCCTCCCCGGGCTTTTAGCCCTCTTTTATATCAAAAAAATAAAAATAAAAAGACATGATAATCAAAACAAAACAAAAAAATCATTTTATGGTTATTTAAATATTTAAAACTAATTAAGAATATCATTCTCAATTTACAAACATACATTTTTCTTTTAAATAAAATATATCTTTTTATATATGATTAATTCATATTATTGTCTCAATTATATTTCACAATAAAAATATTTGTAATATAAATTTAGTAATAATGTATTTTCAAAACAAAATTTTAACCTATTTAAAGTTCAATTAAAAAATAATATAATTTACAACAACTCATCTCGCAGGACTTAATCTAGTTTCAAATTAAATCAAAGGTGTGTTGGTATCGACACATATAATATTGAACATTAGAGCATATTGTCACACTTAATCACTTTTATGTTCTTTAATTACTATCAATGTCTATTATTTTGAAACTAAATAGATGCAAAATCTAAAAATATCCTTGTAGCAGAAAAATGAAACATACCAGAACCATGAAACTAAAAAGAAGTAGATAAACAAAATAGATGCAAATTCTTGAAACGTACTAGAAAAATGGAGAATTTCACAGATACAAAATCAATTTTGTTTGAGATGATGAATCAATTTTGTCGACGACGATGACCCAAGATGATGAATCAATTTTCGAAAACACGTGAGCGGGGCAGGGAGTAGTTTCCCCCGTCACCGCACCCGTAAATTAAAACTAGGTTTTCCCTGTACCCAATTAAGTTGGTTTTCCAAGTTAATTTTGGGGCGGGGGTGGGCGGGTCCGAATTTTTTTGACATGCCACCCAGCAAGATTGCAAGATTGTGTGACTATATCAAATAATGTAGTTTATAACAAAGGTGAACTTGTACATTATTCTTTTTATACAGATGTCAAACCTGTAAATACAACTGAAGCATTTAAGGATTCAAAGTGGATGAATGCGATGAACGAAGAAGTGAAATTCATCGAAGACAACAACACTTGGTCACTTGTCGAATTGCCTCACAGTAAGAAGAAAATTGATGTCAAATGGGTATACAAAGTAAAGATGAATCCCAAAGAGTATTAACTCGACACAAAACAAGGCTAGTGGCAAAAGGATTTCTCTAGAAATAAGGAATAGACTACGATTAGGCTTTTGAACCTGTGGCTAGAATTAAAACAATCAGGTTGATTGTTGGTTTAGCAGAAATAAATAGTTGACACACATGTCAGATGGACGTGAAGTGTGCATTCGTAAATGGACCCTTAGACGAAGAAGTTTATGTTAAACAACTAGTTGAGTTTGTGAAATATAACGAAGAGAAAAAGGTGTACATGCTGCATAATGCCGTGTATAGATTGAAGCAAGCTCCAAGAGCTTGGAATTAGAAGATTGCTAGTTTTCTAAGGGAGAAGGAATTTGTGAAGTGCACAACTGAACATGGAGTATATGTAAAAAGAAGTAATAATAAATTGCTTATACTATGTCTCTATGTCAATGACTTGTTAATAACAGGTAGCTGCAAGAAGGAAATCGTAGACTTCAAAGGTGATCTCAGTAAGGAATTCAAAATGTCTGATTTGAGTCACATTTCATATTTACTTGGCATCAAATTCTACAAGACTAGTAGAGGTTTGATAAAGCATCAAAGAAGACATACAAGAGAAATTCTACAAAGATTTGAGATGGAAGAATGCAACTCGACTTCGACACTTGCAGAACCAAGACTGCAATTGTCGAAATATTCAAAGGAAGATGATGTCGAACTAACTCAATACAAAATACTTATTGGATCATTAAGATACCTTTGTAACACCAGGTCTGACTTAGCATATAGTGTAGGTATGGTAAGTAGATTCATGTAGAAGCTAAAGGTATCACACCTAGATGCAATGAAGAGGATACTGAGGTATCTGAAAGGAACTCTTGAATATGGAATTTTATTTCCTGTAGCTGATAAAGGAAAAGAGTGGAAGTTAGTGGGTACACTGATTCGAGTTTGTGTAGTGATGTTGAGGATCCAAAATCCATAGTATGATATGTGTTTATGTTAGGTGGTGCACCAATTGTTTGGAGTTCGATAAAGGAACCAATAGTGGCATTATCATCATGCGAAGAAAAATATATAGCTACTTCTCTTTGTGCATGTCAAGCAACATGGATGACGAACATGGTCGAAGAAATCATAGGTAAAGATCATGGAACAATTACCATGAAGATTGACAACATGTCAGTTATCAACCTAACGAAGAACCCGATAGCATATGGTCAAAGCAAGCTCATCGAAATGAGGTTCCACTATATTTGAGAGCAGATAGAAAATGGGAAGATGAACTTAGAACACTGCATAACTAAGAATCAGATTGCAGATATCATTACGAAGGGAGTGCAAGTTGAAATATTCAGAAGGCTAAGAGCCATGATGAGTATAGATGGTTTAGATACACTGAATTAGGTGGTGTGTTTAATTATAATTCATAGTGTCGAATAATGTATGTATCAAATTAGATTTGATTTAGTTACACACAAGATCTGATTTTGGTATATAATAGATATATTTTATTTAGTTCTAAAATAGGTATTTTGGGATTTTATAGTTTTGGTTTTATGCTTAGAGAGAAAGCTAACCTAAATCTGTAAATAGAGGGAGTAATCCTTATTTTTTTGTAATTAAGTTGTATTCACAAAATTTGCAGTTGCAAGTGAATAAGAAAGTTTTTCACAGTTTGTGGGCAGAGAAAAACTTTGTAGAAAAAATCATTGTGTATCTTTTCTTCTTTAAATTTTCTTTTCGTTGTCATTGTTATTGTATGGTGATAAGATTATTGTTCATTAAGATTGATAGAAATTCATCATAGGTTTGGTGGATTTCCAACAGTAACAACAACATTAACAACTAACATTTTACTTACATTAACAAAAACAACAACCTATAACATTCAATCTCAATCTAAACAACAACAATATAAAAAATTTCAATATCAATTTTAACAACAACAACATAAAAATTTCGATCTCAATCTCAACAACAACATTAAACCTCTAGACTCTACTACAAATTATATATTTGATGAAAAAAAATTCATTTGACCCAACAAAAAATCGAGATATAATGTCAAGACGCAACCTATTTTATTTTAAAAATAAATAAATACCATATATTCCCTTAGTTTTTGAATACAACTGAGGAGAAAAATAATTTAGAACATACTTCGATCTCAGAAACTGCAGTTTATATTTTCATTTCTTTAAAAGTAGTACCATTCTTTTTATTTGTACATTAAATTATCTATTTCTTCAATTTCTATAATAACCGAGGAATTATATAAATAGATTTTACTATATAAGCACTCGTTTAGTAAGTTTTATCCTAAACCTAATTTATATGTAGTCACTTCAAACTCATAAGCATCATTCTTTAGGATGAATTGCAAGACAGGAAATATCTTCAAAGTTCTATATTGTAAGTTGTTCTTTTAACACCAATCTTGAAGAAAAAAATTTGTCCTTGCAATGTTTACTCACATGATAGTGTTGGTGTTGGTGTTGTTGTATTTTTGGAATAACCTTCCTAGGTTATCAATCAAAGTAAACACTTCATAATTTATTGCTTTCCTCAGTTGATAGTGTTGATAAATTTATTCTAAACATGTTGTAAATTGAAAGCAGTTGCATCACAAAAAATACGATGAATGGTAAAAAACTGAAAGAAACAAGACATGTTACTTTTAATTTTCTATCCTTCACAATTTTTTTCAAATAATATATTTCCTCAGTTTCTTTATAATTATGAGGGAGGGAAAATCCTTATTTTGTTTTATTTTTAATTAAAAATTAAAAACGAAAAAAATATTTCCCTCGATTTTAAAAAAGAATCGAGAGGTGTAGTTACTCAACTACAACAACACATCTATACTATACATTCATAAAGTAATAATGCTCAAGATATTAACAACCCATCAAACTACATGAAACTCTCTACTTCCATTATTATATATCTTGTTTGCTTTCTTATGAAAGCATTTTCCATGAAAACATTAGTATGAATCTTGTAACAGATTTTTGGGATGAATTGCAAGTGCAAAAAAAGTATTTTTCAAGATTGGTGTTCTTTCATAATAATTTATTTTATAACTTTATATTATGTATCTAACTTTTTATGTTATGTATCTAACTTTATATCATAAATTGAATACATTTAAAACTATTGAACTTGAAAAAAATATGCACAAAGGGTATACAATAAAATATGAAAAACAACAAATAATTGTTGTTCAAAAATAACAGCGACGATAATGACTCGAGTTTGTCAAAACCTGAATTTGTTGTTCTCTTACGATAAAAAATTATTATTTAATTAAAAAGTTAAAATTTTAATTCATTTTTATGTCAAAGTAGTAATATACCCGTGCGCGGGCATCACATATTGCCGTTTATTTGATAGTTAGTGTGTAATTTGATGTAACTTATTAAATTTTAACATTTTAAATTGATAGAAATAAATAAATAAGTTATTATTTAAATTTCTTTTTATTTGGAATGCATTTATTTTAACATTTTTAATAAAAAGAAAATGTAATATGTTATTTATTTAAATTTCTTTATGAAGGTTGATTTTAAATCGAAATTTATTCCCAGATTAAATACATTTGGATTCACATGAGTCGTCCAATCCATAAATTAATTTTGTCCTATACGAGTCCTTAATATTCAATATAGGGTAAGAACTATTTTTATTGTTACTTCCATATTACAGAAGATAGTAAAAATCATATTGTCAAAGAAATGTAAAAATAATCCTCATGCAAATTCTATATGATATGATAAATTGAGAATATGATAAATAATGTGAAAATAAAGACCATACGAAAATCTGAGACGATATTGGTATGTCAAATAAGTAGGATGGAGCTTATCTATTCTCTAAAATAAATTTCAGTTTAACATCACCAACATCATTTACCATTAACCAGTTATGTGTCACCCTGAAAAAACTTTATTGTTCCATTTTTAGAGTGAAACTCTATTGCAAAATCTCTAATTAAATTAAAAGAGATGCCTATCATTCAGTTTTCAGATTTTATGTTAATTTAGGATTATCAAAATATGATATGTTTAAATAAAAACAAGGGTGGCCCTTCAATAAGGTAGACATGTGACACTTACAAGTTACAAGCTATTATTTTGTTAAATTCATGTCACAAAGCAGTGATAATAAAGAAACCAGTGATTTGATGAGTTGATGCAGAAGGGATTTGATTGTGGCCTATGCTCACAAAGCTTTGATATGAAAAAGATGTTTAGGAACACAAACATAATTGACGGCAAAAATGGACAAGTCTAGTACTTTGTGTGTTTGTTAGCAGCACCATAAAATCTTGATAAGGTTGTGGCCTAGAAACATCCTTAATCTTTGCAATGAGAGTGCTTGTCTTCCGATTTGGCGCTTTGCGAGAAACTTTCTGAAAATAATTAAAATGACTTACTAGCGTAAAGCTTATAAAGAATCACCTCAAGGAGAAGAAAAATTGAGTTCAACTTTTAAATATACTATAGTTGATTTTATTTATTTATTTATTTTAGTCATAGAATGAAAAGGTGTTTTGTTGGTTAGAGTCTTGAAATTGAAAAGTTAGGCAAATTTTCTACTCAAGTTATTATTAATGAGTTTCTACCGCAAAAGTTAGTGTCATTTTGATGAGGAAAGTTTCCAAATTTTAGGTGCTAATGAGGAAAAAAACAGTGGTGGAAGCATCAAGTCAAAGAGTAGTCCAATTGGAAGACACATATTACAAGTTAGTTATAAAGTTAGATGAGATTGACAAGTAATTGGTAGGGCCAAAGACTTAGAAATTAGAAGAAATTGGAAGCTTAAGAAATTAGAAAAAGTTGGGAATTTCTATAGCCAAGAAACACATTTTGTAATTTTCAAAAAGTCCATACATTTTCGAAGAAACATATATGAACACACTTTTTTTATTAAACTTTCGTCTATTTCGGATATGCATGTAATAGACGGGATTCACATCATACTACATTATTTCGTTTAGATCAAATGTGATCATCTGTATTAAAGGTATTTAGTATGGTTGATAGAGATGGACGTGCATGTAGCATCTCAAGCAGC
Organism: Vicia sativa; assembly: GCA_021764765.1. Taxonomy (NCBI): domain Eukaryota; kingdom Viridiplantae; phylum Streptophyta; class Magnoliopsida; order Fabales; family Fabaceae; genus Vicia; species Vicia sativa. Next base: position 120,119,660 of record CM038795.1, on the reverse strand, counting down.
AGGTTTGATAGAAAATATGAAGAGTTTTAAATTTTATTTTATTTTGAAGTTAATGTTAAAGTTGTTTGGTATCACAAACGAGTTTTTAAATGTCTTGCAAAGAAAAGATTTAAATATTGTGAATGTCATGGAATTAGTTGATGTTGCCAAAGCTCGGTTGGCCACAGTGAGAGACAGTGGTTGGGATAATTTATTTGCCGGTGTTCAGAAATTTTGTGTTGCTAAATGTATTCTGGTGCCAAAAATGGATGATGAAATACCAGATCGGGGTCGGTCAAGGGAAGAAGGGAGGACTATCACTAATCTTCATCATTACCGTGCTGAGATTTTTATGTAGCTATTGACAAAATATGTGTCAAGATGGATCACTGCTTTAGTGAAAGAAGTAATATTATCCTTGATTGCATCTCATGTGACCCCAAGAATTCTTTCTCCAAGTTTGATGTTGATAAGCTTGCTCGTCTTGCTGAAATTTATCATGAAGACTTTTCTGATGATGACCGTGGAACAATAAGGGATAAACTTTAAACTTATGTTCTTCAAGTGAAAAGAAATGCTTCATTTTCCACTTATGAAGATGTTCAAAGTTTGACTATGAAAATGGTTCAAACTGAGAACCATTTGGTATTTCCATTAATTTACAAACTTATTGAGTTAGTTTTGATATTACCGGTGTCGACAACATCTGTTGAAAGAGCCTTTTCAGCAACGAAGATATGAAGTCTAAATTGGGCAATAAGATTAACGATGCGTGGTTCATTGACTTGATGGTATGTTACATTAAGCAGGAGATATTCAAGTCACTTAATGATGTTGATATTATTCGAATATTCACCGCAAAGAAGTCTTGGCAAGGACATTGGCCTCGTGATTTTATTTAACACCTTATTATAAAGTTATATTTCATCTCTTTTATTTTGTTTGATGACTATTTATATATTATATACAATGAATTTGCGATAATTAAATTTTTATCCAGATTTTATAACTTTTCTGGCTTCGCCACTGTTTATTATATACGTTTTTTTTTATAGATTTTTAATTGTTCTAATATTTTTACGGTTTTTCGTTTTTGTTTGCTTGTTGCATATTTTATTTTTTCATGAGGAGGTTTGTTTAGCATCACTTGTGATATTAATTAATACCTTTTTTTTTATAATATATCAATTACTACTCTTTCTGTATTTTAAAGTTTTATAACTCTTTACTAATATAGAAATTTGTCATTAAAAATAATATATATGTGACAACTCTAATTAAATAAAAATACTAGAAAAATTATTTTATAAAATATATTTGTTTCAATTTAAAAAATCAGTTTGTTATTTAAAAAAATAATATTTATAAAAAACATTGAGTTTACTTTAAAATAGTAATTTTAATATTCAATATATATATATATATATATATATATATATATATATATATATATATATATATATATATATATATATATAATATTTATTAAAAAATAAAACATAGATAAAACTACATGATTTTTTGAAAAAGATATATCTTATATATGTTTTTTATGAAAAATTATCGTAAATAATTATAAATTTAAATTATTTTTAAAAATTTTAATATTATTTGTGTTCTGATAGAAACTCGAGTTAAAGAGAACAAGGCCAAAGCAGTTAGAGAAAAACTCAAACTCTCTGTAGTCATATTGATAACTATAATGACCATTCTAATGGTAGGATTTGGATAAACTGGGATAAGTCTAAATTGGAGCTGCAAGTGATAAATAAATCTAGTCAACATATCCACTGTGGTGTTTTCTCTAGTAGTGGAGAGTTTCAGTACTGGATAACAACCATTTATGCTCATAATCATCTTGAACAGAGGAGAATCCTTTGGAAGAAGCATATTAACATTCGTTCATCTCAAACAGGGGCTTGGTGTGCAATATGAGACTTCAATAATATTGCTTCTGCTCAAGATAGGATTGGTGGGAAAATGGTAAGTGAAGTAAATATAGTGACTTGAGAGATACGATGAAGATTGTTGACTTGGCAGAGATGGACAATGTGGGAGATCATTTTACTTGGTCTGATAAATAGGCTGGCAACACTATCTGTTCTAGGATTGATAGGGCTATATATAATATGGATTGTTTTCTCCATAACAGTAACCATGTCTTGAGTATTTTACCTCCTAATGTATCTGATCATGCTATGCTCCACATTAGAAGCCCTATAATCCTTAAAAGGGATGACCACTTCAAGTTCAATAATTATTTGCTGGTCTTGAATGGGTTTCAAGACATGGTTAAGAATTCTTGGGAGAGTCCTATAAATGGGAGGCTTATGCATATTTTATGGACAAAGCTGCAAAGACTAAAACACGATATTAAGAGACTCAGCAAGCAGGCAGGAAATCAAAAGCAAAGGCTGAATGAGGTTAGAGAAAAACTCCACTCTTCTCAAACTGCTCTCATCCTGAATAGGCAGGATACTAGGTTAATTGAGGAGATAAAGTTCCTAACTGAGGAAGTCATCAAAACTCATGATCATGAGGAGAATAGGCTAATGTAGAGAGCTAAAATAAACTAGATTAGGAATAGTGATGAGAATTCTTCCTATTTCCATGCCTACTTAAAAGCTAGATAGAATAGGAACTCCATTAATTTTCTTCAGAAAGATGAAGGGCAGATAGTTTCTGAGCAAAAAGATATTGAAAAGGAGATTATGGATTTTTACAATGGCTTATTGGGTGATAAAATGGTTAGTATAAATCAGATTTATGTAGAAGCAATGAGAGATGTCAGTCAACTCACTGTGGAGCATAAAAAATTTATGCTCAGAGAAGTAACTAACGCATAGATAGAAGTGGCTATGAGAGATATTGGTGACAACAAATCCCTATATATAGATGGCTACAGTGACAAGATCTTTAAGAGTTGCTGGGAAATAATTAAGCATGATGTGTCTGTTGCGATGAAGGAATTTTTTAGAACTAGCAAGATTCACAAAGTTTTTAATAAAACAGTGGTCAGTTTAATTCCAAAGGGTGAGCATGATAAGAGTATAAGAGAGTATAGGCCCATATATGGCTGCACTGTGTTCCTCAAAATTATTTCTAAGGTGATTACTGCTAGATTGAGAAATATTATGCCTGCTATAATCAACAAGAATCAAGCTGCTTTTGTAGCAGGTCAAGATATCCACAACCATTTTCATCTTGCTCACGAGCTTATAAAAGGCTATGACAGGAAGAATGGCACACCCAGATGCATGTTTCAGATTGATCTTCAGAAGGCATATGACATGGTTCATTGAGATGCTCTTCATAGTATTATGAGGGAGATGGGCTTTCCTAGTTTATTTGCTAGCTGAATTATGAACTTGGTCACTTCTGTATCTTATGTTTTTAAAATCAATGGTCATTACTCTGAGGTGCTGCAAGCCAGGAGAGGGATCAAGCAGGGTGATCCCATATCACCTCTTTTGTTTGTATTATGATGGAATATCTTAATATATGTATGGAAAAAATGTAGAAAAATCTCGACTTCAATCATCATGCAAATTGTGAGGGATTAACCTTGATAAACCTCACTTTTGCTGATGATATCTTATTATTTTGTAGGGGAGATCATGGTTCGGTTGATATTATGATGAAAATGTTTAAACAGTTCTATGATTTTACTGGTTTAATCAGCAATCCCAGGAAGTGTAAGGTGTTTTTTGGTTGTGTGGAGAAGGACACGAAGGATAGTATCAAGATTTATACAAGTTATGAGGAAGGTAAATTTCCTGTCAGATATCTGGGAGTGCCTCTGAGCACCAAGAAAATCAACTTTCAGCATTACCTGCCTCTCATAGAGAAGATAACCATCAGAGTGAATCATTGGTCCTCTAAACTTTTGAGCTATGCTGGCAGAATGCTGTTAGTTAAAAGCATAATCTTCTCCATAACACAATATTGGATGCCAAACTTTCCTATTCCTAAAGATGTTCTTACAAAAATAGATGCTATTTGTAGAATTTTTGTCTGGACAGGTAAAACTGAGAAGAGCAGGAAAATTCCTACAGCCTGGAGCGTGATCTATAGCCCTATGAAACAGGGTGGCCTTGGCTTGATTAATCTAGGGATCTGGAACAAAGTAACAATGCTGAAGTGCCTTTGGAACATTTTCAACAAAAGCGATAACTTGTGGATCCAATGGATCCTCCATCAAGTTTATCTGAAAGGCTATGATATTATGGAGGTGGACCCTGGTGTTAATTGGTCCTGGTTCCTTAAGAAAATCCTGAAGAACAGGATCCTGGTAACCAACTTGAAGCAGGTGTGTGTTGCACCCCAAAATTTACCCTCTTGATTTAGGCTTATGTTTCATCATAAACATCATATTTCATTGCATTCACACATTGCGATAGGATCAAAGTTCTTTGGGTTCTCAAGTCCTCTATAGGCTATGGAGGTTGATTGTTTTAGCATTTTGTTCTAAGAGAGTCTCATGCTCTCATGTATTTGTATCTTTCAAGTCACAATGATGTATTATAGCTTAATACATCTCATTTGTCTCATTGATTCCTCAAGAGTTGAAATTTTGCAAAGAATTGATGAGGAATTCATCTATGACATTCATTTGATGAAATTAGGGTTTTGGCTCATTGTGAAGTTTGAAGTTTGGATAAGTCAATTTCTTGAAGTATTATCTTCCTATTATCATTTGAGTTATCATGGTTCAAAGAATTACTCAATACATTCAGAAGATTTGAGGTTTTGAAGCTTGATTGGCTATCTCCTTACACAAGGTGCAAAATTAGGGTTTTGAACATAATCTGGATTTCTTCAAATTTTTCACTCAAACTTGATTTCAGATGTTTCTATATGTTGTTGGTCATCCAGGGTTGAAAGATTGAGGTTCAATTTTGATTGGAAGCAAGTCAGTTGATCACAAGGGGCAAAATGGTCATTTTGGTCAAAATCAGTCAAAGTCAGGAGTTGACCAAGTGGACTTTTCGTCAACAATCAATTCAAATATCCTATTTTCATATTTCATGATCAAATTCATCATTGAATTAAGAGAATTGAAGAAATTAGGTTTAACTTGTTCTTGAAGTTATTTGAAGTTTGAAAGTTTTCTAAGTGTCCACCCTATAGAACTTTGACATGTCATAACTTTCTCAATTTTTATCCAATGGTTGCATACCATACATTTTTAGAAAGCTTGGGAAAAATTCTACAAGTTTGTCAATGTGTAAAATTTCTCAAAAATGCACCATTTGAAATATATTTGAGTTTGAAGCTTTATGCACAAGTTATGCAAAATTGTTGGCCAGGCTTGCCTTCTCTTGCAAGGAACGAGTGAAATTTCAACCAACAGGTGGTGTGCCAAATGTCCAAGCCTATTTCTTCCTCCTTAAGCATCAATTATGAAAATTGAAATGTGCATCCTGTAGTTTCCCGTGAGAGCTCTTCATCAAGCTTGGAATCATCCATTTTGGCCAAGTATCCATCAAGATATGGATCCTCTAAGTCGTTGCCTCGCAACTGATTGCCATGCATGCCATGCAGGCCCACGCGCGCGCAGTTTTACATTGTCATGACTTGTTTTTTTCGCAACTTGTCTTGGTCATATCTCATTCAATATTCCACCATTTTGCATGAACCAAAGCCCATGGTGAACCTCATTGAGAGATCTTTTGATAGGCTCCAAAAGGCCAAGAAATGCATGAGCCAATTGTGAGAAATTTGAGTCACAATTAAGGTCATTGAGCTATAATTTGCAATATGCAATTTTTTGCAAAACTCAATTTCCATCCATTCCTTTTGCTCTAAGTCAATTGTATTATTCATTTAAAGTGTACCTAAGCCCAAAATGCCAGCAATTTCAGTCCCATGTGCACTTGTACTTGGTTGTACACAAAATTCTCAAACTTGCTCATTTTGGCCAAAACACCAACACTCTTTATTTAAAAGGAATCAAGGGTTGAAGCAAGTGGAACCACGAGAGAAGCACGAGCCATTTCCATGCTTGCAAGTGACACCCTCATAAGAGCAAATTTTCGGATTGGACTTAAGACTCTTTCTCAAGGCCCATTTATTTTTCTAAACTATTCTCCATACTCTATATAAGCTGAAGCAAGTCTCATTTCACTCTCTCCACGCTCACAAACCCTAAATTTCATATCTGAACACAAAAACTCCATAACTGCATTTTTCTTCAAATCTCAAGTTTCAACCGTGCATTTGGAGATTTTCTTCTTTATTCTTCATCCTCAAGACTCAAGGAAGGAAAAGCAAGCATTAGAACTCATATGGAGTGAAGGAGACAGTAGATTACAATTTGCATTTGAGGTAAGAAACTTGAACTTTGATTCTTCAAATGTAGTCGTTCATTTGTGTGTTTGAGCTTAATTTCACATTCATTGATGTTGTTTGAATGATTCTGGAGCTTTACAACTTCCTATTTGATGAAATATGCATGATTGAAGTTTTTGAAAATTTGAATATGGATGTTTTTTTTCTTTCACTTTTCGTGGTGTGATTTCTTGATGTATAGTTAGTTATTTTGAGATTCACGAATTGCATGATGTTCCTTGCCATGAGATCTTTAAAATGAGCTTTGAATCACAAATTTTGGTTGAAAATTGAGCAAGATATGTGGTATGAAAGTTTGAGGTGTGGACTGCACGAAATAAGCATGTTAGGGATGCTAGAGGTTAGGGATGAAGTGAGGTGTCACTTCTTGATTCGTCCATTTGAATTTTCATGCATTTTTTATTTATTTCTTTCATCTGATTTTATTTTATGCTCAAAATATTTTCAAAAATTATGAAAAAATTATCATAGGTTTTTTTCAAGTCTCTAATATTTTGTGGAATGTTTCTGAAATTTTTAAAAATGTTTTGATTGGTCAAATAAATTCAGAGATTAATTAATTTTGATTTGATTAATTTTTATCTAATTTTCTTGTAACTTCTTGTAAAAATATTTTTCCATGATAAAAACTTCCACAAAAATTATTCTGATCCTTTTGATTGGTTTATAATGAGTCCATGATTTTTATTTGATTATTTTCTAATTTTTTCATAATTAAATAAATTCATGCATTATATTGCATTTCATGCATATTTATCATTATTAAAATATTTTTCTTCATGCTAAAATTGCATAAAAAATATTTTGCATCATTTTATTCATGTACGTTGCATTTATGAATTTTATTTCATATTTGTTTGCATTTTTTTTCATAATTAAATAAATTTGTGCATTATATTGCATTTAATGCATTTTGATTGCCATTAAAATTATTTTCCCTCATATAAAAATTGTATAAAAATATTTTAAACCATTTTATTCATGTATAATACATTTATGAATTTTATTTAATGATTTTTACATTTTTTTCATGATTAAGTAATTTTTTGCATTAAATATTTAATTTGCATCTCATATCTTGCATTTTTATTATTTTCACCATTTTTCTTGAATATAAAAAATCCCAAAAAAAATACTTTTTAGGGTCCTCCTAGTCTTATACTGATTTTAGAATTTTGTTGTGATTTATATCACTGATTTTATTTAATTTTGAATATTGGGTTTGTAAATGCTTTTTTAGGATTCTTGTTGCTTGGATCACAAGTTTTGATTTAATTTTTGATCATTTAAAACTTGTAAATGTCATTTAAATTTTTATTTGAATCCTTGAATGTCTTGATCTTATTAAAATCAATTTTGTTTGATTTTATCAATTTAATTTCTATTTTTTCCAAATACTTTAGAAAACTTGTCTAGTTTTAGCTTTATCTCAACTAGTTTTGAAAGATGAATTTTGTTTTCAATCTTCTTGAAACATTCAAGGATTCAAGTTGATTGATTCTGAATTTTATAAGTCCCAAGTATTCTAAAACAATTTTGTTTAGTTTTTATAGGTCATTTTCCTATTTTTGATTGATTTATCTAAATCTAGTCAACTTTGGTTACCTAGGGTAGAAGTTACAATTGTTCGACTAACCCCTCTTAACGTTTGAGACCATTTCTATTTAGAATATGATAATTTAGTACCCTAGGGTATTAGAACTGGTTTTATTAAATTTTTAGGATTAGGTTTACTATTTTTCCTCATTAAGTCAAATTAGGGTTTCTAATTAGTGATCCTTCTAGGTTATACTAACTTGTTTGATTTTGTTTTCAACATGAGTTGTGTTAATCTTTGTTCCAAGATTTTTTTTATGACTTGTTGACATATTGTAGGACTTGTAACATTTTTTTTCCAATTTTATAACTCATGCTTCTATTCCTTTGTCAAATTACTTTTTGTGCTTGCATCGATGTTTTGTTTAGATTCTAAATATAAGGAATGCACTTGTGAAATCCATGAGGGACATGTTCTTCTTTTCTTCATCCTAATTTTATTTTGTAGACTTGAGTTCATCATTGAACCATTCATGTTCTTACAATTTTCTAATCTATTATCCCCTTTATGAGATAGTTGCTCATGATCAAGGTTTAAGGGATAGCTCTTGTGCATCACTTTGAGAACCTCATGTGAAGCTCTTTCAAATATAACCTATATTGGTTCTGATATATTGTGATGATCTTTCTATCATACAATTCTCCAATGATACTTGTGTGACATTTCATTGTCCACCCATCATGGTGACAAGTTAGGAGTCACATCTTTTAGTTTTGACCTAATTGTATGTTTGGAATTGCTTGAGGACTTTCATGTCCATTTATTTTTATGTTTTGAATCTTGTTTCATACCTCTATTTCATTTTATTTCTCATGCTCCAATGATGCTTGATTGACGTAGCATTGTCCACCCATCATGGTGACAAGTTAGGAGTCACATCTTTTAGTTTTGACCTAATTGTATGTGTGAGATTGCTTGAGGACTTTCATGTCCATTTATTTTGATGTTTGAATCTTATTTTCATGCCTCTATTTCATCTTACTTCTTATGCTTCTTTGAACCATAGAGTTATATTTCATTGTCATCTATTTTTGGTATTATGTGAGAAGCTAAATTGGTCTCTTTTGTTGTTGTTTTTTTAGTTTAATTCTTTAATGTTTGTTCATGAGCTTTTGTTCTATGTCTCTTTATGGTTACTCAATATTTACTTAGTTTCGTCTATATTAAATAACATTTTAGAAACCTAATTTTGATCCTTCATGATCACCTTTTCCTTTATGCATTAGAGACTACATTTTTTATATGTTGTCATGACACTTTAACTTGTTAATTTGATAACATTGCTTGAAGTTATTTGTAAGATCATGATAGATACTTATAATAGGGATATGCAACTTCCCTAGGACTTATAAGTATCAATTATTCTTTTCACACTTGATTTATATCATCCATCATTGATTTAGACAAGTGTTTTCCATATCTTGTGATGATTGATAATCAATTAGATGACTTGTTTTGTGTATTAAAGTTTTGTCTTCTATATTTGTTGCCCATGAATCTTATATTTAGTTAGATTATTACACAAGTCACACATGTATTAATTATCTAATCAAGACCATTTTATTTAATCTTTATCAACTGCTTTGAAATTGCATAAGCTTTGGTGTATTCTAACCTTAATTTTGTGTGCCTTTGAGTACAAGTCTTCTTCTTTGCTTGAGATAATTTTGTTTGTGATTTTTTTAGATCTTGAGATACTTACCTTGTAAGTGCTAACATCATTTAGCCTTAACCTTTATTCATAGTTACTTGGTTTGTTTTTGTTTTGTCTTAAAAAGGTTTGTTTGTGTATGCTTGTGCTATTTTGGCTCTAGCTTGTTAAGTGCTTTGTGTATGATCTTTGAATGAACTTTGTTTACATGTTTTGCTTATCTTTTCTAAGCTACTGACGTTGTGTGTTACATCACATCCTCACCTTGTCTCTTGACCATATTTGACTGATTGGTTTGTATGTTTGCTTAAGTTAACTCTAGGGTTGAATATCGATCTTTTTCTTTGCTAGCTTTTGTGCTATTTGTGGTATTGATGCATGATAATTGCTTTTTTGATTTACATGAATATCATATCTATTTGTTCATAACTTACCTCACTCTTATGTTACACTTAGCACAAGCATGCTTGAACACACACATGCACACACTTCATCACACACTTTTGGGATGCATGTTTATGTTTTCTTATGATAAGTTGTTTGTGAATTTTTATGATGATTGTGTATATGATATTAATGTTTTCTTACTATTATAACCACTTACTTTCATGTATTGATATCTTATAAAATCTCATTTCTCTTCATCTATGCACTACTATGCTTCATTTGATTCTTAGATGCATTCTAGGCCAAGTTCTTGAATAGTTTTTATACTAGTGTTGTGTGGGTGCTCTTTTGAATGGATTATAACTTGTTTGTGTTTAAAATGAGTCTTGAACCATTATTATTTGCTTATGATCCCACTCTTATGTGACCCTTAACACAAATATGCTCAAGCACACACACACACACACACAAACACACATTTGCCCGCACTTGTATGAATTAAATGTGTTTTCCTTAAGTGTTTTGTTTGTGAATCTTTCTTATGCATGTTTGTATGCTTTTATTGACGTATTTATGTATTTTATAATGTATTGTATGTATCTTGACATTGCATGTTCATTTATTGTCATCTTTTCCTTTTCTCGACTTCTTTTGACTTGTAAACGCTTTCTAGGTCAAAGTTTCGACTAGTTTTTGTACTAGTGTTGTAATTGTATCCTTGTGGTGTTTTATTTGTGAATTGATTGTGAACTATTTTATATGATGTTTCTATTGTAATCACTTCATCTTGACACCCTCTTTGTATGTTATGTATGTCACACACTTAGACTCACTTCACCACACACGACTGTTGCATGTTTGCGTACTCTTGTAGAATTCTTGTTCATGAATTTTTGTGGTTTTGTTTGCATGATGTAAATGAAATATTAACATGTTAGATACTGAATTTTATGTCATTTTATGTTTTAACTGTCCCTTCATCTCATCTATGCTTAAAATCTAACACAATTTGCTTTCCGTATGCTTTTAAGACTAGTTTTGGCTTAGTTTGTGTACTAACTTTGCATTTATGTCTTCATAATGATGTTTGATATTTGTTTATGGTTTATATAAGCTTTGTATATTTATGTTGTGTCTACTGACCTCACTTCACATGAAACTTTGTATTATTACTCATTCACTTGTTTCCACTTCATCTTCTTCTTCTCTTTCTTTGCACTTGTTGGTGCTCGGTTTGTGTGCTTCTGCTAAAGCATTTTGTTTGCTTCTTCCCCTCTTCTAATTTGGTTTTCTAACCAAGATGATTTATTTTATAGTTTCCCCTTAGGATCACTCGATTAGGTTAGTTATCGAGTTTAGACAATAGGTTAAGTATCCATGCATGCCAACATTAGGTAGATAATAGGTAGTTTCCCTTGTTCATACCCATAAAATTAGGAACAACTTTGTATGATAATAATTAGGATTAGAAATAAGTTAGTTTCCCCTAGCTATTTTACCTTTATCCTTTTTGCCTCCCTAAAATTAAAACCTTATTTTGTCAAGTGCATTAAAATACTTTAAATATGAATCTTTTCCTAAAGTAAAAGATACAAACCAATTAGTTTTAGGATATTTCGTCGTCCCGTTTGCTGCTGATGTTTTGTAATCCCGTTGTTGATGTTTCGTCATCCAGTTTGTTGTCGATGTGTCATCATCCTATCTTTTGATGTTTGTTCATCCCGTCTATAGTTGATGTCTCGTCATCGTGGAGGTGTTTCGTCATCGTTGTTTGTTGTTTCGTCATCTAATCTAAAAACCACAAACCAACCAAAATAAGTGTGTCGAACTACGACGCTCTGACTATCCCATTGCACGAGGGAATACATAGGCATCCTGTCGCGGGGTTTGATCGAGCAACCTTTGTAAATATTTTTTTCTTTTTTCTGTGTTTTCTTTCTTTTATTCTTTTCTTTATTTCTTTATTTTTCTTTTCTTTTTGCATGCATTATACCTCATGTACAGATATAGTTAGATTTTTATACTCATTAGATAGAAAGTAAAAGCGGATACCTTAGAGTACTGCGGACGTGTGGGGTACTAATATCTTTCCCTCGTGTAACAAACATCCTTACCCGATCTCTCGGTCGCAAGACCGTGATTTATCCGTCTCAGGTTTACTCGATGTTTACCTTTCCCTCTCAACGGGATAAAAAACGTTTGATGGCGACTTCATTGATATAGTTATATTTCTTTGATTTTTCGGCCGGTTGTTTCAGTGTGGCATCAGATGAATGCTCATGGAAAATTCTCCATGAAGCTTGTGTATCAGGAGCTTGTGGATGACAAGGTGAGAGTGATTTGGAGCACACTTCTTCTGCACAATAAAGGGAGACCAAAAGCCAAAATCACTCTTTGGCTCCTCTGCCATGGTCACTTCCTACTAAAGACAGGCTTTTGCGCTTTAGGATTATAACTGACAATACCTGTAGCTTATGTGGCTGTGAAGAAGAGAGTATTAATCATCTTTTCTTTGACTGTGAGAAAACTGTGTGTATTTGGAATGAGGTTCTTAATTGGCTAGTGATTATACAGAATCCTCAGCAATGGCATACCATGATTCCTTGGATTATAGGTAGAACTAATAATAAAGGTTGGCGCGAAGACATCTTGAAGCTGGCTATCACTGAACTTGTTCATGAAACTTGGTTGTATAGAAACTTTGTAGTTTTTGGGTTGATACAAATAGAGATAATATAATGGATAAAATCATTGGATGTATAGTTTATAGAGGTTGGAGGTATTGGAAATTTAGAGAGCATATAGCTCATCTAATGATGTAATTAGTCCTCTTTGTTGGCTGAATCCTTGGGATTGCCTTGCTTGTATTGTATTTTTTTTAATTAATATATTTTGTTTTGGTTCAATTTTGTTTTTAATATTAAAAAATTATAATCAAAGAAAAAACAACGAATATAAATCACATTAATTTTAATCTCATCTTATCGAAGTAACTCTTGCTTTAAAATATATTTTTTGTTTCAATTTTGATTTTATAATTGCACATACAATAAAATAAAACACTAAGGGCCATTTGAATCATTTTTTTTTACTTTTTAAAATAAATTTTATAAAACTGTTTTAAAAAAGTGTTTTTAAAGAGAAAACAACTAACTAATTCTGAACAATTTATCTCTATTAAGAAAAAAAAGTATTTAAAACAATAACGTAAATATTTGGGATTTTTTTTCCTCCCGCTACTATTTTGAAAAAATTGTATTAAAATACCACAGTTTGAATTTTTTTCTTCACAATGTCACTTTTTCTTTTTGTGTTCAACTGTGGGTTAGACAAGCGGGTGCATGTTTTTTTTTTATCTTTATAGGTTGCCCATTGGTTGGACGACCGCATGAAGAGATTGCATTTTTTCTATTATTTAAATGTTTTAATTTATATATCATTTTATTTAATGATTATTTTAATATAATATAATATTTTAATTAATATTTTATTCTTATAATTAAACTAAAAAAACACTAATTTATCAATTGTTGAAATGACTAAAAAAAATTAAATATCTGATTCAATGTTTTTTTGGTGTGGTGGTTGAATTAAAAGTGCGTCAGTATAACATTCAGTATTTCTTTTTTTTTGTGCGTAGTCCTCTGTCAAATTTTTTAGATTTTTCTCTGGGAGATGAAGTATTGTTGCATGATAAATCTTCATCTTGATTCGAAGGACCTTCGCCCAAAGGTTGTTGCATGTTGTCAAATGTCAACAGACAAGTTTGGAAAGTCAAAAAGCTAGTCATCAGTTAGTTCATAGTTGGGAACTGATTGTGATGTAGGTATGTATGTTTCTTGCAAACTCTGTTGAATAGACAGACGATGAACATATTTACTGGGTTGAAAGAGTGAAGGGTTAAAGGATTGATGTTGAGATTAAGAGTATGAAGAGTGGTCGAAGTGTGATTGAGAGGATGATGTGTTGAAAGTTTGTTATTGAGATTGGGAGTATGAAAAGTCATTGTTAGGTTGAGAGGATGATGGGTTAATGATGTGTTGTTGAGATTGGGATTATGAATACTCAAAGTTATGTTGACGAATTGGAGAGTATTGCAAGGGTGGTAGAAGTGTGGTTTGTTCTTGATAATGTTGGTGGTAGTAGTAGTTTGTTTGAGGGGTTAGGGGCTAGGAGTTGGTCGTTGGGATGAGGTGGCGTAGAAAATGTGTTGTTGTGTGGTTTGAGTGTGATGGTATGTTTGTTGGGGAATAAGGATGTTTGGGATTGAAAAGGTGATGAGTTCTTCTAAGGAATATCTTGATGTATGGAAGGAAAGCCTATTTCTTGTGTTGATGAGAAGGTATATTAATGAGAGTCATTTAAAAACTGTAGTTAAGAGAGAAATATTAATGGAATATTTCTAAACTAATTAATATATTCCTTGATATGATTGAATTTTCCATTTAAATGGTTCCCATTCAAAATGAAATTTCTTCTATTATTCCACTACTCGTTCTCTCGTTGGTTTACGGTGCTCCAATGAACACCCCATTATTGAGAATCAAGTGTGAGGAAGAAGTCCCACATACAATATGCTCCTCCCTCGGAATTTGCCCCCTAACAGTGGTATCACGAGCATATGGTTTCGAGATAGGGACCAACTAACTTGTATTGAAACACTTCCCGTAGGCGGTGGATAGAAGGTGTTTCGTTGGAGGTGCCAACAGTGATACAAGTGTATGTGAAAGAGAAAGCTTTCACATGAGGGGGAGGAATGTGACTCACACTTGAGGGGGAGTGTTGAGAATCAAGTTTGAGGAAGAAGTCTCACATTGGTTAGAAAAAGGAAGATTAAACACTATATAAGTGAGAGAACCCACACACCTATTACCTTAAGGTTTTAGGTGAATATGTGGTGTGCCTCTCACAAAGGTGTGTCCCATGCAATAGGCTCCCTCCTAGGAATTTCGCCCCTAACACCCATGTGGGTTGCATTTCTATTTCGTGATGTTCCCTCATACATCTTGGTTGAGAATGGATTTATTGTTAAAAATCAAACATAAAGTTGACCCGATCCGATCAATGCATCAAAATAATATGAAAATATACAATTGATGTCGTCGCATTCCACACACGCCTATCAACATGAATGATAGTTGGATATTGAGGGTATGGCCTCCGCTCAAACTATTACACGAAATAAAATAGTTAGAGTGAAAGTACGCATCCATTAAATTAAATAGTTATAGTGTGGTTACATAAGTTACATCGCCCAAAAGCATATGATCAAATACATGTCGATATCTACGTAGATAACCACGATGGTTATTTTCGTACTCCATACCTCTTTGAGAAAACCTTGCATTTTTTGGTAATCTAAACCTTGCATTTTCAAAATAAATAAAAGTCATAGATTAAATGCACAGTCGTATAAAATATTTCAATTATAAATTAAATTTACATGTCGGCATACTGGTAAGCCAACACTTAGGGACTAATAAGAACGATTAATAGTATATGCCAAAATGCCCAAATGTTCATAAGGAGTACGCATCCTCTAATACTTTTTACTCCTCTATATCATGCTTTGCACATACCTCTAAACAAGGTAGCCAAACAAGAAGAATCCCAACTATAACTGTTGCATGTTTCTAAGTTCCCCACTAAAGGTATCCAACAAGAATGCATTGAGCTTTTACTCTTGTTTGGAAAAAATGAAGAACTGAGAAGTACCATATATATTTTTGTAAGAACGATGTTCTCCATATTTAGAAAATTTTGATCCAAAATCGGCTCAGCAAAAGCTAATAAAAAGTTTCCAAGAGAGTCTATAAAGATAACACCACAACCACTAGAAGAGTTCTCAAACAGACCATTATAATTACACTTGATCCAGTTCATAGCAGGAGGATGCCATTGAACTTTAATAATTTTGGGAGCACGAGGATGATTGATATCAACCTTGAAAAACTTAAGAAGACAAAAATCAGACATGGAAGAAGATATCCATGCAATATAATATTGTTTCAATCAAACGAACCTGAGTCATAATGCAGGAGATGCTAGATTGCATAGGAGGAATTTAGTAGAGATATCTAGCACTGTTCCAGATTTTCCACAAAAGAGAAAGATGTACATGATAGCAGTAGTGATGATAAGAGAGCCTTGAGTATACTCACTGGTGTGACACAAAGCCCAAGATTTATCCACATACGAGATGATAAGAGTCAACTTTAGAGTATTGCACAACCATCTCCACAACTTGACAACATAAGGACAATGGACAAAAATATGGGAATTAGATTCAAGGTTTAGCTTGCAGATACTACACATGGAACATAAGCTACAACCCTGAATTTGCAAAGCCTCATCCGAAGGAATCTTGTCATTTAAGAGTCTCCAAGACAACAAGGATTTAGAGGGAGATATGTCGAAGTTCCAAATCCTGGCAGCCCATCCCAATTTGAGAGAAGTGGGATTTTTGAATCTATAGGCCTCTTTCATCGAGAACATTGTGATTAGGAGAAGCCAGTGAGATAACTTGAAGAAGAAAAAGGGAACAAAGTGAACCAAGTTATTGGAATGTTCCAAGTACTATTATTCAACAAATCACAAACCCACAAGTAAACATCAATCCCGTTGAAAACAAAAAGATGGCGAGTGGGTCTATCCAATAAAGGAATGCCATACAAAGCATGCTTCTAGAATTTGAATTTGTAACCATTATCAAGCATCCAAGAAGTTAGCGTGTTTTTTATTTTCGTCCCTGTAATTTATTTTTCTTAGAAATGATACCTGAATGTTAAAATTATTATGATTTTACTCCCTAAAGCCAAAATCCGCAAGAAAACTCGAAGGAAAATCCACAGAAAACCTACAGATTTTTTTGCGAATATTGATTTTAAGGACTAAAATCAAAAGAATTTTAATATTCAGCGATCATTTTAAAATAAATAAATTACATAGACGAAAATAAAAAACACGCTTATTTAGAGAGATTAAGACTATTTAAGCCTACATTTCTTCAAGGTTAGAAAATCCAACCATAGTGAAATCTTATTTATTATCAAATGATTAGTTTTAAGAATTTAAAAATTAAAAAAGGAAAAACATGTTACCACATTGAAATTTCTAACCGTATATAAAAGTGACTTCTATACCATGTTCTTATAACATTATAACTCATGAATGAGAGGTACAAGCCGCAAACAAATGGATAACCTATAAATTAGTTATTGAAGAAAAGAGAATAGTTGAACACATTAATCAAAGCTCCAATTTCATGTATAAGATTGATAGGAATACAATATATCGCCAAAAAGAAGCATTTAATTAATCTTCTTATAGTAAAGGAATATTCTAGGTTGTTATGAGTGGCCTCAACATATAAACAAACCAATATTTCAATACAAAAGGAGTAGCTTTAGACTAAGATATACATACATCTTGATAACACTTGGATATTGAAGCTTCCATTATCTGTTACACCTTATAGGTTCCAAACACAATAAAGTAAATAATTTTTTTAAAAATAGAAAATCATTGGCAAAAAAGATACACACACATTATTACCAACTCATTTCTCTCCATTTGTCAGGATCTACAAAATGCTTTGTGTTAAACTTCGAATAAATTTCCCTTTAGTGGCTGTGTGACAACATATTTTTCCATTTCCAGCTAGAAATTTCATTTGTTCTAAACTGGTGTGCCCACAATAGATCTTCTCATATTATTAATTAATTTAGTGGCTTTTTCGTAAGGTGGATTTGGGACATATATAGAAAAACGTTGGAGTCACATGGCTCTCATCAGCCATTTTATTTAATCTTTGTACTATAGTACAATTATTTTATTTTAGATTGATGTTTAAATTTGAAATTGCTTTAGTTGTTGAACATGTATGTACTTTTAATTAAAGTTGCATAAGTGGTTTTTATTCACGTAGGATGGTGTTGGTGCACAAGAATAAAAAATGATTGAAATAATGAGAGAATGATGGTTATCACAAGAGTGAAAGAAATAAGAATTGTTGTTATAAATGACATCTACTACTAATCTATTTATACAAGGATAAAATTGTCACATAGGCCCTAATAAAATAAGCTTAGTAACCAAGATAAAAAGTACATAAATAGGAAATACTAAATTACCCTTTAATATCATCCCTTAATTTATATTTCCATACAAAACTAACAACACCAATTTCATCCCTTAAAAGAAGAAATTGATCTGTCTTGATTGCCTTCGTCAAAACATTTGTCAACTACTTCTGGGTGCTATAGTGCACAACTTCTAATGTTCCGTTCTGGACTTGGCTTCTCAAGAAATGATACTTACTCTCAATATGTTTGCTTCTTCCGTGTAACACGGGATTTTTGGCAAAATTGATTGCAGACTTGTTATCAATCATCAGCTTCAGAGGCTTCTTTACTTTAATCTTTAGATCTTCTAATAAGTTTAGAAGCCACACAGCTTGACATGCAGCTACAACACTGATAAGTGCCAAAATGTAATTATTTCGTATATATGTTTTGTGGAACTTATCTGTTCTGGTTTGTTAATAATCGATGAATAATCCCGTTTTTTGTTATAAATATGTTTTATTGCGTTTTGTGTACATACTGCACCGTTTGACTAGTTTTGTATATATTTTGTAGGTATTTGTTACACATTTGGAGCATCAAAGAATAAAGTGTCGAAGACACGACTCCGAATGTGTTTTGATGAATAAAAGACCATTTTTAGGAAGTTCTGCTCGGTGGAGACCGTTGAGCGTGGTTTGAAGCGCGCTGCTTAGTTTGGAACTGTTGCGGCACCGAGAAATTTTGGATTTAGAGACCGTTGAGCGGGCTCACGCCGCTGAGCGACATTAAGGCAGTTTAACGTGTTAATTTAGGATGGCGCTCAACGCGCCCTCTCCGCTGAGCGCGGTCGTCTGAGATTTTCTTTATAACTTCATTTTTACACATTTTTAGGTTATGGTTTTGGGGTGGATTTTGATCCCCATTTCCATCAACCTTCATTTTTGATAGATTAGCTTAGAGAACAACACTAGGGTCTTGCAATGGATGATTGGAGGTGGATAGCTCTTCGATAGGCGTTGACAAACTGGTGTAAATGAGTAGTGTATCTCTTCTCTTCTCTTTGTATTTCTCTATTTTGTTGGTTATGTATGTATTTCTACTCTTACTCATGTATATTTGTCGCCATTGACGTTGTATAAAGTTTGCTTTACAAATCTGTGTTGGTGATTGTCTTAGGTTTTTACTCTATGTTAGGGATTTGAGCTTTGCTAGAGATAGATCGCTTAGACCCTTACCAAGGATGATTATCTGTTAGTTTCTGAATGCTAGAAATGGGTTTAGAGCTGACATTCACTTAGGGTATCTGAGCTTAATGCCTATGTGTTGGTGAAGTATGCCAGAGATGGGTATGGAGGTGACGCAGTTGAATTCTCAATTTGGGTTAGAAATAACTTAGATTGTGAGAGGTATGTGATGACACAGATGAGTATCGTAGGTTGAGTATAACTGGACGGTAGATTTAAGTCTCTGACGGGTAGTGTGCATTCGTTCCGGACAAGCTGTCTATCATTTATATTTTTTGTTCATTTACTTTTTGTCTTTTATTTTCAACTCATATAATCCCAAACTCATTAACGGTAGAATTGTCGAACGACGAATCAATAACCAATCTTTATGGACACGATACGATATAACCTAATCGGTTTATATCACCCGGTAAAAATAATACTTTACTTTTTGCTTGCTTGCTTTACCACTTCAACAAAATGGCGCCGCTGTCGGGGATTAGTTTTATTGTTTCTGTATTGCGATAATTCTGTTGTTTTTGAGTTTTGTAATTAATGTACATGTTGTATAGGCTTTGTATATAAACTTATATATGCTTTCCATACTTGTACATATGTGTGTTTTTCCTTGTTTTCAAGTATTATTGTGAAATGCCTCGTATTCGTAACGTTTGTTGTGTGTTTTTTAGGACACTTTCTTTAGGTTTGTGCGGTGTGACAATACTATGGCATGACGAGAGAAGGTTACTAGATCTCGCACAATAAAGGCGTCGAGCTTACGACGTAAAACAAGCATGTTTTTTTATGTTTGTTTATGTGTGTGATGACTTGTGGTTTAACAAGTTGAAACAGGACTTGCTCTTAATTTCAAATCTTCACTTTTCAACTTGTTAATTCATTTTCACCAAGTTTTTGTATTGTTATTTGCTTTTGTTTTGTTATGTCAATTTGTTGTTTTCCACACGTTTGTAGTGTTTTAGCTTGTGGAAGTTTATAGTTTTGTAAATGAGATTTTGTAGGTAAAGTGGAACTTGCATAGCAACTGCACTTATTGCTGTATTTTTCTACAACTGGTGTAGCACGCTCTAGGCCGCTTAGCGCGCTCTGCTGTTCCGAGCCAATGAATTATTTTTAAATGTCACTTGGCTTTCCTTTTTCCCAGTTTCACCAAGGCTTTTTGTATTGAATAAAATTAGTATTATTTTTCTAATTCTTTTGTTGTTGTTTGGACTCAAATTTTGGTCCAGTAGCTTGAGGTTACATTTGGTGATTTTTTGAATTTGATCGTTTCAACTCGCGGATGTATGGTAATGATAGTTTCAAAGTGGTACACGTCAAGTACTCGTTTACTGCTTTCTATAGCATAACATGTTTAGGAAATTTATCATTTTTATAATTACCATGTCATTCATTCTTTTTGCATTACTTGCTCATGAATTGAATCACTTTAGTTCCCTTTTGACCCATAAATGTGAGGAAGCTTTCCATTGTTCACATATGCTTATGACCAAAATTCTTATTTTAATTGGATTTTATTATGCTTAATCTTTTATTTTGTGTTGATTGTATGAATGCATGAAAAGGATCAAGGCATTTTGTTTGATTTTGAGCACAACTACCGTGGCCAAATATTTAGTTCACCTTGTGAGTGTGAGAACCTTTGTTTACCCCTTTGAACTTTTATCGATATCCATGTTTATTTGAACTTGATGCTTGTATATGAGTGTCAATTCACTTTTGTTGTATGGATGTTGATTTCTTTGTTTCTTGAACCCTCAACTATATGTTGTTGTATGAATTTTTACCTTGCCTTAGAAAGCAGGGAGTATTTACATAATGATGTTGGTTGAATTCAAGTTGGGGAGAGGAATGTTTATGTACTTATATTGTGGTTGGTATGAGGTTAAGAAAAAGAAAAAGATTAGAAAAAAGAAAGAAAAAAAGAAAAATGTTTAGAAAAAGAAAAACAAAAAGAGTATGAATAATGTTGTGTTAATAAGTAAGGTGTTTTGGTTTGACAATTTGTGATGAAGAATAATTTTGATTGAGATTTTATGCTTGAGTCTTTTCGAGTTGATCACTCCCTTAGGTTTAGGCAAGTTTTTATTTCGATTAACTTTAGGACTTATCACTTGTTTGTTAGCCAAACCATATTACAACCTTGAAAAGCCCTTGTGATTCTTGCATTTGTATTTTCAATACATTTTTGGATGAATGCATAATTTAGTCTTTTGTTTGCAAGATTGTGGAGGAGTGTTTTTTATCCCTCACCTTTGTGTGTTCTTCATCTATCGATGAATTTTTTCTAGGTGTGATTCATGATTGAGCTTGTCTTGTTTTAGAATGTTTTGCATGATTTTTGTACTTAGGATTTGTTTCGTTTATATGTTGTTGTTGTAATATAGTGTTAAGTGTGTATTTTGTCACGTACTTTTTTGTTTGAATCATACATTTGTTTTCCGTTTTAAAAACTTGTTGATTCGTGATTATTTGATTATCATTCTTTGTTTCTTTAAGTTACTTGACTTTGTTTGAGGACAAACAATGTGTCAAGTTGAGGAGAGTTGATAAGTGCCAAAATGTCGTTATTTTGTATATATGTTTTATGGCAGTTATCTGTTCTTGTTTGTTAATAATCGGTGAATAACCCCGCTTTTTGTTGTAAATATGTTTTATTGCGTTTTGTGTACATATTGTACCGTTTGACTATTTTTGTATATATTTTATAGGTATTTATTGCACATTTGAAGCATCGAGGAATAAAGTGTCGAAGACATGGCTCCGGATATGTTTTGAGGAATAAAAGACCATTTTTGGAAAGTTCTGCTCAGTGGAGGCCGCTTAGCGCGGTGAGGCCACTCAGCGCGGTTTGAAGCGCCCTGCTTGGTTTGACACTGTTGCGGCAGAGAGAAATTTTGGATTTAGAGGCCGCTGAGCGGGATTAAGGTGGTTTAACATGTTAATTTAGGATGGCGCTCAGCGCGCCCTCGCCGCTAAGCACGGTCGTCTGAGATTTTCTTTATAACTTCATTTTTAAAGATTTTTAGGTTATGGTTTTGGGATGGATTTTGATCCCCATTTCCATCAACCTTCATTTTTGATAGATTAGCTTAAAAAACAACACTAGGGTCTTGCAATGGATGATTGGAGGTGGATTGCTCTTCGATAGGCGTTGACAAATCGGTGTAAATGAGTAGTGTATCTCTTCTCTTTGTATTTCTATATTTTGTTGGTTATGTATGTATTTCTACTCTTACTCATGTATATTTGTCCACCTTGGCATTGTATAAAGTTTGCTTTACAAATCTGTGTTGGTGATTGTCTTAGGTTTTTACTCTATGTTAGGGATTTGAGCTTTGCTAGAGATAGATTGCTTAGACTCCTACCTAGTATGATTATCTGTTAGTTTCTGAATGCTAGAAATGGGTTTAGACCTACCATTCACTTATGGTATCTGAGCTTAATGGCTCTATGTTGGTGAAGTATGCCAGAGATGGGTATGGAGGTAACGCAGTTGAATTCTCAATTTGGGTTAGAAATAGCTTAGGTTGTGAGAGGTATGTGATGACATGGACGAGTATCATAGGCTGAGTATAACTGGATGGTAGATTTATGTCTGTGACGGGTAGTGTGCATTCGTTCTGGACAAGTTGTCTATCATTTATACTTTTTGTTCATTTACTTTTTGTCTTTTATTTTCAACTCATTTAATCCCAAACTCATTAGCGGTAGAATTGTCGAACGACGAATCAATAACCAATCTCTGTGGACACGATACGATATAACCTAACCGGTATATATCACCCGGTAAAAATAATACTTTACTTTTTGCTTGCTCGCTTTACCGCTTCAACAAGCACCTGCAATATTCAGCTTCACACGTTGATAGAGCAACAACAACTTGCTTCTTGGAACTCCAAGAAATAGGACCTCCCAGAAACTTGAATAAGTATCCATAAGTACTTCTTATATCAACTCTATCTCCACACCAATCAGAGCCAGAGTAGCTCATTAACTCCGATTCTGCCTTACTTCTAGAAGGAAATAATACTCCAAACTTCAAAGTTCCCTTAATATACCTCAAAATTATGACAACAGCTTGATAATAGGACCACTTAGGTTTACTCATGAACCTACTAACCAATCCAACTGCATAGGAAATATCAGGTCTGGTATTACACAAATACCTCAGAGAACCAACCAACTGTTTGAAGATCGTAGCATCCACATCTTCAGCCTCAGAGTCAGAATCCAATTAATGATTGGTTTTTGACGGTGTAACAACAACCTTGAAATTCTCCAGCTTAAACTTCTTCAGAAGTTCTAGTTCATACTTCAGTTGATGCAAAATGATACCCTCCTTCGAGTACAAAATTTCCATCCCTAGAAAATATATCATATTTCCCAGATCCCTCATCTCAAATTCATTCATCAGCACTCTCTTGAACTTGATTATATCTTCTGGGCAGCTCCCTATAAGCAATATGTCATCAAAATAAAGACACACTAGAATCATATTGCTTCCATAATGTTGCACGTAAACTCCATATTCCATCTCACAATTTTGAAACCCTTGCTTCTTGAAAAATGAATCAATCTTCTGATTCCAAGATCTGGGTGCTTGCTTTAATCCATACAGAGCTTTATGTAACTTGTGCACCATCCCTTCATGATTCTTTTTCACGAAGCCATGAGGTTATGACCGTATACCTCTTCTTGTAATGGACCATTCAGAAATGTTGACTTCACATCCAAATGTGTCAGAGGCCAATTTCTATTTGCAGCTAAAGCAATCACTAGCCTGATTGTTTCATGTCTAGCTTGTCATACCCCAATTTTTGACCTAATATACCACCTTACATTTGCATCATTGCATAACTAACAGTTCAGACAACATTAATCGGGTATAGCATTCACAGGTCAAAATTAGGGTTTCATCAGATTTTCATCTGATTCAACAACAACCAATTAGGGTTTGAGTTTTTCTCACCTCATTTGATCTATCTTGATCAAAATATCAACCTCTGAGCATCAGATATCCAATTTTTATCACTGATCAATCGAGGATCGACCAATTAGGGTTTTGATCGAGCATGAGTATTCTCTGACTTTTTGAGCAAGAAATGACTTTTTTGGATAAAGATTGGTCATTATACCTTAGATACAACATCTTGACCTAATTTCTGGATTCAAAACATCACTGAAGTTCACAGACTTCATCAGTCAATTTTTGAAACATCTGATGAATTTTCATCTGCATAGAAAAGTCAAACTTTGACTTTTGGTCAAATTTTTCAAAACAAAACTTTTTCCATCATCAAAATACTTCAAATGATCCATCATGATCATAAAAAATCAAAGAATTTGGAAAAGTCAACAAAAAGTCAAAAGTTTCAATACTTTGAAAAATTTCGAAGTGTTAAAATTTCTTATTTTTTCCAAACTTCATGCCATTTTTTAACATAGTTCCATTTTGAATTGGAAAACACTCAAAACATGAAAGTTGTAGCTCTTGAAACAAGCTTTCCAAAATGTCCAAGAACTCTCAAATCCATGGAGTCTAGCTATACTTTTGAAATTGAAACATAAGGCTCCATGAACATGGTTTTTCAAGGTCAAAATTTCAAATTATAGGTCATTTTGAGATTCCTTCATCTAGAAGCATTGCCACCTTGCCAATTCAAGCTTAGAGCTGATAAATATCAGCTAGATATAATTGAGATGAGATAAGATCAATTGGAAGATTTTCACACATGGTAAAAAGAGGAAGCTTCCTTTTTCCTTTTTGAAAAGTTATTCTTACCCCTTAAGGCAACCTTGAATTTCCAATTGCCATGTACTCATGCCTAACATTTCAGAGATATTGGCCTATAAATAGAGCATCATTTCAAGTTCGAATGACACCAAAGCAATGCAAAGTTATGCTTTCTCTCTTCTTTCTTCAAAATCAAGAAACATAGTTCAAATTGCCAAAACTTGCATTTTTGAAAATTGATGAGAAACTTTTGTCAAATTGGTGTCAAACACATTCCATAATCAATATTAAACTTGTTCAAAACTTAAAAACAACATGATCAAAGCTGAAAATCAGAAATCACATGCCATGGTCATTATGTTTGCAAAACTGCCTTAAAGTTCAAAATCGTGGCTAGGCTTGATTAACTTGTGTTGTAATCATTCAAACATCATCCTTGAACATCATAGGGATGATCCAAATCATAAACAACTAACTGTAACTGCTTAAACATAGAATTCGAGTTTCCATTCTCAGTCTGTGCAGGTGGACTTGGCTGGAGTGATTTGAGATGATTCAAAGCAACCATACCATCCCTATAGCTTCTACATAGGCCGATGATGCTGTAGCAATCGAAAAACAAGTTCTGGAAACGCGCAATCATCATCTTCGATCTCAACTTGAACAGGTATGAACTCGAACTCTAATATCATGATTCTTTGAACTTAAATGCAAAAACTCTTGGCCAATCTCTTTCTGCACTTATCACGATCATAAGCCCTCAAAAAAATCAAAGAATCATCAATCATACATCATTTAATTTAGAAAATTCAGTTCTAGGGTTCTTCGTGGTTCCCAGAAATTCAAACATGCTAGACTAAAAATAAATGCAATTAACAACCACCTTCATGTTTATTTCATCAAATTTCATTGAGAAACAAAGATTATAGCTTGGATTGTTGAATCTGAAAATCAAAAACGAAGAACAAGCCTGCGCGCGTGTTCTTAAGTTTAAAAATTCAAAATTTCCAATATGTTGTTTACACGTGTTTTGGTTTACAAACACAAACGCGCGTTTGTCCCAGTGGTAGCCAGCTCGCTCTTAAGGCTCTTTGCCACGTAGCCACCCAATGGTCATGGGTTCAACTCTCCACAAGACCATTCTTTTTAAAACTCTTCATATTTTTTCATGTTTTTTACAAAACTTTCACATTTTTTTAACCAATCAAAACTCCTCATTTTGAGGTGATTTTTTGGACACTTGTCAATAAATATATCTATTTTATGATAGTGCAAAAATTTTCAGAAAAAACTTTCATCTGATTATATTTTAATCGAGCCGAAAACGACGTTCTGAGCACTTTTTCAAAACACTTTAAAAGGTGAATTTTTCAAGTTTTCGACTTCCGATTCTTTTCAAAACTTCTCATAAATGAACCTCACATTTCAAAACATTTTCAAAATCATTTTTCAAAACTTTTTATCAAACTTGCATCTTTTTGCCATGATCGATCCGATTTAAACGATAAAACCGAATTCGTTTTCTCTCGAATTTCTCGATCGATCATGGGCCTCCCTTACGGTGTAAGTCCCAATCCTTTTATGTACATATTCAATTTTTATCGTACATACTCAAATCATCATTGTTAATATTCAAACATAAACAAATTTCTTTCGTTTGTTTTCATTCGTTTGTTTATACACCGAATCCATTGGTTCTAGGAGAAGAATTATTCTCGATGAAACTTCTTTCAAACCAATGGGCCTCCCTCACGGTGTAAGTACCATAACATTCTTTTATGTACATAATATTTCTTTGTACATATCAAACTTTTATCTGTACATAATACAGATACCTTTTACAGATAAACTTTGATCAGTCGTTTCCGTTTCATCTGTATATACACTGAATACCATTGATATTAAAAGGAGCATTATTCCCCGTGAAACTGCTTTAAAATCAATGGGCCACCCTTATGGTGTAAGTCCCAACCCTCCTATGTACATCCATCTTTGTCTGTACATAAATACTCGTTCGTGTACATATTCATTTCCTTGTACGCAGCTCAAACTTGTAAATAATCAAGTTACGCTCGTTTTAAACGTTCGTTTCACAGACACTTGTTTATATTTCATAAACTTTTGTAAATAAACATTATGCATTGTTTATATTTCCTTCATAAACTCCTGTGAATACATATCACACACACTTGTTTATACAACTGTCTAGTTATAACATAACAACTAGTCTAACCAATAGGTTCCCCACAGTTATAGCCTCCGCTTGGGCCTTATGCAAGATAACTCTCCCCACAGAGTTAGCCTCCTCTTAGGCTTCATATAAGAAAACTCATTCATCTGAGTTTAGCCTCCGCTTAGGCTTCATATAAGACAACACTCCTCTGTTGAGTTAGCCTCCTCTTGGGCTTCGTTCAAAAGAACTCCTCAATGAGTTTAGCCTTCTCTTGGGCATCATACAATGAAAGAGACAGGAAATCTCTTAACAACCTCCTATTGGGCTTCCAATACAAAAAATCACCCGCGTTAGGATAGAACCCAGAGAGTATAATTTCCCGGTGAAATTGCTCTTAATTCCAAAAGGATAGTTTCCCGGTGAAATCCCTTTTAAAGACAAAGTCAGCCATACCCTATAGCTTCCTCTTGAGCTTCATACAAGGACCCTCGATGACCCTCGATGACCCTCGGAATGCCTCCTCTTGGGCTAACAATACAAGGACCCATGGGCTTCTTAAAAGCATCCCTTTAATCCAATCAATTTCTCCTTGAGATTTAGACATCTATCATCTCTATGGAAGAAGTATCTCATCTATCACATCACATACAGTCAAACTTTTTTTCAAAACTTTTCAAACTCTTTTCAAACAAAAACATCTCTTAATTGTAAGTGGTAACGCTTGTATACTCAAGCAAAACACCCAATACTTATAGTTAAAAGATTCAAACATCTTTTTCAAACATCTTTCTTAAACATGTAAGTGGTAACGCTTGTACATTCAAGCAAAACACCTATAACTTACGATGAAAGATTTTTATCAGTCAATTTTACAAAATGTATGTGATGAAATAGATTAGATACATTTTTCATTAAGATGACATTTGTCTGTCTCTTACTAACATCCCGTTGCTTTCCACTAGCATAAGTGGGAACTACGATTGCTCTGACTTTCTCAACATTCTTTTGAGAATACGAAGGCACAAGGTCTCATCCTTGCCGAGCAAATTTCTTTCTCCCGCAGACCAAACAAACCATAGATCCCTGTAGATCCGAGCTACAAATGCTCTGATTCCCACTAGGGGATATGTATGCAGAAGATCCACAGATCTTTGCGAGCACAATAATAACAAAACCTAGGATCCCACATAATCTATCTTTCTTAAAATCCCAAAGGAGAAACTTTCCCAATCATAGAAATAGCAATTAAAACACACAAACATATCAAACATATTCATATATAAAGCTATATATAACTATATATATTTAGGGTGCTCCATCTATTCCCTTTATATAACAATCCCCCTTACTCAGAATCTCCCCAATGCGTTGCGTCTAGGTTGCGCTAGTCGTTACGCATATCAAAATCAATTGAGGGTATTAACAACTTTCCCCTTTTTCATAATCATTAAATCATCTTTCTTGTGTTGAAAATAATAAAGCTTGATACTCGCGGCATCTTTATAAACAAATCAAAAGAGTAAATCGTTTCGAGCCAGAAGATCTGAATTCATATTCGAATCCTCTAGCGCGTCACCTTTTAACGCGAACATAGCTACAGGTGCAAATACCTCAAAGTAATCTAGTCCAAGTTTCTGAAGAAAAACTTTGGCCACTAGCGCTTTTTTGCTTAAACCCATCCATGATGGCTTTCTTCTTCTTCGGAAGCGTAGTCAACTCCCAAGTTTTGCTTCTTTTTATAGCCTCAAGTTCATCTTTCATGGCATTAAGCCAGACTTTCTTCTTGAGTGCTTCTTCAATACGCAAAGGCTCAAAATCTACTAACATGGCACACTGAATGACTTCTCCCTTTGAGTCAACTTCGGTGTCTTGCAACATGTCAAAATCTGGAAACCTTATAGGTATAGTTCTGATTCTTTATGGCCTCTGAACTTGTTCTGAATTTTCTTTAGAACTTGGAAAAACATTAACTTGTGGACCTTGTCCAGAAACCCTATCTTCATAATTTCCACCTTCAAAAACATGATCATCTCCAGAAGCTTGTCCTCCAGAACCTACGTCTTTAGAGTTTACCCATCCAGAAGCATGATCACCATCAGATTCTGGATCATTATCAGAATCTAGACCAGAATTAGATTCATCGTCTTCATCTTCAGAGTCTTCAGAATCATCTTCTGACTCATCTTCATAACTTTCAAATTTTGACTCGTCTTTAGAAGGTATCTCTACATCAGAAGGTGGTTGAGACTTACTCCAATTCCAAGCTTTTGACTCTTTTACAATAACGTCTCTGCTGACTTCAACTTTGTTATTTTCTAGACAATAGAGCTTGTATGCACTTGTACTGTGGTACCCCACCAATAACATACTTTTCTTCTATCATCCAACTTCTTTCTTCTAGCTTCTAGAACGTGTTTGTAACACACAGAACCAAAAACCTTCAGATGACTAACACTTTTCTTTTCTCTAGTCCAATTCTCTAAAGGAACAATTCCTTTCAGCTTTTGCGTTGGACACGTATTGAGCACATATGTTGTAGTAGTCACAGCTTCTCCCCATAAGTTGTGAGGAAGCTTCTTCTCTTTTAGGATACTTCTCGTCATATCAAGCAAAGTACAATTTCTTCGTTTAGCAAGACCATTGTGCTGAGGAGTATAAGGAGCAGTAATGTCAAGCTCAATTCCATTCTCATCACAAAACTTCTGGAATTATGTAGAGTTATACTCACCTCTACCATCCGTTCTAAGAATTTTTAACTTCTGACCACTTTGATTCTCAGCCTTCACCTTAAACTTCTGGAATTCTGTAAACACCTCATTCTTAAACTTGATGAGTGTTACCCACGTCATTCTTGTGAAATCATCCATAAAAGACACAAAATACCTATTTCCTCCAAGTGAAGGTTCTGGAAATGGTCCACGCACATCAAAATATACTACTCCCAGAGCATGTTTTGCTCTTGGGGATTCTTCTGATACAAATGGAAATCTGGGTTGCTTGCCTTTCATGCATACCTCACATGAATTCTCATGCTTCACAATCTTCGGAATACCATGTACAAGCTTCTTAGAATTTAGATGCCCTAAGCTTCTATAGTTCATATGCCCTAATATCTTGTGCCATAGCTTATTATCTCCTTCAGAGCCTTCTGCACTAAGACACTCTATTTCAGCTGTTTCTACATTCACCTTGAATATTCGGTTGCTTCCTTGTTCAAATTGCATAATAACCTTCTGATTGGAATCATACAACTTCAAGATATTGTTCTTCATCGCAACTGAGAAACCTTTCTCAATGAGATGACCCACACTCATCAGATTGCTTTTGATTCTAGGAACATACCAAACATCATTGATTAGAATATTCTTCTTATTCTTCACCTTGACTTTGACATTTCCCATACTTTCTGCATTAAGGTACTTATCATCAACACATCTGATCTTTGTCCTCCTTCTGGAGTCAAAATCTGTCAACCTTTTTTTGTTTCCTATCAAGTGATTTGAACAGCCAATGTCCATATACCACCAATTTGCCAAACATCTTCCATCAAACTCAGAAGCCATCAATAACACAGGTTCGCCATCTGAATCTCCTCTGGCTATGTTTGCTTCTTCTGATTTCCTTCCTTTGTTTGACCAGCAATCTCTAGCAAAATGGCCAAACTGCTTACAACGGTAACATTGAACTTTCTTCTTCTCCTTTCCCTTCTAATGTTTCTTCTCATAAAAAGTTAAGGTTTCTGACTTTTGGAATCTATCACCACGTCTATTCTTAGCCTCTGACCAAGAATGCTTCTGGTCCTTCTTGACAAAAGAAGCTTTCAAAGCCTGCTCAACTTCCCTCTCAGAAGTTCTTTCAGTCAGACGCAACTCATACGCTTCTAGACTACTTTGCAGCTCTTCTATTCTCATGGTTTCCAGATCTTTAGAATGTTAAATTGCTACAACAATGTAGTGTGCATGTGTGAAAAATAACAATCACTTTACATCCTCCATCCCATGCTTTAGGTCCTATATAGTGTGCCTTTTCTTCATCCTCACTCCTACATTTTTTATTTACTTTAATTTTCCCTCCTCTTTTTGGTTGTTAAGTGTCAATTCAAAATGATGTTATTTAAGTTTTTGTTGGACTTTAATGAATTTTAAATATGAGTAGTAACATTTTGTTGTGGTTTGTTTGTCTTGATCGCCCTTTGATTTCCATGGTGAATGTTGGAAATGTGCCTTAAAATCTTTGTTGGTGAAGAGAAAGAAAACATATTTTAGAGATTGTATATACTGTGAAAATTGGAAGTTTCAGAAAGTCGAAAAATCAAAAATCGGACAATCCGTATGGTCGCATGAACAAGTGGATAGTGACTGTAAGGACATGAATAGTGATCATACAAACGTGCATATTATTTTGGGTTTTTCAGATTTTTTTTGACAATTTCTCCTTTTGGGTGTTTTGGCCTCTTTCGGTTCAGTCCATGGATTCATTTGTGATTGGATTTTGATTTTGGACTTTAGTTGTTGGGTATTTGCTATTATAAATATATATCTCTTTTGTTATTACAATTGTGACAATCTTAGAGCTTACACCAAAAGGGAGAATAAGGGTTTGAAGGCATAGTATAGAGTGTCGGTTATTCTCAAGGGAAACCTTAGAAGGCAAAGGTCTTGGAAACCTTTGGGGGTTACCTAAGGTTATTGGCAATTGGGAAACACTTGTTTATACCTTGGGTTTGAGTTATTCATATATTGAAGTTTGAAGGAGTTGGGAAACACTAGGGGTAGAAAATAGGGTAATTCTTGGGCACCTTCAGGATTGTTCTTGGGAACTTGAATGAGGAGACTATTTTCTTGTAACTCATCTGTAATCTCTTGTAATAAATTTCTGAGTATAGTGAATTGGAGAGCTACTCTCTCCCCCAGAGTAGATCGTTTGATCGAACTGGATAAACAAACATTAGTCTTTTTCTCCCTTATTCTGTTATATTTTATGTGTAAGAATTATTATTGTTGTAGACCATTTATTTTGGTTGCTACTAGTAATTCTTTGCCACACAAATTGATATTGAATTTTGTTGTAATTAACAATAAGATTCACAGCAAGTGGTGCGATGAGCGTGGAGCAACAAGGTATTGAGCACCATGGGCAGATGGGAGATGGAGAAATTTTTCGGTAACAACGACTTTGGGTTGTGGAAAAGTAAGATGCAAGCAATTTTAATTCAATAGAAGTGTATTGATGTTTTGAAGAGTGAAACGTTGATGCATGCGGGTCTTACACAGGTACAGAAGACCGGGATGGTGGATAAGGCTATAAGTATCATTATCTTGTGCCTCGGGGATAAAGTTCTAAGAGAAGTCACCACGGATGAATTTTGCAGAAATTAAGGGATAAAAATGCATGGTACCGCTGAGTTGTTATTGAGTTTTTGGGGAAGAGTTGAGGTTAAAAAAAATTACTTGGTTGGTAGAGAATTTCTTCAGAAGAAGAATAGTGAAAACCAAGGGAGAAAACTGGGAGAAACTATAACGGAGAAAACTCAGTTTTAGATGGAGTTTCCTATTATGGGTGCTAGAAGTAGTGAGGGAACGATTACAGAGATCTCTGATTATCATTTGACTCATGATAAGGTAAAGAGGGTTATTGTAACATCTCAAAGGAACAATTATGCTAGCTTTGGATATTATGTTTTTAATGTGGCTGAAGGACTGCAAAATAAAAGAAGAAAAACCTTCAGGGAGACATTTGAAAATAGGTGGAGTCAAGGGTGGTTGAAAAATCATATGTAGGCTTGTTAAATTACGTTGGCAGAAAAGGATAATTGGAAACAAGTGGATGCAAGTGGCGAGATAAAGATTCAATGGTTGCTTGAATTTGATGAAAGTTATTGATTAGAGTTTCAACCTGGTAGAGAGCAGCAATGTTGGTGATTATTAAATTGGTATCTACACGGTTTAAAGTCAAGGTGGAGATTGTTGGAAATGTGCCTTAAAACCTTTGTTGGTGAAGAGAAAGAAAGCATATTTTGGAGATTACATATACCGCGAAAATCATAAGTTTCAGAAAGTCGAAAAACCAAAAATCAGACAATTCGTATGGTCGTACAGACGGGTGAATAGTGACCATACGAACATGAATAGTGATCATACGGGCGTGAAAATTAGTATTTTGGGTTTTTTGGACTTTTTTTTGACAATTTCTCCTTTTGGGTGTTTCGGCCTTTTTCGGTTCGGTCCATGGATCCATGTGTGATTGAATTATGATTTTGGGCTTTAGTTGTTGGGTATTTGTTATTATAAATATGTATCTCTTTTGTTATTACAATTGTGACAATCTTAGAGCTTACACCAAAAAGGAGAATAAGGATTTGATGGCATAATATAGGGTTTCATCTATTCTCAAGGGAAACGTTAGAAGGCAAAGGTTTTGGAAACCTTTGGGGTTATCTAAGGTTATTGAAAATTGAGAAACACTTGTTTACACCTTGGGTTTGAGTTATTCATATATTGAAGGTTGAAGGGGTTGGGAAACACTTGCGTAGAAAATAGGGTAATTCTTGGGCACCTTCAGGGTTATTCTTGGGAACTTGAAGACGAAGACTATTTTCTTGTAACTCATCTATAATCTCTTGTAACAATTTTATGAGTATAGTGAATTGGAGAGATGCCCTCTCCCCCAGAGTAGATCTTTTGATCGAACTGGATAATTACCTTCTTCTTTTTCTTGCCTTATTCTATTATATTTTCTGCATCAGAATTATTATTGTTGCAGACCATATATTTTAGTTTATACTATTCTTTGTCCCACAAATAGATATTGAATTTTGTCGTAATTAACAACAAGATTCACAACAATGAACTTGATAGGCTTGAATTTGAGTGATTCTCCATAACAATTGAGCATTAACTAAACAAGTTAATTTATCACATTTAATTAATTCATTAAACTGTTTTTTTAATCACCCAATATTCTAGTCCGGAGTCAATTTTTTAATATCAATTGTTTTATACCTCCAACTAATCGTAGTTACGAATGATCAAACTGTAGAACCGATTTATTTTTAAAAAAGAAAAATGTGAAAGAATAAAAAACATTTTATTTTTTTTATCTTACGTAATCTAATATATGTCTTATTCTCTATCTCCGCGCTATAAAACTCCAACTAAAAACTATTACTAGACTATTTGTTTTAACGGTGAAATATCTCTTAGAAACACTT
This sequence comes from Vicia sativa, assembly GCA_021764765.1. Taxonomy (NCBI): domain Eukaryota; kingdom Viridiplantae; phylum Streptophyta; class Magnoliopsida; order Fabales; family Fabaceae; genus Vicia; species Vicia sativa. The sequence goes on along the minus strand of CM038795.1, from coordinate 120,085,265 downwards.
CTACTTGAAGCTACTATCTTTAGCTTCTCAATTTTATAAAAAAATCACGGTACAATAAGATAGAAACGTACTTTTGTTGGTTTAAACGTGAAACCAAACACAATCTACAACAACAAAACAATATTTTGTAGCTCGTAAAAATCAAGATAAAAAGTAATATCATCAAAAGGTGATATTTAAGAGTGCAAATAAGTTAGACTTCCAACAAAGATCTACCATGCATATTACAATTATTTTTAAGTTAAGTTTGACTTTTTATAATAGAAAAAAATTACATTTATTTATCAGTACATCTAACCAAAAAAAACTAGCTCATATCTATTATAAATCTATAAAAATTAAAGTACCATTAACTTACCATAACACCCTTTTTAGTAAATTCTAATTTAGTCTAATTTCAAGGGTATTCATGTAACTTTGAAAAATACTTGCACCACATTCATTTGAAGCTGATGTGTCACTCTCACATTTTTTCTCCAATTTATAATTTTTTCACACTTTTAAAACAATTTTCAACTAACCTAATACCCTCTAACTATCACCTATTATTAACCTAATAATCACCTAAGCAAGCATTGGGAATCCAAACGTTCTTCTTCTCTCTTGCAAAAGTTGGAAAGGCAAAACAAATTCAAATTCAAATGTAACATTAAAATTTGTCTTTTCTCAATGAACTTTCACTATCCTCCATGCATAGATGATTGACTTTTAGTAACAGAGTCCTCTCTTTAAATCAATTGCTATCTACTTTTGTATTAGAATTTCAGACCAAAACCAAACACCGAAGACCAAAGACGATTTCATCCTTTGACATTCCCACCAAAGTTCCAATTTCTGTTACATCTTCTTCATCTTCCAACAATCTTCTCCCAACAGCTCTAAGATTAAGATGAAGACTCGTGCATCTACCAAAATCTCTGCTAAATGGATTCCAATTTTCTCTGTCTTTTCCTTCCTTATTGTCATGCTTATCACAAACAAGTTCTTTTTTTACTTTATTAGCTCTTACCCATTATTTATTTTTTTGTCTATTTTATGTTTCAATGAGGTGTGAATGATTTTGGTTTGAAATTTGAATCATGGGTTGTGAGATTTATATTTCAAAATTTGAACTTTTTATGATCTGGTTTTGAAGTTTTTGGTTTTTATGGCGGTGTGGGAGCCTGAATCAAATGGTTTGATACTTTCTAAGCATCAACGTGATCAACAAGAACTTCAATTGATCTCAGAAGATTGTTCTAACAAAAAGGTATGGTTGATGATATATTCTCAAATTTCTCATTTTTTTTCTTCTTTTTGGTAAAGTAAATAATTATAATCCCTACAACTTTTGGAACAACAGAATCAGTAAAAGCCTAAGGATGAAATGAATGAATTGTATAAAACCCATGAAGCTATTCAGTGAGTGGTTACTTGAATTGAATCTCTTTCCTTTTTGCATATTGCAATTGAAGAATTTTTTGTTTGAATTATTTGGTGATTTGATTTCTTGGATGTTAGGGCTTTAGATAAACAAGTTTCTATGTTGAAAATGGAATTAGCAGCGGCTAGGAGTTCTCGTGAAAAGAACTCAACTAGCTCGGCCACGGGTTCTGGGGAAGGTGCTTCCAAGAAGAAGAAGGCATTTGTGGTGGTAGGTATAAACACGACTTTTAGTAGCAGGAAGCGTCGTGATTCCGTTAGAGAAACTTGGATGCCTCAAGGTAAAATTTTCTTACCTCAATTATTTTTTCTATGAAGTTAGTTCTCGAGTTTTGCATCCCTTCTTTTTAGGTATCTTGAGTTTAACTATGATGGATTAATTGCTGATAAGTCATGTTTCTGTTACCTTCGTTTTGATATAGGCGAACAACTTCTTCAATTGGAACGAGAGAAAGGAATCATCATCAGATTCATGATTGGCCATAGGTAATATACTCTGTATGATGATGTCATATTGTTCTCTCAGTGCATTATTTAAATTACCACACGATGTAGTCATTTATATGGATTATACTTAATGACACTAATCGTTTGCGATATTACCAAATTTGTTTCGGCGACTTCAAAGAGATTCTAGATCGAGCTATTGATTCGAAGAAGCTCAACACAAGGACTTCCGTCGCTGGTAAGGCATCGTTATTTATTCTTACGCTTTTGTTTGAGAAAAGTATGGATGATTTGGCAGACATTAATATTTGGTTTATGCTATCTTACAACAACACGTGGAAGGGTATCATGAGCTCGCAAAGACAAAGACATTCTTTTCTACTGCTGTTGCATTATGGGATGCTGATTTCTATGTCAAAGTGGATGATGATGTTCATGTGAATTTAGGTATATATGTTGTCTTACGATTCTCTAGACTTTTTTCCCGTGTTTCCTTGCCATTGTATCCTTTAAATTTTTACCATTTTTCTTTGTCCTATTTCCGCAAAAAATAACTTTGCTCTTCTTTGTTGCTCTTTAGGTGTCCTAGCCGCAACCCTTGCCCGTCATCGTACAAAACCGAGGGTCTACATTGGCTGCATGAAATTTGGACCTGTTCTATCTCGAAAGTATGTACACTGAACTCTGGATTACCTGGGCCCTCTTTCCACCTCCAGGCACCTCATTCTAGTTTAATGTTAATTTGTTAATCCATGTTTTGGCTTTATTTCTATATATAGAGATGTCAAGTACCATGAACCCGAGTTCTGGAAGTTTGGAGAAGAGGGAAACAAATACTTCTGACACGCAACCAGGAAGATATATGCAATCTCTAAGGATTTGACCACTTACATTTCCATTAACCAGTAAGTATACGCTTTCTCATACAATACTTATTTGTGATCTGATTCAAGTTAGGAACTTTTTCTTAACAAATGAACAAATAACAACGTTACCGAATATGAAATCAGTTTTTCACTATCCTCCATGCATAGATGATTGATGTTTAGATCTATTTTCAGTTCTCATTCTCCTTACCCTACCATGTAAGTTTTAAATTTGTCTTTCTTCATTGGTTTCTGATTGTATGCAAATTATATGAACCAGTTTGAAATGTTTCATCATTCTGCAGATACTTGCAAATAACCCACAATTGAAGAACTCCACCAAATCTTGGAATTGAAGCTGCCAAGGCAGTGGACACCTGTATTCAATGAAATTGCTCTTGGTCCGCAATGGAAGCAACACAACTCTGCAGCTTTACAAGTTAGCTTTCAGTAATAACAAGAGCACAATTGCAAGTCGAGAATTAAAGGAGCACAAGTACTGCCAGAGTCGTTCCGAGCCAACATTTTAGAAGTATCCCCTTGAGGTATGTTGCATTTGTGAAACACTACAAATTTGAGAAAATTGAAATTATTGTAAACTGATTATTTTTCTCTTAATCTATTCAGGAAGCAAAGGCAAAAGATTTGTTAGAGAAAACAACCGAACCTATGCTAATGTCAACAAAACTTTGTATAGTTCGTTGAACATCACTATGGATATGCTAAATTTGCTTATGCAATGTATCTACTTTAGCATTCTTATGATGCATCTGACTGTGAAATATTATATCAGTTGGATGTGCAATATCTTCATCCTCACGCATCTATTGATTTCAGAGTTTGCTTGAACCCAACCCCTCAATTGGAGCTTCTAGTTACAATTGGAAGCAAGATATATCTATGGGTGCTGATGTTGTTTATCTGCTTTGATAGAGTATTATCTTTCATATAACACTAAATCATTGTTTTTATAAAGCTGATAAAGGAGAGACCTTGAAGGCGTCATACATTTATTATGTCTTTGAACAACTTCACTCTCTTTTTGTCTTGCACCCAATAGCAGTTTAGTATGCATTCTGTCTTAGATTGAGTTTGTGGTCAAATAAATGTTCTAACTTCAAATTGAACAAATTTATTTCAAGTGTCTAAAATGTTGGTTAAGTTAAATGAAATATTTATTTTTAAAGTAATTAAATGAAATAATTATTTCTAATATAATTAAATGAAATAGATATAGACATTATAATTTAATTTTAAATAAATGTATTCAATCATTAGAATTAGCTTTTGTATATTTTAAGTGGATTTAATTTCATGATTTACTTTAATTTTTTTTCTATAAGACAAAACTTAAAACATTTAGTGTAATATTTCTATAAGATAACACCTTTTGAAAAGGCAAATCTATACAACCAAAAAAATCGTTTTTCCCAAGATGAAACGGTAAATCTAATTTATTTTGAATCAAAATTAGAATTCTCATTTGTTGTGAAATTTTAATAAAAATATTATTTTGTATTGATATTTTTTTATTTTTAATTGCTATAATTTTAGAAACAAATATTATAATTTTTAATAAAATATTTATGATTTATTTTTTTAAAGTACGACTAATTAATATATTTTTATACAATATTAGAAACAAATATTATAATTTTTTAATCAAATATGTGAGTACCATTTAATTCGATAATTTACCAATATATCTTTTGAATGGAGACATTATAATCATTTATTTTTATTATACTTATATGGAAATTATTTTGAATGGTGACATAAATATGTTTAATTTTTATGTATGATTTGATTCTATAAAATATTATGATCAATAAAATTTGAATTCTCTTTTAATATTATGGGTTTGATACCGTTTCATATTGTAGCAATATTATATACATTAGAATATATAAAGATATGAAAAAAATTAAATCAAAACTTTACAAATATATCTTTTGAATGGAGGTATTAATATTATTTAATTTTATTATATATAGAAATCATTTTGAATGGTCACATTAATACATTTTATTTTTATGCATGATTTGATTTCAAAAATTTATGATCAATAAATTTTGAATGGAATTATAATTTAACCAATAAAACTTTCTACCGACTTCTAAATATATATGTGTATATTTTTTGAAAGGTTACATTTATATTCTTGAAAAAATTAACGTAGTTTGAACGATGTATTGTTAACTATAAATATGTTGTTAATAAAATTAACAAAAAAGTATATTATAAATATATAAAAGGTAAAGTAAATAAGAACTCTAATGTTTATCTTAAATATTTAATTTATCATTCTAAAAATGTAAGAATAAATATTATTTTGTAGTTATTTAGATCCTTATTTGACCTAAAATAAATTATTTCAATTTTTATAAAAAAGTTAATAAAACAAAACAAAATCAATTGAGATTTGATAATTTTTTTAAGTTTATGAAATAACTAAAATATATCATAATCTTTTCAAATTAACTTTATAATTGTAATCATGATAAAAAATATTGAATAGTAATCATGAAAATTTAATGATAAATGATAATCATAAAAAATTATGATAAAATTAAAAAAATTATTGATATAATCATTTTAATAAATTGAATAATTTAATTGATTTTATAAAGGTGAATAAATTACAAATAATTTTATAAATGTAATAAATGAAACTATTTATAAAATTATTTGTATCAATGATAGTAAGTTACATATATTTTAATAATGGACACACGAGTTCAACATGCTTATAAAAATCATGTATTTTAAAGAAATATTTATTTAACTAATCATTTACTCGATTATATGTATAGTAACTTTATTAAAGAGTTAATTGATCAATTAATTCAATTAAATTATTTTCAAAATATTAGTTGATCCATTAAAAATCAATTTAATGTAAATAATGAAAATAAAATATATAATATTGGTATAATTTTAAATAGTATTTAGAAAGTAGCTTAAGAAAAAACTATATGATTTTGAATGTTATTGATATATTTTTAAAAAAATGAAAGTCATGTCATATCCACAAACATTTCTATATGATCTTTTACTATATCGGTTTCTCTTGATTTAGTTGAATATATGTTTTGGGAAGAATTTCTCTAATCAAGGTTGTTGTTAGAGCCTACAATATTCACAATTTAGCTAATATTAAAAGACTACAACTTGAGGAGTTGTTAAACATTGTAGGTTTTGAAAAATTGTAAATATGATATATAAAAAAAAACTTAAAAATGGTTATACATTGTCATTCTCATTAATTCTATTCCAATTAAAATCAACAATACAAACAACCAATTAAAATAAAAATTATGATTTATTTAAATAAAGAAAATATCATCTAACAAGAAGCTACATATATTGGAAGTAATTAATATTTTGGAATAAGCTACAACATATATTGGAAGTAATTAATATTTTGTATAGTTAGAATAAGTTACATATTTACATAGTTTATTAATTTTTGACGGGGTACAGTCAAAAATTAATAAATTATATAAAATTTATAAATATCATCTAACAAGAAGATAATAAAATTGAAATGTAACGAGAAGTTGTCATATATTGTAGGATGTAATATTTTTTTAGAATTAACTCATTTGGATTCAACTGGGTTTGTTAACTCATCTGGATCTACGGGTAGATGTGAATGTATCTATGAGATAGCAGTTGTAGACTGTTCATTTTAATGTTCATATTTTAAAAATTTATATTGCTATTGTTTTATATAATTGAAGTTAGAGAATCGAATGTACGATTAATTATAAGTACATATGCTTAAAAGTTTATGTATATTATTAACTTATATTTATAATTATAAGAATGTTAACCGACTGGAGAATGAATTCAAACTTTACAAAAGATAATTTGGTAGACATGTAGTGTGAATCACGACACGAAGTTGTCATACATTTTATATTTGGAAAATATACTAATATCTAAAATTGGTTTAATAATACATTTTTACAATTAATTATTTGAATTCGATTAGGGTTTGTTAACTCATCGAGATTCACGGGTAAAATGTGAACGTATGACAACCAACTATTGACTGGTCATTTTAATATCTATCTGTTAACTATTTTTTTAATTGTTGTCTTATATAATTAAAAATATGCTGTCATACTTAAAAAATATAAAAATATTTTATTACATAACAAAGTTAATTCCATGTTATATGAAATCTCGACCGGACCCGTGCGACAGCACGAGTTACTTACTAGTATATGTCATAAAATAAAAGTTGGTTTAAGCTACTAAGCTAGCTAACCTACATAAATAAATGATAGATAATTTAAAATAGTTTTATAATAATATAATATTCAAATGAAAAATTGAGATTACATAAATCGTTACAATAAAAATATCTCAAACATGAAAAACTGACAAGTGGAGAACTAGATTTAAGAAATTTAAATATATTTTATATGTCTTTAGCTATAAGAATATTCTTCGTATGTATTTAGTCAATGATATTTTGGAAGAAAAAAAACTAAAAAAGTCATAGTTTAAGTATGGATAAAAATATGAAAGTATTTGATCGTCTAAATACTTTCAACGAAATTATCTTGGGTTAAATATGTTTTTAGTCTCTATAAATATGTGTCTGCAATTTTGATATCTTTAAATTTTTCCTTCGAATAATAGTATTGAAAAATTATTATGTACGTAGTTTTAGTCCCTGTTGTTAAACCGATGTGTAGAACGTTATAAAAAGTTCTTCGAAATAAAAAGAATTCAAAATTGATTTCTAAATCGAGATTTTCATTACTTTTATCAATATCTTTTGAAATTTACAAAATTCATATTTAATTCTTCTCATTTCAAAAAATTCTAAAATTTAGTAAATAAATATTTTATAGTATTCCGAACACATATGAAAAAAATTATTCAAAAAATTAAAAATTTAAGGATAATTAAACCATTTGAAAAATTTTAAAAAATAACCGAGACTAAAACTGCATGAGTAAAAAGTTTGCAATGACCATTATTCGAAGAAAATTTTTATAAGAACTAAAATTGTAGAGTCGCATATTTATAAGAACTAAAAACATATTTAACCCTATTATCTTTGAATTAGAAATCATTGGACTCAATATGATGATAAAGATAAATTTTGAGATTTATATGGTCTCTTTCACATTCTTATGAGTATACTAAACATATTTTAATCTATGATAAGGAAATTTAGAGATCTAAAAAGTAGTCAGTAAAATCATTTATGGAAAAATAAGATTGATTTGTGAAATCTTCGTTAAACTCACTGTTGGTAGTTAAAGGAGGTCATTTTGCGAAGAAAAATAATTATATGGTTTTGAGATGTTTTAAATGTAGAAAACCTAGACATGTAAAGTATAAATATACAATGAGGTAATATAAAAAAAAAGAGCTCAAGTCAAATAGTAATAATGTCTCCCTTACTATGAAATGATAATATATTTTTGAAAATTTGAGAAGTGTATCTGTAGCACTCCAAATTCTACTCAAAATTATAAACAAAAATTAGAGTATTTAAAAACCTTCAATATATTCGGAGTATCAAATTTTAACATAAAACAATCAACCTGTATTGCATTTAACGTAGATATATAGCATTCAGATGAACAATTTACCACATATTTTATTCATATGAAAACATAACAACCTTTTTGATTAATTACGCGGCGGAATTACAACTTTCAATTTGAAATCATTTAACAACATTATTCAACTAAAACAATTCTAAAACAAAATGTATCCCATACCAGTAACTTATCTGTTAACAACTTAAGTAATAACAACATTGAAAACAACAATATAGACATCCCCCGAGTTCTACGTATCAGAGCAACTAAACCGACTTGGACTAACAACAACTAATTTTTGATTCTCGAATACTTGCACGTTACCAGTATAAAGGCAACGATGAAACAAATAAAGGGTGAGATATCAACTAATATAAACAAGAGTATGATAAACAATATATTAGATTAGATCATACAAATATCACCACTTTAAATCAACACAACTTAATAACAACAACAAGACACTTTAATCAATCAACATAACATCAACATTACAACTTAGAGTATACAACTTCAAATGTGACACTACTATGCACATGCATGTGGTACCATTGGAGTAGAACTCCCAGCGTAAAATATGTCATATTATGAGGCATCAAGGCATAAGCCTTCATCACGAATTGGTCAATCCAGGACAACGTAATAATTCTGTCAATCTAGGCCAACGTGGTGCCAATCCAGGCCAACTTAATAATGCAAATGTATGTGACTCAATGAATGTAACAATCACATACAACTACAACAATCATTGTCACAAAAGACACTAGCCCATATCAACATTGTACCAATAAATAGAGATACTCAACATCGGTTCAACACTGGCCATAGGCCTACAACTTAATCAACGCATCAACAACAACTTATAACAACAGCAACTCAACAACAACATTGTATTCAACAACAACTTATTCACAGCAATAAACAACAACATAATTCCATAAGACGGACAATCCAACTTCACCTGCAAATCAACTTATTTGACATAATTACAACAAAACAATCCAACCAAAAACATCTACATGTATAAACAAACCAATCCTGCAAGTTTCATCTAATTTAGGTTAACTAATTATACCGCTTAAATCTACTAATTCGGCTACTCGGCACTGTTTACATTAACTACTGCTATTACTACTAATTATTTACAGCTTCTATTAATGATTCTACTGATACCTTTAATACCTGCTCATAAAACATATTGTCATCAAATCCATCTTCTGGTAAAAACTATTACTTTCTATAATGAATCAGTTTTCGGCTAGATGTTACGCCTCTGCTAACTAGCTACTTCCTGTTTCAACTAATTCTAATTTATCTTCTCTACCAAAATAGATCCACCTAATATTATTCAACTACTATTATTATAATTATTCAATCATTATTACTACCTTATATGATAATTTACTACATAGACTAAACACGTGCCAGAAGAAACAAAATATACAAAGCGGCCCCACATCAAGCCATGACGTCCACCCTCCTTCTTTATGACCTAAAATGGCCATCTTAATGGCATCTGGCTCTCATCCCTTGTATGGGGCGTCCACCCCCCAATTAGGTGGCCCCACCATTTTCCTTTATCAATTTGGGGAGCCCGTTGTTCGAGTGCTGGTATAGTAGGCAAGCAAAAAGTAAAATATTTATTTTTACCGGGTGATATATATCGGTTAGGTTATATCGTATCGTGTCCAGAAAGATTGGTTATTGATTCATCGTTCGACAATTCTATCGTTAATGAGTTTGGGATTAAATGGTTGTAAAGAAAAGACAAAAAATAAATGAACAAAAAGTACAAAGGATAGACAGCTTGTCCGAAACGAATGCACACTACCTGTCACAGACTAAAAATCTACCGTCCATGTCATACTCATCCTATGATACTCCTTTGTGTCATCACATACCTCTCACAACCCAAGGTATTTCTAACCCAAATTGAGAATTCAACCGCATCACCTCGATAGCTATGTCTGGCCTACCTCAAGAACACAGAAGTCAACTGTGTCACTCGTAACGACTAACTCTAGCTCGCAACAACCAACACAGAGGCATTACACTCAGATACTCTTAGTAAATGTCATCTCTAAACCCATTTCTAGCATGCAGAAACTAACAGATAATCATCCTAGGTAAGAATCTAAGCAGTCTATGTCTAGCAAATCTGAAATCCCTAACACAAGGTAAAAACCTAAGACAATCAGCAACACGATTCGTAAAGCAGACTTTATACAACGCCAAGGGCGAAAAATATACATGAGTTCAAGGTAAATATACATACAAACCCAACAAAAAGAGCAATACATAGGGAAGAGAAGAGATAAACCACAAATTTACACCGGTTTGTCAGAGCCTATCGAAGAGCAATCCACCTCAAATCATCCGTATACAAATCCTAATATTGTTTTCTAAGCTAATCTATCAAAAATAAAGGTTGATGGAAATGGGGATCAAAATCCACCCCAAATCCATAACCTAAAAATGAAGAAAAATAAAGTTATAAAACAAAACTCAAACGACCGCGCTCAGCGGCCTCCACTAATATTTACACGTAAACCGACTTAAACACCGCTCAGCGGCCTCACCGCGCTCAGCAGGCTCAAAATTATCTCTTTGCCGAAACAGTACCAAAGCACTCAACGCGCTGAGCGGCCTCACCGCGCTCATCGACCTCTCTTGAAAAAAACTGGTCTTTTATTCATCAAAACTGCGTCTTTGGAGCCGTGTCTTAGACACTTTATTCCGCGATGCTCCAACACGCAAAAATACCTACAAAAATACATTAAAACTAATCAAACGGTACATTATGTACACAAAACACAATAAAACGTATTTACAACAAAAATGGTGTTATTCAATAATTATTAACAAATAAGAACGGATAAGTGCCACAAAACATATATACAAAACAACTACATTTTGACACTTATCAACTCTCCCCAACTTGACACATTGTTTATCCTCAAACAAAGTCAAGTAAACCTAAAGAAACAAAATATGATAATCAAAGAATCACAAATCAACAAGTTTTAAAACGAAAAACAAATGTATGGTTCAAACGAAAATGTACAAGACAAATACATACTTACCATCATACTACAACAATAACATATAAACGAAACAAAGCCTAAGTACAACAATCATGCAAAACATTCTAAAACAAAACAAACTCAATCATGAATCACACCTAGCAAAAAGTCATCGGTAGATGAAGAACACACAAAGGTGAGGGATAAAAAACGCTCCTCCACAATCTTCCAAATAATAGACTAAATTATGCATTTATCCCAAAAACGTATTGAAAATAGTATTATTTCTAATATTATTTCTCTAATTAAACCGACTAATTACTCGACTATCCACTGAACAACTCAAACAACATAATAATCCAATTTCCCCTCTTAGAATAATACCGACCAATTCCCAACCTCGACAATTCCAATAATTAAATCCTGAATTAATTTAATTACATTCGGGGAGTTAAGGTATCCTCATGAAATTTTTTTAGCCATGGAAAAGGATGAGTTATTGCTAGCATATTACCACATGGACATTGAATGATATTGATGTAAGGTTGATTGTAAGATTATGTTGATGGTTTGTTGCTGCGGTATTAAGCGGCAAGAAAAAAGTAAGTTATTATTTTATTGGGGTGGTATATACGTTATATCGTATCGTGTCCACAGAGATTGGTTATTAATTCGCCCTTTTACAATTAATTTGTTAATGAGTTTGGGGTTAAATGGGTTGTATGGAAAAGACAAAATAAAAAGTAGATGAACAAAAACTATAAAGGATAGACAACTTATCTGGAACGAATGCACATTACCCGTCACAGACTTAAACTTATCGTATAGTTATACGTAACCTACGATACTCGTCTATGTCATCACATATCCCTTACAACCTAAGTCATTTATAACCCAAATTGAGAATACTACTACAATCACCTCGATAGTGTTGTCTCACCTACCTCAACAACATAGTAGTCAACCACATCACTAAAATCGATGGTGTCTATCCCGACACTCCTGACACAGAGGCATTAAGATCAGATACCCTAAGTGAATGTCCGCTCTAAACCCATTTATAGCATTTAGAAACTAACAGATAATCATCCTAGGTAAGAATCTAAGCAATCTATGTCTATCAAAGCTCAAATCCCTAACACAAGGTAAAAACCTAAGACAATCACCAACACAGATTCGTAAAGCAAACTTTATACAACGCCAATGGCGAAAAAATAGACATGATTTCAGGGTAAATATACATATAAAACCCAAAAAGTAGATTACAAAGAGAAAAGAAGAAGTGGAACCAAACATTTCTTGGTTTGCCAACACCAATCGACGAGGGATTCGACTCCGGATCATCCAAATGCAAGCTCCAATGTTGTTTTCTAAACTATCTATAAAAAAAATGATGTTGATGGTGTTGGGACACAAAAATACCCAACCCATAGCCTAAAAATATATTTTTCCCCTTTTAAAGAGTTCTGAAATTGCAGGGCGCGCTTAGTCCGGTCTGTGGGCGCTTAACGCAGTGTATGTTGTTCCGAAAAAAATTCATCACTTGTTTTTGCCATAACTTGAGAGCCATGACTCGGATTTGCGCCCAGTTTGAAGCATTGAAAAGCTTATTCAATTTCCTATCGAAACATGACAAAATATAAACCAAATTTATAATTTTTTATTCTTTGATTTTGAGCCTTATTCATTGATGAGTTGCTCAAAGTCACACTTTTGAAGCTTAGCCTTTGGCCTTTATTACTCAATGCTCCAATTATGAATGAATACCTATAAAAGAGATGAAAAACTACCAAATGATGCAATATTTACACAAAAACTCAATTATTATATTATGCACACATTTATACAAAAAGCGGGGGATTTATTCGAAGAATATCAACACAAGAATCGATAAGTACCACAAAACATATATACAAAATAACTATATTTTGACACTTATGAAACACTCCCCAACTTGACACATTGTTTGTCCTCAAACAAAGTCAAATAACCCAAAGAAACAACGAATGATAATCAAAGAATCATGAATCAACAAGTTTTTAAAACAGAAAATAAATGTATGGTTCAAACAAAAACGTATATGCAAAGTACAGACTTACCACAATCCTACAATGACAACATATAAACGAAAGGAATCCTAATTTCAAAAATCATGCAAAACATTCTAAAATAATACAAGCTCAATCATGAATCACACCTAGCAAAAATTCAGCGGCAGATGAAAAAAAAACACAAAGGTGAGGATTTGACACTCATCCAACAATCTTGCAAACAAAAGACTAAATTATGCATTCATCCAAAAACTCACATTGAAAATAAAAATGCAAGAATCACAAGGACTTTTCAAGGTTGTAATGTGGCTTGGTTAACAAACAAGTGATAAGTCCTAAAGCTAATCGAAACAAAAATATGCCTAAACCTAAGGGAGCAATTACTTCCACAAAGTTTCAAACAAGAGAATTTCAATCACACTTCTTCTTCATCACAAATTGTCAAACCAAAACACCTCACTTATTAACACAATATTATTCATACTCTATTTTTTCTTTTTCAAAGGTTTTTCATTTTTTCTTTCTTTTTCTAAATTTTTTCCTTTTCTTTTTCTATTTCTTAACCTCATACCAACCACAATATAAGTACATAAAAATTCTTCTCCCCAACTTGAATTCAACCAAAATCATTATGTGAATACTCCCTACTTTCTAAGGCAAGGTAAAAATTCATACAACAACAACATATAGTTGAGGGTTCAAGAAGCAAAGAAATCAACATCCAGACAAAAAAGGTGAATTCAACACTCATAGACAAGCATCAAGTTCAAACAAAAATGGATGTTGATAAAAGCTCAAAGGGGTTAACAAAGGTTCACACACTCACAAGGTGGATTGGAGATTTTGGCCAAGGTAGTTGTGCTCAAAATCAACAAAATTTCTTGATCATTTTCATGCAATCATACAATAAACACAAAATAAAAGATTAAGCATAATAAAATCTAGTTAAAACAAGAATTATAGCCTCCAACATATATGAACAATGAATGACATGTAATTTTACAAACGATAATTTACTAAACATGTTATGCTATAGAAAGCGATAAACGAGTACCTGGCATGTACCAACTTTGAAAACTATCATTACCATACATCTGCGAGTTGAAATGGTCAAACTCAGAAAATCACCTCAAAAGCCTTCAAGTTATCGGACCAAAATTTTAGTCTAAACAATCAACAAAATAATTAGAAAAAAAATTTACAATATTTACAACAAACAAATATCCTCAAGCCAAACACGACAAGCTTGCGGAGATCACAATTAGACAAAACACAACAAATACAAATAACAATATACAAACTGAGCATGCTTGTTTTATGTCATAAGCTCGACGCCTTTACTACGCAAGCTAGTAACCTCCTCTTGCAATGCCATGGTATTTTTTCACTACGTAAATCTAAAGAAAGTGTCCTAACATTCACACAATAAACATTACGATACCGATACAATTACAACAATACATGAAAATAATGAAAAACACAAATATGCGCAAGTATGAAAAGTAAACACAACATGTACAAGTAACAATATACAAGTTCATATACAAAGTCTATACAACATATACATTAATTACAAAACTCAAAAATAATAGAATTATCGCGATGCAAAATCAATAGAACCAATCCCCGACAGCGATGCCATTTTGTTGCTACGGTATTAAGCGGCAAGAAAAAAGTAAGTTATTATTTTACCGGGTGACATATAGGTTATATCGTATCGAGTCCACGGAGATTGGTTATTGATTCTCCGTTTTATAATTCGTTCGTTAATGAGTTTGGGGTTAAATGGGTTGTATGGAAAAGACAAAATAAAAATTAGATGAACAAAAACTATAAAGGATAGATAACCTATTTGGAACGAATGCACATTACCCGTCACAGACTTAAACCTATCGTCCAGTTATACTCAACCTACGATTCTCGTCTATATAATCACATATCTCTTACAACCTAATTCATTTCTAATCCAAATTGAGAATCCTACTGCAATCACCTTGGTAGTGATGTCTCACCTACCTCAACAAAACAGAAGTCAATCGCGTCACTAGTATCAACGATGTCTAGCCCGACACTCTTGACACAGAGACATTAAGATCAGATACCCTAAGTGAATGTCATCTCTAAACCTATTTAAAAAATTCAGAAACTACATATAATCATCCTAGGTAAGAATCTAAGCAATCTATGTCTAGCAAAGCTCAAATCCCTAACACAAGGTAAAAACCTAAGATAATCACCAGCACAGATTTGTAAAGAAAAATTTATACAACGCCAAAGGCAACAAATATATATGAGTTCAAGGTAAATATACATACAAAACCCAACAAAAGAGATTACAAATAGAAGAGAAGAAGAGGAACCAAACATTTATTGGTTTGTCAACACCAATCGACGAGGGATTGGACTCCAGATCATCCAAATGCAAGCTCCAATGTTATTTTCTAAGCTAATCTATCAAAAAATGATATTGATGGTGTTGAGACTCAAAAATACCCAACCCATAACCTAAAATGTGTTTTTTTCCCCTTTTAAAGAGTTCTGAAATTGCAGGGTGCGCTTAGCCCGGTTTGTGGGCGCTTAACGTGGCATGTGTTGTTCCGGAAAAAAAATTAAGCACTTGTTTTCGCCATAACTTGAGAACCGTAACTCGGAGTTGCGCCCGATTTGAAGTGTTGGAAAGCTTATTCAATTTCCTATCTAACCATGAAAAAATATAAACCAAATTTTTAATTTTTTATTCTTTGATTTTGAGCCTTATTCATTGATGAGTTGCTCAAAGTCACGCTTTTGAAGCTTAGCCTTTGGCCTTTATTACTCAATGCTTCAATTATGAATGAATACCTATAAAAGAGATGAAAAACTATCAAATGATACAATATTTATACAAAAACTCAATTATTCTATTATGTACACATTAATACAAAAAGCGAGGAATTTATTCAAAGAATATCAACAAAAGAACTTATAAGTGTCACCAAATATATACAAAATAACTATATTTTGGCACTTATCATGGTTAAAAAGCTCCATACCAGCATAGAAATCGCACTATAAGTTTTCAGTCTGATTTTGAACATGTAAATTTTTTTAGATTGGTTTACATTCAAGTGAAGTATACTCTTCTAGTGAATTATGACAATTCTTTCGAACTATAATTTTCCATAAAGACAATGTGAACATTCTTGTAGCGATAAAGTTTTAGTTGACAATATTCTTTATGGTGGAGTGTGATATTTCATTTGAACTATGACTTTTTGTGTAGACAATGTAAGTAAACCTATCATTTTCAATGAAGGTGGAGTGTTTTTTTTGTTTTGGTCGGAATGATACATGTTTAAAAATTTCTACATCGCATAGTATTGTAAAAAAAGAAGTAGGTGGATGCTATATTGATTTGGTTAGAGACACAATGTCTTTTGTGTGGTTTTGAAATATTTGACATGTTGCTTATGCCTTCTCCAGACTCTTCAAAATGTGGTATCTGAGAACATTGATAAAGAATGCATATAATAATCCTAAAAAAAGTCTGAAAATATCCCCCATCTTCACATGTGTACTATATCAGACAAATTCTTCAGAACTTCATGTGGGAGATCAAAGACAAAAATCTTAAAAATAAAGGTTGTAAATATTGATACAAATCTTTATTTATCCTAATAAATATAATCTTCACTTATATTTTGACACTTAAATTAATTATTTTTTGATTTAATATCCTTTTTCATCTTGTATCTTGTACTCATGATTCGTTTTGGTCCCTTAACTAAAAAAAGACCATCTGAATCCCTTAAATATATAAACTAAACCCCACTAGTCCTTTTCATTTATTCTGTTAGTCAAAGACAGACAATAAGCTATATGATAGAGACGTGGAATGCCATTAAATTTGACCAACTTTAGGACGAATTTAGCAATGGGAAAATTCATCACTAAAAATCATTTTTGGGTTTTGAGTGTTGTTCTTCATCTTCTTTCTCAAACCCATAAACTTTCCGAAATCCATAAACTCATAAATCATGTAACCTCATCCAAATGGTTGTTTATAAAGACTATCGTTATAAGAAATTCAGTAATTAATGCACCACACTTAAATGAAGCCCACAACCATTTTCTTCTTCCTCTTAGTTTTTTTGCCTTCTAAGCCATATTTTAATAATACCATCAACAACAAAAAAATCCAAAAATTTCCAGATTTAACTCAATCTAAAATCGCAACCAAAAATAACAAAAATCCAATAATACCACAACAATAGAAATTTCCCCATACCCACAACTCATTTCAACTTCTCTAAGCCCATAAATCCTCCAACTTATTTCAAAGTCACAAAACAACAACTTGTATTAACTTGCTTTTTTTTATTGATATATACTCATCTCAACTCATTTTTGTCTCTTTTGATTGTTACACTTTATATTTTTTAATTAAGAGTGATTTGGTTCTTTTATTTTCCAAAAAAAAAGTTACATGGAGAATGGTGGTCTCACAACTACAAAATGCACATACAACAATGTTAAAGTCAGCACGATTCGTCCAAACACCATGGTGACATCTCCAAATTCAGGCACTAATATTTTTTAAAATTTTAATTAAAAATTGCAAAGGTATAATAAACGTTAATGGAAACACCATGGTGATACCATCAAGCTTTCATGGGTTCGAACCTCATCGCCCTCAAATTATTTATTCTTTTAACGTTAAGGTTCATCTTTTCTTTTTTATTTATATTTAAATAAAAAATAAAAGGTATATCACTACAGTTGTAGTTTTTTGTTAAACTGTTGTTATATATTTTGTTATATCATCATAGTTTACAATTTGGGCCGTGGTGGTATCTTTATATATATTATACACTTCTATTTAGTTTGTCTCTTTAGAATTCATTTTTTCACTGAAAAAGAAACAAGACGGCACCAACCCTAACATCAACACCATCGTCAATATCGGGAAGGAAGACAACACCAACACAATATTCTTTTTTACGGTACGTAAAATATTTTTTGCATTGTTGTGGATGTTTTTGTTGTTAATCATTTGTTGTTGTTGTCTACTTTCGTTTCAATGTCGCATTTGAAGACAAACTCATCCAAAAGTGTTTCTATGTCTTCTTTTATAAAATCTTGATCTGGAACATTATGTGGTCGTGATGGTCATATGGTTTCATACAAATGCAAGAAGGGACAAAATAAAAGAAAACTTTTTTTGGAGATTCTCATTTTGGAGGAGTGATATGACATGTAATTTGTTCATATGGGATGAAGACATGAGATAAAAGGTGGAAATGAATGAGAGCATTATGAAGTTAGAGTTGGAAGTTATGGAAGCTATGGCTTATTTGAAAGTTATGTATGAATATTCAAAGAAAAATAACAAGAATTTGAAGAACAAACTGAAATCAGAGAGATTTTCTGAAAACTTTAAGATGTTATGTTTTGTTATCTCCTCTATGTCTAATGTTTACTTTGTTATGAAATGTAATAGTTTAAGTTATGTTGAAATTGCAGATGCATTGAACTTGATAGGAATGAAACTAATGCAACAACTCTCAAACGGTTTCTTACGAATAAGTTCATCACAAACTGTTGAATTTTCAATAATTATCTTTCGAGTAGTTATCTGCGTGTATATAAGTAAGTTTAATAAGTTGATAGATTTTGTAGCTGATAGTTTAAGCTGGTAGTTTAAGTTGATAGTTTAAGTTGATAACCTTAAGAGTATGAGAAAGCCTTAGAGTTAAGCAGAAAGATGAAGCTGAATGAAAATTTCATTACATAAACCTTATAGAAGGCCTTAGTGATCATATCTAAATCATCTGGCTGAGAGAAAACTTGCCCAAGTATAATATGATTCTTCATCATCATTAGAACCAAAAATATATTTTGCCTTCTCACCATTTTCTTCTTCTTCTTCTTCTTCTTCTTCTTCTTGATCTCCTCTACTTTAGAGCTCCCATGGGACTCAACAGTTCGGTTGCACAAGAACAACCTCTTTCCACTTCTTGATTGTGATGAGGGTTTTGCACTAGAGCAAACTCTAAAGCAACAACATATTCTATTCTTTCAGCATTGTTGGAAGCTCTCTCAACATTGTTGGAAGCTTCAACAGAAGTACTCATTTTGATTCTTCTTCTTTTATTTCTTTGGATAAATTTACTTTTATGTTTTGGTTTAAAGAGTAATTTCACTTTATATTGTTTCTTCTGATTCTTCATCTTCTCTGGTCCTTGAAAGTCTAAAATCCAAAAGGTTTCATGCATATCAAGTTTGTTCATTATTGGTTCTTTAATTTCTCTACCCATTGAATGGTTATATCTACTTGTCTTTTCAAATTTCTTTTTCCCTTCTTTGATATTGCTTCTTATGTATAGATTGATGTAATAATGTGTACTTAATGGAATTGTGTAATTGGTGTAATACAAATAGTGTATTGTTGATTCTAATATGATACGAATGCGTTTCATCCATAAACAATATCACATTGTTTATTTGTCATAACCGTTGTTATAAGACGCACACTTTCTAGTTTACTATAACGGTCAAAGTAACACATATACAACTACACACTACATAACAACACCTCGACTTACGTGATTATACATCTTTTCAACCATTGTTAGAGGTCTTTTACGTAGCATTGGCTTGTAGCTTTAAGAGTTCCTCCAGGAATTAAAAGAAGTTATGGGAAAAATCTTGCATTAAATGACCAAATGCAATAAATGATATTGTTAACAAAAAACGTGAGATTGATGAGATGTATATATTATTTGTTTGAGTATAAAATAAGTTGCTGGAATTTGCGAGTTGGAAATCTCCATATACCATTGTGTATTTGATTTATTTTAGGCAAAAGACAAATATGATTCCTTTTCTCATAAAAGGAAAAATCAAAATCCCACGCAAATCATGAGTGAGGAATATCTATTTGAAACTAAATTTTTAGATTCATATCATATCAAAAAAGAACAAGTATGTTTATCTTTTCCTTTTCTCAATCATTATATGAATTATATTACATAGTTGTGTTTCTGAATTATGTGTTATTAATGTTGTTGTTGTGTTTTTTTGATGAACGAGAACTGAATAGGGTCAGTGTGTGGGAAGTTACAGGGTTTGTGGATTTGGGAAAATTTGTGGAGTTGAGGAAGAAGAGGGAGAACAACACTCAAAATTTAGAAATGATTTTTAGTGATGAATTTTTCGTTGCTAAATACATCATAAAAAGTTGATCAAATCCACATGATTAAACTTGTTTTTTCCAACACTAATGTGAAGAAATTCTCTTGACAAACACACAAACTTTAAGATGGACGTCCAATATCTTCGTCGAACAATGGGCACGAGTATTTGACAGAGGTTTTTATTGGAATAAAAAATTCAAATCACTCTTAAATATTTTAACGTAAATTTAGGATTATTTTATTTGAACATGATATGTTCTTATGCTGATTAAAAATAATGATATATTTTATTGTACGGACTTTTTACCCATCATATCATTCAATTATAAAAACAATGGTGGCCCTTCAATAAGATAGACATGTGCGACTAACAAGTTACAACCCATTATTTCATTAAATTCATGTCACACAGAGGTGGTTATAATGAAACTAGTGATTTGATGAGTTGATGAGTTGATGCAGAAGAGATTTGATTGTGGCCTTTGCTCACAAAGCTTTGATATGAAAAAGATGTTTTGGAACACAAACATAATTCATATCAAAATCGGACAGGTATAGTACTTTATGTGTTTGTTAGCACCATAAAATCTTGATAAGTTTGTGGCCTAGAAAGATCCTTAATTCTTGTATATCAAAGAGCTTGTCTCCTGATTTGGCTTTGATGGGTCACTTTCTGATAGTAATTAAAATGAAGGAGAATTCTATAGTGAAGTCATCAAAATGACTACTTTGATAAAATTATTAGTCTGACCAATCACAATTATGTCCTAAGTCCTAAAATGCCACATCCTAAAATGCCACATAGGACTGTATATCATTTATGTTACTTATGTACTATGGTAACTTTTTCTTATGAATATTGCAGATAAGTCTCTATTATATAAATTGAATTTTTAAATTGTAATATCTATAATGAAAATCAATTAAAATAAAATTAATTAAAACAACCTTAATTTCATCTTGCTCATTACTTAAACATCATAAACCATAATTTTGTTTTGGTCACCAATCTTGAAATTTTTCGTAGTGTTCGTCTGCCATCTTCCAATTCGTGGTGTTCCTCCGCCATTCTTTGCCGCCATTCACCGTTCTCATCTTTTGTTTCATATTCTTTGCCAACACTACAGGCGAATTGAATCTGTCCCATTCAATCGCTCACCAAACATAACACGATTAAGAGGTAAATTCGAAAATGTTTGTTCTATTTGTTTGAAATTAATCACTAAGATGAATTAATTTCAAATAAAGTATAAACGGAAGTGTTAAATTCAATTTCAAATTGGGAATTAGGGTTTATGCTTGAAATTTGATTTATTTACATGGATTTGAGATTGATGTTGAGTTTAGTTATGTTAAAAATTGTGATAATTCAGATTTGGTGTTAATTTTGATTTGAATTTTAATGAAGTAATGTCTATGCTTGATTTGAATATGAAATTAGGTAGTGTGATTTATGTTGGGTTTTGGTGTGTTAACTAATGTGGTAATTCATGTTTACTATGGAAAACTACGACCATCATTATTCCAATGACGTTCGATGTCGTGACAGTGAGACATTTGTTGCTGAATCAGACTATGCTGAGGATGACAGCGAATCAGTGTCCAGTGCGTTCGAAAGTTCGAGTGATGGTGATGGTAATAGTCACATCAAATATTATGTTGAGGTAGATGCAGTTGTAGGTGATGGAAAGGTGAATATTAATGCCCTTATTGCTGATGAAATTCGTGCTATAGAATTCGGCACAGTTGATGAAGCTAATGAATTTTATTATAAGTATGGTAAATGTAAAGGGTTTTCCATTAGGAAAAATGATGTTAGGACCAGAGCGGCTGAGGGTGGTAAAATAAAAATAATGAGGCAGTTTGTATGCAATAAACATGGTCTAAGAGAGATGAAACACTTTAGGAGGGTTGATAGGAAAATAGAACACAGACCTACGACCCGCACTAATTGTTCTGCCAGGCTCCGTGTGCATTACAAATCCGACAAGGATAGATATGTAGTGTCGATTTTTAAAGAGGATCACAACCATGAATTAACCCCAACTAGGTTTATGCACTTACATCCCATTTATCGTGACATTTATGAAGCAGACAGAGCTCAGATTCACAGTCTTCAATCACATGGAATTAGAACTTGTCATATAATGGGGTACATGGTTGCTCAAAAGGGTGGATACGGTCGTGTTGGGTTTACAAAGAAGGATTTGTACAACTATTTTGATAGAAAAATGTGTGCTACTATTAAAGATGGTGACATTGTCGCTGCTTTAAAATATCTAAATGTGAAGTCATCTATTGATCCTATGTTATATGTTAAATATGTCGTCAGTAGTGATGGACGAATGAAGTCTCTTTTTTGGGTTGATGGGAGTAGTAGATCTAACTTTTTTTTTGTTTTGGCGATGTGGTTGCGTTCGACACGACTTACAAGAAGAAAAAATACAACTATCCATTGGTTATATTTTCAGGGTGTAACCACCACTCTCAGACAGTTATTTTTGGTGCTACATTGGTGTCAGATGAAACGACGAAGACGTACAAGTGGTTGCTTGAGTGTTTTTCAGAGTGCATGGAAGATAAATACCCAGAAGTAGTTGTAACAGACGGAGATGGGCGATGAGGGAAGTTATAAAACATGTGTTTCTGGATGCGATACATCGTTTATGCGCTTGGAATTTGAATAAGAATGCAAGCGAAAATGTAAAGAACTCTGTATTTTTGCAAGGTTTTCAAAAAGCCATGTACTCTAATTTTACAAAGGAAAAGTTTTAAATTTTTTGGTCCGAGCTAATTAAAGAAAACAAACTTCAAGGAAATCCATAGGTTGAAAAAACGTACGAAAACAAGTCACTATAGGCAACTGCATATCTACGTGAGAAGTTTTTTGGACGTATAAGAACTACGTCTCAATGTGAAGTCGTCAATGTGTTCGGATGCAGTCTTAGCAGGCAAGCAAAAACTAAAGTATTATTTTTACTGGGTGATATATACCGGTTAGGTTATATTGTATCGTGTCCATGGAGATTGGTTATTGATTCATCGTTCGACAATTCTGTCGTTAATGAGTTTGGGGTTAAATGGTTGTAAAGAAAATACAAAAAGTAAATGAACAAAAACTATAAAGGATAAACAGCTTGCCTGGAAAGAATGCACACTACCCGTAACAGACTTAAATCTACCGTCCAGTTATACTCTATCTACGATACTCGTCCGTGTCATCACATACCTCTCACAACCCAAGTTATTTTTAACCCAAATTGAGAATTCAACGCATCACCTCGATAGCCTTGTCTGGCCTACCTCAACAACACAGAAGTCAACCGTGTCACTCGTAACGATTATGTCTAGCTCGAAATAACCAACACAGAGGCATTAATCACATATACTCTAAATAAATGTCAGCTCTAAACCCATTTCTAGCATTCAGAAACTAATAGATAATCATCCTAGGTAAGAATCTAAGCAATCTATGTCTAGCAAAGCTCAAATCCCTAACACAAGGTAAAAACCTAAGACAATCACCAACACAGATTCATAAAGAAAACTTTATACAACGCCAAGGGCGACAAATATACATGAGTTCAAGGTAAATATACATACAAACCCAACAAATAGAGAAATACATATAGAGCAGAAGAGATAAACCACAAATCTACACTAGTTTGTCAGAGCCAATCGAAGAGCAATCCACCTCCAATCATCCATAAGTAAGACCCTAGTGTTGTTTTCTAAGCTATACTATGAAAAATAAAGGTTGATGGAAATGGGGATCAAAATCCACCCCAAAACCATAACATAAAAATGGCTGAAAATGAAGTTATAAAACAAATCTCAGCAGGTCCCACTCAGCGGCGTGAGCCTGCTCAACGGCCTTAGATATTTACACAGTAAACCGCCTTAATCCCGCTTAGCGGCCTCAGATATTTACACGTTAAACCGCCTTAATCCCGCTCAGCGGCCTCAGAAATGAAGTCTCTGCCGGAACAATGCCAAAGCCTCAATTTTATGCTCTAATTCCCGCTCAGCGGCCTGGCCTGAACAAAACTTCCCAAAAATGGACTTTTATTGCGAAAATGCGCATTCGGGGCCGTGTCTTTGACACCTTATTCCTCGACGCTCCAAATGTGCAACAAATACCTACACAAATACATTAAAACTATTCAAACAGTACAATATGTACACAAAACACAATAAGGTGTATTTATAACAAAAAATAGGGCTATTCAACAATTATTAACATGTGAGTGTAAGTTATGGGATTCTCTCGGGATTCCATGTTCTCATATGTTTTATGTCATGAAGGAAGAACATGTTGATCACATTCCCATCACTTTGATTTTTCGCGATGGACGAAGGATGCAAAAATTCAATATTCGAACATGAATTGTAATGGTACTGTTGATTCTAATATGATTGAGCAAGCTCGGTTTGGTGCATATTGTTTTGCATTTACTAATTTTTGCAAAGAAGCTTCAAAAAAGGAACGTGTTTATGGGGAAATAATGGATGACATTCGGAATTGACAAAAAAAATATTGCAGTACGGACAATCATATTTGGGCATCGAAGTCAGGCGTAGGTGATCCATTGACTGTAAGAGAAAAGGTGCTCCAAAGGAAAAAAGAGTGACACAAAAGCTATTAAGTGATGTTCAAAATGCAACAGTAGAACTCATAATGCAAGGACTTGTTCGATAATTTCAAAACTTATGTTCTGTTCATTTTAGTCAATTTGTTTCTCTTTTGATAAACATAGTAGTTTCTATGGTATAATTTGCAGGGTGCGGAAAACGCGCCATATGAACAAAATGTTGGTATGGAGTCGATGTTAGTAATTGATTCTTTAAGCCAAGTTGTGAATGTATTAAATGTTTTTTGTACAATGTCTGATATGTTGTATTAATTATAAACTATTACTATCTGTATCAAAATAAAAATTTGGTTTTTAAAACAGAACAAGAAAGGAAAAAGAGGTCGCAACGGTGAAATTAGTGTGCAAAATAAATGTTCAGAACCACCGAAATCTCACGGTGCTAATGTGACAGTAAATTCGCGCACGGAAGTTGTAAGCACTAGCAGACCAATTCCTGCAATGTATGGACTGCAAACTATGATGTCATTGGTACATCAGGTGTTGCATCCAATGCACGTACAACCCGTATACCCATTATATCCAATGAGTATTGTGGAAAATTCCGATTCGTGTTTCGGTAGGCTACATCAACCGATGATCAATGGTGGTAATTGAATGAGCATTGAGGTAGATTCATAGTTGTATGACCTGGGTAAGGCTATATATGTTTATTACTTATGCATTTGATTGTAAGTAATAAACGAATTGACATTATGTTGTAGGATTTTTCCGTGAACAAAGTATTTTGATTATCGATTCCACAGGGATTGGTGCATGTTATAGTCTTTCAATAGAAAAGTATGTTTTAAGATGATGTAACCAAAGGGTTTGTTATCTACTCTACTAGAACCATGAGTTTCCAAACAACAACTAAATTAATGCTTTCAAAAGAGTTATGATTTGGATTAGAGAGAGTTTGAGATTGTTTTCAAGTAAGAAGGCATGTCAAGATTAGTTTCATTGATCTAGTTTCATACATATTCATTTTAATCAAGTGATGAACATAATAGATGATCTCTACAAATACATATCCTCTCAATCTTGTAGATTTCCCACCAAGATTGTGAATGTTATCATGTTAATCCTTGCATGATTCCTCACTACAACTATTAGCATGATAATCATTAAGTTCAATATTTTGTAAACTCTAACACACAAATCTATTCCTAGCATTTGTTTGTGAGAGGATGAATATCCTAGGTCACTTTGACATATTCTTTTCCAAGCAAAACTCAAAGCATAAAGATGAAGAACAAAGATATTCAACTATATTAATCATCAACCATGTTCATACACAAATGGATCAAAATAAATACATATTATATAGATCAACTACCTCTAATCTTGACACAAAAGGAGCTTAGCTACTCATTTCCATGGTTGCCTTGCTCTCAAGATTGTTGGTAGAGATGATGAACATGAGAAAAATCAAGAGAAAAGCTATGGTTTTTGTTCCTAAACTTGCCCTAGATTTTCAAAGATGAAAGATAATGATGGTCTATGTTTTCTTGCTTCCTTTACAAGCCAAAAAGGTCTGGTGAAGTGATGGGTTGATGGCTCCAAAGGTGAAAGCATGGGCTGTCCTTTTTTCTGAATTTCGCAGACCGCTACCGGGTTAAGTCAGTCGAGCGGTCATGTTGGCACCACTTGAGCGACTGTAGCATGCTTCCCTCTTCCAAAATTATCTTCAAAAGAATCATCCCTAAAGCTCTTCAAGTACCCTCGAATCCAAGCTTGGGAGAATTAGTTAATAAATTCCTACAATTAAGAGTAACTAAAGTCAAAGAATACATATATTAAACAAAACTAGATAAAACCTAATTAAAGCAAAATACTAGAATAAATATACAAATTAAATATAAAGACATTGTTAAGGACCACAAAATAATGTACAAAATAACTACAAATTGGTCCTTAACAACTCTCCCTTAACTTACTTTTTGTTTGTCCTCAAACAAAAGTCAATAATCTTACAAAGCTAGAAGGAACAAAATGCAAGCATGCAAACTCACACAAGAGTAATGGTTCAAACTCGACATACCGGCAAAAGCACACATCAATCGCTTCTTCTAAACACAACATGGCCATGAATTAAGTTCTAAACACAAGATATCAAAACATTTAACAAAACAAAAGATATGTTCACACTTGAATCACCTAATCATTTCTTCAAAGTTCATGAAGAACAAAATGCATATTCACAAAGGACTAAACACTCTCACTAATAATTATGCACATCCAGAATAATTCATGTGTTCATCGAAATAAGTTAAATGATAAAATGGAAACAAAGATCACTAAGGACTTTCAAGGTTGTAACTTGGCTTAGGTTAGAAACAAGGGATATTTAAGTACAAAGCCATTGAAACGAATCGGGTAAAAGGATATGAAGAGCATTTCACAACTAATTCCCATCTTATTATTCGCAACCTCTTTTCTTTTTCTACACAATGATCCTCTCTTTCTTTTCTTGGTCTTTTTGTATCTTTTCATAAACAAATTTCTTTCTTCTTTTGTATTTTTCTTTCTCTATTCTTTTTCTTTCTTAGGATCATTGTGCCATCAATTCTAGGTTCTTTTGATCCACCTCCCAACTTTATTTATATCAATCCTTTTTATTCAAGAACATGCTCTTCGGGTTAATTAACAAAAGGGTTGGTATTCACAAACAAGAAAATTTATAGAATGAATTATCATTGAATTTTTCAAAGATTATCAACAACTATTAAGTGGCCTACTTAACAATTAGTCGATTTGATACATTCATCCTACAAATACTATTTAAGCTCAAAAGGGTTCACAAGGATTCACTCTCTCACGGGTAATTGGAGCCCTTTTTAGAATTGGTGGTTTTCCTCATAATGCACAAAAATTGCCTTGATCATTTCTTAGTTTCCAAGTTATCACAAACAAGTAAAGATTAAGCATGAATCACACGAGTTAACACAACTATTAGACACTCAATATTTAAAAGGTGGAAGCTTCTCACATATATGGTTTATGTCCTAATGATTCGAATGTGAACACAAAATTTTGTACATGCCAAAATATCTTGCATAAAGAACAAATTTCATAGACATGTTATGTTTCTACAAAACGATAAAATGTGTACCTTCTTTGTGGAATGAATCAAGAATTTTATCATCACCATCACTTTGGTGAAACACGCTTACTAGCTTTGAAGAACCATTTGAACAATCCGGACAAACCACAAGAAGTAAATTCAAACTAAATACTATAATCTAAAAATAAAATAAAATAGAACAAAATAAAAGAAACTAAACTTAATATAAAAAGACACCCCAAAATGGTGTTTAAAACTTAAAAAAAGAAGTATTTAGGCTTCATGCCTACAAAAAATTAATTGGAATTACAAGCCAATCCCCAAAATTGGATGGCAACCAACAAAATCCAAAGTTTAAAACTAAAATGCAAAAGTAAAATCTAGACTAGAATGCTGAAAGTAATATAAAAGCAGGGAAATAGGAGAAAATCAATCAGAGGTCTCGAGAATCGAATCTCCAATCGACCCCGAATCAGAACCGGAACCAGAACCAGAACTCTCTTCACCATCATCCTCATCTCCCACCTCCTCTCAGATTTGGCCCGACCAAAGATATTTCGAGCTCACCCGTGCGAGTGAAATGGTTCACCCGGCTCTCTAATCAGAGCAAGGTGCTCCATGCTCTCATGCATAAACATAAATGCTCTCGATGAGCGAGATGCATCTGTCTGCTCCATTCTTCGATGGACTAGCTTGAGGAAGTGCCGGCAATCGGTTAGGCAGCAGATTATCAAGGACCCTACAAAAGCGATCAGTAGTGATCATCAACAACTCCATCAATGGTGAGGTGTCCTATCGCAGAAAAACCACCTTCGCTCTCAAAGAAACCCATAATCAAGCCCGGATAAGTGAGAGCACACTTTATACGCCCCCGGAGGTATAGCTAAGTGTAATCCGCTTCAACTCATTCGCGATCACACGGCCGAAATCAATTTGCTCCTCATCGAGCATGTAAGCAATCAAACCCGCCGTGTCAATGGTTATCAAGATGTGTGGCTCTAGGTTTCGGCGAGCCACACACATCATAACTCGCACTAGTTCTCGACCGCCCTGTTGAATTTTAAAGGTTGACCAGCCCGATTCGTTTCATAAGAATGCCTGCACAAACAGAGCTTATTCTTCAAAGATGTTGTAATCCCAATTACCACGAGCAGTGCTCATGGTAGACATCCAATTGGTCCTCAGGGCTGTCCAGTGATGCCCGAAAGCTGTTGATTCGAGCGAGAGAAGGAAACGGACTTGCCTCGAACAACAAGCAAACCTAAACTCACATCCCTCGGCCGGATAGCATTAGCATAGAACTCTCGAACAAGCTCCACGCTCACCTTTGTCCGAGGGTTG
The DNA here is from genome assembly GCA_021764765.1 of Vicia sativa. NCBI lineage: Eukaryota > Viridiplantae > Streptophyta > Magnoliopsida > Fabales > Fabaceae > Vicia > Vicia sativa. The sequence continues at coordinate 120,055,672 of CM038795.1, read as the reverse complement.
CAAAGAACTTCCAACCCGTAATTATCGAGGATGACATGAGGCGTGGTAGTGCCCTTGCTCACGGAGGCGATGGTGCGCTATCCATATGTTTCGCTCCTCGAGCTCTTTGTAGCGAGCCCCGAGCAGGCCCCAAGAATCGACAGATCGAACGCAGCAGCCGAGAGGCCCCACAGAGGAAACACGTTGACGCTTAGGTGCCATCCGAAATTTTCAACACAAAATCAACGGAAAAGTGACACCGAGGTGTCCATTAGCAAAGAATCATGCAAAGCAAAGCAACCAACCAAGGCATTACAACTAATTGAAAACACTAAATACACAGCAGAAGAATTTTTCAAAATTCTGCATGACCGAGCTGCTCGATTTTCAAAAATTCTTCCAAAATGTAATTTTTCTCCACACAACTACTTCCTAGGGCAGCGAAAATAACATCCTAGTATGTCTCTAACACAAAAACATCCTAATTTTAAGAGAAAATTCGAAAATTCCTAACCCTAGGTTTTCAAAATCTAACCTAAACATGCAATGTACACAAAATTGAGAAAGGAAAGACATAGAATACTTACTAGGATGCCTTGAATGATTGTTTTGACTAAGAAATTCGCAAAATTCGGAGTTTTTGGTTGGGGAATTTTGAGATTTTGATAGGAGGAGGAATGGTGAAGAAAATAGTGAAAAAAAAGACCCTAACCCTGTTTTGAACACTCAGCCACGAATGGGCCTCCAAAATGTAATTTTCAAATTATTTTTTTTAAAATCCGCATGCTACCGGGTCCTATCGCCTGAGCGAAAGTTTCGCCATTGGTCAAAGTTCTAGCGGCTCGCTGAGCTGCTCGAATTTTGAATTTTCGAAAACAAAAAATTGATGCGGGCAAGTGTAAATGAGTTCAAGGAAGAATACTTACAATGTTGGGGTGCCTCCCAACAAGCGCTTTGTTTAACGTCGGTAGAGCTCGACGGTTCATGATGATCATTGATCATCGAAGAAAATTTCACCAACATCATGATTTGCTCCTCCGAAATTGTAAACCTCTTTGATTTCCTTCTCTGCCGCATCATTTCGGAAAACGTCAAGTTTGTTCTTGGAATTCGTTATTTCTTCAAAAAGCTTGAAAGCAACCTCTTCATCTTGGACTCTCACTTTCATAATTTCATTGTCGACATCAATCATCATGCTGTCTTCATGAATGGTCTTCCGAGAATTAATGGTATCTCTCGATCCTCCTTCATGTCAATTACCACAAAATCCACAGGAAACAAGTAGTTGTCAACCTTTACTACCATGTCTTTAACAATTCCATAAGGTGAAATGGTTGACTTGTCGGCTAATTGCAAAGCCATTCTTGTAGACTCCATTCTAACATCCCCCAATCTTTTAACAATGGACAACGGAATTAAATTGATGCTAGCCCCTAGATCGATCAATCCATTACCTTTGAATGTATCTCCAATGGCCACCGGCAACGTTACACTCCCCGGATCGAATTCTTTCACTGGAAGAGCTTGCTTGAGTATGGAGCTACAATTAGCATCAAGCACTATTGTCTCCTTATCCTTGTGCCTCTTCTTCCTTGTGAGCATCTCCTTCATAAATTTCACATATTTCGGCATTTGCTCCAATGCTTCGGAAAATGGAATGTTTATGTGAAGTTGTTTAAAAACATCCATAAATCGAGCATATTGTCTTGCCTTCTCCTTCTTCGACGGCGCATGAGGGTAAGGTACATTTTGAATGGGAGCCGCTTTCTTCTTTACTTCCTTTTAGTTTTCCTTTCCTTCTTCTCTTTCTTTTACTTCCTTACCATGTTCCTTCCCTTTTAACTAAGTTTGCCTCCTTTTCGACTAAAGCTCCCTCAACAAATAATCTCTTATTTTCAACTACATCTTCCGACACATCCTCCTTTACAATGTCATTGTTTTGTTCAACTACAACTTCAGCCTTTTTTTGAACTACTTCATCATTTTCAACTAAATCATCTTCCACATCAACATCATTAATTTTTTTAGAGGGAAGGTGAGGATAAGGTAATTTTCTCCATGGATAAGTGACTTCCTTCTCCTTCCCCTTTCTCATTTTCTTCTTTTTCTCCTCTACTTTCTCCTTTTCAACTACAACATTTTCTTTTTCATTTTCAACTAACTCCTCCAATTCATCCTCCAATTCATCCTCCTCTACATCTTCATCGCTTTCACAATCCGTCATCTCATTTTGATTTATAGTGAAGATTGCTTTGCAATACTCCTTCGGGTTTGTTTGAGTGGTGGGGGAGAATGAGGTCGAAGCCTTTTGTTCGGAAAGTTGCTTAGCGAGTTGTCCAACTTGTGTCTCCAAATTCTTGATGGACGCCTCCGTGCTCTTTTGATTAGCCATAGAAGCTTGCATAAATTGAGCTAGAGTGTCTTGAATGTTGGACGATCTCACTTGAGTTTGAGGTTGGTTTGGTTGTTGACTTTGATTTTGTTGTTGTGTTTGATATGGATTTTGCCTTCCTTGGTTATTGTTATCTTGCCTCCACCCTCCTTGATAACCTTGATTACCCCTTTGTTGGTAACCTTGGTTTTGATTTTGATAAGGGTAAGGAGCTCGTTGTTGGTACCCTTGGCCTTGGTTGGTCACATAGTTAGCTTCCTCATTCTCCGGAGGACAAAATCCGGTTTTATGATCTCCTTTGCACAATTCACAACAAGCTATTTGGTGAGCTTGCTTATGTGATGCTCCTTGTAACTCCATGATTTGTTGAGGGAGTTTAGCCATTTGTTTTGTCAATTCTTCAACTTGTTTCGCAAACAATTTATTTTGCGCCACAAGTGCTTCATGACTCGAACCAATTTCTAAAACTCCCGTTTTCACTTGTACACCTCCTTGATCATGTTGAGTTTGATGATCATTCCTACCCATCTTCTCAATTATTTGGATTGCTTCATACGGTGTTTTTGCCATCAAAGAACCTCCCGCTGTGGCATCCAACAACAATTTGTGTTGAGGTTGGAGACCATTTCGGAAAATATGAATTTGTGTAAGCTCGTCAAAACCATGGCTCGGACACTTCCTTAGCATAGACTTATATCTTTCCCATGCCCGATTCAAAGGCTCGTTTACTCCTTGCGAAAATACCGAGATAGCCGTCTTAGCCTCCATGAAACGTGATTGAGGGAAAAAGCGTTCAAGAAACTTTTCCTCCAAAACGTTCCAATTAGTCATTGTCTCTTGCAATTGATCAAGATACCAATCTTTTGCCTTCCCACTAGAGAATGAGGAAAAGCCTTTGGAAATATTGTTCTTCTTGGTCTTCCGGAGCACCCGCCGCTCCCGCGATCTCATAAAACTTGGTAAGGTGAGTGTAAGGGTCTTCATGATCGTGGCCATGAAATGGACTTGCATAGAGAAGTTGAAGCAAGCCCGCATTTCCGCAACCCTTGCATTTGCTTGTCGGGCAAATTGAGCATTATGGCGAGGGCTATTGACACACGGCCCCCGCGGTGGTGGTGGTGGTGGTGGTGGTTGATTCTCCTCCATAGTGGTGACTTCTCCAAACACGGGTGGTGTTGAAGAAGTAGATGCTTCTCCTCTTTCTTTTGCCTAGCTTGTTTTTCTTCTTTTAGCATCGCTATTAAGTCTCCTAGCCGTCCTTTCAATTTCGGGATCGAAAAGGAGTTGGTCGACCGGAATACTTCCCCGCATAAACTAATTCCTGAAAAAGTCTAGCCACACAAAAGAAACAAAGAGAGATTAGTGGAAAAAGTCTTAAAACACACAACTATTGCTATACTAACAACATCAAACGCCAATCCCCGGCAACGGCGCCATTTTGTTGTAGGATTTTTCCGTGAACAAAGTATTTTGATTATCGATTCCACAGGGATTGGTGCATGTTATAGTCTTTCAATAGAAAAGTATGTTTTAAGATGATGTAACCAAAGGGTTTGTTATCTACTCTACTAGAACCATGAGTTTCTAAACAACAACTAAATTAATGCTTTCAAAAGAGTTATGATTTGGATTAGAGAGAGTTTGAGATTGTTTTCAAGTAAGAAGGCATGTCAAGATTAGTTTCATTGATCTAGTTTCATACATATTCATTTTAATCAAGTGATGAACATAATAGATGATCTCTACAAATACATATCCTCTCAATCTTGTAGATTTCCCACCAAGATTGTGAATGTTATCATGTTAATCCTTGCATGATTCCTCACTACAACTATTAGCATGATAATCATTAAGTTCAATATTTTGTAAACTCTAACACACAAATCTATTCCTAGCATTTGTTTGTGAGAGGATGAATATCCTAGGTCACTTTGACATATTCTTTTCCAAGCAAAACTCAAAGCATAAAGATGAAGAACAAAGATATTCAACTATATTAATCATCAACCATGTTCATACACAAATGGATCAAAATAAATACATATTATATAGATCAACTACCTCTAATCTTGACACAAAAGGAGCTTAGCTACTCATTTCCATGGTTGCCTTGCTCTCAAGATTGTTGGTAGAGATGATGAACATGAGAAAATCAAGAGAAAAGCTATGGTTTTGTTCCTAAACTTGCCCTAGATTTTCAAAGATGAAAGATAATGATGGTCTATGTTTTCTTGCTTCCTTTACAAGCCAAAAAGGTCTGGTGAAGTGATGGGTTGGTGGCTCCAAAGGTGAAAGCATGGGCTGTCCTTTTTCCTAAATTTCGCAGACCGCTTGAGCGGGTTAAGTCAGTCGAGCGGTCATGTTGGCACCACTGAGCGACTGTAGCATGCTTCCCTCTTCCAAAATTATCTTCAAAAGAATCATCCCTAAAGCTCTTCAAGTACCCTCGAATCCAAGCTTGGGAGAATTAGTTAATAAATTCCTACAATTAAGAGTAACTAAAGTCAAAGAATACATATATTAAACAAAACTAGATAAAAACCTAATTAAAGCAAAATACTAGAATAAATATACAAATTAAATACAAAGACATTGTTAAGGACCACAAAATAATGTACAAAATAACTACAAATTGGTCCTTAACACATTACGCCCCAGTGGAGGGAGCACTAGTTAAATATACTCTACATGCATGCATACACAAGGGCGCGGGTTCGATCCAATGTGAACCCCCTTTTGCTTTTTCCCGTTTTTTACTTGTTTTGCATTCAACCAATTTTACCAAGTTTATTACTTATGCATTTGATTGTAAATAATAAACGAATTGGCATTGCGCCCCAGTGGAGGGAGCACTGGGTAAATATACTCTACATGCATGCATACACAAGGGCGCGGGTTTGATCCAATGTGAATCCCCCTTTTGCTTTTTCCTATTTTTACTTGTTTTGTAATCATCCCTAACGGTTATGACCAACCTCACACTCAATATGAACCCCATTTGGCTTTTTTTCGTTTTTTTTTGCTTTTTCCTATTTTTACTTGTTTTGTAATCATCCCTAACGGTTATGACCAACCTCACACTCAATATGAACCCCCTTTGGCTTTTTTTCGTTTTTTTTTGGAGAAGCAAAAGAAGCTTTATTACTGTAGAAAAATAGCTTAAGGAATGCTAACTATTACATACAAGAAATTGATACTAATACAACAGTTGGCACCTAACAACAAAAATGCATACAAAGAAGTTCATCCAATATTTGTCCATGATGATATCAGCCCTATCTCACCCCTGATACAATACAAAATAAAAGAAGCAATCAATTCAAAACATGAGGCTCCTGGTAAATCTGTTGCGCAGACAAAATAGTATCAGCCCCTATTGATAAATTGAGACTAAGATATGAAGTTATGTTCGATGCTGTTGGATTTGATTTGAAGCCAATTTCAAGTTTGTACAAAACTATATCAAGTTGCTATTTTATTACCTCATTAATTGATTATGTTATAAATCATTTGTTCACATGCGAGGAATACATAAGAACCATAAATAAAACATCACAAAGAACACTGGAAATAGAGAAATTTTCATTGATTGGAAATGAGTTATACAACAAAACTCTAAAATGCATTATCATGAAGAACTGCCAAAAGATATAACGAAGAAACCTTAAATGCATCATCAACTATTTTGAATTTATAATTGATGCAGATCCAACATTGAGCCACATTCGGTCTCAAGGGCGTCAGTTAACCCTGCCATCCGCATCTTTCTGACTATCCCTTTCCATATAAAGATTTCAGATAAAAGTCTTCCATATGTAACATAGAAAATCTTTCCTTTGTTAGAACTCAAGATTTTCTCTTTAAGATAGCTAAAAAAGGAGAGAGGTATGTTGACTTTCTCCTTAGTAAGAAAGAAATACATAAATTGAATGTCATCATGAGTCATCAGATTCTGATCTTCTATTCTTGGGCGAAAGTTTCCCACCAAAAGTTGATGCCAGATATTTGCCAAGAGATAAATGAAGGAGTTATCAGGGTTGTTCATGACCTCATTCATAACATCAGAAATAAAGTCACTTTGGTAGATCTCAGGACAAGTTCCACTGTCTTCGCATTTCATCACCTTTGAAATAAGTTTAGGAGTTATGGTTATAGGAAAACCAAAAACATTAGACAAGATAACACACTCACCCTTGCCGTTTAGTAGAATGGATGCATGCATCCAGAACTCTTTAACAACAACAGGATAGATGGCTCCATCTACAATGTTAAACTAGTGTTCCAGGTTTTGTGAAGAGAACATTTTAGTGAAATCGGTTCCATGTTCTTTGAAATCGTCAGTAGACACAATTTTCTCTCGGAGGACAGATAGAACGGTTTCTTTCTTGTTGAAAGAAGACATATTGAAATAGAAGGAAGAAAATGAGAGGATTAATGGGCAAAAAAATAAGATGCGAAAATAAGAGGAGGAAAAAAGATGGGGAGAGAAGAAGTGGAGCAAACTAAAAAATTTAAATAAACCAAGAATATTATGACCATAATCTGTTCCCAAGACATAGGATATTATTCTCCTAATCTAAATTCATTTGTTCCCAAGACATAGGGTATCATAATCTAATTTCAAAGATTTGATATCTGCATTAATGACATGTGTTTAATGTTTGGTGCATACAAGTTGAAGCGACTCGATTTTCAAAAATCTTTCAAATTCTCGAAAACTAGTGAAATCGCCACCTAATTTTATTTGTTCTGAAAAGAACGGGAAAATATAGATAAAACCCCAAACATGCGGATAAGGCGGTCTACGTGACCAAAAAGTGGGATCGGGAGTCGGTTATGTAAGGGGAAGGTATTAGCACTCCTTACATCCATCGTACTCGATGGGACCCATTTAATTCTACGCGTTTGTGTGTGTGTTTACTAAGTTATGGATGCTAAAAAGAAAACAGAATTTGTTTATTATTACTTTGAGTTTGGCACGGTTTTTGAACCGTGTGCCTACATATTCCCTTGTGCAATGGGAAAGTCAAAACTCTGTAGTTCCTCTTAAAAAGGCTTTAATTGGTTGCATTGATTTTATCTGAAAAATCGTATGCTTAGACGCTTTCAAATGCTTTGAGCTAGGACTTGTTTTGTTTGTTTGAAAAGCTTAAGTCCTCGTCAGATTTGAAACGACTATTGCACACTCTTTGTCGGAAAAGAGTTTAATGATCGCGTATGAGCGAGAAAAGGATTTGAATGGGTTGAATTGTTTTTTATGTGGATGAAAAAGTACCGAACAACGAGGCTAGCGTCTCACGATTCAAATACTAGAAACCCAAGGAACGAATGCTCGCCCGAGTCGTCTATCACCCAAAAAGATTTTCTTATGAAAGAGTGAGGTGAAACGAGTTTCACGTTGTTTAGGAGTCTTTAAGCCACAGGTCTAGCGTCCAACGACTTAAAGACTAAAGTTCAATTAAGACAAGTTTTTAAGCAACTGGTCTAGCGTCCAATGACTTATAAACTTGTATTTGATTATGAAAAGAACTTTTGAAAAGACACTCGACATTGGATCGAGGTTTGGAATTGTAATTATGAAAGTGTTTTAGATGGAATTTGGTAACGGACCGGAAGAGAAAGAATGATTCGGGTTATGATTAACTAAAGCAACAAGGGCTTTAATTAATCTCGTGAGGATGGCCATGCCCATCCTCAACTATGAAACCCTTTAAGAAATCGGCGTATGAGCCAAGAGGTTTTCTTTTTAAGAAAAAGAAGTGAAACAAATCTCATAAAGATTAGAAGTCTTTAAGCAACCGCTAGCTCGTGACTTAAAGACTGAAAGTTCATTTGGGACAAGTTTTTAAGCAACTGGTCTAGCGTCCAACGACTTAAAAATTTGTATTTTGTTATGAAAAAGGTTTTGAAAATGCACTCGACGTTGGATCGAGGTTTGAAATTTTAATTGCGAAAGTATTCTGATACGCGTGCTGAGATGAAGTGGAAGCGGGTTATGGTTAATCAAGTATATGGACTCAATTAACCTCGTGAGGATAAGTGCTCATATCCCCAACCATGAGACCCTGGTGCATGGTGATTGGTATATAGACCAATGTTGTTTTCGGGTTATGATCGGTTAAAGCAACAAGGGCTTTAACCAATCTCGTGAGGATGGCCATGCCCATCCCCAACCATGAGACCCTTTAAGAAATCGGCGTATGAGCCAATCAAGATGAAATCGAATTGATTTTAATTTCCATTATGTGCACAGTGTACATTGGTGAATAGATACTGAATAAGTAAATAAACAGGCAAAATACCATACAATACAATCGGAAATTTAAATAATTATTAGAGATGATTTTTTCTGTTTGATGAAAAATCGGCTAATAGATTAATCGATAAATCATCAAACAAAAACTATCAGATCCAACAATTATTTATTACATCGCAACAAAATATTATTTGCAATAAATAAATTAATCGAAATAGAATAAGTTTAGAAATAGCCTGATTGCAGTGATTCTGGACAATCGAAGAGAAATCCATCTGAACTCGAATATTCCGCAAAAACGTCGTATTGCTGGCGATTAGGTGCGTCGGATCTTTCTTCTTCGAAATGAACACTCTACCGGCCCAAGCGATGTATCATTGTGTTTTACAATTTCAATTAACATTTCTTATTATTATTATTTTTTTTAAAAAGAAAAAGAAGAAAAGAAAATGGAAAAGGAAAATAGAAAAAAACACAACTTTGTTTTCTCTCTTCTTCGTTCCTCACTCACTCTCATCCTCTCTCACAGACCCTCACGGTTTTCTCACCTCTCTCGCTGGAACCCTCGTCGTGCCTCTCTCTCACGCCGCTTTGGGTTTCCTCTTCACGCGTGATCTGCTCTCCTTGCCGTGTCGCGATTGCCTCTCTTCGTCGCCGCCGCTCATCTCACCGTCGCGATCTCTCTCACTCACCTCGATTTCGCTTTGCATGTTTATTCTTTGAATGTTTGATTTCGGTTTTCTCAATGTTTGATCATGTTTGTGTTGACACGTTGAACCGAACGGAGCGATGAACCCAAAGCGATTTGGCGATGGTGAAAGTACCTTTGAGACGCTTCGACCGTGATAGCTCGCTCTAACCTTGTTCCGGTGAGACAATTCGATTGCTTTCTTCTTTTCTATCTCGAACATGCGATTTCTGAAAGAATACATAATCTGAAGGCGCTTAGGTTAGGAACATGATGATGTATGTTGTTTTGATGCTCTGCTTTACTGTGTTGGTTTTCGTATGCTAGCTTTTGATTGTGTTTTTCGGTTTTGTGAGGAACTGCTGTTGTTTTTGTTAAGAACAGATATTACAACTTGTTTTCTTTTTGAAAGATGGCTTGAGTTTTCGGTTTATGTTGCTGGGTTTTAACAAGGTAGAACAGATGCTACCAACTTTCTCTTCTTCTTTTTCTTTTTGTGTTGGTCTCCCCCCCTTATCTCTTTTTGTCAGCTTCTTTGGTTATCTAGAACAGATATCATCCTTGATGTTGGTCAGTCTGTCCATGTTGCTTGTACTTTGGTTTTGAACCATGCTGTGAAATGATGACCTTCTGAATTCTGAGTTTTGCCATGCTTGTAGCCATACTGACTGCTCTGAACTTTTCTCCAATTCCTCAACTGTCCTCTGCTCTGATCTTTGGGCCTGCTCTGATTTCTTGACTTATCTTCTTTCTCAAATTGTCCTGCTTTTGATGATTATGTTAACACTGGATTGGTATGGTGATAACCTTGATCATTGTGCTATGTTGACTCTTGTTTTATATTTAATCGTTGGGATTTTAAAATATTGCCTTGGTTTACATATGTTGCCGTCGATTTAATGTTGGAATATGGCCTTGGTTTACATATGCTTGCTGCCTGGATGTTGACTTTTGTTATACTTTTGAGGCTTGTAATGTTGGATTGTCATGCTGCCCGGAATTAATCATTGTCGCTTCGTATGCTTTCGGAATTGGATCCGTCGCTTTATTTACTCGCTGCCCGGATTTAAACTGTCGCGTTGTATGCTTGCTGCCCGAAATTGAATCGTCGCTTCGATTGCTTGTTTGTGAACCGGGCTATCCCGTGATTTGCGAATGAGCCATTTTCCGCCGATGATTAATCTTCACGATTATGAGGCTTTACATAAAACCTGATTCCCGCCTAAACGCCTAATGATGAACCTTGGCAAAACATAATCTTTTTTTTATAATCTCTCGCATTTTGTTTATGTTTTGTTTACTTGCTAACTAACAATGTTTCTCTCTTTGTTTCATGTGACGATGATGATGGAATGGTCGAGCAAAGGATAGGAAATCTTGAAGATTGGAGGGCGAGGGATGAAGAATAAGCAAGCATGAAGATTGAATGGCGATGTTGGCACGAAGACGGTGACGATCTGAAGATATTGTCGGAGTGTAACTTGTAGTTTTAGGATTTAGAATTTCTTTTGTAGAATCATCGCAAACTAAAGACAAACTCGTATCAATTCTCCTTTTGTAATCTTCAACGTAAGACTTGAATGAATGAAATTCGAAATTCAAATTGTCAATGTCGATAATAGTTTAGGACTTATAAATTTGAGATAAAACACTATGAACTTGTAACAAATCTTGTAGTTCGGAATGGATACCAATGTAAACCATTTGAGTTTGAATAGATATTGAGTAATTCTATTATTGCTTGTAACAATCTTGAATTGTTCTTTTGAAATTTGAATAGAATTTGAAATGACACGTGAAAATGTCTTACTTTACACAGCTCGCCACATTGAATTGGTTCGAAACAAATATGCTCAAACTTCCCTTTTGTACCCTTGAATCTTGTAACGTAACTGTTCTCTTGAATTTGAATGAGATTTGAACGTTGAATGAACAATATTTCTCTTGCACCTTAAATCTCTTGCCATGGTATTTGTAAGAACAAAATTTTTTTACAATAAACTTCCATAGAACAAATGGCATTGTTCCATCCTCACTTTGAAATTCTAGACGAAACCAGAATGAAGTTATTCTGAAACTTGAGTTAAAAATAACTCGAAATTGAGCTAGAAATGCCCACCATTCTAAACAAAACGACAAAGCCAACAGTAGTCACCTTTAAAATCCAAACCTTGCCAATAATGCCTTTGAGGAAGCGATATTTATCCCGATTCTCAATCAACCTCCCATTGGTAGATAAAACATCAACAAAATGCGCGCATATGAGAAACTTTGAATTATAAACCAACGGATGATTTTGCTCCAAACTTTTTAATCTGATGCAAGCGGAACACACGAGGACGCATCCGAGAATTACCATGTCAATCACATCCCGAATCCGTGCATCTTTTTTTCAATGAAACCCGCAACAGAGATGATGGCAAGCACAGGACGAACGTCTGAGTGTACAACCTTAAAGTTCGACAGAGGAAATCACAGTGACCAAGAAGACCAACCTCGAATGAATACGAGAGCCCCTTATACTAATTGCCAACATAACTAAATTTCATATTCTTTGAAAAGCTTGACAAATGAGCCACACGAATTTTTTATAAAAATAAACGGAGGGCAAATTTTGGGGTGCGACACAAGTTATGTTAATAATATGGAGATGTAAAATAAAAACTGAAAATAAAAACGGTTAATTTAATATGTAAAATAAAAACTGTTAACACTTACTATAAAAACTGTTAATTATAGAAATAACAAATTTTTCTGTGAATGCAGTATTTATTTGTATTATTTTATACCAAACAAATAAGCATGGAAACAACAGAAGGGATGAAGTTTCCAATCTGCTATGAAGATCATTCCAAAAGTGTTGAGTCGTGAGTTTTGTTACCAGAAATTAATCAAAATCAACAATCTGTAAATCCCCATCAAAATACCAGTAAAAAAAAATTGGGTTTCAATGTGGAATTGTTTTGGAAGAAAGAAATCACAAAATCTTATAAAGGAGGAAAACATTACATGGTGATATATCATTTATATTTTTTTTTTCAAATTTTTTTTTAGTTTTCATTTTATTCTACTTAGTTTTCAATTTTTTTCAATGTTTATTGAACCACAACTAACAATTTTTTATTTTTTTTGTAGACAATTCCAGCTGATATCGTTAGCAAAAGTTTTTGTGTTGATCATACCACCTTAACTTTGATGGACATTGATGACATGCAAACTCATGAATGATAATTCTTAAGGGAAATATGCCACATACTAATATGTATATTGGAAAGGGTTGGTATGAATATTCAAATTCAAAAAACTTAAAAGTTGGAGATGTCATCATTTTCCATTACATACCTGATTCTAAGAGGCTCAATGTTAAACATGTGACTAAGGACAGAGTGAAGTAAGTAATAAGTGATAACTCTGATTAAATTTTCTTATTTTCTCGTATGTTGTTATGTATTTTTTTTTTAGTTTATGTACCATATGCTATTGTTTTAAGTTTACTATCATAAATCGACGTTACGCGACCCGTGCGAACGCACGGGTCCTTTACTAGTTTAAGATGTAAAATAAAAACTATTAATTTAAGGGTTTTAAATTAACACAATTGCAATACAACTGTTTCGAATTTATAGATAGTATCTAATGATTGTTAATTTAAGGAGATGTAAATTAAAAACTGAGAATAAATTAATAGACCCTAAAGGGTGCCAAAAACTTATTTTAATAGATTAAAGGCACAATAGACGGATTGTTCGGTAACGCCGAAAGAAATTATCTGCAGATGTGATTAGGAAATGTTTTCTACAAAAGCTGACTTCAATAGTACCAACCGTCCTTGGATTGCTATTAGCTTGACAATTATGGTAACTGTAATATAAATAGTATCCTAAAGCGAATAATGTGATTTAGTTAATTTGACAAAGAATTGAATAACAATAACATAAAACCAGACGTGTAAATTGTCCTTACACTTTTGAGTTCCTTGATTCCATTCAAAGGAATGACAACAGATGTAGCTTTGAATTTTTTGATAAGGTGTTACGTTAGAGCTTCTAGAGTTGATTCATATTGCAATACAACTTATGTTAATAGTATGTAACAACGGAAGACTACCTTAGGCAATAAATAAAAAATTGATCCTTATGACAAAATTTGATTTTTGGAAATCCAAAACTTTTTCATCTATTAATCGAATCTGTTTAACAATTTGATATTGAAAATCTAAATTTGACATTGGAATTGAACAATCGTTTTCATGTAACTAACAAACATGCATGTAAATATGAACTCAAAAATAGAACAATAACTACGAAATCATTCTATACAATTCACATGTTAATCATTACATTGAAAAAAATCATAGTTTCTCATGTATCAAAGGTATGTATTAGTCTTGGTTCCACCATGTGGAAGTACAAAATATTATCAGATATTTGCTCAAGTAATAAGCCATACCAAAACATACTTGAATTTACAGTAAATCATGGAAAACTGAAATTTTTTGATTGAATTATAAAAAATATGTTATCTACAAAAATAAATACATACTTGAATTTGAAACCCTGCCATAGTGCCAAATTTGACAGAAAAAGACACTGCCCTTAGCATGAAGTAACAACATCTATAATAGTTTTCCATGCTCCATCTTGCTCTTTAGTCCAAACACCTTTCCATTATAACTACATCTGAAAATTTGATCATTCCACACACTCCCTCTTCACATGTTGACCTCTAGTATATTCAGCATGCTGCATATTCCACTGAGCGATTTCAAAATTTGAATAATATCACAATCTAATTTCACATTTCAATTCAAATGCTAAAAACTCAATATCACAACAGCAAAATTCCAACACAACTTATGTTAATATCTAACAACGAAAGAGTACCTTTGGCAATTAACCAAAAATTGATCATTATGACAAAAATACAATCTAAATTTGAATAATATCACAATCTAATTTCACATTTCAATTCAAATGCTAAAAGCTCAACATCACAACAGCAAAATTCCAACACAACTTATGTTAATATCTAACAACAGAAGACTTCCTTTGGCAATTGACCGAAAATTGATCATTATGACAAAAATACAATCTAAATTTGAATAATATCACAATCTAATTTCACATTTCAATTCAAATGCTAAAAACTCAATATCACAACAGCAAAATATAAACTCATGGTTCAACTCAAACCCTTAAGATTCAATTGAACGAATCTTATTTAACTATCTCCCAATTCAATGCAAATGCAATGTCAGAATTTATGAATACGATAAAATACAATCCCTAATCCACAATTACATAATTTCTGGTTAATTTAATTCAATTACATAACTCATTAATTTCATAGATACAAGCCTTAATCCCCAAATCGATTATTTCTGGTAATATTTCTAATAAACTTCAACTTAAAATACAACTCCTGAAACCCAATTCAATAACGTAAGTAGAAAATATAAAATCTAATTGAGTTTGGAAAAATATACATACTGGGATGAATATTAACAATTACTTGTGAAAGGAGAGGACAATAACCAAATATGATACGATGAAATTCGCAACCAATACGAATTACACGAACATTTACTCTGAATGTTAAACATCGAACATGAACAGCTGTGAAATTGTGTGGGAGAAAACAGTCGAATACGAATTTCGAATTTAAGAAATAGGTCGAAATTGAGAGAGTGATGTAGAAGGAGCATCACGAATTTCGAATTTGGGGATTCAGGGTTTTAGTTTGGGAAATTGGAAGAAAAAGAACGAAGAAAAAGAACGAAGAAGAAGAACGTAGAACAAGAAGAAATCAAATAAAAATTATTTTTTAAGTTGTAAAATATTATTAAATGAATGAGGACTAATATGCAATAAATAAAAGTTAAGTTTAAAGTTGACCCACTGTAAAATTACTTTACTATAAAATTGATGTGGCTTAGGACTTTTTTCTATTAGATGATTAAAATGACTTTTTTAGTGAAATTAATTTTGTGACTTCACCGTAGAAGCTCCCTAAAATGAATTACTACTTCAAGCATAAAATAATTTGACCATTAAGAAAAAAATACCATTTACCTTTTCATTTTATGCTAAGAAATACCCTTTACTTTACCTTCTGAATAATTGAAATGTAATTTTTCAACTCAAGTTATTAATGGGTTACCACAGAAAAAGTTCATGTCATTTTGATGAAGAGAGTTTCCAAATTTTTGGAGGAAGCAAACAAGTCAAAGAGTAGTCCAATTGGAAGCCGCGCATAAGAAGTTAGTTATAAAGTTGGATGAGATTGAGAAGAAATTGGTAGGGCCATAAAGACTTATAAAGCACAGAAAAATTTGAAGGAAAAAGTATGTAAAGAAGAATTAGTGCATGTGCATGTGCATGTAGTTAAGTGAATAATTGAAGCATAGAATCTAGAGGGGCGTGTAGAAACAGCATCTCTTGTCAAATTCTTATGGTGGGTGGCAAAAAAGGGTCCAACTTGATTATGGACCATTTGTTGCCTCATTGCTAGTTGTAGTTACTAGCCTAAGAAATCAACTTGTACCTAATCAAAGACATTATCAACTTGGTAAATATGAAGAGACCTTGATGGAAAAGGGAAATTATTGACTATAGGCTACTAAGTAGTAAGAATTATTAGTATTTTTTTTGTTGAAATTCCTCATAAAATAACTACAACGTTTTGAGGTTAAGTTAGATTAAATATAAATTTTTTAATATGGCAGTAGATTCCATTGTTCTGTATCATCATTTAATTTAAAAATGTTGAGTGTGAGAGTGTATTAAAATAACTTTATATATATATATATATATATATATATATATATATATATATATATATATATATATATATATATATATATATATATATATATATATTAAACATAAAATAAATATAATATAAATTACAACATTTAGATTAGGATTACGTTCGATAACAATAGTGATTGACCAATAAATTAGTTGATAACTTATATTCTATGACTGATAATGACTGATGTCTTATAAATTATAGTTGATAATTGATAATTTATAATTGATAAGTTAAGTGAAGTGTTGGTAAAATTAATAATTCAATTAATTGATAAATTAAAATAATATGAAAATATTTAATATATAATTATTTTATTTTAAATTAAAATAAATTATAAAGGTTAATAGTTAGTTTTAGTTAACGAGAAAAAAGCAAAGAAAAAAAATGATAAATTCTAAGTTATAAGATAAATATTATTTATAATAATGTTTGAAAAATAATCTATAAGCTAATAAAATAAATTATAAATTTGTGATAAAAAAACTACTACTAAAAAAATATTTTATTATTATATAAATTTAAAAATTATAAATTTTAAAAATTTCTTACCAAAAACCTAAATATTATTGTAAAAAATGTCCTTACATCTAATATACACTACAATAAATGATACATTTCATGACGAAACATTTCACTTCACTCCATAAAAATAAAAAATAGAAATCATAAAAGCGTCACATTTTAATTTTTTTTAAATAATACATATTCACTCAGTTTTACTAGAAATCGAGGGAAAATATATTTAGAGGACACGTCTTCGAATTCCAGCAACTACACTTTATCAATTTTTAATATTTTAAAATTTTAATAGGACTTTACCACTCGGTTTGTATTTTAAACCAAGGTAAAAAATAGAGTAGTTCTGAAAATAAATAAAAAAAGATCAGTTGATGGGGATCGAACTCGTGACCAATATTACATTGTAAATTTTTTTAATAACCTGTTATCTCGGTTTTGATAAAAACCGAGGGGTAAAGTAGCTTTTTTTTTTACTTTTTATTTATTTATTTATGACCAATTTGATGAAAAAAATTAAGTAATGAATCTTTACCGTTCATTTATAAAGTAACAATGGTCAAAACATTGTCAACTCGTCAATCCACATGAAATATTAGTGATCCGTGTGAAATATTTGTTGTTGTTGTTGTAGCGTGTTCGTTTTGCTGAATTAGTGTTGAATGTATGAATGTTGTTGCTGTTCCATTTATGGACGAGTGTTGTTGAAGGCTTGATGGCCAACGTTGATGGTTAAATTGTTGTTCTACGTTGTTGGTTTCGATGTTGTTGTTGTATGCCATTCATGATTGTCGCATACATACATTGCATATTATGTTGGCCCATGTTGGCAAAAACACGTTGGCCGTTGGGGGAAAAGTTGATTACGTTGAAGGCTTACGCCTTGATGCCTAGTAAACTGGCAGTTGATTACGTTGGGAGTTTTACTCCGATGGTACCACATGCATCTGCATTTGTTAAGTTGCATATTATATCTCATAATTATGTTGTTGTGCGATCGAATTGTGTTTGTTGTTAATTGGTTGCGAGATTGCAAAATGGTGATTTTTATATAATTCTAACTATATGTTATTTATCATAATCCTAATTATATAGTTTGATATCTCACCCTTTTCATTTGTTTCGTCGTTGTCTTTATATTGGTAACGTGCAAGTAACAAGAAGGAGTAGTTGTTACCGTTTTTAGTTCAAGTTCGGTGTCATTGCTCTAATATGTAGCACTCGGGGGAAAATGAACACTTGTCTTATTTTGTCGATTTAATGTTGAATTTTATGTCGTTGATTGAAGAGTTTATTATGTTGGTGTTGTTTATGATTTAAAAGATGTTATGTCTTATGTGAAAAACTATTATGAATCTGTTGCGTGATTAATGAAGTTGCTTATGTTTTGAAGACTAAAAGTATGCGTTGTGTTAGTTCTGCTCCTTTGGAGTGTTATGTATCTATTTTAATTAAAAATGACAGGTTATATGTTTATGTTGAAAAGTGTGACATCCTGATTATGTTGTGAAAAGAATTTTATACTCTGATTTTCTGTTTTTAGGGTGGAATTGGGGTGTTATAGATGCCATTGTCTGTACCTACAGAGGAGATTCTCTGTATTAGGTTTCTGGAACAGACTTAACTAGGCATAACACAAAAATATACAAACTTTTCAATGAAGTTTGCTCCCCTAATTCTTTAAAAACCAATACCCGTCCTTCAAAAAATTTCACAACATCATGCATGACATCATATTAAGGGCAGTCACAACAATACTTAGGAGTATCATACAAACATTGTGGTTGGATTACAGTACTCCTCTTCAAACATAATTTGTTATATGGCCACAAACAGGATTCCATAAATCTAGTTCCTTTGATCAGAAGGATCTTCTAGAGACCTACTTCCTCATATGCATAAAGGGTCTGGTGGATAAACCTTTATGAGTTCTTTTCAAAAAAACATGGAGCTCAACCTCTATACTCCATAAGCCTTGGTCAGAAATAAACTGACACATGGAGTAGATAAGTTGTTGATCGTGGCCTGATCAACTTACACACACCATATGCCCCCTCTTCTAGATCAGGAGTAGGTTCCAAACATGTGAGATCATTACACATTTGTTCACCCTAGAGCATTTGTTATGCAGCATTAATTTACACATTTACTGACATAATGTCTTAACATTTTGTAGGACATCAATTCCCTTTTTCTGGAATATACAAAATTGACCATGATTCTAAAGTCATAATTGCTTCACAATACATTCCTTGATCAGTATATCAGGAGCATTCCAAGACATTCTAGGTTTAAAAGTAAACCAAGCCAAAATAGAACCACATTAGATACCATAATCAGGAAGATTCTCCTAATTAGGTCACCACAAATAAACTTAAGAAATAACTTATCAAGATCTTTACTCCCGCATAAAGGCTTTGATGTTAACATTCGTTTGTTCTAGCTACAACCTCTTCTTTTATTATCAAGAAGATATAATTGTTCTAGCCAATCTGGTCTTCAATACACAACAGCACAACAGTTCTCCACAAGCAGGTTCAATACACTTCTTGATGTGAACAATCCATCATTCACTTCTAGGGTCCGTTCAACCAATAACATGAATTCTCAAGGTTCAAGTTGCTTTTCAGTAAATACCTTCCACCTTGCACATAAACCAGAAAGTATCCTCCAAGGATCTCATCCAGACACAGACAGGATGTCTTCTCTGATACCAATTGAAATTTTGGTACAGCAATCCCAGATGTCTGATAGGGATGTCAAGACATTAACACACAAGCAAGGTAAAAATAACAGTGCATGAAAACATAAAGAACACAGAGAAATTGTTCACCCAGTTCGGTGCTACACACCTACATCTGGGGGCTTCCAAGCCAGGAATGAAATTCACTATCAACATTATTAATTCAGAGCTAAACTTCCCTGTTTACAACTTCTCACTTAATTACTACCCAATGCAATTTCTACCTAAGAACCTCTTAGATATGAGAAACTCATCTCACTCCCCTCAATCACACAGTGATAATAACAAT
Source organism: Vicia sativa (assembly GCA_021764765.1). Classification (NCBI taxonomy): domain Eukaryota; kingdom Viridiplantae; phylum Streptophyta; class Magnoliopsida; order Fabales; family Fabaceae; genus Vicia; species Vicia sativa. The sequence goes on along the minus strand of CM038795.1, from coordinate 120,035,996 downwards.
AACAAAAGACACAGAATCAGAAGATACACTTTTGTCACAAACTACCTAAGACTTAAAGAAATTTGTTTCTAACTTAGAACACACCTTGGAGTTTCTTCACAGTTTCCTCCAAGAATAAAATATGTTGCCTCTCACCTACGGGTTTCGAGGAGTATGGTGACCATCCCACAAACCGGGTGGTTCACTACATCTATCCCTAATGATCACATCCTTACTAAATTTGGCTAGCTTTCTAAACTAGGTTAAAAATCCTTATTTATAACCTATACCCAAACTGGACTTGGGCCTTCAAACAACAATATATCAGCTGTAACAAACTGCAGAAAACTTCTACTACAAGAAAGGTCTTCAATCCTTAGTTTCCTGATTTTTCTCCTTAACTTCTAATTGAATCTTCTGGACCCTTAAGAAACACACCATATAGGTTGCATAGTATTCCCTGAATATTCTGAATCCTTTACAACAGAACTTGACTTCATTTATCAGTTCAGTCAGCGTGATGTTAAAAGCCTGATGTTAGAACATCTTCTTCGACATAATGTTTCAGTTGTTGAATTAGTTCATAAAAACATGTTCTGACATTTTAATAGGACTTCTTGTTGTACCTGTTCTTGCTATTCGTGTTAATTATCCTATTGTATATTACATTATTGTTGCTATTATTTGTTTTACTAAAATTAATGCCAATCCTCAAAATCAAGGAAATTACAATAACAATGGAGTATTTATGAAAGAACTATTTATGGTTCTGATGGTTTCTTCTATACAAGACCTTGATAATTGAAGATATCATATTAAACAAACAATATCAAGAAGTGTTATGAAGATCATATGCGAACTACTGCAAAAGTCGCAATGCAAAGAAGACTTCATGGTTGTGTTTCTGATCACAGTTAGAAAGATCCAAGGATGTTTGACATTGTTGTTGCAATGCTCCAAAAGAATCTGTTCTATCAAAATACCAAGTACAGAAGGACGTAGGAGTATAAAGGTTTAAGTCTCTAATGAATAGTGTGGCTAAGTCATTAGAAGAAGTGATGTGAAGTCTCATCTCTACGCTACAAAGGTTCTGATGAACATTAGCAAGTCAATATTAGAAGGCTCTGATGTTTGGACTGTGATTTAATATATGAAGAAGCCAGTCAAAGACCAAGTGCTAAAAGACTCTAGTGACGTTGCTCAGAAGACTCTAAATACTTGAAGTGCTAAAACCTTATGTTTCTGAAGATGGTGACTCTGATACAAAGTCTTAGAGATCAATTTGAAGACCAAGTGCTAAAGATTCTAAAGACGTGGTTCTGAAGATTCTAAAGACTTGAAGTTCCGAAGATTCAAGTTTCAGTAGACTATGATATGAAGTCCAAAGAGACCAATCTAAAGACCAATTGTTGAAGACTCTGAAGACGTGGTTCTAAAGACTCTGAAGATTTGAAGTTCTGTTAGATTGAAGTTTCTGAAGACAAAAGATACTAAAGACCAATTGTTGAAGATTCTGAGTGAGTCTGAAGACTTGAAGCTCTGAAGAATCCGAGATTATTTTCTACCTTCTACTCATGCTGTGAGCCTCTGAAGTACGAAGAAAAGAAGATAACAATAACATAGTACATGGTACAAAATGAACGTTTACTCCACTACCATGAAAGGACAAATCAATTGTACTATCTTGTCTACCACTATGACTCAAAGCTACCAAGTTCTGGAATTTCCAAGAATGCCCTTCAACGGCTATATTACTTTGGTAAGCTATAAAGAGGAAATATCACTTCCTTATGTTGTTGTTGTGTGTTCAACAAATCAAAAGGAACAACCAAATGCTCTCAAGTAATATCCATAAAATCAACAAAAAAATCAATTGTGTCGGATTGGATCTTGTATCATGTAACTGATTACAAGATAACTATGAAGATATCAATTATGGAACTCATTGATAAATGCTGCAAAAGCTTGCAAAGCTGCAGATGAAGATCAAGGAAGATGAAGAAGATTTCTACAAGATGTTATTCAAATATTCATCATATACATCTTGGAAGAAAATTTGAAGAAGCAAGGAGTTATTGCTCAGAACTTGCTTAGAATAAGAAGACTTCAAGACTCAAGTGCTTAGGGCGGTTTTCTGTGAAGAAGCTACTTGGAGATCAGAAGCAGAAGGCACAAGAGTTGTTGCTCATATTTGTGTTCAGAACTCAACATTTGTGTAATCAGCTTATCAGAAGAAAATTATAAACACATAACCCTTCCAACTAAATGTTGAAGTCAATGATCGTCATATTTGTATGGATCCCTCAACTTATCATTGAGATTCCTTGAGCGAGAGAGTGAAGCTCGGAAGCTCAAGAAGACAATGACTTCTGGTCATTGGGGGAAATCCTATCAGAAGATCTAGGCAATCTGATTCTGATTAGGTCAATGATTGTTATATCCTTCTGGATCCCTGAACATATCATTGGAAGATTCTTTGAGAGACCAAGTGAAGGTTAGAAGCTCAAGAAGACAGTGGTTGCTGGTCATTGTGGGAAATCCTATCAGAAGATTAAGTGTGATTAGATTCTGGTTAGGTCGACAGTGAACATTATATCTCTCTAGATCACTGAACGTGTCATTGTACGTTAGTCACAGGCAGTTGGCCCATGCAAATGTAATCAGATTGACTATAGTGGATTAAGTCATTGAGTTCAAGGCGAAATCACCTTGGTAGGGTGGACTGGACTATCTTTATTTCTATCAAGTGAACCAAGATATATCGTGTGTTCTTTACTCTTCTTTATGCTTTACTTTACTGTTCATGCTTCCGCAACTCATTAGAAAGTAATACTTACAGCATCAATGATCATAAGCGAGAAATTTCTTAAAGAGTAGAAAACTCAATTTAAACCCCCCATTTCTTTTATTTTTCTCACACCTTAAGCATTTGTTTTATGATAGGCTTCCAACTAAAGTGCAGCCAGAGAGGATTTATTGCAGCTAGTAATGAAGAAATTTGTATTTTGTGTAACTTTGGAGGTAAGCATTGATTATGTTATGATCTATTGTCAAAAGGATAAATAAGTTTGGTCAATGATATACCAATGGTTAAATTTTCAGGCCCTTGTCTTTGATGCGGAGAATGTTGAAGGTTGTTGTTCTTATTTTCATAAAGCACATGATGCTTTGAAGAGGTGGGAAGAGTGTTATTTGGTTGAGAGTGACTAGGTGTATATGGAATATAAGAAATGATATTCTATTTAATAATGAGGAAGGTGATTTGGAAGAAGTGGTCTTCAAAATCAAGATGTTCTTTTGATGGTGACTACAAATAGGATAAAAAAGGTCGAATTGTAACTTTTATGAATGATGTAAAAGGCCTTTAAATTTTCTTTGATTTGGATGGTATTGTAAATTCTTTGTTTTTATATTTGGGTTCAAGTTTGACTAGTACTTTAATTGGAATACAAATTGCTTACAAAAACAAAATTTGAACAAGCTTTAAAAAAAATACTCTATGTGTTATATTATAAACATATTTTATTTTTTCAGATACATTAATTATTAAATGAATTTAAAAAATAAAATTTAACTATAATATGAGATCGAAGGAAAAAGAGTAATTTATTATGATATATTTATGATCAGATATAATGATCTGTGCAATAAGGGTTGCTAAAAGCAACCTTTTTTTTCTTCAAAATTCTAAAAAATACTATGACTAGAAACCTTTGTCATAATATTTCCCAACAAATTTAGTAGGTTTTGTTAATATTTAACATACAGCTATATCTATGGTATTTTTTTGTGTGTGCAGATAATAGTATAAAATGTTCAAAATGATATTTGGTGGGCCTGAAATTTAACTTTCTGTAAAAAATTTATAGAAGTTCCCAAATCTACAATTTACTTCGCAAAAGTTTTTGTAGAAATTCTATATACAATTTCTTACTAATATACTTACTTGTTTTCACAAGTAATAATATTCCGATGTTATCTTTCAGACAAACTCTTAAGTTATTTTTCAAATAAAATCATATAAGCAACATAATAGAAGAAATGTTAAAATCAATTAACTTTCGAACAAGAGCATTTTTAAACTTTATAAAATTTAGGTAATAGGCAGGGTATAATAAACAAACGATCGATCCAAGACTTGGAGGGAAAAGAAAAGAAACATATAAACAAGAAAAGATAGACAAGAAGTGTCTGAGAAGAGTGTCTATGCAGTTATGTTTCCAAGTTCAACCTTAAGCTAAGAGACAACAAACAAGTTATATTATTCACACATAAGGAAACATAGACACAACAAGAACGTTTCATAATTGTAGTGAGTCTATGAGAACAGCCCATAAAGTTGTCACAAATTTTGTCAGACTATGATGTTTCTAATTGTAGTGAAATTCTAATTATTTTCTCGTTAATTTTTCTTTTCTTTCAAATTCAGTACTGTAACTTTTTTTAGGTAAAATTTCTTTGTTTTTATTCATATATTCTTTTTCTGTCACGCCTCTCCAATAATGTATGATATCATTTCATTACTTTCCTTCAATTTTACTTCTCCAACATTGCACCAGCTTTTTTAGTTTTGGTCAGAATTATTCCTCTGATCACAAACACTACTAGAATACAACCTTCTTTTGTTTGCCTATAATATGTGATGGAAGTATTTCCTTTTAAATCATGAAACCAGCTCATGAAAACACTCAGCCTAAAACTCAGAATATAATCCAGAGAATTTGTACTCTTTCACTTTTTTGTCTTATTTCTAATAAAAAAACTTTTTTTCTTTTGCAATTTTGAGAATTAAAAAGTATACTATTTTTTTATATGCAATATATAGTGCTTCCTTTATGTTTAATAAATCCTTAGGATTTATACCTAGTTGTACACATACAAAAATTGCGTACTTCACATCTGAAATACAATCATGAAGGTTTTTAGCAAAGTTTTTAGAAGCAAATTTCAAAAAGAAGAAAACATGTGTTTCAACTGAGTCCAAAACTATATTTTACAGCCCATTAAGATGGTTTGTAACAGGTGCATTGAGCCCATTGGATGAGAAACATGTGTTTCATTTTATATGAATTTTTCATGGAAATTAATTTTGGCACCCTTAGCGGTACTCACACCTCTAGTAAAAGAGTAATAATGTGTCTAAAATTCAGAACTTGACGCAACCAAAATCAACCAAAAAATCGAGTCTCGGTCCCAAGTCAAATCATATATTAATATATACAGAGATTAAGTTCTGTATATTTTACAGAGGATAACTTAAGTACGTGTTTGATCTTAAAACATGCTAGATCTTCCCGCTTCCTTATTAGAGTTTATTCAGACTCAAAAAAGAGCTCCTGGCCGTGAGCACACTTGTTTTCTATCATTTTTAATTGTTTTCTCGCTACTTCTATTGAATTACATTCATGGATGGGACATCAATCAAACTTTACGCTACTCCATTCAATAAAATATCACCAACTTCTCACATTCGGTAAACTTTTCATTTCCTTTCTTCTTTTGGTTTTTGATGCATTAATTTGAAGTTTAATTCATTATATGTTGATTATGGCACATTAGGACACATAATATGTTGTTTATTAAGGCATGCATGTAGATTCATTGAAGGTTGACGTTAAAGCATCGTGACATGCTCTATTTATTCATTTTCTGGTTTGAGGAGGATGCAAAAGTTAGCCTTTGTATTTTGTTGTTCTGCAATGTGGAAGTTAACTTTTGAATTTTATTTTTGCATTTTTGTTTTGTTTTGTTTGATATGTCTTTGGGTTTCGTTTCTCTAATTATGATATGATTTTTCTGGTGTAATTATAGGTAAAATGTATGATAATATAGACAATTGAGGCATGGTAAAGTGACCCAACATGCTTCTGTTTAAAGAAAAAGAGTTAGACCACCACGTCCAACATTTGGTGTCAATTATTTTGATGATGAAACACCGTCTTCCAGAGTTCATGTGTCTCCGACATTGTCCTCCCGAAGACATGAGTCTCCACTTGCTTCTCCTGATGTCCAAAAACTTCAACCTTTTGTTGTCGTTGTTGATTTTATCCATGAGGCCCCTTAAACATGATTCCCCAGCGTTGTCCCTAAAGCCCCAAAACTGTAACCTTTTGTTGTTGTTCATGCTTTTATCCATGAGGCCCCTTAGACACCTTAATGCTTTATTTATATGTAATCGATGTTTCCAAGAACGTGTGGGATAAAGATGTCAAATGAATTTGTATTATTCTTTTAATCATGTGTGTTATAAGATTTGAACTTTCTAACGTTGATGTTTTTTTTTATAAGATGGTGAGTCGTTGAAATGTATCAACCAAGGTAGCAAGATTGTAAAGTTGTCGCAATTTAAAGAACCACTGTTTCAGCATGTCATGCAACTATCTGTAGGGGTGGCAATGGGTATGATTTGGGCAGGTAGAGGTGTTCGTATCCAAACCAACCCAATAAAAAACCGCAAACCGAACCTAACCAAACCGAAAACCGCAAAAAATTGCAATTGGTTCGGATGAATTTGGACCATTTTTTGAAAGAACCGAGCGGTTCAGTTCGATTTGCGGTTTTATATTCATAAACCGATTCAATCGGAACAAAACCGCGATATTTCCAAACTTGTTTTTGTTAAAACATAACAGACTAACATAGGCCCAATTTCTATGTCAAAAATAAGAAGCCCAATAATTGTTTTTGCTAGGGTAACTGCCAACTGGGTAAGTCACAGACTCACAGACCAGTAACGCGAGGAGGAAAAAACACAACGAACTAGGGCAAGGCAAAGCAACAGCGGAGAGATTTGGCTCGAGGAAGAAGGGCAGAGAGTTCTGGCTTGAAGAAGAACGACGGTGAAGAGATTTGGCTCGAGGAAGAAGGGCGGAGAGTTCTGGCTTGAAGAAGAACGACGGTGAAATACGAAAATCAGTGAAATACAGAAATCAACCAGGTAACATTATTGTTATATCTTCAACAATTCGAAAATTGGTATGTTTGAATTCAAAATATTATGTTCAAAAAATCTGTAGGGTAATTTCTGTTCGAAAATCTGTTCGAAATTTCTGTTAATTTCTGTAGGGTAATTTCTGTTCGAAAATTTGTTCGAAATATTATCTTCGAAATCTGTTCGAAAATTATGTTAATTTCTGATACATAATTTATGTTCTAATATGTAGATTCTGTTTGTTGATATATGTTAATTTCTGATACATAATTTTTGTTCTGATATGTAGATCATGTTTGCTGATATATGTTAATTTTTGATACATAATTTCTGTTCTGATATGTAGATCATGTTTACTAATATATGTTAATTTCTGATACATAAGTTCTGTTCTGATATGTAGATCATGTTTGTTGATATATGTTAATTTCTGATACATAATTTCTGTTATGATATGTTAATTGCTGGCCTTTGGTTTATGTTTTATTTTCATCTCTTTTTCTTAGATATAACTATTGATATAGAAGTCAATTCTGTTACTAGATCTGATGCTTCATTTTCCATGGTCAAAAATCAGGTAAAATAATGATAAATGAGTGTATTTGATAAAGTGGTTATATTTATGAGTGTATTTGATATAGTGGTTATATTTATCATGTATGTATTATGTATTTTTAGTCTCAAATAGTCTATTGATGCCTACAACAAACCTGCCCCAAACTATTGATTTAGACAAAGAAGAAGGCGACAATGCTCAACATAAAAAGAAAAGGAAAGTTGGAGAAGCGGATGATTCTAAAGCTGGCGATTCTAATGCTGGAGATTCAGGTAAACAAAAACCTTGTAGGCCTAAATCTTGGGTTTGGGATCATTTTACAAAAGATGAATCGGGTACTCGAGCTAAATGTAATTGGTGCACGAAATCATATGCGGCTGATTCACATAAGAATGGAACCTCAAACTTAAATAACCATTTGATGCATCAATGTAAAAAAATTCCCAAACATGTTCTTGATCCTAGTCAAACCATTCTTAGCCTTCAAGAAGGCTCTAAAGAAAATAGGAATGCACTTGTTGGTATCCATTTCGATGTTGAATTGTGTAGACAAGCCTTAGCTAGAATGATAATCGTGGATGAATTGCCATTTTCTTTTGTTGAGAACGAAGGATTCCGTTATTTTATGAGTGTTACACAACCTAGGTTCCCACTTCCAGGAAGGATTTCAATTGCTAGGGATTGTTTGAGTCTTTTCGAGAGTGAGAAACATAAGTTAAGAAGTGTGTTTACTAAAACAAATCAAAGTGTTTGTCTAACAACTGATGTTTGGACTTCTGTGCAAAATATTAATTATATGGGTCTTACCACGCATTTCATTGACCAAGACTGGAAGTTGCATAAAAGGATTCTCAATTTTTGTCTAATAACTTCTCACAAGGGAACGATAATTGGGAAAAGATTGAAAAGTGTTTGGTGGATTGGATGATAGATAAGGTTTTCACCATGACAGTTGATAATGCTGCTTCAAACGATGTTGTTATCGCGTACCTAAAAAATAGAATGGAGGATTGGAATTCACATCCATTAAAAGGGGAGTATTTACATATTAGATGTTGTTCTCACATTCTTAACCTTGTTGTCAATGATGGGATGAAGATGAAGCACATGAATTCTTCACTTTCAAAAATTAGGATTGCGGTTCGATATGTTCGTCAGTCACCTGGTCGTTTAGATAGGTTTAGGACATGTATTAAAGAAGTTAGGATACAAGACAAGTCTACTGTGCAGTATGATTGTCCCACTAGGTGGAACTCCACATACCTTATGCTTGAAAGTGCATTGAAATTTCAAAAGGCCTTTAAGAGATTAGGTGAGAAATGTGTTGAGTATGCGATGTTGGAAGGTGGTGTCCCAAATAATGAGGATTGGGATAATGCCAAGTGTTTTGTGAAATTCTTGAAGTTGTTTTTTGAAATCACTACAAAGGTGTCAGGTCTACTTATGTAACATCATCTACTTATTTCATGGAACATTGTACAATATTGGGGGCATTAAATACTTGGAAGGAATCTCATAAAGATGACCCATTACTTACAAATATGGCTAATGCTATGGATGATAAATATAGTAGTTATTGGGGAGAAGTCAAAAAGATGAATATGTTAGTCTTTATTGCGGTAATTTTTTATCCTCAGCGTAAGTTTCAATTTATTAGGTGGGGATTGGATAAGTTTTATGAGAAGGAAGTTGTTGGTTATTTGTGTGATAAGGTGAAGAAAACATTAAACAAAATGTTTGAAAGTTATAGTCGTTTTTTAAGTAAAGACCAAACTGAAAGTGTTGCACAAGAAATAGAGCTATCAGAAGTTGTTACATCTTCAGCTCATATGGATGACCAATTTGAGAAGGACATGGATTAAGATTCAACTTCAAATAAAAACGAAGTGGATTTGTATCTAATGGAGACGGGGGAGAAGAAAAGTTTAGATTTTGACATCTTGAATTGGTGGAAGGTAAATTCCACCAAATACCCTATTGTTGCTTCGAAGTCAGCTTTTAGCACCGGGGGTAGAGTTCTTAGTTGTTATAGGAGCTCTCTTACACCCACACTGTTGAAGCTTTAATATATGCACAAAATTGGTTAAGATCCTCTCTTTTGAAAGTGGATATTGAAGAGCACTTGGAAGATTTGGAAAAACTCGAACAAGGTATACCTATGTTGTAAACTTTGTTTATGAATCTATTTTATTCAATTAAGTTTGTTTTGTCTAACGTTTGGTAATTTATTTGATCATTTTTAAAAATGGCTCCAATCCCACAAGTAAATGAGGGACTTTCTGATATTGAATCCGATTAGAGACATGCTTGAAAAAAATGGTATATTTTTACTTTTTAATATTTTATTTATTTGTATATTGCTTCCTGTATTCTGTTGGAATGTATTTAGCAGACTTAATGTTAAAATGCTGAAATTATGTTGTATTCTGTGTTATGTTGAAATTATGTTATATTATGCTGTAAAATGCTGAAATTATGTTGTATTATGCTGTAAAATACTGAAATTATGTTGTAAAATGCTAATTATTTAGTAATTATGCTGCAAATTAATAAGATGCTGCATGTTATTTAGTAAATAAGCATGTATTATAAGATGCTGCAAGTTATTTAGTAATTAAGCATGTATTATAAGATGCAGCAAATATCTTATAATTATTTGTAACTTAATATTGTTTTGTAGTGGCAAAAGAAGAATGATGGTCAGATTTATACTTTGTCAATGGCTCACCCAAGAAGCAAGAAGAAACAAATTATTAGTGCTTTTGATAGTTTTAATGTCTTTTGTCTTAATTTAATTGTGCATTTGTGACAAACAAAAAGTTTTAGTTTATGTATTGATTTGATTGAATACTACATTGATGAGTAATTTATGTATTGAATACCATTTTTATGTTAACTATTTTGAATTTTGCATTTGATTGCATACTACTATTTCAATTATTATCAATTGTGCAAGAAGAAAAAGACAGCATTACATATGAGTTTTGTTACAAAATTGAATTGTCTCTTTGAGAATATATGAAATAGAATTGTAACAGTAGTGTTGTCACATAAATAATAATAATAATTACTATACATAATTAAATTTGTTGTATGTAGTGTTGCCACATGAGTAATAATAAGAATTACTATATATAATAAAAAAACCGAACCAACCCAAACCAACCCAAACCGCATTGGTTTGGTTTGATTTTTTTTCTTCAGTCAACCGAACCAAACTGAACCGCATGATTTTTTCTCTTGCGGTTCGGATGATTTCTTCCTTAAAAACCGCCCAAACCGCACCGCGAACACCCCTAGGCAGGGTACTATAGTGCCCATGCCCGAAGATGAAAAAATTCTCTTACCCGAGCTCATACATGATTGGGCATCAATTTTAGACTCGTAACTGTGCCATGTGGAAATATATGTACCCATACTCGTATTCATTACCCATATGTCTAATGAAAATAAATAGATCATTTATAAAATACACTACTACAAATAACCTCCTTTAACCTCAGACGCAAAAATGATATAATCTCGATTACACAGGCGAGGTAACGGAAGGCAACATGAAAATCTGCCATTTTTTCCATCGGTTATTCAAAAACCGAAGGATAAAGTAACATTGTCATGAGTTTGATCTCCAACAACAATATTTTTAGAATTTCAAAATTGCGCTACTTTTTACCAAAAACAAAAATATTCCCCATTTTACTTAATACAACCATAACTAACATCAATAAGTTACTTTTATGCTTTCCTAACTAAACGAAAAGATTAAACATTAAAAAATCAATCTTGAAATATTTTCCTGCTTTTGCTTTCATTGTCATTGTTTTCAATGTGTTAAGTTTAAAATTTAGTACTTTGCATCCAAGAAGAATAGTTGTGACATTCACATTTTAATTGGCTAGTGAGAGTTTCACGCGAATTACTAAAGTTTCATGTGGATTGATGAGTAGACAATATATTGACCATTGTTACTTTATAAATGGTCAAATATTCGTTATTTAATTTTTACACTAAATGGGTTATAAATAAAAATAAAAATACGCTACTTTATCCCTTTTTTTCGAAAACCAAGGTAATAGCTCATAAAAAAATTTAAAAATTAAAAAGGTGATAAAATGTAATTGTTGAGATTCGAAGACGTATTCCTCTAACTACTTTACCCATCAGTTTTCAGCAAAAACTAGATAATAAGTAATAAAACTTTTTTAAATTAAAAGGTGATAAAGTTTAGTTTATGGGGATTTGAGTACGTGTTCTCTAGATATTTTACCCCTCAGTTTTTATTAAAACCGAAATAATAAGTTAAAAAATTTAAATATAATAATAAAAGATATTAAAAAGCAATTAATGAAATTCGAATGTGTGTCATCTAAATACTTTATCCCTTGATGTTCAATAAAATCGAGAAGTATTAAATTTCAGAAAATGTAGAAAAGATATTATGAGTGTTTGGATTTGTTTATTCATATGGAATTCCTGTTTAATTTCATAATATATAATTTTCAGGAGGATAAATTTTAAAATGTGGAGTATGGCCTATTGGTAAAGTGATATGGTGTGTGCTTGATCCTCCGGTAAGAATTTTTTTTAATTATTTAGTACATTTATAGTTATGAATTTATTAAAAATAAATTAAAATAAAGTAGAAAGTCTACCTGACATTTATAAATATTATAAAAAAAAAAGTTAAAACCACTTCATTAAAAAATATATAAAAAAACACATAATCTATGTCACGTTTAAGATTCTTATGATTGAGTATCGTGAGGGATTAAAATAACAGAATATTTATAGAATATTTATAAGTTGGGGAGAATCTAAAATTTTTTAAAAGAGAATTATTTAAATTCCACCTATATAACAGGGAGAGAATTTTACAAGATAATTTTTACAAGAGAATTATTTAAATTCCACCTACATGACATTTTTAAAAAATTTATAAGAGAATCTTAAATTTTATTGTAAAATATAGTTTTCTAAGTCACCAAATTTAACAATCTGTTCCATCATTCCACACTATTATGTATTTTTTGAGATTTTTCTCTGTTATATATTGAAAGGTTAAAATATAAATAAATAAAACTTATGTTTAAATTTTAGTAAATATAAGAAGAACAATGACCTTTGACAATTATCAAGTTTTTTAAGTGAGATTTTTATTAAGGTTGTTTGATTAGTTGTGAGTTAAAAATAAATACACAAAACATTGTTGTGTCTAAGAGACACTTAATTGTAATGCCTTATTTATGAATGAGGAGTTTTCACTTATAAAATGATCCACCAAACTCTTATTTATTATGTGCAAATGGGGAAATATATGGTTAAAACTCAGAAATTCCTTTATGTTTGTTTCATATTTCTATCTCTATTTTTTCTTGTAACCAGCTACAGTATGTTTTTTTCCCACCCATTTCAAATTTTGTTGTTTATCATTATCTAATTATTCATTCATTTTTAGTAATATTTCTTTCTTCTTATTTAACATCATAGGTCTTAAGTACTGCATTACTGATAAGGATTGTCCTGCAATAATGTGCTACCCTCTTGATACTTCGAAGTGTGTTCGGAAGACGTGTTATTGCGTACAAAAGCGTAAAAAGAAAACCAAAAAAAAGTTTATTTTAAACATGTAATTTTTTGTTGTTGTAAATATGGTGTCAGTATTTAAAAAAATCATATAATATAATAAAATAAAATGAGTATTATGACAAGTTTGTCATTTGTCGCAATTTTAGTATGGTTATTATTTATAAAGTTTCTATTAATAGTTAAACTACTATAAATACATTTTTAGTAGTATTAATACTTTATTTACAATTCTCAATAATTCTTTAGTAGCTTATAAAATTGACTTTTAATTAAAATTTGAATTCTCGGTATATGTAATGAACCTATTTATTATTTTTAGTTCATTGTTTAATTAAAAAATAGGAATTATTCACTTTTAGATAAACTCAATATTATAATCAAATTAAAATAATTAAATTCGACAAAATACAAATTATAGCGCAAATATTTGATTAGGGTATACACATTATTCAATTTTATTTATTATCCACTATTTTATAAAGTGATTTATCAATAATATTAATTAATTAATATAATATAATAAAAAATTATATTTTTAAATTTATTTTAAAAATATTTAATTGTAAATCGTAACTACAATTAGTTTATTTTAAAAAAGATTTTATTTGATTAAAAGTATAAATTATGTAAAGATTTATTTGTAGTAGTAATAAATAAGTGTAAAAAAATTATTGGGCCTTGGAAATAGTTAAATTGTGTTTAATTTCGTTGCTAGACATCGGGCTTGCAAACCAAAATCGGAAAAGTTTTCTTCGTACCCTTACAATTAGACTTGTACCCTTACAAATTTTAAAAAAATGTCAGTTTTATCTTTAAAGTTTTTACTAATTTATTATTTCACTTTTTATTATTCATTAAAAATTTAAATTTTGCACTCTTACACATGCATTTCGGAACACTTAAAGAAAGTGTTCTGGTATGTATTGTAATAATCGGAAAATTTTTAGAAGTGTTTCGGTTTTACAAATTTTTAAAGGAGATTTAGCAACGGTTCAAAAGCGTAGCCAAAACTGTTTTAAAAAAAAAATCAATCGGAACACTTTCTGAAAGTGTTCCGGTTAAGTGTATTATTAGGTAGGATACCTGAACACTTTTTTGAAAATGTTCCAGTTAAATGTATTATTAGATAGGATACCGGAACACTTTTTGAAAGTGTTCCGATTGAGTGTATTATTAGGCAGGATACCGGAACACTTTTTAAAAGTGTTCCGGTTTAAACAAATTATTTAAAGAGTTTTAGCAACGGTTCAAAATCGTAGCCAAAACTGATTTTTTAAAACCAAATACCATACCGAAATAGTTTTTTGAAAGTGTTTCGATTTTAAAATTGTTAAAGGAGTTTTAGCAACGGTTTTAAACTATGGCTAAAAGTAGCGAAATAGTTTCTTTTTAAAAAATTCATACCGGAACACTTCCTTTAAGTGTTCCGGAAAGCATGAGTAGGGGTACAAATAGACTTACCCGGAGGTTGAGGTAGTGAGGCTGGATTCTTGACCCAATAGCTATGGGCGAATCATGAATTTACACTGTTCTATCCACATGTAAACGGAGCGGTGTGTGAACTCGGTTCACGTTTTGGTACCACATGCATAGAGTCTGCATTGCATATGGGATTGTAACATGCTAGGATGGTTTCCAGTGTTGCAATTTCCATTGTTTGATTATATACATGTTCATTGTGTGAATTGCCTGGTGAATTGACTATGATTTGCGCTAGATTTATGTGTTAACGCATCTGATTATTCTGTTGTGTTCTAAAAACATATAATGCATGTTATATTGAATTGAGATCTCACCCTTACTCAACAATTTCAGATCCGAAGTAGTAGCTGCATTGGAGTTGGTGAGGATAGCTCTAGCATAGAGTCAGTTAATTTGTCCGCATGTCAGTGTCGTGCTCTGGTAGATGTAACACTGGGGAACGGTTGTTTGAATCCTTTAAACGGATATTTTCTTAATAGTTTGGAATTGTGTTTTGATTAAATATCCTGGAATACTATGAGTGACGTATTCGAAATTATGGTTATGTTTCATTTCCGCTGTTAAACATAATCTTTTGCATTATTTATTTAATAAGTCTTCTTCAGTGAAAGCATGACAGTTGTATTGATGATTTACATTATTTAAATTGTGACGCCTTCTTGATTATGATTAAATACTCTGATTATTATTTATAAAACGCGGGTAAATAGAAGGGGGTGTTACAATAGTGGTATCAGAGCATAGTCGGTCTTGTCTTAGTGTCATTTTCCTTTTAGTATGCGAGTGTAAGTAACACCGCCGATACTTGTGTGATGTAGGTTGTTTTGTAATGTTACGGAACAATGGTGGAAGAGGTAATAGAAGGAATGATGATGCTATTCGAGGCTTTGGGAATGTTAGTGGAGTGCTCGGAGGGAATCGCAGGAGCTGCGATTGCTGCATAATTGGGGAATTTTCGAGGAATAATCCTCCATTGTTCAAGGGTGCACATGATCCCGAGGGTGCTCTGGTTGAAGGAGATCGAGAGGATCTTCGAGTGATTGATTGTGCCGAGGGGTCAAGGTGAGATATGGTACCCACATGCCGCGAGGAAGTCGATGACCGTGGGTTGCTACCAGGATCGAATTGGAAGAAGATGGAATTGCATTGACTTGGGTTCGTGAGAGCTTTTCCGAGAAGGTACTTTCCAAGACATTCGGTAAGAAAGAGATTGAGTTCGAGCTCAAGCAAGGCAACAAGTCCGTGAGTGAGTATGCATCAAGTTTACCGAGTTAGCAAAGTATTATGCTAATTATCCTAACGATGCGATGGAGAATTTTCCAAATGTATGAAGTTTGAGAATGGTCTGCGTGATGAGATCAAGCAGGGTATCAGGTATCAGCGTATTAGAAGGTTTCCTGATTTGGTTGATTGTAGTAGGATTCTGGAAGAAGATCTTGCTAGTACTAAGTCGAATGCTCAGAGTTATGCTGATCGTAAGGGCAAGAGACATATGGATCGTGGTAAGCCATATGATAGAAATAATCAAAAATCTGGAAGTTGGAAGAAGCCTAGTGGGGGAGACTGTTCTTCTAGTTCTTCCGTAGTGTTACAGTGTGGTGAATTGGGTCACCGAGCCCGAATGCAAGAATGATGCGAGGAAGTGCAACAATTGTGGAAGATTTGGTCATTTAGCCGAGTGTAGATCCGTAGGATAACATGTTACAACTGTGGTGAAGAAGGACACACTCGTCCGCAGGCACTAAGACAAAGAAAGAGCAAGTCGGTGGGAAGGTGTTCGCTTTGTCGATCGATGTTAAGCTCGATGATCGGTTGATTAAAGGTACATGTTTTATTAATGGCATACCTTTAATAGCAATTATTGATACCGCGACACATTCTTTTATTTCTTTGATTGTGCTAATGATTAAACTGAAATTTCTAATTTGGATGGAAGTATGGTTATTGACACTCCCGTCGGGTTCAAAGGACTACTTCATGTTTGTAGGAATTGTCCTATTGTTATTTTTATAGAGGTTTCGTATGGATTTAGTGTGCCTACCTTTAGAACAACTCGATATTATCCTTGAATGAACTGGTTGGTCTTCAACCGTGTTCATATCAATTGTTTTGAGAAGACTTATTTCCTGAAGAAGTTAAAGTGGAAGATGAGACTATGTCAGTTAAGCAGATGAATTCAGCTGTTAGAGATGGTGTTGTGGTGTTTATGTTATATTCTTCGACGGAAGTGAAAGGAAAGGCTAAGAGTGGTGAACTGCCAGTTGTTAATGAATTTCCAGAGGTGTTTCCGGAAGATGTGAATGAGTTACCACCTGAGAGAGAAGTGGAGTTTGCTATAGATTTAATTCCTAGAACTAGTCCGGTGTCGATGGCGCCTTATCGCATGTCGGCATCTGAGTTTTCGTGAAGAAGCGCTAGAGGAGTTGCTTGAGAAGAAGTTTATTCGCCTAGTGTTTCACCGCGGGTGCATTGTTGGTTAAGAAGAAGGAAGGTACAATGAGATTGTGTGTTGATTACAGGCAATTGAATAAAGTGACAATCAAGAATCGGTATCCATTGCCGAGGATTGATGATTTGATGGATCAGTTGGTCGGAGCTTGTGTATTTAGCAAAATTGATCTGAGGTCTGGATATCATCGATTCGTGTTAAGGCGGAGATATTCGTAAGACCGATTTAGAACGAGGTATGGACATTATGAATATTCCTATGCCATTTGGAGTTACTAATGCACCGTGTGTTTATGGAGTATATGAACAGGATATTTCATCCGTATCTTGACAAGTTTGTGGTGGTATTTATTGACGACATTCTGATCTATTCAAAGAATAATGAGGAGCATGCAAAGCATCTTAGGGTGGTATTGGAATTATTGAAAGAGAAGAAGCTTTATGCTAAGTTGTCTAAATGCAAATTTTGGTTGAGCGAAGTAAGTTTCCTTGGTCATGTGATTTCTAAGAATGGTATTGCTGTTGACCCTACAAAAGTAGAAGCGGTATCTCAGTGGGAAGCGCCGAAGAATGCTTCAAAGATTCGTAGTTTTCTTGGTCTTGCAGGTTACTACAGAAAATTCATTGAGGGATTTTCAAAGTTAGCGTTACCGTTGACTAAGTTGACAAGAAAAGGTCAAGCATTTGTTTGGGATATATATTGTGAGAAAGGATTCCAAGAACTGAATAGGAGGTTGACTAGTGCTCCGATTCTGATTTTGCCGAATCTGGAAGAATCTTTCGTGGTGTATTGTGATGCGTCCTTGATGGGCTTAGGAGGTGTTTTGATGCAGGATAAGCAGGTTGTGGCTTATGCTTCAAGACAGTTGAAGATTCATGAAAGAAATTACCCGACTCATGATTTAGAGTTGGCGACTGTTGTGTTTGTGTTGAAATTGTGGAGACATTATCTGTATGGTTCACGATTCGAAGTGTTCAGTGATCATAAGAGCCTGAAGTATCTCTTTGATCAGAAAGAGTTGAATATGAGGCAGAGGAGATGGTTAGAGTTTCTCAAGGATTATGATTTTGGTTTGAATTACCATCCTGGTAAGGCAAACGTTGCGGCAGATGCGTTAAGCAGGAAGTCTTTGCATATGTCAATGTTAATGGTTCGTGAATTGGACTTGGTGGAACAATTAAGAGATTTAAGTTTAGTATGTGAAACTACTCCGGATAGTGTGAAATTGGGCATGTTGAAGCTGACTAGTGGTATTTTGGAAGAGATTCGAAATGGACAGAAATCTGATGTTGGTTTGGTGGATAAGCTGACATTGATTAACCAAGGTCAAGGAGGTGAGTTCCGAATTGACGAGAATGGCGTTATGAGACTTGGTGATAGAGTGTGTGTTCCGGATGTTGCTGAGATCAGAAAGAGTATCTTGGAAGAAGGACATCGAAGTGGATTGAGTATTCATCCTGGTGCTACTAAGATGTATCATGATTTGAAGAAATTATTTTGGTGGCCTGGAATGAAAAAGGAAATTGCCGAGTTTGTGTACGCATGTTTGGTTTGTCAGAAATCAAAGATTGAACATCAGAAGCCGTCGGGATTGATGGAGCCGTTGTTTGTTCCGGAATGGAAATGGGATGGAATTTCAATGGATTTTGTGTCTGGTTTGCCGAGGACGACGAAGAACTGTGATTCTATTTGGGTTATTGTCGATCGATTGATAAAGTCTGCTCACTTCATTCCGATAAGAATGGATTATCAGATGGAGAGGTTGGCAGAATTGTATGTTGAGAAGATTGTAAGTTTGCATGGTATTCCGTCTAGCATTGTGTCGGATAGAGATCCGAGGTTTACTTCTAAGTTCTGGACAGGATTGCAGGAAGCTCTGGGTACTAAGTTACGATTGAGTTCTGCATATCATCCACAGACAGATGGTCAGACGGAGAGGACGATTCAGTCGTTAGAAGATTTGTTGAGGGCTTGTGTGTTAGAGAAAGGTGGAGCTTGGGATAGCTATTTGCCGTTGATAGAGTTTACCTACAACAATAGTTTTCATTTGAGCATCGGTATGGCTCCGTTTGAGGCATTGTATGGTAGGAGATGGCGGACACTGTTGTGTTGGTACGAATCTGGAGAAAGTGCTGTTATTGGGCCAGAGATTGTTCAACAAACTTCAGAAAAGATCAAGATAATTCAGGAGAAGATGAAGGCTTCTCAGAGTCGTCAGAAAAGTTATCATGATAAGAGGAGGAAAGATCTTGACTTTAATGAAGGAGACCATGTGTTCATGAGAGTTACTCCAATGACGGGTATTGGTCGAGCCTTGAAGTCAAAGAAGTTGACTCCGCGCTTTATTGGTCCGTTTCAGATTACCAAAAGAGTTGGGAAAGTTGCTTATCAGATCGCTTTACCACCGTCACTTGCGAATTTGCATGATGTCTTCCATGTATCTCAGTTGAGGAGGTACATTGCAGATCCGTCACATGAGATTCAAGTAGATGATGTTCAAAAGGGATAATTTGATCTGAAGCAAAGGCTCGCAAGGATTGAGGATCGGAAAGTGAAGCAATCATGAGGTAAAGAGATAGCACTGCGAGTAGCTTGGGAGGATCATGAAGGAAATGTAACTTGGGAGCCGGAGAGTCGATGAAGGACTCGATCCCGAACTTTTCGTTTAAGGTATGTTTTCGAGGACGAAAACTCTTTAGTGGGGAGAGTTGTGACACCCGATTTAATTCAAATATTAAATAAGTGAGAATTTAATTATTTAATTAATTAAAGTCTTAAGTATTAATTTTATTTGGATTAATTGGGTCATTTAATGAAGAAAGGATTGAGGTGTGCAGAGTAACAATGTGAGGAGTAAATCACTCTATTGTTACTAAGTTTTAATTATTTGTTTTATTTGGAATATTAAAAGGAGTATAAAAAGGAAAATAAGGAAAAGAGGAGTCTTTTTGGAGAAACTGCTTTCACGTAGAATTGGAGAGAAGAGGAAAAGAGAGGAAAGTTGACGAGAGAAATCAAGAATCATCGCGAGGTAAGGGTGATTTCGCTCGGTTAACATGTTTTATGGGTTTTGGGAATCATAGGGATAATTGGGTATGTTAGAGAGTTTGAATTTTGATGATTATAAGTTATAGGAATAAACCCTATTTTGTGTCGGTGTTGGAATTAGGATCATTAGTATGTCAAATAATTGATAGGGATGAATAAACCATGTTGTTTGATGTTATAATGGTGTGAAATGATGATGAAATGGTGTTCCTAATGTACCAAATCGTATTTGAAAGTTTGGAAATGATAATGGATTCTTAATGTGTCAAAAGTAGTAGAAATTATAGGTCGGGAACCGGAGGAACCGAGTTCAGTTAATTTGCAAAACGGAAAATTAGGCTCAGGACCGGTTCCTCAGGTAGGAACCTGGTTCCCATACAAAAACCAGGAGCGATTTTTGAAACTTTCAAGAACCGGTTCTCGATAGGTAGGAACCGGTTCCTTGTACATTTTTCCAAAATTTCCAAAACTTTAAAGATTCATATTTTCTAAACAGAATCTCGATTTGAGTGCCGCCGCGTTATTTCTTAAATTTAAAATACTACCTTTGAAAAGAGAAAACATTATTTTGCTAAATTATTTTAAAATAGTCGCTCCCGATTTTTGAAAAGAATGAGTAGTTAAGAATAATGGGAACTATTATGAATGGTATGAGTTACCGATGAGGTATTGGTGCTTATGTTATATATTTGATATTCATTTTGATTGAATGAGATACACCGTGATTTGACATGATGTGATTTGTATTGATATCATGATATGTGAATGATGATGGCATGCTTTTATGATGCATGCATAAACATTTGTTGATTTGGTTCATTCCCATTGTGCGGAAGTGAACCGTTGAGCCAATAGACTTACCCGAGGTCGAGGTAGTGAGGCTGGATTCTTGACCCAATAGCTATGGGCGAATCATGAATTTACACCGCTATCCACATGTAAACGGAGCGTGTGTGAACTCGGTTCACGCTTTGGTACCACATGCATAGAGTCGCATTGCATATGGGATTGTAACATGCTAGGATGGTTTGTGTTGCAATTTCCATTGTTTGATTATATACATGTTCATTGTGTGAATTGCCCGTGAATTGACTATGATTTGCGCTAGATTTATGTGTTAACGATCCGATTATTCTTGTGTTCTAAAACGATAATGCATGTTATATTGAATTGAGATCTCACCCTTACTCAACAATTTCGATCCGGTAGTAGCCGCATTGAGTTGGTGAGGATAGCTCTAGCATAGAGTCAGTTAATTTGTCCGCATGTCAGTGTCGTGCTCTGGTAGATGTAACACTGGGGAACGGTTGTTTGAATCCTTTAAACGGATATTTTCTTAATAGTTTGGAATTGTGTTTTGATTAAATATCCTGGAATACTATGAGTGACGTATTCGAAATTATGGTTATGTTTCATTTCCGCTGTTAAACATAATCTTTTGCATTATTTATTTAATAAGTCTTCTTCGAAAGCATGATGCTTGTATTGATGATTTACATTATTTAAATTGTGACGCCTTCTTGATTATGATTAAATACTCTGATTATTATTTATAAAACGCGGGTAAATAGAAGGGGGTGTTACAATAGTGGTATCAGAGCATAGTCGGTCTTGTCTTAGTGTCATTTTCCCTTTTAGTATGCGACTAGTGTAAGTAACACTGTCGATACTTGTGTGCTGATGTAGGTTGTTTTGTAATGTTACGGAACAATGGCTGGAAGAGGTAATAGAAGGAATGATGATGCTATTGCTGAGGCTTTGGGAATGTTAGCTGGAGTGCTCGGAGGGAATCACAGGAGTCGCGATTGTGCCGATGCATAATTGGGGAATTTTCGAGGAATAATCCTCCATTGTTCAAGGGTGCACATGATCCCGAGGGTGCTCGAAGTGGTTGAAGGAGATCGAGAGGATCTTCGAGTGATTGATTGAGGGGTCAAGGTGAGATATGGTACCCACATGGCAGAGGAAGACCGTGGGTTGCTACCAGATGAATTGGAAGAAGATGGAATTGCATTGACTGGGCCGTGTTCAGAGAGCTTTTCGAGAAGGTACTTTCCGAAGACATCGGGTAAGAAAGAGATTGAGTTTCTGGAGCTCAAGCAAGGCAACAAGTCTGTGAGTGAGTATGCGACCAAGTTTACTGAGTTAGCAAAGTATTATGCTAATTATCCTAACGATGCAGATGGAGAATTTTCCAAATGTATGAAGTTTGAGAATGGTCTGCGTGATGAGATCAAGCAGGGTATCAGGTATCAGCGTATTAGAAGGTTTCCTGATTTGGTTGATTGTAGTAGGATTCTGGAAGAAGATCTTGCTAGTACTAAGTCGAATGCTCAGAGTTATGCTGATCGTAAGGGCAAGAGACATATGGATCGTGGTAAGCCATATGATAGAAATAATCAAAAATCTGGAAGTTGGAAGAAGCCTAGTGGGGGAGACTCTGGTTCTTCTAGTTCTT